>OX336392.1:301014870-302492675 GCA_946902985.2 Meconema thalassinum | reverse complement strand
GTTTCAAATCCCACCAATGCCTATCACCCCAATTACTGAAGTGAGAAAATCTTCAAATCAATATTCAAAATTCATCAGTTTCATATGTATTCTTTGTTCACTGCTACTGCTGTGACTCGACACTAGATTTATTGAATGGGTTTGATGTTACGCGGACCCCTTTCATTACAGAACATGTTCCTACCCGAGAACCCGATTTGATGTAGTTAAATAAGCCCCCAGTCATTTCTGCATCACAAAAACATGCAGCCTCGGTAGCGTAGTAGACAGCGCGTAAGTCTCATAATCTCAATGTCTTGGGTTCGATGCTCTCCCGGGGCACAGATCTTTGTCTTGTAATTCAAATGTCTGTGTTGTTGGTTCATTTAAAGGGCCGTCAAGGTAATTCAGTGCTGTGTACCTCTGTCACTGGAATTTGTCTGGAAACCTGATAAGCACATGGATGCAAGAATTGAAAGCGGAAAGCCCAATCATACAGTAAGTCAGTGAAATGAGCCGATAAATGAAAAATAACCAGGAGGACAAAGGTACAAATCCCACCGATGCCTAACACCCCAATTTCTGATGAGAGAAAATCTTCAAGACAATTTTCAAAATTCATCAGTTGCATATGTATTCTTACTTTACAGCTACTGCTGTGACACCCCACTAGAATTATTGATTGGTTTGATGTCACACGGACCCATTCATTACAGAACATGTTCCTACACGAGAACCCGATTTGATGTAGTTAAATGAGCCTCCAGTTATTTCAGCATCACCTAAACATGCAGCCTCGGTACGGCAGTAGGCAGCGCGTAAGTCTCATATCTTAAGGGTCGTGAGTTCCATCGTCACCCGGGGCACAGATCCTTTGTCTTGTAATTCAAATGTCTGTGTTGTTGGTTCATTAAAAGGGCCGTGCAAATGATTCAGGGCTGTGTTCCTCTGTCACTGGAAATTGTCTGATAACCTGATAGGCACAAGAATGCAAGAAATGTAAGGGGAGAGCCGAATACATGGCTCTGTGCGTCAGTGAAATGAGCAGAGAAATGAAAAATAACCAGGATATCAAGGTTCAATTCTCATCAATGCCTATCACCCCAATTTCTGAAGAGAGAAAATCTTCAAGACAATTTTCAAAATTCATCAGTTTCTATGTATCCTTTGTTCACTGCTACTGCTGTGACTCGCCACTAGAATTATTGAATGGGTTGGATGTCCTCTCGGACCCGTACATTACAGAACATATTCCTACCCGAGAACCCGATTTGATGTAGTTAAATAAGCCTCCAGTTATTTCTGCATCACAAAAACATGCAGCCTCGGTAGCGAAAAAGGCAGCGCGTAAGTCTCATAATCTCAAGGTCGTGAGTTCGATGCTCACCCGTGGCACAGATCCTTTTGTCTTGTAATTCAAATGTCTGTGTTGTTGGTTCATTAAAAGGGCCGTCAAGGTAATTCAGTGCTGTGTACCTCTGTCACTGGAATTTGTCTGGAAACCTGATAAGCACATGGATGCAAGAAATGAAAGCGGAAAGCCCAATCATAAAGTAAGTCAGTGAAATGGGCCCATAAATGAAAAATAACCAGGAGGACAAAGGTACAAATCCCACCGATGCCTCACCCCAATTTCTGAAGAGAGAAAATCTTCAAGACAATTTTCAAAATTCATCAGTTGCATATGTATTCTTACTTTACAGCTACAGCTGTGACACCCCACTAGAATTATGAATGGGTTGGATGTCACTCGGAGTCTTTCTTTACAGAACATATTCCTACACGAGAAACCAGATTTGATGAAGATAAATAAGATTCCAGTTATTTCTGTATTACAAATACATGGAGCATCGGTAGCGAGTAGGCAGCGGCGGTATGTCTCATAATCTTAAGGTCGTTAGTTCGTTCGTCACCCGGGGCACAGATTCTTTGTCTTGTAATTCAAATGTCTGTGTTGTGGGTTCATTAAAAGGGCCATCCAGATGATTCAGTGCTGTGTTCTTCTGTCACTGGAATTTTCCTAAAACCTGATAAGCACAAGAATGCAAGAAATGTAAGGGGGAGAGCCGAATACATGGCTCTGTGAAATGAGCAGTGAAATGAAAAATAACCAGGATATCAAGGTTCAAATCCCACCAATGCCTATCACCCCAATTGTCTGTAGAGAGAAAATCTTCAGGACAATTTTCAATTTCATCAGTTTGATATGTATTCCTTGTTCATTGCTACTGTTGTGACTCGCCACTAGAATTATTTAATGGGTTGGATGTCTCTCGGACCCGTTCATTACAGAACATGTTCCTACCCGAGAACCAGATTTGATGAGTTATGAGCCTCCAGTTATCTGAGCATCTCACCAACTCACGCAGCCTCGGTAGCGCAGTAGGCAGCCCGTCAGTCTCATAATCTTCAGGTCTTGAGTTCGATTTTCACCCGGGGCACAGATTATTTGTCTTGTAATTCAAATGTCTGTGTTGTTGGTTCATTAAAAAGGCCGTCAAGGTAATTCAGCGCTGTGTACCTCTGTCACTGGAATTTGTCTGAAAACTTGATAAGAACAAGAATGTAAGAAATGTAAGGGGGAGAGCCGAATACATGCCTCTGTGAAATGAGCAGAGAAATGAAAAACCGGGATATCAATTTCAAATCCCACCGATGCCTATCACCCCAATTTCTGAAGAGAGAAAATCTTCAAGACAATTTTCAAAATTCATCAGTTGCATATGTATTCTTTGTTCACTGTTACTGCTGTGAATCGACACTAGATTTATTGAATGGGATGGATGTCTCTCGGACCCGTTCATTACAGAACATGTTCCTACCCGAAAAGTCGATTTGATGAGTTAAGTAAGCCTCCATTTGTCTCTGTATTGCAAATACATGGAGGCTCGGTAGCTAGTAGGCAGCACGTAAGTCGCATAATCTTAAGGTCGTGAGTTCGATCGACACCCGGGGCACTGATTCTTTGTCTTGTACTTCAAATGTCTGTGTTGTTGGTTCATTAAAAGGGCCGTCCAGATGATTCAGCGCTGTGTTCGTCACTGGAATTTGTCTGAAGAACTGATAAGCACTAAGAATGCAGAAATGTAAGGGGGAGAGCCGAAACATGCCTCTGTGAAATGAGCACAGAAATGAAAAATGACCAGGATATCAAGTTTCAAATCCCACCAATGCCTATCACCCCAATTTCTGAAGTGAGAAAATCTCAATCAATTCAAAATTCATCAGTTTCATATGTATTCTTTGGTTCACTGCTACTGCTGTGACTCGACACTAGATTTATTGAATGGGTTTGATGTTACGCGGACCCTTTCATTACAGAACATGTTCCTACCCGAGAACCCGATTTGATGTAGTTAAATAAGCCCCCAGTCATTTCTGCGTCACAAAAACTGCAGCCTCGGTAGCGTAGTAGACAGCGCGTAAGTCTCATAATCTCAATGTCGTGAGTTCGATGCTCACCCAGGGCACAGATCTTTGTCTTGTAATTCAAATGTCTGTGTTGTTGGTTCATTAAAAGGGCCGTCAAGGCAATTCAGTGCTGTGTACCTCTGTCACTGGAATTTGTCTGGAAACCTGATAAGCACATGGATGCAAGAATTGAAAGCGGAAAGCCCAATCATACAGTAAGTCAGTGAAATGAGCCGATAAATGAAAAATAACCAGGAGGACAAAGGTACAAATCCCACCGATGCCTAACACCCCAATTTCTGAAGAGAGAAAATCTTCAAGACAATTTTCAAAATTCATCAGTTGCATATGTATTCTTACTTTACAGCTACTGCTGTGACACCCCACTAGAATTATTGAATGGGTTGGGTGTCACTCGGAGCCGTCCTTTACAGAACATATTCCTACACGAGAACCAGATTAGATGAAGATAAATAAGCTTCCAGTTATTTCTATATTACAAATACATGGAGCATCGGTAGCAAAGTAGGCAGCGCGTAAGTCTCATAATCTTAAGGTCGTTAGTTCGATCGTCGCCCGGGGCACAGATTCTTTGTCTTGTAACTCAAATGTCTGTGTGTGTGGTTCATTTAAAGGGCCGTCAAGGTAATTCAGTGCTGTGTACCTCTGTCACTGGAATTTGTCTGGAAACCTGATAAGCACATGGATGCAAGAAATGAAAGCGGAAAGACCAATCATACAGTAAGTCAGTGAAATGAGCCGATAAATGACAAATAACCAGGAGGACAAAGGTACAAATCCCACCGATGCCTAACACCCCAATATCTGATGAGAGAAAATCTTCAAGACAATTTTCAAAATTCATCAGTTTCATATGTATTCTTACTTTACAGCTACTGCTGTGACACCCCACTAGAATTGTTGATTGGGTTTGATGTCACACGGACCCATTCATTACAGAACATGTTCCTACACGAGAACCCGATTTGATGTAGTTAAATGAGCCTCCAGTTATTTCAGCATCACCTAAACATGCAGCCTCGGTAGCGCAGTAGGCAGCGCGTAAGTCTCATAATCTTAAGGTCGTGAGTTCGATCGTCACCCGGGGCACAGATCCTTTGTCTTGTAATTCAAATGTCTGTGTTGTTGGTTCATTAAAAGGGCCGTGCAAATGATTCAGGGCTGTGTTCCTCTGTCACTGGAAATTGTCTGATAACCTGATAAGCACAAGAATGCAAGAAATGTAAGGGGGAGAGCCGAATACATGCGTCTGTGCGTCAGTGAAATGAGCAGAGAAATGAAAAATAACCAGGATATCAAGGTTCAATTCTCATCAATGCCTATCACCCCAATTTCTGAAGAGAGAAAATCTTCAAGACAATTTTCAAAATTCATCAGTTTCATATGTATCCTTTGTTCACTGCTACTGCTGTGACTCGCCACTAGAATTATTGAATGGGTTGGATGTCTCTCGGACCCGTACATTACAGAACATATTCCTACCCGAGAACCCGATTTGATGTAGTTAAATAAGCCTCCAGTTATTTCTGCATCACAAAAACCTGCAGCCTCGGTAGCGAAAAAGGCAGCGCGTAAGTCTCATAATCTCAAGGTCGTGAGTTCGATGCTCACCCGGGGCACAGATCCTTTTGTCTTGTAATTCAAATGTCTGTGTTGTTGGTTCATTAAAAGGGCCGTCAAGGTAATTCAGTGCTGTGTACCTCCGTCACTGGAATTTGTCTGGAAACCTGATAAGCACATGAATGCAAGAAATGAAAGCGGAAAGACCAATCATACAGTAAGTCAGTGAAATGAGCCGATAAATGAAAAATAACCAGGAGGACAAAGGTACAAATCCCACCAATGCCTAACACCCCAATTTCTGATGAGAGAAAATCTTCAAGACAATTTTCAAAATTCATCAGTTGCATATGTATTCTTACTTTACAGCTACAGCTGTGACACCCCACTAGAATTATTGAATGGGTTGGATGTCACTCGGAGTCTTTCTTTACAGAACATATTCCTACACGAGAACCAGATTTGATGAAGATAAATAAGATTCCAGTTATTTCTGTATTACAAATACATGGAGCATCGGTAGCGAAGTAGGCAGCGCGTATGTCTCATAATCTTAAGGTCGTTAGTTCGATCGTCACCCGGGGCACAGATACTTTGTCTTGTAATTCAAATGTCTGTGTTGTTGGTTCACTAAAAGGGCCATCCAGATGATTCAGTGCTGTGTTCTTCTGTCACTGGAATTTGTCTGAAAACTTGATAAGCACAAGAATGTAAGAAATGTAAGGGGGAGAGCCGAATACATGCCTCTGTGAAATGAGCAGAGAAATGAAAAATAACCAGGATATCAAGGTTCAAATCCCACCAATGCCTATCACCCCAATTTCTGAAGAGAGAAAATCTTCAAGACAATTTTCAAAATTCATCAGTTTGATATGTATTCCTTGTTCATTGCTACTGTTGTGACTCGCCACTAGAATTATTTAATGGGTTGGATGTCTCTCGGACCCGTTCATTACAGAACATGTTCCTACCCGAGAACCAGATTTGATGAAGTTAAATGAGCCTCCAGTTATCTGAGCATCACCAACATATGCAGCATCGGTAGCGCAGTAGGCAGCGCGTAAGTCTCATAATCTTAAGTTCGTGAGTTTGATTTTCACCCGGGGCACAGACTCTTTTGTCTTGTAATTCAAATGTCTGTGTTGTTGGTTCATTAAAAGGGCCGTCAAGGTAATTCAGCACTGTGTACCTCTGTCACTGGAATTTGTCTGGAAACCTGATAAGCACATGAATGCAAGAAATGAAATGGGAAAGCAGAATACATACAGTAAGTCTGTGAAATGAGCCGAAAATTATGAAAAATAACCAGGAGGTCTAGGTACAAATCCCACCGATGCCTATCACCCCAATTTCTGAAGAGAGAAAATCTTCAAGACAATTTTCAAAATTCATCAGTTGCATATGTATACTTTGTTCACAGCTGCTGCTGTGACTCGCCACTAGAATTATTGAATGGGATGGATGTCTCTCGGACCCGTTCATTACAGAACATGTTCTTACCCGAAAAGCCGATTTGATGAAGTTAAGTAAGCCTCCATTTGTCTCTGTATTGCAAATACATGGAGGCTCGGTAGCTAAGTAGGCAGCACGTAAGTCGCATAATCTTAAGGTCGTGAGTTCAATCGACACCCGGGGCACTGATTCTTTGTCTTGTACTTCAAATGTCTGTGTTGTTGGTTCATTAAAAGGGCCGTCCAGATGATTCAGCGCTGTGTTCGTCACTGGAATTTGTCTGAAGAACTGATAAGCACAAGAATGCAAGAAATGTAAGGGGGAGAGCCGAATACATGCCTCTGTGAAATGAGTACAGAAATGAAAAATGACCAGGATATCAAGTTTCAAATCCCACCAATGCCTATCACCCCAATTACTGAAGTGAGAAAATCTTCAAATCAATATTCAAAATTCATCAGTTTCATATGTATTCTTTGTTCACTGCTACTGCTGTGACTCGACACTAGATTTATTGAATGGGTTTGATGTTACGCGGACCCTTTCATTACAGAACATGTTCCTACCCGAGAACCCGATTTGATGTAGTTAAATAAGCCCCCAGTCATTTCTGCATCACAAAAACATGCAGCCTCGGTAGCGTAGTAGACAGCGCGTAAGTCTCATAATCTCAATGTCTTGAGTTCGATGCTCTCCCGGGGCACAGATCTTTTGTCTTGTAATTCAAATGTCTGTGTTGTTGGTTCATTTAAAGGGCCGTCAAGGTAATTCAGTGCTGTGTACCTCTGTCACTGGAATTTGTCTGGAAACCTGATAAGCACATGGATGCAAGAATTGAAAGCGGAAAGCCCAATCATACAGTAAGTCAGTGAAATGAGCCGATAAATGAAAAATAACCAGGAGGACAAAGGTACAAATCCCACCGATGCCTAACACCCCAATTTCTGATGAGAGAAAATCTTCAAGACAATTTTCAAAATTCATCAGTTGCATATGTATTCTTACTTTACAGCTACTGCTGTGACACCCCACTAGAATTATTGATTGGGTTTGATGTCACACGGACCCATTCATTACAGAACATGTTCCTACACGAGAACCCGATTTGATGTAGTTAAATGAGCCTCCAGTTATTTCAGCATCACCTAAACATGCAGCCTCGGTAGCGCAGTAGGCAGCGCGTAAGTCTCATAATCTTAAGGTCGTGAGTTCCATCGTCACCCGGGGCACAGATCCTTTGTCTTGTAATTCAAATGTCTGTGTTGTTGGTTCATTAAAAGGGCCGTGCAAATGATTCAGGGCTGTGTTCCTCTGTCACTGGAAATTGTCTGATAACCTGATAGGCACAAGAATGCAAGAAATGTAAGGGGGAGAGCCGAATACATGCGTCTGTGCGTCAGTGAAATGAGCAGAGAAATGAAAAATAACCAGGATATCAAGGTTCAATTCTCATCAATGCCTATCACCCCAATTTCTGAAGAGAGAAAATCTTCAAGACAATTTTCAAAATTCATCAGTTTCTATGTATCCTTTGTTCACTGCTACTGCTGTGACTCGCCACTAGAATTATTGAATGGGTTGGATGTCTCTCGGACCCGTACATTACAGAACATATTCCTACCCGAGAACCCGATTTGATGTAGTTAAATAAGCCTCCAGTTATTTCTGCATCACAAAAACATGCAGCCTCGGTAGCGAAAAAGGCAGCGCGTAAGTCTCATAATCTCAAGGTCGTGAGTTCGATGCTCACCCGTGGCACAGATCCTTTTGTCTTGTAATTCAAATGTCTGTGTTGTTGGTTCATTAAAAGGGCCGTCAAGGTAATTCAGTGCTGTGTACCTCTGTCACTGGAATTTGTCTGGAAACCTGATAAGCACATGGATGCAAGAAATGAAAGCGGAAAGCCCAATCATAAAGTAAGTCAGTGAAATGGGCCCATAAATGAAAAATAACCAGGAGGACAAAGGTACAAATCCCACCGATGCCTAACACCCCAATTTCTGAAGAGAGAAAATCTTCAAGACAATTTTCAAAATTCATCAGTTGCATATGTATTCTTACTTTACAGCTACAGCTGTGACACCCCACTAGAATTATTGAATGGGTTGGATGTCACTCGGAGTCTTTCTTTACAGAACATATTCCTACACGAGAACCAGATTTGATGAAGATAAATAAGATTCCAGTTATTTCTGTATTACAAATACATGGAGCATCGGTAGCGAAGTAGGCAGCGCGTATGTCTCATAATCTTAAGGTCGTTAGTTCGTTCGTCACCCGGGGCACAGATTCTTTGTCTTGTAATTCAAATGTCTGTGTTGTTGGTTCATTAAAAGGGCCATCCAGATGATTCAGTGCTGTGTTCTTCTGTCACTGGAATTTTCCTGAAAACCTGATAAGCACAAGAATGCAAGAAATGTAAGGGGGAGAGCCGAATACATGCGTCTGTGAAATGAGCAGTGAAATGAAAAATAACCAGGATATCAAGGTTCAAATCCCACCAATGCCTATCACCCCAATTTCTGTAGAGAGAAAATCTTCAGGACAATTTTCAAATTTCATCAGTTTGATATGTATTCCTTGTTCATTGCTACTGTTGTGACTCGCCACTAGAATTATTTAATGGGTTGGATGTCTCTCGGACCCGTTCATTACAGAACATGTTCCTACCCGAGAACCAGATTTGATGAAGTTAGATGAGCCTCCAGTTATCTGAGCATCACCAACTCACGCAGCCTCGGTAGCGCAGTAGGCAGCCCGTCAGTCTCATAATCTTCAGGTCTTGAGTTCGATTTTCACCCGGGGCACAGATTATTTTGTCTTGTAATTCAAATGTCTGTGTTGTTGGTTCATTAAAAAGGCCGTCAAGGTAATTCAGCGCTGTGTACCTCTGTCACTGGAATTTGTCTGAAAACTTGATAAGAACAAGAATGTAAGAAATGTAAGGGGGAGAGCCGAATACATGCCTCTGTGAAATGAGCAGAGAAATGAAAAATGACCGGGATATCAATTTCAAATCCCACCGATGCCTATCACCCCAATTTCTGAAGAGAGAAAATCTTCAAGACAATTTTCAAAATTCATCAGTTGCATATGTATTCTTTGTTCACTGTTACTGCTGTGAATCGACACTAGATTTATTGAATGGGATGGATGTCTCTCGGACCCGTTCATTACAGAACATGTTCCTACCCGAAAAGTCGATTTGATGAAGTTAAGTAAGCCTCCATTTGTCTCTGTATTGCAAATACATGGAGGCTCGGTAGCTAAGTAGGCAGCACGTAAGTCGCATAATCTTAAGGTCGTGAGTTCGATCGACACCCGGGGCACTGATTCTTTGTCTTGTACTTCAAATGTCTGTGTTGTTGGTTCATTAAAAGGGCCGTCCAGATGATTCAGCGCTGTGTTCGTCACTGGAATTTGTCTGAAGAACTGATAAGCACAAGAATGCAAGAAATGTAAGGGGGAGAGCCGAATACATGCCTCTGTGAAATGAGCACAGAAATGAAAAATGACCAGGATATCAAGTTTCAAATCCCACCAATGCCTATCACCCCAATTTCTGAAGTGAGAAAATCTTCAAATCAATATTCAAAATTCATCAGTTTCATATGTATTCTTTGTTCACTGCTACTGCTGTGACTCGACACTAGATTTATTGAATGGGTTTGATGTTACGCGGACCCTTTCATTACAGAACATGTTCCTACCCGAGAACCCGATTTGATGTAGTTAAATAAGCCCCCAGTCATTTCTGCGTCACAAAAACATGCAGCCTCGGTAGCGTAGTAGACAGCGCGTAAGTCTCATAATCTCAATGTCGTGAGTTCGATGCTCACCCAGGGCACAGATCTTTTGTCTTGTAATTCAAATGTCTGTGTTGTTGGTTCATTAAAAGGGCCGTCAAGGCAATTCAGTGCTGTGTACCTCTGTCACTGGAATTTGTCTGGAAACCTGATAAGCACATGGATGCAAGAATTGAAAGCGGAAAGCCCAATCATACAGTAAGTCAGTGAAATGAGCCGATAAATGAAAAATAACCAGGAGGACAAAGGTACAAATCCCACCGATGCCTAACACCCCAATTTCTGAAGAGAGAAAATCTTCAAGACAATTTTCAAAATTCATCAGTTGCATATGTATTCTTACTTTACAGCTACTGCTGTGACACCCCACTAGAATTATTGAATGGGTTGGGTGTCACTCGGAGCCGTCCTTTACAGAACATATTCCTACACGAGAACCAGATTAGATGAAGATAAATAAGCTTCCAGTTATTTCTATATTACAAATACATGGAGCATCGGTAGCAAAGTAGGCAGCGCGTAAGTCTCATAATCTTAAGGTCGTTAGTTCGATCGTCGCCCGGGGCACAGATTCTTTGTCTTGTAACTCAAATGTCTGTGTTGTTGGTTCATTTAAAGGGCCGTCAAGGTAATTCAGTGCTGTGTACCTCTGTCACTGGAATTTGTCTGGAAACCTGATAAGCACATGGATGCAAGAAATGAAAGCGGAAAGACCAATCATACAGTAAGTCAGTGAAATGAGCCGATAAATGACAAATAACCAGGAGGACAAAGGTACAAATCCCACCGATGCCTAACACCCCAATATCTGATGAGAGAAAATCTTCAAGACAATTTTCAAAATTCATCAGTTTCATATGTATTCTTACTTTACAGCTACTGCTGTGACACCCCACTAGAATTGTTGATTGGGTTTGATGTCACACGGACCCATTCATTACAGAACATGTTCCTACACGAGAACCCGATTTGATGTAGTTAAATGAGCCTCCAGTTATTTCAGCATCACCTAAACATGCAGCCTCGGTAGCGCAGTAGGCAGCGCGTAAGTCTCATAATCTTAAGGTCGTGAGTTCGATCGTCACCCGGGGCACAGATCCTTTGTCTTGTAATTCAAATGTCTGTGTTGTTGGTTCATTAAAAGGGCCGTGCAAATGATTCAGGGCTGTGTTCCTCTGTCACTGGAAATTGTCTGATAACCTGATAAGCACAAGAATGCAAGAAATGTAAGGGGGAGAGCCGAATACATGCGTCTGTGCGTCAGTGAAATGAGCAGAGAAATGAAAAATAACCAGGATATCAAGGTTCAATTCTCATCAATGCCTATCACCCCAATTTCTGAAGAGAGAAAATCTTCAAGACAATTTTCAAAATTCATCAGTTTCATATGTATCCTTTGTTCACTGCTACTGCTGTGACTCGCCACTAGAATTATTGAATGGGTTGGATGTCTCTCGGACCCGTACATTACAGAACATATTCCTACCCGAGAACCCGATTTGATGTAGTTAAATAAGCCTCCAGTTATTTCTGCATCACAAAAACCTGCAGCCTCGGTAGCGAAAAAGGCAGCGCGTAAGTCTCATAATCTCAAGGTCGTGAGTTCGATGCTCACCCGGGGCACAGATCCTTTTGTCTTGTAATTCAAATGTCTGTGTTGTTGGTTCATTAAAAGGGCCGTCAAGGTAATTCAGTGCTGTGTACCTCCGTCACTGGAATTTGTCTGGAAACCTGATAAGCACATGAATGCAAGAAATGAAAGCGGAAAGACCAATCATACAGTAAGTCAGTGAAATGAGCCGATAAATGAAAAATAACCAGGAGGACAAAGGTACAAATCCCACCAATGCCTAACACCCCAATTTCTGATGAGAGAAAATCTTCAAGACAATTTTCAAAATTCATCAGTTGCATATGTATTCTTACTTTACAGCTACAGCTGTGACACCCCACTAGAATTATTGAATGGGTTGGATGTCACTCGGAGTCTTTCTTTACAGAACATATTCCTACACGAGAACCAGATTTGATGAAGATAAATAAGATTCCAGTTATTTCTGTATTACAAATACATGGAGCATCGGTAGCGAAGTAGGCAGCGCGTATGTCTCATAATCTTAAGGTCGTTAGTTCGATCGTCACCCGGGGCACAGATACTTTGTCTTGTAATTCAAATGTCTGTGTTGTTGGTTCATTAAAAGGGCCATCCGGATGATTCAGTGCTGTGTTCTTCTGTCACTGGAATTTGTCTGAAAACTTGATAAGCACAAGAATGTAAGAAATGTAAGGGGGAGAGCCGGATACATGCCTCTGTGAAATGAGCAGAGAAATGAAAAATAACCAGGATATCAAGGTTCAAATCCCACCAATGCCTATCACCCCAATTTCTGAAGAGAGAAAATCTTCAAGACAATTTTCAAAATTCATCAGTTTGATATGTATTCCTTGTTCATTGCTACTCTTGTGACTCGCCACTAGAATTATTTAATGGGTTGGATGTCTCTCGGACCCGTTCATTACAGAACATGTTCCTACCCGAGAACCAGATTTGATGAAGTTAAATGAGCCTCCAGTTATCTGAGCATCACCAACATATGCAGCATCGGTAGCGCAGTAGGCAGCGCGTAAGTCTCATAATCTTAAGTTCGTGAGTTTGATTTTCACCCGGGGCACAGACTCTTTTGTCTTGTAATTCAAATGTCTGTGTTGTTGGTTCATTAAAAGGGCCGTCAAGGTAATTCAGCACTGTGTACCTCTGTCACTGGAATTTGTCTGGAAACCTGATAAGCACATGAATGCAAGAAATGAAATGGGAAAGCAGAATACATACAGTAAGTCTGTGAAATGAGCCGAAAATTATGAAAAATAACCAGGAGGTCTAGGTACAAATCCCACCGATGCCTATCACCCCAATTTCTGAAGAGAGAAAATCTTCAAGACAATTTTCAAAATTCATCAGTTGCATATGTATACTTTGTTCACAGCTGCTGCTGTGACTCGCCACTAGAATTATTGAATGGGATGGATGTCTCTCGGACCCGTTCATTACAGAACATGTTCTTACCCGAAAAGCCGATTTGATGAAGTTAAGTAAGCCACCATTTGTCTCTGTATTGCAAATACATGGAGGGTCGGTAGCTAAGTAGGCAGCACGTAAGTCGCATAATCTTAAGGTCGTGAGTTCAATCGACACCCGGGGCACTGATTCTTTGTCTTGTACTTCAAATGTCTGTGTTGTTGGTTCATTAAAAGGGCCGTCCAGATGATTCAGCGCTGTGTTCGTCACTGGAATTTGTCTGAAGAACTGATAAGCACAAGAATGCAAGAAATGTAAGGGGGAGAGCCGAATACATGCCTCTGTGAAATGAGTACAGAAATGAAAAATGACCAGGATATCAAGTTTCAAATCCCACCAATGCCTATCACCCCAATTACTGAAGTGAGAAAATCTTCAAATCAATATTCAAAATTCATCAGTTTCATATGTATTCTTTGTTCACTGCTACTGCTGTGACTCGACACTAGATTTATTGAATGGGTTTGATGTTACGCGGACCCTTTCATTACAGAACATGTTCCTACCCGAGAACCCGATTTGATGTAGTTAAATAAGCCCCCAGTCATTTCTGCATCACAAAAACATGCAGCCTCGGTAGCGTAGTAGACAGCGCGTAAGTCTCATAATCTCAATGTCTTGAGTTCGATGCTCTCCCGGGGCACAGATCTTTTGTCTTGTAATTCAAATGTCTGTGTTGTTGGTTCATTTAAAGGGCCGTCAAGGTAATTCAGTGCTGTGTACCTCTGTCACTGGAATTTGTCTGGAAACCTGATAAGCACATGGATGCAAGAATTGAAAGCGGAAAGCCCAATCATACAGTAAGTCAGTGAAATGAGCCGATAAATGAAAAATAACCAGGAGGACAAAGGTACAAATCCCACCGATGCCTAACACCCCAATTTCTGATGAGAGAAAATCTTCAAGACAATTTTCAAAATTCATCAGTTGCATATGTATTCTTACTTTACAGCTACTGCTGTGACACCCCACTAGAATTATTGATTGGGTTTGATGTCACACGGACCCATTCATTACAGAACATGTTCCTACACGAGAACCCGATTTGATGTAGTTAAATGAGCCTCCAATTATTTCAGCATCACCTAAACATGCAGCCTCGGTAGCGCAGTAGGCAGCGCGTAAGTCTCATAATCTTAAGGTCGTGAGTTCGATCGTCACCCGGGGCACAGATCCTTTGTCTTGTAATTCAAATGTCTGTGTTGTTGGTTCATTAAAAGGGCCGTGCAAATGATTCAGGGCTGTGTTCCTCTGTCACTGGAAATTGTCTGATAACCTGATAGGCACAAGAATGCAAGAAATGTAAGGGGGAGAGCCGAATACATGCGTCTGTGCGTCAGTGAAATGAGCAGAGAAATGAAAAATAACCAGGATATCAAGGTTCAATTCTCATCAATGCCTATCACCCCAATTTCTGAAGAGAGAAAATCTTCAAGACAATTTTCAAAATTCATCAGTTTCTATGTATCCTTTGTTCACTGCTACTGCTGTGACTCGCCACTAGAATTATTGAATGGGTTGGATGTCTCTCGGACCCGTACATTACAGAACATATTCCTACCCGAGAACCCGATTTGATGTAGTTAAATAAGCCTCCAGTTATTTCTGCATCACAAAAACATGCAGCCTCGGTAGCGAAAAAGGCAGCGCGTAAGTCTCATAATCTCAAGGTCGTGAGTTCGATGCTCACCCGTGGCACAGATCCTTTTGTCTTGTAATTCAAATGTCTGTGTTGTTGGTTCATTAAAAGGGCCGTCAAGGTAATTCAGTGCTGTGTACCTCTGTCACTGGAATTTGTCTGGAAACCTGATAAGCACATGGATGCAAGAAATGAAAGCGGAAAGCCCAATCATAAAGTAAGTCAGTGAAATGGGCCCATAAATGAAAAATAACCAGGAGGACAAAGGTACAAATCCCACCGATGCCTAACACCCCAATTTCTGAAGAGAGAAAATCTTCAAGACAATTTTCAAAATTCATCAGTTGCATATGTATTCTTACTTTACAGCTACAGCTGTGACACCCCACTAGAATTATTGAATGGGTTGGATGTCACTCGGAGTCTTTCTTTACAGAACATATTCCTACACGAGAACCAGATTTGATGAAGATAAATAAGATTCCAGTTATTTCTGTATTACAAATACATGGAGCATCGGTAGCGAAGTAGGCAGCGCGTATGTCTCATAATCTTAAGGTCGTTAGTTCGATCGTCACCCGGGGCACAGATTCTTTGTCTTGTAATTCAAATGTCTGTGTTGTTGGTTCATTAAAAGGGCCATCCAGATGATTCAGTGCTGTGTTCTTCTGTCACTGGAATTTTCCTGAAAACCTGATAAGCACAAGAATGCAAGAAATGTAAGGGGGAGAGCCGAATACATGCGTCTGTGAAATGAGCAGTGAAATGAAAAATAACCAGGATATCAAGGTTCAAATCCCACCAATGCCTATCACCCCAATTTCTGTAGAGAGAAAATCTTCAGGACAATTTTCAAATTTCATCAGTTTGATATGTATTCCTTGTTCATTGCTACTGTTGTGACTCGCCACTAGAATTATTTAATGGGTTGGATGTCTCTCGGACCCGTTCATTACAGAACATGTTCCTACCCGAGAACCAGATTTGATGAAGTTAGATGAGCCTCCAGTTATCTGAGCATCACCAACTCACGCAGCCTCGGTAGCGCAGTAGGCAGCCCGTCAGTCTCATAATCTTCAGGTCTTGAGTTCGATTTTCACCCGGGGCACAGATTATTTTGTCTTGTAATTCAAATGTCTGTGTTGTTGGTTCATTAAAAAGGCCGTCAAGGTAATTCAGCGCTGCGTACCTCTGTCACTGGAATTTGTCTGAAAACTTGATAAGCACAAGAATGTAAGAAATGTAAGGGGGAGAGCCGAATACATGCCTCTGTGAAATGAGCAGAGAAATGAAAAATGACCGGGATATCAATTTCAAATCCCACCGATGCCTATCACCCCAATTTCTGAAGAGAGAAAATCTTCAAGACAATTTTCAAAATTCATCAGTTGCATATGTATTCTTTGTTCACTGTTACTGCTGTGAATCGACACTAGATTTATTGAATGGGATGGATGTCTCTCGGACCCGTTCATTACAGAACATGTTCCTACCCGAAAAGTCGATTTGATGAAGTTAAGTAAGCCTCCATTTGTCTCTGTATTGCAAATACATGGAGGCTCGGTAGCTAAGTAGGCAGCACGTAAGTCGCATAATCTTAAGGTCGTGAGTTCGATCGACACCCGGGGCACTGATTCTTTGTCTTGTACTTCAAATGTCTGTGTTGTTGGTTCATTAAAAGGGCCGTCCAGATGATTCAGCGCTGTGTTCGTCACTGGAATTTGTCTGAAGAACTGATAAGCACAAGAATGCAAGAAATGTAAGGGGGAGAGCCGAATACATGCCTCTGTGAAATGAGCACAGAAATGAAAAATGACCAGGATATCAAGTTTCAAATCCCACCAATGCCTATCACCCCAATTTCTGAAGTGAGAAAATCTTCAAATCAATATTCAAAATTCATCAGTTTCATATGTATTCTTTGTTCACTGCTACTGCTGTGACTCGACACTAGATTTATTGAATGGGTTTGATGTTACGCGGACCCTTTCATTACAGAACATGTTCCTACCCGAGAACCCGATTTGATGTAGTTAAATAAGCCCCCAGTCATTTCTGCGTCACAAAAACATGCAGCCTCGGTAGCGTAGTAGACAGCGCGTAAGTCTCATAATCTCAATGTCGTGAGTTCGATGCTCACCCAGGGCACAGATCTTTTGTCTTGTAATTCAAATGTCTGTGTTGTTGGTTCATTAAAAGGGCCGTCAAGGCAATTCAGTGCTGTGTACCTCTGTCACTGGAATTTGTCTGGAAACCTGATAAGCACATGGATGCAAGAATTGAAAGCGGAAAGCCCAATCATACAGTAAGTCAGTGAAATGAGCCGATAAATGAAAAATAACCAGGAGGACAAAGGTACAAATCCCACCGATGCCTAACACCCCAATTTCTGAAAAGAGAAAATCTTCAAGACAATTTTCAAAATTCATCAGTTGCATATGTATTCTTACTTTACAGCTACTGCTGTGACACCCCACTAGAATTATTGAATGGGTTGGGTGTCACTCGGAGCCGTCCTTTACAAAACATATTCCTACACGAGAACCAGATTAGATGAAGATAAATAAGCTTCCAGTTATTTCTATATTACAAATACATGGAGCATCGGTAGCAAAGTAGGCAGCGCGTAAGTCTCATAATCTTAAGGTCGTTAGTTCGATCGTCGCCCGGGGCACAGATTCTTTGTCTTGTAACTCAAATGTCTGTGTTGTTGGTTCATTTAAAGGGCCGTCAAGGTAATTCAGTGCTGTGTACCTCTGTCACTGGAATTTGTCTGGAAACCTGATAAGCACATGGATGCAAGGAATGAAAGCGGAAAGACCAATCATACAGTAAGTCAGTGAAATGAGCCGATAAATGACAAATAACCAGGAGGACAAAGGTACAAATCCCACCGATGCCTAACACCCCAATATCTGATGAGAGAAAATCTTCAAGACAATTTTCAAAATTCATCAGTTTCATATGTATTCTTACTTTACAGCTACTGCTGTGACACCCCACTAGAATTATTGATTGGGTTTGATGTCACACGGACCCATTCATTACAGAACATGTTCCTACACGAGAACCCGATTTGATGTAGTTAAATGAGCCTCCAGTTATTCCAGCATCACCTAAACATGCAGCCTCGGTAGCGCAGTAGGCAGCGCGTAAGTCTCATAATCTTAAGGTCGTGAGTTCGATCGTCACCCGGGGCACAGATCCTTTGTCTTGTAATTCAAATGTCTGTGTTGTTGGTTCATTAAAAGGGCCGTGCAAATGATTCAGGGCTGTGTTCCTCTGTCACTGGAAATTGTCTGATAACCTGATAAGCACAAGAATGCAAGAAATGTAAGGGGGAGAGCCGAATACATGCGTCTGTGCGTCAGTGAAATGAGCAGAGAAATGAAAAATAACCAGGATATCAAGGTTCAATTCTCATCAATGCCTATCACCCCAATTTCTGAAGAGAGAAAATCTTCAAGACAATTTTCAAAATTCATCAGTTTCATATGTATCCTTTGTTCACAGCTACTGCTGTGACTCGCCACTAGAATTATTGAATGGGTTGGATGTCTCTCGGACCCGTACATTACAGAACATATTCCTACCCGAGAACCCGATTTGATGTAGTTAAATAAGCCTCCAGTTATTTCTGCATCACAAAAACATGCAGCCTCGGTAGCGAAAAAGGCAGCGCGTAAGTCTCATAATCTCAAGGTCGTGAGTTCGATGCTCACCCGGGGCACAGATCCTTTTGTCTTGTAATTCAAATGTCTGTGTTGTTGGTTCATTAAAAGGGCCGTCAAGGTAATTCAGTGCTGTGTACCTCCGTCACTGGAATTTGTCTGGAAACCTGATAAGCACATGAATGCAAGAAATGAAAGCGGAAAGACCAATCATACAGTAAGTCAGTGAAATGAGCCGATAAATGAAAAATAACCAGGAGGACAAAGGTACAAATCCCACCAATGCCTAACACCCCAATTTCTGATGAGAGAAAATCTTCAAGACAATTTTCAAAATTCATCAGTTGCATATGTATTCTTACTTTACAGCTACAGCTGTGACACCCCACTAGAATTATTGAATGGGTTGGATGTCACTCGGAGTCTTTCTTTACAGAACATATTCCTACACGAGAACCAGATTTGATGAAGATAAATAAGATTCCAGTTATTTCTGTATTACAAATACATGGAGCATCGGTAGCGAAGTAGGCAGCGCGTATGTCTCATAATCTTAAGGTCGTTAGTTCGATCGTCACCCGGGGCACAGATACTTTGTCTTGTAATTCAAATGTCTGTGTTGTTGGTTCATTAAAAGGGCCATCCAGATGATTCAGTGCTGTGTTCTTCTGTCACTGGAATTTGTCTGAAAACTTGATAAGCACAAGAATGTAAGAAATGTAAGGGGGAGAGCCGAATACATGCCTCTGTGAAATGAGCAGAGAAATGAAAAATAACCAGGATATCAAGGTTCAAATCCCACCAATGCCTATCACCCCAATTTCTGAAGAGAGAAAATCTTCAAGACAATTTTCAAAATTCATCAGTTTGATATGTATTCCTTGTTCATTGCTACTGTTGTGACTCGCCACTAGAATTATTTAATGGGTTGGATGTCTCTCGGACCCGTTCATTACAGAGCATGTTCCTACCCGAGAACCAGATTTGATGAAGTTAAATGAGCCTCCAGTTATCTGAGCATCACCAACATATGCAGCATCGGTAGCGCAGTAGGCAGCGCGTAAGTCTCATAATCTTAAGTTCGTGAGTTTGATTTTCACCCGGGCACAGACTCTTTTGTCTTGTAATTCAAATGTCTGTGTTGTTGGTTCATTAAAAGGGCCGTCAAGGTAATTCAGCACTGTGTACCTCTGTCACTGGAATTTGTCTGGAAACCTGATAAGCACATGAATGCAAGAAATGAAATGGGAAAGCAGAATACATACAGTAAGTCTGTGAAATGAGCCGAAAATTATGAAACATAACCAGGAGGTCTAGGTACAAATCCCACCGATGCCTATCACCCCAATTTCTGAAGAGAGAAAATCTTCAAGACAATTTTCAAAATTCATCAGTTGCATATGTATACTTTGTTCACAGCTGCTGCTGTGACTCGCCACTAGAATTATTGAATGGGATGGATGTCTCTCGGACCCGTTCATTACAGAACATGTTCTTACCCGAAAAGCCGATTTGATGAAGTTAAGTAAGCCTCCATTTGTCTCTGTATTGCAAATACATGGAGGCTCGGTAGCTAAGTGGGCTGCGCGTAAGTCGCATAATCTTAAGGTCGTGAGTTCGATCGACACCCGGGGCACTGATTCTTTGTCTTGTACTTCAAATGTCTGTGTTGTTGGTTCATTGAAAGGGCCGTCCAGATGATTCAGCGCCGTGTTCGTCACTGGAATTTGTCTGAAAAACTGATAAGCACAAGAATGCAAGATATGTAAGGGGGAGAGCCGAATACATGCCTCTGTGAAATGAGCACAGAAACGAAAAATGAAAAGGATATCAAGTTTCAAATCCCATCAATGCCTATCACCCCAATATCTGAAGTGAGAGAATCTTCAAATCAATATTCAAAATTCATCAGTTTCATATGTATTCTTTGTTCACTGCTACTGCTGTGACTCGACACTAGATTTATTGAATGGGTTTGATGTTACGCGGACCCATTCATTACAGAACATGTTCCTACCCGAGAACCCGATTTGATGTGGTTAAATAAACCTCCAGTCATTTCTGCATCACAATCCAAGCAGCCTCGGTAGCGTAGTAGGCAGCGCGTAAGTCTCATAATCTCAATGTCGTGAGTTCGATGCTCACCCGGGGCATAGTTCCTTTTGTCTTGTAATTCAGATGTCTGTGTTGTTGGTTCATTAAAAGGGCCGTCAAGGTAATTCAGTGCTGTGTACCTCTGTCACTGGAATTTGTCTGGAAACCTCATAAGCACATGGATGCAAGAAATGAAAACGGAAAGCCCAATCATACAGTAATTCAGTGAAATGTGCCGATAAATGAAAAATAACCAGGAGGACAAAGGTACAAATCCCACCGATGCCTAACACCCCAATTTCTGTAGAGAGAAAATCTTCAAGATAATTTTCAAAATTCATCAGTTGCATATGTATTCTTACTTTACAGCTACTGCTGTAACACCCCACTAGAATTATTGAATGGGTTGGATGTCACTCGGAGCCGTCTTTTACAGAACATATTCCTACACGAGAACCAGATTTCATGAAGATAAATAAGCTTCCAGTTATTTCTGTATTACAAATACATGGAGCATCGTTAGCGAAGTAGGCAGCGCGTAAGTCTCATCATCTTAAGGTCGTTAGTTCGATCGTCACCCGGGGCACAGATTCTTTGTCTTGTAATTCAAATGTCTGTGTTGTTGGTTCATTAAAAGGGCCATCCAGATGATTCAGTGCTGTGTTCTTCTGTCACTGGAATTTTCCTGAAAACCTGATAAGCACAAGAATGCAAGAAATGTAAGGGGGAGAGCCGAATACATGCCTCTGTGGAATGAGCAGTGAAATGAAAAATAACCAGGATATCAAGGTTCAAATCCCACCAATGCCTATCACCCCAATTTCTGTAGAGAGAAAATCTTCAGGACAATTTTCAAATTTCATCAGTTTGATATGTATTCCTTGTTCATTGCTACTGGTGTGACTCGCCACTAGAATTATTTAATGGGTTGGATGTCTCTCGGACCCGTTCATTACAGAACATGTTCCTACCCGAGAACCAGATTTGATGAAGTTAAATGAGCCTCCAGTTATCTGAGCATCACCAACTCACGCAGCCTCGGTAGCGCAGTAGGCAGCCCGTCAGTCTCATAATCTTCAGGTCTTGAGTTCGATTTTCTCCCGGGGCACAGATTCTTTTGTCTTGTAATTCAAATGTCCGTGTTGTTGGTTCATTAAAAAGGCCGTCAAGGTAATTCAGCGCTATGTACCTCTGTCACTGGAATTTGTCTGAAAACTTGATAAGCACAAGAATGTAAGAAATGTAAGGGGGAGAGCCGAATACATGCCTCTGTGAAATGAGCAGAGAAATGAAAAATGACCGGGATATCAATTTCAAATCCCACCAATGCCTATCACCCCAATTTCTGAAGAGAGAAAATCTTCAAATCAATTTTCAAAATTCATCTGTTTCATATGTATTCTTTTTTCACTGCTACTGCTGTGACTCGACACTAGATTTATGGAATGGGTTTGATGTCACGCGGACCCATTCATTACAGAACATGTTCCTACCCGAGAACCCGATTTGATGTAGTTAAATAAGCCTCCAGTTATTTCTGCATCACAAAAACATGCAGCCTCTGTAGCGCAGTAGGCAGGTCGTATGTCTCATAATCTTCAGATAGTGAGTTCGATCCTCACCCGGGGCACAGATCGTTTTGTCTTGTAATTCAAATGTCTGTGTTGTTGGTTCATTAAAAGGGCCGTCAAGGTAATTCAGCGCTGTGTACCTCTGTCACTAGAATTTGTCTGGAAACCTGATAAGCACATGGATGCAGGAAATGAAAGCGGAAAGCCGAATTCATACAGTAAGTCAGTGAAATGAGCCGATAAATGAAAAATAGCCAGGAGGACAAGGTACAAATCCCTCAGATGCCTAACACCCCAATTTCTAAAGAGAGAAAATCTTCAAGACAAGTTTCAAAATTCATCAGTTGCATATGTATTCTTACTTCACAGCTACTGCTGTGACACCCCACTAGAATTATTGAATGGGTTGGATTTCACTCGGAGCCGTCCTTTACAGAACTTATTCCTATAAGTGAACCAGATTTGATGAAGATAAATAAGCTTCCAGTTATTTCTGTATTACAAATACATGGAGCATCGGTAGCGAAGTAGGCAGCGCGTAAGTCTCATAATCTTAAGGTCGTGAGTTCGATCGTCACCCGGGGCACAGATTCATTGTCTTGTAATTCAAATGTCTGTGTTGTTGGTTCATTAAAAGGGCCATCCAAATGATTCAGTGCTGTGTTCTTCTGTCACTGGAATTTTCCTGAATACCTGATAAGCACAAGAATGCAAGACATGTAAGGGGGAGAGCCGAATACATGCCTCTATGAAATGAGCAGAGAAATGAGAATTAACCAGGATATCAAGGTTCAAATCCCACCAATGCCTATCACCCCGATTTCTGAAGAGAGAAAATCTTCAAGACAATTTTCAAAATTCATCAGTTTGATATGTATTCCTTGTTCATTGCTACTGTTGTGACTCGACACTAGATTTATTGAATGGGTTTGATGTAACGCGGACCCATTCATTACAGAACATGTTCCTACCCGAGAACCCGATTTGATGAAGTTAAATAAGCCTCCATTTGTCTCTGCATTGCAAATACATGGAGCCTCGGTAGCTAAGTAGGCAGCGCGTAAGTCTAATAATCTTAAGGTCGTGAGTTCGATCGACACCCGGGGCACAGATTCTTTGTCTTGTAGATAGATAGATAGATAGATTTATTTACCATCAACAGGATAGGCACCCAATTACAGATGATAAAATAAAACATAATAAACATTAAATTTACTTAAAAGCAACTATTTAACTAACCTAGAAACAAACATTGATTCAAGCTTAAGTTCTCTATACACTTAAATTAAAATAACAATTATTACACACTATATATACAACAAACACCTACGATCTTGAGTTCAACAATGATCTACGAATTTCCGTAGGCTTCGAGTAAAATATATCTATAGCGCTCTCAAGATGGTTTAGAGAGCGCAACGCCATCAATAACCAGGAATTGGCATGGGCTACAGTTCTACACTTCTGGATCCGGAAAGTGAGTCTTTGCCTTGTATTGCGGCCTGGAACATTAAGCGGAATCAAACACAAGAGGGGCGCACAGTCAATTCTATTGGTCGGACACTTATATAGAAACATGTCGTTGGCACACATGCGGCGAGACCTCAAAGACCGCATACCCATGGTTCCACAGAAGGTCTCATAATCCTATGTAGAGAGTCGAATGCCCATATATCTACAGCTGATCCACTTCATGAATCTCACCTGCACTCTCTCTAACCGTTGAATAGCATATTGCTGAGAAGGCAGCCATACTTCACAACAGTATTCAACAGTCGACCTTACATATGATAAAAATAAAATTTTGAGAGAACCTATATTGGCGAATTCACTACAATTTCTTTTCAGAAAACCTAGTAATCTGAACCCCTTACTTGTCACCTTATCTACATGTTTTAGAAATGACAGCCCGTCATCGTTGGTAATTGTTATACCTAGGTCGTTTACTTCATTCACACGCACTAATACATAGTTACTTATACTATAATTCCTCATGACAGGCGCCAACTTCCTAGAAAATGTTATCACATTGCATTTTGATATATTAAGGTCAAGTAACCACTTAGTACACCAACCTGTTAGTAGATGTAGGTCTAATTGAAGCAAGTCACAGTCTGACTCGTGGTCTATTACTCGAAACAGTTTCAAATCATCAGCGTATAGAAGGCAGTTACTATTCTTGAAGACCCCAGTTAAATCATTAATAAAGATTACAAATAAAAGTGGCCCCAAGATGGAACCCTGAGGAACACCAGAAGTTGGAAAGTATGGATTTGAAGTTTGACCATCGGATTTAACAAAGCAAATTCTTTCAGTGAGATAGCTTCTAATCCACTCTAAAACGCTGCCGCCTATTCCATACGCTGACAATTTGATTAATAATGCCTCATGTTGTACGGAATCAAAGGCTTTGGAAAAATCTGTGTATATGGCATCTACTTGTTGACTCCTGTCCAAGGCATTTGATATGAAGTTGACGTACACTGCCAGGTTCGAAGCAGTCGAGCGCTTCTGCACGAATCCATGCTGAGCAACATTAATGTACTGGCCGACTGACCTGTGTATTCTATTGTACACAATCTTCTCCGCCACCTTTGATAGGAGGGATAGCAGGACGACTGGCCTATAGTTGTCAAATACCCTTTTGTCACCCTTTTTGAATACTGGAATTACGTATCCCTTCTTCCACTCACACGGAAAGCATCCAGATTTAAAAGATATATTTAAAATTGCACTGAGAGGTATCGCCAACTGAGGAGCACATTCTCTAAGTACAAGACCTGGTATCTCATCAGCCCCAAATGATTTTGCAGTATCCAATGATGACAGAATCTCACACACTTCAAAGGGCGTAGTCCGGATCGACATCAATCCCTGATTACACACGATTGGGACAGACGAGTGACACGGCCTCGCAGGAGAGTGATACTTCTTGAAGCCCTCTGCAAATTTATTAAGAATAGTTTTCTTGTCCTGGATTTCGATTCCATTCTGAAACATAGTGGATGGTAAACGTGAAGATTTTCTTTTATTGTTTACAAAATTCCAAAAATGCTTTGGATTGGTGGTTAATTTTGATTCAACTGAGATCACATAGTCTTTGTATTTTCTGTTCTGGAGTCTCTTATATTCCCCCAGTATCACCGAAAATTGAACATAGTCACACAAAAAGCCCGATTTCTTGAACCTTTTTCTGACTCTCTCTTTTTCTTTCAACTTGTTGATTACCTCTGTATCATACCAAACTGGATACTTCCGAGTGTTGATTGTGCGAGTGGGCACTGAATCCTTGAATACTGCTTTGAGGAGGTCGTAAAACAGACTTAAAGCCTCATCAACAGAGGGAGAATTATCCATCAAATACCATGGACACATCGATAGAAGGTCTCTCCTGAGGGGAAAATCAGCTTTAGTCCAAGTATATATTACCCTTCTTAGTGATTGTGGACGGATAATACGTTGCAAGGATAGTGAGAATTCCACAGCATCGTGGTCTGACTTAACTACATTCTCAGCCTGAATACATTGCGTATGTGCGGAGAGTTGTTCAGAGACTAGCACCAAATCCAGGATATTGTTATTGCGTGTAGGGAAATGACACATTTGCTGTAGATTAAACTCACTGATAATCTCTAGAAACGTTAGGGCTTCCTCACATCTTTGCTTTATAAAAGGTTCAGGGGTCCAGGCTAATTCACTGATGTTAAAGTCCCCACACACTACGACTATGTCTTGGGGGTTTAAAACAGCTGTGACATTGCCCAGCGTCTGACGCAAATCACTCAGCCTAACCTTCACCTCGTCCGGTGGTAGATAGCAGCACACGATGAATACCGCCCGTCCAGGTTTAGGACTGACCTTGACCACAAGGCACTCCTAACACCCTGCCAACTCCGGCCTTGATACCGGATTCAGGAATTTTTTCACGGCCACAAGTACGCCTCCACCCTTAGTTTTGGTGTCATGAACGAGTTGTCTGTCTTGTCGAAATATACTGTAATCACTGGACAGTTCTCGTCCACTGCATCATTCAACCATGACCCTACGATACAAATACAATCAATTTCAGCATCACTAAAAGCTAGGTTGAATTCCGATAATGAAGTACACATACTCGCTACATTTTGATAGAAGAAAGTCATATCATTACACTGACCAGATCCCGGGTTCAATTGCACATCACCTGACAGTGCCAATAGGAGTATGGCTATCACATTGCCGGACATTTTCA
The DNA here is from genome assembly GCA_946902985.2 of Meconema thalassinum. Taxonomy (NCBI): domain Eukaryota; kingdom Metazoa; phylum Arthropoda; class Insecta; order Orthoptera; family Tettigoniidae; genus Meconema; species Meconema thalassinum. The sequence continues at coordinate 302,466,164 of OX336392.1, read as the reverse complement.
AATACGTGGACCTTTGACAACCCCTTGCTTGCTTCAACGCCAGGTACTGTGTTGTTGGTTCATTAAAAGGGCCGTCCAGATGATTCAGCGCTGTGTTCGTCACTGGAATTTGTCTGAAAACCTGATAAGCACAAGAATGCAAGAAATGTAAGGGGGAGAGCCGAATACATGCCTCTGTGAAATGAGCAGAGAAATGAAAAATGACCGGGATAACAAGTTTCAAATCCCACCAATGCCTATCACCCCAATTTCTGAAGAGAGAAAATCTTCAAATCAATTTTCAAAATTCATCAGTTTCATATGTATTCTTTGTTCACTGCTACTGCTGTGACTCGACACTAGATTTATTGAATGGGTTTGATGTCACGCGGACCCATTCATTACAGGACATGTTCCTACCCGAGAAACCGTTTTGATGTAGTTAAATATGCCTCCAGTTATTTCTGCATAGTAAAAACATACAGCCTCGGTAGCGCAGTAGGCAGCGCGTAAGTCTCATAATCTTAAGGTCGTGAGTTCGATCCTCACCCAGGGCACAGGTTCTTTTGTCTTGTAATTCAAATGTCTGTGTTGTTGGTTCATTAAAAGGACCGTCAAGGTAATTCAGCGCTGTGTACCTCTGTCACTGGAATTTGTCTGGAAACCTGATAAGCACATGAATGCAAGAAATGAAAGGGGAAAGCCGAATTCATAGAGTAAGCCAGTGAAATGAGCCGATAAATGAAAAATAACCAGGACAAGGTACAAATCCCACCGATGCCTAACACCCCAATTTCTGAAGAGAGAAAATCTTCAGGACAATTTTCAAAATTCATCAGTTGCATATTTATACTTTGTTCACAGCTGCTGCAGTGATTCGCCACTAGAATTATTGAATGGGATGGATGTCTCTCGGACCCGTTCATTACAGAACATGATCCTACCCGAGAACCCGATTTGATGAAGTTAAATAAGCCTCCATATGTCTCTGTATTACAAATACACGGAGCCTCGGTAGCTAAGTAGGCAGCGCGTAAGTCGCATAATCTTAAGGTCGTCAGTTCTATCGTCACCCGGGGCACAGGTTCTTTTGTCTTGTAATTCAGATGTCTGTGTTGTCGGTTCATTAAAGGGGCCGTCCAGATGATTCAGCGCTGTGTTCGTCACTGGAATTTGTTTGAAAACCTGATAAGCACAAGAATGCAAGAAATGTAAGGGGGAGAGCCGAATACAGGCCTCTGTGAAATGAGCAGAGAAATGAAAAATGACCGGGATATCACGTTTCAATACCCACCAATGCCTATCACCCCAATACCTGAAGAGAGAAAATCTTCAAATCATTTTTCAAAATTCATCAGTTTCATATGTATTTTTGTTCACTGCTACTGCTGTGACTCGACACTAGATTTATTGAATGGGTTTGATGTCACGCGGACCCATTCATTACAGAACATGTTGCTACTAGAGAACCCGATTTGATGTAGTTAAAAAAGCCTCCAGTTATTTCTGCATCACAAAAACATGCAGGCTCGGAAGCGAAGTAGGCAGCGCGTAGGTCTCATAATCTTTAGGTCGTGAGTTCGGTCCTCACCCGGGGCACAGATTCCTTTGTCTTGAAATTCAAATGTCTGTGTTGTTGGTTCATTAAAAGGGCCGTCAAGGTAATTCAGCGCTGTGTACTTCTGTCACTGGAATTTGTCTGAAAACCTGATAAGCACAAGAATGCAAGGAATGTAAGGGGGAGAGCCGAATACAGGCCTCTGTGAAATGAGCAGAGAAATGAAAAATGATCGGGATATCAAGTTTCAAATCCCACCAATGCCTAAAACCCCAATTTCTGAAGAAAGAAAATCTTCAAATCAATTTTCAAAATTCATCAGTTTCATATGTATTCTTTGTTCACTGCTACAGCTGTGACTCGACACTAGATTTATTGAATGAGATGGATGTCTCTCGGACCCGTTCATTACAGAACATGTTCCTACCCGAGAACCCGATTTGATGAAGTTAAATAAGCCTCCATTTGTCTCTGTATTACAAATACACGGAGCCTCGGTAGCGCAGTAGGCAGCGCGTAGGTCTCATATTCTTAAGGTCTTGAGTTCGTTCGTCACCCGGAGCACGGATTCTTTTGTCTTGTAATTCAAATGTCTGAGTTGTTGGCTCATTAAAAGGGCCGTCAAGGTAATTCAGCGCTGTGTACGTCTGTCACTGGAAATTGTCTGAAAACCTGACAAGCACATGAATGCAAGAAATGAAAGGGGAAAGCCGAATTCATACAGTAAGTCAGTGATATGAGCCGATAAATGAAAAATAGCCAGGAGGACAAGGTACAAATCCCACCGATGCCTAACACACCAATTTCTGAAGAGAGAAAATCTTCAAGACAAGTTTCAAAATTCATCAGTTGCATATGTATTCTTACTTCACAGCTACTGTTGTGACACCCCACTAGAATTATTGAATGGGTTGGATGTCACTCGGAGCCGTCCTTTACAGAACATATTCCTACACGAGAACCAGATTTGATGAAGATAAATAAGCTTCCAGTTTTTTCTGTATTACAAATACATGGAGCATCGGTAGCGAAGTAGGCAGCGCGTAAGTCTCATAATCTTAAGGTCGTGAGTTCGATCGTCACCCGGGGCACAGATTCTTTGTCTTGTAATTCAAATGCCTGTGTTGTTGGTTCATTAAAAGGGCCATCCAGATGATTCAGTGCTGTGTTCTTCTGTCACTGGAATTTTCCTGAAAACCTGATAAGCACAAGAATGCAAGAAATTTAAGGGGGAGAGCCGAATACATGCGTCTGTGAAAAGAGCAGAGAAATGAAAAATAACCAGGATATCAAGGTTCAAATCCCACCAATGTCTATCACCCCAATTTCTGAAGAGAGAAAATCTTCAAGACAATTTTCAAAATTCATCAGTTTGATATATATTCCTTGTTCATTGCTACTGTTGTGACTTTCCACTAGAATTATTTAATGGGTTGGATGTCTCTCGGACCCGTTCATTACAGAACATGTTCCTACCCGAGAACCAGATTTGATGAAGTTAAATGAGCCTCCAGTTATCTGAGCATCACGAACACATGCAGCCTGGGTGTCGCAGTAGGCAGCGAGTAAGTCTCCTAATCTTAAAGTCGTGAGTTCGATCCTCACCCGGGGCACAGGTTCTTTTGTCTTGTAATTCAAATGTCTGTGTTGTTGGTTCATTAAAAGGGCCGTCAAGGTAATTCAGCGCTGTGTACCTCTGTCACTGGAATTTGTCTGGAAACCTGATAAGCACATGAATGCAAGAAATGAAAGGGGAAAGCCGAATTCATACAGTAAGTCAGTGAAATGAGCCGATAAATGAAAAATAACCAGGAGGACAAGGTACAAATCCCACCGATGCCTAACACCCCAATTTCTGAAGAGAGAAAATCTTCAAGACAATTTTCAAAATTCATCAGTTGTATATGTATACTTTGATCACAGCTGCTGCTGTGACTCGCCACTAGAATTATTGAATGGGATGGATGTCATTCGGACCTATTCATTACAGAAAATGTTTCTACCCGAGAACCCGATTTGATGTAGTTAAATAAGCCTCCAGTTGTCTCTGTATTACACATACATGGAGCCTCGGTAGCTAAGTAGGCAGCGCGCAAGTCTCATAATCTTAAGGTCGTGACAGAGATCGACACCCGGGGCACAGATTCTGTGTCTTGTAATTCAAATGTCTGTGTTGTTGGTTCATTAAAAGGGGCGTCCAGGTAATTCAGCGCTGTGTACCTCTGTCACTGGAATTTGTCTGGAAACCTGACAAGCACATGAATGGAAGAAATGAAAGGGGAAAGCCGAATTCATACAGTAAGTCAGTGAAATGAGCCGATAAATGAAAAATAGCCAGGAGGACAAGGTACAAATCCCACCGATGCCTAACACCCCAATTTCTGAAGAGAGAAAATCTTCAAGACAATTTTCAAAATTCATCAGTTGCATATGTATACTTTGTTCACAGCTGCTGCTGTGATTCGCCACTTGAATTATTGCATGGGATGGATGTCTCTCGGACCCGTTCATTACAGAACATGTTCCTACCCGTGAACCCGATTTGATGAAGTTAAATAAGCCTCCATTTGTCTCTGTATTACAAACACACGGAGCCTCCGTAGCTAAGTAGGCAGCGCGCAAGTCTCATAATCTTAAGGTGGTGAGTTCGATCGACACCCTGGGCACAGATTCTTTGTCTTGTAATTCAAATGTCTGTGTTGTTGGTTCATTAAAAGGGCCGTCCAGATGATTCAGCGCTGTGTTCGTCACAGGAATTTGTCTGAAAACCTGTTAAGCACAAGAATGCAAGAAATGTAAGGGGGAGCGCCGAATACAGGCCTCTGTGAAATGAGCCGATAAATGAAAAATAACCAGGAGGACAAGGTACAAATCCCACCAATGCCTATCACCCCAATTTCTGAAGAGAGAAAATCTGCAAGACAAGTTTCAAAATTCATCAGTTTGATATGTATTCTTTGTTCACTGCTACTGCTGTGACTCGACACTAGATTTATTGAATGGGATGGATGTCTCTCGGACCCGTCCATTACAAAACATGTTCCTACCCGAAAACCCGATTTGATGAAGTTAAATAAGCCTCCATTTGTCTCTGTATTACAAAGTCACGGAGCCTCGGTGGCGCAGTAGGCAGCGCGTAGGTCTCATAATCTTAAGGTCGTGAGTTCGATCGTCACCCGGGGCACGGATTCTTTTGTCTTGTAATTCAAATGTCTGTGTTGTTGGTTCATTAAAAGGGCCGTCAAGGTAATTCAGCGCTGTGTACCTCTGTCAGTGGAATTTGTCTGAAAACCTGACAAGCACATGAATGCAAGAAATGAAAGGGGAAAGCCGAATTCATACAGTAAGTCAGTGAAATGAGCCGATAAATGAAAAGTAGCCAGGAGGACAAGGCACAAATCCCACCCATGCCTAACACCCCAATTTCTGAAGAGAGAAAATCTTCAAGACAAGTTTCATAATTCATCAGTTGCATATGTATTCTTACTTCACAGCTACTGTTGTGACACCCCACTAGATGTATTGAATGGGTTGGATGTCATTCGGAACGGTCCTTTACAGAACATATTCCTACACGGGAACCAGATCTGATGATGATAAATAAGCTTCCAGTTTTTTCTGCATTACAAATACATGGAGCATCGGTAGCGAAGTAGGCAGCGCGTAAGACTCATAATCTTAAGGTCGTGAGTTCGAACGTCACCCGGGGCACAGATTCTTTGTCTTGTAATTCGAATGCCTGTGTTGTTGGTTCATTAAAATGACCATCCAGATGATTCAGTGCTGTGTTCTTCTGTCAGTGGAAATTTCCTGAAAACCTGATAGGCACAAGAATGCAAGAAATGTAAGGGGGAGAGCCGAATACATGGTCTGTGAAATGAGCAGAGAAATGAAAAATAACCAGGATATCAAGGTTCAAATCCCACCAATGCCTATCAACCCAATTTCGGAAGAGAGAAAATCTTCAAGACAATTTTCAAAATTCATCAGTTTGATATGTATTCCTTGTTCATTGCTACTGTTTTGACTTGCCACTAGAATTATTTAATGGGTTGGATGTCTCTCGGACCCGTTCATTCTCACCAAGGCGGTCCGGGTTCGATTCCCGGTCAATGCATGTGAGATTTTCGAAGTGAAATGCCATGTCCTGTGGTTCGGATTCCACGTAAAAAAGGAGGTCCCGTGGCTCATGATCTCGAGATTAACGGTCACGTTAAACTACAAGCTTGCTTGCTTTGATTGGACCCGTTCATTACAGAACATGTTCCTACCCGAGAACCAGATTTGATGAAGTTAAATGACCTTCCAGTTATCTGAGCATGCAGCCTCGGTGGCCCAGTAGGCAGCGCGTAAGTCTCATAATCTTAAGGTCGTGAGTTCGATCCTCACCCGGGGCACAGGTTCATTTGTCTTGTAATTCAAATGTCTGTGTTGTTGGTTCAATAATAGGGCCGTCAAGGTAATTCAGGGCTGTGTACCTCTGTCACTGGAATTTGTCTGGAAACATGATAAGCACATGAATGCAAGAAATGAAAGGGGAAAGCCGAATTCATACAGTACCGTAAGTCAGTGAAATGAGCCGATAAATGAAAAATAGCCAGGAGGACAAGGTACAAATCCCACCGATGCCTAACACCCCAATTTCTGAAGAGAGAAAATATTCAAATCAATTTTCAAAATTCATCAGCTTCATATGTATTCTTTGTTCACTTTTACTGCTGTGACTCGACACTAGATTTATTGAATGGGTTTGATGTCACGTGGACCCATTCATTACAGAACATGTTCCTACCCGAGAACCCGATTTGATGTAGTTAAATAAGCCTCCAGTTATTTCTGCATCACAAAAACATGCAGCCTCGGTAACGCAGTAGGCAGCGCGTAAGTCTCATAATCTTAAGGTCGTGAGTTCGATCCTCACCCGTGGCACAGGTTCTTTTGTCTTGTAATTCAAATGTCTGTGTTGTTGGTTCATTAAAAGGGCCGTCAAGGTAATTCAGCGCTGTGTATCTCTGTCACTGGAATTTGTCTTGAAACCTGATAAGCACATGAATGCAAGAAATGAAAGGGGAAAGCTGAATTCATACAGTAAGTCAGTGAAATGAGCCGATAAATGAAAAATAGCCAGGAGGACAAGGTACAAATCCCACCGATGCCTAACACCCCAATTTCTGAACAGAGAAAATCTTCAAGACAATTTTCAAAATTCATCAGTTGCATATGAATACTTTGTTCACAGCTGCTGCTGTGATTCGCCACTTGAATTATTGAATGGGATGGATGTCTCTCGGACCCGTTCATTACAGAACATGTTCCTACCAGAGAACCCGATTTGATGAAGTTAAATAATCCTCCGTTTGTCTCTGCATTGCAAATACATGGCACCTCGGTAGCTTAGTAGGCGGCGTGTAAGTCAAATAATCTTAAGGTCGTGAGTTCGATCGACACCCGGGGCACGGGTTCTTTGTCTTGTAATTCAAATGTCTGTGGTGTTGGTTCATTAAAAGGGCCGTCCAGTTGATTCAGGGCTGTGTTCGTCACTGGAATTTGTCTGAAAATCTGATAAGCACAAGAATGCAAGAAATGTAAGGGGGAGAGCCGAATACATGCCTCTGTGAAATGAGCAGAGAAATGAAAAATGACCGGGATATAAAGTTTCAAATCCCATCAATGCCTATCACCCCAATTTCTGAAGAGAGAAAATCTTCAAATCAGTTTTCAAAATTCATCAGTTTGACATGTATTCCTTGTTCATTGATACTGTTGTGACTCGCCACTAGAATTATTTTATGGGTTGGATGCCTCTCGGACCCGTTCATTTCAGAACATGTTCCTACCCGAGAACCAGATTTGATGAAATAAATCAGCCTTCAGTTATCTGAGCATCGCAAGCACATGCAGCCTCGGTAGCGCAGTAGGCAGCGGGTATGTCTCATATTCTTAAGGTCATGATTTCGATCCTCACCCGGGGCACAGATTCTTTTGTTTTGTAATTCAAATGTCTGGGTTGTTGGTTCATTAAAAGGGCCGTCAAGATAATTCAGCGCTGTGTACCTCTGTCACTGGAATTTGTCTGGAAACCTGACAAGCACATGAATGGAAGAAATGAAAGGGGAAAGCCGAATGCATACTGTAAGTCAGTGAAATGAGCCGATAAATGAAAAATAGCCAGGAGGACAAGTTACAAATCCCACCGATGCCTAACACCCCAATTTCTGAAGAGAGAAAATCTTCAAGACAAGTTTCAAAATTCATCAGTTGCGTATGTATTCGTACTTCACTGCTACTGCTGTGACACCACACTAGAATTATTGAATGGGTTGGATGTCACTCGGAGCCGTCCTTTACAGAACTTATGCATACACGAGAACCAGATTTGATGAAGATAAATAAGCTTCCAGTTATTTCTGCATTACAAATACATGGAGCGTCGGTAACGAAGTAAGCAGCGCGTAAGTCTCATAATCTTAAGGTTGTGAGTTCAATCGTCACCCGGGGCACAGATTCTTTGTCTCGTAATTCAAATGTCTGTGTTGTTGGTTCATTAAAAGGGCCATCCAGATGATTCAGTGCTGTGTTCTTTTGTCACTGGAAATTTCCTGAAAACCTGATAAGCACAAGAATGCAAGAAATGTTAGTGGGCGGGCCGAATACATTCGTCTGTGAAATGAGCAGAGAAATGAAAAATAACCAGGATATCAAGGTTCAAATCCCACCAATGCCTAACACCCCAATTTCTGAGGAGAGAAATTCTTCAAGACAATTTTCAAAATTCATCAGTTGCGTATGTATACTTTGTTCACAGCTGCTGCTGTGATTCGCCACTAGAATTATTGAATGGGATGGATGTCTCTCGGACCTGTTCATTACAGAACATGTTCCTACCCGAGAACCCGATTTGATGAAGTTAAATAAACCACCATTTGTCTCTGCATTGCAAATACATGGAGCCTCAGTAGCTAGGTAGGCAGCGCGTAAGTCTTTAGGTCGTGAGTTCGATACTCACCCGGGGCACAGGTTCTTTTGTCTTGTAATTCAAATGTCTGTGTTGTTGGTTCATTAAAAGGGCCGTCAAGGTAAATCAGCGCTGTGTACCTCTGTCACTGGAATTTGTCTGGAAACCTGATAAGCACATGAATGCAAGAAATGAAAGGGGAAAGCCGAATTCATACAGTAAGTCAGTGAAATGAGCCGATAAATGAAAAATAACCAGGAGGACAAGGTACAAATCCCACCGATGCCTAACACCCCAATTTCTGAAGTGAGAAAATCTTCAAATCAATTTTCAAAATTCATCAGTTTCATATGTATACTTTGTTCACTGCTACTGCTGTGACTCGACACTAGATTTATTGAATGGGTTTGATGTCACGCGGACCAATTCATTACAGAACATGTTCCTACACGAGAACCCGATTTGTTGTAGTTAAATAAGCCTCCAGTTATTTCTGCATCACAAAAAAATGTAGCCTCGGTAGCGCAGTAGGCAGCGCGTAAGTCTCATAATCTTACGGTCGTGAGTTCGATCCTCACCCGGGGCACAGGTTCTTTTATCTTGAAATTCAAATGTCTGTGTTGTTGGTTCATTAAAAGGGCCGTCAAGGTAATTCAGCGCTGTGTACCTGTGTCACTGGAATTTGTCTGGAAACCTGATAAGCACAAGAATGCAAGAAATGTAAAGGGGAGAGCCGAATACAGGCCTCTGTAAAATGAGCAGAGAAATGAAAAATGACCGGGATATCAAGTTTCAAATCCCACCAATGCCTATCACCCCAATTTCTGAAGAGAGAAAATCTACAAGACAAGTTTCAAAATTCATTAGTTGCAAATGTATTCTTACTTCACAGCTACTGCTGTGACTCGCCACTAGAATTATTTAATGGGTTGGATGTCTCTTGGACCCGTTCATTACAGAACATGTTCCTACCCGAGAACAAGATTTGATGAAGTTAAATGAGTCTCCAGTTATCTGAGCATCATAAACATATGCAGCCTCGGTAGCGCAGTAAGCAGCGCGTAAGTCTCATAATCTTAAGGTCGTGATTTATAAATAATGTTATTGGTTTTACGTCCCTTTTAACTACAGTGGCTTTTAGAGACGCCGGAGTGCCGGAATTTTGCCCCGAAGGGGATCTTTAACGTGCCAGTAAATGTACTGACACGGCTCCCTCGCATTTGCGCACCCTCAAATGCCAGCTGACTGTGCCAGGTTTCGAACCTGCAACCTTGGGCTCAGTAAGCGAGAGCATTACCCCTGAGCCACGCAGACAGACAAGTCGTGATTTCGAACCTCACCCGGGGCACAGACTCTTTTGTCTTGTAATTCAAATGTCTGTGTTGTTGGTTCATTAAACGGGTCATCAAGGTAATTCAGCGCTGTGTACTTCTGTCACTGGAATTTGTCTGATAACTTGATAAGCTCAAGAATGCAAGAAATGGGAGGGGAAAGCCGAATACATACAGTATGTCTGTGAAATGAGCCGAAAATTATGAAAAATAACCAGGAGTTCTAGGTTCAAAAAACACCGATGCCTATCACCCCAATTTCTGAAGAGAGAAAATCTTCAAGACAATTTCCAAAATTCATCAGTTGCATATGTCTATTTTGTTCACAGCTGCAGCTGTGACTCGCCACTAGAATTATTGAATGGGATGGATGTCTCCCGGTCCCGTTCATTACAGAACATTTTCCTACCCGAGAACCCGATTTGATGAAGATAAATAAGCCTCCATTTGTCTCTGTATTACAAATACACGGAGCCTCGGTATCTAAGTAGGCAGCGCGTAAGTCTCATAATCTTAAGGTCGTGAGTTCGATCGACACCCTGGGCACAGATTCTTTGTCTTGTAATTCAAATGTCTGTGTTGTTGGTTCATTAAAAGGGCCGTCAATGTAATTCAGCGCTGTGTACCTCTGTCACTGGAATTTGTCTCGAAACCTGATAAGCACATGAATGCAAGAAATGAAAGGGGAAAGCCGAATTCATACAGTAAGTCAGTGAAATGAGCCGATAAATGTAAAATAGCCAGGAGGACAAGGTTCAAATCCCACCGATGCTTAACACCCCAATTTCTGAAGAGAGAAAATCTTCAAGACAATTTTCAAAATTCATCAGTTGCATATGTATACTTTGTTCACAGCTGCTGCTGTGATTCGCCACTTGAATTATTGAATGGGATGGATGTCTCTCGGACCCGTTCATTACAGAACATGTTCCTACCCGAGAACCCTATTTGATGAAGTTAAATAAGCCTCCATTTGTCTCTGTATTACAAATACGTGGAGCCTCGGTAGCTAAGTAGGCAGCGCGTAAGTCTCATAATCTTAAGGTTGTGAGTTCGATCGACACCCTGGGCACAGATTCTTTGTCTTGTAATTCAAATGTCTGTGTTGTTGGTTCATTAAAAGGGCCGTGCAGATGATTCAGCGCTGTGTTCGTCACTGGAATTTGTCTGAAAACCTGATAAGCACAAGAATGCAAGAAATGTAAGGGGGAGAGCCGAATACAGGCTTCTGTGAAATGAGCAGAGAAATGAAAAATGACAGGGATATCAAGTTTCAAATCCCACCAATGCCTATCACCCCAATTTCTGAAGAGAGAATATCTACAAGACAAGTTTCAATATTCATCAGTTGCATATGTATTCTTACTTCACAGGTACTGCTGTGACACCCCACTAGAATTATTTAATGGATTGGATGTCTCTTGGACCCGTTCATTACAGAACCTGTTCCCACCCGAGAACAAGATTTGATGAAGTTAAATAAGCCTCCATTTGTCTCTGTATTACAAATACACGGAGACTCGGTAGCTAAGTAGGCAGCGCGTAAGTCTCATAATATTAAGGTCGTGATTTCGAACCTCACCCGGGGCACATACTCTTTTGTCTTGTAATTCAAATGTCTGTGTTGTTGGTGCATTAAAAGGGCCGTCAAGGTAATTCAGCGCTGTGTACTTCTGTCACTGGAATTTGTCTGAAAACCTGATAAGCACAAGAATGCAAGAAATGTAAGGGGGAGAGCCGAATACAGGCCTCTGTGAAATGAGCAGAGAAATGAAAAATGATGGGGATATCAAGTTTCAAATCCCACCAATGCCTATAACCCCAATTTCTGAAGAGAGAAAATCTTCAAATCAATTTTCAAAATTCATCAGTTTCATATGTATTCTTTGTTCACTGCTACAGCAGTGATTCGACACTAGATTTATTGAATGGGATGGATGTCTCTCGGACCCGTTCATTACAGAACATGTTCCTACCCAAAAACCCGATTTGATGAAGTTAAATAAGCCTCCATTTGTCTCTGTTTTACAAATACATGGAGCATCGGTAGCGAAGTAGGCAGCGCGTAAGTCTCATAATCTTAAGGTCGTGAGTTCGATCGTCACCCGGGGCACAGATTCTTTGTCTTGTACTTCAAATGCCTGCGTTGTTGGTTCATTAAAAGGGCCATCCAGATGATTCATTGCTGTGTTCTTCTGTCATTGGAATTTTCCTGAAAACCTGATAAGCACAAGAATGCAAGAAATTTAAGGGGGAGAGCCGAATACATGCGTCTGTGAAATGAGCAGAGAAATGAAAAATAAGCAGGATATCAAGGTTCAAATCCCACCGATGCCTAACACCCCAATTTCTGAAGAGAGAAAATCTTCAAGACAATTTTCAAAATTCATCGGTTTGATATGTATTCCTTGTTCATTGCTACTGTTGAGACTTGCCACTAGAATAATTTAATGGGTTGGATGTCTCTCGGACCCGTTCATTACAGAACATGTTCCTACCCGAGAACCAGATTTGATGAAGTTAAATGAGCCTCCAGTTATCTGAGCATCACAAACACATGCAGCCTCGGTGTCGCAGTAGGCAGCGCGTAAGTTTCATAATCTTAAGGTCGTGAGTTCGATCCTCACCATGGGCACAGATTCTTTTGTCTTGTAATTCAAATATCTGTGTTGTTGGTTCATTAAAAGGGCCGTCAAGATAATTCAGCGCTGTGTATCTCTGTCACTGGAATTTGTCTGGAAACCTGATAAGCACATGAATGCAAGAAATGAAAGGGGAAAGCCGAATTCATACAGTAAGTCAGTGAAATGAGCCGATAAATAAAAAATAGCCAGGTGGACAAGGTACAAATCCCACCGATGCCTAACACCCCAATTTCTGAAGAGAGAAAATCTTCAAGACAATTTTCAAAATTCATCAGTTGCATATGTATACTTTGTTCACAGCTACTGCTGTGATTCGCCACTAGAATTATTGATGGGATGGATGTCCCTCGGACCCGTTCATTACAGAACATGTTCCTACCCGAGAAGACGATTTGATGAAGTTAAATAAGCCTCCATTTGTCTCAGTATTGCTAATACATGGAGCCTCGGTAGGTAAGTAGGCAGCGCGTAAGTCGCATAATCTTAAGGTCGTGAGTTCGATCGACACCCGGGGCACTGATTCTTTGTCTTGTACTTCAAATGTCTGTGGGGTTGGTTCATTAAATGGCCGTCCAGATGATTCAGGGCTGTGTTCGTCACTGGAATTTGTCTGAAAACCTGATAAGCACAAGAATGCAATAAATGTAAGGGGGAGAGCCGAATACATGCCTCTGTGAAATGAGCAGAGAAATGAAAAATGACCGGGATATCAAGTTTCAAATCCCATCAATGCCTATCACCCCAATTTCTGAAGAGAGAAAATCTTCAAATCAGTTTTCAAAATTCATCAGTTTGATATGTATTCCTTGTTCATTGGTACTGTTGTGACTCGCCACTAGAATTATTTTATGGGTTGGATGCATCTCGGACCCGTTCATTTCAGAACATGTTGCTACCCGAGAACCAGATTTGATGAAATAAATGAGCCTCCAGTTATCTGAGCATCGCAAGCACATGCAGCCTCGGTAGCGCAGTAGGCAGCGCGTAAGTCTCATAATCTTAAGGTCGTGATTTCGATCCTCACCCGGGGCACAGATTCTTTTGCCTTGTAATTCAAATGTCTGTGTTGTTGGTTCATTAAAAGGGCCCTCAAGATAATTCAGCGCTGTGTACCTCTGTCACTGGAATTTGTCTGGAAACCTGACAAGCACATGAATGGAAGAAATGAAAGGGGAAAGCCGAATGCATACTGTAAGTCAGTGAAATTAGCCGATAAATGAAAAATAGCCAGGAGGACAAGTTACAAATCCCACCGATGCCTAACACCCCAATTTCTGAAGAGAGAAAATCTTCAAGACAAGTTTCAAAATTCATCAGTTGCGTATGTATTCTTACTTCACTGCTACTGCTGTGAATGGGTTGGATGTCACTCGGAGCCGTCCTTTACAGAACTTATTCATACACGAGAACCAGATTTGATGAAGATAAATAAGCTTCCAGTTATTTCTGTATTACAAATACATGGAGCATCGGTAACGAAGTAAGCAGCGCGTAAGTCTCATAATCTTAAGGTTGTGAGTTCAATCGTCACCCGGGGCACAGATTTTTTGTCGCGTAATTCAAATGTCTGTGTTGTTGGTTCATTAAAAGGGCCATCCAGATGATTCAGTTCTGTGTTCTTTTGTCACTGGTATTTTCCTGAAAACCTGATAAGCACAAGAATGCAAGAAATGTTAGTGGGAGGGCCGAATACATGCGTCTGTGAAATGAGGAGAGAAATGAAAAATAACCAGGATATCAAGGTTCAAATCCCACCAATGATTCAACAGAGAGCATCGACCTCCAAGTCCAACACGGAAGTGGCGCGAGCAGGAACGACTAACGTCAGCGCCAGGAACACCGGACAAGTGCGTGGTTTGCAGAAAGGTGAGACTGGCAAACAACGAGTTACTAGTCTAAAAGAACTTTGGGGCAAGAAAACCTTGACAGGGCAGTTTAATGTGGAGAAGGAGGTCATTTCTTCTCCAGGTGGCAGTATACTAGAGTTAGAGAAAGCTAGAGTTACTAGAAGTAAAGCTACCGCCAGCGAGGAGGGTAGGGTTAAAAAATAACTAAACTGGAATATTGCTAGCGTAAATATAGAGGGTTTTTTAAATAAGAGAGGCAACGATGTAGTTTTGACCCTAATAGAAGATATGCAGATTGTAGGATTTGTTGAGAGTTGGCTTCCTGTAGGTTGCGAGGTTAAATTAGATGGCTTCAATATATATACAAAACCCAAGATTAGGAAAGCTCGCACCGGTAGTTTCCCAGGGGGAATTGTTGTTTTAATTAAAGAAGAGGTGAGGGAATTATCAGAATTTATTAGTTCAGAACTGGAAGAAGTGGTGTGGGTAATAGCTGATATTAGGGGGAGGGGGAAAGGAACGGTATGTTTCGGCTTTGTCTACAACCCTCCGGAGAATTCCCCGTATGCAAGAGAAAGCTTTTTCGATGAGTTAGCTATTGAAATAAACAGAATTCAAAATATATATGAAGAGGCAGAGATTGTGCTTTTAGGGGACTTCAATGCGAGGGTTGCAGACAGAAAGCCCCTTTACAGCAAGGGGGTTGCCGAGGCCGTATGTGGTGATAGGCACAGCAAAGACAAGGAATGTAACAAGAACGGAGAAAAGATTTTGGAACTATGTGGTGCAGAAGAGCTATATATATTAAATGGTGTCTGTGTGGGGGATGAAGAAGGTAACCTGACGTATATAACAGAGATTGGAGGAAGTGTAATAGATTTAGCAATATGTTCCAGAGGAGCACTAGCCCTAATTAAGAGGTTCACTGTTGAAGAATGGGGGGAATCACACCACCTACCAATTGTCGTCAACATGCAGGGAGCGGTGACAAAATCAAAAGGGAACCCACAAGTAAAAGCTATAGAGAGAAAAGTGAATAGGTTCAGATGGAGGGAGGAAAACTGCAGAGAGTTCCAGAACTACTTCCAGGGAGAAAATTTTGAGCTGATAAAGGTAGGAATAAGTTTAATGATCAGTAATGATGAAATTGAAGGGGTAATACGTATGATTGAGAATGC
Source organism: Meconema thalassinum (assembly GCA_946902985.2). Lineage (NCBI taxonomy): Eukaryota > Metazoa > Arthropoda > Insecta > Orthoptera > Tettigoniidae > Meconema > Meconema thalassinum. The sequence goes on along the minus strand of OX336392.1, from coordinate 302,450,671 downwards.
AATTATGATGGCCGGGCGGGAAATGCGCGTGAAGGCTAGGGTAAAATTAGGGAGAATTAAAGGATGGTACGATGAATCTTGTAGAAGGAAGAAAACCGAAGTTATTAGGGCACTGAAGTTATACAAGAGAGGAGGGGATGATACGATGAGAGTAGAATTTTGTCGTCTAAGGAAAGAATATAGGGAACTGCTGAGTAAAATGAAAGATGAATGGCAGGGTAAGGAAGCAACAGCACTAAATAAGGATTCTAAAGCTAACGACTGTAGCAAAGTGTGGAGCAGGATAAAGTCTTACTGTAGGGGGAGCAGAAGTGGTGGGGGGAGCTCTATTAGTGATGAAATATGGATTGCATATTATGAGAATCTGTTAAATGCTGAAGATAATTGGAGGAAGAGGGATGAGTTTGGCGTCCCGAGGGGGCTGGAGGTCACTCTGCCTATGCTGGACCAAGTCATATCGATAGAGGAAATTAAGGAAATAATGACAAAAAGTAAAAGAGGGAAGTCAGGAGCTATTTCGGGGATAACAAATGAATTTTGGCAAGAGTTGAGTAGCAATAGGTTCATGATGGACAGCTTGGTAAAAATCTTTAACAAAATCTTTGAAGGAGGTAGATTTCCAAGGGGGTGGCAGGAGGGGATAATTTGTCCAATATATAAGAAGCGTGGGGACAAAGTAGACCCTGGCAACTATAGAGGCATAACTTTGCTTGATAATTTGAGCAAAATGTACACCGGCCTCTGTGAAATGAGCAGAGAAATGAAAAATGACCGGGATATCAAGTTTCAAATCCCACCAATGCCCATCACCCCAATTTCTGAAGAGAGAAAATCTTCAAATCAATTTTCAAAATTCATCAGTTTCATATGTATTCTTTGTTCACTGCTACTGCTGTGACTCGACACTAGATTTATTGAATGGGTTTGATGTCACGCGGACCCATTCATTACAGAACATGTTCCTACCCGAGAACCCGATTTGATGTAGTTAAATAAGCCTCCAGTTATTTCTGCATCACCAAAACATGGAGCCTCGGCAGCGCAGTAGGCAACGCGTAAGTCTCATAATCTTAAGGTCGTGAGTTCGATCCTCACCCGGGGCACAGATTCTTTGTCTTGTAATTCAAATGAATGTGTTGTTGGTTCATTAAAAGGGCCGTCAAAGTAATTCAGCGCTGTGTACTTCTGTCACTGGAATTTGTCTGAAAACCTGATAAGCACAAGAATGCAAGAAATGGAAGGGGAAAACCGGATACATACAGTAAGTCTGTGAAATGATTCGATAAATGAAAAATAACCAGGAGGTCTAGGTTCAAATCCCACCGATGCCTTTCCCTCCAATTTCTGAAGAGAGAAAATTTTCAAGACAATTTTCAAAATTCATCAGTTGCATATGTATACTTTGTTCACAGCTGCTGCTGTGACTCGCCACTAGAATTATTGAATGGGATGGATGTCATTCGGACCCATTCATTACAGAAAATGATTCTACCCGAGAACCCGATTTGATGAAGTTAAATAAGCCTCCAGTTGTCTCTGTATTACAAATACATGGAGCTTCGGTAGCTAAGTAGGCAGCGCGTAAGTCTCATAATCTTAAGGTCGTGACAGAGAGCGACACCCGGGGCACAGATTCTTTGTCTTGTAATTCAAATGTCTGTGTTGTTGGTTCATTAAAAGGGCCATCCAGATGATTTAGCGCTGTGTTCTTCTGTCACTGGAATTTGTCTGAAAACCTGATAAGCACAAGAATGCAAGAAATGTAAGGGGGAGAGCCGAATACAGGCCTCTGTGAAATGAGCAGAGAAATGAACAAGATGTTCAGTAAAGAACATAGTCTATAGCATACTTTCTCCTAAATGCATGGGTATTGTTATAACTCTTTGTCGTTTTCAAGGAGTATGATTGAATGTTGGTTGTAGTAGCTTGTTGAAATACAACGTGCTATAGGGATATTAAACATGAATATGAGGTGCCCTATGCTAGTGCTACCTCTGTACCAAATTTCGTTCAATTAGGTTTTACCGTGTTTGAATTGATAGGGGGAATCGATTTGCACACATACTTGGCCACCATCTGCAAACTATTGGGCTGATGTTCTTGCAGTTTGGTCTGAATATGTTTCCCACACAAAGATATGGTTGATGATGATGATGATGATGATAATTGTTGTTTTAAAGGGCCTAACATCTAGGCTATCGGCCCCTGATGGTTTGGGTGATCGTGAAGATGAAAAATGAAATGTAACCTTAAAACTAAAACTAACTACCAACCTTCAAACTAGAAAGAAGAAATGGAAAACTAAAGGAGAATAAGGCAAATAAAGGACATGAGGAAAAGAAATGCCCTCGACCCTCGAAGAATGCGGATTGAGGGACTTGGAAGGAAGGAGAGCCATGAAAGGCAGATAGGAAAGTGAAAGAGGAGAGGGTCCGCCCCGAAGGTAAAGGACAAAAGGGGAAAACGGACCCAGCTCAGGAATCCCTCGGGGTCGCCAACTCCCGAACTCACCAACCGTGAGCCCCTGAGGGTGTAGCATTATCTAGGGTGCACCAGAAGTGGTGGGGCTACATACACCAGGCCTCCTTGAGGGCCTTGAGCAGAAGGCAGGAGATAACATGAAAAGAAAAGAAGGCTGACCCCTCGCAGAAGGAGGGAATCAGAAAAGGTGAGACAAGGGCCAATAAAGGCGGGAAAGGAAGAGACTTCCTAGGCCTCGGATAACCTAATACCGTCGGGGTCGGAAGAGAACAAGAGTTGACCAAGTGAGGTCGACAGGAAAGAAGAAAGAGAGGAGCACGGCACAAGTAAGTGGAAGCAATGCCGGACTCAGCTGGGGCCCCGTGGTCGCCAACCCACTTCTCACTAGATGTGAGCCCCTGGGGGTACAAAGATATGGTGTTGCAAAATTTGGTAGAGACTAGATTATTAGGTTGGTCGTAATTACATTTTAGCTTTTAACATTTGGGTGGCCGCGATTGCGTTTCCGTCAAGATAGCGGTGATATGAAACATGACACTGAGGTGCCCTTTGCTAGTGCTACCTCTGTACCAAATTTCGTTCCATTCGTTTTCACCGTGTTCGAATTGATAAGGGGAATCGATTTTCACCCAATGATTGCCGCCATCCGCAAAATATTAGGCTGATAACCTATTAGTTTGGTCAAAGGATGCTCCCTCCATAAAGGTATGTTGTTGCTAAATTTGCTAGAGATCGGATGATTAGGCTAATCGTAATTTGATTTAAGCTTTGAACATGTGGGTGGCCACCATTACGTTTCCGTCAAGATGACGGCGATATAAAACATGACACTGAAGTGCCCTTTGCTAGTGCTACCTCTGTACCAAATTTCGTTCATTCGGTTCCACCGTGTTCGAATTAATAGGGGGAATCAATTTTGACATAAAGATGGCCGCCATCCGCAAACTATTAGGCTAATGGCCTATTAGATTGGTCAAAGGATGCTCCCTCCATAAAGGTATTTGTTGCAAAGTTTGGTAGAGATCGGATGGTTATGTTAGTCGTAATTTGATTTAAGCTTTAAACATTTGTGTGGCCGCCATTACGTTTCTGTCAATATGGCGGCGATATAAATCATGACACTGAGATGCCCTTTGCTAGTGCTATCTCTGTACCAAATTTCGTTCCATTCGGTTTCACCGTGTTTGAATTAATTGGGGAAATCGATTTTGACACAAAGATGGCCGCCATCCGCAAACTATTAGGCGAATGACCTATTAGATTGGTCAAAGGATGCTCCCTCCATAAAGGTATGTAGTTGCAAAATTTGGTAGAGATCGGATGATTAGGTTAATCGTAATTTGATTTAAGCTTTGAACATTCGTGTGGCCGCCATTACGTTTCAGTCAAGATGGCGGCGATATAAAACATGACACTGAGGTGCCCTTTGCTAGTGCTACCTCTGTACCAAATTTCGTTCCATTCGGTTCCACCGTGTTCGAATTAATAGGGGGAATCAATTTTGATATAAAGATGGCCGCCACCCGCAAACTATTAGGCTAATAACCCATTAGATTGGTCAAAGGATGCTCCCTCCATAAAGGAATGTTGTTGCAAAGTTTGGTAGAGATCGGATGGTTATGTTAGTCGTAATTTAACTTAAGCTTTGAACATTTGTGTGGCTGCCATTACGTTTCTGTCAAGATGGCGGCGATATAAAACATGACACTGAGGTGCCCTTTGCTAGTGCTACCTCTGTACCAAATTTCGTTCCATTCGATTTCACCGTGTTTGAATTAATAGGGGGAATTGATTTTCACACAAAGATGGCCGCCATCCGCAAACTATTAGGCAAATGACCTAGTCATTTGGTCAAAGGATGCTTTCTCTATAAAGGTATGTTATTGAAAAATTTGGTAGAGATCGGATGATTAGGTTAATCGTAATTTGATTTAAGCTTTGAACATTTGTGTGGCCGCCATTACGTTTCCGTCAAGATGGCAGCGATATTAAACATGACAATGAGGTACCTTTTGTTAGTACTACCTCTGTACCAAATTTCGTTCCATTCGGTTGCACCGTGTTCGAATTAATAGGGGGAATCGATTTTCACACAAAGATGGCCGCCATCCGCAAACTGTTACGCTGATGACCTATTAGTTTGGTCAAAGGATGCTCCCCCATAAGGGTATGTTGTTGCAAAATTTGGTAGAGATCGGATGATTAGGTTAGTCGTAATTTGATTTAAGCTTTGAACATTTGTGTGGCCGCCATTACGTTTCCGTCAAGACGGCGGCGATATAAAACATGACACTGAGGTGCCTTTAGTTAGTACTACCTCTGTACCAAATTTCGTTCCATTCGGTTGCACCGTGTTCGAATTAATAGGGGGAAACGATTTTCATACAAAGATGGCCGCCATCCACAAACTATTACGCTGATGGCCTATTGGTTTTGTCAAAGGATGCTCCCCGATAAAGGTATGTTGTTGCAAAATTTGGTAGAGATCGGTTGATTAGGTTAGTCGTAATTTGATTTAAGCTTTGAACATTGTGTGGCCGCCATTACGTTTCCGTCAAGATGGCGGCGATATAAAACATGACACTGAGGTGTCCTTTGCTAGTGCTACCTTTGCACCAAATTTCGTTCAATTCGCATTCACCGTGTTCGAATTGCTGACGGGGGACAGACATTCAGAGTACACACACTCACACACACACACACACAGACACACACACACACACAGACTCACACACACACATATACACACACAGACAGACACAGTTTTTACGCCCTGTGTTGATCTCATAGTCTACTTTCATTTTTTGCAAAAATCGAAAGTAGGCTAAAAATGACCGGGATATCAAGTTTCAAATCCCACCAATGCCTATCACCCCAATTTCTGAAGAGAGAAAATCTTCAAATCAATTTTCAAAATTCATCAGTTTCATATGTATTATTTGTTCACTGCTACTGCTGTGACTCGACACTAGATTTAATGAATGGGTTTGATGTCACGCGGACCCATTCATTACAGAACATGTTCCTACCAGAGAACCCGATTTGATGTAGTTAAATAAGCGTCCAGTTATTTCTGCATCACAAACACTTGCAGCCTCGGTAGCGCAGTAAGCAGCGCGTAAGTCTCATAATCTTAAGGTCGTGAGTTCGATCCTCACCCGGGGCACAGGTTCTTTTGTCTTGTAATTCAAATGTCTGTGTTGTTGGTTCATTAAAAGGGCCGTCAAGGTAATTCAGCGCTGTGTACCTCTGTCACTGGAATTAGTCTGGAAACCTGATAAGCACATGAATGCAAGACATGAAAGGGGAATGCCGAATTCATACAGTAAGTCAGTGAAATGAGCCGATAAATGAAAAATAGCCAGGAGGACAAGGTTCAAATCCCACCGATGCCTAACACCCCAGTTTCTGAAGAGAGAAAATCTTCAAGACAATTTTCAAAATTCATCAGTTTCATATGTAGTCTTTGTTCACTGCTACTGCTGTGACTCGACACTAGATTTATTGAATGGGTTTGATGTCTCTTGGACCCGTTATTTACAGAACTTGTTCCTACCCGAGAACAAGATTTGATGAAGTTAAATGAGCCTCCAGTTATCTGAGCATCACAAACACATGCAGCCTCGGCAGCGCAGTAGGCAGCGCGTAAGTCTCATAATCTTAAGGTCGTGAGTTCGATCTTCACCCGGGGCACAGATTCCTTTGCCTTGTAATTCAAATGTCTGTGTTGTTGGTTCATTAAAGGGGCCGTCAAGGTAATTCAGCGCTGTGTACTTCTGTCACTTGAATTTGTCTGAAAACCTGATAAGCACAAGAATGCAAGAAATGGAAGGGGGAAAACCGAATAAATACAGTAAGTCTGTGAAATGAGCCGAAAATTATGAAAAATAACCAGGAGGTTTAGGTTCAAATCCCACCGATGCCTATCACCGCAATTGTTGAAGAGAGAAAATCTTCAAGACAATTTTCAAAATTCATCAGTTGCATATGTATACTTTGTTCACAGCTGCTGCTGTGATTCGCCACTTGAATTATTGAATGGGATGGATGTCTCTCGGACCCGTTCATTACAGAACATGTTCCCACCCGAGAACCCGATTTGATGAAGTTAAATAAGCCTCCATTTGTCTCTGTATTACCAATACACGGAGCCTCGGTAGCCAAGTAGGCAGCGCGTAATTCTCATAATATTAAGGTTGTGAGTTCGATCGACACCCTGGGCTCATGTTCTTTGTCTTGTAATTCAAATGTCTGTGTTGTTGGTTCATTAAAAGGGCCGTCCAGATGATTCAGCGCTGTGTTCGTCACTGGAATTTGTCTCATAACCTGATAAGCACAAGAATGCAAGAAATGTAAGGGGGAGAGCCGAATACAGGCCTCTGTGAAATGAGCAGAGAATTGAAAAATGACCGGGATATCAAGTTCCAAATCCCACCAATGCCTATCACCCCAATTTCTGAAGAGAGAAAATCTTCAAATCAATTTTCAAACTTAATCAGCTTCATATGTATTCTGTGTTCACTGCTACTGCTGTGACTCGACACTAGATTTATTGAATGGGTTTGATGTCACGCGGACCCATTCATTACAGAACATGTTCCTACCAGAGAACCCGATTTGATGTAGTTAAATAAGCCTCCAGTTATTTCTGCATCACACAAACATGCAGCCACGGTAGCGCAGTAGGCAGCGCGTAAGTCTCATAATCTTAAGGTCGTGAGTTCGATCCTCACCCGGGGCACAGGTTCTTTTGTCTTGTAATTCAAATGTCTGTGTTGTTGGTTCATTAAGAGGGCCGTCAATGTAATTCAGCGCTGTTTACCTCTGTCACTGGAATTTGTCTCGAAACCTGATAAGCACATGAATGCAAGAAATGAAAGGGGAAAGCCGAATTCATACAGTAAGTCAGTGAAATGAGCCGATAAATGTAAATTAGCCAGTAGGACAAGGTTCAAATCCCACCGATGCCTAACACCCCAATTTCTGAAGAGAGAAAATCTTCAAGACAATTTTCAAAATTCATCAGTTGCATATGTATAGTTTGTTCACAGCTGCTGCTGTGATTCGCCACTTGAATTATTGAATGGGATGGATGTCTCTCGGACCCGTTCATTACAGAACATGTTCCTAACCGAGAACCCGATTTGATGAAGTTAAATAAGCCTCCATTTGTCTCTGTATTGCAAATACACGGAGCTTCGGTAGCTAAGTAGGCAGCGCGTAAGTCTCATAATATTAAGGTTGTGAGTTCGATCGACACCCTGGGCACATATTCTTTGTCTTGTAATTCAAATGTCTGTGTTGTCGGTTCATTAAAAGGGCCGTCCAGATGATTCAGCGCTGTGTTCCACACTGGAATTTGTCTGAAAACCTGATAAGCACAAGAATGCAAGAAATGTACGGGGGAGAGCCGAATACAGGCCTCTGTGAAATGAGCAGAGAAATGAAAAATGACCGGGATATCAAGTTCCAAACCCCACCAATGCCTATCACCCCAATTTCTGAACAGAGAAAATCTTCAAATCAATTTTCAAAATTCATCAGCTTCATATGTATTCTTTGTTCACTGCTACTGCTGTGACTCGACACTAGATTTATTGAATGGGTTTGATGTCACGCTGACCCATTCATTACAGAACATGTTCCTACCAGAGAACCCGATTTGATGTAGATAAATAAGCCTCCAGTTATTTCTGCATCACACAAACATGCAGCCTCGGTAGCGCAGTAGGCAGCGCTCAAGTCTCATAATCTTAAGGTCGTGAGTTCGATCCTCAACCGGGGCACAGGTTCTTTTGTCTTGTAATTCAAATGTCTGTGTTGTTGGTTCATTAAAAGGGCCGTCCTGATGATTCAGCGCTGTGTTCGTCACTGGAATTTGTCTGAAAACCTGATAAGCACAAGAATGCAAGAAATGTAAGGGGGAGAGCCGAATACAGGCCTCTGTGAAATGAGCAGAGAAATGAAAAATGACCGGGATATCAAGTTCCAAATCCCACCAATGCCTATCACCCCAATTTCTGAAGAGAGAAAATCTTCAAATCAATTTTCAAAATTCATCAGCTTCATATGTATTCTTTGTTCACTGCTACTGCTGTGACTCGACACTAGATTTATTGAATGGGTTTGATGTCACGCGGACCCATTCATTACAGAACATGTTCCTACCCGAGAACCCGATTTGATGTAGTTAAATAAGCCTCCAGTTATTTCTGCATCACAAAAACATGCAGCCTCGGTAGCGCAGTAGGCAGCGCGTAAGTCTCATAATCTTAAGGTCGTGAGTTCGATCTTCACCCGGGGCACAGATTCCTTTGCCTTGTAATTCAAATGTCTGTGTTGTTGGTTCATTAAAGGGGCCGTCAAGGTAATTCAGCGCTGTGTACTTCTGTCACTTGAATTTGTCTGAAAACCTGATAAGCACAAGAATGCAAGAAATGGAAGGGGGAAAACCGAATAAATACAGTAAGTCTGTGAAATGAGCCGAAAATTATGAAAAATAACCAGGAGGTTTAGGTTCAAATCCCACCGATGCCTATCACCGCAATTGTTGAAGAGAGAAAATCTTCAAGACAATTTTCAAAATTCATCAGTTGCATATGTATACTTTGTTCACAGCTGCTGCTGTGATTCGCCACTTGAATTATTGAATGGGATGGATGTCTCTCGGACCCGTTCATTACAGAACATGTTCCCACCCGAGAACCCGATTTGATGAAGTTAAATAAGCCTCCATTTGTCTCTGTATTACCAATACACGGAGCCTCGGTAGCCAAGTAGGCAGCGCGTAATTCTCATAATATTAAGGTTGTGAGTTCGATCGACACCCTGGGCTCATGTTCTTTGTCTTGTAATTCAAATGTCTGTGTTGTTGGTTCATTAAAAGGGCCGTCCAGATGATTCAGCGCTGTGTTCGTCACTGGAATTTGTCTCATAACCTGATAAGCACAAGAATGCAAGAAATGTAAGGGGGAGAGCCGAATACAGGCCTCTGTGAAATGAGCAGAGAATTGAAAAATGACCGGGATATCAAGTTCCAAATCCCACCAATGCCTATCACCCCAATTTCTGAAGAGAGAAAATCTTCAAATCAATTTTCAAACTTAATCAGCTTCATATGTATTCTGTGTTCACTGCTACTGCTGTGACTCGACACTAGATTTATTGAATGGGTTTGATGTCACGCGGACCCATTCATTACAGAACATGTTCCTACCAGAGAACCCGATTTGATGTAGTTAAATAAGCCTCCAGTTATTTCTGCATCACACAAACATGCAGCCACGGTAGCGCAGTAGGCAGCGCGTAAGTCTCATAATCTTAAGGTCGTGAGTTCGATCCTCACCCGGGGCACAGGTTCTTTTGTCTTGTAATTCAAATGTCTGTGTTGTTGGTTCATTAAGAGGGCCGTCAATGTAATTCAGCGCTGTTTACCTCTGTCACTGGAATTTGTCTCGAAACCTGATAAGCACATGAATGCAAGAAATGAAAGGGGAAAGCCGAATTCATACAGTAAGTCAGTGAAATGAGCCGATAAATGTAAATTAGCCAGTAGGACAAGGTTCAAATCCCACCGATGCCTAACACCCCAATTTCTGAAGAGAGAAAATCTTCAAGACAATTTTCAAAATTCATCAGTTGCATATGTATAGTTTGTTCACAGCTGCTGCTGTGATTCGCCACTTGAATTATTGAATGGGATGGATGTCTCTCGGACCCGTTCATTACAGAACATGTTCCTAACCGAGAACCCGATTTGATGAAGTTAAATAAGCCTCCATTTGTCTCTGTATTGCAAATACACGGAGCTTCGGTAGCTAAGTAGGCAGCGCGTAAGTCTCATAATATTAAGGTTGTGAGTTCGATCGACACCCTGGGCACATATTCTTTGTCTTGTAATTCAAATGTCTGTGTTGTCGGTTCATTAAAAGGGCCGTCCAGATGATTCAGCGCTGTGTTCCACACTGGAATTTGTCTGAAAACCTGATAAGCACAAGAATGCAAGAAATGTACGGGGGAGAGCCGAATACAGGCCTCTGTGAAATGAGCAGAGAAATGAAAAATGACCGGGATATCAAGTTCCAAACCCCACCAATGCCTATCACCCCAATTTCTGAACAGAGAAAATCTTCAAATCAATTTTCAAAATTCATCAGCTTCATATGTATTCTTTGTTCACTGCTACTGCTGTGACTCGACACTAGATTTATTGAATGGGTTTGATGTCACGCTGACCCATTCATTACAGAACATGTTCCTACCAGAGAACCCGATTTGATGTAGATAAATAAGCCTCCAGTTATTTCTGCATCACACAAACATGCAGCCTCGGTAGCGCAGTAGGCAGCGCTTAAGTCTCATAATCTTAAGGTCGTGAGTTCGATCCTCAACCGGGGCACAGGTTCTTTTGTCTTGTAATTCAAATGTCTGTGTTGTTGGTTCATTAAAAGGGCCGTCCTGATGATTCAGCGCTGTGTTCGTCACTGGAATTTGTCTGAAAACCTGATAAGCACAAGAATGCAAGAAATGTAAGGGGGAGAGCCGAATACAGGCCTCTGTGAAATGAGCAGAGAAATGAAAAATGACCGGGATATCAAGTTCCAAATCCCACCAATGCCTATCACCCCAATTTCTGAAGAGAGAAAATCTTCAAATCAATTTTCAAAATTCATCAGCTTCATATGTATTCTTTGTTCACTGCTACTGCTGTGACTCGACACTAGATTTATTGAATGGGTTTGATGTCACGCGGACCCATTCATTACAGAACATGTTCCTACCCGAGAACCCGATTTGATGTAGTTAAATAAGCCTCCAGTTATTTCTGCATCACAAAAACATGCAGCCTCGGTAGCGCAGTAGGCAGCGCGTAAGTCTCATAATCTTAAGGTCGTGAGTTCGATCCTCACCCGGGGCACAGGTTCTTTTGTCTTGTTATTCAAATGTCTGTGTTGTTGGTTCATTAAAAGGGCCGTCAAAGTAATTCAGCGCTGTGTACCTCTGTCACTGGAATTAGTCTGGAAACCTGATAAGCACATGAATGCAAGAAATGAAAGGGGAAAGCCGAATTCATACAGTTAGTCAGTGAAATGATCCGATAAATGAAAAATAGCCAGGAGGATAAGGTTCAAATCCCACCGATGCCTAACACCCCAGTTTCTGAAGAGAGAAAATCTTCAAGACAATTTTCAAAATTAATCAGTTGCATATGTATACTTTGTTCACAGTTGCTGCTGTGATTCGCCACTTGAATTATTGAATGGGATGGATGTCTCTCGGACCCGTACATTACAGAACATGTTCCTACCCGAGAACCCGATTTGATGAAGTTAAATAAGCCTCCATTTGTCTCTGTATTACAAATATACGGAGCCTCGGTAGCTTAGTAGGCAGCGCGTACGTCTCATAATATTAAGGTTGTGAGTTCGATCGACACCCTGGGCACATATTGTTTGTCTTGTAATTCAAATGTCTGTGTTGTTGGTTCATTAAAAGGGCCGTCCAGATGATTCAGCGCTGTGTTCGTCACTGGAATTTGTCTGAAAACCTGATAAGCACAAGAATGCATGAAATGTAAGGGGGAGAGCAGAATACAGGCCTCTGTGAAATGAGCAGAGAAATGAAAAATGACCGGGATATCAAGTTTCAAATCCCACCAATGCCTATCACCCAACTTTCTGAAGAGAGAAAATCTTCAAATCAATTTTCAAAATTCATCAGTTTCATATGTATTCTTTGTTCACTGCTACTGCTGTGACTCGACACTAGATTTATTGAATGGGTTTGATGTCACGTGGACCCGTTCATTACAGAACATGTTCCTACCAGAGAACCCGATTTCATGTAGATAAATAAGCCTCCAGTTATTTCTGCATCACAAAAACATGCAGCCTCGGTAGCGCAGTAGGGAGCGCGTAAGTCTCATAATCTTAAGGTCGTGAGTTCGATCTTCACCCGGGGCACAGATTCTTTTGTCTTGTAATTCAAATGTCTGTGTTGTTGGTTCATTAAAGGGGCCGTCAAGGTAATTCAGCGCTGTGTACTTCTGTCACTTGAATTTGTCTGAAAACCTGATAAGCACAAGAATGCAAGAAATGGAAGGGGGAAAAACGAATAAATACAGTAAGTCTGTGAAATGAGCCGAAAATTATGAAAAATAACCAGGAGGTTTAGGTTCAAATCCCACCGATGCCTATCACCCCAATTGTTGAAGAGAGAAAATCTTCAAGACAATTTTCAAAATTCATCAGTTGCATATGTATACTTTGTTCACAGCTGCTGCTGTGATTCGCCACTTGAATTATTGAATGGGATGGATGTCTCTCGGACCCGTTCATTACAGAACATGTTCCCACCCGAGAACCCGATTTGATGAAGTTAAATAAGCCTCCATTTGTCTCTGTATTACCAATACACGGAGCCTCGGTAGCCAAGTAGGCAGCGCGTAAGTCTCATAATATTAAGGTTGTGAGTTCGATCGACACCCTGGGCTCATGTTCTTTGTCTTGTAATTCAAATGTCTGTGTTGTTGGTTCATTAAAAGGGCCGTCCAGATGATTCAGCGCTGTGTTCGTCACTGGAATTTGTCTGAAAACCTGATAAGCACAAGAATGCAAGAAATGTAAGGGGGAGAGCCGAATACAGGCTTCTGTGAAATGAGCAGAGAATTGAAAAATGACCGGGATATCAAGTTCCAAATCCCACCAATGCCTATCACCCCAATTTCTGAAGAGAGAAAATCTTCAAATCAATTTTCAAAATTAATCAGCTTCATATGTATTCTGTGTTCACTGCTACTGCTGTGACTCGACACTAGATTTATTGAATGGGTTTGATGTCACGCGGACCCATTCATTACAGAACATGTTCCTACCAGAGAACCCGATTTGATGTAGTTAAATAAGCCTCCAGTTATTTCTGCATCACACAAACATGCAGCCTCGGTAGCGCAGTAAGCAGCGCGTAAGTCTCATAATCTTAAGGTCGTGAGTTCGATCCTCACCCGGGGCACAGGTTCTTTTGTCTTGTAATTCAAATGTCTGTGTTGTTGGTTCATTAAGAGGGCCGTCAATGTAATTCAGCGCTGTTTACCTCTGTCACTGGAATTTGTCTCGAAACCTGATAAGCACATGAATGCAAGAAATGAAAGGGGAAAGCCGAATTCATACAGTAAGTCAGTGAAATGAGCCGATAAATGTAAAATAGCCAGGAGGACATGGTTCAAATCCCACCGATGCCTAACACCCCAATTTCTGAAGAGAGAAAATCTTCAAGACAATTTTCAAAATTCATCAGTTGCATATGTATAGTTTGTTCACAGCTGCTGCTGTGATTCGCCACTTGAATTATTGAATGGGATGGATGTCTCTCGGACCCGTTCATTACAGAACATGTTCCTACCCGAGAACCCGATTTGATGAAGTTAAATAAGCCTCCATTTGTCTCTGTATTGCAAATACACGGAGCTTCGGTAGCTAAGTAGGCAGCGCGTAAGTCTCATAATATTAAGGTTGTGAGTTCGATCGACACCCTGGGCACATATTCTTTGTCTTGTAATTCAAATGTCTGTGTTGTCGGTTCATTAAAAGGGCCGTCCAGATGATTCAGCGCTGTGTTCCACACTGGAATTTGTCTGAAAACCTGATAAGCACAAGAATGCAAGAAATGTAAGGGGGAGAGCCGAATACAGGCCTCTGTGAAATGAGCAGAGAAATGAAAAATGACCGGGATATCAAGTTCCAAATCCCACCAATGCCTATCACCCCAATTTCTGAACAGAGAAAATCTTCAAATCAATTTTCAAAATTCATCAGCTTCATATGTATTCTTTGTTCACTGCTACTGCTGTGACTCCACACTAGATTTATTGAATGGGTTTGATGTCACGCTGACCCATTCATTACAGAACATGTTCCTGCCAGAGAACCCGATTTGATGTAGATAAATAAGCCTCCAGTTATTTCTGCTTCACACAAACATGCAGCTTCGGTAGCGCAGTAGGCAGCGCGTAAGTCTCATAATCTTAAGGTCGTGAGTTCGATCCTCAACCGGGGCACAGGTTCTTTTGTCTTGTAATTCAAATGTCTGTGTTGTTGGTTCATTAAAAGGGCCGTCCTGATGATTCAGCGCTGTGTTCGTCACTGGAATTTGTCTGAAAACCTGATAAGCACAAGAATGCAAGAAATGTAAGGGGGAGAGCCGAATACAGGCCTCTGTGAAATGAGCAGAGAAATGAAAAATGACCGGGATATCAAGTTCCAAATCCCACCAATGCCTATCACCCCAATTTCTGAAGAGAGAAAATCTTCAAATCAATTTTCAAAATTCATCAGCTTCATATGTATTCTTTGTTCACTGCTACTGCTGTGACTCGACACTAGATTTATTGAATGGGTTTGATGTCACGCGGACCCATTCATTACAGAACATGTTCCTACCCGAGAACCCGATTTGATGTAGTTAAATAAGCCTCCAGTTATTTCTGCATCACAAAAACATGCAGTCTCGGTAGCGCAGTAGGCAGCGCGTAAGTCTCATAATCTTAAGGTCGTGAGTTCGATCCTCACCCGGGGCACAGGTTCTTTTGTCTTGTTATTCAAATGTCTGTGTTGTTGGTTCATTAAAAGGGCCGTCAAAGTAATTCAGCGTTGTGTACCTCTGTCACTGGAATTAGTCTGGAAACCTGATAAGCACATGAATGCAAGAAATGAAAGGGGAAAGCCGAATTCATACAGTTAGTCAGTGAAATGAGCCGATAAATGAAAAATAGCCAGGAGGATAAGGTTCAAATCCCACCGATGCCTAACACCCCAGTTTCTGAAGAGAGAAAATCTTCAAGACAATTTTCAAAATTCATCAGTTGCATATGTATACTTTGTTCACAGTTGCTGCTGTGATTCGCCACTTGAATTATTGAATGGGATGGATGTCTCTCGGACCCGTACATTACAGAACATGTTCCTACCCGAGAACCCGATTTGATGAAGTTAAATAAGCCTCCATTTGTCTCTGTATTACAAATATACGGAGCCTCGGTAGCTTAGTAGGCAGCGCGTACGTCTCATAATATTAAGGTTGTGAGTTCGATCGACACCCTGGGCACATATTGTTTGTCTTGTAATTCAAATGTCTGTGTTGTTGGTTCATTAAAAGGGCCGTCCAGATGATTCAGCGCTGTGTTCGTCACTGGAATTTGTCTGAAAACCTGATAAGCACAAGAATGCATGAAATGTAAGGGGGAGAGCCGAATACAGGCCTTTGTGAAATGAGCAGAGAAATGAAAAATGACCGGGATATCAAGTTTCAAATCCCACCAATGCCTATCACCCAACTTTCTGAAGAGAGAAAATCTTCAAATCAATTTTCAAAATTCATCAGTTTCATATGTATTCTTTGTTCACTGCTACTGCTGTGACTCGACACTAGATTTATTGAATGGGTTTGATGTCACGTGGACCCGTTCATTACAGAACATGTTCCTACCAGAGAACCCGATTTGATGTAGATAAATAAGCCTCCAGTTATTTCTGCATCACAAAAACATGCAGCCTCGGTAGCGCAGTAGGGAGCGCGTAAGTCTCATAATCTTAAGGTCGTGAGTTCGAACTTCACCCGGGGCACAGATACTTTTGTCTTGAAATTCAAATGTCTGTGTTGTTGGTTCATTAAAAGGGCCGTCAAAGTAATTCAGCGCTGTGTACTTCTGTCACTGGAATTTGTCTGAAAACCTGATAAGCACAAGAATGCAAGAAATGGAAGGGGAAAACCGGATACATACAGTAAGTCTGTGAAATGATTCGATAAATGAAAAATAACCAGGAGGTCTAGGTTCAAATCCCACCGATGCCTTTCCCCCCAATTTCTGAAGATAGAAAATCTTCAAGACAATTTTCAAAATTCAACAGTTGCATATGTATACTTTGTTCACAGCTGCTGCTGTGACTCGCCACTAGAATTATTGAATGGGATGGATGTCATTCGGACCCATTCATTACAGAAAATGATTCTACCCGAGAACCCTATTTGATGAAGTTAAATAAGCCTCCAATTGTCTCTGTATTACAAATACATGGAGCCTCGGTAGCTAAGTAGGCGGCGCGTAAGTCTCATAATCTTAAGGTCGTGACAGAGAGCGACACCCGGGGCACAGATTCTTTGTCTTGTAATTCAATTGTCTGTGTTGTTGGTTCATTAAAAGGGCCATCCAGATGATTTAGCGCTGTGTTCTTCTGTCACTGGAATTTGTCTGAAAACCTGATAAGCACAAGAATGCAAGAAATGTAAGGGGGAGAGCCGAATACAGGCCTCTGTGAAATGAGCAGAGAAATGAACAAGATGTTCAGTAAAGATCATAGTCTATAGCATACTTTCTCCTAAATGCATGCGTATTGTTATAACTCTTTGTCGTTTTCAAGGAGTATGATAGAATGTTGGTTGTAGTAGCTTGTTGAAATACAACGTGCTATAGGGATATTAAACATGAATATGAGGTGCCCTATGCTAGTGCTACCTCTGTACCAAATTTCGTTCAATTCGGTTTCACCGTGTTTGAATTGATAGGGGGAATCGATTTGCACACATACTTGGCCACCATCTGCAAACTATTGGGCTGATGTTCTTGCAGTTTGGTCTGAATATGTTTCCCACACAAAGATATGGTTGATGATGATGATGATGATAATTGTTGTTTTAAGGGGCCTAACATCTAGGCTATCGGCCCCTGATGGTTTGGGTGATCGTGAAGATGAAAAATGAAATGTAACCTTAAAACTAAAACTAACTACCAACCTTCAAACTAGAAGAAGAAATGGAAAACTAAAGGAGAATAAGGCAAATAAAGGACAGGAGGAAAAGAAATGCCCTCGACCCTCGAAGAATGCGGATTGAGGGACTTGGAAGGAAGGAGAGCCATGAAAGGCAGATAGGAAAGTGAAAGAGGAGAGGGTCCGCCCCGAAGGTAAAGGACAAAAGGGGAAAACGGACCCAGCTCAGGAATCCCTCGGGGTCGTCAACTCCCGAACTCACCAACCGGGAGCCCCTGAGGGTGTAGCATTATCTAGGGTGCACCAGAAGTGTAGGGGCTACATACACCAGGCCTCCTTGAGGGCCTTGAGCAGAAGGCAGGAGATAACATGAAAAGAAAAAGAAGGCTGACCCCTCGCAGAAGGAGGGAATCAGAAAAGGTGAGACAAGGGCCAATAAAGGCGCGAAAGGAAGAGACTTCCTAGGCCTCGGATAACCTAATACCGTCGGGGTCGGAAGAGAACAAGAGTTGACCAAGTGAGGTCGACAGGAAAGAAGAAAGAGAGGAGCACGGCACAAGTAAGTGGAAGCAATGCCGAACTCAGCTGGGGCCCCGTGGTCGCCAACCCACTTCTCACTAGATGTGAGCCCCTGGGGGTACAAAGATATGGTGTTGCAAAATTTGGTAGAGACTAGATTATTAGGTTGGTCGTAATTACATTTTAGCTTTTAACATTTGGGTGGCCGCGATTGCGTTTCCGTCAAGATAGCGGTGATATGAAACATGACACTGAGGTGCCCTTTGCTAGTGCTACCTCTGTACCAAATTTCGTTCCATTCGTTTTCACCGTGTTCGAATTGATAAGGGGAATCGATTTTCACCCAAAGATTGCCGCCATCCGCAAAATATTAGGCTGATAACCTATTAGTTTGGTCAAAGGATGCTCCCTCCATAAAGGTATGTTGTTGCAAAGTTTGGTAGAGATCGGATGGTTATGTTAGTCGTAATTTGATTTAAGCTTTAAACATTTGTGTGTCCGCCATTACGTTTCTGTCAATATGGCGGCGATATAAATCATGACACTGAGATGCCCTTTGCTAGTGCTATCTCTGTACCAAATTTCGTTCCATTCGGTTTCACCGTGTTTGAATTAATAGGGGAAATCGATTTTGACACAAAGATGGCCGCCATCCGCAAACTATTAGGCGAATGACCTATTAGATTGGTCAACGGATGCTCCCTCCATAAAGGTATGTAGTTGCAAAATTTGGTAGAGATCGGATGATTTGGTTAATCGTAATTTGATTTAAGCTTTGAACATTCGTGTGGCCGCCATTACGTTTCAGTCAAGATGGTGGCGATATAAAACATGACACTGAGGTGCCCTTTGCTAGTGCTACCTCTGTACCAAATTTCGTTCCATTCGGTTCCACCGTGTTCGAATTAATAAAGGGAATCAATTTTGACATAAAGATGGCCGCCACCCGCAAACTATTAGGCTAATAACCCATTAGGTTGGTCAAAGGATGCTCCCTCCATATAGGAATGTTGTTGCAAAGTTTGGTAGAGATCGAATGGTTATGTTAGTCGTAATTTAACTTAAGCTTTGAACATTTGTGTGGCCGCCATTACGTTTCTGTCAAGATGGCGGCGATATAAAACAAGACACTGAGGTGCCCTTTGCTAGTGCTACCTCTGTACCAAATTTCGTTCCATTCGATTTCACCGTGTTTGAATTAATAGGGGGAATTGATTTCCACACAAAGATGGCCGCCATCCGCAAACTATTAGGCAAATGACCTAGTCATTTGGTCAAAGGATGCTTTCTCTATAAGGGTATGTTTTTGAAAAATTTGGTAGAGATCGGATGATTAGGTTAATCGTAATTTGATTTAAGCTTTGAACATTTGTGTGGCCGCCATTACGTTTCCGTCAAGATGGCGGCGATATTAAACATGACACTGAGGTACCTTTTGCTAGTACTACCTCTGTACCAAATTTCGTTCCTTTCGGTTGCACCGTGTTCGAATTAATAGGGGGAATAGACTCTCAAACAAAGATGGTCGCCATCCGCAACTAATACGCTGATGACCTATTAGTTTGGTCAAAGAATGCTCCCCCCATAAGCGTATGTTGTTGAAAAATTTGGTAGAGATCGGATGATTAGGTTAGCCCTAATTTGATTTAAGCTTTGAACATTTGTGTGGCCGCCAATACGTTTCCGTCAAGACGGCAGCGATATAAAACATGGCACTTAGGTGCCTTTTGTTAGTACTACCACTGTACCAAATTTTGTTCCATTCGGTTGCACCGTGTTCGAATTAATAGGGGGAATCGATTTTCACACAAATATGGCCGACATCCGCAAACTATTACGCTGATGGCCTATTGGTTTGGTCAAAGGATGCTCCCCCCATAAAGGTATGTTGCTGCAAAATTTGGTAGGAGATCGGATGATTAGGTTAGTCGTAATTTGATTTAAGCTTTGAACATTTGTGTGGCCGCCATTACGTTTCCGTCAAGATGGCGGCGATATAAAACATGACACTGAGGTGTCCTTTGCTAGTGCTACCTTTGTACCAAATTTCGTTCAATTCGAATTCACTGTGTTCGAATTGATAGGGGGGGACAGACATTCAGGGTACACACACACACACACACACACACACACAGACTCACACACACACATACACACACAGACACACACACACAGACTCACACACACACAGACAGACAAACTTTCTTCGCCCTGTGTTGATCTCATAAGTCTACTTTCATTTTTTGCAAAAATCGAAAGAAGGCTAAAAATGACCGGGATATCAAGTTTCAAATCCCACCAATGCCTATCACCCCAATTTCTGAAGAGAGAAAATCTTCAAATCAATTTTCAAAATTCATCAGTTGCATATGTATACTTTGTTCACAGCTGCTTTTGTGATTCGCCACTTGAATTATTGAATGGGATGGATGTCTCTCGGACCCGTTCATTACAGAACATGTTCCTACCCGAGAACCCGATTTGATGAAGTTAAATAAGCCTCCCTTTGTCTCTGTATTACAAATACACGGAGCCTCGGTAGCTAAGTAGGCAGCGCGTAAGTCTCATAATCTTAAGGTCGTGAGTTCGATCGACACCCTGGGCACAGATTCTTTGTCTTGTAATTCAAATGTCTGTGTTGTTGGTTCATTAAAAAGGGCCGTCCAGATGATTCAGCGCTGTGTTCGTCACTGGAATTTGTCTGAAAACCTGATAAGCACAAGAATGCAAGAAATGTAAGGGGAAGAGCCGAATACAAGCCACTGTAAAATGAGCAGAGAAATGAAAAATGACCGGGTTATCAAGTTTCAAATCCCACCAATGCCTATCACCCCAATTTCTGAAGAGAGAAAATCTTCAAATCAATTTTCAAAATTCATCAGTTGCATATGTATACTTTGTTCACAGCTGCTTTTGTGATTCGCCACTTGAATTATTGAATGGGATGGATGTCTCTCGGACCCGTTCATTACAGAACATGTTCCTACCCGAGAACCCGATTTGATGAAGTTAAATAAGCCTCCCTTTGTCTCTGTATTACAAATACACGGAGCCTCGGTAGCTAAGTAGGCAGCGCGTAAGTCTCATAATCTTAAGGTCGTGAGTTCGATCGACACCCTGGGCACAGATTCTTTGTCTTGTAATTCAAATGTCTGTGTTGTTGGTTCATTAAAAAGGGCCGTCCAGATGATTCAGCGCTGTGTTCGTCACTGGAATTTGTCTGAAAACCTGATAAGCACAAGAATGCAAGAAATGTAAGGGGAAGAGCCGAATACAAGCCACTGTAAAATGAGCAGAGAAATGAAAAATGACCGGGTTATCAAGTTTCAAATCCCACCAATGCCTATCACCCCAATTTCTGAAGAGAGAAAATCTTCAAATCAATTTTCAAAATTCATCAGTTGCATATGTATACTTTGTTCACAGCTGCTTTTGTGATTCGCCACTTGAATTATTGAATGGGATGGATGTCTCTCGGACCCGTTCATTACAGAACATGTTCCTACCCGAGAACCCGATTTGATGAAGTTAAATAAGCCTCCCTTTGTCTCTGTATTACAAATACACGGAGCCTCGGTAGCTAAGTAGGCAGCGCGTAAGTCTCATAATCTTAAGGTCGTGAGTTCGATCGACACCCTGGGCACAGATTCTTTGTCTTGTAATTCAAATGTCTGTGTTGTTGGTTCATTAAAAAGGGCCGTCCAGATGATTCAGCGCTGTGTTCGTCACTGGAATTTGTCTGAAAACCTGATAAGCACAAGAATGCAAGAAATGTAAGGGGAAGAGCCGAATACAAGCCTCTGTAAAATGAGCAGAGAAATGAAAAATGACCGGGATATCAAGTTTCAAATCCCACCAATGCCTATCACACCAATATCTGAAGAGAGAAAATCTTCAAGACAATTTTCAAAATTGATCAGTTGCATATGTCAATTTTGTTCACAGCTACTGCTGTGACTCGCCACTAGAATTATTGAATGGGATGGATGTCTCCCGGACCCATTCATTACAGAACATGTTCCTACCCGAGAAGCCGATTTGATGAAGTTAAATAAGCCTGCATTTGTCTCTGTATTGCAAATACATGGAGACTTGGTAGCTAAGTAGGCAGCACGTAAGTCTCATAATCTTAAGGTCCTGAGTTCGATCGACACCCGGGGCACTGATTCTTTGTCTTGTACTTCAAATGTCTGTGTTGTTGGTTCATTAAAAGGGCCGTCCAGATGATTCAGCGCTGTGTTCGTCACTGGAATTTGTCTGAATACCTGATAAGCACAAGAATGCAAGAAATGTAAGGGGGAGAGCCGAATACAGGCCTCTGTGAAATGAGCAGAGAAAAGAAAAATGACCCGGATATCAAGTTTCAAATCCCACCAATGCCTATCACCCCAATTTCTGAAGAGAGAAAATCTTCAAATCAATTTTCAAAATTCATCAGTTTCATATGTGTTCTTTGTTCACTGCTACTGCTGTGACTCGACACTAGATTTATTGAATGGGTTTGATGTCACGCGGACCCATTCATTACAGAACATGTTCCTACCAGAGAACCCGATTTGATGTAGTTACATAAGCCTCCAGTTATTTCTGCATCACAAAAACATGCAGTCTCGGTAGCGCAGTAGGCAGCACGTAAGTCTCATAATCTTAAGGTCGTGAGTTCGATCCTCACCCGGGGCACAGGTTCTTTTGTCTTGTAATTCAAATGTCTGTGTTGTTGGTTCATTAAAAGGGCCGTCAAGGTAATTCAGCGCTGTGTACCTCTGTCACTGGAATTAGTCTGGAAACCTGATAAGCACATGAATGCAAGAAATGAAAGCGGAAAGCCGAATTCGTACAGTAAGTCAGTGAAATGAGCCGATTAATGAAAAATAGCCAGGAGGACAAGGTTCAAATCCCACCAATGCCTAACACCCCAATTTCTGAAGAGAGAAAATCTTCAAGACAATTTTCAAAATTCATCAGTTGCATATGTATACTTTGTTCACAGCTGCTGCTGTGATTCGCCACTTGAATTATTGAATGGGATGGATGTCTCTCGGACCCGTTCATTACAGAACATGTTCCTACCCGAGAAGCCGATTTGATGAAGTTAAATAAGCCTCCATTTGTCTCTGTATTACAAATACACGGAGCCTCGGTAGCTAAGTAGGCAGCGCGTAAGTCTCATAATCTTAAGATCGTGAGTTCGATCGACACCCTGGGCATAGCTTCATTGTCTTGTAATTCAAATGTCTGTGTTGTTGGTTCATTAAAAGGGCCGTCCTGATGATTCAGCGCTGTGTTCGTCACTGGAATTTGTCTGAAAACCTGATAAGCACAAGAATTCAAGAAATGTAAGGGGGAGAGCCGAATACAGGCCTCTGTGAAATGAGCAGAGAAATGAAAAATGACCGGGATATCAAGTTTCAAATCCCACCAATGCCCATCACCCCAATTTCTGAAGAGAGAAAATCTTCAAATCAATTTTCAAAATTCATCAGTTTCATATGTATTCTTTGTTCACTGCTACTGCTGTGACTCGACACTAGATTTATTGAATGGGTTTGATGTCACGCGGACCCATTCATTACAGAACATGTTCCTACCCGAGAACCCGATTTGATGTAGTTAAATAAGCCTCCAGTTATTTCTGCATCACCAAAACATTGAGCCTCGGCAGCGCAGTAGGCAACGCGTAAGTCTCATAATCTTAAGGTCGTGAGTTCGATCCTCACCCGGGGCACAGATTCTTTGTCTTGTAATTCAAATGTATGTGTTGTTGGTTCATTAAAAGGGCCGTCAAAGTTATTCAGCGCTGTGTACTTCTGTCACTGGAATTTGTCTGAAAACCTGATAAGCACAAGAATGCAAGAAATGGAAGTGGAAAACTGGATACATACAGTAAGTCTGTGAAATGAATCGATAAATGATAAATAACCAGGAGGTCTTGGTTCAAATCCCACCGATGCCTTTCCCCCCAATTTCTGAAGAGAGAAAATCTTCAAGACAATTTTCAAAATTCAACAGTTGCATATGTATACTTTGTTCACAGCTGCTGCTGTGACTCGCCACTAGAATTATTGAATGGGATGGATGTCATTCGGACCCATTCATTACAGAAAATGATTCTACCCGAGAACCCTATTTGATGAAGTTAAATAAGCCTCCAGTTGTCTCTGTATTACAAATACATGGAGCCTCGGTAGCTAAGTAGGCAGCGCGTAAGTCTCATAATCTTAAGGTCGTGACAGAGAGCGACACCCGGGGCACAGATTCTTTGTCTTGTAATTCAAATGTCTGTGTTGTTGGTTCATTAAAAGGGCCATCCAGATGATTTAGCGCTGTGTTCTTCTGTCACTGGGATTTGTCTGAAAACCTGATAAGCACAAGAATGCAAGAAATGTAAGGGGGAGAGCTCTGTGAAATGAGCAGAGAAATGAACAAGATGTTCAGTAAAGAACATAGTCTATAGCATACTTTCTCCTAAATGCATGGGTATTGTTATAACTCTTTGTCGTTTTCAAGGAGTATGATAGAATGTTGGTTGTAGTAGCTTGTTGAAATACAACGTGCTATAGGGATATTAAACATGAATATGAGGTGCCCTATGCTAGTGCTACCTCTGTACCAAATTTCGTTCAATTAGGTTTCACCGTGTTTGAATTGATAGGGGGAATCGATTTGCACACATACTTGGCCACCATCTGCAAACTATTGGGCTGATGTTCTTGCAGTTTGGTCTGAATATGTTTCCCACACAAAGATATGGTTGATGATGATGATGATGATAATTGTTGTTTTAAGGGGCCTAACATCTAGGCTATCGGCCCCTGATGGTTTGGGTGATCGTGAAGATGAAAAATGAAATGTAACCTTAAAACTAAAACTAACTACCAACCTTCAAACTAGAAAGAAGAAATGGAAAACTAAAGGAGAATAAGGCAAATAAAGGACAGGAGGAAAAGAAATGCCCTCGACCCTCGAAGAATGCGGATTGAGGGACTTGGAAGGAAGGAGAACCATGAAAGGCAGATAGGAAAGTGAAAGAGGAGAGGGTCCGCCCCGAAGGTAAAGGACAAAAGGGGAAAACGGACCCAGCTCAGGAATCCCTCGGGGTCGCCAACTCCCGAACTCACCAACCGTGAGCCCCTGAGGGTGTAGCATTATCTAGGGTGCACCAGAAGTGTAGGGGCTACATACACCAGGCCTCCTTGTGGGCCTTGAGCAGAAGGCAGGAGATAACATGAAAAGAAAAAGAAGGCTGACCCCTCGCAGAAGGAGGGAATCAGAAAAGGTGAGACAACGGCCAATAAAGGCGGGAAAGGAAGAGACTTCCTAGGCCTCGGATAACCTAATACCGTCGGGGTCGGAAGAGAACAAGAGTTGACCAAGTGAGGTCGACAGGAAAGAAGAAAGAGAGGAGCACGGCACAAGTAAGTGGAAGCAATGCCGGACTCAGCTGGGGCCCCGTGGTTGCCAACCCACTTCTCACTAGATGTGAGCCCCTGGGGGTACAAAGATATGGTGTTGCAAAATTTGGTAGAGACTAGATTATTAGGTTGGTCGTAATTACATTTTAGCTTTTAACATTTGGGTGGCCGCGATTGCGTTTCCGTCAAGATAGCGGTGATATGAAACATGACACTGAGGTGCCCTTTGCTATTGCTACCTCTGTACCAAATTTCGTTCCATTCGTTTTCACCGTGTTCGAATTGATAAGGGGAATCGATTTTCACCCAAAGATTGCCGTTATCCGCAAAATATTAGGCTGATAACCTATTAGTTTGGTCAAAGGATGCTCCCTCCATAAAGGTATGTTGTTGCTAAATTTGCTAGAGATCGGATGATTAGGCTAATCGTAATATGATTTAAGCTTTGAACATGTGTGTGGCCACCATTACGTTTCCGTCAAGATGGCGGCGATATAAAACATGACACTGAGGTGCCCTTTGCTAGTGCTACCTCTGTACCAAATTTCGTTCATTCGGTTCCACCGTGTTCGAATTAATAGGGGGAATCAATTTTGACATAAAGATGGCCGCCATCCGCAAACTATTAGGCTAATGGCCTATTAGATTGGTCAAAGGATGCTCCCTCCATTAAGGTATTTGTTGCAAAGTTTGGTAGAGATCGGATGGTTATGTTAGTCGTAATTTGATTTAAGCTTTAAACATTTGTTTGGCCGCCATTACGTTTCTGTCAATATGGCGGCGATATAAATCATGACACTGAGATGCCCTTTGCTAGTGCTATCTCTGTACCAAATTTCGTTCCATTCGGTTTCACCGTGTTTGAATTAATAGGGGAAATCGATTTTGACACAAAGATGGCCGCCATCCGCAAACTATTAGGCGAATGACCTATTAGATTGGTCAAAGGATGCTCCCTCCATAAAGGTATGTAGTTGCAAAATTTGGTAGAGATCGGATGATTAGGTTAATCGTAATTTGATTTAAGCTTTGAACATTCGTGTGGCCGCCATTACGTTTCAGTCAAGATGGCGGCGATATAAAACATGACACTGAGGTGCCCTTTGCTAGTGCTACCTCTGTACCAAATTTCGTTCCATTCGGTTCCACCGTGTTCGAATTAATAGGGGGAATCAATTTTGATATAAAGATGGCCGCCACCCGCAAACTATTAGGCTAATAACCTATTAGATTGGTCAAAGGATGCTCCCTCCATAAAGGAATGTTGTTGCAAAGTTTGGTAGAGATCGTATGGTTATGTTAGTCGTAATTTAACTTAAGCTTTGAACATTTGTGTGGCTGCCATTACGTTTCTGTCAAGATGGCGGCGATATAAAACATGACACTGAGGTGCCCTTTGCTAGTGCTACCTCTGTACCAAATTTCGTTCCATTCGATTTCACCGTGTTTGAATTAATAGGGGGAATTGATTTTCACACAAAGATGGCCGCCATCCGCAAACTATTAGGCAAATGACCTAGTCATTTGGTCAAAGGATGCTTTCTCTATAAAGGTATGTTTTTGAAAAAATTGGTAGAGATCGGATGATTAGGTTAATCGTAATTTGATTTAAGCTTTGAACATTTGTGTGGCCGCCATTACGTTTCCGTCAAGATGGCAGCGATATTAAACATGACAATGAGGTACCTTTTGTTAGTACTACCTCTGTACCAAATTTCGTTCCATTCGGTTGCACCGTGTTCGAATTAATAGGGGGAATCGATTTTCACACAAAGATGGCCGCCATCCGCAAACTATTACGCTGATGACTTATTAGTTTGGTCAAAGGATGCTCCCCCATAAGTGTATGTTGTTGCAAAATTTGGTAGAGATCGGATGATTAGGTTAGTCGTAATTTGATTTGAGCTTTGAACATTTGTGTGGCCGCCATTACGTTTCCGTCAAGACGGCGGTGATATAAAACATGACACTGAGGTGTCCTTTGCTAGTGATACCTTTGCACCAAATTTCGTTCAATTCGCATTCACCGTGTTCGAATTGATAGGGGGGGACAGACATTCAGAGTACACACACTCACACACACACACACACACACAGACTCACACACACACATACACACACACACACACACACAGACTCACACACACACATATACACACAGACAGACACACTTTTTACGCCCTGTGTTGATCTCATAGTCTACTTTCATTTTTTGCAAAAATCGAATGTAGGCTAAAAATGACCGGGATATCAAGTTTCAAATCCCACCAATGCCTATCACCCCAATTTCTGAAGAGAGAAAATCTTCAAATCAATTTTCAAAATTCATCAGTTTCATATGTATTCTTTGTTCACTGCTACTGCTGTGACTCGACACTAGATTTATTGAATGGGTTTGATGTCACGCGGACCCATTCATTACAGAACATGTTCCTACCAGAGAACCCGATTTGATGTAGTTAAATAAGCCTCCAGTTATTTCTGCATCACAAACACATGCAGCCTCGGTAGCGCAGTAGGCAGCGCGTAAGTCTCATAATCTTAAGGTCGTGAGTTCGATCATCACCCGGGGCACAGGTTCTTTTGTCTTGTAATTCAAATGTCTGCTTTGTTGGTTCATTAAAAGGGCCGTCAAGGTAATTCAGCGCTGTGTACCTCTGTCACTGGAATTTGTCTCGAAACCTGATAAGCACATGAATGCAAGAAATGAAAGGGGAAAGCCGAATTCATACAGTAAGTCAGTGAAATGAGCCGATTAATGAAAAATAGCCAGGAGGACAAGGTTCAAATCCCACCGATGCCTAACACCCCAGTTTCTGAAGAGAGAAAATCTTCAAGACAATTTTCAAAATTCATCAGTTGCATATGTATACTTTGTTCACAGCTGCTGCTGTGATTCGCCACTTGAATTATTGAATGGGATGGATGTCTCTCGAACCCGTACAATACCGAACATGTTCCTACCCGAGAACCCGATTTGATGAAGTTAAATAAGCCTCCATTTGTCTGTGTATTACAAATGCACGGAGCCTCGGTAGCTTAGTAGGCAGCGCGCAAGTCTCATAATATTAAGGTTGTGAGTTCGATCGAGACCCTGGGCACATATTGTTTGTCTTGTAATTCAAATGTCTGTGTTGTTGGTTCATTAAAAGGGCCGTCCAGATGATTCAGCGCTGTGTTCGTCACTGGAATTTGTCTGAAAACCTGATAAGCACAAGAATGCATGAAATGTAAGGGGGAGAGCCGAATACAGGCCTCTGTGAAATGAGCAGAGAAATGAAAAATGACCGGGATATCAAGTTTCAAATCCCACCAATGCCTATCACCCAACTTTCTGAAGAGAGAAAATCTTTAAATCAATTTTCAAAATTCATCAGTTTCATATGTATTCCTTGTTCACTGCTACTGCTGTGACTCGACACTAGATTTATTGAATGGGTTTGATGTCACGCGGACCCATTCATTACAGAACATGTTCCTACCAGAGAACCCGATTTGATGTAGATAAATAAGCCTCCAGTTATTTCTGCATCACAAAAACATGCAGCCTCGGTAGCTCAGTCGGCAGCGCGTAAGTCTCATAATCTTAAGGTCGTGAGTTCGATCCTCACCCGGGGCATAGGTTCTTTTGTCTTGTAATTCAAATGTCTGTGTTGTTGGTTCATTAAAAGGGCCGTCAATGTAATTCAGCGCTGTGTACCTCTGTCACTGGAATTTGTCTCGAAACCTGATAAGCACATGAATGCAAGAAATGAAAGGGGAAAGCCGAATTCATACAGTAAGTCAGTGAAATGAGCCGATAAAAGTAAAATAGCCAGGAGGACAAGGTTCAAATCCCACCGATGCCTAACACCCCAATTTCTGAAGAGAGAAAATCTTCAAGACAATTTTCAAAATTCATCAGTTGCATATGTATACTTTGTTCACAGCTGCTGCTGTGATTCGCCACTTGAATTATTGAATGGGATGGATGTCTCTCGGACCCGTTCATTACAGAACATGTTCCTACCCGAGAACACGATTTGATGAAGTTAAATAAGCCTCCATTTGTCTCTGTATTACAAATACACGGAGCCTCGGTAGCTAAGTAGGCAGCGCGTAAGTCTCGTAATCTTAAGGTCGTGAGTTCGATCGACACCCTGGGCACAGATTCTTTGTCTTGAAATTCAAATGTCTGTGTTGTTGGTTCATTAAAAGGGCCGTCCAGATGATTCAGCGCTGTGTTCGTCACTGGAATTTGTCTGAAAACCTGATAAGCACAAGAATGCAAGAAATGTAAGGGGGAGAGCCGAATACAGGCCTCTGTGAAATGAGCAGAGAAATGAAAAATGACCGGGATATGAAGTTTCAAATCCCACCAATGCCTATCACCCCAATTTCTGAAGAGAGAAAATCTACAAGACAAGTTTCAAAATTCATCAGTTGCATATGTATTCTTACTTCACAGCTACTGCTGTGACACCCCACTAGAATTATTTAATGGGTTGGATGTCTCTTGGACCCGTTATTTACAGAACTTGTTCCTACCCGAGAACAAGATTTGATGAAGTTAAATGAGCCTCCAGTTATCTGAGCATCACAAACACATGCGGCTTCGGTAGCACAGTAGGCAGCACGTAAGTCTCATAATCTTGAGGTCGTGAGTTCGATCGTCACGCGGGGCACAGATTCTTTGTCTTGTAATTCAAATGTCTGTGTAGTTGGTTCATTAAAAGGGCCATCCAGATGATTCAGTGCTGTGTTCTTCTGTCAGTGGAAATTTCCTGAAAACCTGATAAGCATAAGAATGCAAGAAATGTAAGGGGGAGAGCCGAATACATGCGTCTGTGAAATGAGCAGAGAAATGAAAAATAACCAGGATATCAAGGTTCAAATCCCAATAATGCCTATCACCCCAATTTCTGAAGAGAGAAAATCGTCAAGACAATTTTCAAAATTCATCAGTTTATATGTATTCCTTGTTCATTGCTACTGTTGTGACTCGCCACTAGAATTATTTAATGGGATGGATGTCTCTCGGAACCATTCATTACAGAACATGTTCCTACCAGAGAACCAGATTTGATGAAGTTAAAAGAGCCTCCAGTTATCTGAGCATCACAAACACATGCAGCCTCGGCAGCGCAGTAGGCAGCGCGTAAGTCTCATAATCTTAAGGTCGTGAGTTCGATCTTCACCCAGGGCACAGATTCTTTTGTCTTGTAATTCAAATGTCTGTGTTGTTGGTTCATTAAAAGGGCCGTCAAGGTAATTCAGCGCTGTGTACTTCTGTCACTTGAATTTGTCTGAAAACCTGATAAGCACAAGAATGCAAGAAATGGAAGGGGAAAACCGAATACATACAGTAAGTCTGTGAAATGAGCCGAAAATTATGAAAAATAATCAGGAGGTCTAGGTTCAAATCCCACCGATGCCTATCACCCCAATTGTTGAAGAGAGAAAATCTACAAGACAATTTTCAAAATTCATCAGTTGCATATGTATACTTTGTTCACAGCTGCTGCTGTGATTCGCCACTTGAATTATTGAATGGGATGGATGTCTCTCGGACTCGTTCATTACAGAACATGTTCCCACCCGAGAACCCGATTTGATGAAGTTAAATAAGCCTCCATTTGTCTCTGTATTACAAATACACGGAGCTTCGGTAGCTAACAAGGGAACGGATCACGGTGTAAAATTCTGATCTGGTTGAAATTTAGTACACAATAATCCTACAAAGTTGTACAATGACGTAGTGAAAACCGCATGGGCCGATTTCAATTTTGAATGCCAATATTGAACGCCGAAAATCTGCCGGACGACGGCATGAGTGAGGAGCTGAGAAGAGGTAAAGCTGACCTTCAATCCTAGCAGCACGCGATGGCTCCCGGCCACTAGGCTGCAACCTGCCGGGCTGCGATGCATTCTCAACCGTAAACGTTCCACTCACTCTTCTACCCTCTTGATTAGAGTATAAAATGCAACATAATGTGATGTTTTGCACTTGACCATACTGTAAATAAATAAAACAACCTTTTATTGTTTTCTGTTTTACTCTTTGTAATCCTTGCAATAGTGAATGCTTACAAAAAAGTGGTCAATGCAAAGAGATTGCTTGCACCACGCGCACCTTGCAACACTTTCTTTTATACACATATCGCAAGCATTTTGGATAGCATCCTCCTTGCAACAAAATTGAACGGGGTTCGCAAAGCAAGCAAGCAACTTGTTTTGCACTTGGCCATACTGTAAATAGCCTAAATAAAACAACCTTTTATTTTTTTCTGTTTTATACTTTGTAATCCTTGCAATTGTGAATGCTTACAAAAAAGTGGTCAATGCAAAGAGATTGCTTGCACCACGCGCACCTTGCAACACTTTCTTTTATACACATATTGCAAGCATTTTGGATAGCATCCTCCTTGCAACAAAATTGAACGGGGTTCGCAAAGCAAGCAACTACTTTGTAGTACAATGTTGTACAAGTTGTACAATGACGTAGTGAAAACCGTACGGGCCACTTTCAGTTTTGAACGCCGAAAACCTGCCGGGCGGTGGCATGAGCGAGGAGGTTGGGAGAGGTAAAGCTGACCTTCAATCCAAGCAGCACGCGATGGTTCCCGGCCACCAGGCAGCGACCTGCCGTGCTGCGTTGCATTCCCCAACTTCCACCTTCCCCTCATCTCATCACTTTCTTATCAGTTCAGGGGGACTATGCAAAACAAGAGTTATGTTCCGGATGAACAGGTCCCAAATTGTTCCGTCATCAAGCCATGTAAATATGGCAATTTTATTGTGTCTGTGTTTAATTTTACTGGCACAGACAGTAATTAATGTTAAATCCTTTCCTTCACAGTCGGAATATTTACAAATGTCAGAAAGTGACAAGACAATGTTCAATTGGAACACCTTCCAAATTGTAATCCTTGGAATGTGGTAGTTTGTCTACAAAGCTGCTTTCAAGTGATCGCCGTGAAAGCCAAATAACACCTGGTGAAAGAGAATTGGGTTTTGAACTGTACCGTAAGTAAAAACTGTGGATACATTTTCTCATGGCAAAGGCAGACATGCACCAAGACTGAATCATGATCCTTGTTTACAGGCCTTATTGCAGAAAGGGTTGGTGATGTGCAGGTCGCCATTGAACACGAGGATACGTTAGTTTTGCCTGACAATAACAATGTTATTCAAGACGATGAATTTGCAATATCCGACACTGACAGTGAAAAAGATGCTACCACATCATCTGCAATAGGCTACGTGTCACATACAAAAAAAAAGGTGTTTGATTATTGGCTGAACAAAGGAGGGAAAACAAAGGTCATTTAAAGTCATTCAGCACAAATTTAGAAAGCTACGGCACCAGTCGGACCTTTCTAGATGGAAGCTACAAGTAGAATCAGGCGGTAGAAAGGATGAAAAACTGAAATGTATCACCAAAGAAACATTTGAAGAATTTAAAAAGGCGAGGCTGAATAACAACAAGATGTTCAGTAAAGAACATATAGCCTACTTTCTCCTAAATGCATGGGTATTGTTATAACTCTTTGTCCTTTTCAGGGAGTATCATTGAATGTTGGTTGTAGTAGCTTGTTGAAATACAACGTGCTATAGGGATATTAAACATGAAAATGAGGTGCCCTTTGCTAGTGCTACCTCTGTAAAAAAAAATCATTCAATTCGGTTTCATCGTGTTTGAATTGATAGGGAGAATCGATTTGCACACATACTTGGCCACCATCTGCAAACTATTGGGCTGATGTTTTTGCAGTTTGGTCTGAATATGTTTCCCACATAAAGATATGGTGTTGCAAAATTTGGTAGAGACTAGATCATTAGGTTGGTCGTAATTACATTTTAACTTTTAACATTTGGGTGGCCGCGATTACGTTTCCGTCAAGATAGCGGTGATATAAAACATGACACTGAGGTGCCCTTTGCTAGTGCTACCTCTGTACCAAATGTCGTTCCATTCGGTTTCACGGTGTTCGAATTGATAAGGGGAATCGATTTTCACACAAAGATGGCCGCCATCCGCAAAATATTAGGCTGATGACCTATTAGTTTGGTCAAAGGATGCTCCCTCCATAAAGGTATGTTGTTGCTAAATTTGCTAGAGATCGGATGATTAGGTTAATCGTAATTTGATTTAAGCTTTGAACATTTGTGTGGCCGCCATTACGTTTCCGTCAAGATGGTGGCGATATAAAACATGACACTGAGGTGCCCTTTGCTAGTGCTACCTCTGTACCAAATTTCGTTCATTCGGTTCCACCGTGTTCGAATTAATAGGGGAAATCAATTTTGAAATAAAGATGGCCGCCATCCGCAAACTATTAGGCTAATGGCCTATTAGATTGGTCAAAGGATGCTCCCTTCCAAGGCCGACCGGGTTCGATTCCCGGTCAATGCATGTGAGATTTTCCACGTGAAATGCCATGTCCTGTGGTTCGGATTCCACGTAAAAAGGAGGTCCCGTGGCTCATGATCGCGAGATTAACAGTCACGTTAAACCACATGCTTGCTCCGTCCATAAATGTATGCTGTTGCAAAGTTTGGTAGAGATCGGATGGTTATGTTAGTCGTAATTTGATTTAAGCTTTAAACATTTGTGTGGCCGCCATTAAGTTTCTGTCAATATGGCGGCGATATAAATCATGACACTGAGATGCCCTTTGCTAGTGCTATCTCTGTACCAAATTTCGTTCCATTCGGTTTCACCGTGTATGAATTAATAGGGGGAATCGATTTTGACACAAAGATGGCCGCCATCCGCAAACTATTAGGCGAATGACCCATTAGATTGGTCAAAGGATGCTCCCTCCATAAAGGTATGCAGTTCCAAAATTTGGTAGAGATCGGATGATTAGGTTAATCGTAATTTGATTTAAGCTTTGAACATTCGTGTGGCCGCCATTACGTTTCAGTCAAGATGGCGGCGATATAAAACATGACACTGAGGTGCCCTTTGCTAGTGCTACCTCTATACATAAATTTCGTTCCATTCGGTTCCACCGTGTTCGAATTAATAGGGGGAATCAATTTTGACATAAAGATGGCCGCCACCCGCAAACTATTAGGCTAATAACCTATTAGATTGGTCAAAGGATGCTCCCTCCATAAAGGAATGTTGTTGCAAAGTTTGGTTGAGATCGGATGGTTATGTTAGTCGTAATTTAACTTAAGCTTTGAACATTTGTGTGGCCGCCATTACGTTTCTGTCAATATGGCGGCGATATAAAACATGACACTGAGATGCCCTTTGCTAGTGCTACCTCTGTACCCAATTTCGTTCCATTCGGTTTCACCGTGTTTGAATTAATAGGGGGAATTGATTTTCACACAAAGATGGCCGCCATCCGCAAACTATTAGGCTAATGACCTAGTGATTTGGTCAAAAAATGCTTCCTCTATAAAGATATGTTGTTGCAAAATTTGGTAGAGATCGGATGATTAGGTTAATCGTAATTTGTTTAAGCTTTGAACATTTGTGTGGCCGCCATTACGTTTCCGTCAAGATGGCGGCAATATAAAACATGACACTGAGGTGCCTTTTGTTAGTACTATCTCTGTACCAAATTTCGTTCCATTAGGTTTCACCGTGTTTGAATTAATAGGAGGAATTGATTTTCACACAAAGATGGCCGCCATCCGCAAACTATTAGGCTAATGACCTAGTCATTTGGTCAAGAAATGCTTCCTCTATAAAGGTATGTTGTTGCAAAATTTGGTAGAGATCTGATGATTAGGTTAATCGTAATTTGATTTAAGCTTTGAACATTTGTGTGGCCGCCATTACGTTTCCGTCAAGATGGCGGCGATATAAAACATGACACTGAGGTGCCTTTTGTTAGTACTACCTCTGTACCAAATTTCGTTCCATTCGGTTGCACCGTGTTCGAATTAATAGGGGGAATCGATTTTCACACAAAGATGGCCGCCATCCGCAAACTATTACGCTGATGACCTATTAGTTTGGTCAAAGGATGCTCCCCACATAAAGGTATGTTGTTGCAAAATTTGGTAGAGATCGGATGATTAGGTTAGTCGTAATTTGATTTAAGCTTTGAATATTTGTGTGGCCGCCATTACGTTTTCGTCAAGATGGCGGCAATATAAAACATGACACTGAGGTGCCTTTTGTTAGTACTACCTCTGTACCAAATTTCGTTCCATTCGGTTGCACCGTGTTCGAATTAATAGGGGGAATCTATTTTCACACAAAGATGGCCGCCATCCGCAAACTATTACGCTGATGGCCTATTGGTTTGGTCAAAGGATGCTCCCCCCCATAAAGGTATGTTATTGCAAAATTTGGTAGAGATCGGATGATTAGGTTAGTCGTAATTTGATTTAAGCTTTGAATATTTGTGTGGCCGCCATTACGTTTCCGTCAAGATGGCGGCGATATAAAACATGACACTGAGGTGTCCTTTGCAAGTGCTAACTTTGTACCAAATTTCGTTCAATTCGCTTTCACCGTGTTCGAATTGATAGGGGGGGACAGACATTCAGAGTACACACACTCACACACACACAGACACACACACACAGACTCACACACACACATACACACACACACACAGACTCACACACACACATACACACACACAGACAGACACACTTTTTTCGCCCTGTGTTGATCTCATAAGTCTACTTTCATTTTTTGCAAAAATCGAAAGTAGGCTAAAAATACGTCCATGACGTACACATTAAGAAATGGGCCCTGAAGAATGCTCGGCGTATTCATGACGATACCTTCCGCGTCTCAACTTTCAGGGATCGCAAGTTTAAAAATAAATTCAATATTGGTTCCCAAAATGTTACGAAATTTGTAACCAAAAGTTACACAGCCAATCAGCTTGATGTTACGTCCAACGCAACAATTTTTGTAGGAGAGCTATCCGAATTAATAAACACTAACTCTCCAAAGTGTGTTTTTAACACAGATGAAAGCGAGTTTAACGAAGAGTTACATGCAGGACATACGCTACATGTAAAGGGAGACAAAGAATTTTCACAGAAGCGCAATCGTTGAACTCATTAACACACAGCTATATTCAGCCTGTAATATCTGCCGATGGAGAACTGTTACCTAAACTGTTAGATGTGTTAAACGAAAAGGACGGTGAATTTGGCCCTATTGTTAAAAGAACTTTGTTTACAGCAGATAATTTATTTGTATTGCCGTCCCCGTCCGGAAAGTTAACTAAAAAGTTACTTCAAAAGTGGTTACAAGATGTTTATTTTCAAACTGTACCAGACGACAGTGGATTCGTGGACAGCACAAAGTGAAGTTAATATGTTAGCGTCAAAATCCGCCAACAAAACTATCATTGTTAAAACTATTCCCCAGAGAACTACTGGAATTATTCAGCCGTTAGATGTGCTTGGTTTACGGATATGGAAACAATTTGTTCGTTATTTTTATGACCTAATTGTATTATACAATTTCGACATTAACATTCATTTGCGCAACAATATTTTAAAAACCCTATCATTGACCCACAACCAACTATCTTCTCCGCGGTTTCGTAACATGTGGAAGTATAGATGGTACAAATCCGGTTATGTTGAAACACAGCCCGCTTGCTTTGCGAACCACGTTCAATTTTGTTTCAAGGATGATGCTATCCAAAATGCTTGCGATATGTGTATAAAAGAAAGTGTTGCAAGGTGCGCGAGGAGCAAGCAATCTCTTTGCGTTGACCACTTTTTTTTTGTAAGCATTCACTATTGCAAGGATTACAAAGAGTAAAACAGAAACAAAATAAAGTTTATTTTATTTATTTACAGTATGGCCAAGTGTAAAACATCACATTATGTTGCATTTTATACTCTAATCAAAAGGGTAGAAGAGTGAGGGGAACGTTTAGGGTGGGGAATGCATCGCAGCACGGCAGGTTGCTGCCTAGTGGCCGGGAGCCATCGCGTGCTGCTAGGATTGAAGGTCAGCTTTACCTCTTCTCACCTCCTCACTCATGCCGTCGTCCGGCAGATTTTCGGCGTTCAAAATTGAAATCGGCCCATGCGGTTTTCACTACGTCATTGTACAACTTTGTAGGATTATTGTGTACTACATTTCAACCAGATCAGAATTTTACACCGCGATCCGTTCACTTGTAAGTAGGCAGCGCGTAAGTCTCATAATATTAAGGTTGTGAGTTCGATCGACACCCTGGGCACATATTCTTTGTCTTGTAATTCAAATGTCTGTGTTGTCGGTTCATTAAAAGGGCCGTCCAGATGATTCAGCGCTGTGTTCGACACTGGAATTTGTCTGAAAACCTGATAAGCAAAACAATGCAAGAAATGTAAGGGGGAGAGCCGAATACAGGCTTCTGTGAAATGAGCAGAGAAATGAAAAATGACCGGGATATCAAGTTCCAAATCCCACCAATGCCTATCACCCCAATTTCTGAAGAGAGAAAATCTTCAAATCAATTTTCAAAATTCAACAGCTTCATATGTATTCTTTGTTCACTGCTACTGCTGTGACTCGACACTAGATTTATTGAATGGGTTTGATGTCACGCTGACCCATTCCTTACAGAACATGTTCCTACCAGAGAACCCGATTTGATGTAGATAAATAAGCCTCCAATTATTTCTGCATCACACAAACATGCAGCCTCGGTAGCGCAGTAGGCAGCGCGTAAGTCTCATAATCTTAAGGTCGTGAGTTCGATCCTCAACCGGGGCACAGGTTCTTTTGTCTTGTAATTCAAATATCTGTGTTGTTGGTTCATTAAATGGGCCGTCCTGATGATTCAGCGCTGTGTTCGTCACTGGAATTTGTCTGAAAACCTGATAAGCACAAGAATGCAAGAAATGTAAGGGGGAGAGCCGAATACAGGCTTCTGTGAAATGAGCAGAGAAATGAAAAATGACCGGGATATCAAGTTCCAAATCCCACCAATGCCTATCACCCCAATTTCTGAAGAGAGAAAATCTTCAAATCAATTTTCAAAATTCATCAGCTTCATATGTATTCTTTGTTCACTGCTACTGCTGTGACTCGACACTAGATTTATTGAATGGGTTTGATGTCACGCGGACCCATTCATTACAGAACATGTTCCTACCAGAGAACCCGATTTGATGTAGTTAAATAAGCCTCCAGTTATTTCTGCATCACAAAAACATGCAGCCTCGGTAGCGCAGTAGGCAGCGCGTAAGTCTCATTATCTTAAGGTCGTGAGTTCGATCCTCACCCGGGGCACAGGTTCTTTTGTCTTGTAATTCAAATGTCTGTGTTGTTGGTTCATTAAAAGGGCCGTCAATGTAATTCAGCGCTGTGTACCTCTGTCACTGGAATTTGTCTCGAAACCTGATAAGCACATGAATGCAAGAAATGAAAGGGGAAAGCCGAATTCATACAGTAAGTCAGTGAAATGAGCCGATAAAAGTAAAATAGCCAGGAGGACAAGGTTCAAATCCCACCGATGCCTAACACCCCGATTTCTGAAGAGAGAAAATCTTCAAGACAATTTTCAAAATTCATCATTTGCATATGTATACTTTGTTCACAGCTGCTGCTGTGATTCGCCACTTGAATTATTGAATGGGATGGATGTCTCTCGGACCCGTTCATTACAGAACATGTTCCTACCCGATAACCCTATTTGATGAAGTTAAATAAGCCTCCATTTGTCTCTGTATTACAAATACAAGGAGCTTCGGTAGCTAAGTAGGCAGCGCGTAAGTCTCATAATATTAAGGTTGTGAGTTCGATCGACACCCTGGGCACATATTCTTTGTCTTGTAATTCAAATGTCTGTGTTGTCGGTTCATTAAAAGGGCCGTCCAGATGATTCAGCGCTGTGTTCGACACTGGAATTTGTCTGAAAACCTGATAAGCAAAACAATGCAAGAAATGTAAGGGGGAGAGCCGAATACAGGCTTCTGTGAAATGAGCAGAGAAATGAAAAATGACCGGGATATCAAGTTCCAAATCCCACCAATGCCTATCACCCCAATTTCTGAAGAGAGAAAATCTTCAAATCAATTTTCAAAATTCATCAGCTTCATATGTATTCTGTGTTCACTGCTACTGCTGTGACTCGACACTAGATTTATTGAATGGGTTTGATGTCACGCGGACCCATTCCTTACAGAACATGTTCCTACCAGAGAACCCGATTTGATGTAGATAAATAAGCCTGCAGTTATTTCGGAATCACACAAACATGCAGCCTCGGTAGCGCAGTAGGCAGCGCGTAAGTCTCATAATCTTAAGGTCGTGAGTTCGATCCTCAACCGGGGCACAGGTCCTTTTGTCTTGTAATTCAAATGTCTGTGTTGTTGGTTCATTAAGAGGGCCGTCCTGATGATTCAGCGCTGTGTTCGTCACTGGAATTTGTCTGAAAACCTGATAAGCACAAGAATGCAAGAAATGTAAGGGGGAGAGCCGAATACAGGCCTCTGTGAAATGAGCAGAGAAATGAAAAATGACCGGGATATCAAGTTTCAAATCCCACCAATGCCTATCACCCCAATTTCTGAAGAGAGAAAATCTTCAAATCAATTTTCAAAATTCATCAGCTTCATATGTATTCTGTGTTCACTGCTACTGCTGAGACTCGACACTAGATTTATTGAATGGGTTTGATGTCACGCGGACCCATTCATTACAGAACATGTTCCTACCAGAGAACCCTATTTGATGTAGTTAAATAAGCCTCCAGTTATTTCTGCATCACAAAAACATGCAGCCTCGGTAGCGCAGTAGGCAGCGCGTAAGTCTCATAATCTTAAGGTCGTGAGTACGATCCTCACCCGGGGCACAGGTTCTTTTGTCTTGTAATTCAAATGTCTGTGTTGTTGGTTCATTAAAAGGGCCGTCAATGTAATTCAGCGCTGTGTACCTCTGTCACTGGAATTTGTCTCGAAACCTGATAAGCACATGAATGCAAGAAATGAAAGGGGAAAGCCGAATTCATACAGTAAGTCAGTGAAATGAGCCGACAAATGTAAAATAGCCAGGAGGACAAGGTTCAAATCCCACCGATGCCTAACACCCCGATTTCTGAAGAGAGAAAATCTTCAAGACAATTTTCAAAATTCATCAGTTGCATATGTATACTTTGTTCACTGCTGCTGCTGTGATTCGCCACTTGAATTATTGAATGGGATGGATGTCTCTCGGACCCGTTCATTACAGAACATGTTCCTACCCGAGAACCCGATTTGATGAAGTTAAATAAGCCTCGATTTGTCTCTGTATTACAAATACACGGAGCTTCGGTAGCTAAGTAGGCAGCGCGTAAGTCTCATAATATTAAGGTTGTGAGTTCGATCAACACCCTGGGCACATATTCTTTGTCTTGTAATTCAAATGTCTGTGTTGTCGGTTCATTAAAAGGGCCGTCCAGATGATTCAGCGCTGTGTTCTTCACTGGAATTTGTCTGAAGAACTGATAAGCACAAGAATGCAAGAAATGTAAGGGGGAGAGCCGAATACAGGCTTCTGTGAAGTGAGCAGAGAAATGAAAAATGACCGGGATATCAAGTTTCAAATCCCACCAATGCCTATCACCCCAATTTCTGAAGAGAGAAAATCTTCAAATCAATTTTGAAAATTCATCAGCTTCATATGTATTCCGTGTTCACTGCTACTGCTGTGACTCGACACTAGATTTATTGAATGGGTTTGATGTCACGCGGACCCATTCATTACAGAACATGTTCCTACCAGAGAACCCGATTTGATGTAGTTAAATAAGCATCCAGTTATTTCTGCATCACAAAAACATGCAGCCTCGGTAGCGCAGTAGGCAGCGCGTAAGTCTCATAATCTTAAGGTCGTGAGTTCGATCCTCACCCGGGGCACAGGTTCTTTTGTCTTGTAATTCAAATGTCTGTGTTGTTGGTTCATTAAAAGGGCCGTCAATGTAATTCAGCGCTGTGTACCTCTGTCACTGGAATTTGTCTCGAAACCTGATAAGCACATGAATGCAAGAAATGAAAGGGGAAAGCCGAATTCATACAGTAAGTCAGTGAAATGAGCCGACAAATGTAAAATAGCCAGGAGGACAAGGTTCAAATCCCACCGATGCCTAACACCCCGATTTCTGAAGAGAGAAAATCTTCAAGACAATTTTCAAAATTCATCAGTTGCATATGTATACTTTGTTCACTGCTGCTGCTGTGATTCGCCACTTGAATTATTGAATGGGATGGATGTCTCTCGGACCCGTTCATTACAGAACATGTTCCTACCCGAGAACCCGATTTGATGAAGTTAAATAAGCCTCGATTTGTCTCTGTATTACAAATACACGGAGCTTCGGTAGCTAAGTAGGCAGCGCGTAAGTCTCATAATATTAAGGTTGTGAGTTCGATCAACACCCTGGGCACATATTCTTTGTCTTGTAATTCAAATGTCTGTGTTGTCGGTTCATTAAAAGGGCCGTCCAGATGATTCAGCGCTGTGTTCTTCACTGGAATTTGTCTGAAGAACTGATAAGCACAAGAATGCAAGAAATGTAAGGGGGAGAGCCGAATACAGGCTTCTGTGAAGTGAGCAGAGAAATGAAAAATGACCGGGATATCAAGTTTCAAATCCCACCAATGCCTATCACCCCAATTTCTGAAGAGAGAAAATCTTCAAATCAATTTTGAAAATTCATCAGCTTCATATGTATTCCGTGTTCACTGCTACTGCTGTGACTCGACACTAGATTTATTGAATGGGTTTGATGTCACGCGGACCCATTCATTACAGAACATGTTCCTACCAGAGAACCCGATTTGATGTAGTTAAATAAGCATCCAGTTATTTCTGCATCACAAAAACATGCAGCCTCGGTAGCGCAGTAGGCAGCGCGTAAGTCTCATAATCTTAAGGTCGTGAGTTCGATCCTCACCCGGGGCACAGGTTCTTTTGTCTTGTAATTCAAATGTCTGTGTTGTTGGTTCATTAAAAGGGCCGTCAATGTAATTCAGCGCTGTGTACCTCTGTCACTGGAATTTGTCTCGAAACCTGATAAGCACATGAATGCAAGAAATGAAAGGGGAAAGCCGAATTCATACAGTAAGTCAGTGAAATGAGCCGACAAATGTAAAATAGCCAGGAGGACAAGGTTCAAATCCCACCGATGCCTAACACCCCGATTTCTGAAGAGAGAAAATCTTCAAGACAATTTTCAAAATTCATCAGTTGCATATGTATACTTTGTTCACTGCTGCTGCTGTGATTCGCCACTTGAATTATTGAATGGGATGGATGTCTCTCGGACCCGTTCATTACAGAACATGTTCCTACCCGAGAACCCGATTTGATGAAGTTAAATAAGCCTCGATTTGTCTCTGTATTACAAATACACGGAGCTTCGGTAGCTAAGTAGGCAGCGCGTAAGTCTCATAATATTAAGGTTGTGAGTTCGATCAACACCCTGGGCACATATTCTTTGTCTTGTAATTCAAATGTCTGTGTTGTCGGTTCATTAAAAGGGCCGTCCAGATGATTCAGCGCTGTGTTCTTCACTGGAATTTGTCTGAAGAACTGATAAGCACAAGAATGCAAGAAATGTAAGGGGGAGAGCCGAATACAGGCTTCTGTGAAGTGAGCAGAGAAATGAAAAATGACCGGGATATCAAGTTTCAAATCCCACCAATGCCTATCACCCCAATTTCTGAAGAGAGAAAATCTTCAAATCAATTTTCAAAATTCATCAGCTTCATATGTATTCCGTGTTCACTGCTACTGCTGTGACTCGACACTAGATTTATTGAATGGGTTTGATGTCACGCGGACCCATTCATTACAGAACATGTTCCTACCAGAGAACCCGATTTGATGTAGTTAAATAAGCATCCAGTTATTTCTGCATCACAAAAACATGCAGCCTCGGTAGCGCAGTAGGCAGCGCGTAAGGCTCATAATCTTAAGGTCGTGAGTTCGATCCTCACCCGGGGCACAGGTTCTTTTGTCTTGTAATTCAAATGTCTGTGTTGTTGGTTCATTAAAAGGGCCGTCAATGTAATTCAGCGCTGTGTACCTCTGTCACTGGAATTTGTCTCGAAACCTGATAAGCACATGAATGCAAGAAATGAAAGGGGAAAGCCGAATTCATACAGTAAGTCAGTGAAATGAGCCGATAAAAGTAAAATAGCCAGGAGGACAAGGTTCAAATCCCACCGATGCCTAACACCCCAATTTATGAAGAGAGAAAATCTTCAAGACAATTTTCAAAATTCATCAGTTGCATATGTATACTTTGTTCACAGTTGCTGCTGTGATTCGCCACTTGAATTATTGAATGGGATGGATGTCTCTCGGACCCGTTCATTACAGAACATGTTCCTACCCGAGAATCCGATTTGATGAAGTTAAATAAGCCTCCATTTGTCTCTGTATTACAAATACACGGAGCTTCGGTAGCTAAGTAGGCAGCGCGTAAGTCTCATAATATTAAGGTTGTGAGTTCGATCGACACCCTGGGCACATATTCTTTGTCTTGTAATTCAAATGTCTGTGTTGTCGGTTCATTAAAAGGGCCGTCCAGATGATTCAGCGCTGTGTTCGACACTGGAATTTGTCTGAAAACCTGATAAGCACAAGAATGCAAGAAATGTAAGGGGGAGAGCCGAATACAGGCCTCTGTGAAATGAGCAGAGAAATGAAAAATGACCGGGATATCAAGTTTCAAATCCCACCAATGCCTATCACCCCAATTTCTGAAGAGAGAAAATCTTCAAATCAATTTTCAAAATTCATCAGCTTCATATGTATTCTGTGTTCACTGCTACTGCTGTGACTCGACACTAGATTTATTGAATGGGTTTAATGTCACGCGGACCCATTCATTACTGAACATGTTCCTACCAGAGAACCCGATTTGATGTAGTTAAATAAGCCTCCAGTTATTTCTGCATCACAAGAACATGCAGCCTCGGTAGCGCAGTCGGCAGCGCGTAAGTCTCATAATCTTAAGGTCGTGAGTTCGATCCTCACCCGGGGCATAGGTTCTTTTGTCTTGTAATTCAAATGTCTGTGTTGTTGGTTCATTAAAAGGGCCGTCAATGTAATTCAGGGCTGTGTACCTCTGTCACTGGAATTTGTCTCGAAACCTGATAAGCACATGAATGCAAGAAATGAAAGGGGAAAGCCGAATTCATACAGTAAGTCAGTGAAATGAGCCGATAAAAGTAAAATAGCCAGGAGGACAAGGTTCAAATCCCACCGATGCCAAACACCCCAATTTCTGAAGAGAGAAAA
The DNA here is from genome assembly GCA_946902985.2 of Meconema thalassinum. Taxonomy (NCBI): domain Eukaryota; kingdom Metazoa; phylum Arthropoda; class Insecta; order Orthoptera; family Tettigoniidae; genus Meconema; species Meconema thalassinum. Next base: position 302,406,293 of record OX336392.1, on the reverse strand, counting down.
TCTTCAAGACAATTTTCAAAATTCATCAGTTGCATATGTATACTTTGTTCACAGCTGCTGCTGTGATTCGCCACTTGAATTATTGAATGGGATGGATGTCTCTCGGACCCGTTCATTACAGAACATGTTCCTACCCGAGAACCCTATATGATGAAGTTAAATAAGCCTCCATTTGTCTCTGTATTACAAATACATGGAGTTTCGGTAGCTAAGTAGGCAGAGCGTAAGTCTCATAATATTAAGGTTGTGAGTTCGATCGACACCCTGGGCACATATTCTTTGTCTTGTAATTCAAATGTCTGTGTTGTCGGTTCATTAAAAGGGCCGTCCAGATGATTCAGCGCTGTGTTCGACACTGGAATTTGTCTGAAAACCTGATAAGCACAAGAATGCAAGAAATGTAAGGGGGAGAGCCGAATACAGGCTTCTGTGAAATGAGCAGAGAAATGAAAAATGACCGGGATATCAAGTTCCAAATCCCACCAATGCCTATCACCCCAATTTCAGAAGAGAGAAAATTTTCAAATCAATTTTCAAAATTCATCAGCTTCATATGTATTCTTTGTTCACTGCTACTGCTGTGACTCGACACTAGATTTATTGAATGGGTTTGATGTCACGCTGACCCATTCCTTACAGAACATGTTCCTACCTGAGAACCCGATTTGATGTAGATAAATAAGCCTCCAGTTATTTCTGCATCACTCAAACATGCAGCCTCGGTAGCGCAGTAGGCAGCGCGTAAGTCTCATATTCTTAAGGTCGTGAGTTCGATCCTCAACCGGGGCACAGGTTTTTTGTCTTGTAATTCAAATGTCTGTGTTGTTGGTTCATTAAGAGGGCCGTCCTGATGATTCAGCGCTGTGTTCGTCACTGGAATTTGTCTGAAAACCTGATAAGCACAAGAATGCAAGAAATGTAAGGGGGAGAGCCGAATACAGGCCTCTGTGAAATGAGCAGAGAAATGAAAAATGACCGGGATATCAAGTTTCAAATCCCACCAATGCCTATCACCCCAATTTCTGAAGAGAGAAAATCTTCAAATCAATTTTCAAAATTCATCAGCTTCATATGTATTCTGTGTTCACTGCTACTGCTGTGACTCGACACTAGATTTATTGAATGGGTTTGATGTCACGCGGACCCATTCATTACAGAACATGTTCCTACCAGAGAACCCTATTTGATGTAGTTAAATAAGCCTCCAGTTATTTCTGCATCACAAAAACATGCAGCCTCGGTAGCGCAGTAGGCAGCGCGTAAGTCTCATGATCTAAAGGTCGTGAGTTCGATCCTCACCCGGGGCACAGGTTCTTTTGTCTTGTAATTCAAATGTCTGTGTTGTTGGTTCATTAAAAGGGCCGTCAATGTAATTCAGCGCTGTGTACCTCTGTCACTGGAATTTGTCTCGAAACCTGATAAGCACATGAATGCAAGAAATGAAAGGGGAAAGCCGAATTCATACAGTAAGTCAGTGAAATGAGCCGATAAATGTAAAATAGCCAGGAGAACAAGGTTCAAATCCCACCGATGCCTAACACCCCAATTTCTGAAGAGAGAAAATTTACAAGACAATTTTCAAAATTCATCAGTTGCATATGTATACTTTGTTCACTGCTGCTGCTGTGATTCGCCACTTGAATTATTGAATGGGATGGATGTCTCTCGGACCCGTTCATTACAGAACATGTTCCTACCCGAGAACCCGATTTGATGAAGTTAAATAAGCCTCCATTTGTCTCTGTATTACAAATACACGGAGCTTCGGTAGCTAAGTAGGCAGCGCGTAAGTCTAATAATATTAAGGTTGTGAGTTCGATCAACAGCCTGGGCACGTATTCTTTGTCTTGTAATTCAAATGTCTGTGTTGTCGGTTCATTAAAAGGGCCGTCCAGATGATTCAGCGCTGTGTTCTTCACTGGAATTTGTCTGAAAACCTGATAAGCACAAGAATGCAAGAAATGTAAGGGGGAGAGCCGAATACAGGCTTCTGTGAAATGAGCAGAGAAATGAAACATGACCGGGATATCAAGTTTCAAATCCCACCAATGCCTATCACCCCAATTTCTGAAGAGAGAAAATCTTCAAATCAATTTTCAAAATTCATCAGCTTCATATGTATTCTGTGTTCACTGCTACTGCTGTGACTCGACACTAGATTTATTGAATGGGTTTGATGTCACGCGGACCCATTCTTTACAGAACATGTTCCTACCAGAGAACCCGATTTGATGTAGTTAAATAAGCCTCCAGTTATTTCTGCATCACAAAAACATGCAGCTTCGGTAGCGCAGTAGGCAGCGCGTAAGTCTCATAATCTTAAGGTCGTGAGTTCGATCTTCACCCGGGGCACAGGTTCTTTTGTCTTGTAATTCAAATGTCTGTGTTGTTGGTTCATTAAAAGGGCCGTCAATGTAATTCAGCGCTGTGTACCTCTGTCACTGGAATTTGTCTCGAAACCTGATAAGCACATGAATGCAATAAATGAAAGGGGAAAGCCGAATTCATACAGTAAGTCAGTGAAATGAAATGAAATGAAAATCCACAGCCTGTTTCCAGTCTCCGACCGGGTCAGGAATGGAATGAATGAAGCCCCCATCTAGCGGCGAGGATATGAATTGTGCCGGCTGCCGAGGCCTGACGCACTCCTCTGGGGCAATGATTAAATGAATGACAGATGAAATGAAATGAGAGTGGAGAGTGTTGCTGGAATGAAATTTTGACAGGGAAAACCGGAGTACCCGGAGAAAAACCTGTCTGCCTCCGTTTTGTCCAGCACAGATCTCACATGGAGTGACCGGGATTTGAACAACGGACCCAGCGGTGAGAGGCCAGCGTGCTGCCGCCTAAGCCACGGAGGCTCTACATAAGTCAGTGAAATGAGCCGATAAAAGTAAAATAGCCAGGAGGACAAGGTTCAAATCCCACCGATGCCTAACACCCCAATTTCTGAAGAGAGAAAATCTTCAAGACAATTTTCAAAATTCATCAGTTGCATATGTATACTTTGTTCACAGCTGCTGCTGTGATTCGCCACTTGAATTATTGAATGGGATGGATGTCTCTCGGACCCGTTCATTACAGAACATGTTCCTACCCGAGAACCCGATTTGATGTAGATAAATAAGCCTCCAATTATTTCTGCATCACACAAACATGCAGCCTCGGTAGCGCAGTAGGCAGCGCGTAAGTCTCATAATCTTAAGGTCGTGATTTCGATCCTCAACCGGGGCACAGGTTCTTTTGTCTTGTAATTCAAATGTCTGTGTTGTTGGTTCATTAAAAGGGCCGTCCTGATGATTCAGCGCTGTGTTCGTCACTGGAATTTGTCTGAAAACCTGATAAGCATAAGAATGCAAGAAATGTAAGGGGGAGAGCCGAATACAGGCTTCTGTGAAATGAGCAGAGAAATGAAAAATGACCGGGATATCAAGTTCCAAATCCCACCAATGCCTATCACCCCAATTTCTGAAGAGAGAAAATCTTCAAATCAATTTTCAAAATTCATCAGCTTCATATGTATTCTTTGTTCACTGCTACTGCTGTGACTCGACACTAGATTTATTGATTGGGTTTGATGTCACGCTGACCCATTCCTTACAGAACATGTTCCTACCAGAGAACCCGATTTGATGTAGATAAATAAGCCTCCAATTATTTCTGCATCACACAAACATGCAGCCTCGGTAGCGCAGTAGGCAGGGCGTAAGTCTCATAATTTTAAGGTCGTGAGTTCGATCCTCAACCGGGGCACAGGTTCTTTTGTCTTGTAATTCAAATGTCTGTGTTGTTGGTTCATTAAAAGGGCCGTCCTGATGATTCAGCGCTGTGTTCGTCACTGGAATTTGTCTGAAAACCTGATAAGCACAAGAATGCAAGAAATGTAAGGGGGAGAGCCGAATACAGGCCTCTGTGAAATGAGCAGAGAAATGAAAATGACCGGGATATCAAGTTTCAAATCCCACCAATGCCTATCACCCCAATTTCTGAAGAGAGAAAATCTTCAAATCAATTTTCAAAATTCATCAGATTCATATGTATTCTGTGTTCACTGCTACTGCTGTGACTCGACACTAGATTTATTGAATGGGTTTGATGTCACGCGGACCCATTCATTACAGAACATGTTCCTACCAGAGAACCCGATTTGATGTAGTTAAATAAGCCTCCAGTTATTTCTGCATCACAAAAACATGCAGCCTCGGTAGCGCAGTAGGCAGCGCGTAAGTCTCATAATCTTTATGTCGTGAGTTCGATCCTCACCCGGGGCACAGGTTCTTTTGTCTTGTAATTCAAATGTCTGTGTTGTTGGTTCATTAAAAGGGCCGTCAATGTAATTCAGCGCTGTGTACCTCTGTCACTGGAATTTGTCTCGAAACCTGATAAGCACATGAATGCAAGAAATGAAAGGGGAAAGTCGAATTCATACAGTAAGTCAGTGAAATGAGCCGATAAAAGTAAAATAGCCAGGAGGACAAGGTTCAAATCCCACCGATGCCTAACACCCCAATTTCTGAAGAGAGAAAATTTTCAAGACAATTTTCAAAATTCATCAGTTGCTTATGTATACTTTGTTCACTGCTGCTGCTGCGATTCGCCACTTGAATTATTGAATGGGATGGATGTCTCTCGGACCCGTTCATTACAGAACATGTTCCTACCCGAGAACCCGATTTGATGAAGTTAAATAAGCCTCCATTTGTCTCTGTATTACAAATACACGGAGCTTCGGTAGCTAAGTAGGCAGCGCGTAAGTCTAATAATATTAAGGTTGTGAGTTCGATCAACAGCCTGGGCACGTATTCTTTGTCTTGTAATTCAAATGTCTGTGTTGTCGGTTCATTAAAAGGGCCGTCCAGATGATTCAGCGCTGTGTTCTTCACTGGAATTTGTCTGAAAACCTGATAAGCACAAGAATGCAAGAAATGTAAGGGGGAGAGCCGAATACAGGCTTCTGTGAAATGAGCAGAGAAATGAAACATGACCGGGATATCAAGTTTCAAATCCCACCAATGCCTATCACCCCAATTTCTGAAGAGAGAAAATCTTCAAATCAATTTTCAAAATTCATCAGCTTCATATGTATTCTGTGTTCACTGCTACTGCTGTGACTCGACACTAGATTTATTGAATGGGTTTGATGTCACGCGGACCCATTCTTTACAGAACATGTTCCTACCAGAGAACCCGATTTGATGTAGTTAAATAAGCCTCCAGTTATTTCTGCATCACAAAAACATGCAGCTTCGGTAGCGCAGTAGGCAGCGCGTAAGTCTCATAATCTTAAGGTCGTGAGTTCGATCTTCACCCGGGGCACAGGTTCTTTTGTCTTGTAATTCAAATGTCTGTGTTGTTGGTTCATTAAAAGGGCCGTCAATGTAATTCAGCGCTGTGTACCTCTGTCACTGGAATTTGTCTCGAAACCTGATAAGCACATGAATGCAAGAAATGAAAGGGGAAAGCCGAATTCATACAGTAAGTCAGTGAAATGAAATGAAATGAAAATCCACAGCCTGTTTCCAGTCTCCGACCGGGTCAGGAATGGAATGAATGAAGCCCCCATCTAGCGGCGAGGATATGAATTGTGCCGGCTGCCGAGGCCTGACGCACTCCTCTGGGGCAATGATTAAATGAATGACAGATGAAATGAAATGAGAGTGGAGAGTGTTGCTGGAATGAAATTTTGACAGGGAAAACCGGAGTACCCGGAGAAAAACCTGTCTGCCTCCGTTTTGTCCAGCACAGATCTCACATGGAGTGACCGGGATTTGAACAACGGACCCAGCGGTGAGAGGCCAGCGTGCTGCCGCCTAAGCCACGGAGGCTCTATATAAGTCAGTGAAATGAGCCGATAAAAGTAAAATAGCCAGGAGGACAAGGTTCAAATCCCACCGATGCCTAACACCCCAATTTCTGAAGAGAGAAAATCTTCAAGACAATTTTCAAAATTCATCAGTTGCATATGTATACTTTGTTCACAGCTGCTGCTGTGATTCGCCACTTGAATTATTGAATGGGATGGATGTCTCTCGGACCCGTTCATTACAGAACATGTTCCTACCCGAGAACCCGATTTGATGAAGTTAAATAAGCCTCCATTTGTCTCTGTATTACAAAAACACGGAGCTTCGGTAGCTAAGTAGGCAGCGCGTAAGTCTCATAATATTAAGGTTGTGAGTTCGATCGATACCCTGGGCACATATTCTTTGTCTTGTAATTCAAATGTCTGTGTTGTCGGTTCATTAAAAGGGCCGTCCAGATGATTCAGCGCTGTGTTCGACACTGGAATTTGTCTGAAAACCTGATAAGCACAAGAATGCAAGAAATGTAAGGGGGGGAGCCGAATACAGGCTTCTGTGAAATGAGCAGAGAAATGAAAAATGACCGGGATATCAATTTCCAAATCCCACCAATGCCTATCACCCCAATTTCTGAAGAGAGAAAATCTTCAAATCAATTTTCAAAATTCATCAGCTTCATATGTATTCTTGGTTCACTGCTACTGCTGTAACTCGACACTAGATTTATTGAATGGGTTTGATGTCACGCTGACCCATTCCTTACAGAACATGTTCCTAACAGAGAACCCGATTTGATGTAGATAAATAAGCCTCCAATTATTTCTGCATCACACAAACATGCAGCCTCGGTAGCGCAGTAGGCAGCGCGTAAGTCTCATAATCTTAAGGTCGTGAGTTCGATCCTCAACCGGGGCACAGGTTCTTTTGTCTTGTAATTCAAATGTCTGTGTTGTTGGTTCATTAAAAGGGCCGTCCTGATGATTCAGCGCTGTGTTCGTCACTGGAATTTGTCTGAAAACCTGATAAGCACAAGAATGCAAGAAATGTAAGGGGGAGAGCCGAATACAGGCTTCTGTGAAATGAGCAGAGAAATGAAAATGACCGGGATATCAAGTTTCAAATCCCACCAATGCCTATCACCCCAATTTCTGAAGAGAGAAAATCTTCAAATCAATTTTCAAAATTCATCAGATTCATATGTATTCTGTGTTCACTGCTACTGCTGTGACTCGACACTAGATTTATTGAATGGGTTTGATGTCACGCGGACCCATTCATTACAGAACATGTTCCTACCAGAGAACCCGATTTGATGTAGTTAAATAAGCCTCCAGTTATTTCTGCATCACAAAAACATGCAGCCTCGGTAGCGCAGTAGGCAGCGCGTAAGTCTCATAATCTTTATGTCGTGAGTTCGATCCTCACCCGGGGCACAGGTTCTTTTGTCTTGTAATTCAAATGTCTGTGTTGTTGGTTCATTAAAAGGGCCGTCAATGTAATTCAGCGCTGTGTACCTCTGTCACTGGAATTTGTCTCGAAACCTGATAAGCACATGAATGCAAGAAATGAAAGGGGAAAGTCGAATTCATACAGTAAGTCAGTGAAATGAGCCGATAAAAGTAAAATAGCCAGGAGGACAAGGTTCAAATCCCACCGATGCCTAACACCCCAATTTCTGAAGAGAGAAAATTTTCAAGACAATTTTCAAAATTCATCAGTTGCATATGTATACTTTGTTCACAGCTGCCGCTGTGATTCGCCACTTGAATTATTGAATGGGATGGATGTCTCTCGGACCCGTACATTACAGAACATGTTCCTACCCGAGAACCCGATTTGATGAAGTTAAATAAGCCTCCATTTGTCTCTGTATTACAAATACACGGAGCTTCGGTAGCTAAGTAGGCAGCGCGTAAGTCTCATAATATTAAGGTTGTGAGTTCGATCGACACCCTGGGCACATATTCTTTGTCTTGTAATTCAAATGTCTGTGTTGTCGGTTCATTAAAAGGGCCGTCCAAATGATTCAGCGCTGTGTTCGACACTGGAATTTGTCTGAAAACCTGATAAGCACAAGAATGCAAGAAATGTAAGGGGGAGAGCCGAATACAGGCTTCTGTGAAATGAGCAGAGAAATGAAAAATGACCGGGATATCAAGTTCCAAATCCCACCAATGCCTATCACCCTAATTTCTGAAGAGAGAAAATCTTCAAATCAATTTTCAAAATTCATCAGCTTCATATGTATTCTTTGTTCACTGCTACTGCTGTGACTCGACACTAGATTTATTGAATGGGTTTGATGTCACGCTGACCCATTCCTTACAGAACATGTTCCTACCAGAGAACCCGATTTGATGTAGATAAATAAGCCTCCAGTTATTTCTGCATCACACAAACATGCAGCCTCTGTAGCGCAGTAGGCAGCGCGTAAGTCTCATAATCTTAAGGTCGTGAGTTCGATCCTCAACCGGGGCACAGGTTCTTTTGTCTTGTAATTCAAATGTCTGTGTTGTGTGGTTCATTAAGAGGGCCGTCCTGATGATTCAGCGCTGTGTTCGTCATTGGAATTTGTCTGAAAACCTGATAAGCACAAGAATGCAAGAAATGTAAGGGGGAGAGCCGAATACAGGCTTCTGTGAAATGAGCAGAGAAATGAAAAATGACCGGGATATCAAGTTCCAAATCCAACCAATGCCTATCACCCCAATTTCTGAAGAGAGAAAATCTTCAAATCAATTTTCAAAATTCATCAGCTTCATACGTATTCTTTGTTCACTGCTACTGCTGTGACTCGACACTTGATTTATTGAATGGGTTTGAAGTCACGCTGACCCATTCCTTACAGAACATGTTCCTACCAGAGAACCCGATTTGATGTAGATAAATAAGCCTCCAATTATTTCTCCATCACACAAACATGCAGCCTCGGTAGCGCAGTAGGCAGCGCGTAAGTCTCATAATCTTAAGGTCCTGAGTTCGATCCTCAAACGGGGCACAGGTTCTTTTGTCTTGTAATTCAAATGTCTGTGTTGTTGGTTCATTAAAAGGGCCGTCCTGATGATTCAGCGCTGTGTTCGTCACTGGAATTTGTCTGAAAACCTGATAAGCACAAGAATGCAAGAAATGTAAGGGGGAGAGCCGAATACAGGCCTCTGTGAAATGAGCAGAGAAATGAAAAATGACCGGGATATCAAGTTTCAAATCCCACCAATGCCTATCACCCCAATTTCTGAAGAGAGAAAATCTTGAAATCAATTTTCAAAATTCATCAGCTTCATATGTATTCTGTGTTCACTGCTACTGCTGTGACTCGACACTAGATTTATTGAATGGGTTTGATGTCACGCGGACCCATTCATTACAGAACATGTTCCTACCAGAGAACCCGATTTGATGTAGTTAAATAAGCCTCCAGTTATTTCTGCATCACGAAAACATGCAGCCTCGGTAGCGCAGTAGACAGCGCGTAAGTCTCATAATCTTACGGTCGTGAGTTCGATCCTCACCCGGGGCACAGGTTCTTTTGTCTTGTAATTCAAATGTCTGTGTTGTTGGTTCATTAAAAGGGCCGTCAATGTAATTCAGCGCTGTGTATCTCTGTCACTGGAATTTGTCTCGAAACCTGATAAGCACATGAATGCAAGAAATGAAAGGGAAAAGCCGAATTCATACAGTAGGTCAGTGAAATGAGCCGATAAATGTAAAATAGCCAGGAGGACAAGGTTCAAATCCCACCGATGCCTAACACCCAAATTCTGAAGAGAGAAAATCTTCAAGACAATTTTCAAAATTCATCAGTTGCATATGTATACTTTGTTCACTGCTGCTGCTGTGATTCGCCACTTGAATTATTGAATGGGATGGATGTCTCTCGGACCCGTTCATTACAGAACATGTTCCTACCCGAGAACCCGATTTGATGAAGTTAAATAAGCCTCCATTTGTCTCTGTATTACAAAAGCACGGAGCTTCGGTAGCTAAGTAGGCAGCGCGTAAGTCTCATAATATTAAGGTTGTGAGTTCGATCGACACCCTGGGCACATATTCTTTGTCTTGTAATTCAAATGTCTGTGTTGTCGGTTCATTAAAAGGGCCGTCCAGATGATTCAGCGCTGTGTTCGACACTGGAATTTGTCTGAAAACCTGATAAGCACAAGAATGCAAGAAATGTAAGGGGGAGAGCCGAATACAGGCTTCTGTGAAATGAGCAGAGAAATGAAAAATGACCGGGATATCAAGTTCCAAATCCCACCAATGCCTATCACCCCAATTTCTGAAGAGAGAAAATCTTCAAATCAATTTTCAAAATTCATCAGCTTCATATGTATTCTTTGTTCACTGCTACTGCTGTGAATCGACACTAGATTTATTGAATGGGTTTGATGTCACGCTGACCCATTCCTTACAGAACATGCTCCTACCAGAGAACCCGATTTGATGTAGATAAATAAGCCTCCAATTATTTCTGCATCATACAAACATGCAGCCTCTGTAGCGCAGTAGGCAGCGCGTAAGACTCATAATCTTAAGGTCGTGAGTTCGATCCTCAACCGGGGCACAGGTTCTTTTGTCTTGTAATTCAAATGTCTGTGTTGTTGGTTCATTAAGAGGGCCGTCCTGATGATTCAGCGCTGTGTTCGTCATTGGAATTTGTCTGAAAACCTGATAAGCACAAGAATGCAAGAAATGTAAGGGGGAGAGCCGAATACAGGCTTCTGTGAAATGAGCAGAGAAATGAAAAATGAACGGGATATCAAGTTCCAAATCCCACCAATGCCTATCACCCCAATTTCTGAAGAGAGAAAATCTTCAAATCAATTTTCAAAATTCATCAGCTTCATATGTATTCTTTGTTCACTGCTACTGCTGTGACTCGACACTAGATTTATTGAATGGGTTTGAAGTCACGCTGACCCATTCCTTACAGAACATGTTCCTACCAGAGAACCCGATTTGATGTAGATAAATAAGCCTCCAATTATTTCTGCATCACACAAACATGCAGCCTCGTTTGCGCAGTAGGCAGCGCGTAAGTCTCATAATCTTAAGGTCGTGAGTTCGATCCTCAACCGGGGCACAGGTTCTTTTGTCTTGTAATTCAAATGTCTGTGTTGTTGGTTCATTAAAAGGGCCGTCCTGATGATTCAGCGCTGTGTTCGTCACTGGAATTTGTCTGAAAACCTGATAAGCACAAGAATGCAAGAAATGTAAGGGGGAGAGCCGAATACAGGCCTCTGTGAAATGAGCAGAGAAATGAAAAATGACCGGGATATCAAGTTTCAAATCCCACCAATGCCTATCACCCCAATTTCTGAAGAGAGAAAATCTTGAAATCAATTTTCAAAATTCATCAGCTTCATATGTATTCTGTGTTCACTGCTACTGCTGTGACTCGACACTAGATTTATTGAATGGGTTTGATGTCACGCGGACCCATTCATTACAGAACATGTTCCTACCAGAGAACCCGATTTGATGTAGTTAAATAAGCCTCCAGTTATTTCTGCATCACAAAAACATGCAGCCTCGGTAGCGCAGTAGACAGCGCGTAAGTCTCATAATCTTAAGGTGGTGAGTTCGATCCTCACCCGGGGCACAGGTTCTTTTGTCTTGTAATTCAAATGTCTGTGTTGTTGGTTCATTAAAAGGGCCGTCAATGTAATTCAGCGCTGTGTATCTCTGTCACTGGAATTTGTCTCGAAACCTGATAAGCACATGAATGCAAGAAATGAAAGGGAAAAGCCGAATTCATACAGTAAGTCAGTGAAATGAGCCGATAAATGTCAAATAGCCAGGAGGACAAGGTTCAAATCCCACCGATGCCTAACACCCCAATTTCTGAAGAGAGAAAATCTTCAAGACAATTTTCAAAATTCATCAGTTGCATATGTATACTTTGTTCACTGCTGCTGCTGTGATTCGCCACTTGAATTATTGAATGGGATGGATGTCTCTCGGACCCGTTCATTACAGAACATGTTCCTACCCGAGAACCCGATTTGATGAAGTTAAATAAGCCTCCATTTGTCTCTGTATTACAAATACACGGAGCTTCGGTAGCTAAGTAGGCAGCGCGTAAGTCTCATAATATTAAGGTTGTGAGTTCGATCAACACCCTGGGCACATATTCTTTGTCTTGTAATTCAAATGTCTGTGTTGTCGGTTCATTAAAAGGGCCGTCCAGATGATTCAGCGCTGTGTTCTTCACTGGAATTTGTCTGAAAACCTGATAAGCACAAGAATGCAAGAAATGTAAGGGGGAGAGCCGAATACAGGCCTCTGTGAAATGAGCAGAGAAATGAATAATGACCGGGATATCAAGTTTCAAATCCCACCAATGCCTATCACCCCAATTTCTGAAGAGAGAAAATCTTCAAATCAATTTTCAAGATTCATCAGCTTCATATGTATTCTGTGTTCACTGCTACTGCTGTGACTCGACACTAGATTTATTGAATGGGTTTGATGTCACGCGGACCCATTCATTACAGAACATGTTCCTACCAGAGAACCCGATTTGATGTAGTTAATTAAGCCTCCAGTTATTTCTGCATCACAAAAACATGCAGCCTCGGTAGCGCAGTAGGCAGAGCGTGAGTCTCATAATCTTAAGGTCGTGAGTTCGATCCTCACCCGGGGCACAGGTTCTTTTGTCTTGTAATTCAAATGTCTGTGTTGTTGGTTCATTAAAAGGGCCGTCAATGTAATTCAGCGCTGTGTACCTCTGTCACTGGAATTTGTCTCGAAACCTGATAAGCACATGAATGCAAGAAATGAAAGGGGAAAGCCGAATTCATACAGTAAGTCAGTGAAATGAGCCGATAAAAGTAAAATAGCCAGGAGGACAAGGTTCAAATCCCACCGATGCCTAACACCCCAATTTCTGAAGAGAGAAAATCTTCAAGACAATTTTCAAAATTCATCAGTTGCATATGTATACTTTGTTCACAGCTGCTGCTGTGATTCGCCACTTGAATTATTGAATGGGATGGATGTCTCTCGGACCCGTTCATTACAGAACATGTTCCTACCCGAGAACCCTATTTGATGAAGTTAAATAAGCCTCCATTTGTCTCTGTATTACAAATACACGGAGTTTCGGTAGCTAAGTAGGCAGAGCGTAAGTCTCATAATATTAAGGTTGTGAGTTCGATCGACACCCTGGGCACATATTCTTTGTCTTGTAATTCAAATGTCTGTGTTGTCGGTTCATTAAAAGGGCCGTCCAGATGATTCAGCGCTGTGTTCGTCACTGGAATTTGTCTGAAAACCTGATAAGCACAAGAATGCAAGAAATGTAAGGGGGAGAGCCGAATACAGGCCTCTGTGAAATGAGCAGAGAAATGAAAAATGACCGGGATATCAAGTTTCAAATCCCACCAATGCCTATCACCCCAATTTCTGAAGAGAGAAAATCTTCAAATCAATTTTCAAAATTCATCAGCTTCATATGTATTCTGTGTTCACTGCTACTGCTGTGACTCGACACTAGATTTATTGAATGGGTTTGATGTCACGCGGACCCATTCATTACAGAACATGTTCCTACCAGAGAACCCTATTTGATGTAGTTAAATAAGCCTCCAGTTATTTCTGCATCACAAAAACATGCAGCCTCGGTAGCGCAGTAGGCAGCGCGTAAGTCTCATAATCTTAAGGTCGTGAGTTCGATCCTCACCCGGGGCACAGGTTCTTTTGTCTTGTAATTCAAATGTCTGTGTTGTTGGTTCATTAAAAGGGCCGTCAATGTAATTCAGCGCTGTGTACTTCTGTCACTGGAATTTGTCTCGAAACCTGATAAGCACATGAATGCAAGAAATGAAAGGGGAAAGCCGAATTCATACAGCAAGTCAGTGAAATGAGCCGATAAATGTAAAATAGCCAGGAGGACAAGGTTCAAATCCCACCGATGCCTAACACCCCAATTTCTGAAGATAGAAAATTTTCAAGACAATTTTCAAAATTCATCAGTTGCATATGTATACTTTGTTCACTGCTGCTGCTGTGATTCGCCACTTGAATTATTGAATGGGATGGATGTCTCTCGGACCCGTTCATTACAGAACATGTTCCTACCCGAGAACCCGATTTGATGAAGTTAAATAAGCCTCCATTTGTCTCTGTATTACAAAAGCACGGAGCTTCGGTAGCTAAGTAGGCAGCGCGTAAGTCTCATAATATTAAGGTTGTGAGTTCGATCGACACCCTGGGCACATATTCTTTGTCTTGTAATTCAAATGTCTGTGTTGTCGGTTCATTAAAAGGGCCGTCCAGATGATTCAGCGCTGTGTTCGACACTGGAATTTGTCTGAAAACCTGATAAGCACAAGAATGCAAGAAATGTAAGGGGGAGAGCCGAATACAGGCTTCTGTGAAATGAGCAGAGAAATGAAAAATGACCGGGATATCAAGTTCCAAATCCCACCAATGCCTATCACCCCAATTTCTGAAGAGAGAAAATCTTCAAATCAATTTTCAAAATTCATCAGCTTCATATGTATTCTTTGTTCACTGCTACTGCTGTGACTCGACACTAGATTTATTGAATGGGTTTGATGTCACGCTGACCCATTCCTTACAGAACATGCTCCTACTAGAGAACCCGATTTGATGTAGATAAATAAGCCTCCAATTATTTCTGCATCACACAAAATTGCAGCCTCTGTAGCGCAGTAGGCAGCGCGTAAGTCTCATAATCTTAAGGTCGTGAGTTCGATCCTCAACCGGGGCACAGGTTCTTTTGTCTTGTAATTCAAATGTCTGTGTTGTTGGTTCATTAAGAGGGCCGTCCTGATGATTCAGCGCTGTGTTCGTCATTGGAATTTGTCTGAAAACCTGATAAGCACAAGAATGCAAGAAATGTAAGGGGGAGAGCCGAATACAGGCTTCTGTGAAATGAGCAGAGAAATGAAAAATGACCGGGATATCAAGTTCCAAATCCCACCAATGCCTATCACCCCAATTTCTGAAGAGAGAAAATCTTCAAATCAATTTTCAAAATTCATCAGCTTCATATGTATTCTTTGTTCACTGCTACTGCTGTGACTCGACACTAGATTTATTGAATGGGTTTGATGTCACGCTGACCCATTCCTTACAGAACATGCTCCTACTAGAGAACCCGATTTGATGTAGATAAATAAGCCTCCAATTATTTCTGCATCACACAAACATGCAGCCTCTGTAGCGCAGTAGGCAGCGCGTAAGTCTCATAATCTTAAGGTCGTGAGTTCGATCCTCAACCGGGGCACAGGTTCTTTTGTCTTGTAATTCAAATGTCTGTGTTGTTGGTTCATTAAGAGGGCCGTCCTGATGATTCAGCGCTGTGTTCGTCATTGGAATTTGTCTGAAAACCTGATAAGCACAAGAATGCAAGAAATGTAAGGGGGAGAGCCGAATACAGGCTTCTGTGAAATGAGCAGAGAAATGAAAAATGACCGGGATATCAAGTTCCAAATCCCACCAATGCCTATCACCCCAATTTCTGAAGAGAGAAAATCTTCAAATCAATTTTCAAAATTCATCAGCTTCATATGTATTCTTTGTTCACTGCTACTGCTGTGACTCGACACTAGATTTATTGAATGGGTTTGAAGTCACGCTGACCCATTCCTTACAGAACATGTTCCTACCAGAGAACCCGATTTGATGTAGATAAATAAGCCTCCAATTATTTCTGCATCACACAAACATGCAGCCTCGGTAGCGCAGTAGGCAGCGCGTAAGTCTCATAATCTTAAGGTCGTGAGTTCGATCCTCAACCGGGGCACAGGTTCTTTTGTCTTGTAATTCAAATGTCTGTGTTGTTGGTTCATTAAAAGGGCCGTCCTGATGATTCAGCGCTGTGTTCGTCACTGGAATTTGTCTGAAAACCTGATAAGCACAAGAATGCAAGAAATGTAAGGGGGAGAGCCGAATTCAGGCCTCTGTGAAATGAGCAGAGAAATGAAAAATGACCGGGATATCAATTTTCAAATCCCACCAATGCCTATCACCCCAATTTCTGAAGAGAGAAAATCTTGAAATCAATTTTCAAAATTCATCAGCTTCATATGTATTCTGTGTTCACTGCTACTGCTGTGACTCGACACTAGATTTATTGAATGGGTTTGATGTCACGCGGACCCATTCATTACAGAACATGTTCCTACCAGAGAACCCGATTTGATGTAGTTAAATAAGCCTCCAGTTATTTCTGCATCACAAAAACATGCAGCCTCGATAGCGCAGTAGACAGCGCGTAAGTCTCATAATCTTAAGGTCGTGAGTTCGATCCTCACCCGGGGCACAGGTTCTTTTGTCTTGTAATTCAAATGTCTGTGTTGTTGGTTCATTAAAAGGGCCGTCAATGTAATTCAGCGCTGTGTATCTCTGTCACTGGAATTTGCCTCGAAACCTGATAAGCACATGAATGCAAGAAATGAAAGGGAAAAGCCGAATTCATACAGTAAGTCAGTGAAATGAGCCGATAAATGTAAAATAGCCAGGAGGACAAGGTTCAAATCCCACCGATGCCTAACACCCCAATTTCTGAAGAGAGAAAATCTTCAAGACAATTTTCAAAATTCATCAGTTGCATATGTATACTTTGTTCACTGCTGCTGCTGTGATTCGCCACTTGAATTATTGAATGGGATGGATGTCTCTCGGACCCGTTCATTACAGAACATGTTCCTACCCGAGAACCCGATTTGATGAAGTTAAATAAGCCTCCATTTGTCTCTGTATTACAAATACACGGAGCTTCGGTAGCTAAGTAGGCAGCGCGTAAGTCTCATAATATTAAGGTTGTGAGTTCGATCAACACCCTGGGCACATATTCTTTGTCTTGTAATTCAAATGTCTGTGTTGTCGGTTCATTAAAAGGGCCGTCCAGATGATTCAGCGCTGTGTTCGTCACTGGAATTTGTCTGAAAACCTGATAAGCACAAGAATGCAAGAAATGTAAGGGGGAGAGCCGAATACAGGCCTCTGTGAAATGAGCAGAGAAATGAATAATGACCGGGATATCAAGTTTCAAATCCCACCAATGCCTATCACCCCAATTTCTGAAGAGAGAAAATCTTCAAATCAATTTTCAAGATTCATCAGCTTCATATGTATTCTGTGTTCACTGCTACTGCTGTGACTCGACACTAGATTTATTGAATGGGTTTGATGTCACGCGGACCCATTCATTACAGAACATGTTCCTACCAGAGAACCCGATTTGATGTAGTTAATTAAGCCTCCAGTTATTTCTGCATCACAAAAACATGCAGCCTCTGTAGCGCAGTAGGCAGCGCGTGAGTCTCATAATCTTAAGGTCGTGAGTTCGATCCTCACCCGGGGCACAGGTTCTTTTGTCTTGTAATTCAAATGTCTGTGTTGTTGGTTCATTAAAAGGGCCGTCAATGTAATTCAGCGCTGTGTACCTCTGTCACTGGAATTTGTCTCGAAACCTGATAAGCACATGAATGCAAGAAATGAAAGGGGAAAGCCGAATTCATACAGTAAGTCAGTGAAATGAGCCGATAAAAGTAAAATAGCCAGGAGGACAAGGTTCAAATCCCACCGATGCCTAACACCCCAATTTCTGAAGAGAGAAAATCTTCAAGACAATTTTCAAAATTCATCAGTTGCATATGTATACTTTGTTCACAGCTGCTGCTGTGATTCGCCACTTGAATTATTGAATGGGATGGATGTCTCTCGGACCCGTTCATTACAGAACATGTTCCTACCCGAGAACCCTATTTGATGAAGTTAAATAAGCCTCCATTTGTCTCTGTATTACAAATACACGGAGTTTCGGTAGCTAAGTAGGCAGAGCGTAAGTCTCATAATATTAAGGTTGTGAGTTCGATCGACACCCTGGGCACATATTCATTGTCCTGTAATTCAAATGTCTGTGTTGTCGGTTCATTAAAAGGGCCGTCCAGATGATTCAGCTCTGTGTTCGTCACTGGAATTTGTCTGAAAACCTGATAAGCACAAGAATGCAAGAAATGTAAGGGGGAGAGCCGAATACAGGCCTCTGTGAAATGAGCAGAGAAATGAAAAATGACCGGGATATCAAGTTTCAAATCCCACCAATGCCTATCACCCCAATTTCTGAAGAGAGAAAATCTTCAAATCAATTTTCAAAATTCATCAGCTTCATATGTATTCTGTGTTCACTGCTACTGCTGTGACTCGACACTAGATTTATTGAATGGGTTTGATGTCACGCGGACCCATTCATTACAGAACATGTTCCTACCAGAGAACCCTATTTGATGTAGTTAAATAAGCCTCCAGTTATTTCTGCATCACAAAAACATGCAGCCTCGGTAGCGCAGTAGGCAGCGCGTAAGTCTCATAATCTTAAGGTCGTGAGTTCGATCCTCACCCGGGGCACAGGTTCTTTTGTCTTGTAATTCAAATGTCTGTGTTGTTGGTTCATTAAAAGGGCCGTCAATGTAATTCAGCGCTGTGTACCTCTGTCACTGGAATTTGTCTCGAAACCTGATAAGCACATGAATGCAAGAAATGAAAGGGGAAAGCCGAATTCATACAGTAAGTCAGTGAAATGAGCCGATAAATGTAAAATAGCCAGGAGGACAAGGTTCAAATCCCACCGATGCCTAACACCCCAATTTCTGAAGAGAGAAAATTTTCAAGACAATTTTCAAAATTCATCAGTTGCATATGTATACTTTGTTCACTGCTGCTGCTGTGATTCGCCACTTGAATTATTGAATGGGATGGATGTCTCTCGGACCCGTTCATTACAGAACATGTTCCTACCCGAGAACCCTATTTGATGAAGTTAAATAAGCCTCCAATTGTCTCTGTATTACAAATACACGGAGCTTCGGTAGCTAAGTAGGCAGCGCGTAAGTCTCATAATATTAAGGTTGTGAGTTCGATCGACACCCAGGGCACATATTCTTTGTCTTGTAATTCAAATGTCTGTGTTGTCGGTTCATTAAAAGGGCCGTCCAGATGATTCAGCGCTGTGTTCGACACTGGAATTTGTCTGAAAACCTGATAAGCACAAGAATGCAAGAAATGTAAGGGGGAGAGCCGAATACAGGCTTCTGTGAAATGAGCAGAGAAATGAAAAATGACCGGGATATCAAGTTCCAAATCCCACCAATGCCTATCACCCCAATTTCTGAAGAGAGAAAATCTTCAAATCAATTTTCAAAATTCATCAGCTTCATATGTATTCTTTGTTCACTGCTACTGCTGTGACTCGACACTAGATTTATTGAATGGGTTTGAAGTCACGCTGACCCATTCCTTACAGAACATGTTCCTACCAGAGAACCCGATTTGATGTAGATAAATAAGCCTCCAATTATTTCTGCATCACACAAACATGCAGCCTCGGTAGCGCAGTAGGCAGCGCGTAAGTCTCATAATCTTAAGGTCGTGAGTTCGATCCTCAACCGGGGCACAGGTTCTTTTGTCTTGTAATTCAAATGTCTGTGTTGTTGGTTCATTAAAAGGGCCGTCCTGATGATTCAGCGCTGTGTTCGTCACTGGAATTTGTCTGAAAACCTGATAAGCACAAGAATGCAAGAAATGTAAGGGGGAGAGCCGAATACAGGCCTCTGTGAAATGAGCAGAGAAATGAAAAATGACCGGGATATCAAGTTTCAAATCCCACCAATGCCTATCACCCCAATTTCTGAAGAGAGAAAATCTTGAAATCAATTTTCAAAATTCATCAGCTTCATATGTATTCTGTGTTCACTGCTACTGCTGTGACTCGACACTAGATTTATTGAATGGGTTTGATGTCACGCGGACCCATTCATTACAGAACATGTTCCTACCAGAGAACCCGATTTGATGTAGTTAAATAAGCCTCCAGTTATTTCTGCATCACAAAAACATGCAGCCTCGGTAGCGCAGTAGACAGCGCGTAAGTCTCATAATCTTAAGGTCGTGAGTTCGATCCTCACCCGGGGCACAGGTTCTTTTGTCTTGTAATTCAAATGTCTGTGTTGTTGGTTCATTAAAAGGGCCGTCAATGTAATTCAGCGCTGTGTATCTCTGTCACTGGAATTTGCCTCGAAACCTGATAAGCACATGAATGCAAGAAATGAAAGGGAAAAGCCGAATTCATACAGTAAGTCAGTGAAATGAGCCGATAAATGTAAAATAGCCAGGAGGACAAGGTTCAAATCCCACCGATGCCTAACACCCCAATTTCTGAAGAGAGAAAATCTTCAAGACAATTTTCAAAATTCATCAGTTGCATATGTATACTTTGTTCACTGCTGCTGCTGTGATTCGCCACTTGAATTATTGAATGGGATGGATGTCTCTCGGACCCGTTCATTACAGAACATGTTCCTACCCGAGAACCCGATTTGATGAAGTTAAATAAGCCTCCATTTGTCTCTGTATTACAAATACACGGAGCTTCGGTAGCTAAGTAGGCAGCGCGTAAGTCTCATAATATTAAGGTTGTGAGTTCGATCAACACCCTGGGCACATATTCTTTGTCTTGTAATTCAAATGTCTGTGTTGTCGGTTCATTAAAAGGGCCGTCCAGATGATTCAGCGCTGTGTTCGTCACTGGAATTTGTCTGAAAACCTGATAAGCACAAGAATGCAAGAAATGTAAGGGGGAGAGCCGAATACAGGCCTCTGTGAAATGAGCAGAGAAATGAATAATGACCGGGATATCAAGTTTCAAATCCCACCAATGCCTATCACCCCAATTTCTGAAGAGAGAAAATCTTCAAATCAATTTTCAAGATTCATCAGCTTCATATGTATTCTGTGTTCACTGCTACTGCTGTGACTCGACACTAGATTTATTGAATGGGTTTGATGTCACGCGGACCCATTCATTACAGAACATGTTCCTACCAGAGAACCCGATTTGATGTAGTTAATTAAGCCTCCAGTTATTTCTGCATCACAAAAACATGCAGCCTCTGTAGCGCAGTAGGCAGCGCGTGAGTCTCATAATCTTAAGGTCGTGAGTTCGATCCTCACCCGGGGCACAGGTTCTTTTGTCTTGTAATTCAAATGTCTGTGTTGTTGGTTCATTAAAAGGGCCGTCAATGTAATTCAGCGCTGTGTACCTCTGTCACTGGAATTTGTCTCGAAACCTGATAAGCACATGAATGCAAGAAATGAAAGGGGAAAGCCGAATTCATACAGTAAGTCAGTGAAATGAGCCGATAAAAGTAAAATAGCCAGGAGGACAAGGTTCAAATCCCACCGATGCCTAACACCCCAATTTCTGAAGAGAGAAAATCTTCAAGACAATTTTCAAAATTCATCAGTTGCATATGTATACTTTGTTCACAGCTGCTGCTGTGATTCGCCACTTGAATTATTGAATGGGATGGATGTCTCTCGGACCCGTTCATTACAGAACATGTTCCTACCCGAGAACCCTATTTGATGAAGTTAAATAAGCCTCCATTTGTCTCTGTATTACAAATACACGGAGTTTCGGTAGCTAAGTAGGCAGAGCGTAAGTCTCATAATATTAAGGTTGTGAGTTCGATCGACACCCTGGGCACATATTCTTGGTCCTGTAATTCAAATGTCTGTGTTGTCGGTTCATTAAAAGGGCCGTCCAGATGATTCAGCGCTGTGTTCGTCACTGGAATTTGTCTGAAAACCTGATAAGCACAAGAATGCAAGAAATGTAAGGGGGTGAGCCGAATACAGGCCTCTGTGAAATGAGCAGAGAAATGAAAAATGACCGGGATATCAAGTTTCAAATCCCACCAATGCCTATCACCCCAATTTCTGAAGAGAGAAAATCTTCAAATCAATTTTCAAAATTCATCAGCTTCATATGTATTCTGTGTTCACTGCTACTGCTGTGACTCGACACTAGATTTATTGAATGGGTTTGATGTCACGCGGACCCATTCATTACAGAACATGTTCCTACCAGAGAACCCTATTTGATGTAGTTAAATAAGCCTCCAGTTATTTCTGCATCACAAAAACATGCAGCTTCGGTAGCGCAGTAGGCAGCGCGTAAGTCTCATAATCTTAAGGTCGTGAGTTCGATCCTCACCCGGGGCACAGGTTCTTTTGTCTTGTAATTCAAATGTCTGTGTTGTTGGTTCATTAAAAGGGCCGTCAATGTAATTCAGCGCTGTGTACCTCTGTCACTGGAATTTGTCTCGAAACCTGATAAGCACATGAATGCAAGAAATGAAAGGGGAAAGCCGAATTCATACAGTAAGTCAGTGAAATGAGCCGATAAATGTAAAATAGCCAGGAGGACAAGGTTCAAATCCCACCGATGCCTAACACCCCAATTTCTGAAGAGAGAAAATTTTCAAGACAATTTTCAAAATTCATCAGTTGCATATGTATACTTTGTTCACTGCTGCTGCTGTGATTCGCCACTTGAATTATTGAATGGGATGGATGTCTCTCGGACCCGTTCATTACAGAACATGTTCCTACCCGAGAACCCTATTTGATGAAGTTAAATAAGCCTCCAATTGTCTCTGTATTACAAATACACGGAGCTTCGGTAGCTAAGTAGGCAGCGCGTAAACCTCATAATATTAAGGTTGTGAGTTCGATCGACACCCAGGGCACATATTCTTTGTCTTGTAATTCAAATGTCTGTGTTGTCTGTTCATTAAAAGGGCCGTCCAGATGATTCAGCGCTGTGTTCGACACTGGAATTTGTCTGAAAACCTGATAAGCACAAGAATGCAAGAAATGTAAGGGGGAGAGCCGAATACAGGCTTCTGTGAAATGAGCAGAGAAATGAAAAATGACCGGGATATCAAGTTCCAAATCCCACCAATGCCTATCACCCCAATTTCTGAAGAGAGAAAATATTCAAATCAATTTTCAAAATTCATCAGCTTCATATGTATTCTTTGTTCACTGCTACTGCTGTGACTCGACACTAGATTTATTGAATGGGTTTGAAGTCACGCTGACCCATTCCTTACAGAACATGTTCCTACCAGAGAACCCGATTTGATGTAGATAAATAAGCCTCCAATTATTTCTGCATCACACAAACATGCAGCCTCGGTAGCGCAGTAGGCAGCGCGTAAGTCTCATAATCTTAAGGTCGTGAGTTCGATCCTCAACCGGGGCACAGGTTCTTTTGTCTTGTAATTCAAATGTCTGTGTTGTTAGTTCATTAAAAGGGCCGTCCTGATGATTCAGCGCTGTGTTCGTCACTGGAATTTGTCTGAAAACCTGATAAGCACAAGAATGCAAGAAATGTAAGGGGGAGAGCCGAATACAGGCCTCTGTGAAATGAGCAGAGAAATGAAAAATGACCGGGATATCAAGTTTCACATCCCACCAATGCCTATCACCCCAATTTCTGAAGAGAGAAAATCTTGAAATCAATTTTCAAAATTCATCAGCTTCATATGTATTCTGTGTTCACTGCTACTGCTGTGACTCGACACTAGATTTATTGAATGGGTTTGATGTCACGCGGACCCATTCATTACAGAACATGTTCCTACCAGAGAACCCGATTTGATGTAGTTAAATAAGCCTCCAGTTATTTCTGCATCACAAAAACATGCAGCCTCGGTAGCGCAGTAGACAGCGCGTAAGTCTCATAATCTTAAGGTCGTGAGTTCGATCCTCACCCGGGGCACAGGTTCTTTTGTCTTGTAATTCAAATGTCTGTGTTGTTGGTTCATTAAAAGGGCCGTCAATGTAATTCAGCGCTGTGTATCTCTGTCACTGGAATTTGCCTCGAAACCTGATATGCACATGAATGCAAGAAATGAAAGGGAAAAGCCGAATTCATACAGTAAGTCAGTGAAATGAGCCGATAAATGTAAAATAGCCAGGAGGACAAGGTTCAAATCCCACCGATGCCTAACACCCCAATTTCTGAAGAGAGAAAATCTTCAAGACAATTTTCAAAATTCATCAGTTGCATATGTTTACTTTGTTCACAGCTGCTGCTGTGATTCGCCACTTGAATTATTGAATGGGATGGATGTCTCTCGGACCCGTTCATTACAGAACATGTTCCTACCCGAGAACCCGATTTGATGAAGTTAAATAAGCCTCCATTTGTCTCTGTATTACAAATACACGGAGCTTCGGTAGCTAAGTAGGCAGCGCGTAAGTCTCATAATATTAAGGTTGTGAGTTCGATCAACACCCTGGGCACATATTCTTTGTCTTGTAATTCAAATGTCTGTGTTGTCGGTTCATTAAAAGGGCCGTCCAGATGATTCAGCGCTGTGTTCTTCACTGGAATTTGTCTGAAAACCTGATAAGCACAAGAATGCAAGAAATGTAAGGGGGAGAGCCGAATACAGGCCTCTGTGAAATGAGCAGAGAAATGAATAATGACCGGGATATCAAGTTTCAAATCCCACCAATGCCTATCACCCCAATTTCTGAAGAGAGAAAATCTTCAAATCAATTTTCAAGATTCATCAGCTTCATATGTATTCTGTGTTCACTGCTACTGCTGTGACTCGACACTAGATTTATTGAATGGGTTTGATGTCACGCGGACCCATTCATTACAGAACATGTTCCTACCAGAGAACCCGATTTGATGTAGTTAATTAAGCCTCCAGTTATTTCTGCATCACAAAAACATGCAGCCTCGGTAGCGCAGTAGGCAGCGCGTGAGTCTCATAATCTTAAGGTCGTGAGTTCGATCCTCACCCGGGGCACAGGTTCTTTTGTCTTGTAATTCAAATGTCTGTGTTGTTGGTTCATTAAAAGGGCCGTCAATGTAATTCAGCGCTGTGTACCTCTGTCACTGGAATTTGTCTCGAAACCTGATAAGCACATGAATGCAAGAAATGAAAGGGGAAAGCCGAATTCATACAGTAAGTCAGTGAAATGTCCGATAAAAGTAAAATAGCCAGGAGGACAAGGTTCAAATCCCACCGATGCCTAACACCCCAATTTCTGAAGAGAGAAAATCATCAAGACAATTTTCAAAATTCATCAGTTGCATATGTATACTTTGTTCACAGCTGCTGCTGTGATTCGCCACTTGAATTATTGAATGGGATGGATGTCTCTCGGACCCGTTCATTACAGAACATGTTCCTACCCGAGAACCCGATTTGATGAAGTTAAATAAGCCTCCAATTGTCTCTGTATTACAAATACACGGAGCTTCGGTAGCTAAGTAGGCAGCGCGTAAGTCTCTCAATATTAAGGTTGTGAGTTCGATCGACACCCAGGGCACATATTCTTTGTCTTGTAATTCAAATGTCTGTGTTGTCGGTTCATTAAAAGGGCCGTCCAAATGATTCAGCGCTGTGTTCGACACTGGAATTTGTCTGAAAACCTGATAAGCACAAGAATGCAAGAAATGTAAGGGGGAGTGCCGAATACAGGCTTCTGTGAAATGAGCAGAGAAATGAAAAATGACCGGGATATCAAGTTCCAAATCCCACCAATGCCTATCACCCCAATTTCTGAAGAGAGAAAATCTTCAAATCAATTTTCAAAATTCATCAGCTTCATATGTATTCTTTGTTCACTGCTACTGCTGTGACTCGACACTAGATTTATTGAATGGGTTTGATGTCACGCTGACGCATTCCTTACAGAACATGTTCCTACCAGAGAACCCGATTTGATGTAGATAAATAAGCCTCCAATTATTTCTGCATCACACAAACATGCGGCCTCGGTAGCGCAGTAGGCAGCGCGTAAGTCTCATAATCTTAAGGTCGTGAGTTCGATCCTCAACCGGGGCACAGGTTCTTTTGTCTTGTAATCCAAATGTCTGTGTTGTTGGTTCATTAAAAGGGCCGTCCTGATGATTCAGCGCTGTGTTCGTCACTGGAATTTGTCTAAAAACCTGATAAGCACAAGAATGCAAGAAATGTAAGGGGGAGAGCCGAATACAGGCTTCTGTGAAATGAGCAGAGAAATGAAAAATGAACTGGATATCAAGTTCCAAATCCCACCAATGCCTATCACCCCAATTTCTGAAGAGAGAAAATCTTCAAATCAATTTTCAAAATTCATCAGCTTCATATGTATTTTTTTGTTCACTGCTACTGCTGTGACTCCACACTAGATTTATTGATTGGGTTTGATGTCACGCTGACCCATTCCTTACAGAACATGTTCCTACCAGTGAACCCGATTTGATGTAGATAAATAAGCCTCCAATTATTTCTGCATCACACAAACATGCAGCCTCGGTAGCGCAGTAGGCAGGGCGTAAGTCTCATAATCTTAAGGTCGTGAGTTCGATCCTCAACCGGGGCACAGGTTCTTTTGTCTTGTAATTCAAATGTCTGTGTTGTTGGTTCATTAAAAGGGCCGTCCTGATGATTCAGCGCTGTGTTCGTCACTGGAATTTGTCTGAAAACCTGATAAGCACAAGAATGCAAGAAATGTAAGGGGGAGAGCCGAATACAGGCCTCTGTGAAATGAGCAGAGAAATGAAAAATGACCGGGATATCAAGTTTCAAATCCCACCAATGCCTATCACCCCAATTTCTGAAGAGAGAAAATCTTCAAATCAATTTTCAAAATTCATCAGCTTCATATGTATTCTTTGTTCACTGCTACTGCTGTGACTCGACACTAGATTTATTGAATGGGTTTGATGTCACGCTGACGCATTCCTTACAGAACATGTTCCTACCAGAGAACCCGATTTGATGTAGATAAATAAGCCTCCAATTATTTCTGCATCACACAAACATGCGGCCTCGGTAGCGCAGTAGGCAGCGCGTAAGTCTCATAATCTTAAGGTCGTGAGTTCGATCCTCAACCGGGGCACAGGTTCTTTTGTCTTGTAATCCAAATGTCTGTGTTGTTGGTTCATTAAAAGGGCCGTCCTGATGATTCAGCGCTGTGTTCGTCACTGGAATTTGTCTAAAAACCTGATAAGCACAAGAATGCAAGAAATGTAAGGGGGAGAGCCGAATACAGGCTTCTGTGAAATGAGCAGAGAAATGAAAAATGAACTGGATATCAAGTTCCAAATCCCACCAATGCCTATCACCCCAATTTCTGAAGAGAGAAAATCTTCAAATCAATTTTCAAAATTCATCAGCTTCATATGTATTTTTTTGTTCACTGCTACTGCTGTGACTCCACACTAGATTTATTGATTGGGTTTGATGTCACGCTGACCCATTCCTTACAGAACATGTTCCTACCAGTGAACCCGATTTGATGTAGTTAAATAAGCCTCCAGTTATTTCTGCATCACAGAAATATGCAGCCTCGGTAGCGCAGTAGCCAGCGCGTAAGTCTCATAATCTTTATGTCGTTAGTTCGATCCTCACCCGGGGCACAGGTTCTTTTGTCTTGTAATTCAAATGTCTGTGTTGTTGGTTCATTAAAAGGGCCGTCAATGTAATTCAGCGCTGTGTACCTCTGTCACTGGAATTTGTCTCGAAACCTGATAAGCACATGAATGCAAGAAATGAAAGGGGAAAGCCGAATTCATACAGTAAGTCAGTGAAATGAGCCGATAAAAGTAAAATAGCCAGGAGGACAAGGTTCAAATCCCACCGAAGCCTAACACCCCAATTTCTGAAGAGAGAAAATCTTCAAGACAATTTTCAAAATTCATCAGTTGCATATGTATACTTTGTTCACAGCTGCTGCTGTGATTCGCCACTTGAATTATTGAATGGGATGGATGTCTCTCGGACCCGTTCATTACAGAACATGTTCCTACCCGAGAACCCGATTTGATGAAGTTAAATAAGCCTCCATTTGTCTCTGTATTACAGATACACGGAGCTTCGGTAGCTAAGTAGGCAGCGCGTAAGTCTCATAATATTAAGGTTGTGAGTTCGATCGACACCCTGGGCACATATTCTTTGTCTTGTAATTCAAATGTCTGTGTTGTCGGTTCATTAAAAGGGCCGTCCAAATGATTCAGCGCTGTGTTCGACACTGGAATTTGTCTGAAAACCTGATAAGCACAAGAATGCAAGAAATGTAAGGGGGAGAGCCGAATACAGGCTTCTGTGAAATGAGCAGAGAAATGAAAATTGACCGGGATATCAAGTTCCAAATCCCACCAATGCCTATCACCCCAATTTCTGAAGAGAGAAAATCTTCAAATCAATTTTCAAAATTCATCAGCTTCATATGTATTCTTTGTTCACTGCTACTGCTGTGACTCG
Organism: Meconema thalassinum; assembly: GCA_946902985.2. Taxonomy (NCBI): domain Eukaryota; kingdom Metazoa; phylum Arthropoda; class Insecta; order Orthoptera; family Tettigoniidae; genus Meconema; species Meconema thalassinum. Next base: position 302,378,401 of record OX336392.1, on the reverse strand, counting down.
ACACTAGATTTATTGAATGGGTTTGATGTCACGCTGACCCATTCCTTACAGAACATGTTCCTACCAGAGAACCCGATTTGATGTAGATAAATAAGCCTCCAGTTATTTCTGCATCACACAAACATGCAGCCTCGGTAGCGCAGTAGGCAGCGCGTAGGTCTCATAATTTTAAGGTCGTGAGTTCGATCCTCACCCGGGGCACAGGTTCTTTTGTCTTGTAATTCAAATGTCTGTGTTGTTGGTTCATTAAAAGGGCCGTCAATGTAATTCAGCGCTGTGTATCTCTGTCACTGGAATTTGTCTCGAAACCTGATAAGCACATGAATGCAAGAAATGAAAGGGGAAAGCCGAATTCATACAGTAAGTCAGTGAAATGAGCCGATAAATGTAAAATAGCCAGGAGGACAAGGTTCAAATCCCACCGATGCCTAACACCCCAATTTCTGAAGAGAGAAAATCTTCAAGACAATTTTCAAAATTCATCAGTTGCATATGTATACTTTGTTCACTGCTGCTGCTGTGATTCGCCACTTGAATTATTGAATGGGATGGATGTCTCTCGGACCCGTTCATTACAGAACATGTTCCTACCCGAGAACCCGATTTGATGAAGTTAAATAAGCCTCCATTTGTCTCTGTATTACAAATACACGGAGCTTCGGTAGCTAAGTAGGCAGCGCGTAAGTCTCATAATATTAAGGTTGTGAGTTCGATCAACACCCTGGGCACATATTCTTTGTCTTGTAATTCAAATGTCTGTGTTGTCGGTTCATTAAAAGGGCCGTCCAGATGATTCAGGGCTGTGTTCTTCACTGGAATTTGTCTGAAAACCTGATAAGCACAAGAATGCAAGAAATGTAAGGGGGAGAGCCGAATACAGGCCTCTGTGAAATGAGCAGAGAAATGAAAAATGACCGGGATATCAAGTTTCAAATCCCACCAATGCCTATCACCCCAATTTCTGAAGAGAGAAAATCTTCAAATCAATTTTCAAAATTCATCAGCTTCATATGTATTCTGTGTTCACTGCTACTGCTGAGACTCGACACTAGATTTATTGAATGGGTTTGATGTCACGCGGACCCATTCATTACAGAACATGTTCCTACCAGAGAACCCGATTTGATGTAGTTAAATAAGCCTCCAGTTATTTCTGCATCACAAAAACATGCAGCCTCGGTAGCGCAGTAGGCAGCGCGTAAGTCTCATAATCTTAAGGTCGTGATTTCGATCCTCGCCCGGGGCACAGGTTCTTTTGTCTTGTAATTCAAATGTCTGTGTTGTTGGTTCATTAAAAGGGCCGTCAATGTAATTCAGCGCTGTGTACCTCTGTCACTGGAATTTGTCTCGAAACCTGATAAGCACCTGAATGCAAGAAATGAAAGGGGAAAGCCGAATTCATACAGTAAGTCAGTGAAATGAGCCGATAAAAGTAAAATAGCCAGGAGGACAAGGTTCAAATCCCACCAATGCCTAACACCCCAATTTCTGAAGAGAGAAAATCTTCAAGACAATTTTCAAAATTCATCAGTTGCATATGTATACTTTGTTCACAGCTGCTGCTGTGATTCGCCACTTGAATTATTGAATGGGATGGATGTCTCTCGGACCCGTTCATTACAGAACATGTTCCTATCCGAGAACCCGATTTGATGAAGTTAAATAAGCCTCCATTTGTCTCTGTATTACAAATGCACGGAGATTCGGTAGCTAAGTAGGCAGCGCGTAATTCTCATAATATTAAGGTTGTGAGTTCGATCGACACCCTGGGCACATATTCTTTGTCTTGTAATTCAAATGTCTGTGTTGTCGGTTCATTAAAAAGGCCGTCCAGATGATTCAGCGCTGTGTTCGACACTGGAATTTGTCTGAAAACCTGATAAGCACAAGAATGCAAGAAATGTAAGGGGGAGAGCCGAATACAGGCTTCTGTGAAATGAGCAGAGAAATGAAAAATGACCGGGATATCAAGTTCCAAATCCCACCAATGCCTATCACCCCAATTTCTGAAGAGAGAAAATCTTCAAATCAATTTTCAAAATTCATCAGCTTCATATGTATTCTTTGTTCACTGCTACTGCTGTGACTCGACACTAGATTTATTGAATGGGTTTGATGTCACGCTGACCCATTCCTTACAGAACATGTTCCTACCAGAGAACCCGATTTGATGTAGATAAATAAGCCTCCAATTATTTCTGCATCACACACACATGCAGCCTCTGTAGCGCAGTAGGCAGCGCGTAAGTCTCATAATCTTAAGGTCGTGAGTTCGATCCTCAACCGGGGCACAGGTTCTTTTGTCTTGTAATTCAAATGTCTGTGTTGTTGGTTCATTAAGAGGGCCGTCCTGATGATTCAGCGCTGTGTTCGTCATTGGAATTTGTCTGAAAACCTGATAAGCACAAGAATGCAATTAATGTAAGGGGGAGAGCCGAATACAGGCTTCTGTGAAATTAGCAGAGAAATGAAAAATGACCGGGATATCAAGTTCCAAATCCCACCAATGCCTATCACCCCATTTTCTGAAGAGAGAAAATCTTCAAATCAATTTTCAAAATTCATCAGCTTCATAACTTATGTATTCTTTGTTCACTGCTACTGCTGTGACTCGACACTAGATTTATTGAATGGGTTTGATGTCACGCTGACCCATTCCTTACAGAACATGTTCCTACCAGAGAACCCGATTTGATGTAGATAAATAATCCTCCAATTATTTCTGCATCACACAAACATACAGCCTCGGTAGCGCAGTAGGCAGCGCGTAAGTCTCATAATCTTAAGGTCGTGAGATCGATTCTCAACCGTGGCACAGGTTCTTTTGTCTTGTAATTCAAATGTCTGTGTTGTTGGTTCATTAAAAGGGCCGTCCTGATGATTCAGCGCTGTGTTCGTCACTGGAATTTGTCTGAAAACCTGATAAGCACAAGAATGCAAGAAATGTAAGGGGGAGAGCCGAATACAGGCCTCTGTGAAATGAGCAGAAAAATGAAAAATGACCGGGATATCAAGTTTCAAATCCCACCAATGCCTATCACCCCAATTTCTGAAGAGAGAAAATCTTCAAATCAATTTTCAAAATTCATCAGCTTCATATGTATTCTGTGTTCACTGCTACTGCTGTGACTCGACACTAGATTTATTGAATGGGTTTGATGTCACGCGGACCCATTCATTACAGAACATGTTCCTACCAGAGAACCCTATTTGATGTAGTTAAATAAGCCTCCAGTTATTTCTGCATCACATAAACATGCAGCCTCGGTAGCGCAGTAGGCAGCGCGTAAGTCTCATAATCTTAAGGTCGTGAGTACGATCCTCACCCGGGGCACAGGTTCTTTTGTCTTGTAATTCAAATGTCTGTGTTGTTGGTTCATTAAAAGGGCCGTCAATGTAATTCAGGGCTGTGTACCTCTGTCACTGGAATTTGTCTCGAAACCTGATAAGCACATGAATGCAAGAAATGAAAGGGGAAAGCCGAATTCATACAGTAAGTCAGTGAAATGAGCCGATAAATGTAAAATAGCCAGGAGGACAAGGTTCAAATCCCACCGATGCCTAACACCACAATTTCTGAAGAGAGAAAATATTCAAGACAATTTTCAAAATTCATCAGTTGCATATGTATACTTTGTTCACTGCTGCTGCTGTGATTCGCCACTTGAATTATTGAATGGGATGGATGTCTCTCGGACCCGTTCATTACAGAACATGTTCCTACCCGAGAACCCGATTTGATGAAGTTAAATAAGCTTCCATTTGTCTCTGTATTACAAATACACGGAGCTTCGATAGCAAAGTAGGCAGCGCGTAAGTCTCATAATATTAAGGTTGTGAGTTCGATCAACACCCTGGGCACATATTCTTTGTCTTGTAATTCAAATGTCTGTGTTGTCGGTTCATTAAAAGGGCCGTCCAGATGATTCAGCGCTGTGTTCTTCACTGGAATTTGTCTGAAAACCTGATAAGCACAAGAATGCAAGAAAGGTAAGGGGGAGAGCCGAATACAGGCCTCTGTGAAATGAGCAGAGAAATGAAAAATGACCGGGATATCAAGTTTCAAATCCCACCAATGCCTATCACCCCAATTTCTGAAGAGAGAAAATCTTCAAATCAATTTTCAAAACTCGTCAGCTTCATATGTATTCTGTGTTCACTGCTACTGCTGTGACTCGACACTAGATTTATTGAATGGGTTTGATGTCACGCGGACCCATTCATTACAGAACATGTTCCTACCAGAGAACCCGATTTGATGTAGTTAAATAAGCCTCCAGTTATTTCTGCATCACAAAATCATGCAGCCTCGGTAGCGCAGTAGGCAGCGAGTAAGTCTCATAATCTTAAGGTCGTGAGTTCGAACCTCACCCGGGGCAAAGGTTCTTTTGTCTTGTAATTCAAATGTCTGTGTTGTTGGTTCATTAAAAGGGCCGTCAATGTAATTCAGCGCTGTGTACCTCTGTCACTGGAATTTGTCTCGAAACCTGATAAGCACATGAATGCAAGTAATGAAAGGGGAAAGCCGAATTCATACAGTAAGTCAGTGAAATGAGCCGATAAAAGTAAAATAGCCAGGAGGACAAGGTTCAAATCCCACCGATGCCTATCACCCCAATTTCTGAAGAGAGAAAATCTTCAAGACAATTTTCAAAATTCATCAGTTGCATATGTATACTTTGTTCACAGCTGCTGCTGTGATTCGCCACTTGAATTATTGAATGGGATGGATGTCTCTCGGACCCGTTCATTACAGAACATGTTTCTACCCGAGAACCCGATTTGATGAAGTTAAATAAGCCTCCATTTGTCTCTGTATTACAAATCCACGGAGCTTCTATAGCTAAGTAGGCAGAGCGTAAGTCTCATAATATTAAGGTTGTGAGTTCGATCGACACCCTGGGCACATATTCTTTGTCTTGTAATTCAAATGTCTGTGTTGTCGGTTCATTAAAAGGGCCGTCCAGATGATTCAGCGCTGTGTTCGACACTTGAATTTGTCTGAAAACCTGATAAGCACAAGAATGCAAGAAATGTAAGGGGGAGAGCCGAATACAGGCTTCTGTGAAATGAGCAGAGAAATGAAAAATGACCGGGATATCAAGTTCCAAATCCCACCAATGCCTATCACCCCAATTTCTGAAGAGAGAAAATCTTCAAATCAATTTTCAAAATTCATCAGCTTCATATGTATTCTTTGTTCACTGCTACTGCTGTGACTCGACACTAGATTTATTGAATGGGTTTGATGTCACGCTGACCCATTCCTTACAGAACATGTTCCTACCAGAGAACCCGATTTGATGTAGATAAATAAGCCTCCAGTTATTTCTGAATCACATAAACATGCAGCCTCGGTAGCGCAGTAGGCAGCGCGTAAGTCTCATAATCTTAAGGTCGTGAGTTCGATCCTCAACCGGGGCACAGGTTCTTTTGTCTTGTAATTCAAATATCTGTGTTGTTGGTTCATTAAGAGGGCCGTCCTGATGATTCAGCGCTGTGTTCGTCACTGGAATTTGTCTGAAAACCTGATAAGCACAAGAATGCAAGAAATGTAAGGGGGAGAGCCGAATACAGGCCTCTGTGAAATGAGCAGAGAAATGAAAAATGACCGGGATATCAAGTTTCAAATCCCACCAATGCCTATCACCCCAATTTCCGAAGAGAGAAAATCTTCAAATCAATTTTCAAAATTCATCAGCTTCATATGTATTCTGTGTTCATTGCTACTGCTGTGACTCGACACTAGATTTATTGAATGGGTTTGATGTCACGCTGACCCATTCCTTACAGAACATGTTCCTACCAGAGAACCCGATTTGATGTAGATAAATAAGCCTCCAGTTATTTCTGCATCACACAAGCATGCAGCCTCGGTAGCGCAGTAGGCAGCGCGTAAGTCTCATAATCTTAAGGTCGTGAGTTCGATCCTCAACCGGGGCACAGGTTCTTTTGTCTTGTAATTCAAATGTCTGTGTTGTTGGTTCTTTAAGAGGGCCGTCCTGATGATTCAGCGCTGTGTTCGTCACTGGAATTTGTCTGAAAACCTGATAAGCACAAGAATGCAAGAAATTTAAGGAGGAGAGCCGAATACAGGCCTCTGTGAAATGAGCAGAGAAATGAAAAATGACCGGGATATCAAGTTTCAAATCCCACCAATGCCTATCACCCCAATTTCTGAAGAGAGAAAATCTTCAAATCAATTTTCAAAATTCATCAGCTTCATATGTATTCTGTGTTCACTGCTACTGCTGTGACTCGACACTAGATTTATTGAATGGGTTTGATGTCACGCGGACCCATTCATTACAGAACATGTTCCTACCAGAGAACCCTATTTGATGTAGTTAAATAAGCCTCCAGTTATTTCTGCATCACAAAAACATGCAGCCTCGGTAGCGCAGTAGGCAGCGCGTAAGTCTCATAATCTTAAGGTCGTGAGTACGATCCTCACCCGGGGCACAGGTTCTTTTGTCTTGTAATTCAAATGTCTGTGTTGTTGGTTCATTAAAAGGGCCGTCAATGTAATTCAGGGCTGTGTACCTCTGTCACTGGAATTTGTCTCGAAACCTGATAAGCACATGAATGCAAGAAATGAAAGGGGAAAGCCGAATTCATACAGTAAGTCAGTGAAATGAGCCGATAAATGTAAAATAGCCAGGAGGACAAGGTTCAAATCCCACCGATGCCTAACACCACAATTTCTGAAGAGAGAAAATCTTCAAGACAATTTTCAAAATTCATCAGTTGCATATGTATACTTTGTTCACTGCTGCTGCTGTGATTCGCCACTTGAATTATTGAATGGGATGGATGTCTCTCGGACCCGTTCATTACAGAACATGTTCCTACCCGAGAACCCGATTTGATGAAGTTAAATAAGCTTCCATTTGTCTCTGTATTACAAATACACGGAGCTTCGATAGCTAAGTAGGCAGCGCGTAAGTCTCCTCCTTGGACCCTGCGTCCCCTACAGGGGACATATCGCATGGCGCGTTTAAATTATATCTCGCTTCTACATCCCGGAGTGTATTCTCTTTGGAAGTGGTTGGCATTGATACAGAGAGATGGCAGCACATACTGAAATGCTAGTTTGCGGTAAATGTTCATGCACGTGTTCTAGCAGGCAGTGAGAAAATGTCTGCCGGCGGGAACCGTGTGTTTACTGGTACAGAGCTTGGTAAGTATTGCTACATACTTTATTGTTCTTGTGTAATCAATTTTATTTTGCTGTAACAGTAATTCTAAATACATTTACTATGATCAAGTATCACAATATTTGAAATTCAAGTTTTTGTTTTCTCAATATGAGCTATAAAAGTTGGATGTCGCCCATGGGGGACATTGGGTTCCAGTGTAACAAGTTTGGCAATACATACATATTTGCCTTTTCACTTGAATATGTAGTTTTCATGTGATTATTTTTCAAACTACGAGTAATATTGGGGCAGTAATTCTAGTTTTCTATTTCATAAGTGTTTATTCAAAGTTTTTAAGTTACTTCAGCGTGATAATATAACCAAATTTTAAGGTTAATGTCTTTATTTAGAGACTCTGACTCATTCTTCGAATTTGTCCTTGGTGAAATAGATGGCAACACATCTGACATTGGCCTCTCCGATGACGAAGATGATCCTACTTTTACTATTGAGAATGAAGGAGGAGAAAGTAGTGATAGTAACAGTGAGGAAGCTGATGATGCCCAAGACCCTACTGCTCCCGATCCAACAATGACTACTGATACTAGAGACAGTGTGGGCGGAAGAAGAACATTCTGGAAGAAAACTTCCGATTTTTTCCCGTTACCCCCTGCTCCTGAACATGACGAATTGCCTCCCAATGCTGTTAACTTACCACCACATGAATATGTAGGTAAATATATTCCAAGTGCGATATTTGAAGACCTCTGCATGTATACAAACCAAAGATATCTAAGTGACACTGGGAAGACCTTGAATTGCTCGGTGAAAGAAATGCGTGCATTCATAGGCATTACGGTAATGATGTCATACCTTAAATTCCCGAGAATTCGCATGTATTGGGATCGAAAGACACGCATAGCTAACATCGCTGACAACATGTCAAGAAACAGGTATTTCATTCTTAGGGGAAATTTGAAAATTAGGGATGACAATTTAGTCAATATTGATGAAAAGAATACTAATCGTTTCTGGAAAATAGAGCCTATTATTCAGTCAGTCAGGAATGGGTGCCGTCTAAATCCAAGACCACAAGATATTGCTATAGATGAACAAATGATTCCCTTTTGGGGGCATGTATCAGCACGACAGTTCATCAAAGGCAAACCTAATCCTTGTGGCATTAAAAATTTTGTTGCAACAGCTTCAGATGGACTGCCATTGGACTTCTTTTTTTACCAAGGCAGGGGAGATATGATTACATCAGATGAGAATGCCAAAGATCTTGATGTTGGTGGTAAAGCTGTGTTTCGACTCACAGAAACCCTCCCTCCTGGGGTCACCATATACATGGACAGATATTTTACATCAGTGCACCTATTATATACATTGCACTCTACGGTACAGGTTCAAGGAACTGGAACAATCCAGAAAAATCGTATACCTTCAACCTGTAACTTGAAGAGTGACAGTGTAATGAAAAGAGAGGGAAGAGGATCTATTGATCAAGCAGTTAGAAATGATGGTCAAATTGCAATATTGAAGTGGTTCGATAATCGACCTGTCACTTTAATATCAAGCAAAGAGGGTTCAGAACCAACCGATGAGTGTCGTCGCTGGTCAAAAAGAGATGGCAAGTACATTTTTGTGAAGAGACCAAAACTTGTCCAATCATACAACAAGAGAATGGGTGGTGTAGATTTCCTGGATCGAGTAATCGCCATGTATCGAATGATTGCGCGTACAAAGAAATGGACAGTGAGGGCAATTATGCATCTCTTTGATTTTGCTATTGCTGCTGGATGGATTGAGTATCGTCGTGATCAGGCAAGCCTTGAAACGCCAAAAAAAAAGATATCCTTCACTACATGGACTTCCGAACTAAGTACGAGGAACATCTGATTCATTCAGAATCAACTAATAATGAGTCTTGTGATGAACAAGAGGATGAATCCGAAGAACCAACACCAAAGCGTTCCAGAACTACTGTTCCTCATCCCCCAGATGATTTGAGGGAAAAAAATGTGTCACATATGCCCGAGTTTCCCCAGCCTGTGACAAAAAAACAGATGCCGGCTACCAGGTTGTAGTGCGAACAAGGCCAGAGCCCGTTGCAGAACTTGCAAAGTGTTGCTTTGCCTTCAGGATTCAAGAAACTGCTTCATGTTGTATCACGATTTATGAAATGAGTGACTAAAGCACCATTTGATTGTGTAAAACTAACTCTGACTGTGCTTATTGTGATAACATTTTTAAGACTTCCCTAGTTGTCAGAGGATGAAAGTATTCTGTTCCGTGTTAAAGAGGTTGTTTTTTTGTTTTGTTTTTTAATGTATTTTATTTTTTTACATACCAACTTTTGTAACTCATAATAATGTTTTGACTTTTCTATATATATTTTTATACACCTCATCTTAGAGGGTGTAAGCCCTACTTTTTGTATTATATCTTGGTGTGAAATAAAATTTTGATTAGCTGCCGAGTGAGTTGATTTATTTTGAAATATGAAATTAAAAAATCAGGAAAAATCTAGTTAATTCGTTAGGATTAATCTAGCAACTGTTTTACCGTTTCAGATGGTAAATATTATACAAACAGCATGTAGTTATAATGATTAAATGATCTCACTATATGGGTTCAATTTGTACACACTAAAACCCAACGTCCCCTATAAGGGACATGCCATTCTACATTCATTATCATCATGATTTAAAAAAAAGAAAAATTCTCTCAATTCTAGACACCCCATTATATCAAATTCCCAAAAAAAAAACGGTAAAAATTTACAAAAAAATGTTCTGGGTCTAAGGAGGATAATATTAAGGTTGTGAGTTCGATCAACACCCTGGGCACATATTCTTTGTCTTGTAATTCAAATGTCTGTGTTGTCGGTTCATTAAAAGGGCCGTCCAGATGATTCAGCGCTGTGTTCTTCACTGGAATTTGTCTGAAAACCTGATAAGCACAAGAATGCAAGTAATGAAAGGGGAAAGCCGAATTCATACAGTAAGTCAGTGAAATGAGCCGATAAAAGTAAAATAGCCAGGAGGACAAGGTTCAAATCCCACCGATGCCTAACACCCCAATTTCTGAAGAGAGAAAATCTTCAAGACAATTTTCAAAATTCATCAGTTGCATATGTATACTTTGTTCACAGCTGCTGCTGTGATTCGCCACTTGAATTATTGAATGGGATGAATGTCTCTCGGACCCGTTCATTACAGAACATGTTTCTACCCGAGAACCCGATTTGATGAAGTTAAATAAGCCTCCATTTGTCTCTGTATTACAAATACACGGAGCTACTATAGCTAAGTAGGCAGAGCGTAAGTCTCATAATATTAAGATTGTGAGTTCGATCGACACCCTGGGCACATATTCTTTGTCTTGTAATTCAAATGTCTGTGTTGTCGGTTCATTAAAAGGGCCGTCCAGATGATTCAGCGCTGTGTTCGACACTTGAATTTGTCTGAAAACCTGATAAGCACAAGAATGCAAGAAATGTAAGGGGGAGAGCCGAATACAGGCTTCTGTGAAATGAGCAGAGAAATGAAAAATGACCGGGATATCAAGTTCCAAACCCCACCAATGCCTATCACCCCAATTTCTGAAGAGAGAAAATCTTCAAATCAATTTTCAAAATTCATCAGCTTCATATGTATTCTTTGTTCACTGCTACTGCTGTGACTCGACACTAGATTTATTGAATGGGTTTGATGTCACGCTGACCCATTCCTTACAGAACATGTTCCTACCAGAGAACCCGAATTGATGTAGATAAATAAGCCTCCAGTTATTTCTGAATCACACAAACATGCAGCCTCGGTAGCGCAGTAGGCAGCGCGTAAGTCTCATAATCTTAAGGTCGTGAGTTCGATCCTCAACCGGGGCACAGGTTCTTTTGTCTTGTAATTCAAATATCTGTGTTGTTGGTTCATTAAGAGGGCCGTCCTGATGATTCAGCGCTGTGTTCGTCACTGGAATTTGTCTGAAAACCTGATAAGCACAAGAATGCAAGTAATGAAAGGGGAAAGCCGAATTCATACAGTAAGTCAGTGAAATGAGCCGATAAAAGTAAAATAGCCAGGAGGACAAGGTTCAAATCCCACCGATGCCTAACACCCCAATTTCTGAAGAGAGAAAATCTTCAAGACAATTTTCAAAATTCATCAGTTGCATATGTATACTTTGTTCACAGCTGCTGCTGTGATTCGCCACTTGAATTATTGAATGGGATGGATGTCTCTCGGACCCGTTCATTACAGAACATGTTCCTACCCGAGAACCCTATTTGATGAAGTTAAATAAGCCTCCATTTGTCTCTGTATTACAAATACACGGAGTTTCGGTAGCTAAGTAGGCAGAGCGTAAGTCTCATAATATTAAGTTTGTGAGTTCGATCGACACCCTGGGCACATATTCTTTGTCTTGTAATTCAAATGTCTGTGTTGTCGGTTCATTAAAAGGGCCGTCCAGATGATTCAGCGCTGTGTTCGTCACTGGAATTTGTCTGAAAACCTGATAAGCACAAGAATGCAAGAAATGTAAGGGGGAGAGCCGAATACAGGCCTCTGTGAAATGAGCAGAGAAATGAAAAATGACCGGGATATCAAGTTTCAAATCCCACCAATGCCTATCACCCCAATTTCTGAAGAGAGAAAATCTTCAAATCAATTTTCAAAATTCATCAGCTTCATATGTATTCTTTGTTCACTGCTACTGCTGTGACTCGACACTAGATTTATTGAATGGGTTTGATGTCACGCTGACCCATTCCTTACAGAACATGTTCCTACCAGAGAACCCGATTTGATGTAGATAAATAAGCCTCCAGTTATTTCTGAATCACACAAACATGCAGCCTCGGTAGCGCAGTAGGCAGCGCGTAAGTATCATAATCTTAAGGTCGTGAGTTCGATCCTCAACCGGGGCACAGGTTCTTTTGTCTTGTAATTCAAATATCTGTGTTGTTGGTTCATTAAGAGGGCCGTCCTGATGATTCAGCGCTGTGTTCGTCACTGGAATTTGTCTGAAAACCTGATAAGCACAAGAATGCAAGAAATGTAAGGGGGAGAGCCGAATACAGGCCTCTGTGAAATGAGCAGAGAAATGAATAATGACCGGGATATCAAGTTTCAAATCCCACCAATGCCTATCACCCCAATTTCTGAAGAGAGAAAATCTTCAAATCAATTTTCAAGATTCATCAGCTTCATATGTATTCTGTGTTCACTGCTACTGCTGTGACTCGACACTAGATTTATTGAATGGGTTTGATGTCACGCGGACCCATTCATTACAGAACATGTTCCTACCAGAGAACCCGATTTGATGTAGTAAATTAAGCCTCCAGTTATTTCTGCATCACAGAAACATGCAGCCTCGGTAGCGCAGTAGGCAGCGCGTGAGTCTCATAATCTTAAGGTCGTGAGTTCGATCCTCACCCGGGGCACAGGTTCTTTTGTCTTGTAATTCAAATGTCTGTGTTGTTGGTTCATTAAAAGGGCCGTCAATGTAATTCAGCGCTGTGTACCTCTGTCACTGGAATTTGTCTCGAAACCTGATAAGCACATGAATGCAAGAAATGAAAGGGGAAAGCCGAATTCATACAGTAAGTCAGTGAAATGAGCCGATAAAAGTAAAATAGCCAGGAGGACAAGGTTCAAATCCCACCGATGCCTAACACCCCAATTTCTGAAGAGAGAAAATCTTCAAGACAATTTTCAAAATTCATCAGTTGCATATGTATACTTTGTTCACAGCTGCTGCTGTGATTCGCCACTTGAATTATTGAATGGGATGGATGTCTCTCGGACCCGTTCATTACAGAACATGTTCCTACCCGAGAACCCTATTTGATGAAGTTAAATAAGCCTCCATTTGTCTCTGTATTACAAATACACGGAGTTTCGGTAGCTAAGTAGGCAGAGCGTAAGTCTCATAATATTAAGGTTGTGAGTTGGATCGACACCCTGGGCACATATTCTTTGTCTTGTAATTCAAATGTCTGTGTTGTCGGTTCATTAAAAGGGCCGTCCAGATGATTCAGCGCTGTGTTCGTCACTGGAATTTGTCTGAAAACCTGATAAGCACAAGAATGCAAGAAATGTAAGGGGGAGAGCCGAATACAGGCCTCTGTGAAATGAGCAGAGAAATGAAAAATGACCGGGATATCAAGTTTCAAATCCCACCCATGCCTATCACCCCAATTTCTGAAGAGAGAAAATCTTCAAATCAATTTTCAAAATTCATCAGCTTCATATGTATTCTGTGTTCACTGCTACTGCTGTGACTCGACACTAGATTTATTGAATGGGTTTGATGTCACGCGGACCCATTCATTACAGAACATGTTCCTACCAGAGAACCCTATTTGATGTAGTTAAATAAGCCTCCAGTTATTTCTGCATCACAAAAACATGCAGCCTCGGTAGCGCAGTAGGCAGCGCGTAAGTCTCATAATCTTAAGGTCGTGAGTTCGATCCTCACCCGGGGCACAGGTTCTTTTGTCTTGTAATTCAAATGTCTGTGTTGTTGGTTCATTAAAAGGGCCGTCAATGTAATTCAGCGCTGTGTACCTCTGTCACTGGAATTTGTCTCGAAACCTGATAAGCACATGAATGCAAGAAATGAAAGGGGAAAGCCGAATTCATACAGTAAGTCAGTGAAATGAGCCGATAAATGTAAAATAGCCAGGAGGACAAGGTTCAAATCCCACCGATGCCTAACACCCCAATTTCCGAAGAGAGAAAATTTTCAAGACAATTTTCAAAATTCATCAGTTGCATATGTATACTTTGTTCACTGCTGCTGCTGTGATTCGCCACTTGAATTATTGAATGGGATGGATGTCTCTCGGACCCGTTCATTACAGAACATGTTCCTACCCGAGAACCCGATTTGATGAAGTTAAATAAGCCTCCAATTGTCTCTGTATTACAAAAACACGGAGCTTCGGTAGCTAAGTAGGCAGCGCGTAAGTCTCATAATATTAAGGTTGTGAGTTCGATCGACACCCTGGGCACATATTCTTTGTCTTGTAATTCAAATGTCTGTGTTGTCGGTTCATTAAAAGGGCCGTCCAGATGATTCAGCGCTGTGTTCTTCACTGGAATTTGTCTGAAAACCTGATAAGCACAAGAATGCAAGAAATGTAAGGGGGAGAGCCGAATACAGGCTTCTGTGAAATGAGCAGAGAAATGAAAAATGACCGGGATATCAAGTTTCAAATCCCACCAATGCCTATCACCCCAATTTCTGAAGAGAGAAAATCTTGAAATCAATTTTCAAAATTCATCAGCTTCATATGTATTCTGTGTTCACTGCTACTGCTGTGACTCGACACTAGATTTATTGAATGGGTTTGATGTCACGCTGACCCATTCCTTACAGAACATGTTCCTACCAGAGAACCCGATTTGATGTAGATAAATAAGCCTCCAATTATTTCTGCATTACACAAACATGCGGCCTCGGTAGCGCAGTAGGCAGCGCGTAAGTCTCATAATCTTAAGGTCCTGAGGTCGATCCTCAACCGGGGCACAGGTTCTTTTGTCTTGTAATTCAAATGTCTGTGTTGTTGGTTCATTAAAAGGGCCGTCCTGATGATTCAGCGCTGTGTTCGTCACTGGAATTTGTCTGAAAACCTGATAAGCACAAGAATGCAAGAAATGTAAGGGGGAGAGCCGAATACAGGCTTCCGTGAAATGAGAAGAGAAATGAAAAATGACCGGGATATCAAGTTCCAAATCCCACCAATGCCTATCACCCCAATTTCTGAAGAGAGAAAATCTTCAAATCAATTTTCAAAATTCATCAGCTTCATATGTATTCTTTGTTCACTGCTACTGCTGTGACTCGACACTAGATTTATTGATTGGGTTTGATGTCACGCTGACCCATTCCTTACAGAACATGTTCCTACCAGTGAACCCGATTTGATGTAGATAAATAAGCCTCCAATTATTTCTGCATCACACAAACATGCAGCCTCGGTAGCGCAGTAGGCAGGGCGTAAGTCTCATAATCTTAAGGTCGTGAGTTCGATCCTCAACAGGGGCACAGGTTCTTTTGTCTTGTAATTCAAATGTCTGTGTTGTTGGTTCATTAAAAGGGCCGTCCTGATGATTCAGCGCTGTGTTCGTCACTGGAATTTGTCTGAAAACCTGATAAGCACAAGAATGCAAGAAATGTAAGGGGGAGAGCCGAATACAGGCGTCTGAGAAATGAGCAGAGAAATGAAAAATGACCGGGATATCAAGTTTCAAATCCCACCAATGCCTATCACCCCAATTTCTGAAGAGAGAAAATCTTCAAATCAATTTTCAAAATTCATCAGCTTCATATGTATTCTGTGTTCACTGCTACTGCTGTGACTCGACACTAGATTTATTGAATGAGTTTGATGTCACGCGGACCCATTCATTACAGAACATGTTCCTACCAGAGAACCCGATTTGATGTAGTTAAATAAGCCTCCAGTTATTTCTGCATCACAAAAACATTCATCCTCGGTAGCGCAGTAGGCAGCGCGTAGGTCTCATAATCTAAAGGTCGTGAGTTCGATCCTCACCCGGGGCACAGGTTCTCTTGTCTTGTAATTCAAATGTCTGTGTTGTTGGTTCATTAAAAGGGCCGTCAATGTAATTCAGCGCTGTGTATCTCTGTCACTGGAATTTGTCTCGAAACCTGATATGCACATGAATGCAAGAAATGAAAGGGGAAAGCCGAATTCATACAGTAAGTCAGTGAAATGAGCCGATAAATGTAAAATAGCCAGGAGGACAAGGTTCAAATCCCACCGATGCCTAACACCCCAATTTCTGAAGAGAGAAAATCTTCAAGACAATTTTCAAAATTCATCAGTTGCATATGTATACTTTGTTCACTGCTGCTGCTGTGATTCGCCACTTGAATTATTGAATGGGATGGATGTCTCTCGGACCCGTTCATTACAGAACATGTTCCTACCCGAGAACCCGATTTGATGAAGTTAAATAAGCCTCCATTTGTCTCTGTATTGCAAATACACGGAGCTTCGGTAGCTAAGTAGGCAGCGCGTAAGTCTCATAATATTAAGGTTGTGAGTTCGATCAACACCCTGGGCACATATTCTTTGTCTTGTAATTCAAATGTCTGTGTTGTCGGTTCATTAAAAGGGCCGTCCAGATGATTCAGCGCTGTGTTCTTAACTGGAATTTGTCTGAAAACCTTATAAGCACAAGAATGCAAGAAATGTAAGGGGGAGAGCCGAATACAGGCCTCTGTGAAATGAGCAGAGAAATGAAAAATGACCGGGATATCAAATTTCAAATCCCACCAATGCCTATCACCCCAATTTCTGAAGAGAGAAAATCTTCAAATCAATTTTCAAAATTCATCAGCTTCATATGTATTCTGTGTTCACTGCTACTGCTGTGACTCGACACTAGATTTATTGAATGGGTTTGATGTCACGCGGACCCATTCATTACAGAACATGTTCCTACCAGAGAACCCGATTTGATGTAGTTAAATAAGCCTCCAGTTATTTCTGCATCACAAAAACATGCAGCCTCGGTAGCGCAGTAGGCAGCGCGTAAGTCTCATAATCTTAAGGTCGTGAGTTCGATCCTCGCACGGGGCACAGGTTCTTTTGTCTTGTAATTCAAATGTCTGTGTTGTTGGTTCATTAAAAGGGCCGTCAATGTAATTCAGCGCTGTGTACCTCTGTCACTGGAATTTGTCTCGAAACCTGATAAGCACATGAATGCAAGAAATGAAAGGGGAAAGCCGAATTCATACAGTAAGTCAGTGAAATGAGCCGATAAAAGTAAAATAGCCAGGAGGACAAGGTTCAAATCCCACCAATGCCTAACACCCCAATTTCTGAAGAGAGAAAATCTTCAAGACAATTTTCAAAATTCATCAGTTGCATATGTATACTTTGTTCACAGCTGCTGCTGTGATTCGCCACTTGAATTATTGAATGGGATGGATGTCTCTCGGACCCGTTCATTACAGAACATGTTCCTACCCGAGAACCCGATTTGATGAAGTTAAATAAGCCTCCATTTGTCTCTGTATTACAAATGCACGGAGCTTCGGTAGCTAAGTAGGCAGCGCGTAAGTCTCATAATATTAAGGTTGTGAGTTCGATCGACACCCTGGGCACATATTCTTTGTCTTGTAATTCAAATGTCTGTGTTGTCGGTTCATTAAAAGGGCCGTCCAGATGATTCAGCGCTGTGTTCTTCACTGGAATTTGTCTGAAAACCTGATAAGCACAAGAATGCAAGAAATGTAAGGGGGAGAGCCGAATACAGGCCTCTGTGAAATGAGCAGAGAAATGAAAAATGACCGGGATATCAAGTTTCAAATCCCACCAATGCCTATCACCCCAATTTCTGAAGAGAGAAAATCTTCAAATCAAATTTCAAAATTCATCAGCTTCATATGTATTCTTTGTTCACTGCTACTGCTGTGACTCGTCACTAGATTATTGAATGGGTTTGATGTCACGCTGACCCATTCCTTACAGAACATGTTCCTACCAGAGAACCCGATTTGATGTAGTTAAATAAGCCTCCAGTTATTTCTGAATCACACAAACATGCAGCCTCGGTAGGGCAGTAGGCAGCGCGTAAGTCTCATAATCTTAAGGTCGTGAGTTCGATCCTCAACCGGGGCACAGGTTCTTTTGTCTTGTAATTCAAATATCTGTGTTGTTGGTTCATTAAGAGGGCCGTCCTGATGATTCAGCGCTGTGTTCGTCACTGGAATTTGTCTGAAAACCTGATAAGCACAAGAATGCAAGAAATGTAAGGGGGAGAGCCGAATACAGGCCTCTGTGAAATGAGCAGAGAAATGAAAAATGACCGGGATATCAAGTTTCAAATCCCACCAATGCCTATCACCCCAATTTCCGAAGAGAGAAAATCTTCAAATCAATTTTCAAAATTCATCAGCTTCATATGTATTCTGTGTTCACTGCTACTGCTGTGACTCGACACTAGATTTATTGAATGGGTTTGATGTCACGCGGACCCATTCATTACAGAACATGTTCCTACCAGAGAACCCGATTTGATGTAGTTAAATAAGCCTCCAGTTATTTCTGCATCACAAAAACATGCAGCCTCGGTAGCGCAGTGGGCAGCGCGTAAGTCTCATGATCTAAAGGTCGTGAGTTCGATCCTCACCCGGGGCACAGGTTCTTTTGTCTTGTAATTCAAATGTCTGTTTTGTTGGTTCATTAAAAGGGCCGTCAATGTAATTCAGCGCTGTGTACCTCTGTCACTGGAATTTGTCTCGAAACCTGATAAGCACATGAATGCAAGAAATGAAAGGGGAAAGCCGAATTCATACAGTAAGTCAGTGAAATGAGCCGAAAAAAGTAAAATAGCCAGGAGGACAAGGTTCAAATCCCACCGATGCCTAACACCCCAATTTCTGAAGAGAGAAAATCTTCAAGACAATTTTCAAAATTCATCAGTTGCATATGTATACTTTGTTCACAGCTGCTGCTGTGATTCACCACTTGAATTATTGAATGGGATGGATGTCTCTCGGACCCGTTCATTACAGAACATGTTCCTACCCGAGAACCCGATTTGATGAAGTTAAATAAGCCTCCATTTGTCTCTGTATTACAAATACACGGAGCTTCGGTAGCTAAGTAGGCAGCGCGTAAGTCTAATAATATTAAGGTTGTGAGTTCGATCGACACCCTGGGCACATATTCTTTGTCTTGTAATTCAAATGTCTGTGTTGTCGGTTCATTAAAAGGGCCGTCCAGATGATTCAGCGCTGTGTTCGACACTGGAATTTGTCTGAAAACCTGATAAGCACAAGAATGCAAGAAATGTAAGGGGGAGAGCCGAATACAGGCTTCTGTGAAATGAGCAGAGAAATGAAAAATGACCGGGATATCAAGTTCCAAATCCCACCAATGCCTATCACCCCAATTTCTGAAGAGAGAAAATCTTCAAATCAATTTTCAAAATTCATCAGCTTCATATGTATTCTTTGTTCACTGCTACTGCTGTGACTCGACACTAGATTTATTGAATGGGTTTGATGTCACGCTGACCCATTCCTTACAGAACATGTTCCTACCAGAGAACCCGATTTGATGTAGATAAATAAGCCTCCAGTTATTTCTGCATCACACAAACATGCAGCCTCGGTAGCGCAGTAGGCAGCGCGTAAGTCTCATAATCTTAAGGTCGTGAGTTCGATCCTCAACCGGGGCACAGGTTCTTTTGTCTTGTAATTCAAATGTCTGTGTTGTTGGTTCATTAAGAGGGCCGTCCTGATGATTCAGCGCTGTGTTCGTCACTGGAATTTGTCTGAAAACCTGATAAGCACAAGAATGCAAGAAATGTAAGGAGGAGAGCCGAATACAGGCCTCTGTGAAATGAGCAGAGAAATGAAAAATGACCGGGATATCAAGTTTCAAATCCCACCAATGCCTATCACCCCAATTTCTGAAGAGAGAAAATATTCAAATCAATTTTCAAAATTCATCAGCTTCATATGTATTCTGTGTTCACTGCTACTGCTGTGACTCGACACTAGATTTATTGAATGGGTTTGATGTCACGCGGACCCATTCATTACAGAACATGTTCCTACCAGAAAACCCTATTTGATGTAGTTAAATAAGCCTCCAGTTATTTCTGCATCACAAAAACATGCAGCCTCGGTAGCGCAGTAGGCAGCGCGTAAGTCTCATAATCTTAAGGTCGTGAGTACGATCCTCACCCGGGGCAGAGGTTCTTTTGTCTTGTAATTCAAATGTCTGTGTTGTTGGTTCATTAAAAGGGCCGTCAATGTAATTCAGGGCTGTGTACCTCTGTCACTGGAATTTGTCTCGAAACCTGATAAGCACATGAATGCAAGAAATGAAAGGGGAAAGCCGAATTCATACAGTAAGTCAGTGAAATGAGCCGAAAAATGTAAAATAGCCAGGAGGACAAGGTTCAAATCCCACCGATGCCTAACACCACAATTACTGAAGAGAGAAAATCTTCAAGACAATTTTCAAAATTCATCAGTTGCATATGCATACTTTGTTCACTGCTGCTGCTGTGATTCGCCACTTGAATTATTGAATGGGATGGATGTCTCTCGGAGCCGTTCATTACAGAACATGTTCCTACCCGAGAACCCGATTTGATGAAGTTAAATAAGCTTCCATTTGTCTCTGTGTTACAAATACACGGAGCTTCGATAGCTAAGTAGGCAGCGCGTAAGTCTCATAATATTAAGGTTGTGAGTTCGATCAACACCCTGGGCACATATTCTTTGTCTTGTAATTCAAATGTCTGTGTTGTCGGTTCATTAAAAGGGCCGTCCAGATGATTCAGCGCTGTGTTCTTCACTGGAATTTGTCTGAAAACCTGATAAGCACAAGAATGCAAGAAATGTAAGGGGGAGAGCCGAATACAGGCCTCTGTGAAATGAGCAGAGAAATGAAAAATGACCGGGATATCAAGTTTCAAATCCCACCAATGCCTATCACCCCAATTTCTGAAGAGAGAAAATCTTCAAATCAATTTTCAAAATTCGTCAGCTTCATATGTATTCTGTGTTCACTGCTACTGCTGTGACTCGACACTAGATTTATTGAATGGGTTTGATGTCACGCGGACCCATTCATTACAGAACATGTTCCTACCAGAGAACCCGATTTGATGTAGTTAAATAAGCCTCCAGTTTTTTCTGCATCACAAAATCATGCAGCCTGGGTAGCGCAGTAGGCAGCGAGTAAGTCTCATAATCTTAAGGTCGTGAGTTCGATCCTCACCCGGGGCAAAGGTTCTTTTGTCTGGTAATTCAAATGTCTGTGTTGTTGGTTCATTAAAAGGGCCGTCAATGTAATTCAGCGCTGTGTACCTCTGTCACTGGAATTTGTCTCGAAACCTGATAAGCACATGAATGCAAGTAATGAAAGGGGAAAGCCGAATTCATACAGTAAGTCAGTGAAATGAGCCGATAAAAGTAAAATAGCCAGGAGGACAAGGTTCAAATCCCACCGATGCCTAACACCCCAATTTCTGAAGAGAGAAAATCTTCAAGACAATTTTCAAAATTCATCAGTTGCATATGTATACTTTGTTCACAGCTCCTGCTGTGATTCGCCACTTGAATTATTGAATGGGATGGATGTCTCTCGGACCCGTTCATTACAGAACATGTTTCTACCCGAGAACCCGATTTGATGAAGTTAAATAAGCCTCCATTTGTCTCTGTATTACAAATACACGGAGCTTCGATAGCTAAGTAGGCAGAGCGTAAGTCTCATAATATTAAGGTTGTGAGTTCCATCGACACCCTGGGCACATATTCTTTGTCTTGTAATTCAAATGTCTGTGTTGTCGGTTCATTAAAAGGGCCGTCCAGATGATTCAGCGCTGTGTTCGACACTGGAATTTGTCTGAAAACCTGATAAGCTCAAGAATGCAAGAAATGTAAGGGGGAGAGCCGAATACAGGCCTCTGTGAAATGAGCAGAGAAATGAAAAATGACCGGGATATCAAGGTCCAAATCCCACCAATGCCTATCACCCCAATTTCTGAAGAGAGAAAATCTTCAAATCAATTTTCAAAATGCATCAGCTTCATATGTATTCTTTGTTCACTGCTACTGCTGTGACTCGACACTAGATTTATTGAATGGGTTTGATGTCACGCTGACCCATTCCTTACAGAACATGTTCCTACCAGAGAACCCGATTTGATGAAGATAAATAAGCCTCCAGTTATTTCTGCATCACACAAACATGCAGCCTCGGTAGCGCAGTAGGCAGCGCGGAAGTCTCATAATCTTAGGGTCGTGAGTTCGATCCTCAACCGGGGCACAGGTTCTTTTGTCTTGTAATTCAAATGTCTGTGTTCTTGGTTCATTAAGAGGGCCGTCCTGATGATTCAGCGCTGTGTTCGTCACTGGCATTTGTCTGAAAACCTGATTAGCACAAGAATGCAAGAAATGTAAGGGGGAGAGCCGAATACAGGCCTCTGTGAAATGAGCAGAGAAATGAAAAATGACCGGGATATCAAGTTTCAAATCCTACCAATGCCTATCACCCCAATTTCTTAAGAGAGAAAATCTTCAAATCAATTTTCAAAATTCATCAGCTTCATATGTATTCTGTGTTCACTGCTACTGCTGTGACTCGACACTAGATTTATTGAATGGGTTTGATGTCACGCGGACCAATTCATTACAGAACATGTTCCTACCAGAGAACCCTATTTGATGTAGTTAAATAAGCCTCCAGTTATTTCTGCATCACAAAAACATGCAGCCTCGGTAGCGCAGTAGGCAGCGCGTAAGTCTCATAATCTTAAGGTCGTGAGTTCGTTCCTCACCCGGGGCACAGGTTCCTTTGTCTTGTAATTCAAATGTCTGTGTTGTTGGTTCATTAAAAGGGCCGTCAATGTAATTCAGCGCTGTGTATCTCTGTCACTGGAATTTGTCTCGAAACCTGATAAGCACATGAATGCAAGAAATGAAAGGGGAAAGCCGAATTCATACAATAAGTCAGTGAAATGAGCCGATAAATGTAAAATAGCCAGGAGGACAAGGTTCAAATCCCACCGATGCCTAACACCCCAATTTCTGAAGAGAGAAAATCTTCAAGACAATTTTCAAAATTCATCAGTTGCATATGTATATTTTGTTCACTGCTGCTGCTGTGATTCGCCACTTGAATTATTGAATGGGATGGATGTCTCTCGGACCCGTTCATTACAGAACATGTTCCTACCCGAGAACCCGATTTGATGAAGTTAAATAAGCCTCCATTTGTCTCTGTATTACAAATACACGGAGCTTCGGTAGCTAAGTAGGCAGCGCGTAAGTCTCATAATATTAAGTTTGTGAGTTCGATCGACACCCTGGGCACATATTCTTTGTCTTGTAATTCAAATGTCTGTGTTGTCGGTTCATTAAAAGGGCCGTCCAGATGATTCAGCGCTGTGTTCGACACTGGAATTTGTCTGAAAACCTGATAAGCACAAGAATGCAAGAAATGTAAGGGGGAGAGCCGAATACAGGCTTCTGTGAAATGAGCAGAGAAATGAAAAATGACCGGGATATTAAGTTCCAAATCCCACCAATGCCTATCACCCCAATTTCTGAAGAGAGATAATCATCAAATCAATTTTCAAAATTCATCAGCTTCATATGTATTCTGTGTTCACTGCTACTGCTGTGACTCGACACTAGATTTATTGAATGGGTTTGATGTCACGCGGACCCATTCATTACAGAACATGTTCCTACCAGAGAACCCGATTTGATGTAGTTAAGCCTCCAGTTATTTCTGCATCACAAAAACATGCAGCCTCGGTAGCGCAGTAGGCAGCGCGTAAGTCTCATAATCTTAAGGTCGTGAGTTCGATCCTCGCCCGGGGCACAGGTTCTTTTGTCTTGTAATTCAAATGTCTGTGTTGTTGGTTCATTAAAAGGGCCGTCAATGTAATTCAGCGCTGTGTACCTCTGTCACTGGAATTTGTCTCGAAACCTGATAAGCACATGAATGCAAGAAATGAAAGGGGAAAGCCGAATTCATACAGTAAGTCAGTGAAATGAGCCGATAAAAGTAAAATAGCCAGGAGGACAAGGTTCAAATCCCACCAATGCCTAACACCCCAATTTCTGAAGAGAGAAAATCTTCAAGACAATTTTCAAAATTCATCAGTTGCATATGTATACTTTGTTCACAGCTGCTGCTGTGATTCGCCACTTGAATTATTGAATGGGATGGATGTCTCTCGGACCCGTTCATTACAGAACATGTTCCTACCCGAGAACCCGATTTGATGAAGTTAAATAAGCCTCCATTTGTCTCTGTATTACAAATGCACGGAGCTTCGGTAGCTAAGTAGGCAGCGCGTAAGTCTCATAATATTAAGGTTGTGAGTTCGATCGACACCCTGGGCACATATTCTTTGTCTTGTAATTCAAATGTCTGTGTTGTCGGTTCATTAAAAGGGCCGTCCAGATGATTCAGCGCTGTGTTCGACACTGGAATTTGTCTGAAAACCTGATAAGCACAAGAATGCAAGAAATGTAAGGGGGAGAGCCGAATACAGGCTTCTGTGAAATGAGCAGAGAAGTGAAAAATGACCGGGATATCAAGTTCCAAATCCCACCAATGCCTATCACCCCAATTTCTGAAGAGAGAAAATCTTCAAATCAATTTTCAAAATTCATCAGCTTCATATGTATTCTTTGTTCACTGCAACTGCTGTGACTCGACACTAGATTTATTGAATGGGTTTGATGTCACGCTGACCCATTCCTTACAGAACATGTTCCTACCAGAGAACCCGATTTGATGTAGATAAATAAGCCTCCAGTTATTTCTGCATCACACAAACATGCAGCCTCGGTAGCGCAGTAGGCAGCGCGTAAGTCTCATAATCTTAAGGTCGTGAGTTCGATCCTCAACCGGGGCACAGGTTCTTTTGTCTTGTAATTCAAATGTCTGTGTTGTTGGTTCATTAAGAGGGCCGTCCTGATGATTCAGCGCTGTGTTCGTCACTGGAATTTGTCTGAAAACCTGATAAGCACAAGAATGCAAGAAATGTAAGGAGGAGAGCCGAATACAGGCCTCTGTGAAATGAGCAGAGAAATGAAAAATGACCGGGATATCAAGTTTCAAATCCCACCAATGCCTATCACCCCAATTTCTGAAGAGAGAAAATCTTCAAATCAATTTTCAAAATTCATCAGCTTCATATGTATTCTGTGTTCACTGCTACTGCTGTGACTCGACACTAGATTTATTGAATGGGTTTGATGTCACGCTGACCCATTCCTTACAGAACATATTCCTACCAGAGAACCCGATTTGATGTAGAAAAATAAGCCTCCAATTATTTCTGCATCACACAAACATGCAGCCTCGGTAGCGCAGAAGGCAGCGCGTAAGTCTCATAATCTTAAGGTCGTGAGTTCGATCCTCAACCGGGGCACAGGTTCTTTTGTCTTGTAATTCAAATGTCTGTGTTGTTGGTTCATTAAAAGGGCCGTCCTGATGATTCAGCGCTGTGTTCGTCACTGGAGTTTGTCTGAAAACCTGATAAGCACAAGAATGCAAGAAATGTAAGGGGGAGAGCTGAATACAGGCTTCTTTGAAATGAGCAGAGAAATGAAAAATGACCGGGATATCAAGTTCCAAATCCCACCAAAGCCTATCACCCCAATTTCTGAAGAGAGAAAATCTTCAAATCAATTTTCAAAATTCATCAGCTTCATATGTATTCTTTGTTCACTGCTACTGCTGTGACTCGACACTAGATTTATTGAATGGGTTTGATGTCACGCTGACCCATTCCTTACAGAACATATTCCTACCAGAGAACCCGATTTGATGTAGTTAAATAAGCCTCCAGTTATTTCTGCATCACACAAACATGCAGCCTCGGTAGCGCAGTAGGCAGCGCGTAAGTCTCATAATCTCAAAGTCGTGAGTTCGATCCTCAACCGGGGCACAGGTTCTTTTGTCTTGTAATTCAAATGTCTGTGTTGTTGGTTCATTAAAAGGGCCGTCCTGATGATTCAGCGCTGTGTTCGTCACTGGAGTTTGTCTGAAAACCTGATAAGCACAAGAATGCAAGAAATGTAAGGGGGAGAGCTGAATACAGGCTTCTTTGAAATGAGCAGAGAAATGAAAAATGACCGGGATATCAAGTTCCAAATCCCACCAAAGCCTATCACCCCAATTTCTGAAGAGAGAAAATCTTCAAATCAATTTTCAAAATTCATCAGCTTCATATGTATTCTTTGTTCACTGCTACTGCTGTGACTCGACACTAGATTTATTGAATGGGTTTGATGTCACGCTGACCCATTCCTTACAGAACATATTCCTACCAGAGAACCCGATTTGATGTAGAAAAATAAGCCTCCAATTATTTCTGCATCACACAAACATGCAGCCTCGGTAGCGCAGTAGGCAGCGCGTAAGTCTCATAATCTCAAGGTCGTGAGTTCGATCCTCAACCGGGGCACAGGTTCTTTTGTCTTGTAATTCAAATGTCTGTGTTGTTGGTTCATTAAAAGGGCCGTCCTGATGATTCAGCGCTGTGTTCGTCACTGGAGTTTGTCTGAAAACCTGATAAGCACAAGAATGCAAGAAATGTAAGGGGGAGAGCCGAATACAGGCCTCTGTGAAATGAGCAGAGAAATGAAAAATGACCGGGATATCAAGTTTCAAATCCCACCAATGCCTATCACCCCAATTTCCGAAGAGAGAAAATCTTCAAATCAATTTTCAAAATTCATCAGCTTCATATGTATTCTGTGTTCACTGCTACTGCTGTGACTCGACACTAGATTTATTGAATGGGTTTGATGTCACGCGGACCCATTCTTACAGAACATGTTCCTACCAGAGAACCCGATTTGATGTAGTTAAATAAGCCTCCAGTTATTTCTGCATCACAAAAACATGCAGCCTCTGTAGCGCAGTAGGCAGCGCGTAAGTCTCATGATCTAAAGGTCGTGAGTTCGATCCTCACCCGGGGCACAGGTTCTTTTGTCTTGTAATTCAAATGTCTGTTTTGTTGGTTCATTAAAAGGGCCGTCAATGTAATTCAGCGCTGTGTACCTCTGTCACTGGAATTTGTCTCGAAACCTGATAAGCACATGAATGCAAGAAATGAAAGGGGAAAGCCGAATTCATACAGTAAGTCAGTGAAATGAGCCGATAAAAGTAAAATAGCCAGGAGGACAAGGTTCAAATCCCACCGATGCCTAACACCCCAATTTCTGAAGAGAGAAAATTTTCAAGACAATTTTCAAAATTCATCAGTTGCATATGTATACTTTGTTCACAGCTGCTGCTGTGATTCGCCACATGAATTATTGAATGGGATGGATGTCTCTCGGACCCGTTCATTACAGAACATGTTCCTACCCGAGAACCCGATTTGATGAAGTTAAATAAGCCTCCATTTGTCTCTGTATTACAAATACACGGAGCTTCGGTAGCTAAGTAGGCAGCGCGTAAGTCTCATAATATTAAGGTTGTGAGTTCGATCGACACCCTGGGCACATATTCTTTGTCTTGTAATTCAAATGTCTGTGTTGTCGGTTCATTAAAAGGGCCGTCCAGATGATTCAGCGCTGTGTTCGACACTGGAATTTGTCTGAAAACCTGATAAGCACAAGAATGCAAGAAATGTAAGGGAGAGAGCCGAATACAGGCTTCTGTGAAATGAGCAGAGAAATGAAAAATGACCGGGATATCAAGTTCCAAATCCCACCAATGCCTATCACCCCAATTTCTGAAGAGAGAAAATCTTCAAATCAATTTTCAAAATTCATCAGCTTCATATGTATTCTTTGTTCACTGCTACTGCTGTGACTCGACACTAGATTTATTGAATGGGTTTGATGTCACGCTGACCCATTCCTTACAGAACATGTTCCTACCAGAGAACCCGATTTGATGTAGATAAATAAGCCTCCAGTTATTTCTGCATCACACAAACATGCAGCCTCGGTAGCGCAGTAGGCAGCGCGTAAGTCTCATAATCTTAAGGTCGTGAGTTCGATCCTCAACCGGGGCACAGGTTCATTTGTCTTGTAATTCAAATGTCTGTGTTGTTGGTTCATTAAGAGGGCCGTCCTGATGATTCAGCGCTGTGTTCGTCACTGGAATTTGTCTGAAAACCTGATAAGCACAAGAATGCAAGAAATGTAAGGGGGAGAGCTGAATACAGGCTTCTTTGAAATGAGCAGAGAAATGAAAAATGACCGGGATATCGAGTTCCAAATCCCACCAATGCCTATCACCCCAATTTCTGAAGAGAGAAAATCTTCAAATCAATTTTCAAAATTCATCAGCTTCATATGTATTCTTTGTTCACTGCTACTGCTGTGACTCGACACTAGATTTATTGAATGGGTTTGATGTCACGCTGACCCATTCCTTACAGAACATGTTCCTACCAGAGAACCCGATTTGATGTAGAAAAATAAGCCTCCAATTATTTCTGAATCACACAAACATGCAGCCTCGGTAGTGCAGTAGGCAGCGCGTAAGTCTCATAATCTTAAGGTCGTGAGTTCGATACTCAACCGGGGCACAGGTTCTTTTGTCTTGTAATTCAAATGTCTGTGTTGTCGGTTCATTAAAAGGGCCGTCCAGATGATTCAGCGCTGTGTTCTTCACTGGAATTTGTCTGAAAACCTGATAAGCACAAGAATGCAAGAAATGTAAGGGGGAGAGCCGAATACAGGCCTCTGTGAAATGAGCAGAGAAATGAAAAATGACCGGGATATCAAGTTTCAAATCCCACCAATGCCTATCACCCCAATTTCTGAAGAGAGAAAATCTTCAAATCAATTTTCAAAATTCGTCAGCTTCATATGTATTCTGTGTTCACTGCTACTGCTGTGACTCGACACTAGATTTATTGAATGGGTTTGATGTCACGCGGACCCATTCATTACAGAACATGTTCCTACCAGAGAACCCGATTTGATGTAGTTAAATAAGCCTCCAGTTATTTCTGCACCACAAAATCATGCAGCCTCGGTAGCGCAGTAGGCAGCGAGTAAGTCTCATAATCTTAAGGTCGTGAGTTCGAACCTCACCCGGGGCAAAGGTTCTTTTGTCTTGTAATTCAAATGTCTGTGTTGTTGGTTCATTAAAAGGGCCGTCAATGTAATTCAGCGCTGTGTACCTATGTCACTGGAATTTGTCTCGAAACCTGATAAGCACATGAATGCAAGTAATGAAAGGGGAAAGCCGAATTCATACAGTAAGTCAGTGAAATGAGCCGATAAAAGTAAAATAGCCAGGAGGACAAGGTTCAAATCCCACCGATGCCTAACACCCCAATTTCTGAAGAGAGAAAATCTTCAAGACAATTTTCAAAATTCATCAGTTGCATATGTATACTTTGTTCACAGCTGCTGCTGTGATTCGCCACTTGAATTATTGAATGGGATGAATGTCTCTCGGACCCGTTCATTACAGAACATGTTTCTACCCGAGAACCCGATTTGATGAAGTTAAATAAGCCTCCATTTGTCTCTGTATTACAAATACACGGAGCTTCTATAGCTAAGTAGGCAGAGCGTAAGTCTCATAATATTAAGATTGTGAGTTCGATCGACACCCTGGGCACATATTCTTTGTCTTGTAATTCAAATGTCTGTGTTGTCGGTTCATTAAAAGGGCCGTCCAGATGATTCAGCGCTGTGTTCGACACTTGAATTTGTCTGAAAACCTGATAAGCACAAGAATGCAAGAAATGTAAGGGGGAGAGCCGAATACAGGCTTCTGTGAAATGAGCAGAGAAATGAAAAATGACCGGGATATCAAGTTCCAAATCCCACCAATGCCTATCACCCCAATTTCTGAAGAGAGAAAATCTTCAAGACAATTTTCAAAATTCATCAGTTGCATATGTATACTTTGTTCACAGCTGCTGCTGTGATTCGCCACTTGAATTATTGAATGGGATGGATGTCTCTCGGAACCGTTCATTACAGAACATGTTCCTACCCGAGAACCCTATTTGATGAAGTTAAATAAGCCTCCATTTGTCTCTGTATTACAAATACACGGAGTTTCGGTAGCTAAGTAGGCAGAGCGTAAGTCTCATAATATTAAGTTTGTGAGTTCGATCGACACCCTGGGCACATATTCTTTGTCTTGTAATTCAAATGTCTGTGTTGTCGGTTCATTAAAAGGGCCGTCCAGATGATTCAGCGCTGTGTTCGTCACTGGAATTTGTCTGAAAACCTGATAAGCACAAGAATGCAAGAAATGTAAGGGGGAGAGCCGAATACAGGCCTCTGTGAAATGAGCAGAGAAATGAAAAATGACCGGGATATCAAGTTTCAAATCCCACCAATGCCTATCACCCCAATTTCTGAAGAGAGAAAATCTTCAAATCAATTTTCAAAATTCATCAGCTTCATATGTATTCTGTGTTCACTGCTACTGCTGTGACTCGACACTAGATTTATTGAATGGGTTTGATGTCACGCGGACCCATTCATTACAGAACATGTTCCTACCAGAGAACCCTATTTGATGTAGTTAAATAAGCCTCCAGTTATTTCCGCATCACAAAAACATGCAGCCTCGGTAGCGCAGTAGGCAGCGCGTAAGTCTCATAATCTTAAGGTCGTGAGTTCGATCCTCACCCGGGGCACAGGTTCTTTTGTCTTGTAATTCAAATGTCTGTGTTGTTGGTTCATTAAAAGGGCCGTCAATGTAATTCAGCGCTGTGTACCTCTGTCACTGGAATTTGTCTCGAAACCTGATAAGCACATGAATGCAAGAAATGAAAGGGGAAAGCCGAATTCATACAGTAAGTCAGTGAAATGAGCCGATAAAAGTAAAATAGCCAGGAGGACAAGGTTCAAATCCCACCGATGCCTAACACCCCAATTTCTGAAGAGAGAAAATCTTCAAGACAATTTTCAAAATTCATCAGTTGCATATGTATACTTTGTTCACAGCTGCTGCTGTGATTCGCCACTTGAATTATTGAATGGGATGGATGTCTCTCGGACCCGTTCATTACAGAACATGTTCCTACCCGAGAACCCGATTAGATGGAGTTAAATAAGCCTCCATTTGTCTCTGTATTACAAATACACGGAGCTTCGGTAGCTAAGTAGGCAGCGCGTAAGTCTCATAATATTAAGGTTGTGAGTTCGATCGACACCCTGGGCACATATTCTTTGTCTTGTAATTCAAATGTCTGTGTTGTCGGTTCATTAAAAGGGCCGTCCAAATGATTCAGCGCTGTGTTCGACACTGGAATTTGTCTGAAAACCTGATAAGCACAAGAATGCAAGAAATGTAAGGAGGAGAGCCGAATACAGGCCTCTGTGAAATGAGCAGAGAAATGAAAAATGACCGGGATATCAAGTTTCAAATCCCACCAATGCCTATCACCCCAATTTCTGAAGAGAGAAAATCTTCAAATCAATTTTCAAAATTCATCAGCTTCATATGTATTCTGTGTTCACTGCTACTGCTGTGACTCGACACTAGATTTATTGAATGGGTTTGATGTCACGCGGACCCATTCATTACAGAACATGTTCCTACCAGAGAACCCGATTTGATGTAGTTAAATAAGCCTCCAGTTATTTCTGCATCACAAAAACATGCAGCCTCGGTAGCGCTGTAGGCAGCGCGTAAGTCTCATAATCTGAAGGTCGTGAGTTCGATCCTCACCCGGGGCATAGGTTCTTTTGTCTTGTAATTCAAATGTCTGTGTTGTTGGTTCATTAAAAGGGCCGTCAATGTAATTCAGGGCTGTGTACCTCTGTCACTGGAATTTGTCTCGAAACCTGATAAGCACATGAATGCAAGAAATGAAAGGGGAAAGCCGAATTCATACAGTAAGTCAGTGAAATGAGCCGATAAATGTAAAATAGCCAGGAGGACAAGGTTCAAATCCCACCGATGCCTAACACCACAATTTCTGAAGAGAGAAAATCTTCAAGACAATTTTCAAAATTCATCAGTTGCATATGTATACTTTGTTCACTGCTGCTGCTGTGATTCGCCACTTGAATTATTGAATGGGATGGATGTCTCTCGGACCCGTTCATTACAGAACATGTTCCTACCCGAGAACCCGATTTGATGAAGTTAAATAAGCTTCCATTTGTCTCTGTATTACAAATACACGGAGCTTCGATAGCTAAGTAGGCAGCGCGTAAGTCTCATAATATTAAGGTTGTGAGTTCGATCAACACCCTGGGCACATATTCTTTGTCTTGTAATTCAAATGTCTGTGTTGTCGGTTCATTAAAAGGGCCGTCCAGATGATTCAGCGCTGTGTTCTCCTTGGAATTTGTCTGAAAACCTGATAAGCACAAGAATGCAAGAAATGTAAGGGGGAGAGCCGAATACAGGCCTCTGTGAAATGAGCAGAGAAATGAAAAATGACCGGGATATCAAGTTTCAAATCCCACCAATGCCTATCACCCCAATTTCTGAAGAGAGAAAATCTTCAAATCAATTTTCAAAATTCATCAGCTTCATATGTATTCTTTGTTCACTGCTACTGCTGTGACTCGACACTAGATTTATGGAATGGGTTTGATGTCACGCTGACCCATTCCTTACAGAACATGTTCCTACCAGAGAACCCGATTTGATGTAGATAAATAAGCCTCCAGTTATTTCTGAATCACACAAACATGCAGCCTCGGTAGCGCAGTAGGCAGCGCGTAAGTCTCATAATCTTAAGGTCGTGAGTTCGATCCTCAACCGGGGCACAGGTTCTTTTGTCTTGTAATTCAAATATCTGTGTTGTTGGTTCATTAAGAGGGCCGTCCTGATGATTCAGCGCTGTGTTCGTCACTGGAATTTGTCTGAAAACCTGATAAGCACAAGAATGCAAGAAATGTAAGGGGGAGAGCCGAATACAGGCCTCTGTGAAATGAGCAGAGAAATGAATAATGACCGGGATATCAAGTTTCAAATCCCACCAATGCCTATCACCCCAATTTCTGAAGAGAGAAAATCTTCAAATCAATTTTCAAGATTCATCAGCTTCATATGTATTCTGTGTTCACTGCTACTGCTGTGACTCGACACTAGATTTATTGAATGGGTTTGATGTCACGCGGACCCATTCATTACAGAACATGTTCCTACCAGAGAACCCGATTTGATGTAGTTAATTAAGCCTCCAGTTATTTCTGCATCACAGAAACATGCAGCCTCGGTAGCGCAGTAGGCAGCGCGTGAGTCTCATAATCTTAAGGTCGTGAGTTCGATCCTCACCCGGGGCACAGGTTCTTTTGTCTTGTAATTCAAATGTCTGTGTTGTTGGTTCATTAAAAGGGCCGTCAATGTAATTCAGCGCTGTGTACCTCTGTCACTGGAATTTGTCTCGAAACCTGATAAGCACATGAATGCAAGAAATGAAAGGGGAAAGCCGAATTCATACAGTAAGTCAGTGAAATGAGCCGATAAAAGTAAAATAGCCAGGAGGACAAGGTTCAAATCCCACCGATGCCTAACACCCCAATTTCTGAAGAGAGAAAATCTTCAAGACAATTTTCAAAATTCATCAGTTGCATATGTATACTTTGTTCACAGCTGCTGCTGTGATTCGCCACTTGAATTATTGAATGGGATGGATGTCTCTCGGACCCGTTCATTACAGAACATGTTCCTACCCGAGAACCCTATTTGATGAAGTTAAATAAGCCTCCATTTGTCTCTGTATTACAAATACACGGAGTTTCGGTAGCTAAGTAGGCAGAGCGTAAGTCTCATAATATTAAGGTTGTGAGTTGGATCGACACCCTGGGCACATATTCTTTGTCTTGTAATTCAAATGTCTGTGTTGTCGGTTCATTAAAAGGGCCGTCCAGATGATTCAGCGCTGTGTTCGTCACTGGAATTTGTCTGAAAACCTGATAAGCACAAGAATGCAAGAAATGTAAGGGGGAGAGCCGAATACAGGCCTCTGTGAAATGAGCAGAGAAATGAAAAATGACCGGGATATCAAGTTTCAAATCCCACCCATGCCTATCACCCCAATTTCTGAAGAGAGAAAATCTTCAAATCAATTTTCAAAATTCATCAGCTTCATATGTATTCTGTGTTCACTGCTACTGCTGTGACTCGACACTAGATTTATTGAATGGGTTTGATGTCACGCGGACCCATTCATTACAGAACATGTTCCTACCAGAGAACCCGATTTGATGTAGTTAAATAAGCCTCCAGTTATTTCTGCATCACAAAAACATGCAGCCTCGGTAGCGCAGTAGGCAGCGCGTAAGTCTCATAATCTTAAGGTCGTGAGTTCGATCCTCACCCGGGGCACAGGTTCTTTTGTCTTGTAATTCAAATGTCTGTGTTGTTGGTTCATTAAAAGGGCCGTCAATGTAATTCAGCGCTGTGTACCTCTGTCACTGGAATTTGTCTCGAAACCTGATAAGCACATGAATGCAAGAAATGAAAGGGGAAAGCCGAATTCATACAGTAAGTCAGTGAAATGAGCCGATAAATGTAAAATAGCCAGGAGGACAAGGTTCAAATCCCACCGATGCCTAACACCCCAATTTCTGAAGAGAGAAAATTTTCAAGACAATTTTCAAAATTCATCAGTTGCATATGTATACTTTGTTCACTGCTGCTGCTGTGATTCGCCACTTGAATTATTGAATGGGATGGATGTCTCTCGGACCCGTTCATTACAGAACATGTTCCTACCCGAGAACCCGATTTGATGAAGTTAAATAAGCCTCCAATTGTCTCTGTATTACAAATACACGGAGCTTCGGTAGCTAAGTAGGCAGCGCGTAAGTCTCATAATATTAAGGTTGTGAGTTCGATCGACACCCTGGGCACATATTCTTTGTCTTGTAATTCAAATGTCTGTGTTGTCGATTCATTAAAAGGGCCGTCCAGATGATTCAGCGCTGTGTTCGACACTGGAATTTGTCTGAAAACCTGATAAGCACAAGAATGCAAGAAATGTAAGGGGGAGAGCCGAATACAGGCTTCTGTGAAATGAGCAGAGAAATGAAAAATGACCCGGATATCAAGTTTCAAATCCCACCAATGCCTATCACCCCAATTTCTGAAGAGAGAAAATCTTGAAATCAATTTTCAAAATTCATCAGCTTCATATGTATTCTGTGTTCACTGCTACTGCTGTGACTCGACACTAGATTTATTGAATGGGTTTGATGTCACGCTGACCCATTCCTTACAGAACATGTTCCTACCAGAGAACCCGATTTGATGTAGATAAATAAGCCTCCAATTATTTCTGCATCACACAAACATGCGGCCTCGGTAGCGCAGTAGGCAGCGCGTAAGTCTCATAATCTTAAGGTCGTGAGTTCGATCCTCAACCGGGGCACAGGTTCTTTTGTCTTGTAATTCAAATGTCTGTGTTGTTGGTTCAGTAAGAGGGCCGTCCTGATGATTCAGCGCTGTGTTCGTCACTGGAATTTGTCTGAAAACCTGATAAGCACAAGAATGCAAGAAATGTAAGGGGGAGAGCCGAATACAGGCTTCCGTGAAATGAGCAGAGAAATGAAAAATGACCGGGATATCAAGTTCCAAATCCCACCAATGCCTATCACCCCAATTTCTGAAGAGAGAAAATCTTCAAATCAATTTTCAAAATTCATCAGCTTCATATGTATTCTTTGTTCACTGCTACTGCTGTGACTCGACACTAGATTTATTGATTGGGTTTGATGTCACGCTGACCCATTCCTTACAGAACATGTTCCTACCAGTGAACCCGATTTAATGTAGATAAATAAGCCTCCAATTATTTCTGCATCACACAAACATGCAGCCTCGGTAGCGCAGTAGGCAGGGCGTAAGTCTCATAATCTTAAGGTCGTGAGTTCGATCCTCAACCGGGGCACAGGTTCTTTTGTCTTGTAATTCAAATGTCTGTGTTGTTGGTTCATTAAAAGGGCCGTCCTGAAGATTCAGCGCTGTGTTCGTCACTGGAATTTGTCTGAAAACCTGATAAGCACAAGAATGCAAGAAATGTAAGGGGGAGAGCCGAATACAGGCGTCTGAGAAATGAGCAGAGAAATGAAAAATGACCGGGATATCAAGTTTCAAATCCCACCAATGCCTATCACCCCAATTTCTGAAGAGAGAAAATCTTCAAATCAATTTTCAAAATTAATCAGCTTCATATGTATTCTGTGTTCACTGCTACTGCTGTGACTCGACACTAGATTTATTGAATGGGTTTGATGTCACGCGGACCCATTCATTACAGAACATGTTCCTACCAGAGAACCCGATTTGATGTAGTTAAATAAGCCTCCAGTTATTTCTGCATCACAAAAACATTCATCCTCGGTAGCGCAGTAGGCAGCGCGTAGGTCTCATAATCTAAAGGTCGTGAGTTCGATCCTCACCCGGGGCACAGGTTCTTTTGTCTTGTAATTCAATTGTCTGTGTTGTTGGTTCATTAAAAGGGCCGTCAATGTAATTCAGCGCTGTGTATCTCTGTCACTGGAATTTGTCTCGAAACCTGATATGCACATGAATGCAAGAAATGAAAGGGGAAAGCCGAATTCATACAGTAAGTCAGTGAAATGAGCCGATAAATGTAAAATAGCCAGGAGGACAAGGTTCAAATCCCACCGATGCCTAACACCCCAATTTCTGAAGAGAGAAAATCTTCAAGACAATTTTCAAAATTCATCAGTTGCATATGTATACTTTGTTCACTGCTGCTGCTGTGATTCGCCACTTGAATTATTGAATGGGATGGATGTCTCTCGGACCCGTTCATTACAGAACATGTTCCTACCCGAGAACCCGATTTGATGAAGTTAAAT
The DNA here is from genome assembly GCA_946902985.2 of Meconema thalassinum. Classification (NCBI taxonomy): domain Eukaryota; kingdom Metazoa; phylum Arthropoda; class Insecta; order Orthoptera; family Tettigoniidae; genus Meconema; species Meconema thalassinum. Next base: position 302,341,940 of record OX336392.1, on the reverse strand, counting down.
AAGCCTCCATTTGTCTCTGTATTGCAAATACACGGAGCTTCGGTAGCTAAGTAGGCAGCGCGTAAGTCTCATAATATTAAGGTTGTGAGTTCGATCAACACCCTGGGCACATATTCTTTGTCTTGTAATTCAAATGTCTGTGTTGTCGGTTCATTAAAAGGGCCGTCCAGATGATTCAGCGCTGTGTTCTTAACTGGAATTTGTCTGAAAACCTGATAAGCACAAGAATGCAAGAAATGTAAGGGGGAGAGCCGAATACAGGCCTCTGTGAAATGAGCAGAGAAATGAAAAATGACCAGGATATCAAGTTTCAAATCCCACCAATGCCTATCACCCCAATTTCTGAAGAGAGAAAATCTTCAAATCAATTTTCAAAATTCATCAGCTTCATATGTATTCTGTGTTCACTGCTACTGCTGTGACTCGACACTAGATTTATTGAATGGGTTTGATGTCACGCGGACCCATTCATTACAGAACATGTTCCTACCAGAGAACCCGATTTGATGTAGTTAAATAAGCCTCCAGTTATTTCTGCATCACAAAAACATGCAGCCTCGGTAGCGCAGTAGGCAGCGCGTAAGTCTCATAATCTTAAGGTCGTGAGTTCGATCCTCGCCCGGGGCACAGGTTCTTTTGTCTTGTAATTCAAATGTCTGTGTTGTTGGTTCATTAAAAGGGCCGACAATGTAATTCAGCGCTGTGTACCTCTGTCACTGGAATTTGTCTCGAAACCTGATAAGCACATGAATGCAAGAAATGAAAGGGGAAAGCCGAATTCATACAGTAAGTCAGTTTTTTTTTTTTTTTTTTTTTTTGTTTTTTTTTTTAGCGTATGGCTTTTTTTAGTGCCGGGAGTGTCCGAGGACATGTTCGGCTCGCCAGGTTTGTAGCTGCTTCGAGACGGACACCCAATGGGTGAGCTACAAGTACCGTTGGGGAGGGAAGGAGGGAAGTTGGAATGTAAGGACGAGGAGTTGGAAGGTAGCGGCTGTGGCCTATAGTTAGGGACCAACCCCGGCATTTGCCTGGAAGGAAGATGGGAAACCACAGAAGACCATCTTCAAGGTTGCCGGCGGGGGGAATCGAACCTCCTCGCCTCCCGGATGTGAGCGACTGCCATCAGTCATGCCGTAACCACCACGGCTAACTCACCCGGTGGAAAGTCAGTGAAATGAGCCGATAAAAGTAAAATAGCCAGGAGGACAAGGTTCAAATCCCACCAATGCCTAACACCCCAATTTCTGAAGAGAGAAAATCTTCAAGACAATTTTCAAAATTCATCAGTTGCATATGTATACTTTGTTCACAGCTGCTGCTGTGATTCGCCACTTGAATTATTGAATGGGATGGATGTCTCTCGGACCCGTTCATTACAGAACATGTTCCTACCCGAGAACCCGATTTGATGAAGTTAAATAAGCCTCCATTTGTCTCTGTATTACAAATGCACGGAGCTTCGGTAGCTAAGTAGGCAGCGCGTAAGTCTCATAATATTAAGGTTGTGAGTTCGATCAACACCCTGGGCACATATTCTTTGTCTTGTAATTCAAATGTCTGTGTTGTCGGTTCATTAAAAGGGCCGTCCAGATGATTCAGCGCTGTGTTCTTAACTGGAATTTGTCTGAAAACCTGATAAGCACAAGAATGCAAGAAATGTAAGGGGGAGAGCCGAATACAGGCCTCTGTGAAATGAGCAGAGAAATGAAAAATGACCGGGATATCAAGTTTCAAATCCCACCAATGCCTATCACCCCAATTTCTGAAGAGAGAAAATCTTCAAATCAATTTTCAAAATTCATCAGCTTCATATGTATTCTTTGTTCACTGCTACTGCTGTGACTCGACACTAGATTTATTGAATGGGTTTGATGTCACGCTGACCCATTCCTTACAGAACATGTTCCTACCAGAGAACCCGATTTGATGTAGATAAATAAGCCTCCAATTATTTCTGCATCACACAAACATGCAGCCTCTGTAGCGCAGTAGGCAGAGCGTAAGTCTCATAATCTGAAGATCGTGAGTTCGATCCTCAACCGGGGCACAGGTTCTTTTGTCTTGTAATTCAAATGTCTGTGTTGTTGGTTCATTAAGAGGGCCGTCCTGATGATTCAGCGCTGTGTTCGTCATTGGAATCTGTCTGAAAACCTGATAAGCACAAGAATGCAATTAATGTAAGGGGGAGAGCCGAATACAGGCTTCTGTGAAATGAGCAGAGAAATGAAAAATGACCGGGATATCAAGTTCCAAATCCCACCAATGCCTATCACCCCAATTTCTGAAGAGAGAAAATCTTCAAATCAATTTTCAAAATTCGTCAGCTTCATATGTATTCTTTGTTCACTGCTACTGCTGTGACTCGACACTAGATTTATTGAATGGGTTTGATGTCACGCTGACCCATTCCTTACAGAACATGTTCCTACCAGAGAACCCGATTTGATGTAGATAAATAATCCTCCAATTATTTCTGCATCACACAAACATGCAGCCTCGGTAGCGCAGTAGGCAGCGCGTAAGTCTCATAATCTTAAGGTCGTGAGTTCGATCCTCAACCGGGGTACAGGTTCTTTTGTCTTGTAATTCAAATGTCTGTGATGTTGGTTCATTAAGAGGGCCGTCCTGATGATTCAGCGCTGTGTTCGTCACTGGAATTTGTCTGAAAACCTGATAAGCACAAGAATGCAAGAAATGTAAGGGGGAGAGCTGAATACAGGCTTCTTTGAAATGAGCAGAGAAATGAAAAATGACCGGGATATCAAGTTCCAAATCCCACCAATGCCTATCACCCCAATTTCTGAAGAGAGAAAATCTTCAAATCAATTTTCAAAATTCATCAGCTTCATATGTATTCTTTGTTCACTGCTGCTGCTGTGACTCGACACTAGATTTATTGAATGGGTTTGATGTCACGCTGACCCATTCCTTACAGAACATGTTCCTACCAGAGAACCCGATTTGATGTAGAAAAATAAGCCTCCAATTATTTCTGCATCACACAAACATGCAGCCTCGGTAGCGCAGTAGGCAGCGCGTAAGTCTCATAATCTTAAGGTCGTGAGTTCGATCCTCAACCGGGGCACAGGTTCTTTTGTCTTGTAATTCAAATGTCTGTGTTGTTGGTTCATTAAAAGGGCCGTCCTGATGATTCAGCGCTGTGTTCGTCACTGGAATTTGTCTGAAAACCTGATAAGCACAAGAATGCAAGAAATGTAAGGGGGAGAGCCGAATACAGGCCTCTGTGAAATGAGCAGAGAAATGAAAAATGACCGGGATATCAAGTTTCAAAACCCAACAATGCCTATCACCCCAATTTCCGAAGAGAGAAAATCTTCAAATCAATTTCCAAAATTCATCAGCTTAATATGTATTCTGTGTTCACTGCTACTGCTGTGACACGACACTAGATTTATTGAATGGGTTTGATGTCACGCGGACCCATTCATTACAGAACATGTTCCTACCAGAGAACCCGATTTGATGTAGTTAAATAAGCCTCCAGTTATTTCTGCATCACAAAAACATGCAGCCTCGGTAGCGCAGTAGGCAGCGCGTAAGTCTCATGATCTAAAGGTCGTGAGTTCGATCCTCACCCGGGGCACAGGTTCTTTTGTCTTGTAATTCAAATGTCTGTTTTGTTGGTTCATTAAAAGGGCCGTCAATGTAATTCAGCGCTGTGTACCTCTGTCACTGGAATTTGTCTCGAAACCTGATAAGCACATGAATGCAAGAAATGAAAGGGGAAAGCCGAATTCATACAGTAAGTCAGTGAAATGAGCCGATAAAAGTAAAATAGCCAGGAGGACAAGGTTCAAATCCCACCGATGCCTAACACCCCAATTTCTGAAGAGAGAAAATCTTCAAGACAATTTTCAAAATTCATCAGTTGCATATGTATACTTTGTTCACAGCTGCTGCTGTGATTCGCCACATGAATTATTGAACGGGATGGATGTCTCTCGGACCCGTTCATTACAGAACATGTTCCTACCCGAGAACCCGATTTGATGAAGTTAAATAAGTCTCCATTTGTCTCTGTATTACAAATACACGGAGCTTCGGTAGCTAAGTAGGCAGCGCGTAAGTCTCATAATATTAAGGTTGTGAGTTCGATCGACACCCTGGGCACATATTCTTTGTCTTGTAATTCAAATGTCTGTGTTGTCGGTTCATTAAAAGGGCCGTCCAGATGATTCAGCGCTGTGTTCGACACTGGAATTTGTCTGAAAACCTGATAAGCACAAGAATGCAAGAAATGTAAGGGGGAGAGCCGAATACAGGCTTCTGTGAAATGAGCAGAGAAATGAAAAATGACCGGGATATCAAGTTCCAAATCCCACCAATGCCTATCACCCCAATTTCTGAAGAGAGAAAATCTTCAAATCAATTTTCAAAATTCATCAGCTTCATATGTATTCTTTGTTCACTGCTACTGCTGTGACTCGACACTAGATTTATTGAATGGGTTTGATGTCACGCTGACCCATTCCTTACAGAACATGTTCCTACCAGAGAACCCGATTTGATGTAGATAAATAAGCCTCCAGTTATTTCTGCATCACACAAACATGCAGCCTCGGTAGCGCAGTAGGCAGCGCGTAAGTCTCATAATCTTAAGGTCGTGAGTTCGATCCTCAACCGGGTCACAGGTTCTTTTGTCTTGTAATTCAAATGTCTGTGTTGTTGGTTCATTAAGAGGGCCGTCCTGATGATTCAGCGCTGTGTTCGTCACTGGAATTTGTCTGAAAACCTGATAAGCACAAGAATGCAAGAAATGTAAGGAGGAGAGCCGAATACAGGCCTCTGTGAAATGAGCAGAGAAATGAAAAATGACCGGGATATCAAGTTTCAAATCCCACCAATGCCTATCACCCCAATTTCTGAAGAGAGAAAATCTTCAAATCAATTTTCAAAATTCATCAGCTTCATATGTATTCTGTGTTCACTGCTACTGCTGTGACTCGACACTAGATTTATTGAATGGGTTTGATGTCACGCGGACCCATTCATTACAGAACATGTTCCTACCAGAGAACCCTATTTGATGTAGTTAAATAAGCCTCCAGTTATTTCTGCATCACAAAAACATGCAGCCTCGGTAGCGCAGTAGGCAGCGCGTAAGTCTCATAATCTTAAGGTCGTGAGTACGATCCTCACCCGGGGCAGAGGTTCTTTTGTCTTGTAATTCAAATGTCTGTGTTGTTGGTTCATTAAAAGGGCCGTCAATGTAATTCAGGGCTGTGTACCTCTGTCACTGGAATTTGTCTCGAAACCTGATAAGCACATGAATGCAAGAAATGAAAGGGGAAAGCCGAATTCATACAGTAAGTCAGTGAAATGAGCCGATAAATGTAAAATAGCCAGGAGGACAAGGTTCAAATCCCACCGATGCCTAACACCACAATTTCTGAAGAGAGAAAATCTTCAAGACAATTTTCAAAATTCATCAGTTGCATATGTATACTTTGTTCACTGCTGCTGCTGTGATTCGCCACTTGAATTATTGAATGGGATGGATGTCTCTCGGAGCCGTTCATTACAGAACATGTTCCTACCCGAGAACCCGATTTGATGAAGTTAAATAAGCTTCCATTTGTCTCTGTATTACAAATACACGGAGCTTCGATAGCTAAGTAGGCAGCGCGTAAGTCTCATAATATTAAGGTTGTGAGTTCGATCAACACCCTGGGCACATATTCTTTGTCTTGTAATTCAAATGTCTGTGTTGTCGGTTCATTAAAAGGGCCGTCCAGATGATTCAGCGCTGTGTTCTTCACTGGAATTTGTCTGAAAACCAGATAAGCACAAGAATGCAAGAAATGTAAGGGGGAGAGCCGAATACAGGCCTCTGTGAAATGAGCAGAGAAATGAAAAATGACCGGGATATCAAGTTTCAAATCCCACCAATGCCTATCACCCCAATTTCTGAAGAGAGAAAATCTTCAAATCAATTTTCAAAATTCGTCAGCTTCATATGTATTCTGTGTTCACTGCTACTGCTGTGACTCGACACTAGATTTATTGAATGGGTTTGATGTCACGCGGACCCATTCATTACAGAACATGTTCCTACCAGAGAACCCGATTTGATGTAGTTAAATAAGCCTCCAGTTATTTCTGCATCACAAAAACATGCAGCCTCGGTAGCGCAGTAGGCAGCGCGTAAGTCTCATAATCTTAAGGTCGTGAGTACGATCCTCACCCGGGGCAGAGGTTCTTTTGTCTTGTAATTCAAATGTCTGTGTTGTTGGTTCATTAAAAGGGCCGTCAATGTAATTCAGGGCTGTGTACCTCTGTCACTGGAATTTGTCTCGAAACCTGATAAGCACATGAATGCAAGAAATGAAAGGGGAAAGCCGAATTCATACAGTAAGTCAGTGAAATGAGCCGATAAATGTAAAATAGCCAGGAGGACAAGGTTCAAATCCCACCGATGCCTAACACCACAATTTCTGAAGAGAGAAAATCTTCAAGACAATTTTCAAAATTCATCAGTTGCATATGTATACTTTGTTCACTGCTGCTGCTGTGATTCGCCACTTGAATTATTGAATGGGATGGATGTCTCTCGGAGCCGTTCATTACAGAACATGTTCCTACCCGAGAACCCGATTTGATGAAGTTAAATAAGCTTCCATTTGTCTCTTTATTACAAATACACGGAGCTTCGATAGCTAAGTAGGCAGCGCGTAAGTCTCATAATATTAAGGTTGTGAGTTCGATCAACACCCTGGGCACATATTCTTTGTCTTGTAATTCAAATGTCTGTGTTGTCGGTTCATTAAAAGGGCCGTCCAGATGATTCAGCGCTGTGTTCTTCACTGGAATTTGTCTGAAAACCTGATAAGCACAAGAATGCAAGAAATGTAAGGGGGAGAGCCGAATACAGGCCTCTGTGAAATGAGCAGAGAAATGAAAAATGACCGGGATATCAAGTTTCAAATCCCACCAATGCCTATCACCCCAATTTCTGAAGAGAGAAAATCTTCAAATCAATTTTCAAAATTCGTCAGCTTCATATGTATTCTGTGTTCACTGCTACTGCTGTGACTCGACACTAGATTTATTGAATGGGTTTGATGTCACGCGGACCCATTCATTACAGAACATGTTCCTACCAGAGAACCCGATTTGATGTAGTTAAATAAGCCTCCAGTTTTTTCTGCATCACAAAATCATGCAGCCTGGGTAGCGCAGTAGGCAGCGAGTAAGTCTCATAATCTTAAGGTCGTGAGTTCGATCCTCACCCGGGGCAAAGGTTCTTTTGTCTGGTAATTCAAATGTCTGTGTTGTTGGTTCATTAAAAGGGCCGTCAATGTAATTCAGCGCTGTGTACCTCTGTCACTGGAATTTGTCTCGAAACCTGATAAGCACATGAATGCAAGTAATGAAAGGGGAAAGCCGAATTCATACAGTAAGTCAGTGAAATGAGCCGATAAAAGTAAAATAGCCAGGAGGACAAGGTTCAAATCCCACCGATGCCTAACACCCCAATTTCTGAAGAGAGAAAATCTTCAAGACAATTTTCAAAATTCATCAGTTGCATATGTATACTTTGTTCACAGCTCCTGCTGTGATTCGCCACTTGAATTATTGAATGGGATGGATGTCTCTCGGACCCGTTCATTACAGAACATGTTTCTACCCGAGAACCCGATTTGATGAAGTTAAATAAGCCTCCATTTGTCTCTGTATTACAAATACACGGAGCTTCGATAGCTAAGTAGGCAGAGCGTAAGTCTCATAATATTAAGGTTGTGAGTTCCATCGACACCCTGGGCACATATTCTTTGTCTTGTAATTCAAATGTCTGTGTTGTCGGTTCATTAAAAGGGCCGTCCAGATGATTCAGCGCTGTGTTCGACACTGGAATTTGTCTGAAAACCTGATAAGCTCAAGAATGCAAGAAATGTAAGGGGGAGAGCCGAATACAGGCCTCTGTGAAATGAGCAGAGAAATGAAAAATGACCGGGATATCAAGTTCCAAATCCCACCAATGCCTATCACCCCAATTTCTGAAGAGAGAAAATCTTCAAATCAATTTTCAAAATTCATCAGCTTCATATGTATTCTTTGTTCACTGCTACTGCTGTGACTCGACACTAGATTTATTGAATGGGTTTGATGTCACGCTGACCCATTCCTTACAGAACATGTTCCTACCAGAGAACCCGATTTGATGAAGATAAATAAGCCTCCAGTTATTTCTGCATCACACAAACATGCAGCCTCGGTAGCGCAGTAGGCAGCGCGTAAGTCTCATAATCTTAGGGTCGTGAGTTCGATCCTCAACCGGGGCTCAGGTTCTTTTGTCTTGTAATTCAAATGTCTGTGTTCTTGGTTCATTAAGAAGGCCGTCCTGATGATTCAGCGCTGTGTTCGTCACTGGCATTTGTCTGTAAACCTGATTAGCACAAGAATGCAAGAAATGTAAGGGGGAGAGCCGAATACAGGCCTCTGTGAAATGAGCAGAGAAATGAAAAATGACCGGGATATCAAGTTTCAAATCCCACCAATGCCTATCACCCCAATTTCTTAAGAGAGAAAATCTTCAAATCAATTTTCAAAATTCATCAGCTTCATATGTATTCTGTGTTCACTGCTACTGCTGTGACTCGACACTAGATTTATTGAATGGGTTTGATGTCACGCGGACCAATTCATTACAGAACATGTTCCTACCAGAGAACCCTATTTGATGTAGTTAAATAAGCCTCCAGTTATTTCTGCATCACAAAAACATGCAGCCTCGGTAGCGCAGTAGGCAGCGCGTAAGTCTCATAATCTTAAGGTCGTGAGTTCGTTCCTCACCCGGGGCACAGGTTCTTTTGTCTTGTAATTCAAATGTCTGTGTTGTTGGTTCATTAAAAGGGCCGTCAATGTAATTCAGCGCTGTGTATCTCTGTCACTGGAATTTGTCTCGAAACCTGATAAGCACATGAATGCAAGAAATGAAAGGGGAAAGCCGAGTTCATACAGTAAGTCAGTGAAATGAGCCGATAAATGTAAAATAGCCAGGAGGACAAGGTTCAAATCCCACCGATGCCTAACACCCCAATTTCTGAAGAGAGAAAATCTTCAAGACAATTTTCAAAATTCATCAGTTGCATATGTATATTTTGTTCACTGCTGCTGCTGTGATTCGCCACTTGAATTATTGAATGGGATGGATGTCTCTCGGACCCGTTCATTACAGAACATGTTCCTACCCGAGAACCCGATTTGATGAAGTTAAATAAGCCTCCATTTGTCTCTGTATTACAAATACACGGAGCTTCGGTAGCTAAGTAGGCAGCGCGTAAGTCTCATAATATTAAGTTTGTGAGTTCGATCGACACCCTGGGCACATATACTTTGTCTTGTAATTCAAATGTCTGTGTTGTCGGTTCATTAAAAGGGCCGTCCAGATGATTCAGCGCTGTGTTCGACACTGGAATTTGTCTGAAAACCTGATAAGCACAAGAATGCAAGAAATGTAAGGGGGAGAGCCGAATACAGGCTTCTGTGAAATGAGCAGAGAAATGAAAAATGACCGGGATATCAATTTCCAAATCCCACCAATGCCTATCACCCCAATTTCTGAAGAGAGAAAATCATCAAATCAATTTTCAAAATTCATCAGCTTCATATGTATTCTGTGTTCACTGCTACTGCTGTGACTCGACACTAGATTTATTGAATGGGTTTGATGTCACGCGGACCCATTCATTACAGAACATGTTCCTACCAGAGAACCCGATTTGATGTAGTTAAATAAGCCTCCAGTTATTTCTGCATCACAAAAACATGCAGCCTCGGTAGCGCAGTAGGCAGCGCGTAAGTCTCATAATCTTAAGGTCGTGAGTTCGATCCTCGCCCGGGGCACAGGTTCTTTTGTCTTGTAATTCAAATGTCTGTGTTGTTGGTTCATTAAAAGGGCCGTCAATGTAATTCAGCGCTGTGTACCTCTGTCACTGGAATTTGTCTCGAAACCTGATAAGCACATGAATGCAAGAAATGAAAGGGGAAAGCCGAATTCATACAGTAAGTCAGTGAAATGAGCCGATAAAAGTAAAATAGCCAGGAGGACAAGGTTCAAATCCCACCGATGCCTAACACCCCAATTTCTGAAGAGAGAAAATCTTCAAGACAATTTTCAAAATTCATCAGTTGCATATGTATACTTTGTTCACAGCTGCTGCTGTGATTCGCCACTTGAATTATTGAATGGGATGGATGTCTCTCGGACCAGTTCATTACAGAACATGTTCCTACCCGAGAACCCGATTTGATGAAGTTAAATAAGCCTCCATTTGTCTCTGTATTACAAATGCACGGAGCTTCGGTAGCTAAGTAGGCAGCGCGTAAGTCTCATAATATTAAGGTTGTGAGTTCGATCGACACCCTGGGCACATATTCTTTGTCTTGTAATTCAAATGTCTGTGTTGTCGGTTCATTAAAAGGGCCGTCCAGATGATTCAGCGCTGTGTTCGACACTGGAATTTGTCTGAAAACCTGATAAGCACAAGAATGCAAGAAATGTAAGGGGGAGAGCCGAATACAGGCTTCTGTGAAATGAGCAGAGAAGTGAAAAATGACCGGGATATCAAGTTCCAAATCCCACCAATGCCTATCACCCCAATTTCTGAAGAGAGAAAATCTTCAAATCAATTTTCAAAATTCATCAGCTTCATATGTATTCTTTGTTCACTGCTACTGCTGTGACTCGACACTAGATTTATTGAATGGGTTTGATGTCACGCTGACCCATTCCTTACAGAACATGTTCCTACCAGAGAACCCGATTTGATGTAGATAAATAAGCCTCCAGTTATTTCTGCATCACACAAACATGCAGCCTCGGTAGCGCAGTAGGCAGCGCGTAAGTCTCATAATCTTAAGGTCGTGAGTTCGATCCTCAACCGGGGCACAGGTTCTTTTGTCTTGTAATTCAAATGTCTGTGTTGTTGGTTCATTAAGAGGGCCGTCCTGATGATTCAGCGCTGTGTTCGTCACTGGAATTTGTCTGAAAACCTGATAAGCACAAGAATGCAAGAAATGTAAGGAGGAGAGCCGAATACAGGCCTCTGTGAAATGAGCAGAGAAATGAAAAATGACCGGGATATCAAGTTTCAAATCCCACCAATGCCTATCACCCCAATTTCTGAAGAGAGAAAATCTTCAAATCAATTTTCAAAATTCATCAGCTTCATATGTATTCTGTGTTCACTGCTACTGCTGTGACTCGACACTAGATTTATTGAATGGGTTTGATGTCACGCTGACCCATTCCTTACAGAACATATTCCTACCAGAGAACCCGATTTGATGTAGAAAAATAAGCCTCCAATTATTTCTGCATCACACAAACATGCAGCCTCGGTAGCGCAGTAGGCAGCGCGTAAGTCTCATAATCTTAAGGTCGTGAGTTCGATCCTCAACCGGGGCACAGGTTCTTTTGTCTTGTAATTCAAATGTCTGTGTTGTTGGTTCATTAAAAGGGCCGTCCTGATGATTCAGCGCTGTGTTCGTCACTGGAGTTCGTCTGAAAACCTGATAAGCACAAGAATGCAAGAAATGTAAGGGGGAGAGCTGAATACAGGCTTCTTTGAAATGAGCAGAGAAATGAAAAATGACCGGGATATCAAGTTCCAAATCCAACCAAAGCCTATCACCCCAATTTCTGAAGAGAGAAAATCTTCAAATCAATTTTCAAAATTCATCAGCTTCATATGTATTCTTTGTTCACTGCTACTGCTGTGACTCGACACTAGATTTATTGAATGGGTTTGATGTCACGCTGACCCATTCCTTACAGAACATATTCCTACCAGAGAACCCGATTTGATGTAGTTAAATAAGCCTCCAATTATTTCTGCATCACACAAACATGCAGCCTCGGTAGCGCAGTAGGCAGCGCGTAAGTCTCATAATCTCAAGGTCGTGAGTTCGATCCTCAACCGGGGCACAGGTTCTTTTGTCTTGTAATTCAAATGTCTGTGTTGTTGGTTCATTAAAAGGGCCGTCCTGATGATTCAGCGCTGTGTTCGTCACTGGAGTTTGTCTGAAAACCTGATAAGCACAAGAATGCAAGAAATGTAAGGGGGAGAGCCGAATACAGGCCTCTGTGAAATGAGCAGAGAAATGAAAAATGACCGGGATATCAAGTTTCAAATCCCACCAATGCCTATCACCCCAATTTCTGAAGAGAGCAAATCTTCAAATCAATTTTCAAAATTCATCAGCTTCATATGTATTCTGTGTTCACTGCTACTGCTGTGACTCGACACTAGATTTATTGAATGGGTTTGATGTCACGCTGACCCATTCCTTACAGAACATATTCCTACCAGAGAACCCGATTTGATGTAGAAAAATAAGCCTCCAATTATTTCTGCATCACACAAACATGCAGCCTCGGTAGCGCAGTAGGCAGCGCGTAAGTCTCATAATCTTAAGGTCGTGAGTTCGATCCTCAACCGGGGCACAGGTTCTTTTGTCTTGTAATTCAAATGTCTGTGTTGTTGGTTCATTAAAAGGGCCGTCCTGATGATTCAGCGCTGTGTTCGTCACTGGAGTTTGTCTGAAAACCTGATAAGCACAAGAATGCAAGAAATGTAAGGGGGAGAGCTGAATACAGGCTTCTTTGAAATGAGCAGAGAAATGAAAAATGACCGGGATATCAAGTTCCAAATCCCACCAAAGCCTATCACCCCAATTTCTGAAGAGAGAAAATCTTCAAATCAATTTTCAAAATTCATCAGCTTCATATCTATTCTTTGTTCACTGCTACTGCTGTGACTCGACACTAGATTTATTGAATGGGTTTGATGTCACGCTGACCCATTCCTTACAGAACATATTCCTACCAGAGAACCCGATTTGATGTAGAAAAATAAGCCTCCAATTATTTCTGCATCACACAAACATGCAGCCTCGGTAGCGCAGTAGGCAGCGCGTAAGTCTCATAATCTCAAGGTCGTGAGTTCGATCCTCAACCGGGGCACAGGTTCTTTTGTCTTGTAATTCAAATGTCTGTGTTGTTGGTTCATTAAAAGGGCCGTCCTGATGATTCAGCGCTGTGTTCGTCACTGGAGTTTGTCTGAAAACCTGATAAGCACAAGAATGCAAGAAATGTAAGGGGGAGAGCCGAATACAGGCCTCTGTGAAATGAGCAGAGAAATGAAAAATGACCGGGATATCAAGTTTCAAATCCCACCAATGCCTATCACCCCAATTTCCGAAGAGAGAAAATCTTCAAATCAATTTTCAAAATTCATCAGCTTCATATGTATTCTGTGTTCACTGCTACTGCTGTGACTCGACACTAGATTTATTGAATGGGTTTGATGTCACGCGGACCCATTCATTACAGAACATGTTCCTACCAGAGAACCCGATTTGATGTAGTTAAATAAGCCTCCAGTTATTTCTGCATCACAAAAACATGCAGCCTCTGTAGCGCAGTAGGCAGCGCGTAAGTCTCATGATCTAAAGGTCGTGAGTTCGATCCTCACCCGGGGCACAGGTTCTTTTGTCTTGTAATTCAAATGTCTGTTTTGTTGGTTCATTAAAAGGGCCGTCAATGTAATTCAGCGCTGTGTACCTCTGTCACTGGAATTTGTCTCGAAACCTGATAAGCACATGAATGCAAGAAATGAAAGGGGAAAGCCGAATTCATACAGTAAGTCAGTGAAATGAGCCGATAAAAGTAAAATAGCCAGGAGGACAAGGTTCAAATCCCACCGATGCCTAACACCCCAATTTCTGAAGAGAGAAAATTTTCAAGACAATTTTCAAAATTCATCAGTTGCATATGTATACTTTGTTCACAGCTGCTGCTGTGATTCGCCACATGAATTATTGAATGGGATGGATGTCTCTCGGACCCGTTCATTACAGAACATGTTCCTACCCGAGAACCCGATTTGATGAAGTTAAATAAGCCTCCATTTGTCTCTGTATTACAAATACACGGAGCTTCGGTAGCTAAGTAGGCAGCGCGTAAGTCTCATAATATTAAGGTTGTGAGTTCGATCGACACCCTGGGCACATATTCTTTGTCTTGTAATTCAAATGTCTGTGTTGTCGGTTCATTAAAAGGGCCGTCCAGATGATTCAGCGCTGTGTTCGACACTGGAATTTGTCTGAAAACCTGATAAGCACAAGAATGCAAGAAATGTAAGGGAGAGAGCCGAATACAGGCTTCTGTGAAATGAGCAGAGAAATGAAAAATGACCGGGATATCAAGTTCCAAATCCCACCAATGCCTATCACCCCAATTTCTGAAGAGAGAAAATCTTCAAATCAATTTTCAAAATTCATCAGCTTCATATGTATTCTTTGTTCACTGCTACTGCTGTGACTCGACACTAGATTTATTGAATGGGTTTGATGTCACGCTGACCCATTCCTTACAGAACATGTTCCTACCAGAGAACCCGATTTGATGTAGATAAATAAGCCTCCAGTTATTTCTGCATCACACAAACATGCAGCCTCGGTAGCGCAGTAGGCAGCGCGTAAGTCTCATAATCTTAAGGTCGTGAGTTCGATCCTCAACCGGGGCACAGGTTCATTTGTCTTGTAATTCAAATGTCTGTGTTGTTGGTTCATTAAGAGGGCCGTCCTGATGATTCAGCGCTGTGTTCGTCACTGGAATTTGTCTGAAAACCTGATAAGCACAAGAATGCAAGAAATGTAAGGGGGAGAGCTGAATACAGGCTTCTTTGAAATGAGCAGAGAAATGAAAAATGACCGGGATATCAAGTTCCAAATCCCACCAATGCCTATCACCCCAATTTCTGAAGAGAGAAAATCTTCAAATCAATTTTCAAAATTCATCAGCTTCATATGTATTCTTTGTTCACTGCTACTGCTGTGACTCGACACTAGATTTATTGAATGGGTTTGATGTCACGCTGACCCATTCCTTACAGAACATGTTCCTACCAGAGAACCCGATTTGATGTAGAAAAATAAGCCTCCAATTATTTCTGAATCACACAAACATGCAGCCTCGGTAGCGCAGTAGGCAGCGCGTAAGTCCCATAATCTTAAGGTCGTGAGTTCGATACTCAACCGGGGCACAGGTTCTTTTGTCTTGTAATTCAAATGTCTGTGTTGTTGGTTCATTAAAAGGGCCGTCCTGATGATTCAGCGCTGTGTTCGTCACTGGAGTTTGTCTGAAAACCTGATAAGCACAAGAATGCAAGAAATGTAAGGGGGAGAGCCGAATACAGGCCTCTGTGAAATGAGCAGAGAAATGAAAAATGACCGGGATATCAAGTTTCAAATCCCACCAATGCCTATCACCCCAATTTCCGAAGAGAGAAAATCTTGAAATCAATTTTCAAAATTCATCAGCTTCATATGTATTCTGTGTTCACTGCTACTGCTGTGACTCGACACTAGATTTATTGAATGGGTTTGATGTCACGCGGACCCATTCATTACAGAACATGTTCCTACCAGAGAACCCGATTTGATGTAGTTAAATAAGCCTCCAGTTATTTCTGCATCACAAAAACATGCAGCCTCGGTAGCGCAGTAGGCAGCGCGTAAGTCTCATGATCTTAAGGTCGTGAGTTCGATCCTCACCCGGGGCACAGGTTCTTTTGTCTTGTAATTCAAATGTCTGTTTTGTTGGTTCATTAAAAGGGCCGTCAATGTAATTCAGCGCTGTGTACCTCTGTCACTGGAATTTGTCACGAAACCTGATAAGCACATGAATGCAAGAAATGAAAGGGGAAAGCCGAATTCATACAGTAAGTCAGTGAAATGAGCCGATAAAAGTAAAATAGCCAGGAGGACAAGGTTCAAATCCCACCGATGCCTAACACCCCAATTTCTGAAGAGAGAAAATCTTCAAGACAATTTTCAAAATTCATCAGTTGCATATGTATACTTTGTTCACAGCTGCTGCTGTGATTCGCCACATGAATTATTGAATGGGATGGATGTCTCTCGGACCCGTTCATTACAGAACATGTTCCTACCCGAAAACCGATTTGATGAAGTTAAATAAGCCTCCATTTGTCTCTGTATTACAAATACACGGAGCTTCGGTAGCTAAGTAGGCAGCGCGTAAGTCTTATAATATTAAGGTTGTGAGTTCGATCGTCACCCTGGGCACATATTCTTTGTCTTGTAATTCAAATGTCTGTGTTGTCGGTTCATTAAAAGGGCCGTCCATATGATTCAGCGCTGTGTTCGACACTGGAATTTGTCTGAAAACCTGATAAGCACAAGAATGCAAGAAATGTAAGGGGGAGAACCGAATACAGGCTTCTGTGAAATGAGCAGAGAAATGAAAAATGACCGGGATATCAAGTTCCAAATCCCACCAATGCCTATCACCCCAATTTCTGAAGAGAGAAAATCTTCAAATCAATTTTCAAAATTCATCAGCTTCATATGTATTCTCTGTTCACTGCTACTGCTGTGACTCGACACTAGATTTATTGAATGGGTTTGATGTCACGCTGACCCATTCCTTACAGAACAAGTTCCTACCAGAGAACCCGATTTGATGTAGATAAATAAGCCTCCAGTTATTTCTGCATCACACAAACATGCAGCCTCGGTAGCTCAGTAGGCAGCGCGTAAGTCTCATGATCTTAAGGTCGTGAGTTCGATCCTCAACCGGGGCACAGGTTCTTTTGTCTTGTAATTCAAATGTCTGTGCTGTTGGTTCATTAAGAGGGCCGTCCTGATGATTCAGCGCTGTGTTCGTCACTGGAATTTGTCTGAAAACCTGATAAGCACAACAATGCAAGAAATGTAAGGAGGAGAGCCGAATACAGGCCTCTGTGAAATGAGCAGAGAAATGAAAAATGACCGGGATATGAAGTTTCAAATCCCACCAATGCCTATCACCCCAATTTCTGAAGAGAGAAAATCTTCAAATCAATTTTCAAAATTCATCAGCTTCATATGTATTCTGTGTTCACTGCTACTGTTGTGACTCGACACTAGATTTATTGAATGGGTTTGATGTCACGCGGACCCATTCATTACAGAACATGTTCCTACCAGAGAACCCTATTTGATGTAGTTAAATAAGCCTCCAGTTATTTCTGCATCACAAAAACATGCAGCCTCGGTAGCGCAGTAGGCAGCGCGTAAGTCTCTTAATCTTAAGGTCGTGAGTACGATCCTCACCCGGGGCACAGGTTCTTTTGTCTTGTAATTCAAATGTCTGTGTTGTTGGTTCATTAAAAGGGCCGTCAATGTAATTCAGGGCTGTGTACCTCTGTCACTGGAATTTGTCTCGAAACCTGATAAGCACATGAATGCAAGAAATGAAAGGGGAAAGCCGAATTCATACAGTAAGTCAGTGAAATGAGCCGATAAATGTAAAATAGCCAGGAGGACAAGGTTCAAATCCCACCGATGCCTAACACCACAATTTCTGAAGAGAGAAAATCTTCAAGACAATTTTCAAAATTCATCAGTTGCATATGTATACTTTGTTCACTGCTGCTGCTGTGATTCGCCACTTGAATTATTGAATGGGATGGATGTCTCTCGGACCCGTTCATTACAGAACATGTTCCTACCCGAGAACCCGATTTGATGAAGTTAAATAAGCCTCCATTTGTCTCTGTATTACAAATACACGGAGCTTCGATAGCTAAATAGGCAGCGCGTAAGTCTCATAATATTAAGGTCGTGAGTTCGATCCTCAACCGGGGCACAGGTTCTTTTGTCTTGTAATTCAAATATCTGTGTTGTTGGTTCATTAAGAGGGCCGTCCTGATGATTCAGCGCTGTGTTCGTCACTGGAATTTGTCTGAAAACCTGATAAGCACAAGAATTCAAGAAATGTAAGGGGGAGAGCCGAATACAGGCCTCTGTGAAATGAGCAGAGAAATGAAAAATGACCGGGATATCAAGTTTCAAATCCCACCAATGCCTATCACCCCAATTTCTGAAGAGAGAAAATCTTCAAATCAATTTTCAAAATTCATCAGATTCATATGTATTCTGTGTTCACTGCTACTGCTGTGACTCGACACTAGATTTATTGAATGGATTTGATGTCACGCGGACCCATTCATTACAGAACATGTTCCTACCAGAGAACCCTATTTGATGTAGTTAAATAAGCCTCCAGTTATTTCTGCATCACAAAAACATGCAGCCTCGGTAGCGCAGTAGGCAGCGCATAAGTCTCATAATCTTAAGGTCGTGAGTTCGATCCTCACCCGGGGCACAGGTTCTTTTGTCTTGTAATTCAAATGTCTGTGTTGTTGGTTCATTAAAAGGGCCGTCAATGTAATTCAGCGCTGTGTACCTCTGTCACTGGAATTTGTCTCGAAACCTGATAAGCACATGAATGCAAGAAATGAAAGGGGAAAGCCGAATTCATACAGTAAGTCAGTGAAATGAGCCGATAAAAGTAAAATAGCCAGGAGGACAAGGTTCAAATCCCACCGATGCCTAACACCCCAATTTCTGAAGAGAGAAAATCTTCAAGACAATTTTCAAAATTCATCAGTTGCATATGTATACTTTGTTCACAGCTGCTGCTGTGATTCGCCACTTGAATTATTGAATGGGATGGATGTCTCTCGGACCCGTTCATTACAGAACATGTTCCTACCCGAGAACCCGATTTGATGAAGTTAAATAAGCCTCCATTTGTCTCTGTATTACAAATACACGGAGCTTCGGTAGCTAAGTAGGCAGCGCGTAAGTCTCATAATATTAAGGTTGTGAGTTCGATCGACACACTGGGCACATATTCTTTGTCTTGTAATTCAAATGTCTGTGTTGTCGGTTCATTAAAAGGGCCGTCCAGATGATTCAGCGCTGTGTTCGACACTGGAATTTGTCTGAAAACCTGATAAGCACAAGAATGCAAGAAATGTAAGGGGGAGAGCCGAATACAGGCTTCTGTGAAATGAGCAGAGAAATGAAAAATGACCGGGATATCAAGTTCCAAATCCCACCAATGCCTATCACCCCAATTTCTGAAGAGAGAAAATCTTCAAATCAATTTTCAAAATTCATCAGCTTCATATGTATTCTGTGTTCACTGCTACTGCTGTGACTCGACACTAGATTTATTGAATGGGTTTGATGTCACGCGGACCCATTCATTAGAGAACATGTTCCTACCAGAGAACCCTATTTGATGTAGTTAAATAAGCCTCCAGTTATTTCTGCATCACAAAAACATGCAGCCTCGGTAGCGCAGTAGGCAGCGCGTAAGTCTCATAATCTTAAGGTCGTGAGTTCGTTCCTCAGGTTCTTTTGTCTTGTAATTCAAATGTCTGTGTTGTTGGTTCATTAAAAGGGCCGTCAATGTAATTCAGCGCTGTGTATCTCTGTCACTGGAATTTGTCTCGAAACCTGATAAGCACATGAATGCAAGAAATGAAAGGGGAAAGCCGAATTCATACAGTAAGTCAGTGAAATGAGCCGATAAATGTAAAATAGCCAGGAGGACAAGGTTCAAATCCCACCGATGCCTAACACCCCAATTTCTGAAGAGAGAAAATCTTCAAGACAATTTTCAAAATTCATCTGTTGCATATGTATATTTCGTTCACTGCTGCTGCTGTGATTCGCCACTTGAATTATTGAATGGGATAGATGTCTCTCGGACCCGTTCATTACAGAACATGTTCCTACCCGAGAACCCGATTTGATGAAGTTAAATAAGCCTCCATTTGTCTCTGTATTACAAATACACGGAGCTTCGGTAGCTAAGTAGGCAGCGCGTAAGTCTCATAATATTAAGGTTGTGAGTTCGATCGACACCCTGGGCACATATTCTTTGTCTTGTAATTCAAATGTCTGTGTTGTCGGTTCATTAAAAGGGCCGTCCAGATGATTCAGCGCTGTGTTCGACACTGGAATTTGTCTGAAAACCTGATAAGCACAAGAATGCAAGAAATGTAAGGGGGAGAGCCGAATACAGGCTTCTGTGAAATGAGCAGAGAAATGAAAAATGACCGGGATATCAAGTTCCAAATCCCACCAATGCCTATCACCCCAATTTCTGAAGAGAGAAAATCTTCAAATCAATTTTCAAAATTCATCAGCTTCATATGTATTCTTTGTTCACTGCTACTGCTGTGACTCGACACTAGATTTATTGAATGGGTTTGATGTCACGCTGACCCATTCCTTACAGAACATGTTCCTACCAGAGAACCCGATTTGATGTAGATAAATAAGCCTCCAGTTATTTCTGCATCACACAAACATGCAGCCTCGGTAGCGCAGTAGGCAGCGCGTAAGTCTCATGATCTTAAGGTCGTGAGTTCGATCCTCAACCGGGGCACAGGTTCTTTTGTCTTGTAATTCAAATGTCTGTGCTGTTGGTTCATTAAGAGGGCCGTCCTGATGATTCAGCGCTGTGTTCGTCACTGGAATTTGTCTGAAAACCTGATAAGCACAAGAATGCAAGAAATGTAAGGAGGAGAGCCGAATACAGGCCTCTGTGAAATGAGCAGAGAAATGAAAAATGACCGGGATATCAAGTTTCAAATCCCACCAATGCCTATCACCCCAATTTCTGAAGAGAGAAAATCTTCAAATCAATTTTCAAAATTCATCAGCTTCATATGTATTCTGTGTTCACTGCTACTGCTGTGACTCGACACTAGATTTATTGAATGGGTTTGATGTCACGCGGACCCATTCATTACAGAACATGTTCCTACCAGAGAACCCTATTTGATGTAGTTAAATAAGCCTCCCGTTATTTCTGCATCACAAAAACATGCAGCCTCGGTAGCGCAGTAGGCAGCGCGTAAGTCTCATAATCTTAGGGTCGTGAGTACGATCCTCACCCGGGGCACAGGTTCTTTTGTCTTGTAATTCAAATGTCTGTGTTGTTGGTTCATTAAAAGGGCCGTCAATGTAATTCAGGGCTGTGTACCTCTGTCACTGGAATTTGTCTCGAAACCTGATAAGCACATGAATGCAAGAAATGAAAGGGGAAAGCCGAATTCATACAGTAAGTCAGTGAAATGAGCCGATAAATGTAAAATAGCCAGGAGGACGAGATTCAAATCCCGCCGATGCCTAACACCACAATTTCTGAAGAGAGAAAATCTTCAAGACAATTTTCAAAATTCATCAGTTGCATATGTATACTTTGTTCACTGCTGCTGCTGTGATTCGCCACTTGAATTATTGAATGGGATGGATGTCTCTCGGACCCGTTCATTACAGAACATGATCCTACCCGAGAACCCGATTTGATGAAGTTAAATAAGCCTCCATTTGTCTCTGTATTACAAATACACGGAGCTGCGATAGCTAAGTAGGCAGCGCGTAAGTCTCATAATATTAAGGTTGTGAGTTCGATCAACACCCTGGGCACATATTCCTTGTCTTGTAATTCAAATGTCTGTGTTGTCGGTTCATTAAAAGGGCCGTCCAGATGATTCAGCGCTGTGTTCTTCACTGGAATTTGTCTGAAAACCTGATAAGCACAAGAATGCAAGAAATGTAAGGGGGAGAGCCGAATACAGGCCTCTGTGAAATGAGCAGAGAAATGAAAAATGACCGGGATATCAAGTTTCAAATCCCACCAATGCCTATCACCCCAATTTCTGAAGAGAGAAAATCTTCAAATCAATTTTCAAAATTCGTCAGCTTCATATGTATTCTGTGTTCACTGCTACTGCTGTGACGCGACACTAGATTTATTGAATGGGTTTGATGTCACGCGGACCCATTCATTACAGAACATGTTCCTACCAGAGAACCCGATTTGATGTAGTTAAATAAGCCTCCAGTTATTTCTGCATCACAAAATCATGCAGCCTCGGTAGAGCAGTAGGCAGCGAGTAAGTCTCATAATCTTAAGGTCGTGAGTTCGCTCGTCACCCGGGGCACAGGTTCTTTTGTCTTGTAATTCAAATGTCTGTGTTGTCGGTTCATTAAAAGGGCCGTCAATGTAATTCAGCGCTGTGTACCTCTGTCACTGGAATTTGTCTCGAAACCTGATAAGCACATGAATGCAAGTAATGAAAGGGGAAAGCCGAATTCATACAGTAAGTCAGTGAAATGAGCCGATAAAAGTAAAATAGCCAGGAGGACAAGGTTCAAATCCCACCGATGCCTAACACCCCAATTTCTGAAGAGAGAAAATCTTCAAGACAATTTTAAAAATTCATCAGTTGCATATGTATACTTTGTTCACAGCTGCTGCTGTGATTCGCCACTTGAATTATTGAATGGGATGGATGTCTCTCGGACCCGTTCATTACAGAACATGTTCCTACCCGAGAATCCGATTTGATGAAGTTAAATAAGCCTCCATTTGTCTCTGTATTACAAATACACGGAGCTTCGATAGCTAAGTAGGCAGAGCGTAAGTCTCATAATATTAAGGTTGTGAGTTCGATCGACACCCTGGGCACATATTCTTTGTCTTGTAATTCAAATGTCTGTGTTGTCGGTTCATTAAAAGGGCCGCCCAGATGATTCAGCGCTGTGTTCGTCACTGGAATTTGTCTGAAAACCTGATAAGCACAAGAATGCAAGAAATGTAAGGGGGAGAGCCGAATACAGGCTTCTGTGAAATGAGCAGAGAAATGAAAAATGACCGGGATATCAAGTTCCAAATCCCACCAATGCCTATCACCCCAATTTCTGAAGAGAGAAAATCTTCAAATCAATTTTCAAAATTCATCAGCTTCATATGTATTCTTTGTTCATTGCTACTGCTGTGACTCGACACTAGATTTATTGAATGGGTTTGATGTCACGCTGACCCATTCCTTACAGAACATGTTCCTACCAGAGAACCCGATTTGATGTAGATAAATAAGCCTCCAGTTATTTCTGAATCACACAAACATGCAGCCTCGGTAGCGCAGTAGGCAGCGCGTAAGTCTCATAATCTTAAGGTCGTGAGTTCGATCCTCAACCGGGGCACAGGTTCTTTTGTCTTGTAATTCAAATATCTGTGTTGTTGGTTCATTAAGAGGGCCGTCCTGATGATTCAGCGCTGTGTTCGTCACTGGAATTTGTCTGAAAACCTGATAAGCACAAGAATGCAAGAAATGTAAGGGGGAGAGCCGAATACAGGCCTCTGTGAAATGAGCAGAGAAATGAAAAATGACCGGGATATCAAGTTTCAAATCCCACCAATGCCTATCACCCCAATTTCTGAAGAGAGAAAATCTTCAAATCAATTTTCAAAATTCATCAGATTCATATGTATTCTGTGTTCACTGCTACTGCTGTGACTCGACACTAGATTTATTGAATGGATTTGATGTCACGCGGACCCATTCATTACAGAACATGTTCCTACCAGAGAACCCTATTTGATGTAGTTAAATAAGCCTCCAGTTATTTCTGCATCACAAAAACATGCAGCCTCGGTAGCGCAGTAGGCAGCGCATAAGTCTCATAATCTTAAGGTCGTGAGTTCGATCCTCACCCGGGACACAGGTTCTTTTGTCTTGTAATTCAAATGTCTGTGTTGTTGGTTCATTAAAAGGGCCGTCAATGTAATTCAGCGCTGTGTACCTCTGTCACTGGAATTTGTCTCGAAACCTGATAAGCACATGAATGCAAGAAATGAAAGGGGAAAGCCGAATTCATACAGTAAGTCAGTGAAATGAGCCGATAAAAGTAAAATAGCCAGGAGGACAAGGTTCAAATCCCACCGATGCCTAACAACCCAATTTCTGAAGAGAGAAAATCTTCAAGACAATTTTCAAAATTCATCAGTTGCATATGTATACTTTGTTCACAGCTGCTGCTGTGATTCGCCACTTGAATTATTGAATGGGATGGATGTCTCTCGGACCCGTTCATTACAGAACATGTTCCTACCCGAGAACCCGATTTGATGAAGTTAAATAAGCCTCCATTTGTCTCTGTATTACAAATACACGGAGCTTCGGTAGCTAAGTATGCAGCGCGTAAGTCTCATAATATTAAGGTTGTGAGTTCGATCGACACCCTGGGCACATATTCTTTGTCTTGTAATTCAAATGTCTGTGTTGTCGGTTCATTAAAAGGGCCGTCCAGATGATTCAGCGCTGTGTTCGACACTGGAATTTGTCTGAAAACCTGATAAGCACAAGAATGCAAGAAATGTAAGGGGGAGAGCCGAATACAGGCTTCTGTGAAATGAGCAGAGAAATGAAAAATGACCGGGATATCAAGTTCCAAATCCCACCAATGCCTATCACCCCAATTTCTGAAGAGAGAAAATCTTCAAATCAATTTTCAAAATTCATCAGCTTCATATGTATTCTTTGTTCACTGCTACTGCTGTGACTCGACACTAGATTTATTGAATGGGTTTGATGTCACGCTGACCCATTCCTTACAGAACATGTTCCTACCAGAGAACCCGATTTGATGTAGATAAATAAGCCTCCAGTTATTTCTGCGTCGCACAAACATGCAGCCTCGGTAGAGCAGTAGGCAGCGCGTAAGTCTCATGATCTTAAGGTCGTGAGTTCGATCCTCAACCGGGGCACAGGTTCTTTTGTCTTGTAATTCAAATGTCTGTGCTGTTGGTTCATTAAGAGGGCCGTCCTGATGATTCAGCGCTGTGTTCGTCACTGGAATTTGTCTGAAAACCTGATAAGCACAAGAATGCAAGAAATGTAAGGAGGAGAGCCGAATACAGGCCTCTGTGAAATGAGCAGAGAAATGAAAAATGACCGGGATATCAAGTTTCAAATCCCACCAATGCCTATCACCCCAATTTCTGAAGAGAGAAAATCTTCAAATCAATTTTCAAAATTCATCAGCTTCATATGTATTCTGTGTTCACTGCTACTGCTGTGACTCGACACTAGATTTATTGAATGGGTTTGATGTCACGCGGACCCATTCATTACAGAACATGTTCCTACCAGAGAACCCTATTTGATGTAGTTAAATAAGCCTCCAGTTATTTCTGCATCACAAAAACATGCAGCCTCGGTAGCGCAGTAGGCAGCGCGTAAGTCTCATAATCTTAAGGTCGTGAGTACGATCCTCACCCGGGGCACAGGTTCATTTGTCTTGTAATTCAAATGTCTGTGTTGTTGGTTCATTAAAAGGGCCGTCAATGTAATTCAGGGCTGTGTACCTCTGTCACTGGAATTTGTCTCGAAACCTGATAAGCACATGAATGCAAGAAATGAAAGGGGAAAGCCGAATTCATACAGTAAGTCAGTGAAATGAGCCGATAAATGTAAAATAGCCAGGAGGACAAGGTTCAAATCCCACCGATGCCTAACACCACAATTTCTGAAGAGAGAAAATCTTCAAGACAATTTTCAAAATTCATCAGTTGCATATGTATACTTTGTTCACTGCTGCTGCTGTGATTCGCCACTTGAATTATTGAATGGGATGGATGTCTCTCGGACCCGTTCATTACAGAACATGTTCCTACCCGAGAACCCGATTTGATGAAGTTAAATAAGCCTCCATTTGTCTCTGTATTACAAATACACGGAGCTTCGATAGCTAAGTAGGCAGCGCGTAAGTCTCATAATATTAAGGTTGTGAGTTCGATCAACACCCTGGGCACATATTCTTTGTCTTGTAATTCAAATGTCTGTGTTGTGGGTTCATTAAAAGGGCCGTCCAGATGATTCAGCGCTGTGTTCTTCACTGGAATTTGTCTGAAAACCTGATAAGCACAAGAATGCAAGAAATGTAAGGGGGAGAGCCGAATACAGGCCTCTGTGAAATGAGCAGAGAAATGAAAAATGACCGGGATATCAAGTTTCAAATCCCACCAATGCCTATCACCCCAATTTCTGAAGAGAGAAAATCTTCAAATCAATTTTCAAAATTCGTCAGCTTCATATGTATTCTGTGTTCACTGCTACTGCTGTGACTCGACACTAGATTTATTGAATGGGTTTGATGTCACGCGGACCCATTCATTACAGAACATGTTCCTACCAGAGAACCCGATTTAATGTAGTTAAATAAGCCTCCAGTTATTTCTGCATCACAAAATGATGCAGCCTCGGTAGCGCAGTAGGCAGCGAGTAAGTCTCATAATCTTAAGGTCGTGAGTTCGATCCTCACCCGGGGCACAGGTTCTTTTGTCTTGTAATTCAAATATCTGTGTTGTTGGTTCATTAAGAGGGCCGTCCTGATGATTCAGCGCTGTGTTCGTCACTGGAATTTGTCTGAAAACCTGATAAGCACAAGAATGCAAGAAATGTAAGGGGGAGAGCCGAATACAGGCTTCTGTGAAATGAGCAGAGAAATGAAAAATGACCGGGATATCAAGTTCCAAATCCCACCAATGCCTATCACCCCAATTTCTGAAGAGAGAAAATCTTCAAATCAATTTTCAAAATTCATCAGCTTCATATGTATTCTTTGTTCACTGCTACTGCTGTGACTCGACACTAGATTTATTGAATGGGTTTGATGTCACGCTGACCCATTCCTTACAGAACATGTTCCTACCAGAGAACCCGATTTGATGTAGATAAATAAGCCTCCAGTTATTTCTGCATCACACAAACATGCAGCCTCGGTAGCGCAGTAGGCAGCGCGTAAGTCTCATAATCTTAGGGTCGTGAGTTCGTTCCTCACCCGGGGCACAGGTTCTTTTGTCTTGTAATTCAAATGTCTGTGTTGTTGGTTCATTAAAAGGGCCGTCAATGTAATTCAGCGCTGTGTATCTCTGTCACTGGAATTTGTCTCGAAACCTGATAAGCACATGAATGCAAGAAATGAAAGGGGAAAGCCGAATTCATACAGTAAGTCAGTGAAATGAGCCGATAAATGTAAAATAGCCAGGAGGACAAGGTTCAAATCCCACCGATGCCTAACACCCCAATTTCTGAAGAGAGAAAATCTTCAAGACAATTTTCAAAATTCATCAGTTGCATATGTATATTTTGTTCACTGCTGCTGCTGTGATTCGCCACTTGAATTATTGAATGGGATGGATGTCTCTCGGACCCGTTCATTACAGAACATGTTCCTACCCGAGAACCCGATTTGATGAAGTTAAATAAGCCTCCATTTGTCTCTGTATTACAAATACACGGAGCATCGGTAGCTAAGTAGGGAGCGCGTAAGTCTCATAATATTAAGGTTGTGAGTTCGATCGACACCCTGGGCACATATTCTTTGTCTTGTAATTCAAATGTCTGTGTTGTCGGTTTATTAAAAGGGCCGTCCAGATGATTCAGTGCTGTGTTCGACACTGGAATTTGTCTGAAAACCTGATAAGCACAAGAATGCAAGGAATGTAAGGGGGAGAGCCGAATACAGGCTTCTGTGAAATGAGCAGAGAAATGAAAAATGACCGGGATATCAAGTTCCAAATCCCACCAATGCCTATCACCCCAATTTCTCAAGAGAGAAAATCTTCAAATCAATTTTCAAAATTCATCAGCTTCATATGTATTCTTTGTTCACTGCTACTGCTGTGACTCGACACTAGATTTATTGAATGGGTTTGATGTCACGCTGACCCATTCCTTACAGAACATGTTCCTACCAGAGAACCCGATTTGATGTAGATAAATAAGCCTCCAGTTATTTCTGCATCACACAAACATGCAGCCTCGGTAGCGCAGTAGGCTGCGCGTAAGTCTCATAATCTTAAGGTCGTGAGTTCGATCCTCAACCGGGGCACAGGTTCTTTTGTCTTGTAATTCAAATGTCTGTGTTGTTGGTTCATTAAGAGGGCCGTCCTGATGATTCAGCGCTGTGTTCGTCACTGGAATTTGTCTGAAAACCTGATTAGCACAAGAATGCAAGAAATGTAAGGGGGAGAGCCGAATACAGGCCTCTGTGAAATGAGCAGAGAAATGAAAAATGACCGGGATATCAAGTTTCAAATCCCACCAATGCCTATCACCCCAATTTCTGAAGAGAGAAAATCTTCAAATCAATTTTCAAAATTCATCAGCTTCATATGTATTCTGTGTTCACTGCTACTGCTGTGACTCGACACTAGATTTATTGAATGGGTTTGATGTCACGCGGACCCATTCATTACAGAACATGTTCCTACCAGAGAACCCTATTTGATGTAGTTAAATAAGCCTCCAGTTATTTCTGCATCACAAAAATATGCAGCCTCGGTAGCGCAGTAGGCAGCGCGTAAGTCTCATAATCTTAAGGTCGTGAGTTCGATCCTCACCCGGGGCACAGGTTCTTTTGTCTTGTAATTCAAATGTCTGTGTTGTTGGTTCATTAAAAGGGCCGTCAATGTAATTCAGCGCTGTGTATCTCTGTCACTGGAATTTGTCTCGAAACCTGATAAGCACATGAATGCAAGAAATGAAAGGGGAAAGCCGAATTCATACAGTAAGTCAGTGAAATGAGCCGATAAATGTAAAATAGCCAGGAGGACAAGGTTCAAATCCCACCGATGCCTAACACCCCAATTTCTGAAGAGAGAAAATCTTCAAGACAATTTTCAAAATTCATCAGTTGCATATGTATACTTTGTTCACTGCTGCTGCTGTGATTCGCCACTTGAATTATTGAATGGGATGGATGTCTCTCGGACCCGTTCATTACAGAACATGTTCCTATCCGAGAACACGATTTGATGAAGTTAAATAAGCCTCCATTTGTCTCTGTATTACAAATACACGGAGCTTCGGTAGCTAAGTAGGCAGCGCGTAAGTCTCATAATATTAAGTTTGTGAGTTCGATCAACACCCTGGGCACATATTCTTTGTCTTGTAATTCAAATGTCTGTGTTGTCGGTTCATTAAAAGGGCCGTCCAGATGATTCAGCGCTGTGTTCGACACTGGAATTTGTCTGAAAACCTGATAAGCACAAGAATGCAAGAAATGTAAGCGGGAGAGCCGAATACAGGCTTCTGTGAAATGAGCAGAGAAATGAAAAATGACCGGGATATCAAGTTCCAAATCCCACCAATGCCTATCACCCCAATTTCTGAAGAGAGAAAATCTTCAAATCAATTTTCAAAATTCATCAGCTTCATATGTATTCTTTGTTCACTGCTACTGCTGTGACTCGACACTAGATTTATTGAATGGGTTTGATGTCACGCTGATCCATTCCTTACAGAACATGTTCCTACCAGAGAACCCGATTTGATGTAGATAAATAAGCCTCCAATTATTTCTGCATCACACAAACATGCAGCCTCTGTAGCGCAGTAGGCAGCGCGTAAGTCTCATAATCTTAAGGTCGTGAGTTCGATCCTCAACCGGGGCACAGGTTCTTTTGTCTTGTAATTCAAATGTCTGTGTTGTTGGTTCATTAAGAGGGCCGTCCTGATGATTCAGCGCTGTGTTCGTCATTGGAATTTGTCTGAAAACCTGATAAGCACAAGAATGCAAGAAATGTAAGGGGGAGAGCCGAATACAGACTTCTGTGAAATGAGCAGAGAAATGAAAAATGACCGGGATATCAAGTTTTAAATCCCACCAATGCCTATCACCCCAATTTCTGAAGAGAGAAAATCTTCAAATCAATTTTCAAAATTCATCAGCTTCATATGTATTCTTTGTTCACTGCTACTGCTGTGACTCGACACTAGATTTATTGAATGGGTTTGATGTCACGCTGACCCATTCCTTACAGAACATGTTCCTACCAGAGAACCCGATTTGATGTAGATAAATAAGCCTCCAGTTATTTCTGCATCACACAAACATGCAGCCTCGGTAGCGCAGTAGGCAGCGCGTAAGTCTCATAATCTTAAGGTCGTGAGTTCGATCCTCACCCGGGGCACAGGTTCTTTTGTCTTGTAATTCAAATGTCTGTGTTGTTGGTTCATTAAAAGGGCCGTCAACGTAAATCAGCGCTGTGTACCTCTGTCACTGGAATTTGTCTCGAAACCTGATAAACACATGAATGCAAGAAATGAAAGGGGAAAACCGAATTCATACAGTAAGTCAGTGAAATGAGCCGATAAAAGTAAAATAGCCAGGAGGACAAGGTTCAAATCCCACCGATGCCTAACACCCCAATTTCTGAAGAGAGGAAATCTTCAAGACAATTTTCAAAATTCATCAGTTGCATATGTATACTTTGTTCACTGCTACTGCTGTGACTCGACACTAGATTTATTGAATGGGTTTGATGTCACGCTGACCCATTCCTTACAGAACATGTTCCTACCAGAGAACCCGATTTGATGTAGATAAATAAGCCTCCAGTTATTTCTGCATCACACAAACATGCAGCCTCGGTAGCGCAGTAGGCAGCGCGTAAGTCTCAAAATCTTAAGGTCGTGAGTTCGATCCTCAACCGGGGCACAGGTTCTTTTGTCTTGTAATTCAAATGTCTGTGTTGTTGGTTCATTAAGAGGGCCGTCCTGATGATTCAGCGCTGTGTTCGTCACTGGAATTTGTCTGAAAACCTGATAAGCACAAGAATGCAAGAAATGTAAGGGGGAGAGCCGAATACAGGCCTCTGTGAAATGAGCAGAGAAATGAAAAATGACCGGGATATCAAGTTTCAAATCCCACCAATGCCTATCACCCCAATTTCTGAAGAGAGAAAATCTTCAAATCAATTTTCAAAATTCATCAGCTTCATATGTATTCTGTGTTCACTGCCACTGCTGTGACTCGACACTAGATTTATTGAATGGTTTTGATGTCACGCGGACCCATTCATTACAGAACATGTTCCTACCAGAGAACCCTATTTGATGTAGTTAAATAAGCCTCCAGTTATTTCTGCATCACAGAAACATGCAGCCTCGGTAGCGCAGTAGGCAGCGCGTAAGTCTCATAATCTTAAGGTCGTGAGTTCGAACCTCACCCGGGGCACAGGTTCTTTTGTCTTGTAATTCAAATGTCTGTGTTGTTGGTTCATTAAAAGGGCCGTCAATGTAATTCAGCGCTGTGTATCTCTGTCACTGGAATTTGTCTCGAAACCTGATAAGCACATGAATGCAAGAAATGAAAGGGGAAAGCCGAATTCATACAGTAAGTCAGTGAAATGAGCCGATAAATGTAAAATAGCCAGGAGGACAAGGTTCAAATCCCACCGATGCCTAACACCCCAATTTCTGAAGAGAGAAAATCTTCAAGACAATTTTCAAAATTCATCAGTTGCATATGTATACTTTGTTCACTGCTGCTGCTGTGATTCGCCACTTGAATTATTGAATGGGATGGATGTCTCTCGGACCCGTTCATTACAGAACATGTTCCTACCCGAGAACCCGATTTGATGAAGTTAAATAAGCCTCCATTTGTCTCTGTATTACAAATACACGGAGCTTCGGTAGCTAAGTAGGCAGCGCGTAAGTCTCATAATATTAAGGTTGTGAGTTCGATCAACACCCTGGGCACATATTCTTTGTCTTGTAATTCAAATGTCTGTGTTGTCGGTTCAATAAAAGGGCCGTCCAGATGATTCAGCGCTGTGTTCTTCACTGGAATTTGTCTGAAAACCTGATAAGCACAAGAATGCAAGAAATGTAAGGGGGAGAGCCGAATACAGGCCTCTGTGAAATGAGCAGAGAAATGAATAATGACCGGGATATCAAGTTCCAAATCCCACCAATGCCTATCACCCCAATTTCTGAAGAGAGAAAATCTTCAAATCAATTTTCAAAATTCATCAGCTTTATATGTATTCTTTGTTCACTGCTACTGCTGTGCCTCGACACTAGATTTATTGAATGGGTTTGATGTCACGCTGACCCATTCCTTACAGAACATGTTCCTACCAGAGAACCCGATTTGATGTAGATAAATAAGCCTCCAGTTATTTCTGCATCACACAAACATGCAGCCTCGGTAGCGCAGTAGGCAGCGCGTAAGTCTCATAATCTTAAGGTCGTGAGTTCGATCCTCAACCGGGGCACAGGTTCTTTTGTCTTGTAAGTCAAAGGTCTGTGTTGTTGGTTCATTAAGAGGGCCGTCCTGATGATTCAGCGCTGTGTTCGTCACTGGAATTTGTCTGAAAACCTGATAAGCACAAGAATGCAAGAAATGTAAGGGGGAGAGCCGAATACAGGCTTCTGTGAAATGAGCAGAGAAATGAAAAATGACCGGGATATCAAGTTCCAAATCCCACCAATGCCTATCACCCCAATTTCTGAAGAGAGAAAATCTTCAAATCAATTTTCAAAATTCATCAGCTTCATATGTATTCTTTGTTCACTGCTACTGCTGTGACTCGACACTAGATTTATTGAATGGGTTTGATGTCACGCTGACCCATTCCTTACAGAACATGTTCCTACCAGAGAACCCGATTTGATGTAGATAAATAAGCCTCCAGTTATTTCTGCATCACACAAACATGCAGCATCGGTAGCGCAGTAGGCAGCGCGTAAGTCTCAAAATCTTAAGGTCGTGAGTTCGATCCTCAACCGGGGCACAGGTTCTTTTGTCTTGTAATTCAAATGTCTGTGTTGTTGGTTCATTAAGAGGGCCGTCCTGATGATTCAGCGCTGTGTTCGTCACTGGAATTTGTCTGAAAACCTGATAAGCACAAGAATGCAAGAAATGTAAGGGGGAGAGCCGAATACAGGCCTCTGTGAAATGAGCAGAGAAATGAAAAATGACCGGGATATCAAGTTTCAAATCCCACCAATGCCTATCACCCCAATTTCTGAAGAGAGAAAATCTTCAAATCAATTTTCAAAATTCATCAGCTTCATATGTATTCTGTGTTCACTGCCACTGCTGTGACTCGACACTAGATTTATTGAATGGTTTTGATGTCACGCGGACCCATTCATTACAGAACATGTTCCTACCAGAGAACCCTATTTGATGTAGTTAAATAAGCCTCCAGTTATTTCTGCATCACAAAAACATGCAGCCTCGGTAGCGCAGTAGGCAGCGCGTAAGTCTCATAATCTTAAGGTCGTGAGTTCGAACCTCACCCGGGGCACAGGTTCTTTTGTCTTGTAATTCAAATGTCTGTGTTGTTGGTTCATTAAAAGGGCCGTCAATGTAATTCAGCGCTGTGTATCTCTGTCACTGGAATTTGTCTCGAAACCTGATAAGCACATGAATGCAAGAAATGAAAGGGGAAAGCCGAATTCATACAGTAAGTCAGTGAAATGAGCCGATAAATGTAAAATAGCCAGGAGGACAAGGTTCAAATCCCACCGATGCCTAACACCCCAATTTCTGAAGAGAGAAAATCTTCAAGACAATTTTCAAAATTCATCAGTTGCATATGTATACTTTGTTCACTGCTGCTGCTGTGATTCGCCACTTGAATTATTGAATGGGATGGATGTCTCTCGGACCCGTTCATTACAGAACATGTTCCTACCCGAGAACCCGATTTGATGAAGTTAAATAAGCCTCCATTTGTCTCTGTATTACAAATACACGGAGCTTCGGTAGCTAAGTAGGCAGCGCGTAAGTCTCATAATATTAAGGTTGTGAGTTCGATCAACACCCTGGGCACATATTCTTTGTCTTGTAATTCAAATGTCTGTGTTGTCGGTTCAATAAAAGGGCCGTCCAGATGATTCAGCGCTGTGTTCTTCACTGGAATTTGTCTGAAAACCTGATAAGCACAAGAATGCAAGAAATGTAAGGGGGAGAGCCGAATACAGGCCTCTGTGAAATGAGCAGAGAAATGAATAATGACCGGGATATCAAGTTCCAAATCCCACCAATGCCTATCACCCCAATTTCTGAAGAGAGAAAATCTTCAAATCAATTTTCAAAATTCATCAGCTTCATATGTATTCTTTGTTCACTGCTACTGCTGTGCCTCGACACTAGATTTATTGAATGGGTTTGATGTCACGCTGACCCATTCCTTACAGAACATGTTCCTACCAGAGAACCCGATTTGATGTAGATAAAAAAGCCTCCAATTATTTCTGCATCACACAAACATGCAGCCTCTGTAGCGCAGTAGGCAGCGCGTAAGTCTCATAATCTTAAGGTCGTGAGTTCGATCCTCAACCGGGGCACAGGTTCTTTTGTCTTGTAATTCAAATGTCTGTGTTGTTGGTTCATTAAGAGGGCCGTCCTGATTATTCAGCGCTGTGTTCGTCATTGGAATTTGTCTGAAAACCTGATAAGCACAAGAATGCAAGAAATGTAAGGGGGAGAGCCGAATACAGGCTTCTGTGAAATGAGCAGAGAAATGAAAAATGACCGGGATATCAAGTTCCAAATCCCACCAATGCCTATCACCCCAATTTCTGAAGAGAGAAAATCTTCAAATCAATTTTCAAAATTCATCAGCTTCATATGTATTCTTTGTTCACTGCTACTGCTGTGACTCGACACTAGATTTATTGAATGGGTTTGATGTCACGCTGACCCATTCCTTACAGAACATGTTCCTACCAGAGAACCCGATTTGATGTAGATAAATAAGCCTCAAATTATTTCTGCATCACACAAACATGCAGCCTCGGTAGCGCAGTAGGCAGCGCGTAAGTCTCATAATCTTAAGGTCGTGAGTTCGATCCTCACCCGGGGCACAGGTTCTTTTGTCTTGTAATTCAAATGTCTGTGTTGTTGGTTCATTAAAAGGGCCGTCAATGTAATTCAGCGCTGTGTATCTCTGTCACTGGAATTTGTCTCGAAACCTAATAAGCACATGAATGCAAGAAATGAAAGGGGAAAGCCGAATTCATACAGTAAGTCAGTGAAATGAGCCGATAAAAGTAAAATAGCCAGGAGGACAAGGTTCAAATCCAACCGATGCCTAACACCCCAATTTCTGAAGAGAGAAAATCTTCAAGACAATTTTCAAAATTCATCAGTTGCATATGTATACTTTGTTCACAGCTGCTGCTGTGATTCGCCACTTGAATTATTGAATGGGATGGATGTCTCTCGGACCCGTTCATTACAGAACATGTTCCTACCCGAGAACCCGATTTGATGAAGTTAAATAAGCCTCCATTTGTCTCCGTATTACAAATACACGGAGCTTCGGTAGCTAAGTGGGCAGCGCGTAAGTCTCATAATATTAAGGTTGTGAGTTCGATCGACACCCTGGGCACATATTCTTTGTCTTGTAATTCAAATGTCTGTGTTGTCGGTTCATTAAAAGGCCGTCCAGATGATTCAGCGCTGTGTTCGACACTGGAATTTGTCTGAAAACCTGATAAGCACAAGAATGCAAGAAATGTAAGGGGGAGAGCCGAATACAGGCTTCTGTGAAATGAGCAGAGAAATGAAAAATGACCGGGATATCAAGTTCCAAATCCCACCAATGCCTATCACCCCAATTTCTGAAGAGAGAAAATCTTCAAATCAATTTTCAAAATTCATCAGCTTCATATGTATTCTTTGTTCACTGCTACTGCTGTGACTCGACACTAGATTTATTGAATGGGTTTGATGTCACGCTGACCCATTCCTTACAGAACATGTTCCTACCAGAGAACCCGATTTGATGTAGATAAATAAGCCTCCAGTTATTTCTGCATCACACAAACATGCAGCCTCGGTAGCGCAGTAGGCAGCGCGTAAGTCTCATAATCTTAAGGTCGTGAGTTCGATCCTCAACCGGGGCACAGGTTCTTTTGTCTTGTAATTCAAATGTCTGTGTTGTTGGTTCATTAAAAGGGCCGTCCTGATGATTCAGCGCTGTGTTCGTCACTGGAATTTGTCTGAAAACCTGATAAGCACAAGAATGCAAGAAATGTAAGGGGGAGAGCCGAATACAGGCCTCTGTGAAATGAGCAGAGAAATGATAAATGACCGGGATATCAAGTTTCAAATCCCACCAATGCCTATCACCCCAATTTCTGAAGAGAGAAAATCTTGAAATCAATTTTCAAAATTCATCAGCTTCATATGTATTCTGTGTTCACTGCTACTGCTGTGACTCGACACTAGATTTATTGAATGGGTTTGATGTCACGCGGACCCATTCATTACAGAACATGTTCCTACCAGAGAACCCGATTTGATGTAGTTAAATAAGCCTCCAGTTATTTCTGCATCACAAAAACATGCAGCCTCGGTAGCGCAGTAGGCAGCGCGTAAGTCTCATAATCTTAAGGTCGTGAGTTCGATCCTCACCCGGGGCACAGGTTCTTTTGTCTTGTAATTCAAATGTCTGTGTTGTTGGTTCATTAAAAGGGCCGTCAATGTAATTCAGCGCTGTGTACCTCTGTCACTGGAATTTGTCTCGAAACCTGATAAGCACATGAATGCAAGAAATGAAAGGGGAAAGCCGAATTCATACAGTAAGTCAGTGAAATGAGCCGATAAAAGTAAAATAGCCAGGAGGACAAGGTTCAAATCCAACCGATGCCTAACACCCCAATTTCTGAAGAGAGAAAATCTTCAAGACAATTTTCAAAATTCATCAGTTGCATATGTATACTTTGTTCACAGCTGCTGCTGTGATTCGCCACTTGAATTATTGAATGGGATGGATGTCTCTCGGACCCGTTCATTACAGAACATGTTCCTACCCGAGAACCCGATTTGATGAAGTTAAATAAGCCTCCATTTGTCTCCGTATTACAAATACACGGAGTTTCGGTAGCTAAGTGGGCAGCACGTAAGTCTCATAATATTAAGGTTGTGAGTTCGATCGACACCCTGGGCACATATTCTTTGTCTTGTAATTCAAATGTCTGTGTTGTCGGTTCATTAAAAGGCCGTCCAGATGATTCAGCGCTGTGTTCGACACTGGAATTTGTCTGAAAACCTGATAAGCACAAGAATGCAAGAAATGTAAGGGGGAGAGCAGAATACAGGCTTCTGTGAAATGAGCAGAGAAATGAAAAATGACCGGGATATCAAGTTCCAAATCCCACCAATGCCTATCACCCCAATTTCTGAAGAGAGAAAATCTTCAAATCAATTTTCAAAATTCATCAGCTTCATATGTATTCTTTGTTCACTTCTACTGCTGTGACTCGACACTAGATTTATTGAATGGGTTTGATGTCACGCTGACCCATTCCTTACAGAACATGTTCTTACCAGAGAACCCGATTTGATGTAGATAAATAAGCCTCCAGTTATTTCTGCATCACACAAACATGCAGCCTCGGTAGCGCAGTAGGCAGCGCGTAAGTCTCATAATCTTAAGGTCGTGAGTTCGATCCTCAACCGGGGCACAGGTTCTTTTGTCTTGTAAGTCAAAGGTCTGTGTTGTTGGTTCATTAAGAGGGCCGTCCTGATGATTCAGCGCTGTGTTCGTCACTGGAATTTGTCTGAAAACCTGATAAGCACAAGAATGCAAGAAATGTAAGGGGGAGAGCCGAATACAGGCTTCTGTGAAATGAGCAGAGAAATGAAAAATGACCGGGATATCAAGTTCCAAATCCCACCAATGCCTATCACCCCAATTTCTGAAGAGAGAAAATCTTCAAATCAATTTTCAAAATTCATCAGCTTCATATGTATTCTTTGTTCACTGCTACTGCTGTGACTCGACACTAGATTTATTGAATGGGTTTGATGTCACGCTGACCCATTCCTTACAGAACATGTTCCTACCAGAGAACCCGATTTGATGTAGATAAATAAGCCTCCAATTATTTCTGCATCACATGTAGCCTCGGTAGCGCAGTCGGCAGCGCGTAAGTCTCATAATCTTAAGGTCGTGAGTTCGATCCTCAACCGGGGCACAGGTTCTTTTGTCTTGTAATTCAAATGTCTGTGTTGTTGGTTCATTAAAAGGGCCGTCCTGATTATTTAGCGCTGTGTTCGTCACTGGAATTTGTCTGAAAACCTGATAAGCACAAGAATGCAAGAAATGTAAGGGGGAGAGCCGAATACAGGCCTCTGTGAAATGAGCAGAGAAATGAAAAATGACCGGGATATCAAGTTTCAAATCCCACCAATGCCTATCACCCCAATTTCTGAAGAGAGAAAATCTTCAAATCAATTTTCAAAATTCATCAGCTTCATATGTATTCTGTGTTCACTGCTACTGCTGTGACTCGACACTAGATTTATTGAATGGGTTTGATGTCACGCGGACCCATTCATTACAGAACATGTTCCTACCAGAGAACCCGATTTGATGTAGTTAAATAAGCCTCCAGTTATTTCTGCATCACAAAAACATGCAGCCTCGGTAGCGCAGTAGGCAGCGCGTAAGTCTCATGATCTTAAGGTCGTGATTTCGATCCTCACCCGGGGCACAGGTTCTTTTGTCTTGTAATTCAAATGTCTGTTTTGTTGGTTCATTAAAAGGGCCGTCAATGTAATTCAGCGCTGTGTACCTCTGTCACTGGAATTTGTCTCGAAACCTGATAAGCACATGAATGCAAGAAATGAAAGGGGAAAGCCGAATTCATACAGTAAGTCAGTGAAATGAGCCGATAAAAGTAAAATAGCCAGGAGGACAAGGTTCAAATCCCACCGATGCCTATCACCCCAATTTCTGAAGAGAGAAAATCTTCAAGACAATTTTCAAAATTCATCAGTTGCATATGTATACTTTGTTCACAGCTGCTGCTGTGATTCGCCACTTGAATTTTTGAATGGGATGGATGTCTCTCGGACCCGTTCATTACAGAACATGTTCCTACCCGAGAACCCGATTTGATGAAGTTAAATAAGCCTCCATTTGTCTCTGTATTACAAATACACGGAGCTTCGGTAGCTAAGTAGGCAGCGCGTAAGTCTCGTAATATTAAGGTTGTGAGTTCGATCGACACGCTGGGCACATATTCTTTGTCTTGTAATTGAAATGTCTGTGTTGTCGGTTCATTAAAAGGGCCGTCCAGATGATTCAGCGCTGTGTTCGACACTGGAATTTGTTTGAAAACCTGATAAGCACAAGAATGCAAGAAATGTATGGGGGAGAGCCGAATACAGGCTTCTGTGAAATGAGCAGAGAAATGAAAAATGACCGGGATATCAAGTTCCAAATCCCACCAATGCCTATCACCCCAATTTCTGAAGAGAGAAAATCTTCAAATCAATTTTCAAAATTCATCAGCTTCATATGTATTCTTTGTTCACTGCTACTGCTGTGACTCGACACTAGATTTATTGAATGGGTTTGATGTCACGCTGACCCATTCCTTACAGAACATGTTCCTACCAGAGAACCCGATTTGATGTAGATAAATAAGCCTCCAGTTATTTCTGCATCACACAAACATGCAGCCTCGGTAGCGCAGTAGGCAGCGCGTAAGTCTCATAATCTTAAGGTCGTGAGTTCGATCCTCAACCGGGGCACAGGTTCTTTTGTCTTGTAATTCAAATGTCTGTGTTGTTGGTTCAGTAAGAGGGCCGTCCTGATGATTCAGCGCTGTGTTCGTCACTGGAATTTGTCTGAAAACCTGATAAGCACAAGAATGCAAGAAATGTAAGGGGGAGAGCCGAATACAGGCCTCTGTGAAATGAGCAGAGAAATGAAAAATGACCGGGATATCAATTTTCAAATCCCACCAATGCCTATCACCCCAATTTCTGAAGAGAGAAAATCTTCAAATCAATTTTCAAAATTCATCAGCTTCATATGTATTCTGTGTTCACTGCTACTGCTGTGACTCGACACTAGATTTATTGAATGGGTTTGATGTCACGCGGACCCATTCATTACAGAACATGTTCCTACCAGAGAACCCTATTTGATGTAGTTAAATAAGCCTCCAGTTATTTCTGCATCACAGAAACATGCAGCCTCGGTAGCGCAGTAGGCAGCGCGTAAGTCTCATAATCTTAAGGTCGTGAGTACGATCCTCACCCGGGGCACAGGATCCTTTTGTCTTGTAATTCAAATGTCTGTGTTGTTGGTTCATTAAAAGGGCCGTCAATGTAATTCAGCGCTGTGTACCTCTGTCACTGGAATTTGTCTCGAAACCTGATAAGCACATGAATGCAAGAAATGAAAGGGGAAAGCCGAATTCATACAGTAAGTCAGTGAAATGAGCCGATAAATGTAAAATAGCCAGGAGGACACGGTTCAAATCCCACCGATGCCTAACACCCCGATTTCTGAAGAGAGAAAATCTTCAAGACTATTTTCAAAATTCATCAGTTGCATATGTATACTTTGTTCACTGCTGCTGCTGTGATTCGCCACTTGAATTATTGAATGGGATGGATGTCTCTCGGACCCGTTCATTACAGAACATGTTCCTACCAGAGAACCCGATTTGATGTAGATAAATAAGCCTCCAGTTATTTCTGCATCACACAAACATGCAGCCTCGGTAGCGCAGTAGGCAGCGCGTAAGTCTCATAATCTTAAGGTCGTGAGTTCGATCCTAACCGGGGCACAGGTCCTTTTGTCTTGTAAGTCAAATGTCTGTGTTGTTGGTTCATTAAGAGGGCCGTCCTGATGATTCAGCGCTGTGTTCGTCACTGGAATTTGTCTGAAAACCTGATAAGCACAAGAATGCAAGAAATGTAAGGGGGAGAGCCGAATACAGGCTTCTGCGAAATGAGCAGAGAAATGAAAAATGACCGGGATATCAAGTTCCAAATCCCACCAATGCCTATCACCCCAATTTCTGAAGAGAGAAAATCTTCAAATCAATTTTCAAAATTCATCAGCTTCATATGTATTCTTTGTTCACTGCTACTGCTGTGACTCGACACTAGATTTATTGAATGGGTTTGATGTCACGCTGACCCATTCCTTACAGAACATGTTCCTACCAGAGAACCCGATTTGATGTAGATAAATAAGCCTCCAATTATTTCTGCATCACAAAAACATGCAGCCTCGGTAGCGCAGTAGGCAGCGCGTAAGTCTCATGATCTTAAAGTCGTGATTTCGATCCTCACCCGGGGCACAGGTTCTTTTGTCTTGTAATTCAAATGTCTGTTTTGTTGGTTCATTAAAAGGGCCGTCAATGTAATTCAGCGCTGTGTACCTCTGTCACTGGAATTTGTCTCGAAACCTGATAAGCACATGAATGCAAGAAATGAAAGGGGAAAGCCGAATTCATACAGTAAGTCAGTGAAATGAGCCGATAAAAGTAAAATAGCCAGGAGGACAAGGTTCAAATCCCACCGATGCCTAACACCCCAATTTCTGAAGAGAGAAAATCTTCAAGACAATTTTCAAAATTCATCAGTTGCATATGTATACTTTGTTCACTGCTACTGCTGTGACTCGACACTAGATTTATTGAATGGGTTTGATGTCACGCTGACCCATTCCTTACAGAACATGTTCCTACCAGAGAACCCGATTTGATGTAGATAAATAAGCCTCCAATTATTTCTGCATCACACAAACATGCAGCCTCTGTAGCGCAGTAGGCAGCGCGTAAGTCTCATAATCTTAAGGTCGTGAGTTCGATCCTCAACCGGGGCACAGGTTCTTTTGTCTTGTAATTCAAATGTCTGTGTTGTTGGTTCATTAAGAGGGCCGTCCTGATGATTCAGTGCTGTGTTCGTCACTGGAATTTGTCTGAAAACCTGATAAGCACAAGAATGCAAGAAATGTAAGGGGGAGAGCCGAATACAGGCCTCTGTGAAATGAGCAGAGAAATGAAAAATGACCGGGATATCAAGTTTCAAATCCCACCAATGCCTATCACCCCAATTTCTGAAGAGAGAAAATCTTCAAATCAATTTTCAAAATTCATCAGCTTCATATGTATTCTGTGTTCACTGCCACTGCTGTGACTCGACACTAGATTTATTGAATGGTTTTGATGTCACGCTGACCCATTCATTACAGAACATGTTCCTACCAGAGAACCCTATTTGATGTAGTTAAATAAGCCTCCAGTTATTTCTGCCTCGGTAGCGCAGTAGGCAGCGCGTAAGTCTCATAATCTTAAGGTCGTGAGTTCGAACCTCACCCGGGGCACAGGTTCTTTTGTCTTGTAATTCAAATGTCTGTGTTGTTGGTTCATTAAAAGGGCCGTCAATGTAATTCAGCGCTGTGTATCTCTGTCACTGGAATTTGTCTCGAAACCTGATAAGCACATGAATGCAAGAAATGAAAGGGGAAAGCCGAATTCATACAGTAAGTCAGTGAAATGAGCCGATAAATGTAAAATAGCCAGGAGGACAAGGTTCAAATCCCACCAATGCCTAACACCCCAATTTCTGAAGAGAGAAAATCTTCAAGACAATTTTCAAAATTCATCAGTTGCATATGTATACTTTGTTCACTGCTGCTGCTGTGATTCGCCACTTGAATTATTGAATGGGATGGATGTCTCTCGGACCCGTTCATTACAGAACATGTTCCTACCCGAGAACCCGATTTGATGAAGTTAAATAAGCCTCCATTTGTCTCTGTATTACAAATACACGGAGCTTCGGTAGCTAAGTAGGCAGCGCGTAAGTCTCATAATATTAAGGTTGTGAGTTCGATCAACACCCTGGGCACATATTCTTTGTCTTGTAATTCAAATGTCTGTGTTGTCGGTTCAATAAAAGGGCCGTCCAGATGATTCAGCGCTGTGTTCTTCACTGGAATTTGTCTGAAAACCTGATAAGCACAAGAATGCAAGAAATGTAAGGGGGAGAGCCGAATACAGGCCTCTGTGAAATGAGCAGAGAAATGAATAATGACCGGGATATCAAGTTCCAAATCCCACCAATGCCTATCACCCCAATTTCTGAAGAGAGAAAATCTTCGAATCAATTTTCAAAATTCATCAGCTTCATATGTATTCTTTGTTCACTGCTACTGCTGTGCCTCGACACTAGATTTATTGAATGGGTTTGATGTCACGCTGACCCATTCCTTACAGAACATGTTCCTACCAGAGAACCCGATTTGATGTAGATAAATAAGCCTCCAATTATTTCTGCATCACACAAACATGCAGCCTCTGTAGCGCAGTAGGCAGCGCGTAAGTCTCATAATCTTAAGGTCGTGAGTTCGATCCTCAACCGGGGCACAGGTTCTTTTGTCTTGTAATTCAAATGTCTGTGTTGTTGGTTCATTAAAAGGGCCGGCCTGATGATTCAGCGCTGTGTTCGTCACTGGAATTTGTCTGAAAACCTGATAAGCACAAGAATGCAAGAAATGTAAGGGGGAGAGCCGA
This sequence comes from Meconema thalassinum, assembly GCA_946902985.2. NCBI lineage: Eukaryota > Metazoa > Arthropoda > Insecta > Orthoptera > Tettigoniidae > Meconema > Meconema thalassinum. Next base: position 302,299,116 of record OX336392.1, on the reverse strand, counting down.
ATACAGGCCTCTGTGAAATGAGCAGAGAAATGAAAAATGACCGGGATATCAAGTTTCAAATCCCACCAATGCCTATCACCCCAATTTCTGAAGAGAGAAAATCTTGAAATCAATTTTCAAAATTCATCAGCTTCATATGTATTCTGTGTTCACTGCTACTGCTGTGACTCGACACTAGATTTATTGAATGGGTTTGATGTCACGCGGACCCATTCATTACAGAACATGTTCCTACCAGAGAACCCGATTTGATGTAGTTAAATAAGCCTCCAGTTATTTCTGCATCACAAAAACATGCAGCCTCGGTAGCGCAGTAGGCAGCGCGTAAGTCTCATAATCTTAAGTTCGTGAGTTCGATCCTCACCCGGGGCACAGGATCTTTTGTCTTGTAATTCAAATGTCTGTGTTGTTGGTTCATTAAAAGGGCCGTCAATGTAATTCAGCGCTGTGTACCTCTGTCACTGGAATTTGTCTCGAAACCTGATAAGCACATGAATGCAAGAAATGAAAGGGGAAAGCCGAATTCATACAGTAAGTCAGTGAAATGAGCCGATAAAAGTAAAATAGCCAGGAGGACAAGGTTCAAATCCCACCGATGCCTAACACCCCAATTTCTGAAGAGAGAAAATCTTCAAGACAATTTTCAAAATTCATCAGTTGCATATGTATACTTTGTTCACAGCTGCTGCTGTGATTCGCCACTTGAATTATTGAATGGGATGGATGTCTCTCGGACCCGTTCATTACAGAACATGTTCCTACCCGAGAACCCGATTTGATGAAGTTAAATAAGCCTCCATTTGTCTCCGTATTACAAATACACGGAGCTTCGGTAGCTAAGTGGGCAGCGCGTAAGTCTCATAATATTAAGGTTGTGAGTTCGATCGACACCCTGGGCACATATTCTTTGTCTTGTAATTCAAATGTCTGTGTTGTCGGTTCATTAAAAGGCCGTCCAGATGATTCAGCGCTGTGTTCGACACTGGAATTTGTCTGAAAACCTGATAAGCACAAGAATGCAAGAAATGTAAGGGGGAGAGCCGAATACAGGCTTCTGTGAAATGAGCAGAGAAATGAAAAATGACCGGGATATCAAGTTCCAAATCCCACCAATGCCTATCACCCCAATTTCTGAAGAGAGAAAATCTTCAAATCAATTTTCAAAATTCATCAGCTTCATATGTATTCTTTGTTCACTGCTACTGCTGTGACTCGACACTAGATTTATTGAATGGGTTTGATGTCACGCTGACCCATTCCTTACAGAACATGTTCCTACCAGAGAACCCGATTTGATGTAGATAAATAAGCCTCCAGTTATTTCTGCATCACACAAACATGCAGCCTCGGTAGCGCAGTAGGCAGCGCGTAAGTCTCATAATCTTAAGGTCGTGAGTTCGATCCTCAACCGGGGCACAGTTTCTTTTGTCTTGTAAGTCAAATGTCTGTGTTGTTGGTTCATTAAGAGGGCCGTCCTGATGATTCAGCGCTGTGTTCGTCACTGGAATTTGTCTGAAAACCTGATAAGCACAAGAATGCAAGAAATGTAAGGGGGAGAGCCGAATACAGGCTTCTGTGAAATGAGCAGAGAAATGAAAAATGACCGGGATATCAAGTTCCAAATCCCACCAATGCCTATCACCCCAATTTCTGAAGAGAGAAAATCTTCAAATCAATTTTCAAAATTCATCAGCTTCATATGTATTCTTTGTTCACTGCTACTGCTGTGACTCGACACTAGATTTATTGAATGGGTTTGATGTCACGCTGACCCATTCCTTACAGATCATGTTCCTACCAGAGAACCCGATTTGATGTAGATAAATAAGCCTCCAATTATTTCTGCATCACACAAACATGCAGCCTCGGTAGCGCAGTAGGCGGCGCGTAAGTCTCATAATCCTAAGGTCGTGAGTTCGATCCTCAACCGGGGCACAGGTTCTTTTGTCTTGTAATTCAAATGTCTGTGTTGTTGGTTCATGAAAAGGGCCGTCCTGATGATTCAGCGCTGTGTTCGTCACTGGAATTTGTCTGAAAACCTGATAAGCACAAGAATGCAAGAAATGTAAGGGGGAGAGCCGAATACAGGCCTCTGTGAAATGAGCAGAGAAATGAAAAATGACCGGGATATCAAGTTTCAAATCCCACCAATGCCTAACACCCCAATTTCTGAAGAGAGAAAATCTTCAAATCAATTTTCAGAATTCATCAGCTTCATATGTATTCTGTGTTCACTGCTACTGCTGTGACTCGACACTAGATTTATTGAATGGGTTTGATGTCACGCGGACCCATTCATTACAGAAAATGTTCCTACCAGAGAACCCGATTTGATGTAGTTAAATAAGCCTCCAGTTATTTCTGCATCACAAAAACATGCAGCCTCGGTAGCGCAGTAGGCAGCGCGAAAGTCTCATGATCTTAAGGTCGTGAGTTCGATCCTCAACCGGGGCACAGGTTCTTTTGTCTTGTAATTCAAATGTCTGTGTTGTTGGTTCATTAAAAGGGCCGTCCTGATGATTCAGCGCTGTGTTCGTCACTGGAATTTGTCTGAAAACCTGATAAGCACAAGAATGCAAGAAATGTAAGGGGGAGAGCCGAATACAGGCCTCTGTGAAATGAGCAGAGAAATGAAAAATGACCGGGATATCAAGTTTCAAATCCCACCAATGCCTATCACCCCAATTTCTGAAGAGAGAAAATCTTCAAATCAATTTTCAAAATTCATCAGCTTCATATGTATTCTGTGTTCACTGCTACTGCTGTGACTCGACACTAGATTTATTGAATGGGTTTGATGTCACGCGGACCCATTCATTACAGAACATGTTCCTAACCGAGAACCCGATTTGATGAAGTTAAATAAGCCTCCATTTGTCTCTGTATTACAAATACACGGAGCTTCGGTAGCTAAGTAGGCAGCGCGTAAATCTCATAATATTAAGGTTGTGAGTTCGATCAACACCCTGGGCACATATTCTTTGTCTTGTAATTCAAATGTCTGTGTTGTCGGTTCATTAAAAGGGCCGTCCAGATGATTCAGCGCTGTGTTCTTCACTGGAATTTGTCTGAAAACCTGATAAGCACAAGAATGCAAGAAATGTAAGGGGGAGAGCCGAATACAGGCCTCTGTGAAATGAGCAGAGAAATGAAAAATGACCGGGATATCAAGTTTCAAATCCCACCAATGCCTATCACCCCAATTTCTGAAGAGAGAAAATCTTGAAATCAATTTTCAAAATTCATCAGCTTCATATGTATTCTGTGTTTACTGCTACTGCTGTGACTCGACACTAGATTTATTGAATGGGTTTGATGTCACGCGGACCCACTCATTACAGAACATGTTCCTACCAGAGAACCCGATTTGATGTAGTTAAATAAGCCTCCAGTTATTTCTGAATCACAAAAACATGCAGCCTCGGTAGCGCAGTAGGCAGCGCGTAAGTCTCATAATCTTAAGGTCGTGAGTTCGATCCTCAACCGGGGCACAGGTTCTTTTGTCTTGTAATTCAAATGTCTGTGTTGTTGGTTCATTAAAAGGGCCGTCAATGTAATTCAGCGCTGTGTATCTCTGTCACTGGAATTTGTCTCGAAACCTGATAAGCACTTGAATGCAAGAAATGAAAGGGGGAAAGCCGAATTCATACAGTAAGTCAGTGAAATGAGCCGATAAATGTAAAATAGCCAGGAGGACAAGGTTCAAATCCCACCGATGCCTAACACCCCAATTTCTGAAGAGAGAAAATCTTCAAGACAATTTTCAAAATTCATCAGTTGCATATGTATATTTTGTTCACTGCTGCTGCTGTGATTCGCCACTTGAATTATTGAATGGGATGGATGTCTCTCGGACCCGTTCATTACAGAACATGTTCCTACCCGAGAACCCGATTTGATGAAGTTAAATAAGCCTCCATTTGTCTCTGTATTACAAATTCACGGAGCTTCGGTAGCTAAGTAGGCAGCGCGTAAGTCTCATAATATTAAGGTTGTGAAATCGATCGACACCCTGGGCACATATTCTTTGTCTTGTAATTCAAATGTCTGTGTTGTCGGTTCATTAAACGGGCCGTCCAGATGATTCAGCGCTGTGTTCGACACTGGAATTTGTCTGAAAACCTGATAAGCACAAGAATGCAAGAAATGTAAGGGGGAGAGCCGAATACAGGCTTCTGTGAAATGAGCAGAGAAATGAAAAATGACCGGGATATCAAGTTCCAATTCCCACCAATGCCTATCACCCCAATTTCTCAAGAGAGAAAATCTTCAAATCAATTTTCAAAATTCATCAGCTTCATATGTATTCTTTGTTCACTGCTACTGCTGTGACTCGACACTAGATTTATTGAATGGGTTTGATGTCACGCTGACCCATTCCTTACAGAACATGTTCCTACCAGAGAACCCGATTTGATGTAGATAAATAAGCCTCCAGTTATTTCTGCATCACACAAACATGCAGCCTCGGTAGCGCAGTAGGCAGCGCGTAAGTCTCATAATCTTAAGGTCGTGAGTTCGATCCTCAACCGGGGCACAGGTTCTTTTGTCTTGTAATTCAAATGTCTGTGTTGTTGGTTCATTAAGAGGGCCGTCCTGATGATTCAGCGCTGTGTTCGTCACTGGAATTTGTCTGAAAACCTGATTAGCACAAGAATGCAAGAAATGTAAGGGGGAGAGCCGAATACAGGCCTCTGTGAAATGAGCAGAGAAATGAAAAATGACCGGGATATCAAGTTTCAAATCCCACCAATGCCTATCACCCCAATTTCTGAAGAGAGAAAATCTTCAAATCAATTTTCAAAATTCATCAGCTTCATATGTATTCTGTGTTCACTGCTACTGCTGTGACTCGACACTAGATTTATTGAATGGGTTTGATGTCACGCGGACCCATTCATTACAGAACATGTTCCTACCAGAGAACCCTATTTGATGTAGTTAAATAAGCCTCCAGTTATTTCTGCATCACAAAATCATGCAGCCTCGGTAGCGCAGTAGGCAGCGCGTAAGTCTCATAATCTTAAGGACGTGAGTTCGATCCTCACCCGGGGCACAGGTTCTTTTGTCTTGTAATTCAAATGTCTGTGTTGTTGGTTCATTAAAAGGGCCGTCAATGTAATTCAGCGCTGTGTATCTCTGTCACTGGAATTTGTCTCGAAACCTGATAAGCACATGAATGCAAGAAATGAAATGGGAAAGCCGAATTCATACAGTAAGTCAGTGAAATGAGCCGATAAATGTAAAATAGCCAGGAGGACAAGGTTCAAATCCCACCGATGCCTAACACCCCAATTTCTGAAGAGAGAAAATCTTCAAGACAATTTTCAAAATTAATCAGTTGCATATGTATACTTTGTTCACTGCTGCTGCTGTGATTCGCCACTTGAATTATTGAATGGGATGGATGTCTCTCGGACCCGTTCATTACAGAACATGTTCCTACCCGAGAACCCGATTTGATGAAGTTAAATAAGCCTCCATTTGTCTCTGTATTACAAATACACGGAGCTTCGGTAGCTAAGTAGGCAGCGCGTAAGTCTCATAATATTAAGGTTGTGAGTTCGATCAACACCCTGGGCACATATTCTTTGTCTTGTAATTCAAATGTCTGTGTTGTCGGTTCATTAAAAGGGCCGTCCAGATGATTCAGCGCTGTGTTCGACACTGGAATTTGTCTGAAAACCTGATAAGCACAAGAATGCAAGAAATGTAAGGGGGAGAGCCGAATACAGGCTTCTGTGAAATGAGCAGAGAAATGAAAAATGACCGGGATATCAAGTTCCAAATCCCACCAATGCCTATCACCCAAATTTCTGAAGAGAGAAAATCTTCAAATCAATTTTCAAAATTCATCAGCTTCATATGTATTCTTTGTTCACTGCTACTGCTGTGACTCGACACTAGATTTATTGAATGGGTTTGATGTCACGCTGACCCATTCCTTACAGAACATGTTCCTACCAGAGAACCCGATTTGATGTAGATAAATAAGCCTCCAATTATTTCTGCATCACACAAACGTGCAGCCTCGGTATCGCAGTAGGCAGCGCGTAAGTCTCATAATCTTTAGGTCGTGAGTTCGATCCTCAACCGGGGCACAGGTTCTTTTGTCTTGTAATTCAAATGTCTGTGTTGTTGGTTCATTAAAAGGGCCGTCCTGATGATTCAGCGCTGTGTTCGTCACTGGAATTTGTCTGAAAAGCTGATAAGCACAAGAATGCAAGAAATGTAAGGGGGAGAGCCGAATACAGGCCTCTGTGAAATGAGCAGAGAAATGAAAAATGACCGGGATATCAAGTTTCAAATCCCACCAATGCCTATCACCCCAATTTCTGAAGAGAGAAAATCTTGAAACCAATTTTCAAAATTCATCAGCTTCATATGTATTCTGTGTTCACTGCTACTGCTGTGACTCGACACTAGATTTATTGAATGGGTTTGATGTCACGCGGACCCATTCATTACAGAACATGTTCCTACCAGAGAACCCGATTTGATGTAGTTAAATAAGCCTCCAGTTATTTCTGCATCACAAAAACATGCAGCCTCGGTAGCGCAGTAGGCAGCGCGTAAGTCTCATAATCTTAAGGTCGTGAGTTCGATCCTCACCCGGGGCACAGGTTCTTTTGTCTTGTAATTCAAATGTCTGTGTTGTTGGTTCATTAAAAGGTCCGTCAACGTAATTCAGCGCTGTGTACCTCTGTCACTGGAATTTGTCTCGAAACCTGATAAGCACATGAATGCAAGAAATGAAAGGGGAAAGCCGAATTCATACAGTAAGTCAGTGAAATGAGCCGACAAAAGTAAAATAGCCAGGAGGACAAGGTTCAAATCCCACCGATGCCTAACACCCCAATTTCTGAAGAGAGAAAATCTTCAAGGCAATTTTCAAAATTCATCAGTTGCATATGTATACTTTGTTCACAGCTGCTGCTGTGATTCGCCACTTGAATTATTGAATGGGATGGATGTCTCTTGGACTCGTTCATTACAGAACATGTTCCTACCCGAGAACCCGATTTGATGAAGTTAAATAAGCCTCCATTTGTCTCTGTATTACAAATACACGGAGCTTCGGTAGCTAAGTAGGCAGCCCGTAAGTCTCATAATATTAAGGTTGTGAGTTCGATCGACATCCTGGGCACATATTCTTTGTCTTGTAATTCAAATGTCTGTGTTGTCGGTTCATTAAAAGGGCCGTCCAGATGATTCAGCGCTGTGTTCGACACTGGAATTTGTCTGGAAACCTGATAAGCACAAGAATGCAAGAAATGTAAGGGGGAGAGCCGAATACAGGCTTCTGTGAAATGAGCAGAGAAATGAAAAATGACCGGGATATCAAGTTCCAAATCCCACCAATGCCTATCACCCCAATTTCTGAAGAGAGAAAATCTTCAAATCAATTTTCAAAATTCATCAGCTTCATATGTGTTCTTTGTTCACTGCTACTGCTGTGACTCGACACTAGATTTATTGAATGGGTTTGATGTCACGCTGACCCATTCCTTACAGAACATGTTCCTACCAGAGAACCCGATTTGATGTAGATAAATAAGCCTCCAGTTATTTCTGCATCCCACAAACATGCAGCCTTGGTAGCGCAGTAGGCAGCGCGTAAGTCTCATAATTTTAAGGTCGTGAGCTCGATCCTCAACCGGGGCACAGGTTCTTTTGTCTTGTAATTCAAATGTCTGTGTTGTTGGTTCATTAAGAGGGCCGTCCTGATGATTCAGCGCTGTGTTCGTCACTGGAATTTGTCTGAAAACCTGATAAGCACAAGAATGCAAGAAATGTAAGGGGGAGAGCCGAATACAGGCCTCTGTGAAATGAGCAGAGAAATGAAAAATGACCGGGATATCAAGTTTCAAATCCCACCAATGCCTATCACCCCAATTTCTGAAGAGAGAAAATCTTCAAATCAATTTTCAAAATTCATCAGCTTCATATGTATTCTGTGTTCACTGCTACTGCTGTGACTCGACACTAGATTTATTGAATGGATTTGATGTCACGCGGACCCATTCATTACAGAACATGTTCCTACCAGAGAACCCTATTTGATGTAGTTAAATAAGCCTCCAGTTATTTCTGCATCACAAAAACATGCAGCCTCGGTAGCGCAGTAGGCAGCGCGTAAGTCTCATAATCTTAAGGTCGTGAGTTCGAACCACACCCGGGGCACAGGTTCTTTTGTCTTGTAATTCAAATGTCTGTGTTGTTGGTTCATTAAAAGGGCCGTCAATGTAATTCAGCGCTGTGTATCTCTGTCACTGGAATTTGTCTCGAAACCTGATAAGCACATGAATGCAAGAAATGAAAGGGGAAAGCCGAATTCATACAGTAAGTCAGTGAAATGAGCCGATAAATGTAAAATAGCCAGGAGGACAAGGTTCAAATCCCACCGATGCCTAACACCCCAATTTCTGAAGAGAGAAAATCTTCAAGACAATTTTCAAAATTCATCAGTTGCATATGTATACTTTGTTCACAGCTGCTGCTGTGATTCGCCACTTGAATTATTGAATGGGATGGATGTCTCTCGGACCCGTTCATTACAGAACATGTTCCTACCCGAGAACCCGATTTGATGAAGTTAAATAAGCCTCCATTTGTCTCTGTATTACAAATACACGGAGCTTCGGGAGCTAAGTAGGCAGCGCGTAAGTCTCATAATATTAAGGTTGTGAGTTCGATCGACACCCTGGGCACATATTCTTTGTCTTGTAATTCAAATGTCTGTGTTGTCGGTTCATTAAAAGGGCCGTCCAGATGATTCAGCGCTGTGTTCGACACTGGAATTTGTCTGAAAACCTGATAAGCACAAGAATGCAAGAAATGTAAGGGGGAGAGCCGAATACAGGCTTCTGTGAAATGAGCAGAGAAATGAAAAATGACCGGGATATCAAGTTCCAAATCCCACCAATGCCTATCACCCCAATTTCTGAAGAGAGAAAATCTTCAAATCAATTTTCAAAATTCATCAGCTTCATATGTATTCTTTGTTCACTGCTACTGCTGTGACTCGACACTAGATTTATTGAATGGGTTTGATGTCACGCTGACCCATTCCTTACAGAACATGTTCCTACCAGAGAACCCGATTTGATGTAGATAAATAAGCCTCCAATTATTTCTGCATCACACAAACATGCAGCCTCTGTAGCGCAGTAGGCAGCGCGTAAGTCTCATAATCTTAAGGTCGTGAGTTCGATCCTCAACCGGGGCATAGGTTCTTTTGTCTTGTAATTCAAATGTCTGTGTTGTTGGTTCATTAAGAGGGCCGTCCTGATGATTCAGCGCTGTGTTCGTCATAGGAATTTGTCTGAAAACCTGATAAGCACAAGAATGCAAGAAATGTAAGGGGGAGAGCCGAATACAGGCTTCTGTGAAATGAGCAGAGAAATGAAAAATGACCGGGATATCAAGTTCCAAATCCCACCAATGCCTATCACCCCAATTTCTGAAGAGAGAAAATCTTCAAATCAATTTTCAAAATTCATCAGCTTCATATGTATTCTTTGTTCACTGCTACTGCTGTGACTCGAAACTAGATTTATTGAATGGGTTTGATGTCACGCTGACCCATTCCTTACAGAACATGTTCCTACCAGAGAACCCGATTTGATGTAGATAAATAAGCCTCCAATTATTTCTGCATCACACAAACATGCAGCCTCGGTAGCGCAGTAGGCAGCGCGTAAGTCTCATAATCTTAAGGTCGTGAGTTCGATCCTCAACCGGGGCACAGGTTCTTTTGTCTTGTAATTCAAATGTCTGTGTTGTTGGTTCATTAAAATGGCCGTCCTGATGATTCAGCGCTGTGTTCGACACTGGAATTTGTCTGAAAACCTGATAAGCACAAGAATGCAAGAAATGTAAGGGGGAGAGCCGAATACAGGCCTCTGTGAAATGAGCAGAGAAATGAAAAATGACCGGGATATCAAGTTTCAAATCCCACCAATGCCTATCACCCCAATTTCTGAAGAGAGAAAATCTTGAAATCAATTTTCAAAATTCATCAGCTTCATATGTATTCTGTGTTCACTGCTACTGCTGTGACTCGACACTAGATTTATTGAATGGGTTTGATGTCACGCGGACCCATTCATTACAGAACATGTTCCTACCAGAGAACCCGATTTGATGTAGTTAAATAAGCCTCCAGTTATTTCTGCATCACAAACCCATGCAGCCTCGGTAGCGCAGTAGGCAGCGCGTAAGTCTCATAATCGTAAGGTCGTGAGTTCGATCCTCACCCGGGGCACAGGTTCTTTTGTCTTGTAATTCAAATGTCTGTGTTGTTGGTTCATTAAAAGGGCCGTCAATGTAATTCAGCGCTGTGTACCTCTGTCACTGGAATTTGTCTCGAAACCTGATAAGCACATGAATGCAAGAAATGAAAGGGGAAAGCCGAATTCATACAGTAAGTCAGTGAAATGAGCCGATAAAAGTAAAATAGCCAGGAGGACAATGTTCAAATCCAACCGATGCCTAACACCCCAATTTCTGAAGAGAGAAAATCTTCAAGACAATTTTCAAAATTCATCAGTTGCATATGTATACTTTGTTCACAGCTGCTGCTGTGATTCGCCACTTGAATTATTGAATGGGATGGATGTCTCTCGGACCCGTTCATTACAGAACATGTTCCTACCCGAGAACCCGATTTGATGAAGTTAAATAAGCCTCCATTTGTCTCTGTATTACAAATACACGGAGCTTCGGTAGCTAAGTAGGCAGCGCGTAAGTCTCATAATATTAAGGTTGTGAGTTCGATCGACACCCTGGGCACATATTCTTTGTCTTGTAATTCAAATGTCTGTGTTGTCGGTTCATTAAAAGGCCGTCCAGATGATTCAGCGCTGTGTTCGACACTGGAATTTGTCTGAAAACCTGATAAGCACAAGAATGCAAGAAATGTAAGGGGGAGAGCCGAATACAGGCTTCTGTGAAATGAGCAGAGAAATGAAAAATGACCGGGATATCAAGTTCCAAATCCCACCAATGCCTATCACCCCAATTTCTGAAGAGAGAAAATCTTCAAGTCAATTTTCAAAATTCATCAGCTTCATATGTATTCTTTGTTCACTGCTACTGCTGTGACTCGACACTAGATTTATTGAATGGGTTTGATGTCACGCTGACCCATTCCTTACAGAACATGTTCCTACCAGAGAACCCGATTTGATGTAGATAAATAAGCCTCCAATTATTTCTGCATCACACAAACATGCAGCCTCGGTAGCGCAGTAGGCAGCGCGTAAGTCTCATAATCTTAAGGTCGTGAGTTCGATCCTCAACCGGGGCACAGGTTCATTTGTCTTGTAATTCAAATGTCTGTGTTGTTGGTTCATTAAATGGGCCGTCCTGATGATTCAGCGCTGTGTTCGTCACTGGAATTTGTCTGAAAACCTGATAAGCACAAGAATGCAAGAAATGTAAGGGGGAGAGCCGAATACAGGCCTCTGTGAAATGAGCAGAGAAATGAAAAATGACCGGGATATCAAGTTTCAAATCCCACCAATGCCTATAACCCCAATTTCTGAAGAGAGAAAATCTTCAAATCAATTTTCAAAATTCATCAGCTTCATATGTATTCTGTGTTCACTGCTACTGCTGTGACTCGACACTAGATTTATTGAATGGGTTTGATGTCACGCGGACCCATTCATTACAGAACATGTTCCTACCAGAGAACCCGATTTGATGTAGTTAAATAAGCCTCCAGTTATTTCTGCATCACAAAAACATGCAGCCTCGGTAGCGCAGTAGGCAGCGCGTAAGTCTCATGATCATAAGGTCGTGATTTCGATCTTCACCCGGGGCACAGGTTCTTTTGTCTTGTAATTCAAATGTCTGTTTTGTTGGTTCATTAAAAGGGCCGTCAATGTAATTCAGCGCTGTGTACCTCTGTCACTGGAATTTGTCTCGAAACCTGATAAGCACATGAATGCAAGAAATGAAAGGGGAAAGCCGAATTCATACAGTAAGTCAGTGAAATGAGCCGATAAAAGTAAAATAGCCAGGAGGACAAGGTTCAAATCCCACCGATGCCTAACACCCCAATTTCTGAAGAGAGAAAATCTTCAAGACAATTTTCAAAATTCATCAGTTGCATATGTATACTTTGTTCACAGCTGCTGCTGTGATTCGCCACTTGAATTATTGAATGGGATAGATGTCTCTCGGACCCGTTCATTACAGAACATGTTCCTACCCGAGAACCCGATTTGATGAAGTTAAATAAGCCTCCATTTGTCTCTGTATTACAAATACACGGAGCTTCGGTAGCTAAGTAGGCAGCGCGTAAGTCTCATAATATTAAGGTTGTGAGTTCGATCGACACCCTGGGCACATATTCTTTGCCTTGTAATTCAAATGTCTGTGTTGTCGGTTCATTAAAAGGGCCGTCCAGATGATTCAGCGCTGTGTTCGACACTGGAATTTGTCTGAAAACCTGATAAGCACAAGAATGCAAGAAATGAAAGGGGGAGAGCCGAATACAGGCTTCTGTGAAATGAGCAGAGAAATGAAAAATGACCGGGATATCAAGTTCCAAATCCCACCAATGCCTATCACCCCAATTTCTGAAGAGAGAAAATCTTCAAATCAATTTTCAAAATTCATCAGCTTCATAAGCCTCCGTGGCTTAGGCGGCAGCATGCCGGCCTCTCACCGCTGAGTCCGTGGTTCAAATCCCGGTCACTCCATGTGAGATCTGTGCTGGACAGAACGGAGGCAGACAGGTTTTTCTCCGGGTACTCCGGTTTTCCCTGTCAAAATTTCATTCCAGCAACACTCTCCACTATCATTTCATTTCATCTGTCATTCATTTAATCATTGCCCCAGAGGAGTGCGTCAGGCCTCGGCAGCCGGCACAGTTCATATCCTCGCCGCTAGATAGGGGCTTCATTCATTCCATTCCTGACCCGGTCGGAGACTGGAAGCAGGCTGTGGATTTTCATTTTCATTTTCATCAGCTTCATATGTATTCTTTGTTCACTGCTACTGCTGTGACTCGACATTAGATTTATTGAATGGGTTTGATGTCACGCTGACCCATTCCTTACAGAACATGTTCCTACCAGAGAACCCGATTTGATGTAGATAAATAAGCCTCCAGTTATTTCTGAATCACACAAACATGCAGCCTCGGTAGCGCAGTAGGCAGCGCGTAAGTCTCATAATCTTAAGGTCGTGAGTTCGATCCTCAACCGGGGCACAGGTTCTTTTGTCTTGTAATTCAAATGTCTGTGTTGTTGGTTCATTAAGTGGGCCGTCCTGATGATTCAGCGCTGTGTTCGTCACTGGAATTTGTCTGAAAACCTGATAAGCACAAGAATGCAAGAAATGTAAGGGGGAGAGCCGAATACAGGCCTCTGTGAAATGAGCAGAGAAATGAAAAATGACCGGGATATCAAGTTTCAAATCCCACCAATGCCTATCACCCCAATTTCTGAAGAGAGAAAATCTTCAAATCAATTCATATGTATTCTTTGTTCACTGCTACTGCTGTGACTCGACACTAGATTTATTGAATGGGTTTGATGTCACGCTGACCCATTCCTTACAGAACATGTTCCTACCAGAGAACCCGATTTGATGTAGATAAATAAGCCTCCAATTATTTCTGCATCACACAAAAATGCAGCCTCGGTAGCGCAGTAGGCAGCGCGTAAGTCTCATAATCTTAAGGTCGTGAGATCGATCCTCAACCGGGGCACAGGTTCTTTTGTCTTGTAATTCAAATGTCTGTGTTGTTGGTTCATTAAAAGGGCCGTCCTGATGATTCAGCGCTGTGTTCGTCACTGGAATTTGTCTGAAAACCTGATAAGCACAAGAATGCAAGAAATGTAAGGGGGAGAGCCGAATACAGGCCTCTGTGAAATGAGCAGAGAAATGAAAAATGACCGGGATATCAAGTTTCAAATCCCACCAATGCCTATCACCCCAATTTCTGAAGAGAGAAAATCTTCAAATCAATTTTCAAAATTCATCAGCTTCATATGTATTCTGTGTTCACTGCTACTGCTGTGACTCGACACTAGATTTATTGAATGGGTTTGATGTCACGCGGACCCATTCATTACAGAACATGTTCCTACCAGAGAACCCGATTTGATGTAGTTAAATAAGCCTCCAGTTATTTCTGCATCACAAAAACATGCAGCCTCGGTAGCGCAGTAGGCAGCGCGTAAGTCCCATGATCTTAAGGTCGTGATTTCGATCCTCACCCGGGGCACAGGTTCTTTTGTCTTGTAATTCAAATGTCTGTTTTGTTGGTTCATTAAAAGGGCCGTCAATGTAATTCAGCGCTGTGTACCTCTGTCACTGGAATTTGTCTCGAAACCTGATAAGCACATGAATGCAAGAAATGAAAGGGGAAAGCCGAATTCATACAGTAAGTCAGTGAAATGAGCCGATAAAAGTAAAATAGCCAGGAGGACAAGGTTCAAATCCCACCGATGCCTAACACCCCAATTACTGAAGAGAGAAAATCTTCAAGACTATTTTCAAAATTCATCAGTTGCATATGTATACTTTGTTCACAGCTGCTGCTGTGATTCGCCACTTGAATTATTGAATGGGATGGATGTCTCTCGGACCCGTTCATTACAGAACATGTTCCTACCCGAGAACCCGATTTGATGAAGTTAAATAAGCCTCCATTTGTCTCTGTATTACAAATACACGGAGCTTCGGTAGCTAAGTAGGCAGCGCGTAAGTCTCATAATATTAAGGTTGTGAGTTCGATCGACACCCTGGGCACATATTCTTTGCCTTGTAATTCAAATGTCTGTGTTGTCGGTTCATTAAAAGGGCCGTCCAGATGATTCAGCGCTGTGTTCGACACTGGAATTTGTCTGAAAACCTGATAAGCACAAGAATGCAAGAAATGAAAGGGGGAGAGCCGAATACAGGCTTCTGTGAAATGAGCAGAGAAATGAAAAATGACCGGGATATCAAGTTCCAAATCCCACCAATGCCTATCACCCCAATTTCTGAAGAGAGAAAATCTTCAAATCAATTTTCAAAATTCATCAGCTTCATATGTATTCTGTGTTCACTGCTACTGCTGTGACTCGACACTAGATTTATTGAATGGGTTTGATGTCACGCTGACCCATTCCTTACAGAACATGTTCCTACCAGAGAACCCGATTTGATGTAGATAAATAAGCCTCCAGTTATTTCTGCATCACACAAACATGCAGCCTCGGTAGCGCAGTAGGCAGCGCGTAAGTCTCATAATCTTAACGTCGTGAGTTCGATCCTCAACCGGGGCACAGGTTCTTTTGTCTTGTAATTCAAATGTCTGTGTTGTTGGTTCATTAAGAGGGCCGTCCTGATGATTCAGCGCTGTGTTCGTCACTGGAATTTGTCTGAAAACCTGATAAGCACAAGAATGCAAGAAATGTAAGGGGGAGAGCCGAATACAGGCCTCTGTGAAATGAGCAGAGAAATGAAAAATGACCGGGATATCAAGTTTCAAATCCCACCAATGCCTATCACCCCAATTTCTGAAGAGAGAAAATCTTCAAATCAATTTTCAAAATTCATCAGCTTCATATGTATTCTGTGTTCACTGCTACTGCTGTGACTCGACACTAGATTTATTGAATGGGTTTGATGTCACGCGGACCCATTCATTACAGAACATGTTCCTACCAGAGAACCCTATTTGATGTAGTTAAATAAGCCTCCAGTTATTTCTGCATCACAAAAACATGCAGCCTCGGTAGCGCAGTAGGCAGCGCGTAAGTCTCATAATCTTAAGGTCGTGAGTACGATCCTCACCCGGGGCACAGGATCCTTTTGTCTTGTAATTCAAATGTCTGTGTTGTTGGTTCATTAAAAGGGCCGTCAATGTAATTCAGCGCTGTGTACCTCTGTCACTGGAATTTGTCTCGAAACCTGATAACCACATGAATGCAAGAAATGAAAGGGGAAAGCCGAATTCATACAGTAAGTCAGTGAAATGAGCCGATAAATGTAAAATAGCCAGGAGGACAAGGTTCAAATCCCACCGATGCCTAACACCCCGATTTCTGAAGAGAGAAAATCTTCAAGACAATTTTCAAAATTCATCAGTTGCATATGTATACTTTGTTCACTGCTGCTGCTGTGATTCGACACTTGAATTATTGAATGGGATGGATGTCTCTCGGACCCGTTCATTACAGAACATGTTCCTACCCGAGAACCCGATTTGATGAAGTTAAATAAGCCTCCATTTGTCTCTGTATTACAAATACACGGAGCTTCGGTAGCTAAGTAGGCAGCGCGTAAGTCTCATAATATTAAGGTTGTGAGTTCGATCAACACCCTGGACACATATTCTTTGTCTTGTAATTCAAATGTCTGTGTTGTCGGTTCATTAAAAGGGCCGTCCAGATGATTCAGCGCTGTGTTCTTCACTGGAATTTGTCTGAAAACCTGATAAGCACAAGAATGCAAGAAATGTAAGGGGGAGAGCCGAATACAGGTCTCTGTGAAATGAGCAGAGAAATTAAAAATGACCGGGATATCAAGTTCCAAATCCCACCAATGCCTATCACCCCAATTTCTGAAGAGAGAAAATCTTCAAATCAATTTTCAAAATTCATCAGCTTCATATGTATTCTTTGTTCACTGCTACTGCTGTGACTCGACACTAGATTTATTGAATGGGTTTGATGTCACGCTGACCCATTCCTTACAGAACATGTTCCTACCAGAGAACCCGATTTGATGTAGATAAATAAGCCTCCAATTATTTCTGCATCACACAAACATGCAGCCTCTGTAGCGCAGTAGGCAGCGCGTAAGTCTCATAATCTTAAGGTCGTGAGTTCGATCCTCAACCGGGGCACAGGTTCTTTTGTCTTGTAATTCAAATGTCTGTGTTGTTGGTTCATTAAGAGGGCCGTCCTGATGATTCAGCGCTGTGTTCGTCATTGGAATTTGTCTGAAAACCTGATAAGCACAAGAATGCAAGAAATGTAAGGGGGAGAGCCGAATACAGGCTTCTGTGAAATGAGCAGAGAAATGAAAAATGACCGGGATATCAAGTTCCAAATCCCACCAATGCCTATCACCCCAATTTCTGAAGAGAGAAAATCTTCAAATCAATTTTCAAAATTCATCAGCTTCATATGTATTCTTTGTTCACTGCTACTGCTGTGACTCGACACTAGATTTATTGAATGGGTTTGATGTCACGCTGACCCATTCCCTACAGAACATGTTCCTACCCGAGAACCCGATTTGATGTAGATAAATAAGCCTCCATTTGTCTCTGTATTACAAATACACGGAGCTTCGGTAGCTAAGTAGGCAGCGCGTAAGTCTCATAATATTAAGGTTGTGAGTTCGATCGACACCCTGGGCACATATTCTTTGTCTTGTAATTCAAATGTCTGTGTTGTCGGTTCATTAAAAGGCCGTCCAGATGATTCAGCGCTGTGTTCGACACTGGAATTTGTCTGAAAACCTGATAAGCACAAGAATGCAAGAAATGTAAGGGGGAGAGCCGAATACAGGCTTCTGTGAAATGAGCAGAGAAATGAAAAATGACCGGGATATCAAGTTCCAAATCCCACCAATGCCTATCACCCCAATTTCTGAAGAGAGAAAATCTTCAAATCAATTTTCAAAATTCATCAGCTTCATATGTATTCTTTGTTCACTGCTACTGCTGTGACTCGACACTAGATTTATTGAATGGGTTTGATGTCACGCTGACCCATTCCTTACAGAACATGTTCCTACCAGAGAACCCGATTTGATGTAGATAAATAAGCCTCCAATTATTTCTGCATCACACAAACATGCAGCCTCGGTAGCGCAGTAGGCAGCGCGTAAGTCTCATAATCTTAAGGTCGTGAGTTCGATCCTCAACCGGGGCACAGGTTCTTTTGTCTTGTAATTCAAATGTCTGTGTTGTTGGTTCATTAAAAGGGCCGTCCTGATGATTCAGCGCTGTGTTCGTCACTGGAATTTGTCTGAAAACCTGATAAGCACAAGAATGCAAGAAATGTAAGGGGGAGAGCCGAATACAGGCCTCTGTGAAATGAGCAGAGAAATGAAAAATGACCGGGATATCAAGTTTCAAATCCCACCAATGCCTATCACCCCAATTTCTGAAGAGAGAAAATCTTCAAATCAATTTTCAAAATTCATCAGCTTCATATGTATTCTGTGTTCACTGCTACTGCTGTGACTCGACACTAGATTTATTGAATGGGTTTGATGTCACGCGGACCCATTCATTACAGAACATGTTCCTACCAGAGAACCCGATTTGATGTAGTTAAATAAGCCTCCAGTTATTTCTGCATCACAAAAACATGCAGCCTCGGTAGCGCAGTAGGCAGCGCGTAAGTCTCATGATCTTAAGGTCGTGATTTCGATCCTCACCCGGGGCACAGGTTCTTTTGTCTTGTAATTCAAATGTCTGTTTTGTTGGTTCATTAAAAGGGCCGTCAATGTAATTCAGCGCTGTGGACCTCTGTCACTGGAATTTGTCTCGAAACCTGATAAGCACATGAATGCAAGAAATGAAAGGGGAAAGCCGAATTCATACAGTAAGTCAGTGAAATGAGCCGATAAAAGTAAAATAGCCAGGAGGACAAGGTTCAAATCCCACCGATGCCTAACACCCCAATATCTGAAGAGAGAAAATCTTCAAGACAATTTTCAAAATTCATCAGTTTCATATGTATACTTTGTTCACAGATGCTGCTGTGATTCGCCACTTGAATTATTGAATGGGATGGATGTCTCTCGGACCCGTTCATTACAGAACATGTTCCTACCCGAGAACCCGATTTGATGAAGTTAAATAAGCCTCCATTTGTCTCTGTATTACAAATACACGGAGCTTCGGTAGCTAAGTAGGCAGCGCGTAAGTCTCATAATATTAAGGTTGTGAGTTCGATCGACACCCTGGGCACATATTCTTTGCCTTGTAATTCAAATGTCTGTGTTGTCGGTTCATTAAAAGGGCCGTCCAGATGATTCAGCGCTGTGTTCGACACTGGAATTTGTCTGAAAACCTGATAAGCACAAGAATGCAAGAAATGAAAGGGGGAGAGCCGAATACAGGCTTCTGTGAAATGAGCAGAGAAATGAAAAATGACCGGGATATCAAGTTCCAAATCCCACCAATGCCTATCACCCCAATTTCTGAAGAGAGAAAATCTTCAAATCAATTTTCAAAATTCATCAGCTTCATATGTATTCTTTGTTCACTGCTACTGCTGTGACTCGACACTAGATTTATTGAATGGGTTTGATGTCACGCTGACCCATTCCTTACAGAACATGTTCCTACCAGAGAACCCGATTTGATGTAGATAAATAAGCCTCCAGTTATTTCTGCATCACACAAACATGCAGCCTCGGTAGCGCAGTAGGCAGCGCGTAAGTCTCATAATCTTAAGGTCGTGAGTTCGATCCTCACCCGGGGCACAGGTTCTTTTGTCTTGTAATTCAAATGTCTGTGTTGTTGGTTCATTAAAAGGGCCGTCAATGTAATTCAGCGCTGTGTACCTCTGTCACTGGAATTTGTCTCGAAACCTGATAAGCACATCAATGCAAGAAATGAAAGGGGAAAGCCGAATTCATACAGTAAGTCAGTGAAATGAGCCGATAAAAGTAAAATAGCCAGGAGGACAAGGTTCAAATCCCACCGATGCCTAACACCCCAATTTCTGAAGAGAGAAAATCTTCAAGACAATTTTCAAAATTCATCAGTTGCATATGTATACTTTGTTCACAGCTGCTGCTGTGATTCGCCACTTGAATTATTGAATGGGATGGATGTCTCTCGGACCCGTTCATTACAGAACATGTTCCTACCCGAGAACCCGATTTGATGAAGTTAAATAAGCCTCCATTTGTCTCTGTATTACAAATACACGGAGCTTCGGTAGCTAAGTAGGCAGCGCGTAAGTCTCATAATATTAAGGTTGTGAGTTCGATCGACACACTGGGCACATATTCTTTGTCTTGTAATTCAAATGTCTGTGTTGTCGGTTCATTAAAAGGCCGTCCAGATGATTCAGCGCTGTGTTCGACACTGGAATTTGTCTGAAAACCTGATAAGCACAAGAATGCAAGAAATGTAAGGGGGAGAGCCGAATACAGGCTTCTGTGAAATGAGCAGAGAAATGAAAAATGACCGGGATATCAAGTTCCAAATCCCACCAATGCCTATCACCCCAATTTCTGAAGAGAGAAAATCTTCAAATCAATTTTCAAAATTCATCAGCTTCATATGTATTCTTTGTTCACTGCTACTGCTGTGACTCGACACTAGATTTATTGAATGGGTTTGATGTCACGCTGACCCATTCCTTACAGAACATGTTCCTACCAGAGAACCCGATTTGATGTAGATAAATAAGCCTCCAGTTATTTCTGCATCACACGAACATGCAGCCTCGGTAGCGCAGTAGGCAGCGCGTAAGTCTCATAATCTTAAGGTCGTGAGTTCGATCCTCAACCGGGGCACAGGTTCTTTTGTCTTGTAAGTCAAATGTCTGTGTTGTTGGTTCATTAAGCGGGCCGTCCTGATGATTCAGCGCTGTGTTCGACACTGGAATTTGTCTGAAAACCTGATAAGCACAAGAATGCAAGAAATGTAAGGGGGAGAGCCGAATACAGGCTTCTGTGAAATGAGCAGAGAAATGAAAAATGACCGGGATATCAAGTTCCAAATCCCACCAATGCCTATCACCCCAATTTCTGAAGAGAGAAAATCTTCAAATCAATTTTCAAAATTCATCAGCTTCATATGTATTCTTTGTTCACTGCTACTGCTGTGACTCGACACTAGATTTATTGAATGGGTTTGATGTCACGCGGACCCATTCATTACAGAACATGTTCCTACCAGAGAACCCGATTTGATGTAGTTAAATAAGCCTCCAGTTATTTCTGCATCACAAAAACATGCAGCCTCGGTAGCGCAGTAGGCAGCGTGTAAGTCTCATGATCTTAAGGTCGTGATTTCGATCCTCACCCGGGGCACAGGTTCTTTTGTCTTGTAATTCAAATGTCTGTTTTGTTGGTTCATTAAAAGGGCCGTCAATGTAATTCAGCGCTGTGTACCTCTGTCACTGGAATTTGTCTCGAAACCTGATAAGCACATGAATGTAAGAAATGAAAGGGGAAAGCCGAATTCATACAGTAAGTCAGTGAAATGAGCCGATAAAAGTAAAATAGCCAGGAGGACAAGGTTCAAATCCCACCGATGCCTAACACCCCAATTTCTGAAGAGAGAAAATCTTCAAGACAATTTTCAAAATTCATCAGTTGCATATGTATACTTTGTTCACAGCTGCTGCTGTGATTCGCCACTTGAATTATTGAATGGGATGGATGTCTCTCGGACCCGTTCATTACAGAACATGTTCCTACCCGAGAACCCGATTTGATGAAGTTAAATAAGCCTCCATTTGTCTCTGTATTACAAATACACGGAGCTTCGGTAGCTAAGTAGGCAGCGCGTAAGTCTCATAATATTAAGGTTGTGAGTTCGATCGACACCCTGGGCACATATTCTTTGTCTTGTAATTCAAATGTCTGTGTTGTCGGTTCATTAAAAGGGCCGTCCAGATGATTCAGCGCTGTGTTCGACACTGGAATTTGTCTGAAAACCTGATAAGCACAAGAATGCAAGAAATGTAAGGGGGAGAGCCGAATACAGGCTTCTGTGAAATGAGCAGAGAAATGAAAAATGACCGGGATATCAAGTTCCAAATCCCACCAATGCCTATCACCCCAATTTCTGAAGAGAGAAAATCTTCAAATCAATTTTCAAAATTCATCAGCTTCATATGTATTCTTTGTTCACTGCTACTGCTGTGACTCGACACTAGATTTATTGAATGGGTTTGATGTCACGCTGACCCATTCCTTACAGAACATGTTCCTACCAGAGAACCCGATTTGATGTAGATAAATAAGCCTCCAGTTATTTCTGCATCACACAAACATGCAGCCTCGGTAGCGCAGTAGGCAGCGCGTAAGTCTCATAATCTTAAGGTCGTGAGTACGATCCTCACCCGGGGCACAGGATCCTTTTGTCTTGTAATTCAAATGTCTGAGTTGTTGGTTCATTAAAAGGGCCGTCAATGTAATTCAGCGCTGTGTAACTCTGTCACTGGAATTTGTCTCGAAACCTGATAAGCACATGAATGCAAGAAATGAAAGGGGAAAGCCGAATTCATACAGTAAGTCAGTGAAATGAGCCGATAAATGTAAAATAGCCAGGAGGACAAGGTTCAAATCCCACCGATGCCTAACACCCCGATTTCTGAAGAGAGAAAATCTTCAAGACAATTTTCAAAATTCATCATTTGCATATGTATACTTTGTTCACTGCTGCTGCTGTGATTCGCCACTTGAATTATTGAATGGGATGGATGTCTCTCGGACCCGTTCATTACAGAACATGTTCCTACCCGAGAACCCGATTTGATGAAGTTAAATAAGCCTCCATTTGTCTCTGTATTACAAATACACGGAGCTTCGGTAGCTAAGTAGGCAGCGCGTAAGTCTCATAATATTAAGGTTGTGAGTTCGATCAACACCCTGAGCACATATTCTTTGTCTTGTAATTCAAATGTCTGTGTTGTCGGTTCATAAAAAGGGCCGTCCAGATGATTGAGCGCTGTGTTCTTCACTGGAATTTGTCTGAAAACCTGATAAGCACAAGAATGCAAGAAATGTAAGGGGGAGAGCCGAATACAGGCCTCTGTGAAATGAGCAGAGAAATGAAAAATGACCGGGATATCAAGTTCCAAATCCCACCAATGCATATCACCCCAATTTCTGAAGAGAGAAAATCTTCAAATCAATTTTCAAAATTCATCAGCTTCATATGTATTCTGTGTTCACTGCTACTGCTGTGACTCGACACTAGATTTATTGAATGGGTTTGATGTCACGGGGACCCATTCATTACAGAACATGTTCCTACCAGAGAACCCGATTTGATGTAGTTAAATAAGCCTCCAGTTATTTCTGCATCACAAAAACATGCAGCCTCGGTAGCGCAGTAGGCAGCGCGTAAGTCTCATAATCTTAAGGTCGTGAGTTCGATCCTCACCCGGGGCACAGGTTCTTTTGTCTTGTAATTCAAATGTCTGTGTTGTTGGTTCATTAAAAGGGTCGTCAATGTAATTCAGCGCTGTGTACCTCTGTCACTGGAATTTGTCTTGAAACCTGATAAGCACATGAATGCAAGAAATGAAAGGGGAAAGCCGAATTCATACAGTAAGTCAGTGAAATGAGCCGATAAAAGAAAAATAGCCAGGAGGAAAAGGTTCAAATCCAACCGATGCCTAACACCCCAATTTCTGAAGAGAGAAAATCTTCAAGACAATTTTCAAAATTCATCAGTTGCATATGTATACTTTGTTCACAGCTGCTGCTGTGATTCGCCACTTGAATTATTGAATGGGATGGATGTCTCTCGGATCCGTTCATTACAGAACATGTTCCTACCCGAGAACCCGATTTGATGAAGTTAAATAAGCCTCCATTTGTCTCTGTATTACAAATACACGGAGCTTCGGTAGCTAAGTAGGCAGCGCGTAAGTCTCATAATATTAAGGTTGTGAGTTCGATCGACACCCTGGGCACATATTCTTTGTCTTGTAATTCAAATGTCTGTGTTGTCGGTTCATTAAAAGGGCCGTCCAGATGATTCAGCGCTGTGTTCGACACTGGAATTTGTCTGAAAACCTGATAAGCACAAGAATGCAAGAAATGTAAGGGGGAGAGCCGAATACAGGCTTCTGTGAAATGAGCAGAGAAATGAAAAATGACCGGGATATCAAGTTTCAAAACCCACCAATGCCTATCACCCCAATTTCTGAAGAGAGAAAATCTTCAAATCAATTTTCAAAATTCATCAGCTTCATATGTATTCTTTGTTCACTGCTACTGCTGCGACTCGACACTAGATTTATTGAGTGGGTTTGATGTCACGCTGACCCATTCTTTACAGAACATGTTCCTACCAGAGAACCCGGTTTGATGTAGATAAATAAGCCTCCAATTATTTCGGCATCACACAAACATGCAGCATCGGTAGCGCAGTAGGCAGCGCGTAAGTCTCATAATCTTAAGGTCGTGAGTTCGATCCTCAACCGGGGCACAGGTTCTTTTGTCTTGTAATTCGAATGTCTGTGTTGTTGGTTCATTAAAAGGGCCGTCCTGATGATTCAGCGCTGTGTTCGTCACTGGAATTTGTCTGAAAACCTGATAAGCACAAGAATGCATGAAATGTAAGGGGGAGAGCCGAATACAGGCCTCTGTGAAATGAGCAGAGAAATGAAAAATGACCGGGATATCAAGTTTCAAATCCCACCAATGCCTATCACCCTAATTTCTGAAGAGAGAAAATCTTCAAATCAATTTTCAAAATTCATCAGCTTCATATGTATTCTGTGTTCACTGCTACTGCTGTGACTCGACACTAGATTTATTGAATGGGTTTGATGTCACGCGGACCCATTCATTACAGAACATGTTCCTACCAGAGAACCCGATTTGATGTAGTTAAATAAGCCTCCAGTTATTTCTGCATCACAAAAACATGCAGCCTCGGTAGCGCAGTAGGCAGCGCGTAAGTCTCATAATCTTAAGGTCGTGAGTTCGATCCTCACCCGGGGCACAGGTTCTTTTGTCTTGTAATTCAAATGTCTGTGTTGTTGGTTCATTAAAAGGGCCGTCAATGTAATTCAGCGCTGTGTACCTCTGTCACTGGAATTTGTCTCGAAACCTGATAAGCACATGAATGCAAGAAATGAAAGGGGAAAGCCGAATTCATACAGTAAGTCAGTGAAATGAGCCGATAAAAGTAAAATAGCCAGGAGGACAGGGTTCAAATCCAACCGATGCCCAACACCCCAATTTCTGAAGAGAGAAAATCTTCAAGACAATTTTCAAAATTCATCAGTTGCATATGTATACTTTGTTCACAGCTGCTGCTGTGATTCGCCACTTGAATTATTGAATGGGATGGATGTCTCTCGGACCCGTTCATTACAGAACATGTTCCTACCCGAGAACCCGATTTGATGAAGTTAAATAAGCCTCCATTTGTCTCTGTATTACAAATACACGGAGCTTCGGTAGCTAAGTAGGCAGCGCGTAAGTCTCATAATATTAAGGTTGTGAGTTCGATCAACACCCTGGGCACATATTCTTTGTCTTGTAATTCAAATGTCTGTGTTGTCGGTTCATTAAAAGGGCCGTCCAGATGATTCAGCGCTGTGTTCTTCACTGGAATTTGTCTGAAAACCTGATAAGCACAAGAATGCAAGAAATGTAAGGGGGAGAGCCGAATACAGGCCTCTGTGAAATGAGCAGAGAAATGAAAAATGACCGGGATATCAAGTTTCAAATCCCACCAATGCATATCACCCCAATTTCTGAAGAGAGAAAATCTTCAAATCAATTTTCAAAATTCATCAGCTTCATATGTATTCTGTGTTCACTGCTACTGCTGTGACTCGACACTAGATTTATTGAATGGGTTTGATGTCACGGGGACCCATTCATTACAGAACATGTTCCTACCAGACAACCCGATTTGATGTAGTTAAATAAGCCTCCAGTTATTTCTGCATCACAAAAACATGCAGCCTCGGTAGCGCAGTAGGCAGCGCGTAAGTCTCATAATCTTAAGGTCGTGAGTTCGATCCTCAACCGGGGCACAGGTTCTTTTGTCTTGTAATTCAAATGTCTGTGTTGTTGGTTCATTAAAAGGGCCGTCCTGATGATTCAGCGCTGTGTTCGTCACTGGAATTTGTCTGAAAACCTGATAAGCACAAGAATGCAAGAAATGTAAGGGGGAGAGCCGAATACAGGCCTCTGTGAAATGAGCAGAGAAATGAATAATGACCGGGATATCAAGTTTCAAATCCCACCAATGCCTATCACCCCAATTTCTGAAGAGAGAAAATCTTCAAATCAATTTTCAAAATTCATCAGCTTCATATGTATTCTGTGTTCACTGCTACTGCTGTGACTCGACACTAGATTTATTGAATGGGTTTGATGTCACGCGGACCCATTCATTACAGAACATGTTCCTACCAGAGAACCCGATTTGATGTAGTTAAATAAGCCTCCAGTTATTTCTGCATCACAAAAACATGCAACCTCGGTAGCGCAGTAGGCAGCGCGTGAGTCTCATAATCTTAAGGTCGTGAGTTCGATCCTCACCCGGGGCACAGGTTCTTTTGTCTTGAAATTCAAATGTCTGTGTTGTTGGTTCATTAAAAGGGCCGTCAATGTAATTCAGCGCTGTGTACCTCTGTCACTGGAATTTGTCTCGAAACCTGATAAGCACATGAATGCAAGAAATGAAAGGGGAAACCCGAATTCATACAGTAAGTCAGTGAAATGAGCCGATAAAAGTAAAATAGCCAGGAGGACAAGGTTCAAATCCCACCGATGCCTAACACCCCAATTTCTGAAGAGAGAAAATCTTCAAGACAATTTTCAAAATTCATCAGTTGCATATGTATACTTTGTTCACAGCTGCTGCTGTGATTCGCCACTTGAATTATTGAATGGGATGGATGTCTCTCGGACCCGTTCATTACAGAACATGTTCCTACCCGAGAACCCGATTTGATGAAGTTAAATAAGCCTCCATTTGTCTCTGTATTACAAACACACGGAGCTTCGGTAGCTAAGTAGGCAGCGCGTAAGTCTCATAATATTAAGGTTGTGAGTTCGATCGACACCCTGGGCACATATTCTTTGTCTTGTAATTCAAATGTCTGTGTTGTCGGTTCATTAAAAGGCCGTCCAGATGATTCAGCGCTGTGTTCGACACTGGAATTTGTCTGAAAAGCTGATAAGCACAAGAATGCAAGAAATGTAAGGGGGAGAGCCGAATACAGGCTTCTGTGAAATGAGCAGAGAAATGAAAAATGACCGGGATATCAAGTTCCAAATCCCACCAATGCCTATCACCCCAATTTCTGAAGAGAGAAAATCTTCAAATCAATTTTCAAAATTCATCAGCTTCATATGTATTCTTTGTTCACTGCTACTGCTGTGACTCGACACTAGATTTATTGAATGGGTTTGATGTCACGCTGACCCATTCCTTACAGAACATGTTCCTACCAGAGAACCCGATTTGATGTAGTTAAATAAGCCTCCAGTTATTTCTGCATCACACAAACATGCAGCCTCGGTAGCGCAGTAGGCATTGCGTAAGTCTCATAATCTTAACGTCGTGAGTTCGATCCTCAACCGGGGCACAGGTTCTTTTGTCTTGTAAGTCAAATGTCTGTGTTGTTGGTTCATTAAGAGGGCCGTCCTGATGATTCAGCGCTGTGTTCGTCACTGGAATTTGTCTGAAAACCTGATAAGCTCAAGAATGCAAGAAATGTAAGGGGGAGAGCCGAATACAGGCTCCTGTGAAATGAGCAGAGAAATGAAAAATGACCGGGATATCAAGTTCCAAATCCCACCAATGCCTATCACCCCAATTTCTGAAGAGAGAAAATCTTCAAATCAATTTTCAAAATTCATCAGCTTCATATGTATTCTTTGTTCACTGCTACTGCTGTGACTCGACACTAGATTTATTGAATGGGTTTGATGTCACGCTGACCCATTCCTTACAGAACATGTTCCTACCAGAGAACCCGATTTGATGTAGATAAAAAAGCCTCCAATTATTTCTGCATCACACAAAAATGCAGCCTCGGTAGCGCAGTAGGCAGCGCGTAAGTCTCATAATCTTAAGGTCGTGAGTTCGATCCTCAACCGGGGCACAGGTTCTTTTGTCTTGTAATTCAAATGTCTGTGTTGTTGGTTCATTAAAAGGGCCGTCCTGATGATTCAGCGCTGTGTTCGTCACTGGAATTTGTCTGAAAACCTGATAAGCACAAGAATGCAAGAAATGTAAGGGGGAGAGCCGAATACAGGCCTCTGTGAAATGAGCAGAGAAATGAAAAATGACCGGGATATCAAGTTTCAAATCCCACCAATGCCTATCACCCCAATTTCTGAAGAGAGAAAATCTTCAAATCAATTTACAAAATTCATCAGCTTCATATGTATTCTGTGTTCACTGCTACTGCTGTGACTCGACACTAGATTTATTGAATGGGTTTGATGTCACGCGGACCAATTCATTACAGAACATGTTCCTACCAGAGAACCCGATTTGATGTAGTTAAATAAGCCTCCAGTTATTTCTGCATCACAAAAACATGCAGCCTCGGTAGCGCAGTAGGCAGCGCGTAAGTCTCATGATCTTAAGGTCGTGATTTCGATCCTCACCCGGGGCACAGGTTCTTTTGTCTTGACATTCAAATGTCTGTTTTGTTGGTTCATTAAAAGGGCCGTCAATGTAATTCAGCGCTGTGTACCTCTGTCACTGGAATTTGTCTCGAAACCTGATAAGCACATGAATGCAAGAAATGAAAGGGGAAAGCCGAATTCATACAGTAAGTCAGTGAAATGAGCCGATAAAAGTAAAATAGCCAGGAGGACAAGGTTCAAATCCCACCGATGCCTAACACCCCAATTTCTGAAGAGAGAAAATCTTCAAGACAATTTTCAAAATTCATCAGTTGCATATGTATACTTTGTTCACAGCTGCTGCTGTGATTCGCCACTTGAATTATTGAATGGGATGGATGTCTCTCGGACCCGTTCATTACAGAACATGTTCCTACCCGAGAACCCGATTTGATGAAGTTAAATAAGCCTCCATTTGTCTCTGTATTACAAATACACGGAGCTTCGGTAGCTAAGTAGGCAGCGCGTAAGTCTCATAATATTAAGTTTGTGAGTTCGATCGACACCCTGGGCACATATTCTTTGTCTTGTAATTCAAATGTCTGTGTTGTCGGTTCATTAAAAGGGCCGTCCAGATGATTCAGCGCTGTGTTCGACACTGGAATTTGTCTGAAAACCTGATAAGCACAAGAATGCAAGAAATGTAAGGGTGAGAGCCGAATACAGGCTTCTGTGAAATGAGCAGAGAAATGAAAAATGACCGGGATATCAAGTTTCAAATCCCACCAATGCCTATCACCCCAATTTCTGAAGAGAGAAAATCTTCAAATCAATTTTCAAAATTCATCATCTTCATATGAATTCTTTGTTCACTGCTACTGCTGTGACTCGACACTAGATTTATTGAATGGGTTTGATGTCACGCTGACCCATTCCTTACAGAACATGTTCCTACCAGAGAACCCGATTTGATGTAGATAAATAAGCCTCCAATTATTTCTGCATCACACAAACATGCAACCTCGGTAGCGCAGTAGGCAGCGCGTAAATCTCATAATCTTAAGGTCGTGAGTTCGATCCTCAACCGGGGCACCGGTTCTTTTGTCTTGTAATTCAAATGTCTGTGTTGTTGGTTCATTAAAAGGGCCGTCCTGATGATTCAGCGCTGTGTTCGTCACTGGAATTTGTCTGAAAACCTGATAAGCACAAGAATGCAAGAAATGTAAGGGGGAGAGCCGAATACAGGCCTCTGTGAAATGAGCAGAGAAATGAAAAATGACCGGGATATCAAGTTTCAAATCCCACCAATGCCTATCACCCCAATTTCTGAAGAGAGAAAATCTTGAAATCAATTTTCAAAATTCATCAGCTTCATATGTATTCTGTGTTCACTGCTACTGCTGTGACTCGACACTAGATTTATTGAATGGGTTTGATGTCACGCGGACCCATTCATTACAGAACATGTTCCTACCAGAGAACCCGATTTGATGTAGTTAAATAAGCCTCCAGTTATTTCTGCATCACAAAAACATGCAGCCTCGGTAGCGCAGTAGGCAGCGCGTAAGTCTCATAATCTTAAGGTCGTGAGTTCGATCCTCACCCGGGGCACAGGTTCTTTTGTCTTGTAATTCAAATGACTGTGTTGTTGGTTCATTAAAAGGGCCGTCAATGTAATTCAGCGCTGTGTACCTCTGTCACTGGAATTTGTCTCGAAACCTGATAAGCACATGAATGCAAGAAATGAAAGGGGAAAGCCGAATTCATACAGTAAGTCAGTGAAATGAGCCGATAAAAGTAAAATAGCCAGGAGGACAAGGTTCAAATCCAACCGATGCCTAACACCCCAATTTCTGAAGAGAGAAAATCTTCAAGACAATTTTCAAAATTCATCAGTTGCATATGTATACTTTGTTCACAGCTGCTGCTGTGATTCGCCACTTGAATTATTGAATGGGATGGATGTCTCTCGGACCCGTTCATTACAGAACATGTTCCTACCCGAGAACCCGATTTGATGAAGTTAAATAAGCCTCCATTTGTCTCTGTATTACAAATACACGGAGCTTCGGTAGCTAAGTAGGCAGCGCGTAAGTCTCATAATATTAAGGTTGTGAGTTCGATCGACACCCTGGGCACATATTCTTTGTCTTGTAATTCAAATGTCTGTGTTGTCGGTTCATTAAAAGGCCGTCCAGATGATTCAGCGCTGTGTTCGACACTGGAATTTGTCTGAAAACCTGATAAGCACAAGAATGCAAGAAATGTAAGGGGGAGAGCCAAATACAGGCTTCTGTGAAATGAGCAGAGAAATGAAAAATGACCGGGATATCAAGTTCCAAATCCCACCAATGCCTATCACCCCAATTTCTGAAGAGAGAAAATCTTCAAATCAATTTTCAAAATTCATGAGCTTCATATGTATTCTTTGTTCACTGCTATTGCTGTGACTCGACACTAGATTTATTGAATGGGTTTGATGTCACGCTGACCCATTCCTTACAGAACATGTTCCTACCAGAGAACCCGATTTGATGTAGATAAATAAGCCTCCAATTATTTCTGCATCACACAAACATGCAGCCTCGGTAGCGCAGTAGGCAGCGCGTAAGTCTCATAATCTTAAGGTCGTGAATTCGATCCTCAACCAGGGCACAGGTTCTTTTGTCTTGTAATTCAAATGTCTGTGTTGTTGGTTCATTAAAAGGGCCGTCCTGATGATTCAGCGCTGTGTTCGTCACTGGAATTTGTCTGAAAACCTGATAAGCACAAGAATGCAAGAAATGTAAGGGGGAGAGCCGAATACAGGCCACTGTGAAATGAGCAGAGAAATGAAAAATGACCGGGATATCAAGCTTCAAATCCCACCAATGCCTATCACCCCAATTTCTGAAGAGAGAAAATCTTCAAATCAATTTTCAAAATTCATCAGCTTCATATGTATTCTGTGTTCACTGCTACTGCTGTGACTCGACACTAGATTTATTGAATGGGTTTGATGTCACGCGGACCCATTCATTACAGAACATGTTCCTACCAGAGAACCCGATTTGATGTAGATAAATAAGCCTCCAATTATTTCTGCATCACACAAACATGCAGCCTCGGTAGCGCAGTAGGCAGCGCGTAAGTCTCATAATCTTAAGGTCGTGAGTACGATCCTCCCCCGGGGCACAGGATCCTTTTGTCTTGTAATTCAAATGTCTGTGTTGTTGGTTCATTAAAAGGGCCGTCAATGTAATTCAGCGCTGTGTACCTCTGTCACTGGAATTTGTCTCGAAACCTGATAAGCACATGAATGCAAGAAATGAAAGGGGAAAGCCGAATTCATACAGTAAGTCAGTGAAATGAGCCGATAAATGTAAAATAGCCAGGAGGACAAGGTTCAAATCCCACCGATGCCTAACACCCCAATTTCTGAAGAGAGAAAATCTTCAAGACAATTTTCAAAATTCATCAGTTGCATATGTATACTTTGTTCACAGCTGCTGCTGTGATTCGCCACTTGAATTATTGAATGGGATGGATGTCTCTCGGACCCGTTCATTACAGAACATGTTCCTACCCGAGAACCCGATTTGATGAAGTTAAATAAGCCTCCATTTGTCTCTGTATTACAAATACACGAAGCTTCGGTAGCTAAGTAGGCAGAGCGTAAGTCTCATAATATTAAGGCTGTGAGTTCGATCGACACACTGGGCACATATTCTTTGTCTTGTAATTCAAATGTCTGTGTTGTCGGTTCATTAAAAGGGCCGTCCAGATGATTCAGCGCTGTGTTCGTCACTGGAATTTGTCTGAAAACCTGATAAGCACAAGAATGCAAGAAATGTAAGGGGGAGAGCCGAATACAGGCTTCTGTGAAATGAGCAGAGAAATGAAAAATGACCGGGATATCATGTTCCAAATCCCACCAATGCCTATCACCCCAATTTCTGAAGAGAGAAAATCTTCAAATCAATTTTCAAAATTCATCAGCTTCATATGTATTCTTTGTTCACTGCTACTGCTGTGACTCGACACTAGATTTATTGAATGGGTTTGATGTCACGCTGACCCATTCCTTACAGAACATGTTCCTACCAGAGAACCCGATTTGATGTAGATAAATAAGCCTCCAGTTATTTCTGCATCACACAAAAATGCAGCCTCGGTAGCGCAGTAGGCAGCGCGTAAGTCTCATAATCTTAAGGTCGTGAGTTCGATCCTCAACCGGGGCACAGGTTCTTTTGTCTTGTAATTCAAATATCTGTGTTATTGGTTCATTAAGAGGGCCGTCCTGATGATTCAGCGCTGTGTTCGTCACTGGAATTTGTCTGAAAACCTGATAAGCACAAGAATGCAAGAAATGTAAGGGGGAGAGCCGAATACAGGCTTCTGTGAAATGAGCAGAGAAATGAAAAATGACCGGGATATCAAGTTTCAAATCCCACCAATGCATATCACCCCTATTTCTGAAGAGAGAAAATCTTCAAATCAATTTTCAAAATTAATCAGCTTCATATGTATTCTGTGTTCACTGCTACTGCTGTGACTCGACACTAGATTTATTGAATGGGTTTGATGTCACGGGGACCCATTCATTACAGAACATCTTCCTACCAGAGAACCCGATTTGATGTAGTTAAATAAGCCTCCAGTTATTTCTGCATCACAAAAACATGCAGCCTCGGTAGCGCAGTAGGCAGCGCGTAAGTCTCATAATCTTAAGGTCGTGAGTTTGATCCTCACCCGGGGCACAGGTTCTTTTGTCTTGTAATTCAAATGTCTGTGTTGTTGGTTCATTAAAAGGGCCGTCAATGTAATTCAGCGCTGTGTACCTCTGTCACTGGAATTTGTCTCGAAACCTGATAAGCACATGAATGCAAGAAATGAAAGGGGAAAGCCGAATTCATACAGTAAGTCAGTGAAATGAGCCGATAAAAGTAAAATAGCCAGGAGGACAAGGTTCAAATCCCACGGATGCCTAACACCCCAATTTCTGAAGAGAGAAAATCTTCAAGACAATTTTCAAAATTCATCAGTTGCATATGTATACTTTGTTCACAGCTGCTGCTGTGATTCGCCACTTGAATTATTGAATGGGATGGATGTCTCTAGGACCCGTTCATTACAGAATATGTTCCTACCCGAGAACCCGATTTGATGAAGTTAAATAAACCTCCATTTGTCTCTGTATTACAAATACACGAAGCTTCGGTAGCTAAGTAGGCAGCGCGTAAGTCTCATAATAATAAGGTTGTGAGTTCGATCGACCCCCTGGGCACATATTCTTTGTCTTGTAATTCAAATGTCTGTGTTGTCGGTTCATTAAAAGGGCCGTCCAGATGATTCAGCGCTGTGTTCGACACTGGAATTTGTCTGAAAACCTGATAAGCACAAGAATGCAAGAAATGTAAGGGGGAGAGCCGAATACAGGCCTCTGTGAAATGAGCAGAGAAATGAGAAATGACCGGGATATCAAGTTTCAAATCCCACCAATGCCTATCACCCCAATTTCTGAAGAGAGAAAATCTTCAAATCAATTTTCAAAAAACATCAGCTTCATATGTATTCTGTGTTCACTGCTACTGCTGTGACTCGACACTAGATTTATTGAATGGGTTTGATGTCACGCGGACCCATTCATTACAGAACATGTTCCTACCAGAGAACCCGATTTGATGTAGTTAAATAAGCCTCCAGTTATTTCTGCATCACAAAAACATGCAGCCTCGGTAGCGCAGTAGGCAGCGCGTAAGTCTCATAATCTTAAGGTCGTGAGTTCGATCCTCACCCGGGGCACAGGTTCTTTTGTCTTGTAATTCAAATGTCTGTGTTGTTGGTTCATTAAAAGGGCCGTCAATGTAATTCAGCGCTGTGTACCTCTGTCACTGGAATTTGTCTCGAAACCTGATAAGCACATGAATGCAAGAAATGAAAGGGGAAAGCCGAATTCATACAGTAAGTCAGTGAAATGAGCCGATAAAAGTAAAATAGCCAGGAGGACAAGGATCAAATCCCACCGATGCCTAACACCCCAATTTCTGAAGAGAGAAAATCTTCAAGACAATTTTCAAAATTCATCAGTTGCATATGTATACTTTGTTCACAGCTGCAGCTGTGATTCGCCACTTGAATTATTGAATGGGATGGATGTCTCTCGGACCCGTTCATTACAGAACATGTTCCTACCCGAGAACCCGATTTGATGAAGTTAAATAAGCCTCCATTTGTCTCTGTATTACAAATACACGGAGCTTCGGTAGCTAAGTAGGCAGAGCGTAAGTCTCATAATATTAAGGTTGTGAGTTCGATCGACACCCTGGGCACATATTCTTTGTCTTGTAATTCAAATGTCTGTGTTGTCGGTTCATTAAAAGGGCCGTCCAGATGATTCAGCGCTGTGTTCGACACTGGAATTTGTCTGAAAACCTGATAAGCACAAGAATGCAAGAAATGTAAGGGGGAGAGCCGAATACAGGCTTCTGTGAAATGAGCAGAGAAATGAAAAATGACCGGGATATCTAGTTCCAAATCCCACCAATGCCTATCACCCCAATTTCTGAAGAGAGAAAATCTTCAAATCAATTTTCAAAATTCATCAGCTTCATATGTATTCTTTGTTCACTGCTACTGCTGTGACTCGACACTAGATTTATTGAATGGGTTTGATGTCACGCTGACCCATTCCTTACAGAACATGTTCCTACCAGAGAACCCGATTTGATGTAGATAAATAAGCCTCCAGTTATTTCTGCATCACACAAACATGCAGCCTCGGTAGCGCAGTAGGCAGCGCGTAAGACTCATAATCTTAAGGTCGTGAGTTCGATCCTCAACCGGGGCACAGGTTCTTTTGTCTTCTAATTCAAATATCTGTGTTATTGGTTCATTAAGAGGGCCGTCCTGATGATTCAGCGCTGTGTTCGTCACTGGAATTTGTCTGAAAACCTGATAAGCACAAGAATGCAAGAAATGTAAGGGGGAGAGCCGAATACAGGCCTCTGTAAAATGAGCAGAGAAATGAAAAATGACCGGGATATCAAGTTTCAAATCCCACCAATGCCTATCACCCCAATTTCTGAAGAGAGAAAATCTTCAAATCAATTTTCAAAATTCATCAGCTTCATATGTATTCTGTGTTCATTGCTACTGCTGTGACTCGACACTAGATTTATTGAATGGGTTTGATGTCACGCGGACCCATTCATTACAGAACATGTTCCTACCAGAGAACCCTATTTGATGTAGTTAAATAAGCCTCCAATTATTTCTGCAACACAGAAACATGCAGCCTCGGTAGCGCAGTAGGCAGCTCGTAAGTCTCATAATCATAAGGTCGTGAGTTCGATCCTCACCCGGGGCACAGGTTCTTTTGTCTTGTAATTCGAATGTCTGTGTTGTTGGTTCATTAAAAGGGCCGTCAATGTAATTCAGCGCTGTGTACCTCTGTCACTGGAATTTGTCTCGAAACCTGATAAGAACATGAATGCAAGAAATGAAAGGGGAAAGCCGAATTCATACAGTAAGTCAGTGAAATGAGCCGATAAATGTAAAATAGCCAGGAGGACAAGGTTCAAATCCCACCGATGCCTAACACCCCAATTTCTGAAGAGAGAAAATCTTCAAGACAATTTTCAAAATTCATCAGTTGCATATGTATACTTTGTTCACTGCTGCTGCTGTGATTCGCCACTTGAATTATTGAATGGGATGGATGTCTCTCGGACCCGTTCATTACAGAACATGTTCCTACCCGAGAAACCGATTTGATGAAGTTAAATAAGACTCCATTTGTCTCTGTATTACAAATACACGGAGCTTCGGTAGCTGAGTAGGCAGCGCGTAAGTCTCATAATATTAAGGTTGTGAGTTCGATCAACACCCTGGGCACATATTCTTTGTCTTGTAATTCAAATGTCTGTGTTGTCGGTTCATTAAAAGGGCCGTCCAGATGATTCAGCGCAGTGTTCTTCACTGGAATTTGTCTGAAAACCTGATAAGCACAAGAATGCAAGAAATGTAAGGGGGAGAGCCGAATACAAGCTTCTGTGAAATGAGCAGAGAAATGAAAAATGACCGGGATATCAAGTTCCAAATCCCACCAATGCCTATCACCCCAATTTCTGAAGAGAGAAAATATTCAAATCAATTTTCAAAATTCATCAGCTTCATATGTATTCTTTGTTCACTGCTACTGCTGTGACTCGACACTAGATTTATTGAATGGGTTTGATGTCACGCTGACCCATTCCTTACAGAACATGTTCTTACCAGAGAACCCGATTTGATGTAGATAAATAAGCTTCCAGTTATTTCTGCATCACACAAACATGCAGCTTCGGTAGCGCAGTAGGCAGCGCGTAAGTCTCATAATCTTAAGGTCGTGAGTTCGATCCTCAATCGGGGCACAGGTTCTTTTGTCTTGTAATTCAAATGTCTGTGTTGTTGGTTCATTAACAGGGCCGTCCTGATGATTCAGCGCTGTGTTCGTCACTGGAATTTGTCTGAAAACCTGTTAAGAACAAGAATGCAAGAAATGTAAGGGGGAGAGCCGAATACAGGCCTCTGTGAAATGAGCAGAGAAATGAAAAATGACCGGGATATCAAGTTCCAAATCCCACCAATGCCTATCACCCCAGTTTCTGAAGAGAGAAAATCTTCAAGACAATTTTCAAAATTGATCAGTTGCATATGTATACTTTGTTCACTGCTGCTGCTGTGATTCGCCACTTGAATTATAGAATGGGATGGATGTCTCTCGGACCCGTACATTACAGAACATGTTCCTACCCGAGAACCCGATTTGATGAAGTTAAATAAGCCTTCATTTGTCTCTGTATTACAAATACACGGAGCCTCGGTAGCTTAGTAGGTAGCGCGTAAGTCTCATAATATTAAGGTTGTGAGTTCGATCGACACCCTGGGCACATATTGTTTGTCTTGTAATTCAAATGTCTGTGTTGTTGGTTCATTAAAATGGCCGTCAAGGTCATTCAGCGCTGTGTACCTCTGTCACTGGAATTTGTCTGGAAACCTGAGAAGCACATGAATGCAAGAAATGAAAGGGGAAAGCCGAATTCATACAGTAAGTCCATGAAATGAGCCGAAAAATGAAAAATAGCCAGGAGGACAAATTACAAATCCCACCGATGCCTAACACCCCAATTTCTGAAGAGAAAAAATCTTCAAGACAATTTTCAAAATTCATCAGTTGCATATGTATACTTTGTTCACAGCTGCTGCTGTGATTCGCCACTTGAATTATTGAATGGGATGGATGTCTCTCGGACCCGTTCATTACAGAACATGTACCTACCCGAGAACCCGATTTGATGAAGTTAAATAAGCCTCCATTTGTGTCTGTAGTACAAATACATGGAGCCTCGGTAGCTAAGTAGGCAGCGCGTAAGTCTCATAATCTTAAGGTCGTGAGTTCGATCGACACCCTGGGCACAGATTCTTTGTCTTGTAATTCAAATGTCTGTGTTGTTGGTTCATTAAAAGGGCCGTCCAGATGATTCAGCGCTGTGTTCGTCACTGGAATTTGTCTGAAAACCTGATAAGCACAAGAATGCAAGTCAAGTAAGGGGGAGAGCCGAATACAGGCCTCTGTGAAATGAGCAGAGAAATGAAAAATGACCGGGATATGAAGTTTCAAATCCCACCAATGCCTATTACCCCAATTTCTGAAGAGAGAAAATCTACAAGACAAGTTTCAAAATTCATCAGTTGCATATGTATTCTTACTTCACAGCTACTGCTGTGACACCCCACTAGAATTATTTAATGGGTTGGATGTCTCTTGGACCCGTTCATTACAGAACATGTTCCTACCCGAGAACCCGATTTGATGTAGTTAAATAAGCCTTCAGTTATTTCTGCATCACCACAACATGCAGCCTAGGTAGCGCAGTAGGTAGCGCGAAAGTCTCATAATCTTAAGGTCGTGAGTTTATCCTCACCCGGGGCACAGATTCTTTTGTCTTGTAATTCAAATGTCTGTGTTGTTGGTACATTAAAAGGGCCGTCAAGGTAATTCAGCGCTGTGTACCTCTGTCACTGGAATTTGTCTGGAAACCTGACAAGCAC
Source organism: Meconema thalassinum (assembly GCA_946902985.2). NCBI lineage: Eukaryota > Metazoa > Arthropoda > Insecta > Orthoptera > Tettigoniidae > Meconema > Meconema thalassinum. The sequence continues at coordinate 302,260,770 of OX336392.1, read as the reverse complement.
ATGAATGCAAGAAATGAAAGGGGAAAGCCGAATTCCTACAGTAAGTCAGTGAAATGAGCCGATAAATGAAAAATAGCCAGGAGGACAAGGTACAAATCAAACCGATGCCTAACACCCCAATTTCTGAAGAGAGAAAATCTTCAAGACAATTTTCAAAATTCATCAGTTGCATATGTATACTTTGTTCACAGCTGCTGCAGTGATTCGCCACTTGAATTATTGAATGGGATGGATGTCTCTCGGACCCGTTCAATACAGAACATGTGCCTACCCGAGAACCCGATTTGATGAAGTTAAATAAGCCTCCATTTGTCTCTGTATTACAAATACACGGAGCCTCGGTAGCTAGGTAGGCAGCGCGTAAGTCTCATAATCTTAAGGTCGTGAGTTCGATCGACACCCTGGGCACTGCTTCTTTGTCTTGTAATTCAAATGTCTGTGTTGTTGGTTCATTAAAAGGGCCGTCCAGATGATTCAGCGCTGTGTTCGTCACTGGAATTTGTCTGAAAACCTGATAAGCACAAGAATGCAAGAAATGTAAGGGGGAGAGCCGAATACAGGCCTCTGTGAAATGAGCAGAGAAATGAAAAATGACAGGGATATCAAGTTTCAAATCCCACCAATGCCTATCACCCCAATTTCTGAAGAGAGAAAATCTACAAGACAAGTTTCAAAATTCATCAGTTGCATATGTATTCTTACTTCACAGCTACTGCTGTGACACCCCACTAGAATTATTTAATGGGTTGGATGTCTCTTGGACCCGTTATTTACAGAACTTGTTCCTACCCGAGAACAAGATTTGATGAAGTTAAATGAGCCTCCAGTTATCTGAGCATCACAAACACATGCGGCTTCGGTAGCGCAGTAGGCAGCACGTAAGTCTCATAATCTTGAGCTCGTGAGTTCGATCGTCACGCGGGGCACAGATTCTTTGTCTTGTAATTCAAATGTCTGTGTAGTTGGTTCATTAAAAGGGCCATCCAGATGATTCAGTGCTGTGTTCTTCTGTCAGTGGAAATTTCCTGAAAACCTGATAAGTATCAGAATGCAAGAAATGTAAGTGGGAGAGCCGAATACATGCGTCTGTGAAATGAGCAGAGAAATGAAAAATAACCAGGATATCAAGGTTCAAATCCCAATAATGCCTATCACCCCAATTTCTGAAGAGAGAAAATCGTCAAGACAATTTTCAAAATTCATCAGTTTATATGTATTCCTTGTTCATTGCTACTGTTGTGTCTCGCCACTAGAATTATTTAATGGGATGGATGTCTCTCGGAACCATTCATTACAGAACATGTTCCTACCCGAGAACCAGATTTGATGAAGTTAAAAGAGCCTCCAGTTATCTGAGCATCACAAACACATGCAGCTTCGGCAGCGCAGTAGGCAGCGCCTAAGTCTCATAATCTTAAGGTCGTGAGTTCGATCTTCACCCAGGGCACATATTCTTTTGTCTTGTAATTCAAATGTCTGTGTTGTTGGTTCATTAAAAGGGCCGTCAAGGTAATTCAGTGCTGTGTACTTCTGTCACTTGAATTTGTCTGAAAACCTGATAAGCACAAGAATGCAAGAAATGGAAGGGGAAAACCGAATACATACAGTAAGTCTGTGAAATGAGCCGAAAATTATGAAAAATAACCAGGAGGTCTAGGTTCAAATCCCACCGATGCCTATCACCCCAATTGTTGAAGAGAGAAAATCTTCAAGACAATTTTCAAAATTCATCAGTTGCATATGTATACTTTGTTCACAGCTGCTGCTGTGATTCGCCACTTGAATTATTGAATGGGATGGATGTCTCTCGGACCCGTTCATTACAGAACATGTTCCCACCCGAGAACCCGATTTGATGAAGTTAAATAAGCCTCCATTTGTCTCTGTATTACCAATACACGGAACCTCGGTAGCCAAGTAGGCAGCGCGTAAGTCTCATAATATTAAGGTTGTGAGTTCGATCGACACCCTGGGCACATGTTCTTTGTCTTGTAATTCGAATGTCTGTGTTGTTGGTTCATTAAAAGGGCCGTCCAGATGATTCAGCGCTGTGTTCGTCACTGGAATTTGTCTGAAAACCTGATAAGCACAAGAATGCAAGAAATGTAAGGGGGAGAGCCGAATACAGGCCTCTGTGAAATGAGCAGAGAAATGAAAAATGACCGGGATATCAAGTTCCAAATCCCACCAATGCCTATCACCCCAATTTCTGAAGAGAGAAAATCTTCAAATCAATTTTCAAAATTCATCAGCTTCATATGTATTCTTTGTTCACAGCTACTGCTGTGACACCCCACTAGAATTATTTAATGGGTTTGATGTCACGCGGACCCATTCATTACAGAACATGTTCCTACCCGAGAACCCGATTTGATGTAGTTAAATAAGCCTCCAGTTATTTCTGCATCACACAAACATTCAGCCTCGGTAGCGCAGTAGGCAGCGCGTAAGTCTCATAATCTTAAGGTCGTGAGGTCGATTCTCACCCGGGGCACAGGTTCTTTTGTCTTGTAATTCAAATGTCTGTATTGTTGGTTCATTAAAAGGGCCGTCCAGATGATTCAGCGCTGTGTTCGTCACTGGAATTTGTCTGAAAACCTGATAAGCACAAGAATGCAAGAAAGGTAAGGGGAAGAGCCGAATACAGGCCTCTGTAAAATGAGCAGAGAAATGAAAAATGACCGGGATATCAAGTTTCAAATCCCACCAATGCCTATCACCCCAATTTCTGAAGAGAGAAAATCTACAAGACAAGTTTCAAAATTCATCAGTTGCATATGTACTCTTACTTCACAGCTACTGCTGTGACACCCCACTAGAATTCTTTAATGGGTTGGATGTATCTTGGACCCGTTCATTACAGAACATGTTCCTACCCGAGAACAAGATTTGATGAAGTTAAATGAGCCTCCAGTTATCTGAGCATCATAAACACATGCAGCCTCGGTAGCGCAGTCGGCAGCGCGTAAGTCTCATAATCTTAAGGTCGTGATTTCGAACCCACCCGGGGCACAGACTCTTTTGTCTTGTAATTCAAATGTCTGTGTTGTTGGTTCATTAAAAGGGTCGTCAAGGTAATTCAGCGCTGTGTACTTCTGTCACTGGAATTTGTCTGATAACTTGATAAGCTCAAGAATGCAAGAAATGGAAGGGGAAAGCCGAATACATACAGTAAGTCTGTGAAATGAGCCGAAAATTATGAAAAATAACCATGAGTTCTAGGTTCAAATCCCACCGATGCCTATCACCCCAATTTCTGAAGAGAGAAAATCTTCAAGACAATTTTCAAAATTCATCAGTTGCATATGTCAATTTTGTTCACAGCTACTGCTGTGACTCGCCACTAGAATTATTGAATGGGATGGATGTCACCCGGACCCGTTCATTACAGAACATATTCCTACCCGAGAAGCCGATTTGATGAAGTTAAATAAGCCTCCATTTGTCTCTGTATTGCAAATACATGGAGCCTTGGTAGCTAAGTAGGCAGCACGTAAGTCTCATAATCGTAAGGTCCTGAGTTCGATCGACACCCTGGGCACAGTTTCTTTGTCTTGTAATTCAAATGTCTGTGTTGTTGGTTTATTAAAAGGGCCGTCCAGATGATTCAGCGCTGTGGTCGTCACTGGAATTTGTCTGAAAACCTGATAAGCACAAGAATGCAAGAAATGTAAGGGGGAGAGCCGAATACAGGCCTCTGTGAAATGAGCAGAGAAATGAAAAATGACAGGGATATCAAGATTCAAATCCCACCAATGCCTATCACCCCAATTTCTGAAGAGAGAAAATCTACAAGACAAGTTTCAAAATTCATCAGTTGCATATGTATTCTTACTTCACAGCTACTGCTGTGACACCCCACTAGAATTATTTAATGGGTTGGATGTCTCTTGGACCCGTTATTTACAGAACTTGTTCCTACCCGAGAACAAGATTTGATGAAGTTAAATGAGCCTCCAGTTGTCTGAGCATCACAAACACATGCGGCTTCGGTAGCGCGGTAGGCAGCACGTAAGTCTCATAATCTTGAGGTCGTGAGTTCGATCGTCACGCGGGGCAGAGATTCTCTGTCTTGTAATTCAAGGAAGATTGTAGTTTTACGTGACCGTGAATCTTGTGATTATGAGCCACGGGACCTCCTTTTTACGTGGAATCCGAACCACAGGACATGGCATTTCACATCGAAAATCTCACATGCATTGACCGGAAATCGAACCCGGACCGCCTTGGTGAGAGGCATACAGCTAGACCGCTGAGCCACCACGTCCCTTTGTCTTGTAATTCAAATGTCTGTGTAGTTGGTTCATTAAAAGGGCCATCCAGATGATTCAGTGCTGTGTTCTTCTGTCAGTGGAAATTTCCTGAAAACCTGATAAGCATAAGAATGCAAGAAATGTAAGGGGGAGAGCCGAATACATGCGTCTGTGAAATGAGCAGAGAAATGAAAAATAACCAGGATATCAAGGTTCAAATCCCAATAATGCCTATCACCCCAATTTCTGAAGAGAGAAAATCGTCAAGACAATTTTCAAAATTCATCAGTTTATATGTATTCCTTGTTCATTGCTACTGTTGTGACTCGCCACTAGAATTATTTAATGGGATGGATGTCTCTCGGAACCATTCATTACAGAACATGTTCCTACCCGAGAACCAGATTTGATGAAGTTAAAAGAGCCTCCAGTTATCTGAGCATCACAAACACATGCAGACTCGGCAGCGCAGTAGGCAGCGCGTAAGTCTCATAATCTTAAGGTCGTGAGTTCGATCCTTACCCGGGGCACAGGTTCCTTTGTCTTTTAATTCAAATGTCTGTGTTGTTGGTTCATTAAAAGGGCCGTCAAGGTAATTCAGCACTGTGTACCTCTGTCACTGGAATTTGTCAGGAAACCTGATAAGCACATGAATGCAAGAAATGAAAGGGGAAAGCGGTAATCACACAGTAAGTCAGTGAAATGAGCCGATAAATGAAAAATAGCCAGGAGGACAAGGTACAAATCCCACCGATGCCTAACACCCCATTTTCTGAAGAGAGAAAATCTTCAAGACAATTTTCAAAATTCATCAGTTGCATATGTATACTTTGTTCACAGCTAATGCTGTGATTCGCCACTTGAATTATTGAAGGGGATGGATGTCTCTCGGACCCGTTCATTACAGAACATCGTCCTACCCGGGAACCCGTTTTGATGAAGTTAAATAAGCCTCCATTTGTCTCTGTATTACAAATACACGGAGCCTCGGTAGCTAAGTAGGCAGCGCCTAAGTCTCATAATATTAAGGTTGTGACTTCGATCGACACCCTGGGCACAGATTCTTTGTCTTGTAATTCAAATGTCTGTGTTGTTGGTTCATTAAAAGGGCCGTCCAGATGATTCAGCGCTGTGTACCTCTGTCACTGGAATTTGTCTGGAATCCTGGTAAGCACATGCATGCAAGATAAGAAAGAGGAAAGCCGAATTCATACAGTAAGTCACTGAAATTAGCCGATAAATCAAAAATAGCCAAGAGGACAAGGTACAAATCCCACCGATGCCTAACACCCCAATTTCTGAAGAGAGAAAATCTTCAAGACAATTTTCAAAATTCATCAGTTGCATATGTCTATTTTGTTCACAGCTGCTGCTGTGATTCGCCACTAGAATTATTGAATGGGATGGATGTCCCTGGGACCCGTTCATTACAGAACATGTTCCTACCCGAGAACCGGATTTCATGAAGTTAAATAAGCCTCCATTTGTCTCTGTATTACAATTACACGGAGCATCGGTAGATAAGTAGGCAGGGCGCAAGTCTCATAATCTTAAGGTCGTGATTTGGATCGACACCCGGGGCACAGATTCTTTGTCTTGTAATTCAAATAAATGTGTTCTTGGTTCATTAAAAGGGCCGTCCAGATGATTCAGCGCTGTGTTCGTCACTGGAATTTGTCTGAAAACCTGATAAGCACAAGAATGCAAGAAATGTAAGGGGAAGAGCCGAATACAGGCCTCTGTGAAATGAGCAGAGAAATGAAAAATAACCGGGATATCAAGTTTCAAATCCCACCAATGCTATCACCCCAATTTCACAAGAGAGAAAATCTTCAAATCAATTTTCAAAATTCATCAGTTTTATATGTATTCTTTGTTCACTGCTACTACTGTGACACGACACTAGATTTATTGAATGGGTTTGATGTCACGCGGACCCATTCATTACAGAACATGTTCCTACCAGAGAACCCGATTTGATGTTGTTAAATACGCCTCGAGTTATTTCTGCATCACAAAAACATGTGGCCTCGGTAGCGCAGTAGGCAGCGCGTAAGTCTCATAATCGTAAGGTCGTGAGTTCGATCCTCACCCGGGGCACAGGTTCCTTTGTCTTGTAATTCAAATGTCTGTGTTGTTGGTTCATTAAAAGGGCCGTCAAGGTAATTCAGCACTGTGTACCTCTGTCACTGGAATTTGTCTGGAAACCTGATAAGCACATGAATGCAGGAAATGAAAGGGGAAAGCGGTAATCACACAGTAAGTCAGTGAAATGAGCCGATAAATGAAAAATAGCCAGGAGGACAAGGTACAAATCCCACCGATGCCTAACACCCCAATTTCTGAAGAGAGAAAATCTTCAAGACAATTTTCAAAATTCATCAGTTGCATATGTATACTTTGTTAACAGCTGCTGCTGTGATTCGCCACTTGAATTATTGAATGGGATGGATGTCTCTCGGACCCGTTCATTACAGAACATATTCCTACCCGAGAACCAGATTTGATGAAGTTAAATAAGCCTCCATTTGCCTCTGTATTACAAATACACGGAGCCTCAGTAGCTAAGTAGGCAGCGCCTAAGTCTCATAATATTAAGGTTGTGAGTTCGATCGACACCCTGGGCACAGATTCTTTGTCTTGTAATTCAAATGTCTGTGTCGTTGGTTATTTAAAAGGGCCGTCCAGATCATTCAGCCCTGTGTTCGTCACTGGAATTTGTCTGAAAACCTGATAAGCACAAGAATGCAAGAAATGTAAGGGGGAGAGCCGAATACACGCCTCTGTGAAATGAGCAGAGAAATGAAAAATGACCGGGATATCAAGTTTCAAATCCCACCAATGCCTATCACCCCAATTTCTGAAGAGAGAAAATCTACAAATCAATTTTCAAAATTCATCAGCTTCATATGTATTCTTTGTTCACTTCTACAGCTGTGACTCGACACTAGATTTATTGAATGGGTTTGATGTCACGCGGACCCATTCATTACAGAACATGTTCCTACCAGAGAACCCGATTTGATATAGTTAAATAAGCCTCCAGTTATTTCTGCATCACGAAAACATGCAGCCTCGGTAGCGCAGTAGGCAGCGCGTAAGTCTCATAATCTTAAGGTCGTGAGTTCGATCCTCACCCGGGGCACAGATTCTTTGTCTTGTAATTCAAATGTCTGTGTCGTTGGTTATTTAAAAGGGCCGTCCAGATGATTCAGCGCTGTGTTCGTCACTGGAATTTGTCTGGAAACCTGATAAGCACATGCATGCAAGATATGAAAGGGGAAAGCCGAATTCATACAGTAAGTCACTGAAATGAGCCGATAAATCAAAAATAACCAGGAGGACAAGGTACAAATCCCACCGGTGCCTAACACCCCAATTTCTGAAGAGAGAAAATCTTCAAGACAATTTTCAAAATTCATCAGTTGCATATGTATACTTTGTTCACAGCTGCTGCTGTGATTCGCCACTAGAATTATTGAATGGGTTGGATGTCCCTCGGACCCGTTCATTACAGAACATGTTCCTACCCGAGAACCAGATTTGATGAAGTTAAATGAGCCTCCAGTTATCTGAACATCACTAACACATGCGGCCTCGGTAGCGCAGTAGGCAGCGCGTAAGTCTCATAATCTTAAGGTCGTGAGTTCGATCGACACCCTGGGCACAGATTCCTTGTCTTGTAATTCAAATGTCTGTGTTGTTGGTTCATTAAAAGGGCCGTCCAGATGATTCAGCGCTGTGTTCGTCACTGGAATTTGTCTGAAAACTTGATAAGCACAAGAATGCAAGAACTGTAAGGGGGAGAGCCGAATACAGGCCTCTGTGAAATGAGCAGAGAAATGAAAAATGACCGGGATATCAAGTTTCAAATCCCACAAATGACTATCACCCCAATTTCTGAAGAGAGAAAATCTACAAGACAAGTTTCAAAATTCATCAGTTGCATATGTATTCTTACTTCACAGCTACTGCTGTGACACCCCACTAGAATTATTTAATGGGTTGGATGTCTCTTGGACCCGTTCATTACAGAACATGTTCCTACCCGAGAACAAGATTTGATGAAGTTAAATGAGCCTCCAGTTATCTGAGCATCACATACACATGCAGCCTCGGTAGCGCAGTAGGCAGCGCGTAAGTCTCATAATCTTAAGGTGGTGAGTTCGATCCTCACCCGGGGCACAGACTCTTTTCTCTTGTAATTCAAATGTCTGTGTTGTTGGTTCATTAAAATGGTCGTCAAGGTTATTCAGCGCTGTGTACTTCTGTCACTGGAATTTGTCTGATAACCTGATAATCTCAAGAATGGCAGAAATGGAAGGGGAAAGCCGAATACATACAGTAAGTCTGTGAAATGAGCCGAAAATTATGAAAAATAAGCAGGAGTTCTAGGTTCAAATCCCACCTATGCCTGTCACCCCAATTTCTGAAGAGAGAAAATCTTCAAGACAATTTTCAAAATTCATCAGTTGCATATGCCTATTTTGTTCACAGCTAATGCTGTGATTCGCCACTAGAATTATTGAATGGGATGGATGTCTCCCGGACCCGTTCATTACAGAACATGTTCCTACCCGAGAAGCCGATTTGATGAAGTTAAATAAGCTTCCATTTGTCTCTGTATTGCAAATACATGGAGCCTCGGTAGCTAAGTAGGCAGCACGTAAGTCTCATAATCTTAAGGTCCTGAGTTCGATCGACACCCGGGGCACTGATTCTTAGTCTTGTACTTCAAATATCTGTGTTCTTGGTTCATTAAAAGGGCCGTTCAGATGATTCAGCGCTGTGTTCGTCACTGGAATTTGTCTGAATACCTGATAAGCACAAGAATGCAAGAAATGTAAGGGGGGGGAGCCGAATACATGCCTCTGTGAAAGGAGCAGAGAAAAAAAAATGACCGGGATATCAAGTTTCAAATCCCACCAATGCCTATCACCCCAATTTCTGATGAGAGAATATCTTCAAATCAATTTTCAAAATTCATCAGTTTCATATGTATTCTTTGTTCACTGCTACTGCTGTGACTCGACACTAGATTTATTGAATGGGTTTGATGTCACGCGGACCCATTCATTACAGAACATGTTCCTACCAGAGAACCCGATTTGATGAAGCTAAATAAGCCTCCAGTTATTTCTGCATCACGAAAACATGAAGCCTCGGTAGCTAAGTAGGCAGCGCGTAAGTCTCATAATCTTAAGGTCGTGATTTCGATCGACACCCGGGGCACAGATTCTTTGTCTTGTAATTCAAATAAATGTGTTGTTGGTTCATAAAAAGGGCCGTCCAAATGATTCAGCGCTGTGTTCGTCACTGGAATTTGTCTGAATACCTGATAAGCACAAGAATGCAAGAAATGTAAGGGGGGGGAGCCGAATACATGCCTCTGTGAAAGGAGCAGAGAAAAAAAAATGACCGGGATATCAAGTTTCAAATCCCACCAATGCCTATCACCCCAATTTCTGATGAGAGAATATCTTCAAATCAATTTTCAAAATTCATCAGTTTCATATGTATTCTTTGTTCACTGCTACTGCTGTGACTCGACACTAGATTTATTGAATGGGTTTGATGTCACGCGGACCCATTCATTACAGAACATGTTCCTACCAGAGAACCCGATTTGATATAGTTAAATAAGCCTCCAGTTATTTCTGCATCACGAAAAAATGCAGCCTCGGTAGCGCAGTAGGCAGAGCGTAAGTCTCATAATCTTAAGGTCGTGAGTTCGATCCTCACTCGGGGCACAGGTTCTTTTGTCTTGTAATTCAAATGTCTGTGTTTTTGGTTCATTAAAAGGGCCGTCAAGGTAATTCAGCGCTGTGTACCTCTGTCACTGGAATTTGTCTGGAAACCTGATAAGCACATGCATGCAAGATATGAAAGGGGAAAGCCGAATTCACAGAGTAAGTCACTGAAATGAGCCGATCAATCAAAAATAACCAGGAGGACAAGGTACAAATCCCACCGATGCCTAACACCCCAATTTCTGAAGAGAGAAAATCTTCAAGACAATTTTCAAAATTCATCAGTTGCATATGTATACTTTGTTCACAGCTCCTGCTGTGATTCGCCACTAGAATTATTGAATGGGATGGATGTCCCTCGGACCCGTTCATTACAGAACATTTTCCTACCCGAGAACCGGATTTGATGAAGTTAAATAAGCCTCCATTTGTCTCTGTATTACAAATACACGGAGCATCGGTAGCTAAGTAGGCAGCGCGTAAGTCTCATAATCTTAAGGTCGTGATTTCGATCGACACCCGGGGCACAGATTCTTTGTCTTGTAATTCAAATATCTGTGTTGTTGGTTCATTAAAAGGGCCGTCCAGATGATTCAGCGCTGTGTTCGTCACTGGAATTTGTCTGAAAACCTGATAAGCACAATAATGCAAGAAATGTAAGGGGAAGAGCCGAATACAGGCCTCTGTGAAATGAGCAGAGAAATGAAAAATTACCGGGATATCAAGTTTCATATCCCACCAATGCCAATCACCCCAATTTCTGAAGAGAGAAAATCTTCAAATCAATTTTCAAAATTCATCAGTTTCATATGTATTCTTTGTTCACTGCTACTGCTGTGACTCGACACTAGATTTATTGAATGGGTTTGATGTCACGCGGACCCATTCATTACAGAACATGTTCCTACCAGAGAACCCGATTTGATGTAGTTAAATAAGCCTCCATTTGTCTCTGTATTACAAATACACGGAGCCTCGGTAGCTAAGTAGGCAAAGCGTAAGTATCATAATCTTAAGGTAGTGAGTTCGATCCTCACCCGGGGCACAGGTTCTTTTGTCTTGTAATTCAAATGTCTGTGTTGTTGGTTCATTAAAAGGGTCGTCAAGGTAATTCAGCGCTGTGTACTTCTGTCACTGGAATTTGTCTGATAACCTGATAAGCTCAAGAATGCAAGAAATGGAAGGGGAAAGCCGAATACATACAGTAAGTCTGTGAAATGAGCCGAAAATTATGAAAAATAACCAGGACTTCTAGGTTCAAATCCCACCGATGCCTATCACCCCAATTTCTGAAGAGAGCAAATCTTCAAGACAATTTTCAAAATTCATCAGTTGCATATGTCAATTTTGTTCACAGCTGCTGCTGTGACTCGCCACTAGAATTATTGAATGGGATGGATGTCTCCCGGACCCGTTCATTACAGAACATGTTCCTACCCGAGAAGCCGATTTGATGAAGTTAAATAAGCCACCAATAGTCTCTGTACTGCAAATACATGGATCCTCGGTAGCTAAGTAGGCAGCACGTAAGTCTCATAATCTAAAGGTCCTGAGTTCGATCGACACCCGCGGCACTGATTCTTTGTCTTGTACTTCAAATGTCTGTGTTGTTGGTTCATTAAAAGGGCCGTCCAGATGATTCAGCGCTGTGTTCGTCACTGGAATTTGTCTGAAAACCTGATAAGCATAAAAATGCAAGAAATGTAAGGGGGAGAGCCGAATACACGCCTCTGTGAAATGAGCAGAGAAATGAAAAATGACCGGGATATCAAGTTTCAAATCCCACCAATGCCTATCACCCCAATTTCTGAAGAGAGAAAATATTCAAATCAATTTTCAAAATTCATCAGCTTCATATGTATTCTTTGTTCACTGCTACTGCTGTGACTCGACACTAGATTTATTGAATGGGTTTGATGTCACGCGGACCCATTCATTACAGAACATGTTCCTACCAGAGAACCCGATTTGATGTAGTTAAATAAGCCTCCAGTTATTTCTGCATTACGAATACATGAAGCCTCGGTAGCGCAGTAGGCAGCGCGTAAGTCTCATAATCTTAAAGTCGTGAGTTCGATCCTCACACGGGGCACAGGTTTTTTGTCTTGTAATTCAAATGTCTGTGTTGTTGGTTCATTAAAAGGGCCGTCAAGGTAATTCAGCGCTGTGTACCTCTGTCACTGGAATTTGTCTCGAAACCTGATAAGCACATGAATGCAAGAAATGAAAGGGGAAAGCCGAATTCATACAGTAAGTCAGTGAAATGAGCCGATAAAAGTAAAATAGCCAGGAGGAAAAGGTTCAAATCCCACCGATGCCTAACACCCCGATTTCTGAAGAGAGAAAATCTTCAAGACAATTTTCAAAATTCATCAGTTGCATATGTATACTTTGTTCACTGCTGCTGCTGTGATTCGCCACTTGAATTATTGAATGGGATGGATGTCTCTCGGACCCGTTCATTACAAAACATGTTCCTACCCGAGAACCCGATTTGATGAAGTTAAATAAACCTCCATTTGTCTCTGTATTACAAATACACGGAGCTTCGGTAGCTAAGTAGGCAGCGCGTAAGTCTCATAATATTAAGGTTGTGTGTTCGATCAACACCCTGGGCACATATCCTTTGTCTTGTAATTCAAATGTCTGTGTTGTCGGTTCAATAAAAGGGCCGTCAAGATGATTCAGCGCTGTGTTCTTCACTGGAATTTGTCTGAAAACCTGATAAGCACAAGAATGCAAGAAATGTAAGGGGGAGAGCCGAATACAGGCCTCTGTGAAATGAGCAGAGAAATGAATAATGACCGGGATATCAAGTTTCAAATCCCACCAATGCCTATCACCCCAATTTCTGAAGAGAGAAAATCTTCAAATCAATTTTCAAAATTCATCAGCTTCATATGTATTCTGTGTTCACTGCTACTGCTGTGACTCGACACTAGATTTATTGAATGGGTTTGATGTCACGCGGACCCATTCATTACAGAACATGTTCCTACCAGAGAACCCGATTTGATGTAGTTAAATAAGCCTCCAGTTATTTCTGCATCACAAAAACATGCAGCCTCGGTAGCGCAGTAGGCAGCGCGTGAGTCTCATAATCTTAAGGTCGTGAGTTCGATCCTCACCCGGGGCACAGGTTCTTTTGTCTTGAAATTCAAATGTCTGTGTTGTTGGTTCATTAAAAGGGCCGTCAATGTAATTCAGCGCTGTGTACCTCTGTCACTGGAATTTGTCTCGAAACCTGATAAGCACATGAATGCAAGAAATGAAAGGGGAAACCCGAATTCATACAGTAAGTCAGTGAAATGAGCCGATAAAAGTAAAATAGCCAGGAGGACAAGGTTCAAATCCCACCGATGCCTAACACCCCAATTTCTGAAGAGAGAAAATCTTCAAGACAATTTTCAAAATTCATCAGTTGCATATGTATACTTTGTTCACAGCTGCTGCTGTGATTCGCCACTTGAATTATTGAATGGGATGGATGTCTCTCGGACCCGTTCATTACAGAACATGTTCCTACCCGAGAACCCGATTTGATGAAGTTAAATAAGCCTCCATTTGTCTCTGTATTACAAATACACGGAGCTTCGGTAGCTAAGTAGGCAGCACGTAAGTCTCAAAATATTAAGGTTGTGAGTTCGATCGACACCCTGGGCACATATTCTTTGTCTTGTAATTCAAATGTCTGTGTTGTCGGTTCATTAAAAGGGCCGTCCAGATGATTCAGCGCTGTGTTCGACACTGGAATTTGTCTGAAAACCTGATAAGCACAAGAATGCAAGAAATGTAAGGGTGAGAGCCGAATACAGGCTTCTGTGAAATGAGCAGAGAAATGAAAAATGACCCGGATATCAAGTTCCAAATCCCACCAATGCCTATCACCCCAATTTCTGAAGAGAGAAAATCTTCAAATCAATTTTCAAAATTCATCAGCTTCATATGTATTCTTTGTTCACTGCTACTGCTGTGACTCGACACTAGATTTATTGAATGGGTTTGATGTCACGCTGACCCATTCCTTACAGAACATGTTCCTACCAGAGAACCCGATTTGATGTAGATAAATAAGCCTCCAATTATTTCTGCATCACACAAACATGCAGCCTCTGTAGCGCAGTAGGCAGCGCGTAAGTCTCATAATCTTAAGGTCGTGAGTTCGATCCTCAACCGGGGCACAGGCTCTTTTGTCTTGTAATTCAAATGTCTGTGTTGTTGGTTCATTAAGAGGGCCGTCCTGATGATTCAGCGCTGTGTTCGTCATTGGAATTTGTCTGAAAACCTGATAAGCACAAGAATGCAAGAAATGTAAGGGGGAGAGCCGAATACAGGCCTCTGTGAAATGAGCAGAGAAATGAAAAATGACCGGGATATCATGTTCCAAATCCAACCAATGCCTATCACCCCAATTTCTGAAGAGAGAAAATCTTCAAATCAATTTTCAAAATTCATCAGCTTCATATGTATTCTTTGTTCACAGCTACTGCTGTGACACCCCACTAGAATTATTTAATGGGTTTGATGTCACGCGGACCCATTCATTACAGAACATGTTCCTACCCGAGAACCCGATTTGATGTAGTTAAATAAGCCTCCAGTTATTTCTGCATCACACAAACATGCAGCCTCGGTAGCGCAGTAGGCAGCGCGTAAGTCTCATAATCTTAAGGTCGTGAGGTCGATTCTCACCCGGGGCACAGGTTCTTTTGTCTTGTAATTCAAATGTCTGTGTTGTTGGTTTATTAAACGGGCCGTCAAGGTAATTCAGCGCTGTGTACCTCTGTCACTGGAATTTGTCTGGAAACCTGATAAGCACATGAATGCAAGAAATGAAAGGGGAAAGCCAACTTCATAGAGTAAGTCAATGAAATGAGCCGATAAATGAAAAATAGCCAGGAGGACAAGGTACAAATCCCACCGATGCCTAACACCTCAATTTCTGAAGAGAGAAAATCTTCAAGACAATTTTCAAAATTCATCAGTTGCATATGTATACTTTGTTCACAGCTGCTTTTGTGATTCGCCACTTGAATTATTGAATGGGATGGATGTCTCTCGGACCCGTTCATTACAGAACATGTTCCTACCCGAGAACCCGATTTGATGAAGTTAAATAAGCCTCCATTTGTCTCTGTATTACAAATACACGAAGCCTCGGTAGATAAGTAGGCAGCGCGTAAGTCTCGTAATCTAAGGTCGTGAGTTCGATCGACACCCTGGGCACAGATTCTTTGTCTTGTAATTCAAATGTCTGTATTGTTGGTTCATTAAAAGGGCCGTCCAGATGATTCAGCGCTGTGTTCGTCACTGGAATTTGTCTGAAAACCTGATAAGCACAAGAATGCAAGAAATGTAAGGGGAAGAGCCGAATACAGGCCTCTGTAAAATGAGCAGAGAAATGAAAAATGACCGGGATATCAAGTTTCAAATCCCACCAATGCCTATCACCCCAATTTCTGAAGAGAGAAAATCTACAAGACAAGTTTCAAAATTCATCAGTTGCATATGTACTCGTACTTCACAGCTACTGCTGTGACACCCCACTAGAATTCTTTAATGGGTTGGATGTATCTTGGACCCGTTCATTACAGAACATGTTCCTACCAGAGAACAAGATTTCATGAAGTTAAATGAGCCTCCAGTTATCTGAGCATCATAAACACATGCAGCCTCGGTAGCGCAGTCGGCAGCGCGTAAGTCTCATAATCTTAAGGTCGTGATTTCGAACCCACCCGGGGCACTGACTCTTTTGTCTTGTAATTCAAATGTCTTTGTTGTTGGTTCATTAAAAGGGTCGTCAAGGTAATTCAGCGCTGTGTACTTCTGTCACTGGAATTTGTCTGATAACTTGATAAGCTCAAGAATGCAAGAAATGGAAGGGGAAAGCCGAATACATACAGTAAGTCTGTGAAATGAGCCGAAAATTATGAAAAATAACCATGAGTTCTAGGTTCAAATCCCACCGATGCCTATCACCCCAATTTCTGAAGAGAGAAAATCTTCAAGACAATTTTCAAAATTCATCAGTTGCATATGTCAATTTTGTTCACAGCTACTGCTGTGACTCGCCACTAGAATTATTGAATGGGATGGATGTCACCCGGACCCGTTCATTACAGAACATATTCCTACCCGAGAAGCCGATTTGATGAAGTTAAATAAGCCTCCATTTGTCTCTGTATTGCAAATACATGGAGCCTTGGTAGCTAAGTAGGCAGCACGTAAGTCTCATAATCTTAAGGTCCTGAGTTCGATCGACACCCTGGGCACAGTTTCTTTGTCTTGTAATTCAAATGTCTGTGTTGTTGGTTTATTAAAAGGGCCGTCCAGATGATTCAGCGCTGTGTTCGTCACTGGAATTTGTCTGAAAACCTGATAAGCACAAGAATGCAAGAAATGTAAGGGGGAGAGCCGAATACAGGCCTCTGTGAAATGAGCAGAGAAATGAAAAATGACAGGGATATCAAGATTCAAATCCCACCAATGCCTATCACCCCAATTTCTGAAGAGAGAAAATCTACAAGACAAGTTTCAATATTCATCAGTTGCATATGTATTCTTACTTCACAGCTACTGCTGTGACACCCCACTAGAATTATTTAATGGGTTGGATGTCTCTTGGACCCGTTATTTACAGAACTTGTTCCTACCCGAGAACAAGATTTGATGAAGTTAAATGAGCCTCCAGTTATCTGAGCATCACAAACACATGCGGCTTCGGTAGCGCAGTAGGCAGCACGTAAGTCTCATAATCTTGAGCTCGTGAGTTCGATCGTCACGCGGGGCACAGATTCTTTGTCTTGTAATTCAAATGTCTGTGTAGTTGGTTCATTAAAAGGGCCATCCAGATGATTCAGTGCTGTGTTCTTCTGTCAGTGGAAATTTCCTGAAAACCTGATAAGTATCAGAATGCAAGAAATGTAAGGGGGAGAGCCGAATTCATGCGTCCGTGAAATGAGCAGAGAAATGAAAAATAACCAGGATATCAAGGTTCAAATCCCAATAATGCCTATCACCCCAATTTCTGAAGAGAGAAAATCGTCAAGACAATTCTCAAAATTCATCAGTTTATATGTATTCCTTGTTCATTGCTACTGTTGTGTCTCGCCACTAGAATTATTTAATGGGATGGATGTCTCTCGGAACCATTCATTACAGAACATGTTCCTACCCGAGAACCAGATTTGATGAAGTTAAAAGAGCCTCCAGTTATCTGAGCATCACAAACACATGCAGCCTCGGCAGCGCAGTAGGCAGCGCGTAAGTCTCATAATCTTAAGGTCGTGAGTTCGATCTTCACCCGGGGCACAGATTCTTTTGTCTTGTAATTCAAATGTCTGTGTTGTTGGTTCATTAAAAGGGCCGTCAAGGTAATTCAGCGCTGTGTACTTCTGTCACTTGAATTTGTCTGAAAACCTGATAAGCACAAGAATGCAAGAAATGGAAGGGGAAAACCGAATACATACAGTAAGTCTGTGAAATGAGCCGAAAATTATGAAAAATAACCAGGAGGTCTAGGTTCAAATCCCACCGATGCCTATCACCCCAATTGTTGAAGAGAGAAAATCTTCAAGACAATTTTCAAAATTCATCAGTTGCATATGTATACTTTGTTCACAGCTGCTGCTGTGATTCGCCACTTGAATTATTGAATGGGATGGATGTCTCTCGGACCCGTTCATTACAGAACATGTTCCCACCCGAGAACCCGATTTGATGAAGTTAAATAAGCCTCCATTTGTCTCTGTATTACCAATACACGGAACCTCGGTAGCCAAGTAGGCAGCGCGTAAGTCTCATAATATTAAGGTTGTGAGTTCGATCGACACCCTGGGCACATGTTCTTTGTCTTGTAATTCGAATGTCTGTGTTGTTGGTTCATTAAAAGGGCCGTCCAGATGATTCAGCGCTGTGTTCGTCACTGGAATTTGTCTGAAAACCTGATAAGCACAAGAATGCAAGAAATGTAAGGGGGAGAGCCGAATACAGGCCTCTGTGAAATGAGCAGAGAAATGAAAAATGACCGGGATATCATGTTCCAAATCCAACCAATGCCTATCACCCCAATTTCTGAAGGAGAAAATCTTCAAATCAATTTTCAAAATTCATCAGCTTCATATGTATTCTTTGTTCACAGCTACTGCTGTGACACCCCACTAGAATTATTTAATGGGTTTGATGTCACGCGGACCCATTCATTACAGAACATGTTCCTACCCGAGAACCCGATTTGATGTAGTTAAATAAGCCTCCAGTTATTTCTGCATCACACAAACATGCAGCCTCGGTAGCGCAGTAGGCAGCGCGTAAGTCTCATAATCTTAAGTTCGTGAGGTCGATTCTCACCCGGGGCACAGGTTCTTTTGTCTTGTAATTCAAATGTCTGTGTTGTTGGTTTATTAAACGGGCCGTCAAGGTAATTCAGCGCTGTGTACCTCTGTCACTGGAATTTGTCTGGAAACCTGATAAGCACATGAATGCAAGAAATGAAAGGGGAAAGCCAACTTCATACAGTAAGTCAATGAAATGAGCCGATAAATGAAAAATAGCCAGGAGGACAAGGTACAAATCCCACCGATGCCTAACACCTCAATTTCTGAAGAGAGAAAATCTTCAAGACAATTTTCAAAATTCATCAGTTGCATATGTATACTTTGTTCACAGCTGCTTTTGTGATTCGCCACTTGAATTATTGAATGGGATGGATGTCTCTCGGACCCGTTCATTACAGAACATGTTCCTACCCGAGAACCCGATTTGATGAAGTTAAATAAGCCTCCATTTGTCTCTGTATTACAAATACACGAAGCCTCGGTAGATAAGTAGGCAGCGCGTAAGTCTCGTAATCTTAAGGTCGTGAGTTCGATCGACACCCTGGGCACAGATTCTTTGTCTTGTAATTCAAATGTCTGTATTGTTGGTTCATTAAAAGGGCCGTCCAGATGATTCAGCGCTGTGTTCGTCACTGGAATTTGTCTGAAAACCTGATAAGCACAAGAATGCAAGAAATGTAAGGGGAAGAGCCGAATACAGGCCTCTGTAAAATGAGCAGAGAAATGAAAAATGACCGGGATATCAAGTTTCAAATCCCACCAATGCCTATCACCCCAATTTCTGAAGAGAGAAAATCTACAAGACAAGTTTCAAAATTCATCAGTTGCATATGTACTCGTACTTCACAGCTACTGCTGTGACACCCCACTAGAATTCTTTAATGGGTTGGATGTATCTTGGACCCGTTCATTACAGAACATGTTCCTACCAGAGAACAAGATTTCATGAAGTTAAATGAGCCTCCGGTTATCTGAGCATCATAAACACATGCAGCCTCGGTAGCGCAGTCGGCAGCGCGTAAGTCTCATAATCTTAAGGTCGTGATTTCGAACCCACCCGGGGCACTGACTCTTTTGTCTTGTAATTCAAATGTCTGTGTTGTTGGTTCATTAAAAGGGTCGTCAAGGTAATTCAGCGCAGTGTACTTCTGTCACTGGAATTTGTCTGATAACTTGATAAGCTCAAGAATGCAAGAAATGGAAGGGGAAAGCCGAATACATACAGTAAGTCTGTGAAATGAGCCGAAAATTATGAAAAATAACCATGAGTTCTAGGTTCAAATCCCACCGATGCCTATCACCCCAATTTCTGAAGAGAGAAAATCTTCAAGACAATTTTCAAAATTCATCAGTTGCATATGTCAATTTTGTTCACAGCTACTGCTGTGACTCGCCACTAGAATTATTGAATGGGATGGATGTCACCCGGACCCGTTCATTACAGAACATATTCCTACCCGAGAAGCCGATTTGATGAAGTTAAATAAGCCTCCATTTGTCTCTGTATTGCAAATACATGGAGCCTTGGTAGCTAAGTAGGCAGCACGTATGTCTCATAATCTTAAGGTCCTGAGTTCGATCGACACCCTGGGCACAGTTTCTTTGTCTTGTAATTCAAATGTCTGTGTTGTTGGTTTATTAAAAGGGCCGTCCAGATGATTCAGCGCTGTGTTCGTCACTGGAATTTGTCTGAAAACCTGATAAGCACAAGAATGCAAGAAATGTAAGGGGGAGAGCCGAATACAGGCCTCTGTGAAATGAGCAGAGAAATGAAAAATGACAGGGATATCAAGATTCAAATCCCACCAATGCCTATCACCCCAATTTCTGAAGAGAGAAAATCTACAAGACAAGTTTCAAAATTCATCAGTTGCATATGTATTCTTACTTCACAGCTACTGCTGTGACACCCCACTAGAATTATTTAATGGGTTGGATGTCTCTTGGACCCGTTATTTACAGAACTTGTTCCTACCCGAGAACAAGATTTGATGAAGTTAAATGAGCCTCCAGTTATCTGAGCATCACAAACACATGCGGCTTCGGTAGCGCAGTAGGCAGCACGTAAGTCTCATAATCTTGAGCTCGTGAGTTCGATCGTCACGCGGGGCACAGATTCTTTGTCTTGTAATTCAAATGTCTGTGTAGTTGGTTCATTAAAAGGGCCATCCAGATGATTCAGTGCTGTGTTCTTCTGTCAGTGGAAATTTCCTGAAAACCTGATAAGTATCAGAATGCAAGAAATGTAAGGGGGAGAGCCGAATTCATGCGTCCGTGAAATGAGCAGAGAAATGAAAAATAACCAGGATATCAAGGTTCAAATCCCAATAATGCCTATCACCCCAATTTCTGAAGAGAGAAAATCGTCAAGACAATTTTCAAAATTCATCAGTTTATATGTATTCCTTGTTCATTGCTACTGTTGTGTCTCGCCACTAGAATTATTTAATGGGATGGATGACTCTCGGAACCATTCATTACAGAACATGTTCCTACCCGAGAACCAGATTTGATGAAGTTAAAAGAGCCTCCAGTTATCTGAGCATCACAAACACATGCAGCCTCGGCAGCGCAGTAGGCAGCGCGTAAGTCTCATAATCTTAAGGTCGTGAGTTCGATCTTCACCCGGGGCACAGATTCTTTTGTCTTGTAATTCAAATGTCTGTGTTGTTGGTTCATTAAAAGGGCCGTCAAGGTAATTCAGCGCTGTGTACTTCTGTCACTTGAATTTGTCTGAAAACCTGATAAGCACAAGAATGCAAGAAATGGAAGGGGAAAACCGAATACATACAGTAAGTCTGTGAAATGAGCCGAAAATTATGAAAAATAACCAGGAGGTCTAGGTTCAAATCCCACCGATGCCTATCACCCCAATTGTTGAAGAGAGAAAATCTTCAAGACAATTTTCAAAATTCATCAGTTGCATATGTATACTTTGTTCACAGCTGCTGCTGTGATTCGCCACTTGAATTATTGAATGGGATGGATGTCTCTCGGACCCGTTCATTACAGAACATGTTCCCACCCGAGAACCCGATTTAATGAAGTTAAATAAGCCTCCATTTGTCTCTGTATTACCAATACACGGAACCTCGGTAGCCAAGTAGGCAGCGCGTAAGTCTCATAATATTAAGGTTGTGAGTTCGATCGACACCCTGGGCACGTGTTCTTTGTCTTGTAATTCGAATGTCTGTGTTGTTGGTTCATTAAAAGGGCCGTCCAGATGATTCAGCGCTGTGTTCGTCACTGGAATTTGTCTGAAAACCTGATAAGCACAAGAATGCAAGAAATGTAAGGGGGAGAGCCGAATACAGGCCTCTGTGAAATGAGCAGAGAAATGAAAAATGACCGGGATATCAAGTTCCAAATCCAACCAATGCCTATCACCCCAATTTCTGAAGAGAGAAAATCTTCAAATCAATTTTCAAAATTCATCAGCTTCATATGTATTCTTTGTTCACAGCTACTGCTGTGACACCCCACTAGAATTATTTAATGGGTTTGATGTCACGCGGACCCATTCATTACAGAACATGTTCCTACCCGAGAACCCGATTTGATGTAGTTAAATAAGCCTCCAGTTATTTCTGCATCACACAAACATGCAGCCTCGGTAGCGCAGTAGGCAGCGCGTAAGTCTCATAATCTTAAGGTCTTGAGGTCGATTCTCACCCGGGGCACAGGTTCTTTTGTCTTGTAATTCAAATGTCTGTGTTGTTGGTTTATTAAACGGGCCGTCAAGGTAATTCAGCGCTGTGTACCTCTGTCACTGGAATTTGTCTGGAAACCTGATAAGCACATGAATGCAAGAAATGAAAGGGGAAAGCCAACTTCATACAGTAAGTCAATGAAATGAGCCGATAAATGAAAAATAGCCAGGAGGACAAGGTACAAATCCCACCGATGCCTAACACCCCAATTTCTGAAAAGAGAAAATCTTCAAGACAATTTTCAAAATTCATCAGTTGCATATGTATACGTTGTTCACAGCTGCTTTTGTGATTCGCCACTTGAATTATTGAATGGGATGGATGTCTCTCGGACCCGTTCATTACAGAACATGTTCCTACCCGAGAACCCG
Organism: Meconema thalassinum; assembly: GCA_946902985.2. Classification (NCBI taxonomy): domain Eukaryota; kingdom Metazoa; phylum Arthropoda; class Insecta; order Orthoptera; family Tettigoniidae; genus Meconema; species Meconema thalassinum. Next base: position 302,238,350 of record OX336392.1, on the reverse strand, counting down.
ATTTGATGAAGTTAAATAAGCCTCCATTTGTCTCTGTATTACAAATACACGAAGCCTCGGTAGATAAGTAGGCAGCGCGTAAGTCTCGTAATCCTAAGGTCGTGAGTTCGATCGACACCCTGGGCACAGATTCTTTGTCTTGTAATTCAAATGTCTGTATTGTTGGTTCATTAAAAGGGCCGTCCAGATGATTCAGCGCTGTGTTCGTCACTGGAATTTGTCTGAAACCTGATAAGCACAAGAATGCAAGAAATGTAAGGGGAAGAGCCGAATACAGGCCTCTGTAAAATGAGCAGAGAAATGAAAAGTGACCGGGATATCAAGTTTCAAATCCCACCAATGCCTATCACCCCAATTTCTGAAGAGAGAAAATCTACAAGACAAGTTTCAAAATTCATCAGTTGCATATGTACTCTTACTTCACAGCTACTGCTGTGACACCCCACTAGAATTCTTTAATGGGTTGGATGTATCTTGGACCCGTTCATTACAGAACATGTTCCTACCAGAGAACAAGATTTGATGAAGTTAAATGAGCCTCCAGTTATCTGAGCATCATAAACACATGCAGCCTCGGTAGCGCAGTCGGCAGCGCGTAAGTCTCATAATCTTAAGGTCGTGATTTCGAACCCACCCGGGGCACAGACTCTTTTGTCTTGTAATTCAAATGTCTGTGTTGTTGGTTCATTAAAAGGGTCGTCAAGGTAATTCAGCGCTGTGTACTTCTGTCACTGGAATTTGTCTGATAACTTGATAAGCTCAAGAATGCAAGAAATGGAAGGGGAAAACCGAATACATACAGTAAGTCTGTGAAATGAGCCGAAAATTATGAAAAATAACCAGGAGGTCTAGGTTCAAATCCCAACGATGCCTATCACCCCAATTGTTGAAGAGAGAAAATCTTCAAGACAATTTTCAAAATTCATCAGTTGCATATGTATACTTTGTTCACAGCTGCTGCTGTGATTCGCCACTTGAATTATTGAATGGGATGGATGTCTCTCGGACCCGTTCATTACAGAACATGTTCCCACCCGAGAACCCGATTTGATGAAGTTAAATAAGCCTCCATTTGTCTCTGTATTACCAATACACGGAACCTCGGTAGCCAAGTAGGCAGCGCGTAAGTCTCATAATATTAAGGTTGTGAGTTCGATCGACACCCTGGGCACATGTTCTTTGTCTTGTAATTCGAATGTCTGTGTTGTTGGTTCATTAAAAGGGCCGTCCAGATGATTCAGCGCTGTGTTCGTCACTGGAATTTGTCTGAAAACCTGATAAGCACAAGAATGCAAGAAATGTAAGGGGGAGAGCCGAATACAGGCCTCTGTGAAATGAGCAGAGAAATGAAAAATGACCGGGATATCAAGTTCCAAATCCAACCAATGCCTATCACCCCAATTTCTGAAGAGAGAAAATCTTCAAATCAATTTTCAAAATTCATCAGCTTCATATGTATTCTTTGTTCACAGCTACTGCTGTGACACCCCACTAGAATTATTTAATGGGTTTGATGTCACGCGGACCCATTCATTACAGAACATGTTCCTAGCCGAGAACCCGATTTGATGTAGTTAAATAAGCCTCCAGTTATTTCTGCATCACACAAACATGCAGCCTCGGTAGCGCAGTAGGCAGCGCGTAAGTCTCATAATCTTAAGGTCGTGAGGTCGATTCTCACCCGGGGCACAGGGTCTTTTGTCTTGTATTTCAAATGTCTGTGTTGTTGGTTTATTAAACGGGCCGTCAAGGTAATTCAGCGCTGTGTACCTCTGTCACTGGAATTTGTCTGGAAACCTGATAAGCACATGAATGCAAGAAATGAAAGGGGAAAGCCAACTTCATACAGTAAGTCAATGAAATGAGCCGATAAATGAAAAATAGCCAGGAGGACAAGGTACAAATCCCACCGATGCCTAACACCCCAATTTCTGAAGAGAGAAAATCTTCAAGACAATTTTCAAAATTTATCAGTTGCATATGTATACTTTGTTCACAGCTGCTTTTGTGATTCGCCACTTGAATTATTGAATGGGATGGATGTCTCTCGGACCCGTTCATTACAGATCATGTTCCTACCCGAGAACCCGATTTGAATAAGTTAAATAAGCCTCCATTTGTCTCTGTATTACAAATACACGAAGCCTCGGTAGATAAGTAGGCAGCGCGTAAGTCTCGTAATCTTAAGGTCGTGAGTTCGATCGACACCCTCGGCACTGATTCTTTGTCTTGTAATTCAAATGTCTGTATTGTTGGTTCATTAAAAGGGCCGTCCAGATGATTCAGCGCTGTGTTCGTTACTGGAATTTGTCTGAAAACCTGATAAGCACAAGAATGCAAGAAATGTAAGGGGAAGAGCCGAATACAGGCCTCTGTAAAATGAGCAGAGAAATGAAAAATGACCGGGATATCAAGTTTCAAATCCCACCAATGCCTATCACCCCAATTTCTGAAGAGAGAAAATCTACAAGACAAGTTTCAAAATTCATCAGTTGCATATGTACTCTTACTTCACAGCTACTGCTGTGACACCCCACTAGAATTCTTTAATGGGTTGGATGTATCTTGGACCCGTTCATTACAGAACATGTTCCTACCAGAGAACAAGATTTGATGAAGTTAAATGAGCCTCCAGTTATCTGAGCATCATAAACACATGCAGCCTCGGTAGCGCAGTCGGCAGCCCGTAAGTCTCATAATCTTAAGGTCGTGATTTCGAACCCACCCGGGGCACAGACTCTTTTGTCTTGTAATTCAAATGTCTGTGTTGTTGGTTCATTAAAAGGGTCGTCAAGGTAATTCAGCGCTGTGTACTTCTGTCACTGGAATTTGTCTGATAACTTGATAAGCTCAAGAATGCAAGAAATGGAAGGGGAAAGCCGAATACATACAGTAAGTCTGTGAAATGAGCCGAAAATTATGAAAAATAACCATGAGTTCTAGGTTCAAATCCCACCGATGCCTATCACCCCAATTTCTGAAGAGAGAAAATCTTCAAGACAATTTTCAAAATTCATCAGTTGCATATGTCAATTTTGTTCACAGCTACTGCTGTGACTCGCCACTAGAATTATTGAATGGGATGGATGTCACCCGGACCCGTTCATTACAGAACATATTCCTACCCGAGAAGCCGATTTGATGAAGTTAAATAAGCCTCCATTTGTCTCTGTATTGCAAATACATGGAGCCTTGGTAGCTAAGTAGGCAGCACGTAAGTCTCATAATCTTAAGGTCCTGAGTTCGATCGACACCCTGGGCACAGTTTCTTTGTCTTGTAATTCAAATGTCTGTGTTGTTGGTTTATTAAAAGGGCCGTCCAGATGATTCAGCGCTGTGTTCGTCACTGGAATTTGTCTGAAAACCTGATAAGCACAAGAATGCAAGAAATGTAAGGGGGAGAGCCGAATACAGGCCTCTGTGAAATGAGCAGAGAAATGAAAAATGACAGGGATATCAAGATTCAAATCCCACCAATGCCTATCACCCCAATTTCTGAAGAGAGAAAATCTACAAGACAAGTTTCAAAATTCATCAGTTGCATATGTATTCTTACTTCACAGCTACTGCTGTGACACCCCACTAGAATTATTTAATGGGTTGGATGTCTCTTGGACCCGTTATTTACAGAACTTGTTCCTACCCGAGAACAAGATTTGATGAAGTTAAATGAGCCTCCAGTTATCTGAGCATCACAAACACATGCGGCTTCGGTAGCGCGGTAGGCAGCACGTAAGTCTCATAGGTCGTGAGTTCGATCGTCACGCGGGGCAGAAATTCTTTGTCTTGTAATTCAAGGAAGATTGTAGTTTTACGTGACCGTGAATCTTGTGATTATGAGCCACGGGACCTCCTTTTTACGTGGAATCCGAACCACAGGACATGGCATTTCACATCGAAAATCTCACATGCATTGACCGGGAATCGAACCCGGACCGCCTTGGTGAGAGGCATACAGCTAGACCGCTGAGCCACCACGCCCCTTTGTCTTGTAATTCAAATGTCTGTGTAGTTGGTTCATTAAAAGGGCCATCCAGATGATTCAGTGCTGTGTTCTTCTGTCAGTGGAAATTTCCTGAAAACCTGATAAGCATAAGAATGCAAGAAATGTAAGGGGGAGAGCCGAATACATGCGTCTGTGAAATGAGCAGAGAAATGAAAAATAACCAGGATATCAAGGTTCAAATCCCAATAATGCCTATCACCCCAATTTCTGAAGAGAGAAAATCGTCAAGACAATTTTCAAAATTCATCAGTTTATATGTATTCCTTGTTCATTGCTACTGTTGTGACTCGCCACTAGAATTATTTGATGGGATGGATGTCTCTCGGAACCATTCATTACAGAACATGTTCCTACCCGAGAACCAGATTTGATGAAGTTAAAAGAGCCTCCAGTTATCTGAGCATCACAAACACATGCAGACTCGGCAGCGCAGTAGGGAGCGCGTAAGTCTCATAATCTTAAGGTCGTGAGTTCGATCCTTACCCGGGGCACAGGTTCCTTTGTCTTTTAATTCAAATGTCTGTGTTGTTGGTTCATTAAAAGGGCCGTCAAGGTAATTCAGCACTGTGTACCTCTGTCACTGGAATTTGTCAGGAAACCTGATAAGCACATGAATGCAAGAAATGAAAGGGGAAAGCGGTAATCACACAGTAAGTCAGTGAAATGAGCCGATAAATGAAAAATAGCCAGGAGGACAAGGTACAAATCCCACCGATGCCTAACACCCCAATTTCTGAAGAGAGAAAATTTTCAAGACAATTTTCAAAATTCATCAGTTGCATATGTATACTTTGTTCACAGCTAATGCTGTGATTCGCCACTTGAATTATTGAAGGGGATGGATGTCTCTCGGACCCGTTCATTACAGAACATAGTCCTACCCGGGAACCCGTTTTGATGAAGTTAAATAAGCCTCCATTTGTCTCTGTATTACAAATACACGGAGCCTCGGTAGCTAAGTAGGCAGCGCCTAAGTCTCATAATATTAAGGTTGTGACTTCGATCGACACCCTGGGCACAGATTCTTTGTCTTGTAATTCAAATGTCTGTGTTGTTGGTTCATTAAAAGGGCCGTCCAGATGATTCAGCGCTGTGTACCTCTGTCACTGGAATTTGTCTGGAAACCTGGTAAGCACATGCATGCAAGATAAGAAAGGGGAAAGCGGTAATCACACAGTAAGTCAGTGAAATGAGCCGATAAATGAAAAATAGCCAGGAGGACAAGGTACAAATCCCACCGATGCCTAAAATCCCAATTTCTGAAGAGAGAAAATCTTCAAGACAATTTTCAAAATTCATCAGTTGCATATGTATACTTTGTTAACAGCTGCTGCTGTGATTCGCCACTTGAATTATTGAATGGGATGGATGTCTCTCGGACCTGTTCATTACAGAACATATTCCTACCCGAGAACCAGATTTGATGAAGTTAAATAAGCCTCCATTTGCCTCTGTATTACAAATACACGGAGCCTCGGTAGCTAAGTAGGCAGCGCCTAAGTCTCATAATATTAAGGTTGTGAGTTCGATCGACACCCTGGGCACAGATTCTTTGTCTTGTAATTCAAATGTCTGTGTCGTTGGTTATTTAAAAGGGCCGTCCAGATGATTCAGCGCTGTGTTCGTCACTGGAATTTGTCTGAAAACCTGATAAGCACAAGAATGCAAGAAATGTAAGGGGGAGAGCCAAATACACGCCTCTGTGAAATGAGCAGAGAAATGAAAAATGACCGGGATATCAAGTTTCAAATCCCACCAATGCCTATCACCCCAATTTCTGAAGAGAGAAAATCTACAAATCAATTTTCAAAATTCATCAGCTCCATATGTATTCTTTGTTCACTTCTACAGCTGTGACTCGACACTAGATTTATTGAATGGGTTTGATGTCACGCGGACCCATTCATTACAGAACATGTTCCTACCAGAGAACCCGATTTGATATAGTTAAATAAGCCTCCAGTTATTTCTGCATCACGAAAACATGCAGCCTCGGTTGCGCAGTAGGCAGCGCGTAAGTCTCATAATCTTAAGGTCGTGAGTTCGATCCACACCCGGGGCACAGGTTCTTTTGTCTTGTAATTCAAATGTCTGTGTTGTTGGTTCATTAAAAGGGCCGTCAAGGTAATTCAGCGCTGTGTACCTCTGTCACTGGAATTTGTCTGGAAACCTGTTAAGCACATGCATGCAAGATATGAAAGGGGAAAGCCGAATTCATACACTAAGTCACTGAAATGAGCCGATAAATCAAAAATAACCAGGAGGACAAGGTACAAATCCCACCGGTGCCTAACACCCCAATTTCTGAAGAGAGAAAATCTTCAAGACAATTTTCAAAATTCATCAGTTGCATATGTATACTTTGTTCACAGCTGCTGCTGTGATTCGCCACTAGAATTATTGAATGGGTTGGATGTCCCTCGGACCCGTTCATTACAGAACATGTTCCTACCCGAGAACCAGATTTGATGAAGTTAAATGAGCCTCCAGTTATCTGAACATCACTAACACATGCGGCCTCGGTAGCGCAGTAGGCAGCGCGTAAGTCTCATAATCTTAAGGTCGTGAGTTCGATCGACACCCTGGGCACAGATTCCTTGTCTTGTAATTCAAATGTCTGTGTTGTTGGTTCATTAAAAGGGCCGTCCAGATGATTCAGCGCTGTGTTCGTCACTGGAATTTGTCTGAAAACTTGATAAGCACAAGAATGCAAGAACTGTAAGGGGGAGAGCCGAATACAGGCCTCTGTGAAATGAGCAGAGAAATGAAAAATGACCGGGATATCAAGTTTCAAATCCCACAAATAACTATCACCCCAATTTCTGAAGAGAGAAAATCTACAAGACAAGTTTCAAAATTCATCAGTTGCATATGTATTCTTACTTCACAGCTATTGCTGTGACACCCCACTAGAATTATTTAATGGGTTGGATGTCTCTTGGACCCGTTCATTACAGAACATGTTCCTACCCGAGAACAAGATTTGATGAAGTTAAATGAGCCTCCAGTTATCTGAGCATCACATACACATGCAGCCTCGGTAGCGCAGTAGGCAGCGCGTAAGTCTCATAATCTCAAGGTGGTGAGTTCGATCCTCACCCGGGGCACAGACTCTTTTCTCTTGTAATTCAAATGTCTGTGTTGTTGGTTCATTAAAAGGGTCGTCAAGGTTATTCAGCGCTGTGTACTTCTGTCACTGGAATTTGTCTGATAACCTGATAAGCTCAAGAATGCAAGAAATGGAAGGGGAAAGCCGAATACATACAGTAAGTCTGTGAAATGAGCCGAAAATTATGAAAAATAAGCAGGAGTTCTAGGTTCAAATCCCACCTATGCCTGTCACCCCAATTTCTGAAGAGAGAAAATCTTCAACACAATTTTCAAAATTCATCAGTTGCATATGTCTATTTTGTTCACAGCTAATGCTGTGATTCGCCACTAGAATTATTGAATGGGATGGATGTCTCCCGGACCCGTTCATTACAGAACATGTTCCTACCCGTGAAGCCGATTTGATGAAGTTAAATAAGCCTCCATTTGTCTCTGTATTGCAAATACATGGAGCCTCGGTAGCTAAGTAGGCAGCACGTAAGTCTCATAATCTTAAGGTCCTGAGTTCGATCGACACCCGGGGCACTGATTCTTAGTCTTGTACTTCAAATATCTGTGTTCTTGGTTCATTAAAAGGGCCGTTCAGATGATTCAGCGCTGTGTTCGTCACTGGAATTTGTCTGAATACCTGATAAGCACAAGAATGCAAGAAATGTAAGGGGGGGAGCCGAATACATGCCTCTGTGAAAGGAGCAGAGAAAAAAAAATGACCGGGATATCAAGTTTCAAATCCCACCAATGCCTATCACCCCAATTTCTGATGAGACAATATCTTCAAATCAATTTTCAAAATTCATCAGTTTCATATGTATTCTTTGTTCACTGCTACTGCTGTGACTCGACACTAGATTTATTGAATGGGTTTGATGTCACGCGGACCCATTCATTACAGAACATGTTCCTACCAGAGAACCCGATTTGATGTAGTTAAATAAGCCTCCATTTGTCTCTGTATTACAAATACACGGAGCCTCGGTAGCTAAGTAGGCAAAACGTAAGTATCATAATCTTAAGGTCGTGAGTTCGATCCTCACCCGGGGCACAGGTTCTTTTGTCTTGTAATTCAAATGTCTGTGTTGTTGGTTCATTAAAAGGGTCGTCAAGGTAATTCAGCGCTGTGTACTTCTGTCACTGGAATTTGTCTGATAACCTGATAAGCTCAAGAATGCAAGAAATGGAAGGGGAAAGCCGAATACATACAGTAAGTCTGTGAAATGAGCCGAAAATTATGAAAAATAACCAGGACTTCTAGGTTCAAATCCCACCGATGCCTATCACCCCAATTTCTGAAGAGAGCAAATCTTCAAGACAATTTTCAAAATTCATCAGTTGCATATGTCAATTTTGTTCACAGCTGCTGCTGTGACTCGCCACTAGAATTATTGAATGGGATGGATGTCTCCCGGACCCGTTCATTACAGAACATGTTCCTACCCGAGAAGCCGATTTGATGAAGTTAAATAAGCCACCAATAGTCTCTGTATTGCAAATACATGGATCCTCGGTAGCTAAGTAGGCAGCACGTAAGTCTCATAATCTAAAGGTCCTGAGTTCGATCGACACCCGCGGCACTGATTCTTTGTCTTGTACTTCAAATGTCTGTGTTGTTGGTTCATTAAAAGGGCCGTCCAGATGATTCAGCGCTGTGTTCGTCACTGGAATTTGTCTGAAAACCTGATAAGCCCAAGAATGCAAGAAATGTAAGGGGGAGAGCTGATTACATGCCTCTGTGAAATGAGCAGAGAAATGAAAAATGACCGGGATATCAAGTTTCAAATCCCACCAATGCCTATCACCCCAATTTCTGAAGAGAGAAAATCTTCAAGACAATTTTCAAAATTCATCAGTTGCATATGTATACCTTGTTCACAGCTAATGCTGTGATTCGCCACTTGAATTATTGAATGGGATGGATGTCTCTCGGACCCGTTCATTACAGAACATATTCCTAACCGGGAACCCGATTTGATGAAGTTAAATAAGCCTCCATTTGTCTCTGTATTACAAATACACGGAGCCTCGGTAGCCAAGTAGGCAGCGCCTTAGTCTCATAATATTAAGGTTGTGAGTTCGATCGACACCCTGGGCACGGATTCTTTGTCTTGTAATTCAAATGTCTGTGTTGCTGGTTCATTAAAAGGGCCGTCCAGATGATTCAGCGCTGTGTTCGTCACTGGTATTTGTCTGGAAACCTGATAAGCATAAAAATGCAAGAAATGTAAGGGGGAGAGCCGAATACACGCCTCTGTGAAATGAGCAGAGAAATGAAAAATGACCGGGATATCAAGTTTCAAATCCCACCAATGCCTATCACCCCAATTTCTGAAGAGAGAAAATCTTCAAATCAATTTTCAAAATTCATCAGCTTCATATGTATTCTTTGTTCACTGCTACTGCTGTGACTCGACACTAGATTTATTGAATGGGTTTGATGTCACGCGGACCCATTCATTACAGAACATGTTCCTACCAGAGAACCCGATTTGATGTAGTTAAATAAGCCTCCAGTTATTTCTGCATTACGAATACATGAAGCCTCGGTAGCGCAGTAGGCAGCGCGTAAGTCTCATAATCTTAAGGTCGTGAGTTCGATCCTCACCCGGGGCACAGGTTCTTTTGTCTTGTAATTCAAATGTCTGTGTTTTTGGTTCATTAAAAGGGCCGTCAAGGTAATTCAGCGCTGTGTACCTCTGTCACTGGAATTTGTCTGGAAACCTGATAAGCACATGCATGCAAGATATGAAAGGGGGAAAGCCGAATTCATACAGTAAGTCACTGAAATGAACCGATAAATCAAAAATAACCAGGAGGACAAGGTACAAATCCCACCGATGCCTAACACCCCAATTTCTGAAGAGAGAAAATCTTCAAGACAATTTTCAAAATTCATCAGTTGCATATGTATACTTTGTTCACAGCTGCTGCTGTGATTCGCCACTAGAATTATTGAATGGGATGGATGTCCCTCGGACCCGTTCATTACAGAACATTTTCCCACCCGAGAACCGGATTTGATGAAGTTAAATAAGCCTCCATTTGTCTCTGTATTACAAATACACGGAGCCTCGGTAGCTAAGTAGGCAGCGCGTAAGTCTCATAATCCTAAGGTCGTGATTTCGATCGACACCCGGGGCACAGATTCTTTGTCTTGTAATTCAAATATCTGTGTTGTTGGTTCATTAAAAGGGCCGTCCAGATGATTCAGCGCTGTGTTTGTCACTGGAATTTGTCTGAAAACCTGATAAGCACAAGAATGCAAGAAATGTAAGGGGAAGAGCCGAATACAGGCCTCTGTGAAATGAGCAGAGAAATGAAAAATTACCGGGATATCAAGTTTCAAATCCCACCAATGCCTATCACCCCAATTTCTGAAGAGAGAAAATCTTCAAATCAGTTTTCAAAATTCATCAGTTTCATATGTATTCTTTGTTCACTGCTACTGCTGTGTCTCGACACTAGATTTATTGAATGGGTTTGATGTCACGCGGACCCATTCATTACAGAACATGTTCCTACCAGAGAACCCGATTTGATGTAGTTAAATAAGCCTCCATTTGTCTCTGTATTACAAGTACACGCTGCCTCGGTAGCTAAGTAGGCAGCGCGTAAGTATCATAATCTTAAGGTCGTGAGTTCGATCCTCACCCGGGGCACAGGTTCTTTTGTCTTGTAATTCCAATGTCTGTGTCGTTGGTTCATTAAAAGGGTCGTCAAGGTAATTCAGCGCTGTGTACTTCTGTCACTGGAATTTGTCTGATAACCTGATAAGCTCAAGAATGCAAGAAATGGAAGGGGAAAGCCGAATACATACAGTAAGTCTGTGAAATGAGCCGAAAATTATCAAAAATAACCAGGACTTCTAGGTTCAAATCCCACCGATGCCTATCACCCCAATTTCTGAAGAGAGCAAATCTTCAAGACAATTTTCAAAATTCATCAGTTGCATATGTCAATTTTGTTCACAGCTGCTGTTGTGACTCGCCACTAGAATTATTGAATGGGATGGATGTCTCCCGGACCCGTTCATTACAGAACATGTTCCTACCCGAGAAGCCGATTTGATGAAGTTAAATAAGCCACCATTTGTCTCTGTATTGCAAATACATGGATCCTCGGTAGCTAAGTAGGCAGCACGTAAGTCTCATAATCTTAAGGTCCTGAGTTCGATCGACACCCGCGGCATTGATTCTTTGTCTTGTACTTCAAATGTCTGTGTTGTTGGTTCATTAAAAGGGCCGTCCAGATGATTCAGCGCTGTGTTCGTCACTGGAATTTTTCTGAAAACCTGATAAGCCCAAGAATGCAAGAAATGTAAGGGGGAGAGCTGAATACATGCCTCTGTGAAATGAGCAGAGAAATGAAAAATGACCGGGATATCAAGTTTCAAATCCCACCAATGCCTATCACCCCAATTTCTGAAGAGAGAAAATCTTTATATCAATTTTCAAAATTCATCAGTTTGATATGTATTCTTTGTTCACTGCTACTGCTGTGACTCGACACTAGATTTATTGAATGGGTTTGATGTCACGCGGACCCATTCATTACAGAATATGTTCCTGCCCGAGAACCCGATTTGATGTAGTTAAATAAGCCTCCAGTTATTTCTGCATCACAAAAACATGCAGCCTCGGTAGCACAGTAGGCAGCGCGTAAGTCTCATAATCTTAAGGCCGTGAGTTCGATCCTCACCCGGGGCACAGGTTCTTTTGTCTCGTAATTCAAATGTCTGTGTTGTTGGTTCATTAAAAGGGCCGTCAAGGTAATTCAGCGCTGTGTACCTCTGTCACTGGAATTTGTCTGGAAACCTGATAAGCACATGAATGCAAGATATGAAAGGGGAAAGCCGAATTCATAGAGTAAGTCACTGAAATGAGGCGATAAATCAAAAATAACCAGGAGGACAAAGTACAAATCCCACCGATGCCTAACACCCCAATTTCTGAAGAGAGAAAATCTTCAAGACAATTTTCAAAATTCATCAGTTGCATATGTATACTTTGTTCACAGCTGCTGCTGTGATTCGCCACTAGAATTATTTAATGGGATGGATGTCCCTCGGACCTGTTCATTACAGAACATGTTCCTACCCGAGAACCGGATTTGATGAAGTTAAATAAGCCTCCATTTGTCTCTGTATTACAAATACACGGAGCCTCGGTAGCTAAGTAGGCAGCGCGTAAGTCTCATAATCTAAAGGTCGTGAGTTCGATCGACACCCGGGGCACAGATTCTTTGTCTTGTAATTCAAATATCTGTGTTGTTGGTTCATTAAAAGGGCCGTCCAGATGATTCAGCGCTGTGTTCGTCACTGGAATTTGTCTGAAAACCTGATAAGCACAAGAATGCAAGAAATGTAAGGGGGAGAGCCGAATACAGGCCTCTGTGAAATGAGCAGTGAAATGAAAAATGACCGGGATATCAAGTTTCAAATCCCACCAATGCCTATCACCCCAATTTCTGAAGAGAGAAAATCTTCAAATCAATTTTCAAAATTCATCAGTTTCATATGTATTCTTTGTTCACTGCTACTGCTTTGACTCGACACTAGATTTATTGAATGGGTTTGATGTCACGCGGACCCATTCATTACAGAACATGTTCCTACCCGAGAACCCGATTTATGTAGTTAAATAAGCCTCCAGCTATTTCTGCATCACCAAAACATGCAGCCTCGGTAGCGCAGTAGGCAACGCTTAAGTCTCATAATCTTAAGGTCGTGAGTTCGATCCTCACCCGGGGAACAGAATCTTTTGTCTTGTAATTTAAATGTCTGCGTTGTTGGTTCGTTAAAAGGGCCGTCAAGGTAATTCAGCGCTGTGTACCTGTGTCACTGGAATTTTTCTGGAAACCTGACAAGCACATGAATGCAAGAAAAGAAAGGGGAAAGCCGAATTCATACAGTAAGTCAGTGAAATAGGCCGATAAATGAAAAATAGCCAGGAGGACAAGGTACAAATCCCACCGATGCCTAACACCCCAATTTCTGAAGAGAGAAAATCTTCAAGACAAGTTTCAAAATTCATCAGTTGCATATGTAATCTTACTTCACAGCTACTGATGTGACATCCCACTAGAATTATTGAATGGGTTGGATGTCACTCGGAGCCGTACTTTACAGAACATATTCATACACGAGAACCAGATTTAATGAAGATAAATAAGCTTCCAGTTATTTCTGTATTACAAATACATGGAGCATCGGTAAGGAAGTAGGCAGCGCGTAAGTCTCATAATCTTAAGGTCGTGAGTTCGATCGTCATCCGGGGCGCAGATTCTTTGTCTTGTAATTCAAATGTCTGTGTTGTTGGTTCATTAAAAGGGCCATCCAGATGATTCAGTGCTGTGTTCTTCTGTCACTGGAATTTTCCTGAAAACCTGATAATCACAAGAATGCAAGAAATGTAAGGAGGAGAGCCGAATACATGCGTCTGTGAAATGAGCAGAGAAATGAAAGATAACCAGGATATCAAGGTTCAAATCCCACCATTGCCTATAACCCCAATTTCTGAAGAGAGAAAATCTTTAAGACAATTTTCAAAATTCATCAGTTTGATATGTATTCCTTTCTCATTGCTACTGTTGTGACTCGCCACTAGAATTATTTAATGGGTTGGATGTCTCTCGGACCCTTTCATTACAGAACATGTTCCTACCCGAGAACCAGATTTGATGAAGTTAAATGAGCCTCCAGTTATCTGAGCATCACAAGCACATGCAGCCTCGGTAGCGCAGTTGGCAGCGCGTAAGTCTCATAATCTGAAGGTCGTGTGTTCGATCCTCACCCGGGGCACTGATTTTTTTGTCTTGTAATTCAAATGTCTGTTGTTGGTTCATTAAAAGGGCCGTCAAGGTAATTCAGCGCTGTGTACCTCTGTCAATGGAATTTGTCTGGAAACCTGATAAGCACATGAATGCAAGAAATGAAAGGGGAAAGCCGAATTCATACAGTAAGTCTGTGAAATAAGCCGATAAATGAAAAATAACCAGGAGGACAAGGTACAAATCCCACCGATGCCTAACACCCCAATTTCTGAAGAGAGAAAATCTTCAAGACAATTTTCAAAATTCATCAGTTGCATATGTATACTTTGTTCACAGCTCCTGCTGTGATTCCCAACTAGAATTATTGAATGGGATGGATGTCTCTCGGACCCGTTCATTACAGAACATGTTCCTACCCGAGAAGCCGATTTGATGAAGTTATATAAGCCTCCATTTTTCTCTGTATTACAAATACACGGAGCCTCGGTAGCTAAGTAGGCAGCGCGTAAGTCTCATAATCTTAAGGTCGTGAGTTCGATCGACACCCGGGGCACTGATTCTTTGTCTTGTACTTCAAATGTCTGTGTTGTTGGTTCATTTAAAGGGCCGTCCAGGTGATTCAGCGCTGTGTTCGTCAGTGGAATTTGTCTGAAAACCTGATAAGCACAAGAATGCAAGAAATGTAAGGGGGAGAGCCGAATACATGCCTCTGTGAAATGAGCAGAGAAATGAAAAAAGACCGGGATATCAAGTTTCAAATCCCACCAATGCCTATTTTCCCAATTTCTGAAGAGAGAAAATCTTCAAGACAATTTTCAAAATTCATCAGTTTGATATGTATTCTTTGTTCACTGCTACTGCTGTGACTCGACACTAGATTTATTGAATGGGTTTGATGTCACGCGGACCCATTCATTACAGAACTTGTTCCTACCCGAGAACCCGATTTGATGTAGTTAAATAAGCCTCCAGTTATTTCTGCATCACCAAAACCTGCAGCCTCGGTAGCGCAGTAGGCAGCGCGTAAGTCTCATAATCTTATGGTAATTCTAATGTAATTCTAATGTCTGTGTTGTTGGGTCATTAAAAGGGCCGTCAAGGTAATTCAGCGCAGTGTACCTCTGTCACTGGAATTTGTCTGGAAACCTGATAAGCACATGAATGCAAGAAATGAAAGGGGAAAGCCGAATTCATACAGTAAGTCAATGAAATGTGCCGATAAATGATAAATAACCAGGAGGACAAGGTACAAATGCCACCGATGCCTAACACCCCAATTTCTGAAGAGAGAAAATCTTCAAGACAATTTTCAAAATTCATCAGTTGCATATTGAACCCTTGCAAAGAAGCTTATGAGACTGAGTTTCGGGGTGTGTAACAGTCCATATCGTAAGTTGTTGTTAAAGCGCTTCATTAACATGCAGGGTAACATATAACAAAATAACATGCAGGAAAAAGTGAAGCCAGGGTTATAACAAATGAATTTAATAACAGATCAGCTAAAAAAGAAAATCAAACAAAACTCCCATAATGACTCCCATTGAATAAATTTACTTTGCCAAACTAGGCCAAATCTCAGGAGAGATTATTACTCGGACCAAATGTCCCAAAAAGAAAAATCAACAATAATGACAATGTATGCGCGAGTGCTGTTCTACATGCTTCACGATGAGTACAATTGAATGCATGATTCGTCATCATCCGGAATAAACTTTCAGATGACGAATCCGCATTACTTGGAGCTAGACAGACGCGGGGAACAACTATACAACACTTAAAACTAAACCGACACTTCCTATACTTAAAATAAACAACACAATAATTTCCGCATGAAATTGGAATCAAGACTGCCGTAGCAAAACATTACTGCCTAAAAATTAGGACTTCTCACAAATCAACACAAGTAAGTTAAACACGTGACCATTAAAACAAATACACATATGACCGCCGTCATTTTCACAAGTAATATACCACTACACCACACGGGCGTCACATACAAAATTACATGAACTGAGTCATAGAACAAAATCACTAGGCTCAAAGCCCACATTTACATTACTAACACAATATTCCATCCATACGACATGCAATAATCCGTCATAGACATGGCGAACTCCCCAATTAATTATGGTTCAAAATAACCATCACAACGAACAGGTTTGCTAAATGAAAGCTTAAAGGGGCCAGTCGGAAAATAGGACTGCCTAACAAAATAAGTCACCAGGCTAGACGGGCGATTCGTGGAAATCTGCATATCTGTCAACCCACGTGTCAAAATAACCTCGACCTCCCAAGGCATGGGATCCAGTCTCGAAGAAGCGTGCCCCAAAGCACAATAATACGTGTGTGTTTGTCAGAACAAAATATATCTCAGCCTTTCCCCTAGGAAATCCAAGAATCAGCATATGGACAAGGAACAGCGGTCTCCTCAGAGCACCCTGCCTTTCCATCAAAAATACAACAACAACAAAATATGAGGGCGGTAGGACCTCTACCCCTCTTCACGTAGAATCAAAACACACACCTGACACAATAACACACACAGAATCGCACGTATGGGTTTGACAGACCCTGAAATAAAATGACATAAATATAATCCACCAGCTGGCGCTTCCGTTCTATGCCGTGACTAATAAACCTGAAAAGGACTCAAAAAAATCTAAAAAAAATTAGAACTAAGGTGTTCTACAATTACATCTTAATTTGTTGCGCTAGGCAACCCTAATATGAATAATAACCTGTTCAGCAAACACCTTACAGTAATTACCTCCCTTTCCTATCAAAAAATATGAACTTTAATAAAGCACCACTTATCGAATGTAACGGATTTCGCATTCGCATGGATAAAAATCACGTACACGCGCCGTGTACTTTAAATATGACTCCAAAGAAAAATAAATACACAACAAACAACTTTGGCCACGCGCCAACGTACATTTAAAACATTTAGTGTCGGTACCAGAAAAACACTCTAAAACTAGAAAAAGACTAAAATGAACTATTTACAAAGTTCCCCCGCCAATCTAACTACATATTGAATAATCAATTTTTGTACATCACCGTATCAGCTTGTAGAACATATGACTTGCATCTCGGCTCATTTCCCTACGGGAAAATTAGCCTTCCATCGTTGTCTTCGTAGATGCGTTGGACATCACTCCGGCTCCTGACCACACGTCGGACATCTTGGTGTAGTCTCTTTGGAAGAAAAGTTCAATGTTATTATAATTTGACCTGGCTATAATCGCTTGTGAGTTACTAATTTCGCCCACGAATTGTCCTATGGGATTAATCAACGAAGACTTTCCCTAGCTCTCGCTTACACACGCACAATACAACACTTGAAAATACAATAAAAATTTACATGAAATGTACACTTCAAACCCATCGTCACTGGCTTGACAATACAAATTTTAAATCTGCCTGTCTCGCAGTCGTTATCTCGCTCGGTAATCTCTACTGCTCTGCGTGGACCTTCGGTCGGGTTGAGCGCTAATTGGAATGTTACTCAAGTCTTGCCCCTAAGAGCTGAAAATAGTTGTCTCCAAGATAATATTAGAGTACTAAAGTCGCCACGCAAACTGGCGTGAAGTTAGCTCACCAGAGCTCACAAAGTATTACTTCAAAACAATATTAGAGCTTTAAAAATCACTACGCAAACTGGCGTGAAGTTAGCTCACCAGAGCTCCAAACAGATAGTCATCGAAACAGCGTCTCGTCGATCAATTTATTGGAAACTGACAGAGTGAGGTGGAGTGGGGTGAATTAAGAAAATTTTTCTAGAGTTTTCATCTCACACACATGGGCCTAGTGTCAATCTTCATCAATTAATTCAAACGTCTCAGCGCACTCATGCGGAGATAATTCGGATCGGCGGTTCTTTAGATAATCAATTCCGCGCGCTTTTTTTTTACCAGTGACGCCTCCCATCGCGTGGTTTTGGCTTGGTCTCTCCTGATTGGGTGATTCAATCGTAGGTCGGTTGCAAGAAACTCGTGACCATCCCTTTATGACTCCAATTCTGGTGCATGTTGTTACACAATTTGGCCTTGAACTCAGCTCACCCGGCCGTTTTCAAGAATAGCTACCAAACTCTGTTTCTGTGGCAATCATTGCAAAACGCTAACTTGCCTTCCTCTATGTCACCATCCATAAGTACTGCCTGGGCCGCAGTAATAATAATAATAAATCATGAATACTTATTTATCGCAGATCAATAAGGGTTCATTTATCCTCAGCAAGGTTTTGAAATTCGAAGCAAGTGATTGATTTGGATTTCAAAAGCAATATCCACAGTAGTAACAATAACATCTCTTTAGTACCTCGCTCAGCTGCTTGAGTGTACACTCCACTGACCCAATTAGTGTGCGCGCTCCTTGCCGGAATGTCTTTCATACGTCTCGCTAGACCTCCCCTTCTCCTCACGTGATTACCACTCCTGCCGTCTCAGCTGTCATGTTGTTTACAAACAAAGCACGTTCTCTCCCCAGGTGCTCCACGGCCACGTACATTTAAGTGTTGGCTCTCAAATAAAATTCTGCAATAATGATTCTGCACACATAATCCTGCTTATTCATCAAATGGTTCTCTTCTGTAATATGGTTTTAAGTTGGCGCTATTGAAGACAGATTTAGCACCAGTGCTCACTTCTTCAAGCCTGTAAGCATTGTTACCCAGATTCTTAATGACACGGAACGGGCCAATAAATTTTGGACAGAATTTTGCAAACACTTTGTTTTTGGGATCAGATATCGGTGGTCTGAGGACAAGCACTAGCTCTTGTTCCTGTAATTCCCGGTGAAACTTCTTTCCTCTGTATCTTCTCAGTCTTCGGTCCGCTTGGTTCCTCATGTGCTCTCTCGTTCGCTGAATTCGCAACTCATGCGCTAATAGTGGATCCCTTGGACATGGAATAATCTTGTCCCAAGATCTCTCTGGCAACCTGTTGTGGTGTACAATTAGTGGGACTTGTCCCGTCGACTCGTGCTTAGTGGTGTTCATGCACATCTCAATATCTCCTACTTTGTCAACCCACTTATTATGATCGTTAGGAATCATTACTCTGTAGTACTTGGCAACGCAGCGAATCGTTCTCTCGCTCTGATTCCCACAAGGATGACGAATGCTCGAAAATATATGTTTTATCCCCAGGCTCTCTAGACCTTGCCTAAAAACATTGCTCGTGAAATAAGTACCATGGTCTGATAAAATGGATTCCGGCTTCCCAAGCATCGGAATAACTTTGTTCTGAATTCTACTGAGGATTTGTTTTGATGTCGTCTTCTGGATTGGACATAACACTACCATATTTGAAAATACATCGACACACACCAGAAGGTGTCGGCATCCACGTTTCCCTTTAACTAGAGGGCCAAAACAGTCGATAGCGAGCATCTCGCATGGTTTTTGTGGTAATAGTGGTCTTGGAGGTTGTTTCATGATGAAGTTGTTTGGCTTAGTGTGCTGGCACGCGTCACAAGTTCTTATTACTTCTACAATGGTGAATCGCATCTTAGGCCAAGAAACGATCTCCCCTATCGTAGCTTCTGTCTTGTCCGTGCCGATATGTGCTAGGCTCTCGTGGACATGCCACGTCAATCCTCTCTGTAGTGATGCTGGAACTAGGATTCGCAGTTTGGTATGATGCTCATCCACGTACTTATGCAAAAGGTTATTTAAGTAGTGAAATGTCGCTTCTTTAGCACGGGCTTCTCGGTATTCAGGTGAATCTGGTTGTAATTCCTTCCTGTAGAACTTGATCATCATCATCATCCATGGGTCCGCTTCTTGTTCCTTCCGAATTTCCTTTAGTTTCTCCAAAAACTCACGAGCCTTAGGTGTTAGTGTTATATGGTGAACTTCCGCTGTTACCTCGTTCTCATCTTCTGGATTCCTGCTCAAGGCATCTGGTATGATGTTCATCCTTCCAGGGCAATGCTCTATTGTAATGTCAAACTGCTGTATGTAGATGGACCAACGCGTAACTCTCTCACTTGCCATCGTCGTCTTGAATAGAAACGTCAGTGCATGTTGGTCGGTTCTGACAATATTGGCATAACCGAAAATCATCTTGCGCCATTGTTGGAGAGAATATAAAATCGCCAGCAGCTCAAGCTCCGTCACAGTGTAGTTCCTCTCGTGCGTCCTCAATTTACGACTCGTAAATGCCAAATACGATCTCTTCATGGGTTCTTCAGCGTCCTCTTGGTACAGCATAGCACCGATTCCAATCAATGAAGCATCTGCTTGAATAATAAATGTCTTCTCGAAGTCTGGATACCCTAGCTTCACACAGTTCTCCAGTAAGTCTTTCGTAGCTCTAAAAGACCTGTCGCACTCCTCATTCCACGACCATCGATTTGACTTCTTTAACATCTCTTGCATAGGTGCTACTGTTTCCGTGTATCCAGGACAATTCTCTTTGAAGAAACCTGTCACTCCCAAAAACGCTCTTACATGTTTGACTTTAGTTGGTGTGGGAAATATCTTGATTGCATCAATTTTCGGTGGATTAGGTCTCACGCCCTCAACATCAATTATATGACCCAAATATAGAATCTCGCTCTGGCAAAAGTGTGATTTCTTTAGATTAATTTTGAAGTTCATGGTTCTCAAGTTAACCAGAAGTTTGTTTAGGTTTACCAAGTGTTCCTCCATTGTTTCAGATGCAATTAATATGTCGTCAACATATCTCGTAGTGAAGCTCTTGACGTCCTCAGTCAGATTCCTATCTAGTGCTCTTATCAGTGCACATCCAGCTGTTTTTACGCCAAAGGGCATTCGAGACCAGATATAACTTTGGTTATCGTATAAAAATCCCGTCAATAGTTGGGATTTTTCTTCAAGTTCAAGATGGTGGAAACTATTTGTCAAGTCGACACTCGAATAAATCTTCTTCCCACGGAAGCCCTTCAAAACATCCTTGATCCTAGGTGCTTGGTCATGCTCAACTAGCAGTTTACTGTTCACAACTCGCGCGTCTAGGCATAACCTAATTGATCCATTTGGCTTGGCCACAGCCAATATTGCGTTTAGGTACGGGGTTGCTGCTTTCCTTATCATGCCGGAATTTAATAAATTACTAATGATGTCCTTCACCTGAGCAAAATGTTTCTCTGGGATCGGGTACAATTTACTTTTAAATGGAGTCCAGTCAGTAACTTGCATGGCATATTGGAAATTCAAAACTTTTCCAGGGATGGTGTCGAAAGCTCCTTTATGAAATCTCACAATTTCTTCCAGTTTTCTTCTATCAGGTTCCCCTACTATAGCCTCCTTAAGCCGCTCGTGAAGTAGAATTTCAAATTTGGTTCCGCTAATTTCTTCTTCCGCCAAATGTACCCAAAGTTCCTGCGAAATATCTCGGCTGTCAATTTCAACCATTGCTGTCTGGTTTACTCGTTCCTCCGTCAAGTTCTTATCTCTAATCACCTCATTAGTGCATTCTTCAATGACCCAAGTATTCGCCTCTCTGTCTATTGGACTTTCTTCCATGTTTAAACCCACATGATTCAACCCCTCAACTTGTTTGAAACTTACAGTGTTGTTATGTAAGTCAATTACAGCATGAAAATCACAGATAAAGTTGGCTCCCAAAATGATGTTATAATTCATCTTCGGTATGACAATGAATGTTTGCGAAAATGTGTGGTTCAATATTTCCAGATCTAAATATGCTTGCTGCTTACAACTTATGGTCTTGTCAGGAATGACCCCTCTGACTTTCATTAACGGGACAGGCATAATTGGAACAGTTTGTTTACTTCTGATTTCTTTTAACAATACCTCTGTGACTAAGCTCACCTGGCTACCTGTGTCAATTAAGCATCTCACCCTCATACCTCCGATATGTGCGTAAATAATCGGCAATTGTCTGATGACATTTTTTCGGTCCTTCACCACTTCCTCCAGGCAATCGTCCGGGAATGCTACCCACTCTTCTATATTAGCGACAATCAGCTCTTCCCGCTCCCTGGCGTCCTCCATTTTCAGGCTATCAGGTTTTGGTTCATTTGAGGTTTTTTTAAATCCCGGGACCCACTCGTTGAGTTCCGCCAGTTGTCATCGCGCCTCTCCTGCTGCCGTAATAAACTTTCCGCCCCCTCTCCTTGGTGATTATCCGGGCTCTGTCTATTTGCCATTGCACGCCCCCACTTCTCTTTCTCCGTCTCTTCGGCGTTTAACTGATCCAAATACTTCTGCGATTCGACGTACCGCTCATCCCAATTGTTGCGATAGTCTCCCCGATTATCTTGGCGATAGTTCCTCGTATTGATCCACCTGCCATCTCCATTCCTTTGGTAAGGTCTACCCTGCCTTTGGGTTCCCCTCCAATTGGTGTATTCTTGCTGGTACGTCCATTGATTTTGCTGGTTCTGATTGTTTTGGTTATAGTTATCTCGGCGATTCTGAAAATTTCGATTATTCTGGTTGAATTGATTTCGGCCATCATAGTCTTGCTGTCTCGGTGTAAACTGCGTTCCCGTAGATTGGGTTTTTATTTGGTTCCCCTGGTTGTGACTAGTTTGGTGTCCCTGAACCACTTCTGCCGTGTTGACACATTCCATGTTTCTCCTCCCTGTCTGTGGACTATCCATACTTGTCTCGTCTAGATGGCGGAGTAACTCTTCAGCCTGCACTGCGGTCTTAATGTTTCCGGCTACTAACAGCTGTTGAATGTTCATAGGAAGTTGTTTCCCGATGGTTAGAACCATGTTTTCTTCACTAGGGGGGTCGTCAAAATCGCGGAATTTAACCAGCTGTTGGCTAAAGAATTCTGAAAATCTGGTCGGATGCGTGCTGTGATATTTTCTAGTGTACAGATCCATTCTTAATCCCTGCTGCAAAGGAGGACTCCAGAACTTCTTTAAGAACGCTTCTCTGAATTGTGCCATGTCGGTGAATGTATATTTAAAGCTCAAGAACCAGATGAAACTTGTGTCTTCTAAAAACTTTTCCACGAGTCGCAACTGTTTTGCGGGACTGATATGTTGATCATTAAAATAGTCATCCAACTGACGTAAAAAAGCTTTGGGAGTGGTTCCTGTGTGCTCCCTGAATTTATCGGGTTTGAAATCATTCCCCCTAATGACCTGAATTACTTGGGCAGGTGCCAAGTCGGGTTGCGGTGTGGACGTCTCTCCCCTGTACTGTTGGAAATCGTTGCTCGTTAATTTAGGACTTTGACCTCGGCTGTTATCCTCAGCCAACTTCAAGCCCACCGGACTTCCAATGCTTCCCTGCTTGCCTACTACATTTTCTGCCGAAAATAATGTTGCGTTCTCTAATGATCTGATTTCATTTTTAATTATGAGATCTGTGTGTTCTTGGAGTTTGGATTTTACGATTTCCTCCAAAGTCTGCATTCTCGAATTGTATTCACCTAAGCGTTTTAAAATTGTCAGCCTGTCTTCTTTCGTTTCGTTGACCTGCTGCTCCCAATCTCTTCGGATCCTGCTCTTCAAACTGCTAATTTTCTCTTCGCTCCTTTCCTGATTCTTTTCTAGCTCCTCTCGTATTTGTTCTTGTGTTTTGACTAATTGTTCTCCGAACTCTTCTCTTATAACCTGCTGGGTTTTAATTAATTGGTCTTCCAAATTATCCCGATTTTTATTGAGCTGTTCTCCTACCTCTTCTCTTATTACCTCTTGTGTCTTAACTAACTGTTCTCCGACCTCTTCTCTTATGACCTGCTGGGTTTTAATTAATTGGTCTTCCATGTTTTCACGCAAGTGCATACGTTCTGTTTCTGTTTTAATCACAAGTTTATCGATTTCCTTTATTAATTCAAGTACGTTGCTGTCTACTGAATTAATCTGTTGCTGTAATTTGTCCTGTGTGCTCTTTATTCCCGCCGTGTTGTTGACGCATGCTGCCTCGATTTGCTTTAATTTATCGGCCACCATTTCATCAAATTGTATGAGTTTATTGTCAAATTTCGACTCCAACTTTTTAATTTCACCTAATTGTTTGGCGTTATTCTCCGTGACCTCATCTGCCAGTTTCTCTACCTCCCTAACACTTTGATTTATGTCATGAGTGATCATTCCTAATTGCTCTGTTTGTACTGTTTGTGTTATCGCCTGTTCTGATAGTTTGTGATTCAATTCGTTTAATTGTTTATCATTGTCCAATTTCTGGACCTGTAATTGGACCGTAATGTTACCGCTCATGTCTTGTAACTGTTTTTCGTTATCTAACTTTTGCGCTTGTAATTGGACCGTAATGTCATTTAACTGGTTTTCGATATGCTCATGCTGAATTCCTAATTGTTTATTTAATTGTTTATCATTGTCTTCACTTATTTCCTCCTTCATGTTCTTTAACTGTTCTTCCGTTTTCGCGGACATCTGCACTAATTGTTCTTCCGTTTTCGCGGACATTTTTATAGACATCTGCTCTAACAATCCCTTAAGTTCTTCAACACTCGCCATTGCACAATACACAAATATAACCAGAGAAAAACAGGGTCATGCACCGAGATTTCAGTCATACACACGCATACATGTCATAATATTTAAATATTACTGATTCTAATTTAATAAAAAATTTCAGTAATCAAAATTTACTGAATAAATTACTCTTATTTCCAAACAACAAAATAACTCCCTAGTGATCTGCTTTTAAATTCCTAACCAACAGAATTTACGAACAACACTAATTAACCGAAGTTAATTAAATGTCAAATATAAGGCAACACCTTCCTGCTTTGACTGAGTTCAATAATATGCAAATTTTCTAATTTTAATGCCGGGCGCCAGAACAAGTTTATAACAAATACTATATCAAATTCTAACCTTGTTCAATATTTCTAACTTTAGGAACCCAGTGATTTTACTAATGCACATGGCGGTACAACATCGCCTCAATTTACTGAATTTACTTTGCCAGCTTGACCTGGCATCATTTCTCAGCGAAATAAATATGAGATCAGCGAAGCAACAACAACAACAATCCCCACTTGGGCAGCCATTTATGTTTTATGAACCTTTGCAAAGAAGCTAATGAGACTCAGTTTCGGGGGGTGTAACAGTCCATATCGTAAGTTGTTGTTAAAGCGCTTCATTAACATGCAGGGTAACATATAACAAAATAACATGCAGGAAAAAGTGAAGCCAGGGTTATAACAAATGAATTTAATAACAGATCAGCTATTTACAAAAAGAATTAACAAACAAAACTCCCATAATGACTCCCACTGAATAAATTAACTTTGCCAAACTAGGCCAAATCTCAGGAGAGATTATTACTGGGACCAAATGTCCCAAAAAGAAAAATCAACAATAATGACAATGTATGCGCGAGTGCTGTTCTACATGCTTCACGATGAGTACAATTGAATGCATGATTCGTCATCATCCGGAATAAACTTTCAGAAGACGAATCCGCATTACTTAGAGCTAGACAGACGCGAGGAACAACTATACAACACTTAAAACTAAACCGACACTTCCTATACTTAAAATAAACAACACAATAATTTCCGCATGAAATTGGAATCAAGACTGCCGTAGCAAAACATTACTGCCTAAAAATTAGGACTTCTCACAAATCAACACAAGTAAGTTAAACACGTGACCATTAAAACAAATACACATATGACCGCCGTCATTTTCACAAGTAATATACCACTACACCACACGGGCGTCACATACAAAATTACATGAACTGAGTCATAGAACAAAATCACTAGGCTCAAAGCCCACATTTACATTACTAACACAATATTCCATCCATACGACATGCAATAATCCGTCACAGACATGGCGAACTCCCCAATTAATTATGGTTCAAAATAACCATCACAACGAACAGGTTTGCTAAATGAAAGCTTAAAGGGGCCAGTCGGAAAATAGGACTGCCTAACAAAATAAGTCACCAGGCTAGACGGGCGATTCGTGGAAATCTGCATATCTGTCAACCCACGTGTCAAAATAACCTCGACCTCCCAAGGCATGGGATCCAGTCTCGAAGAAGCGTGCCCCAAAGCACAATAATACGTGTGTGTGTGTCAGAACAAAATATATCTCAGCCTTTCCCCTAGGAAATCCAAGAATCAGCATATGGACAAGGAACAGCGGTCTTCTCAGAGCACCCTGCCTTTCCATCAAAAATACAACAACAACAAAATATGAGGGCGGTAGGACCTCTACCCCTCTTCACGTAGAATCAAAACACACACCTGACACAATAACACACACAGAATCGCACGTATGGGTTTGGCAGACCCTGAAATAAAATGACATAAATATAATCCACCAGCTGGCGCTTCCGTTCTATGCCGTGACTAATAAACCTGAAAAGGACTCAAAAAAATCTAAAAAAAATAGAACTAAGGTGTTCTACAATTACATCTTAATTTGTTGCGCTAGGCAACCCTAATATGAATAATAACCTGTTCAGCAAACACGTTACAGTAATTACCTCCCTTTCCTATCAAAAAAATATGAACTTTAATAAAGCACCACTTATCGAATGTAACGGGTTTCGCATTCGCATGGATAAAAATCACGTACACGCGCCGTGTACTTTAAATATGACTCCAAAGAAAAATAAATACACAACAAACAACTTTGGCCACGCGCCAACGTACATTTAAAACATTTAGTGTCGGTACCAGAAAAACACTCTAAAACAAGAAAAAGACTAAAATGAACTATTTACAAAGTTCCCCCGCCAATCTAACTACATATTGAATAATCAATTTGTGTACATCACCGTATCAGCTTGTAGAACATATGACTTGCATCTCGGCTCATTTCCCTACGGGAAAATTAGCCTTCCATCGTTGTCTTCGTAGAAGCGTTGGACATCACTCCGGCTCCTGACCACACGTCGGACATCTTGGTGTAGTCTCTTTGGAAGAAAAGTTCAATGTTATTATAATTTGACCTGGCTATAATCGCTTGTGAATTACTAATTTCGCCCACGAATTGTCCTATGCGATTAATCATCGAAGACTTTCCCTAGCTCTCGCTTACACACGCACAATACAGCACTTGAAAATACAATAACAATTTACATGAAATGTACACTTCAAACCCATCGTCACTGGCTTGACAATACAAGTTTTAAATCTGCCTGTCTCGCAGTCGTTATCTCGCTCGGTAATCTCTACTGCTCTGCGTGGACCTTCGGTCGGGTTGAGCGCTAATTGGAATGTTACTCAAGTCTTAACCCTAAGAGCTGAAAATAGTTGTCTCCAAGATAATATTAGAGTACTAAAGTCGCCACGCAAACTGGCGTGAAGTTAGCTCACCAGAGCTCACAAAGTATTACTTCAAAACAATATTAGAGCTTTAAAAATCACTACGCAAACTGGCGTGAAGTTAGCTCACCAGAGCTCCAAACAGATAGTCATCGAAACAGCGTCTCGTCTATCAATTTATTGGAAACTGACAGAGTGAGGTGGAGTGGGGTGAATTAAGAAAATTTTTCTAGAGTTTTCATCTCACACACATGGGCCTAGTGTCAATCTTCATCAATTAATTCAAACGTCTCAGCGCACTCATGCGGAGATAATTCGGATCAGCGGTTCTTTAGATAATCAATTCCGCACGCTTTTTACCAGTGACGCCACCCATCGCGTGGTTTTGGCTTGGTCTCTCCTGATTGGGTGATTCAATCGTAGGTCGGTTGCAAGAAACTCGTGACCATCCCTTTATGACTCCAATTCTTGTGCTTGTTGTTACACAATTTGGCCTTGAACTCAGCTTACCCGGCCGTATTCAAGAATAGCTACCAAGCTCTGTTTCTGTGGCAATCATTGCAACACGCTAACTTGCCTTCCTCTATGTCACCATCCATAAGTACTGCCTGGGCCGCAGTAATAATAATAATAAATCATGAATACTTATTTATCGCAGATCAATAAGGGTTCAATATGTATACTTTGTTCACAGCTACTGCTGTGATTCGCCACTTGAATTCTTGAATGGGATGGATGTCTCTTGGACCCGTTCATTACAGAACATGTTCCTACCCGAGAACCCGATTTGATGAAGTTAAATAAGCCTCCATTGGTCTCGGTATTACAAATACACGGAGGCTCGGTAGCTAAGTAGGCAGCGAGTAAGTCTCATAATCTTAAGGTCGTGAGTTCGATCGACACCCTGGGCACAGATACTTTGTCTTGTAATTCAAATGTCTGTGTTGTTGGTTCATTAAAAGGGCCGTCCAGATGATTCAGCGCTGTGTTCGTCACTGGAATTTGTCTGAAAACCTGATAAGCACAAGAATGCAAGAAATGTAAGGGGGAGAGCCGAATACAGGCCTCTTTGAAATGAGCAGAGAAATGAAAAACGATCGGGATATCAAGTTTCAAATCCCACCAATGCTTATCACCCCAATTTCTGAAGAGAGAAATTCTTCAAATCAATTTTCAAAATTCATCAGTTTCATATGTATTCTTAGTTCACTGCTACTGCTGTAACTCGACACTAGATTTATTTAATGGGTTTGATGTCACGCGGACCCATTCATTACAGAACATGTTCCTACAAGAGAACCCGATTTGATGTAGTTAAATAAGCCTCCAGTTATTTCTGCATCACCAAAACATGCAGCCTCGGTAGCGCAGTAGGCAGCGCGTAAGTCTCATAATCTTAAGGTCTTGAGTTCGATCCTCACCCGGGGCACAGATTCTTTTGTCTTGTAATTCAAATGTCTGTGTTGTTGGTTCATTAAAAGGGCCGTCAAGGTAATTCAGCGCTGTGTACCTCTGTCACTGGAATTTGTCTGGAAACCTGACAAGCACATGAATGCAAGAAATGAAAGGGGAAAGCCGAATTCATACAGTAGGTCAGTGAAATGAGCCGATAAATGAAAAATAGTCAGGAGGACAACGTATAAATCCCACCGATGACTAACACCCCAACTGAAGAGAGAAAATCTTCAAGACAAGTTTAAAAATTCATCAGTTGCATATGTATTCTTACTTCACAGCTCCTGCTGTGACACCCCACTAGAATTATTGAATGGGTTGGATGTCACTCGGAGCCATTCTTTACAGAACATATTCCTACACGGGAACCAGATTTGATGAAGATAAATAAGCCTCCAGTTATTTCTGTATTACAAATACATGGAGCATCGGTAGCGAAGTAGGCAGCGCGTAAGTCTCATAATCTGAAGGTCGTGATTTCGATCGTCACCCGGGGCACAGATTCATTGTCTTGTAATTCAAATGTCTGTGTTGTTGGTTCATTAAAAGGGCCATCCAGATGATTCAGTGCTGTGTTCTTCTCTCACTGGAATTTTCCTGAAAACTTGATAAGCACAAGAATGCAAGAAATGTAAGGGGGATAGCTGAATACATGCGTCTGTGAAATGAGCAGAGAAATGAAAAATAACCAGGATATCAAGGTTCAAATCCCACCAATGCCTTTCACCCCAATTTCTGAAGAGAGAAAATCTTCAAGACAATTTTCAAAATTCATCAGTTTGATATGTATTCCTTGTTCATTGCTACTGTTGTGACTCGCCACTAGAATTATTTAATGGGTTGGATGTGTCTCGGACCCGTCCATTACAGAACATGTTCCTACCCGAGAACAAGATTTGATGAAGTTAAATGAGCCTCCAGTTATCTGAGCATCAGAAACACTTGCAGCCTCGGTAGCGCAGTAGGCAGCGCGTAAGTCTCATAATCTTAAGGTCGTGAGTTCGATCGACACCCTGGGCACAGATACTTTGTCTTGTAATTCAAATGTCTGTGTTGTTGGTTCATTAAAAGGGCCGTCCAGATGATTCAGCGCTGTGTTCGTCACTGGAATTTGTCTGAAAACCTGATAAGCACAAGAATGCAAGAAATGTAAGGGGGAGAGCCGAATACAGGTCTCTTTGAAATGAGCAGAGAAATGAAAAACGATCGGGATATCAAGTTTCAAATCCCACCAATGCTTATCACCCCAATTTCCGAAGAGAGAAATTCTTCAAATCAATTTTCAAAATTCATCAGTTTCATATGTATTCTTAGTTCACTGCTACTGCTGTAACTCGACACTAGATTTATTTAATGGGTTTGATGTCACGCGGACCCATTCATTACAGAACATGTTCCTACAAGAGAACCCGATTTGATGTAGTTAAATAAGCCTCCAGTTATTTCTGCATCACCAAAACATGCAGCCTCGGTAGCGCAGTAGGCAGCGCGTAAGTCTCATAATCTTAAGGTCTTGAGTTCGATCCTCACCCGGGGCACAGATTCTTTTGTCTTGTAATTCAAATGTCTGTGTTGTTGGTTCATTAAAAGGGCCGTCAAGGTAATTCAGCGCTGTGTACCTCTGTCACTGGAATTTGTCTGGAAACCTGACAAGCACATGAATGCAAGAAATGAAAGGGGAAAGCCGAATTCATACAGTAGGTCAGTGAAATGAGCCGATAAATGAAAAATAGTCAGGAGGACAACGTATAAATCCCACCGATGACTAACACCCCAACTGAAGAGAGAAAATCTTCAAGACAAGTTTAAAAATTCATCAGTTGCATATGTATTCTTACTTCACAGCTCCTGCTGTGACACCCCACTAGAATTATTGAATGGGTTGGATGTCACTCGGAGCCATTCTTTACAGAACATATTCCTACACGGGAACCAGATTTGATGAAGATAAATAAGCCTCCAGTTATTTCTGTATTACAAATACATGGAGCATCGGTAGCGAAGTCGGCAGCGCGTAAGTCTCATAATCTGAAGGTCGTGATTTCGATCGTCACCCGGGGCACAGATTCATTGTCTTGTAATTCAAATGTCTGTGTTGTTGGTTCATTAAAAGGGCCATCCAGATGATTCAGTGCTGTGTTCTTCTCTCACTGGAATTTTCCTGAAAACTTGATAAGCACAAGAATGCAAGAAATGTAAGGGGGATAGCTGAATACATGCGTCTGTGAAATGAGCAGAGAAATGAAAAATAACCAGGATATCAAGGTTCAAATCCCACCAATGCCTTTCACCCCAATTTCTGAAGAGAGAAAATCTTCAAGACAATTTTCAAAATTCATCAGTTTGATATGTATTCCTTGTTCATTGCTACTGTTGTGACTCGCCACTAGAATTATTTAATGGGTTGGATGTGTCTCGGACCCGTCCATTACAGAACATGTTCCTACCCGAGAACAAGATTTGATGAAGTTAAATGAGCCTCCAGTTATCTGAGCATCAGAAACACTTGCAGCCTCGGTAGCGCAGTAGGCAGCGCGTAAGTCT
Source organism: Meconema thalassinum (assembly GCA_946902985.2). Taxonomy (NCBI): domain Eukaryota; kingdom Metazoa; phylum Arthropoda; class Insecta; order Orthoptera; family Tettigoniidae; genus Meconema; species Meconema thalassinum. The sequence goes on along the minus strand of OX336392.1, from coordinate 302,207,262 downwards.
CATAATCTTAAGGTCGTGAGTTCGATCCTCACCCGGGGCACATATACTTTTGTCTTGTAATTCAAATGTCTGTGTTGTTGGTTCATTAAAAGGGCACCGGGTGAGTTAGCCGAGGTCGTTGCGGCATGACTGTTGGCAGTCGCTCACATCCGGGAGGCGAGGAGGTTCGATTCCCCCCGCCGGCAACCTTGAAGATGGTCTTCTGTGGTTTCCCATCTTCCTTCCAGGCAAATGCCGGGGTTGGTCCTCAACTATAGGCCACAGCCGCTACCTTCCAACTCCTCGACCCTCCCTTCCAACTTTCCTCCCCAACGGTACTTGTAGCTCACCCATTGGGTGTCCGTCTCGAAGCAGCTACAAAACTGGCGAGCCGAACATGTCCTCGGACACTCCCGGCACTAAAAAAAAAAGGCCATACGCTAAAAAAAAAAAAAAAAAAAAAAAAGGGCCGTCAAGGTAATTCAGCGCTGTGTACTTCTGACACTGGAATTTGTCTGAAAACCTGATAAGCACAAGAATGCAAGAAATGGAAGGGGAAAGCCGAATACATACAGTAAGTCTGTGAAATGAGCCGAAAATTATGAAAATAACCAGGAGGTCTAGGACCAAATCCCACTGATGCGTATCACCCCAATTTCTGAAGAGAGAAAATCTTCAAGACAATTTTCAAAATTCATCAGTTGCATATGTATACTTTGTTCACAGCTGCTGCTGTGACACACCACTAGAATTATTGAATGGGATGGATGTCTCTCGGACCCGTTCATTACAGAACATGTTCCTACCCGAGAAGCCGATTTGATGAAGATAAATAAGCATCCAGTTATTTCTGTATTACAAATACATGGAGCATCGGTAGCGAAGGAGGCAGCGCGTAAGTCTCATAATCTTAAGGTCGTGAGTTCGATCGCCACCTGAGGCATAGATTCTTTGTCTTGTAATTCAAATGTCTGTGTTGTTGGTTCATTAATAGGGCCATCCAGATGTTTCAGTGCTGTGTTCTTCTGTCAATGGAATTTTCCTGAAAAACCTGATAAGCACAAGAATGCAAGAAATGTAAGGGGGAGTGTTTCGGAACAAGTGTTAAACGGCTCGCCAAGCCTCGCCTTGCCTGTGGCAGAATCCCGTTATATCCACTGGTCGGGAGGGGTGTCCTTGCTACCTGCCTCACCCCGCTCTCCAAGTACCGTACATTCTTTCGACAGTGCTACTATTGTGCTCAAACAAGTCACCACGGGGTGGAGGTGCTGCAGACCTGCTGCTATGCAAACTCGGAAGACAATATCGAACGAGTGACAGTGTATTAATGTATCAACATGTATTGTATATAACTGTGTAATATAATATAATTAGTTTAAATGTTCCACAGAAGTCCAGTGATTTGAAATCCCAGCACTATAAATTACAGTCCACCAGAGTATATTCTTCACATTTATTATCAGACTTTCTTCATGGTCCTACCGGCCGGATTTCTGTGGAACAACGGACGTGTGTTATAGTTCGTGCATCATGTCATATTGACGCCTCGCATTGTACATTGTTAAGGTAGCCTCAACGCGAAGTATGAGCTGTAATCGTGTGTTTCTTCGATGACTCGTATTAACTACAGCGCGCAGTGGTGCATATTGAACCTCGAGACATTACACATGGAAGGAATTCAACTTTAAGCAGCTTCGGTAAGTACATACTCATTTCTGGTTACCTGTGTTCCTGTATGCTATTCCCATTATGGATCCTAAATTGAAAACACTTCTCGTAAAGACTAGGGGCCTCGCAAAGGCAAATATTACTCGTTTGCATAACTTCGTCAAGAGCTTCCAACCAGGGTCAAGTATTAACGCAATAAGGGCAAGGTTAGACGATCTACCAAAATTAAGGCAGAAGTATGAAGACGCGCAGGAGAGATTAGAATTAGAAGACGAATCCGAGGACCACAGTGAAGATAGGAATACGTTTGAGACTATGTATTATGATCTCGTTGATAAAATGACCACGTTGATTGAAGATAGCGTAGAGTTACGATCAAAACAGAACAATTCTTCGAGTACTAAAAGTGATGGTCAGTCTAGTTCCGGAAAGAGAGAGCTGACACTTCCTACAATTAAATTACCTTCCTTCGGGGGACAGGTCACTGAATTCCGTCATTTTTGTGACACATTTACTAGCCTGGTAATAAACAATCAAGCAATTGACGATATACAACGATACCACTATTTGTTATCTTCATTAACGGGTGAAGCACATGGCCAGATTAAGAACCTTCCCATAACAGGTCCTAATTTTAAAATTGCTTGGCAAACTGTCTGTCAGAGATACAATAATCCTAGATTAATTGCCACAGCACACATCAACAACTTGCTGAACCTTCCACGTGTACACAATGAATCACCCACAGAGTTGCGAGCACTTCTAAATCAGGTATCAAGTAACTTAAATGCACTTGAAGCACTTGAACTTGAAATCCCTCTTCACGAAATCCTTCTAGCGCAATTAATTCTTGAAAAGACTGATGACGTCACCAGAAAACAGTGGGAGCTGACGTCATCAAATTCCCAATTCCCAAGACTGGAAGTGCTAAGTAAATTTTTAGAGGACAGATGTCAAGCCCTAGAATTAATCAATGGTAACCGAATTCCTACCCCAGTTGTCAATTCTACCACTCAAAACATCACTAGAAAGAAGCTCACGAACCAAGTCAGACAAGTGTACGTTTCAAGTAACAATAATTGTTTATTTTGTACTGGCATGCACCCTCTTTATAAATGTAAAGACTTTTCCAGTGTTAGTGTTGCACAACGAACAGAATTTGCCAAACAGCATAAATTGTGTACAAATTGTTTGAGACATGGTCACATTGTTGGTGATTGTTCTTCAGGTTCTTGCTATTCTTGTGGTTTGAAGCATCACACACTACTTCACCGCAACCGAGGAACTGGTCGTTCTCCTACCCCACGGCCGCCTGATAACACGCATGATAGGCAACAGGCAAGACCCAACAACTCTATTGTTACGCAACAACGTGCCGACACAGCGTCCTATTGCTCACTGAAAATTAAACCGCATACTCATATATTGCTCTCGACTGCATTAGTGAAAGTGCGTGATGGGGAGGGCCAACTTCAGACTTGCCGAGTCCTACTAGACTCGGGCAGTCAAGCACACTTCATCACGACTGCCTGCACACAACGACTGAACTTAAAGAAGGTACGGAATAGAATTCCAATACAGGGTATAAGTAGTATCGACGCAGAGTCGCATCATAGTGCAAATATAGAGGTTCATTCCATTACTAGCAACTATCAAGTAGTTATTAATTGTGCTGTATTGTCACGAATTTCAGCTGAATTGCCAGGATCACACATTAACTATCAAGACTGGCAAATTCCCGAAGAACTGACCTTAGCTGACCCCAGCTTCAACCAACCAGGTCAGATTGATATGTTAATCGGGGCAGAGATATTTTTTGATCTTCTTAGGCCTGAAAGACGCACGAGGAGCGGACCCTATCCAGTTCTTCAAAACACGGAATTCGGTTGGATTGTAGCGGGACAGTTTCAAATGGATAAGGCGAGCGGTCCGGGTTCACCACCTGTACAGTCGTTCTTCACTATGAATGACTATTCACTCGACCAGCAACTTCAACGATTCTGGGAATTAGAAGAGATCACTCAACCAATCAAATCGAATGATGAAATCGAGTGTGAAAGGCATTTTGTTGACACAGTCAGGCGGGATGCAGAAGGTAGATTCACGGTACGACTCCCACTCTGTGGAAAACCATCAGAACTTGGAAACTCACTAACAATGGCTACGTCACGGTTTCACAATCTCGAAAGACGCCTTGAAAGAAACCCTCAGTTGAAAGGGGATTACGTCAGCTTTTTAGAAGAGTACGAGACTCTAGGGCATATGGAGCCTATAACCACGGCGTCTGATAAGGAGGAACAGAGCTACTTCATGCCCCATCATCCAGTGTTCAAGGAGTCAAGTTCAACTACAAAAACCAGGGTTTTATTCGATGCCTCTGCCAGTACTACCACCGGACGGTCACTCAATGATATCCTCAGGGTTGGTCCGACAATCCAGCAAGATATCTGCTCCATTATCACCAGATTTCGCACTCACCAAATATGCTTTACGGCAGACATTCGACAGATGTACCGGCAGATAAGGATTGATAGTCATGACCGCAGACTTCAGAGAATCGTGTGGCGATCATCCCCAGAAGATCCTGTAAAACATTACCAGCTCAACACCGTCACCTACGGCACAGCGTCAGCACCCTTCCTCGCCACTAGATGCCTCCAACAGCTCGCTATGGAAGAATCAGACAGCTTTCCTGAAGCAGCGAAGATTTTACAGAGAGACTTCTACATTGATGACTGTATGTCTGGAAGTGCGACCGTCGAGGACGCGTTAGACACTCAAAATCAACTCATCAACCTTCTACAAACTGGAGGGTTCCAGCTACGAAAATGGTGTTCGAATCATCCCCGACTACTTGAAGCAGTTCCTTCGGAGGGGCGAGAAACCCAGCTCCCACTTCAACTAGATAATGGGGAAAACATTAAGACATTAGGCTTGCTTTGGCATCCTGCTAGTGACCAACTGCAAATCGTAAACGGCAACTTACAACTACGCAACCCAGTAACAAAACGGAAGGTACTATCAACCATAGCTTCAATCTACGACCCACTTGGGCTAGTGAGTCCAATCATCATCTCCTGCAAGTTCTTCTTACAGCAGCTGTGGCAGCTACGTCTAGGGTGGGATGAAATTTTACTACCAGAGCTACTTCATCGTTGGCAGAAGTTGTGCGACGAACTTCCACTTCTCAACCAAATTCGGATCGACAGTCTTGGAGCCAATAGGGAACTGGAGGAGATAAGAAGATTATTCAACGAGGGAACGCATCAACGTGATCTATCCACCTTTGCAAGCAGTGAAGGAATTAAGTGGCATTTTATTCCTCCTCAAGCTCCGCACTTTGGAGGAATATGGGAGGCAGGTGTCAAATCCTTTAAACACCATCTTCGGCGAGTGATGGGCACCGCATACCTTACCTTCGAGGAATTGTCCACACTCACAACCCAGATCGAAGGATGTCTCAATTCGAGGCCTCTAGTCCCGGCATCCGATGATCCCGACGACCTAGTTGTCCTTACCCCTAGTCACTTTCTCATTGGCCGACCAATCACTGCACTACCCCAACCAGATCTGAGTAATGTGCGTGTAAGCTTGCTTTCCAGATGGCAGCAAATCCAAAGACAGTTCCAAGGATTCTGGAAGGCGTGGTCAACCGACTACTTGTCCCATCTACAACAGAGAGGAAAATGGAAGAAGGAAGGGCGCAACGTCCAGGCAGGCACGCTGGTGATCGTGAAAGAAGACAAACTTCCCCTACTGTGCTGGAAGCTTGCAGTGGTTGATCAGGTCCACCCTGGAGCTGATGGGCTCGTACGTGTTGCCACTATACGTACCTCTTCCGGTACATTCAAGAGACCCATTACAAAACTTTGCCCACTTCCCATGCCAGACAACGGCATTTGTGAAGGTGGTGTTTTGACTAACTAACTATGTTCATTGCTTTGTGTTCGTTTGTTTGTTGGTGTTATATTTCAGGTGACTGTTTCTGGAAAAAGGTGTTAAACTCTTTTTTGGCGGGCGGCATGTTTCGGAACAAGTGTTAAACGGCTCGCCAAGCCTCGCCTTGCCTGTGGCAGAATCCCGTTATATCCACTGGTCGGGAGGGGTGTCCTTGCTACCTGCCTCACCCCGCTCTCCAAGTACCGTACATTCTTTCGACAGTGCTACTATTGTGCTCAAACAAGTCACCACGGGGTGGAGGTGCTGCAGACCTGCTGCTATGCAAACTCGGAAGACAATATCGAACGAGTGACAGTGTATTAATGTATCAACATGTATTGTATATAACTGTGTAATATAATATAATTAGTTTAAATGTTCCACAGAAGTCCAGTGATTTGAAATCCCAGCACTATAAATTACAGTCCACCAGAGTATATTCTTCACATTTATTATCAGACTTTCTTCAGGGAGCGCCGAATACATGCGTCTGTGAAATGAGCAGAGAAATGAAAAATAACCAGGATATCAAGGTTCAAATCCCATCAATGCCTATCACCCCAATTTCTGAAGAGAGAAAATCTTCAAGATAATTTTCAAAATTCATCAGTTCGATATGTATTCCTTGTTCATTGCTACTGTTGTGACTCGCCACTAGAATTATTTAATGGGTTGGATGTCTCTGGGACCCGATCATTACAGAACATGTTCCTACCCGAGAACAAGATTTGATGAAGTTAAATGAGCCTCCAGTTATCTGAGCATCACAAACACATGCAGCCTCGGTAGCGCAGTAGACAGCGCGTAAGTATTTTAACCTTAAGGTCGTGAGTTCGATCCTCACCCGGGGCACAGATTCTTTTGTCTTGTAATTCAAATGTCTGTGTTGTTGGTTCATTAAAAGGGTCGTCAAGGTAACTCAGCGCTGTGTACTTCTGTCACTGGAATTTGTCTGAAAACCTGATAAGCACAAGAATGCAAGAAATGGAAGGGGAAAGACGAATACATACAGTAAGTCTGTGAAATGAGCCGAAAATTATGAAAAATAACCCGGAGGTCTAGGTCCAAATCCCACTGATGCGTATCACCCCAATTTCTGAAGAGAGAAAATCTTCAAGACAATTTTCAAAATTCATCAGTTGCATATGTATACTTTGTTCACAGCTGCTGCTGTGACACACCACTAGAATTATTGAATGGGATGGATGTCTCACGGACCCGTTCATTACAGAACATGTTCCTACCCGAGAAGCCGATTTGATGAAGTTAAAAATTCTCCATTTGTCTCTGTATTGCAAACACATGGAGCCTCGGTAGCTAAGTAGGCAGCACGTAAGTCTCATAATCATAAGGTCGTGAGTTTGATCGACACCCGGGGCACTGATTTTTGTCTTGTACTTCAAATGTCTGTGTTGTTGGTTCATTAAAAGGGCCGTCCAGATGATTCAACGCTGTGTTCGTCACTGGAATTTGTCTGAAAACCTGATAAGCCAAGAATGCAAGAAATGTAAGGGGGAGAGCCGAAAACATGCCTCTGTGAAATGAGCAGAGAAATGAAAAATGGCGGGGATATCAAGTTTCAAATCCCACCAATTCCTCTCTTCCCAATTTCTGAAGAGAGAAAATCTTCAAATATATTTTCAAAATTCATCAGTTTGATATGTATTCTTTGTTCACTGCTACTGCTGTGACTCGACACTAGATTTATTGAATGGGTTTGATGTCACGCGGACCCATTCATTACAAAACATGTTCCTACCGGAGAACCCGATTTGATGTAGTTAAATAAGCCTCCAGTTATTTCTGCATCGCTAAAACATGCAGCCTCGGTAGCGCAGTAGGCAGCGCGTAAGGCTCATAATCGTATGGTCGTGCGTTCGACCCTCACCCTGGGCACAGATTCTTTGTCTTGTAATTCAAATGTCTGTGTCGTTGGTTCATTAAAAAGGCCGTCCAGATGATTCAGTGCTGTGTTCGTCACTGGAATTTGTCTGAAAACCTGATAAGCAGAAGAATGCAAGAAATGTATGGGGGAGAGCCGAATACAGGCCTGTGTGAAATGAGCAGAGAAATGAAATATGACCGAGATATCAAGTTTCAAATCCCACCAATACCTATCACCCCAATTTCTGAAGAGAGAAAATCTTCAAATCAATTTTCAAAATTCATCAGTTTCATATGTACTCTTTGTTCACAGCTACTGCTGTGACTCGACACTAGATTTATTGAATGGGTTTGATGTCACGCGGACCCATTCATTACAGAACATGTTCCTACCAGAGAACCCGATTGGATGTAGTTAAATAAGCCTCGAGTTATTTCTGCATCATCAAAACATGCAGCCTAGGTAGCCCAGTAGGCAGCGCGTAAGTCTCATAATCTTAAGGTCGTGAGTTCGATCCTCACCCGGGGCACAGATTCTTTTGTCTTGTAATTCAAATGTCTGTGTTGTTGGTTCATTAAAAGTGCCGTCAAGGTAATTGAGCGCTGTGTACCTCTGTCACTGGAATTTGTCTGGAGACCTGACAAGCACATGAATGCAAGAAATGAAAGGGGAAAGCCGAATTCATACAGTAGTTCAGTGAAATGAGCCGATAAATGAAAAATAGCCAGGAGGACAACGTATAAATCCCACCGATGCCTAACACCCCAATTTCTGAAGAGAGAAAATCTTCAAGACAAGTTTCAAAATTCATCAGTTGCATATGTATTCTTACTTCACAGCTCCTGCTGTGACACCCCACTAAAATTATTGAATGGGTTGGAAGTCACTCGGAGCCATTCTTTACAGAACATATTCCTACACGGAACCAGATTTGAAGATAAATAAGCCTCCAGTTATTTCTGTATTACAAATACATGGAGCATCGGTAGCGAAGTAGGCAGCGTGTAAGAGTCATAATCTTAAGGTCGTGAGTTCGATCGTCACCCGGGGCACAGATTCTTTCTCTTGTAATTCAAATGTCTGTGTTGTTGGTTCATTAAAAGGGCCATCCAGATGATTCAGTGCTGTGTTCTTCTCTCACTGGAATTTTCCTGAAAACCTGATAAGCACAAGAATGCAAGAAATGTAAGGGGGAGAGCTGAATACATGTGTCTGTGAAATGAGCAGAGAAATGAAAAATAACCAGGATATCAAGGTCAAAATCCCACCAATGCCTATCACCCCAATTTCTGAAGAGAGAAAATCTTCAAGACAATTTTCAACATTCATCAGTTGCATATGTATACTTTGTTCACAACTGCTGCTGTGACTCGCCACTAGAATTATTGAATGGGATGGATGTCTCTCGGACCCGTTCATTACAGAACATGTTCCTACCCGAGAAGACGATTTGATGAAGTTAAGTAAGCCTCCATTTGTCTCTGTATTGCAAATACATGGAGCCTCGGTAGCTAAGTAGGCTGCGCGTAAGTCTCATAATCTTAAGGTCGTGAGTTCGATCGACACCCGGGGCACTGATTCTTTGTCTTGTACTTCAAATGTCTGTGTTGTTGGTTCATTAAAAGGGCCGTCAAAGTAATTCAGCGCTGTGTACCTCTGTCACTGGAATTTGTCTGAAAACCTGATAAGCACAAGGATGCAGGAAATGAAATGGGAAAGCCGAATACATACAGTAAGTCTGTCAAATGAGCCGAAAATTATGAAAAATAACCAGGAGGTCTAGGTTTAAATCCCACCGATACCTATCACCCCAATTTCTGAAGAGAGAAAATCTTCAAGACAATTTTCAACATTCATCAGTTGCATATGTATACTTTGTTCACAACTGCTGCTGTGACTCGCCACTAGAATTATTGAATGGGATGGATGTCTCTCGGACCCGTTCATTACAGAACATGTTCCTACCCGAGAAGACGATTTGATGAAGTTAAGTAAGCCTCCATTTGTCTCTGTATTGCAAATACATGGAGCCTCGGTAGCTAAGTAGGCTGCGCGTAAGTCTCATAATCTTAAGGTCGTGAGTTCGATCGACACCCGGGGCACTGATTCTTTGTCTTGTACTTCAAATGTCTGTGTTGTTGGTTCATTAAAAGGGCCGTCAAAGTAATTCAGCGCTGTGTACCTCTGTCACTGGAATTTGTCTGGAAACCTGATAAGCACATGAATGCAAGAAATGAAAGGGGAAAGCCGAATTCATACAGTAAGTCAGTGAAATGAGCCGATAAATGAAAAATAACCAGGAGGACAAGGTACAAATCCCACCGATGCCTAACACACCAATTTCTGAAGAGAGAAAATCTTCAAGACAATTTTCAAAATTCATCAGCTGCATATGTATTCTTACTTCACAGCTACTGCTGTGACACCCCACTAGAATAATTGAATGGGTTGGATGTCACTCGGAGCCGTCCTTTACAGAACATATTCCTACACGAGAAACAGCTTTGATGAAGATAAATATGCTTCCAGTTATTTCTGTATTACAAATACATGTAGCATCGGTAGCGAAGTAGGCAGCGCCTAAGTCTCATAATCTTAAGGTCGTGAGTTCGATCGTCACACGAGGCATAGATTCTTTGTCTTATAATTCAAATGTCTGTGTTGTTGTTTCATTAAAAGGGCCATCCAGATGTTTCAGTGCTGTGATTTTCTGTCACTGGAATTTTCCTGAAAACCTGATAAGCACAAGAATGCAAGAAATGTAATGGGGAGAGACGAATACATGCGTCTGTGAAATGAGCAGAGAAATGAAAAATAACCAGGATATCAAGGTTCAAATCCCACCAATGCCTATCACCTCAATTTCTGTACAGGGAAAATCTTCAAGACAATTTTCAAAATTCATCAGTTTGATATGTATTCCTTGTTCATTGCTACTGTTGTGACTCGCCACTAGAACTATTTAATGGGTTGGATGTCTCTCGGACCCGATCATTACAGAAGATGTTCCTACCCGAGAACAAGATTTGATGAAGTTAAATGAGCCTCCAGTTATCTGAGCATCACGAACACATGCAGCCTCGGTAGCGCAGTAGGCAGGGCGTAAGTCTTATAACCTTAAGGTCGTGAGTTCGATCCTCACCAGGGGCACAGATTCTTTTGTCTTGTAATTCAAATGTCTGCGTTGTTGGTTCATTAAAAGGGTCGTCAAGTAATTCAGCGCTGTTTACTTCTGTCACTGGAATTTGTCTGAAAACCTGATAAGCACAAGAATACAAGAAATGGAAGGGGAAAGCCGAAAACATACAGTAAGTCTGTGAAATGAGCCGATAAATGAAAAATAACCAGGAGGTCTAGGTTCAAATCCCACCGATGCCTATCACCCCAATTTCTGAAGAGAGAAAATCTTCAAGACAATTTTCAAAATTCATCAGTTGCATATGTATACTTTATTCACAGCTGCTGCTGTGACTCGCCACTAGTATTATTGAATGGGATGGATGTCTCTCGGACTCGTTCATTACAGATCATGTTCCTACACGAGAACTCGATTTGATGAAGTTAAATAAGCCTCCATTTGTCTCTGCATAGCAAATACATGGAGCCTCGGTAGCTAAGTAGGCAGCGCGTAAGTCTCATAATCTTCAGGTCGTGAGTTCGATCGACACCCGGGGCACAGATTCTTTTCTTTTAATTCAAATGTCTGTGTTGTTGGTTCATTAAAAGGGCCGTCCAGATGATTCAGCGTTGTGTTCGTCACTGGAATTTGTCTGAAAACCTGATAAGCACAAGAATGCAAGAAATGGAAGGGGAAAACCGAATACATACAGTAAGTCTGTGAAATGAGCCGATAAATGACAAATAACCAGGAGGTCTAGGTTCAAATCCCACCGATGCCTATCACCCCAATTTCTGAAGAGAGAAAATCTTCAAGACAATTTTCAAAATTCATCAGTTGCATATGTATACTTTGTTCACAGCTGCTGCTGTGACTCGCCACTAGTATTTTTGAATGGGATGCATGTCTCTCGGACTCGTTCATTACAGATCATGTTCCTACACGAGAACTCGATTTGATGAAGTTAAATAAGCCTCCATTTGTCTCTGCATAGCAAGTACATGGAGCCTCGGTAGCTAAGTAGGCAGCGCGTAAGTCTCATAATCTTAAAGTCGTGAGTTCGATCGACACCCGGGGCACAGATTCTTTTCTTTTAATTCAAATGTCTGTGTTGTTGGTTCATTAAAAGGGCCGTCAAGGTAATTCAGCGCTGTGTACCTCCGTCACTGGAATATGTCTGGAAACCTGATAAGCATATGAATGCAAGGAATGAAAGGGGAAAGCCGGATTCATACAGTAAGTCTGTGAAATGAGCCGAAAAATGAAAAATAACCAGGAGGTCTATGTTCAATTCCCACCGATGCCTATCACCCCAATTTCTGAAGAGAGAAAATCTTCAAGACAAGTTTCAAAATTCATCAGTTGCATATGTATTCTTATTTCACAGCTACTGCTGTGACACCCCACTAGAATTATTGACTGGGTTGGATGTCATTCGGAGCCGTCCTTTACAGAACATATTCCTACACGAGAACCAGATTTGAACAAGATAAATAAGCTTCCAGTTATTTCTGTATTACATATACATGGAGCATCGGTAGCGATATAGGCAGCGCGTAGGTCTTATAATCATAAGGTCTTGAGTTCGATCGTCACCCGGGGCACAGATTCTTTTTCTTGTAATTCAAATGTCTGTGTTGTTGGTTCATTAAAAGGGCCATCCTGATGATTCAGTGCTGTGTTCTTCTGTCACTGGAATTTTCCTGAAAACCTGATAAGCACAAGAATGCAAGAAATGTAAGGGGGAGAGCCGAATACATGCGTCTGTGAAATGAGCAGAGAAATGAAAAATAACCAGGATATCAAGGTTCAAATCCCACCAATGCCTATCACCCCAATTTCTGAAGAGAGAAAATCTTCAAGACAATTTTCTAAATTCATCAGTTTGATATGTATTCCTTGTTCATTGCTACTGTTGTGACTCGCCACTAGAATTATTTAATGGGTTGGATGTCTCTCGGACCCGATCATTACAGAACATGTTCCTACCCGAGAACAAGATTTGATGAAGTTAAATGAGCCTCCAGTTATTTGAGCATCTCGAACACATGCAGCCTCGGTAGCGCAGTAGGTAGCGCGGAAGTCTTATAACCTTAAGGTCGTGAGTTCGATCCTCACCAGGGGCACAGATTCTTTTGTCTTGTAATTCAAATGTCTGCGTTGTTGGTTCATTAAAAGGGTCGTCAAGTAATTCAGGGCTGTGTACTTCTGTCACTGGAATTTGTCTGAAAACCTGATAAGCACAAGAATGCAAGAAATGGAAGGGGAAAGCCGAATACATACAGTAAGTCTGTGAAATGAGCCGAAAATTATGAAAAATAACCAGGAGGTCTAGGTTCAAATCCCACCGATGCCTATCTCCCCAATTTCTGAAGAGAGAAAATCTTCAAGACAAGTATCAAAATTCATCAGTTGCATATGTATTCTTACTTCACAGCTACTGCTGTGACACCCCACTAGAATTATTGAATGGGTTGGATGTCATTCGGAGCCGTCCTTTACAGAACATATTCCTACACGACAACCAGATTTGAAGAAGATAAATAAGCATCCAGTTATTTATGTATTAAAAATACATGGAGCATCGGTAGCGATATAGGCAGCGCGTAAGTCTCATAATCATAAGGTCGTGAGTTCGATCGTCACCCGGGGCACTGATTTTTTTTCTTGTAATTCAAATGTCTGTGTTCTTGGTTCATTAAAAGGGCCATCCAGATGATTCAGTGCTGTGTTCTTCTGTCACTGGAATTTTCCTGAAAACCTGATAAGCACAAGAATGCAAGAAATGTAAGGGGGAGAGCCGAATACATGCGTCTGTGAAATGAGCAGAGAAATGAAAAATAACCAGGATATCAAGGTTCAAATCCCACCAATGCCTATCACCCCAAATTCTGAAGAGAGAAATTCTTCAAGACAATTTTCTAAATTCATCAGTTTGATATGTATTCCTTGTTCATTGCTACTGTTGTGACTCGCCACTAGAATTATTTAATGGGTTGGATGTCTCTCGGACCCGTTCATTACAGAACATGTTCCTACCCGAGAACCAGATTTGATGAAGTTAAATGAGTCTCCAGTTATCTGAGCATCACAAACACATGCAGCCTCGGTAGCGCAGTAGGCAACGCGTAAGTCTCATAATCTTAATGTCGTGAGTTCGATCCTCACCCGGGGCACTGATTCTTTGTCTTGTACTTCAAATGTCTGTGTTGTTGGTTCATTAAAAGCGCCGTCAAGGTAATTCAGCGCTGTGTACCTCTGTCACTGGAATTTGTCTGGAAACCTGATAAGCACATGAATGCAAGAAATGAAAGGGGAAAGCCGAATTCATACAGTAAGTCAGTGAAATGAGCCGATAAATGAACAAGATGTTCAGTAAAGAACATATAGCCTACTTTCTCCTAAATGCCTGGGTATTGTTATAACTCTTTGTCCTTTTCAAGGAGTATGATTGAATGTTGGTTGTAGTAGCTTGTTGAAATACAACGTGCTATAGGGATATTAAACATGAATATGAGGTGCCCTTTGCTAGTGCTACCTCTGTACCAAATTTCGTTCAATTCGGTTTCACCGTGTTCGAATTAATAGGGGGAATCAATTTTGACATAAAGATGCCCGCCATCCGGAAACTATTAGCCTAATAAACTATTAGATTGGTCAAAGTATGCTCCCTCCACAATGGTATGTTGTTGCAAAGTTTGGTAGAGATCGGATGGTTATGTTAGTCGTAATTTAACTTAAGCTTTGAACATTTGTGTGGCCGCCATCACGTTTCTGTCGACATGGCGGCGATATAAAACATGACACTGAGATGCCCTTTGCTGGTGCTACCTCTGTACCAAATTTCGTTCCATTCGGTTTCACCGTGTTTGAATTAATAGGGGGAATTGATTTTCACACAAAGATGGCCGCCATCCGCAAACTATTAGGCTAATGACCTATTCATTTGGCCAAGGGATGCTTGCTCTATAAGGGTATGTTGTTGCAAAATTTGGTAGAGATCGGATGATTAGGTTAATCGTAATTTGATTTAAGCTTTGAACATTTGTGTGGCCGCCATTACGTTTCCGTCAAGATGGCGGCGATATAAAACATGACACTGAGGTGCCTTCAGTTAGTACTACCTCTGTACCAAATCTCGTTCCATTCGGTTGCACCGTGTTCGAATTAATAGGGGGAATCGATTTTCACACAAAGATGGCCGCCATCCGCAAACTATTACGCTGATGACCTATTAGATTGGTCAAAGGATGCTCCCCCCATAAGGGTATGTTGTTGAAAAATTTGGTAGAGATCGGATGATTAGGTTAGTCGTAATTTGATTTAATCTTTGAACATTTGTGTGGCCGCCATTACGTTTCCGTCAAGATGGCGGCAATATAAAACATGACACTGAGGTGCCTTTTGTTAGTACTATCTCCGTACCAAATTTCGTTCCATTCGGTCGCACCGTGTTCGAATTAATAGGGGGAATATATTTTCACTCAAAGATGGCCGCCATCCGCAAACTATTACGCTGATGACCAATTAGATTGGTCAAAGGATGCTCCCTCCATAAAGGTATGTAGTTGCAAAATTTGGTAGAGATCGGATGATTAGGTTAATCGTAATTTGATTTAAGCTTTGAACATTCGTGTGGCCGCCATTACGTTTCAGTCAAGATGGCGGCGATATAAAACATGCCACTGAGGTGCCCTTTGCTATTGCTACCTCTGTACCAAATTTCGTTCCATTCGGTTCCACCGTGTTCGAATTAATAGGGGGAATCAATTTTGACATAAAGATGGCCGCCATCCGCAAACTATTAGGCTAATAACCTATTACAATGGTCAAAGGATGCTCCCTCCATAAAGGTATGTTGTTGCAAAGTTTGGTAGAGATCGGATGGATATGTTAGTCGTAATTTAACTTAAGCTTTGAACATTTGTGTGGCCGCCATTACGTTTCTGTCAATATGGCGGCGATATAAAACATGACACTGAGATGCCCTTTGCTAGTGCTACGTCTGTACCAAATTTCGTTCCATTCTGTTTCACCGTGTTTGAATTAATAGGGGGAATTGATTTTCACACAAATATGGCCGCAATCCGCAAACTTTTAGGCTAATGACCTATTCATTTGGCCAAAGGATGCTTCCTGTATAAGGGTATGTTGTTGTAAAATTTGGTGGAGATCGGATGATTAGGTTAATCATAATTTGATTTAAGCTTTGAACATTTGTGTGGCCGCCATTACGTTTCCGTCAAGATGGCGGCGATATAAAACATGACACTGAGGTGCCTTTTGTTAGTACTACCTCTGTACCAAATTTCGTTCCATTCGGTTGCACCGTGTTCGAATTAATAGGGGGAAACGATTTTCACACAAAGATGGCCGCCATCCGCAAACTATTACGCTGATGACCTATTGGTTTGGTCAAAGGATGCTCCCCCAATAAAGGTATGTTGCTGAAAAATTTGGTAGAGATCGGATGATTAGGTTAGTCGTAATTTGATTTAAGCTTTGAACATTTGTTTGGCCGCCATTACGTTTCCGTCAAGATGGCGGTGATATAAAACATGACACTGAGGTGTCCTTTGCTAGTGCTACCTTTGTACCAAATTTCGTTCAATTCGCATTCACCGTGTTCGAATTGATAGGGGGGGACAGACATTCAGAGTACACACACTCACACACACACAGACACACACACACACAGACTCACACACACACATACACACACACACAGACTCACACACACACATACACACACACAGCCAGACACACTTTTTTCGCCCTGTGTTGATCTCATAAGTCTACTTTCTTTTTTAGCAAAAATCGAAAGTAGGCTAAAAATAACCAGGAGGACAAGGTACAAATTCCACCGATGCCTAACACCCCAATTTCTGAAGAGAGAAAATCTTCAAGACAATTTTCAAAATTCATCAGTTGCATATGTATACTTTGTTCACAGCTGCTGCTGTGATTCGCAACTTCAATTACTGATTGGGATGGATGTCTCTCGGTCCCGTTCATTACAGAACATGTTCCTACCCGAGAACCCGATTTGATGAAGTTAAATAAGCCTCCATTCGTCTCTGTATTACAAATACACGGAGCCTCGGTAGCTAAGTAGGCAGCGCGTAAGTCTCATAAACTTAAGGTCGTGAGTTCGATCGACACCATGGGCACAGATTCTTTGTCTTGTAATTCAAATGTCTGTGTTGTAGGTTCATTAAAAGGGCCGTCAAGGTAATTCAGCGCTGTGTACTTCTGTCACTGGAATTTGCCTGAAAACCTGATAAGCAAAACAATGCAAGAAATGGAAGGGGAAATACGAATACATACAGTAAGTCTGTGAAAAGAGCCGATAAATGAAAAATAACAGGAGGTCTAGGTTCAAATCCCACCGATGCCTATCACCCCAATTTCTGAAGAGAGAAAATCTTCAAGACAATTTTCAAATTTCATCAGTTGCATATGTATACTTTGTTCACAGCTGCTGCTGTGACTCGCCACAAGAATTATTGAATGGGATGGATGTCCCTCGGACCCGTTCATTACAGAACATGTTCCTACCCGAGAACCAGATTTGATGAAGTTAAATGAGCCTCCAGTTATCTGAACATCACTAACACATGCGGCCTCGGTAGCGCAGTAGGCAGCGCGTAAGTCTCCTAATCTTAAGGTCGTGAGTTCGATCGACACCCGGGGCACAGATTCTTTGTCTTGTACTTCAAATGTCTGTGTTGTTGGTTCATTAACAGGGCCGTCCAGATGATTCAGCGCTGTGTTCGTCACTGGAATTTGTCTGAAAACCTGATAAGCACAAGAATGCAAGAAATGTAAGGGGGAGAGCCGAATACATGCGTCTGTGAAATGAGCAGAGAAATGAAAAATGACCGGGATATCAAGTTTAAAATCGAACCAATGCCTATCACCCCAATTTCTGAAGAGAGAAAATCTCCAAAACAATTGTCAAAATTCATCAGTTTGATATGTATTCCTTGTTCATTGCTACTGTTGTGACTCGCCACTAGAATTATTTAATGGGTTGGATGTCTCTCGGACCCGTTCATTACAGAACATGTTCCTACCCGAGAACCAGATTTGATGAAGTTAAATGAGCCTCCAGTTATCTGAGCATCACAAACACATGCAGCCTCGGTAGCGCAGTAGGCAGCGCGTAAGTCTTATAACCTTAAGGTCGTGAGTTGGATCCTCCCCCGGGGCACAGATTCTTTTGTCTTGTAATTCAAATGTCTGCGTTGTTGGTTCATTAAAAGGGTCGTCAAGTAACTCAGCGCTGTGTACATCAGTCACTGGAATTTTCCTGAAAACCTGATAATCACAAGAATGCAAGAAATGTAATGGGGAGAGCCGAATACATGCGTCTGTGAAATGAGCAGAGAAATGAAAAATAACCAGGATATCAAGGTTCAAATCCCACCAATGCCTATCACCCCAATTTCTGAAGAGAGAAAATCTTCAAGATAATTTTCAAAATTCATCAGTTTGATATGTATTCCTTGTTCATTGCTACTGTTGTGACTCGCCGCTAGATTTATTGAATGGGTTGGATGTCTCTCGGACCCGATCATTACAGAACATGTTCCTACCCGAGAACAAGATTTGATGAAGTTAAATGAGCCTCCAGTTATCTGAGCATCACAAACACATGCAGCCTCGGTAGCGCAGTAGGCAGCGCGTAAGTCTTATAACCTTAAGGTCGTGAGTTGGATCCTCCCCCGGGGCACAGATTCTTTTGTCTTGTAATTCAAATGTCTGCGTTGTTGGTTCATTAAAAGGGTCGTCAAATAACTCAGCGCTGTGTACATCAGTCACTGGAATTTGTCTGAAAACCTGATAAGCACAAGAATGCAAGAAATGGAAGGGGAAAGCCGAATACATACAGTAAGTCTGTGAAATGAGCCGAAAATTATGAAAAATAACCAGGAGGTCTAGGTTCAAATCCCACCGATGCGTATCACCCCAATTTCTGAAGAGAGAAAATCTTCAAGACAATTTTCAAAATTCATCAGTTGCATAATTATGTATACTTTGTTCACAGCTGCTGCTGTGACTCGCCACTAGAATTATTTAATGGGATGGATGTCTCTCGGACCCGTTCATTACAGAACATGTTCCTACCCGAGAAGCCGATTTGATGAAGATAAATAAGCCTCCATTTGTCTCTGTATTGCAAACACATGGAGACTCGGTAGCTAAGTAGGCAGCACGTAAGTCTCATAATCTTAAGGTCGTGAGTTCGATCGACACCCGGGGCACTGATTCTTTGTCTTGTACTTCAAATGTCTGTGTTGTTGGTTTTTTAAAAGGGCCGTCCAGATGATTCAGCGCTGTGTTCGTCGCTGGAATTTGTCTGAAAACCTGATAAGCACAAGAATGCAAGAAATGTAAGGGGGAGAGCCGAATACATGCCTCTGTGAAATGAGCAGAGAAATGAAAAATGACCGGGATATCAAGTTTCAAATCCCACCAATGCCTATCACCCCAATTTCTGAAGAGAGAAAATCTTCAAATCAGTTTTCAAAATTCATCAGTTTCATATGTATTCTTTGTTCACTGCTACTGCTGTGTCTCGACACTAGATTTATTGAATGGGTTTGATGTCACGCGGACCCAGTCATTACAGAACATGTTCCTACCAGAGAACCCGATTTGATGTAGTTAAATAAACCTCCAGTTATTTCTGCATCACCAAAAGATGCAGCCTCGGTAGCGCAGTAGGCAGCGCGTAAGTCTCATAATCTTAAGGTCGTGAGTTCGATCCTCACCCGGGGCACAGATTCTTTTGTCTTGTAATTCAAATGTCTGTGTTGTTGGTTCATGAAAAGGGCCGTCAAGGCAATTCAGCGCTGTGTACCTCTGTCACTGGAATTTGTCTGGAAACCTGATAAGCACATGAATGCAAGAAATGAAAGGGGAAAGCCGAATTCATAGAGTAGGTCAGTGAAATGAGCCGATAAATGAAAAATAGCCAGGAGGACAACGTATAAATCCCACCGATGCCTAACACCACAATTTCTGAAGAGAGAAAATCTTCAAGACAATTTTCAAAATTCATCAGTTGCATATGTATGCTTTGTTCACAGCTGCTGCTGTGATTCGCAACTTGAATTACTGATTGGGATGGATGTCTCTCGGTCCCGTTCATTACAGAACATGTTCCTACCCGAGAACCCGATTTGATGAAGTTAAATAAGCTTCCATTCGTCTCTGTATTACAAATACACGGAGCCTCGGTAGCTAAGTAGGCAGCGCGTAAGTCTCATAAACTTAAGGTCGTGAGTTCGATCGACACCATGGGCACAGATTCTTTGTCTTGTAATTCAAATGTCTGTGTTGTAGGTTCATTAAAAGGGCCGTCAAGGTAATTCAGCGCTGTGTACTTCTGTCACTGGAATTTGCCTGAAAACCTGATAAGCAAAACAATGCAAGAAATGGAAGGGGAAATACGAATACATACAGTAAGTCTGTGAAAAGAGCCGATAAATGAAAAATAACAGGAGGTCTAGGTTCAAATCCCACCGATGCCTATCACCCCAATTTCTGAAGAGAGAAAATCTTCAAGACAATTTTCAAATTTCATCAGTTGCATATGTATACTTTGTTCACAGCTGCTGCTGTGACTCGCCACAAGAATTATTGAATGGGATGGATGTCCCTCGGACCCGTTCATTACAGAACATGTTCCTACCCGAGAACCAGATTTGATGAAGTTAAATGAGCCTCCAGTTATCTGAACATCACTAACACATGCGACCTCGGTAGCGCAGTAGGCAGCGCGTAAGTCTCCTAATCTTAAGGTCGTGAGTTCGATCGACACCCGGGGCACAGATTCTTTGTCTTGTACTTCAAATGACTGTGTTGTTGGTTCATTAACAGGGCCGTCCAGATGATTCAGCGCTGTGTTCGTCACTGGAATTTGTCTGAAAACCTGATAAGCACAAGAATGCAAGAAATGTAAGGGGGAGAGCCGAATACATGCGTCTGTGAAATGAGCAGAGAAATGAAAAATGACCGGGATATCAAGTTTAAAATCGAACCAATGCCTATCACCCCAATTTCTGAAGAGAGAAAATCTCCAAAACAATTGTCAAAATTCATCAGTTTGATATGTATTCCTTGTTCATTGCTACTGTTGTGACTCGCCACTAGAATTATTTAATGGGTTGGATGTCTCTCGGACCCGTTCATTACAGAACATGTTCCTACCCGAGAACCAGATTTGATGAAGTTAAATGAGCCTCCAGTTATCTGAGCATCACAAACACATGCAGCCTCGGTAGCGCAGTAGGCAGCGCGTAAGTCTTATAACCTTAAGGTCGTGAGTTGGATCCTCCCCCGGGGCACAGATTCTTTTGTCTTGGAATTCAAATGTCTGCGTTGTTGGTTCATTAAAAGGGTCGTCAAGTAACTCAGCGCTGTGTACATCAGTCACTGGAATTTTCCTGAAAACCTGATAATCACAAGAATGCAAGAAATGTAATGGGGAGAGCCGAATACATGCGTCTGTGAAATGAGCAGAGAAATGAAAAATAACCAGGATATCAAGGTTCAAATCCCACCAATGCCTATCACCCCAATTTCTGAAGAGAGAAAATCTTCAAGATAATTTTCAAAATTCATCAGTTTGATATGTATTCCTTGTTCATTGCTACTGTTGTGACTCGCCGCTAGATTTATTGAATGGGTTGGATGTCTCTCGGACCCGATCATTACAGAACATGTTCCTACCCGAGAACAAGATTTGATGAAGTTAAATGAGCCTCCAGTTATCTGAGCATCACAAACACATGCAGCCTCGGTAGCGCAGTAGGCAGCGCGTAAGTCTTATAACCTTAAGGTCGTGAGTTGGATCCTCCCCCGGGGCACAGATTCTTTTGTCTTGTAATTCAAATGTCTGCGTTGTTGGTTCATTAAAAGGGTCGTCAAGTAACTCAGCGCTGTGTACATCAGTCACTGGAATTTGTCTGAAAACCTGATAAGCACAAGAATGCAAGAAATGGAAGGGGAAAGCCGAATACATACAGTAAGTCTGTGAAATGAGCCGAAAATTATGAAAAATAACCAGGAGGTCTAGGTTCAAATCCCACCGATGCGTATCACCCCAATTTCTGAAGAGAGAAAATCTTCAAGACAATTTTCAAAATTCATCAGTTGCATAATTATGTATACTTTGTTCACAGCTGCTGCTGTGACTCGCCACTAGAATTATTGAATGGGATGGATGTCTCTCGGACCCGTTCATTACAGAACATGTTCCTACCCGAGATGCCGATTTGATGAAGATAAATAAGCCTCCATTTGTCTCTGTATTGCAAACACATGGAGCCTCGGTAGCTAAGTAGGCAGCACGTAAGTCTCATAATCTTAAGGTCGTGAGTTCGATCGACACCCGGGGCACTGATTCTTTGTCTTGTACTTCAAATGTCTGTGTTGTTGGTTTATTAAAAGGGCCGTCCAGATGATTCAGCGCTGTGTTCGTCTCTGGAATTTGTCTGAAAACCTGATAAGCAAAAGAATGCAAGAAATGTAAGGGGGAGAGCCGAATACATGCCTCTGTGAAAAGAGCAGAGAAATGAAAAATGACCGGGATATCAAGTTTCAAATTCCACCAATGCCTATCACCCCAATTTCTGAAGAGAGAAAATCTTCAAATCAGTTTTCAAAATTCATCAGTTTCATATGTATTCTTTGTTCACTGCTACTGCTGTGTCTCGACACTAGATTTATTTAATGGGTTTGATGTCACGCGGACCCAGTCATTACAGAACATGTTCCTACCAGAGAACCCGATTTGATGTAGTTAAATAAACCTCCAGTTATTTCTGCATCACCAAAAGATGCAGCCTCGGTAGCGCAGTAGGCAGCGCGTAAGTCTCATAATCTTAAGGTCGTGAGTTCGATCCTCACCCGGGGCACAGATTCTTTTGTCTTGTAATTCAAATGTCTGTGTTGTTGGTTCATTAAAAGGGCCGTCAAGGCAATTCAGCGCTGTGTACCTCTGTCACTGGAATTTGTCTGGAAACCTGATAAGCACATGAATGCAAGAAATGAAAGGGGAAAGCCGAATTCATAGAGTAGGTCAGTGAAATGAGCCGATAAATGAAAAATAGCCAGGAGGACAACGTATAAATCCCACCGATGCCTAACACCACAATTTCTGAAGAGAGAAAATCTTCAAGACAAGTTTCAAAATTCATCAGTTGCATATTTATTCTTACTTCACAGCTCCTGCTGTGACACCCCACTAGAATTATTGAATGGGTTGGATGTCACTCGGAGCCATTCTTTACAGAACATATTCCTACACGGGAACCAGATTTGATGAGGATAAATAAGCCTCCAGTTATTTCTGTATTACAAATACATGGAGCATCGTTAGCGAAGTAGGCAGCGCGTTAGTCTCATAATCTTAAGTTCGTGATTTCGATCGTCACCCGGGGCACAGATTCTTTGTCTTGTAATTCAAATGTCTGTGTTGTTGGTCCATTAAAAGGGCCATCCAGATGATTCAGTGCTGTGTTCTTCTCTCACTGGAATTTTCCTGAAAACCTGATAAGCACAAGAATGCAAGAAATGTAAGGGGGAGAGCTGAATACATGCGTCTGTGAAATGAGCGGAGAAATGAATAATAACCAGGATATCAAGGTTGAAATCCCACCAATGCCTATCACCCCAATTTCTGAAGAGAGAAAATCTTCAAGACAATTTTCAAAATTCATCAGTTGCATATGTATACTTTGTTCACAGCTGCTGCTGTGATTCGCCACTTGAATTATTGAATGGGATGGATGTCTCTCGGACCCGTTCATTACAGAACATGTTCGAACCCAAGTTGATGAAGTTAAATAAGCCTCCATTTGTCTCTGTATTACAAATACACGGAGCCTCGGTAGCTAAGTAGGCAGCGCGTAAGTCTCATAATCTTAAGGTCGTGAGTTCGATCGACACCCTGGGCACAGATTCTTTGTCTTGTAATTCAAATGTCTGTGTTGTTGGTTCATTAAAAGGGCCGTCCAGATGATTCAGCGCTGTGTTCGTCACTGGAATTTGTCTGAAATCCTGATAAGCACAAGAATGCAAGAAATGTAAGGGGGAGAGCCGAATACAGACCTCTGTGAAATGAGCAGAGAAATGAAAAATGACCGGGATATCAAGTTTCAAATCCCACCAATGCCTATCACCCCAATTTCTGAAGAGAGAAAATCTTCAAAACAAGTTTCAAAATTCATCAGTTGCATATGTATTCTTACTTCACAGCTACTGCTGTCACATCCCACTAGAATTATTGAATGGGTTGGATGTCACTCGGAGCCGTCCTTTACAGAACATATTCCTACACGAGAACCAGCTTTGATGAAGATAAATATGCTTCCAGTTATTTCTGTATTACAAATACATGTAGAATCGGTAGCGAAGTAGGCAGCGCCAAAGTCTCATAATCTTAAGGTCGTGAGTTCGATCGTCACACGAGGCATAGATTCTTTGTCTTATAATTCAAATGTATGTGTTGTTGGTTCATTAAAAGGGCCATCCAGATGTTTCAGTGCTGTGTTTTTCTGTCACTGGAATTTTCCTGAAAACCTGATAAGCACAAGAATGCAAGAAATGTAATGGGGAGAGACGAATATGTGCGTCTGTGAAATGAGCAGAGAAATGAAAAATAACCAGGATATCAAGGTTCAAATCCCACCAATGCCTATCACCCCAATTTCTGAAGAGGGAAAATCTTCAAGACAATTTTCAAAATTCATCAGTTTGATATGTATTCCTTGTTCATTGCTACTGTTGTGACTCGCCACTAGAACCATTTAATTGGTTGGATGTCTCTCGGACCCGATCATTACAGAAGATGTTCCTACCCGAGAACAAGATTTGATGAAGTTAAATGAGCCTCCAGTTATCTGAGCATCACGAACGCATGCAGCCTCGGTAGCGCAGTAGGCAGCGCGTAAGTCTTATAACCTTAAGGTCGTGAGTTCGATCCTCACCCGGGGCACAGATTCTTTTGTCTTGTAATTCAAATGTCTGTGTTGTTGGTTCATTAAAAGGGTCGTCAAGGTAATTCAGCGCTGTTTACTTTTATCACTGGAATTTGTCTGAAAACCTGATAAGCACAAGAATGCAAGAAATGGAAGGGGAAAGCCGAATACATACAGTAAGTCTGTGAAATGAGCCGATAAATGATAAATAACCAGGGGGTCTAGGTTCAAATCCCACCGATGCCTATCACCCCAATTTCTGAAGAGAGAAAATCTTCAAGACAATTTTCAAAATTCATCAGTTGCATATGTATACTTTGTTCACAGCTGCTGCTGTGACTCGCCAATAGTATTATTGAATGGGATGGATGTCTCTCGGACCCGATCATTACAGAACATGTTCCTACCCGAGAACAAGATTTGATGAAGTTAAATGAGCCTCCAGTTATCTGAGCATCACAAAAACATGCAGCCTCGGTAGCGCAGTAGGCAGCTTGTAAGTCTCATAATCCTAAGGTCGTGAGTTCGATCCTCACCCGGGGCACAGATTCTTTTGTCTTGTAATGCAAATGTCTGTGTTGTTGGTTCATTAAAAGGGTCGTCAAGGTGTTTCAGCGCTGTTTACTTCTGTCACTGGAATTTGTCTGAAAACCTGATAAGCATATGAATGCAAGGAATGAAAGGGGAAAGCCGGATTCATACAGTAAGTCTGTGAAATGAGCCGATAAATGAAAAATAACCAGGAGGTCTATGTTCAAATCCCACCGATGCCTATCACCCCAATTTCTGAGGAGAGAAAATCTTCAAGACAAGTTTCAAAATTCATCAGTTGCATATGTATTCTTACTTCACAGCTACTGCTGTGACACCCTACTAGAATTATTGACTGGGTTGGATGTCATTCGGAGCCGTCCTTTACAGAACATATTCCTACATGAGAACCAGATTTGAACAAGATAAATAAGCTTCCAGTTATTTCTGTATTACAAATACATGGAGCATCAGTACCGATACAGGCAGCTCGTAGGTCTCATAATCATAAGGTCGTGAGTTCGATCGTCACCCGGGGCACAGATTCTTTTTCTTGTAATTCAAATGTCTGTGTTGTTGGTTCATTAAAAGGGCCATCCAGATGATTCAGTGCTGTGTTCTTCTGTCACTGGAATTTTCCTGAAAACCTGATAAGCACAAGAATGCAAGAAATGTAAGGGGGAGAGCCGAATACATGCGTCTGTGAAATGAGCAGAGAAATGAAAAATAACCAGGATATCAAGGTTCAAATCCCACCAATGCCTATCACCCCAATTTCTGAAGAGAGAAAATCTTCAAGACAATTTTCTAAATTCATCAGTTTGATATGTATTCCTTGTTCATTTCTACTGTTGTGACTCGCCACTAGAATTATTAAATGGGTTGGATGTCTCTCGAACCCGTTCATTACAGAACATGTTCCTACCCGAGAACCAGATCTGATGAAGTTAAATGACCCTCCAGTTATCTCAGCTTCACCAACACATGCATCCTCGGTAGTGCAGTAGGCAGCGCGTAAGTCTCATAATCATAAGGCCGTGAGTTGGAACCTCACCCGGGTCACAGATTGTTTTGTCTTGTAATTCAAATGTCTGTGACGTTGGTTCATTAAAAGGGCCGTCAAGGTAATTCAGCGCTGTGTACTTCTGTCACTGGAATTTGTCTGAAAACCTGATAAGCACAAGAATGCAAGAAATGGAAGGAGAAAGCCGAATACATACAGTAAGTCTGTGAAATGAGCCGATAAATGAAAAATAACCAGGAGGTCTAGGTTCAAATCCCACCGATGCCTATCACCCCAATTTCTGAAGAGAGAAAATCTTCAAGACAATTTTCAAAATTCATCAGTTGCATATGTATACTTTTTTCACAGCTGCTGGTGTGACTCGCCACTAGAATTATTGAATGGGATGGATGTCTCTCGGACCCGTTCATTACAGAACATGTTCCTACAAGAGAACCCGATTTGATGAAGTTAAATAAGCCTCCATTTGTCTCTGCATTGCAAATACATGGAGTCTCGGTAGCTAAGTAGGCAGTGCGTAAGTCTCATAATATTAAGGTCGTGAGTTCGATCGACACCCGGGGCACAGATTCTTTGTCTTGTACTTCAAATGTCTGTGTTGTTGGTTCATTAAAAGGGCCGTCCAGATGATTCAGGGCTGTGTTCGTCACTGGAATTTGTCTGAAAACCTGATAAGCACAAGAATGGAGGAAATGTAAGGGGGAGAGCCGAATACATGCATCTGTGAAATGAGCAGAGAAATGAAAAATGACCGGGATATCAAGTTTCAAATCCCACCATGCCTATCACCCCAATTTCTGAAGAGAGAAAATCTTCAAGACAATTTTCTAAATTCATCAGTTTCATATGTATTCTTTGTTCACTGCTACTGCTGTGACTCGACACTAGATTTATTGAAAGGGTTTGATGTCACGCGGACCCATTCATTACAGAACATGTTCCTACCAGAGAACCCGATTTGATGTAGTTAAATAAGCCTCCAGTTATTTCTGCATCACCAAAACATGGAGCCTAGGCAGCGCAGTAGGCAGCGCGTAAGTCTCATAATCTTAAGGTCGTGAGTTCGATCCTCACCCGGGGCACAGATTCTTTTGTCTTGTAATTCAAATGTCTGTGTTGTTGGTTCATTAAAAGGGCCGTCAAGGTAATTCAGGGCTGTGTACTGCTGTCACTGGAATTTGTCTGAAAACCTGATAAGCAAAACAATGCAAGAAATGGAAGGGGAAATACGAATACATACAGTAAGTCTGTGAAATGAGCCGATAAATGAAAAATAACCAGGAGGTCTAGGTTCAAATCCCACCGATGCCTATCACCCCAATTTCTGAAGAGAGAAAATCTTCAAGACAATTTTCAAAATTCATCAGTTGCATATGTATACTTTGTTCACAGCTGTTGCTGTGACTCGCCACTAGTATTATTGAATGGGATGGATGTCCTCGGACCCGTTCATTACAGAACATGTTCCTACCCGAGAATCAGATTTGATGAAGTTAAATGAGCCTCCAGTTATCTGAACATCACCAACACAAGCGGCCTCGGTAGCGCAGTAGGCAGCGCGTAAGTCTCATAACCTTAAGGTCGTGATTTCGATCGACACCCGGGGCACAGATTCATTGTCTTGTACTTCAAATGTCTGTGTTGTTGGTTCATGAAAAGGGCCGTCCAGATGATTCAGCGCTGTGTTCGTCACTGGAATTTGTCTGAAAACCTGATAAGCACAAGAATGCAAGAAATGTAAGGGGGAGAGCCGAATACATGCCTCTGTGAAATAAGCTGAGAAATGAAAAATGACCGGGATATCAAGTTTCAAATCGAACCAATGCCTATCACCCCAATTTCTGAAGAGAGAAAATCTCCAAAACAGTTGTCAAAATTCATCAGTTTGATATGTATTCCTTGTTCATTGCTACTGTTGTGACTCGCCACTAGAATTATTTAATGGGTTGGATGTCACGCGGACCCGTTCATTACAGAACATGTTCCTACCCGAGAACCAGATTTGATGAAGTTAAATGAGCCTCCAGTTATCTGAGCATCACCAACACGTGCAGACTCGGTAGCGCAGTAGGCAGCGCGTAAGTCTCATAATCTTAAGGTCGCGAGTTCGATCCTCACCCGGGGCACAGATTCTTTTGTCTTGTAATTCAAATGTCTGTGTTGTTGGTTCATTAAAAGGGCCGTCAAGGTAATTCAGCGCTGTGTACCTCTGTCACTGGAATTTGTCTGGAAACCTGACAAGCACATGAATGCAAGAAAAGAAAGGGGAAAGCCGAATTCATACAGTAAGTCAGTGAAATGAGCCGATAAATGAAAAATAGCCAGGAGGACAAGGTACAAATCCCACCGATGCCTAACACCCCAATTTCTGAAGAGAGAAAATCTTCAAGACAAGTTTCAAAATTCATCAGTTGTATATGTATTCTTACTTCACAGCTACTGCTGTGACACCCTACAAGAATTATTGAATGGGTTGGATGTCACTCGGAGCCGTCCTTTACAGAACATATTCCTACACGAGAACCAGATTTGATGAAGATAAATAAGCTTCCAGTTATTTCTTTATTACAAATACTAGCAGTAGTACCCGGCTTCGCCCGGTGGAATGATGATAATGTATCAAAGTCTCCTTAGAAATATAATGGACATAAAATCTAGGTCATTTCCCCCCCCCCCCCCAAAGACAATTAGGGCGTAATATCTAGGTCATTTGCCCTTTTGATAGGGATGATAATGAAAACTACTGTTGAATTGACACGTCAAACTTACAAACTACCGTAATAGAAATACATATTTCAAAATTCACAGGCGAGGAAGACTTATTGTGTGTGGTGATTAATGGTGTAATGGGCGTAACATCTAGGTCATTTGCCCTTATGATGAGGATGATGAGGGAAACTACTACCTGTATTGAATTGACACTTCAACTTATAATGTACACAATGTACTGTAATAAAAATAAATATTTTAAAAATCACAGCCGAGAAAGACTTTATGCGGCGGTGATTAGTGGTATGATGCGCGTAACATCTAGGTCATTGGCACTTATGATGATGATAATAATAAGGTAATGAAAAAATGGCTACTAAACGAGCATGGTGTAATTTACAACTGAGATAGGTAATTCAGATGTCTAGCTTCGATGTCTTCCAAAGTCTCAACCTTATTTTCTGGCTTAGGCCTGTACTCGATGAGTCTAGTGAAAGAGCTTATGGCGTACTGCTCGGCAAAGAAAATGGGTCCAAGCTGCACGAACCTGAGATGATCGTAGATGATGACGAAATATGATGACACAAGTTCGAGGTTTCCCGTCGTATTTAGATTGGCCGGGGAATCACTCACTCTTTCGCAACACCACAGTGGCTTGAGCAACGGCCCTGTGCTGGCATCAGTATAGACAGCCCTGGAAAGTCCTCTCATGTCACCTCGCGATGTATTAGCAAGCTATTCTCACAACTGCCTCCCCCAGAGTCTCACAACTTGTGGGACGTGGGTTGGTGACCACCGGACCCCAGCTGAGTCTGACATCGCTTCTACTTCCTGGTGCCAAGCTCCTTTCAGTTCTCTTTCCTGTCGGCCTCACTTGGTCAACTTTTGTTCTCTTCCGACTCCGACTGTATTAGGGCATCCGAGGGCTAGGGAGTCTTTCAATTTCCCGCTTAATTGGCCGTTGTCTCATCTTTCCTGATGCCCTCATTCTTCGAGGGGTCTGCCTTCTATTCCGTTTCATTATATCTCCTGTATTCTGCTCAAGACCGTCAAAGAGGCAGGGTGTGTGTAGCCCCACCATTTCTGGTACACCCACAAGGGCTCATGGCGGGTGATTTAGGAAGCTCCCAACCCCGAGGGATTCCTGAGCTAAATGCAGGGAATGGAGAGGTATGTCAGAAATTTAAAGTGGACAGTGATACTCGTTGGGTTCCAAAGAGTAAGTATACAAATTTTGATCCAGATTTGTGAAACGATATAGATTTGTGACAAAGGGTCTAAATACAGGGAATGGAGTGCTCTGTCCGAAAGTTCAAGCAGACAGTGTTACTCGTCGGGTTCCAAAGGGTAAGTATACAAATTTAGGTTCAGATCGGTGAAACGATGTAGATATGTGCAAAAGGGCCTAAATGCATGGAATGGAGTGGTCTGTCCGAAATTTCGAGTGGACAGTGTTACTCATCGGGTTCCAAAGGGTAAGTATACACGTTTTGTATTCGATCGGTGAACGATGTAGAATTGTGCCAAAGGGCCTAAATGCGGGGAATGGAGTGGTCTGTCCGAAATTTCGAGTGGACAGTGTTACTCGTCGAGTTGCAAAGGGTAATTATTTGAGATCGGTGAAACGGTGTAGTTTTGTGCCAAAGGGCCAAAAAAGCAGAGAATAGTGTGGTCTGTCCGAAATTTAAAGTGAACAGTGTTTGTTACTTGTCGGGTTCCAAAGGGGAAGTATGTAAAATTTGGGTCAGATCGGTGAAACGGTGTAGATTTGTGCCAAACGGCCTAAATGCAGGGGTTGGAGTGGCCTCTCCGCAATTTCAAGCAGACTGTTACTCGCAGTGTTCCAAAGGGTAACTATACAAATTTTGGTTGAGATCGGTGAAACAGTGTAGATTTGGGCCAAAGGGCCTAAATGCAGGGAATGGAGTGGGCTGTCCGCAATTTCAAGCAGACAGTATTCCTCGCAGGGTACCAAAGGATAAGTATCCGAATGTTGGTTCTGATCGGTGAAACGGTGTAGATTTGTGCCAAAGGACCTAAATGCAGGGAATGGGGTGGTCTGTCCGAAATTTTAAGTTGACAGTGTTGCTCGCAGGGTTCCAAAGGGTAAGTATACAAATTTTGGTTCAGATCGGTGAAACGGTGTAGATTTGTTCCAAAGGGCCTAAATGCAGGGAATGGAGTGGTCTGTCCGCAATTTCAAGCAGACAGTGTTTCTCGCAGGGTACCAAAGGGTAAGAATACGAATTTTGGTTCTGATCGGTGAAACGGTGTAGATTTGTGCCAAAGGGCCTAAATGCAGGGAATGGAGTGGTTTGTCCGCAATTTCAAGCAGACAGTATTACTCGCAGGGTACCAAAGGATAAGTATGCGAATGTTGGTTCTGATCGGTGAAACGGTGTAGATTTGGACCAAAGGGCCTAAATGCAGGGAATGGGGTGGTCTGTCCGAAATTTAAAGTTAACAGGGTTACCCGCAGGGTTCCAAAGGGTAAGTATACAAATTTTGGTTCAGATCGATGAAACGGTGTAGATTTGTGCCAAAGGGCCTAAATGCAGGGAATGGAGTGGTCTGTCCGCAATTTCAAGCAGACAGTGTTTCTCGCAGGGTACCAAAGGGTAAGAATACGAATGTTGGTTCTGATCGGTGAAACAGTGTAGATTTGGACCAAAGGGCCTGAATGCAGGAAATGGGGTGGTCTGTCCGAAATTTTAAGTGGACAGTGTTACTCGCAGGGTTCCAAAGGGTAAGTATACAAATTTTGATTCAGATCGATGAAACGGTGTAGATTTGCGCCAAAGGGCCTAAATGCAAGGGATGGAGTAGCCTCTCCGCAATTTAAAGCAGACAGTGTTAGTGGCAGTGTTACAAAGGGTAAATATACAAATTTTTGTTAAGATCGGTGAAACGGTTTAGATTTGGGACAAAGGGCCTAAATGCAGTGAATGGATTGGTCTGTCCGCAATTTCAAGCAGACAGTGTTACTCGCAGGGTTCCAAAGGGTAAGTATACAAATTTTGGTTCAAATAGGTGAAACGGTGTAGATTTGGACCAAAGGGCCTAAATGCAGGGAATGGGGTGGTCTGTCCGAAATTTTAAGTAGACAGTGTTACTCGCAGTGTTCCAAAGGGTAGGTATACAAATTTTGGTGCATATCGGTGAAACGGTGTAGATTTGTGCAAAAGGGCCTAAATGCAGGGAATGGGGTGGTCTGTCCGAAATTTAAAGTTGACAGGGTTACCCGCAGGGTTCCAAAGGGTAAGTATACAAATTTTGGTTGAGATCGGTGAAACGGTGTAGATTTGTATACATAACAGACAGACAGACAGACAAACTTTGTGCTTTATATATATAGAGATATGGAGAATCGGTAGCGTAGTAGGCAGCGCGTAAGTCTCATAATCTTAAGGTCGTGAGTTCGATCGTCACCCGGGGCACAGATTCTTTGTCTAGTAATTCAAATGTCTGTGTTGTTGGTTCATTAAAAGGGCCATCCAGATGATTCAGTGCTGTGTTTTTCTGTCACTGGAATTTTCCTGAAAACCTGATAAGCACAAGAATGCAAGAAATGTAAGGGGGAGAGCCGAATACATGCGTCTGTGAAATGAGCAGAGAAATGAAAAATAACCAGGATATCAAAGTTCAAATCCCACCAATGCCTATCACCCCAATTTCTGAAGAGAGAAAATCTTCAAGACAATTTTCAAAATTCATCCGTTTGATATGTATTCCTTGTTCATTGCTACTGTAGTGACTCGCCACTAGAATTATTTAATGGGTTGGATGTCTCTCGGACCCGTTCATTACAGAACATGTTCCTACCCGAGAACCAGATTTGATGAAGTTAAATGAGCCTCCAGTTATCTGAGCATCACAAACACAAGCAGCCTCGGTAGCGCAGTAGGCAGCGCGGAAGTCTCATAATCTTAAGGTCGTGAGTTGGATCCTCACCCGAGGCACAGATTCTTTTGTCTTGTAATTCAAATGACTGTGTTGTTGGGTCATTAAAAGGGCCGTCAAGGTAATTCAGCGCTGTGTACTTCTGTCACTGGAATTTGTCTGAAAACCTGATAAGCAAAACAATGCAAGAAATGGAAGGGGAAATACGAATACATACAGTAAGTCTGTGAAATGAGCCGATAAATGGAAAATAACCAGGAGGTCTAGGTTCAAATCCCACCGATGCCTATCACCCCAAATTCTGAAGAGAGAAAATCTTCAAGACAATTTTCAAAATTCATCAGTTGCATATGTATACTTTGTTCACAGCTGCTGCTGTGACTCGCCACTAGAATTATTGAATAGGATGGATGTCTCTCGGACCCGTTCATTACAGAACATGTTCCTACCCGAGAACCCGAATTGATGAAGTTAAATAAGCCTCCATTTGTCTCTATTACAAATACACGGAGCCTCGGTAGCTAAGTAGGCAGCGCGTAAGTCTCATAATCTTAAGGTCGTGAGTTTGATCGACACCCGGGGCAAAGATTCTTTGTCTTGTAATTCAATTGTCTGTGATGTTGGTTCATTAAAAGGGCCGTCCAGATGATTCAGCGCTGTGTTCGTCACTGGAATTTGTCAGAAAACCTGATAAGCAGAAGAATGCAAGAAATGTAAGGGGGAGAGCTGAATACAGGCCTCTGTGAAATGAGCAGAGAAATGAAAAATTACCGGGATATCAAGTTTCAAATCCCACCAATGCCTATCACCCCAATTTCTGAAGAGAGAAAATCTTCAAATCAATTTTCAAAATTCATCAGTTTAATATGTATTCTTTGTTCACTGCTACTGCTGTGACTCGACACTAGATTTATTGAATGGGTTTGATGTCACGCGGACCCATTTATAACAGAACATGTTCCTACCAGAGAACCCGATTTGATGTAGTTAAATAAGCCTCCAGTTATTTCTGCATCACAAAAATGTGCAGCATTGGTAGCGCAGTAGGCAGCGCGTAAGTCTCATAATCTTAAGGTCGTGAGTTCGATCGTCACCCGTGGCACAGATTCTTTTGTCTTGTAATTCAAATGTCTGTGTTGTTGGTTCATTAAAAGGGCCGTCAAAGTAATTCAGCGCTGTGTACCTCTGTCACTGGAATTTGTCTGGAAACCTGATAAGCATATGAATGCAAGAAATGAAAGGGGAAAGCCGATAAATGAATAATATCCAGGAGGACAAGGTACAAATTACACCGATGCCTAACACCCCAATTTCTGAAGAGAAAAAAACTTCAAGACAAGTTTCAAAATTCATCAGTTGCATATGTATTATTACTTCACAGCTACTGCTGTGACACCCCACTAGAATTATTGAATGGGTTGGATGTCACTCGGAGCCGTCCTTTACAGAACATATTCCTACACGAGAACCAGATTTTATGAAGATAAATAAGCTTCCATTTGTCTCTGTATTGCAAATGCATGGAGTGTCGGTAGCTAAGTAGGCAGCGCGTAGGTCTCATAATCTGAAGGTCGTGAGTTCGATCGACACCCGGGGCAAAGATTCTTTGTCTTGTAGTTCAAATGTCTGTGTTGTTGTTTCATTAAAAGGGCCGTCCAGATGATTCAGCGCTGTGTTCGTCACTGGAATTTGTCTGAAAACCTGATAAGCACAAGAATGCAAGAAATGTAAGGGGGAGAGCTGAACACATGCCTCTGTGAAATGAGCAGAGAAATGAAAAATGACCGGGATATCAAGTTTCAAATCCCACCAATGCCTATCACCCCAATTTCTGAAGAGAGAAAATCATCAAATCTATTTTCAAAATTCATCAGTTTGATATGTATTCTTTGTTCACTGCTACAGCTGTGACTCGACACTAGATTTATTGAATGGGTTTGATGTCACGCGGACCCATTCATTACAGAACATGTTCCTACCCGAGAACCCGATTTGATGTAGTTAAATAAGCCTCCAGGTATTTCTGCGTCACCGAAACATGCAGCCTCGGTAGCGCAGTAGGCAGCGCGTAAGTCTGATAATCTTAAGGTCGTGAGTGCGATTCTCACCCGGGGCACAAATTCTTTTGTCTTGTAATTCAAATGTCTGTGTTGTTGGTTCATTAAAAGGGCCGTCAAGGGAATTCAGCGCTGTGTACCTCTGTCACTGGAATTTGTCTGGAAACCTGAGCAGCACATGAATGCAAGAAATGAAAGGGGAAAGCCAGGAGGACAAGGTACAAATCCCACCGATGCCTAACACCCCAATTTCTGGAGAGAGAAAAACTTCAAGACAAGTTTCAAAATTCATCAGTTGCATATGTATTCTTACTTCACAGCTACTGCTGTGACACCCCACTAGAATTATTGAATGGGTTGGATGTCACTCGGAGCCGTCCTTTACCGAACATATTCCTACACGGGAACCAGATTTGAAGAAGTTAAATAAGCTTCCAGTTATTTCTGTATTACAAATACATGGAGCATCGGTAGCGATATAGGCAGTGCGTAAGTCTCATAATCTTAAGGTCGTGAGTTCGATCGTCACCCGGGGCACAGATTCTTTTTCTTGTAATTCAAATATCTGTGTTGTTGGTTCATTATAAGGGCCATCCAGATGATTCAGTGCTGTGTTCTTCTGTCACTGGAATTTTCCTGAAAACCTGATAAGCACAAGACTGCAAGAAATGTAAGGGGGAGAGCCGAATACATGCGTCTGTGAAATGAGCAGAGAAATGAAAAATAACCAGGATATCAAGGTTCAAATCCCACCAATGCCTATCACCCCAATTTCTGAAGAGAGAAAATCTTCAAGACAATTGTCAAAATTCATCAGTCTGATATGTATTCCTTGTTCATTGCTACTGTTGTGACTCGCCACTAGAATTATTTAATGGGTTGGATGTCTCTCGGACCCGTTCATTACAGAACATGTTCCTGCCCGAGAACCATATCTGATGAAGTTAAATGAGCCTCCAGTTATCTGAGCATCACCAACACATGCAACCTCGGTAGCGCAGTAGGCAGCGCGTAAGTCTCATAATCATATGGCCGGGAGTTCGATCCTCACCCGGGGCACGGTTACATTTGTCTTGTAATTCAAATGTCTGTGTTGTTGGTTCATTAAAAGGGTCGTCAAGGTAATTCAGCGCTGTGTACTTCTGTCACTGGAATTTGTCTGAAAACCTGATAAGCACAAGAATGCAAGAAATGTAAGGGGGAGAGCCGAATACATGCCTCTGTGAAATGAGCAGAAAGATGAAGAATGACCGGGATATCAAGTTTCAAATCCCACCAACGCCCATCACCCCAATTTCTGAAGGGAGAAAATCTTCATATCAATTTTCAAAATTCATCAGTTTCACATGTATTCTTTGTTCACTGCTACTGCTGTGACTCGACACTAGATTTATTGAATGGGTTTGATGTCACGCGGACCCATTCATTACAGAACATGGTCCTACCCGAGAACCTGATTTGATGTAGTTAAATAAGCCTCCAGTTATTTCTGCATCACAAAATCATGCAGCCTGGGTAGCGCAGTAGGCAGCGCGTAAGTCTCATAATCTTAAGTTCGTGAGTTCGATCCTCGCCCGGGGCACAGATTATTTTGTCTTGTAATTCAAATGTCTGTGTTGTTGGTTCATTAAAAGGGCCGTCAAGGTAATTCAGCGGTGTGTACCTCTGTCACTGGAATTTGTCTGGAAACCTGATAAGCATATGAATGCAAGGAATGAAAGGGGAATGCCGAATTCATACAGTAAGTCTGTGAAATGAGCCGATAAATGAAAAGTAACCAGGAGGTCTAGGTTCAAATCCCACCGATGCCTATCACCCCAATTTTTGAAGAGAGAAAATCTTCAAGACAAGTTTCAAAATTCATCAGTTGCATATGTATTCTTACTTCACAGCTACTGCTGTGACACCCCACTAGAATTATTGAATGGGTTGGATGTCATTCGGAGCCGTCCTTTACAGAACATATTCCTACACGAGAACCAGATTTGAAGAAGATAAATAAGCTTCCAGTTATTTCTGTATTACAAATACATGGAGCATCGGTAGCGATATAGGCAGCGCGTAAGTGTCATAATCTTAAGGTCGTGAGTTCGATCGTCACCCGGGGCACAGTTTCTTTTGTCTTGTAATTCAAATGTCTGTGTTGTTGGTTCATTAAAAGGGCCGTCAAGGTAATTCAGCGCTGTGTACTTCTGTCACTGGAATTTGTCTGAAAACCTGATAAGCACAACAATGCAAGAAATGGAAGGGGATAGCCGAATACATACAGTAAGTCTGTGAAATGAGCCGATAAATGAAAAATAACCATGAGGTCTAGGTTCTAATCCCACCGACGCCTATCACCCCAATTTATGAAGAGAGAAAATCTTCATTTTTTTTTATTCAGTCAATTTACCCTCTAGGTTGGCGGTTCCCATGGACTCAGCGAGGGAACTCACCACTACCGCCTCTATGGGCAGCGTCCTGGAGCTTGGAACACCTGGTCGGGATGGATACAACTGGGGAGGTGGCCGTGGCCTTACAGTAGGTACTGAGCCCGTATTTAGCTGAATACTTGAACCCTGATACGACAGCGAGACGTATTTTGAAATTATTGTTTGGTATTAATTTGGCTGCAGGCTGGAGGAGCTATACACTGATCTTTCACTTAGATAGGCAATCCCGCCATGCTCTTGATCACGTGGAGAGGACATGCTCACTAACTTATTCCTGCTACTGTCTGATGCATATATAAAATGATAATCGACAGAGTTCGATTGTCAACCTCGATACAGGATAGATGCATCATGGGTAGACTGCCAGCTGGGGCATCTACGAGCAGTTCTGATATGACACACACTTGAGTTTTGTGACACATGCAGTGAACATGCTATCGCCTCAGTAAGAAAGTTTCGTTAATCACGCAGTCGTACGAGTGTACTCTACTCGCGGCGCGGAGCGAACGGGCGGATTGCTACATAGCAATATGCGGTTGTTCGTACTTCTGGCGTGTTTGGCATAACCCAGAGAGTAGATATACGCGAGTGAGCTTAGTTATTGCATGGACTTGTCAGTACAAACTTCACGATGAGGAAATCTACTACATATATGGTTGAAATGCAGGAAAGCATTAGTATTATCAAGAACAATACGACTGGACTTTATTGTGAGAATATAGCTGCTGCAGCAATGTTGGGCTAAGCAGATCGTACAGGAATGTAATGCAGAGGCAGGATTGATCATTTGGAGTGACAACCTTATAAATACTACAATGAAAAAAAAGAAACGATGGGGAGCGTTCGTTCTGATCCAGTGGTTTGAAGTACAGGAGAATGAAGAAACGACTCCAAATGAACGAAACTACTTTACTGATAACATCGAGGGAGCCTTGTACAAGTAATATGTAGGAACTCTGTTTCGTAGACAGTGGTTTTCGAGTTAGGAGGAAGTTAGTTCGACGACTTACAGCTCCAGCCATGGACTACTCAGGGATGAGGGTTCAGTTCCTGAAAGGAATGTATATTCCTTTATTTTCTTCAATCTCAACCAGAACATCGTCCAAGGTAGCTGGAAAACTTTTCTTTCTGGTAGACAGTAGACTTTATCACTTTTAGTTCGATACTTTTCACCAATATTTTATAAAATAGTATGAAATTCATTCGAAGAATAGATTTGGTTCTTTTATCATTTCTGTCGGAGAGTGTAATATATTGTGTGGTTAACAGACAACGTAATGCTATTTAGAGCATTACTTGTTTTTTTCTTTTTGAAAATTTTGGAAATAAAACCAAGCATTGAATTTTGTTGGGAAGATATCTGCAGTATAATTAGGACCAAGACGACGAAATCTTTGTATAAGAATAGCAATTAGGAAGAAGATGGCCACACACACGTGCACTTGAACTATTCCAAAAATATTTCAGTGATACTCTTCGTTTGGACTTATGACATTCTAGTAGAAATTCTTTCTTTTAGAAATGATAGTTCATTTTCATCATTATTTTCCATGGGTATGGAATTATAGAAATCGTCCATCGAGAACAATTGTGAATTGATTATCAAGGCATTTGTAGCCTACTTTCATATTTCTTTTGAATAGAGATTTTTTAAATATCTGAAACTTTAGTTCGTTCAGCCTTCAGCTTGTGTTATTTTAACTCGTTTTTGGTAGGCTCTTGGCTAGATCATCGTTTGATTTAATGGTTTGCGTGTATCTATTGATATGATAATAGACTCCTTTCCATGGTGTAAGTCTCACGTGTTTTCTTCTGAGTAGTTGAGCCATTTTTCGAGTTTGGATGGGCGAAACTGAATTTTATATATATAAATTATTATGGAAATAATTATATATATATATTGGAATAGTGAACTAAATTAACAGTTCAAACAAGTATAACAGAATTTGTCATAGACTTAAATGACGATAATTTATGGAAGTAGATAATTCAATTTATCTAATAAATTGTTGCATCTTGTTTAGTGAAGTTGGGAAAGAGATACTCTGTGACACTTCTATATTCGTCTACGATAAGGTATGCTATTTTCAGAGTAATTTTTGAAAGGTTTCAAGTTTAATTATGTTTGGGAAAAATGCTTGACAGCTTTGGAAAGCTGAATTAATGTATTGCAATTTAATGAATACGAATTTATTGTGTTAATGAAGCGAATATTTGACATAATTGGATGGTCAATATTAATATTGTATAATGTACTTGAAGTCTTATGTGAAGACATTAACGTAGTCATTCCGTTTTGTCAGAGTGAAATTAGCTTTTGAGCTATCACCAATTTGGATAGGAAGTTGTAGTAAACGTGAATTGGAATCACGAATGTTTCTCTTAAATGATAGTATTAATTCAAGTAACCCTACGTTTTTATTCTTGCCTATTAAGATTTGCCGGAGATGAATTGCTTATATCATGACACGCATATTTAAGTGACACAGCCACTTCTCGAATAGCTTTAATTAATTCATGCAATATAATACATTTGATATTTGAGTGATTTTATCAAAAATATACTGCATTCATTGAAGCATCTAGATAGTTAATAAACTATTTTTATAACTTGTAACACTATTCGATTATCTTAATTGATTGTTGAATGCAACAAATGAAGAGAATTATAACCTTGAGATATACTTGTAAAATTAAATGGAAATGGGCAGCGATAATAACAAAATCCTAACTAAGGATATAACTTGTATATAAAATGTAAAATATGTATAAATTTTTAATAAGGGTATAGCATCAGTGCATGATTTAATATTGTATTTTTCTTGTAATTTGTTCAATGGATGAGATATTTAAACACTGCGATTTAGAGCAGTAAGATGGGGGCCTTATTATAGGCGTTTATTGAAACTATTTTCGTCATTTGATCTAAAGAAGCTTTTCTTTATTGTTGTCTAGTTGATAGACATACACCATTTGCCAGTTATTAAACTGAATTTAATTTTTAAAAAATCTTTGAACGAATGGTGTTTTCTATTAGAAAAGGGAGTGCGTTAGGAGGACCGGTGGGTGGTTTTTCCTTGAGTTTGCTTAAACTTAACGCCCGAGATACTTTCCTTTTATTTTAGAGTCTCTTGTTCGAGTTCTTTCAAGAGCTTCGTTTCATTGTCATATATATATACACCACTGATATCTTCGTACCGCATTCTTTAATATCGACGTATCCTGATCCCTGGTTGATCCTAGTTGGTAGGCTTTTATGGGTTATTTCAGCCGGGAACTTCTAGAATCTACGATCCAGCTTTTCCGTCGGATTTCAACAGGTAAGACCACGTGGATTACGGGTACAGTACCATCCCGGCATTTGCCCGAAGACGAAGTGGGAAACCACAGAAAACCCCTTCGAGGATGGCTGAGGTGGGAATCGAACCCCCTCTACTCATTTGGACCACCCGAGGCTGAGCAGACCCCGTTCCAGTCCTCATACCACTTTTCAAATTTCGTGGCAGAGCCGGGAATCGAACCCAGGACCTTCGAGGTGGCAGCTAACCATGCTGACCGCTACGCTACGGAGGCGACGAAAATCTTCAAGACAATTCATTAAAAGGGCCGTCCAGATGATTCAGCGCTGTGTTCGTCACTGGAATTTGTCTGAAAACCTGATAAGCACAAGAATGCAAGAAATGTAAGGGGGAGAGCCGAATACAGGCCTCTGTGAAATGAGCAGAGAAATGAAAAATGACCGGGATATCAAGTTTCAAATCCCGCCAATGCCTATCACCAGAATTTCGGAAGAGAGAAAATCTTCAAATCAATTTTCAAAATTCATCAGTTTCATATGTATTCCTTGTTCACTGCCACTGCTGTGACTCGACAATAGATTTATGAATGGGTTTGATGTCACTCGGAGCCGTTCTTTACAGAAAATATTCCTACACGAGACCCAGATTTGATGAAGATAAATAAGCTTCCAGTTATTTCTGTATTACAAATACATGGAGCATCGGTAGCGAAGTAGGCAGCGCGTAAGTCTCATAATCTTAACGTCATGAAGTCGATCGTCACACGGGGCACAGATTCTTTGTCTTGTAATTCAAATGTCTGTGTTGTTGGTTCATTCAAAGGGCCATCCAGATGATTCAGTGCTGTGTTCTTCTGTAACTGGAATTTTCCTGAAAACCTGATAAGCACAAGAATGCAAGAAATGTAAGGGGGAGAGCCGAATACATGCGTCTGTGAAATGAGCAGAGAAATGAAAAATAACCAGGATATCAAGGTTCAAATCCCACCAATGCCCATCACCCCAATTTCTGAAGAGAAAAAATTTTCAAGATAATTTTCAAAATTCATCAGTTTGATATGTATTCCTTGTTCATTGCTACTGATGTGACTCGCCACTAGAATTATTTAATGGGTTGGATGTCTCTCGGACCCGTTCATTACAGAACATGTTCCTACCCGAGAACCAGATTTGATGAAGTTAAATGAGCCTCCAGATATCTGAGCATCACAAACACATGCAGCCTCGGTAGCGCAGTCGGCAGCGCATAAGTCTCATAATCTTAAGTTCGTGACTTCGATTCTCACCCGGGGCACAGATTCTTTTGTCTAGTAATTCAAATGTCTGTGTTGTTGGTTCATTAAAAGGGCCGTCAAGGTAATTCAGCGCTGTGTACCTCTGTCACTGAAATTTGTCTGGAAACCTGATAAGCACATGAATGCAAGAAATGAAAGGGGAAAGCCGAATTCATACAGTAAGTCAGTGAAATGAGCCAATAAATGAAAAATACCCAGGAGGACAAGGTACAAATCCCACCGATGCCTAACACCCCAATTTCTGAAGAGAGAAAATCTTCAAGACAATTTTCAAAATTCATCAGTTGCATATGTATACTTTGTTCACAGCTGCCGCTGTGACTCGCCACTAAAATTATGGAATGGGATGGATGTCTCTCGGACCCGTTCATTACAGAACATGTTCCTACCCGAGAACCCGATTTGATGAAGTTAAATAAGCCTCCATTTGTCTCTGTATTACAAATACATGGAGCCTCGGTAGCGAAGTAGGCAGCGCGTAAGTCTCATAATCCTAAGGTCGTGAGTTCGATCGACACCCGGGGCACAGATCCTTTGTCTTGTAATTCAAATGTCTGTGTTGTTGGTTCATTAAAAGGGCCGTCCAGATGATTCAGCGCTGTGTTCGTCACTGGAATTTGTCTGAAAACCTGATAAGCACAAGAATGCAAGAAATGTAAGGGGGAGAGCCGAATACATGCGTCTGTGAAATGAGCAGAGAAATGAAAAATGACCGGGATACCAAGTTTCAAATCCCACCAATGCCTATCACCCCAATTTCTGAAGAGGGAAAATCTTCAAGACAATTTTCAAAATTCTTCAGTTTCATATGTATTCTTTGTTCACTGCTACTGCTGTGACTCGCCACTAGATTTATTGAATGGGTTTGATGTCACGCGGACCCATTCACTACAGAACATGTTCCTACCCGAGAACCCGTTTTTATGTAGTTAAATAAGCCTCCAGTTATTTTGCATCACAAAAACACGCAGCCTCGGTTGCGCAGTAGGCAGCGCGTAAGTCTCATAATCTTAAGGTTGTGAGTTCGATCTTCAGCCGGGGCACAGATTCCTTTGTCTTGTAATTCAAATGTCTGTGTTGTTGGTTCATTAAAAGGGCCGTCAAGGTAATTCAGCGCTGTGTACCTCTGTCACTGGAATTTGTCTGGAAACCTGATAAGCACATGAATGCAAGAAATGAAAGGGGAAAGCTGAATTCATACAGAAAGTCAGTGAAATGAGCCGATAAATGAAAAATAACCAGGAGTATAAGGTACAAATCCCACCGATGCCTAACACCCCAATTTCTGAAGAGAGAAAGTCTTCAAGACAAGTTTCAAAATTCATCAGTTGCATATGTATTCTTACTTCACAGCTACTGCTGTGACACCCCACTAGAATAATTGAATGGGTTGGATGTCACTCGGAGCCGTCCATTACAGAAAATATTCCTACACGAGAACCAGATTTGATGAAGATAAATAATCTCCCAGTTATTTCTGTATTACAAATACATGGAGCATCGGTAGCGAAGTAGGCAGCGCGTAAGTCTCATAATCTTAAGGTCGTGAGTTCGATCGTCACACGGGGCACAGATTCTTTGTCTTGTAATTAAAATGTATGTGTTGTTGGTTCATTAAAAGGGCCATCCAGATGATTCAGTGCTGTGTTCTTCTGTAACTGGAATTTTCCTGAAAACCTGATAAGCACAAGAATGCAAGAAATGTAAGGGGGAGAGCCGAATACATGCGTCTGTGAAATGAGCAGAGAAATGAAAAATAACCAGGATATCAAGGTTCAAATCCCACCAATGCCTATCTCCCCAATTTCTGAAGAGAAAAATTTTTCAAGATAATTTTCAAAATTCATCAGTTTGATATGTATTCCTTGTTCATTGCTACTGATGTGACTCGCCACTAGAATTATTTAATGGGTTGGATGGCTCTCGGACCCGTTCATTAGAGAACATGTTCCTACCCGAGAACCAGATTTGATGAAGTTA
This sequence comes from Meconema thalassinum, assembly GCA_946902985.2. Lineage (NCBI taxonomy): Eukaryota > Metazoa > Arthropoda > Insecta > Orthoptera > Tettigoniidae > Meconema > Meconema thalassinum. The sequence continues at coordinate 302,163,453 of OX336392.1, read as the reverse complement.
AATGAGCCTCCAGATATCTGAGCATCGCCAGCACATGCATCCTCGGTAGCGCAGTAGGCAGCGCGTAAGTCTCATAATCCTAAGGTCGTGAGTTCGATCCTCACCCGGGCACAGTTTCTTTTGTCTTGTAATTCAAATGTCTGTGTTGTTGGTTCTGTTAATATTTGAAAGAAAAACAAGATGTTCAGTAAAGAACATATAGCCTACTTTCTCCTAAATGCATGGGTATTGTTATAACTCTTTGTCCTTTTCAAGGAGTATGATTGAATGTTGGTTGTAGTAGCTTGTTGAAATACAACGTGCTATAGGGATATTAAACATGAATATGAGGTGCCCTTTGCTAGTGCTACCTCTGTACCAAATTTCGTTCAATTCGGTTTCACCGTGTTTGAATTGATAGGGGGAATCGATTTGCACACATACTTGGCCACCATCTGCAAACTATTGGGCTGATGTTCTTGCAGTTTGGTCTGAATATGTTTCCCACATAAAGATATGGTGTTGCAAAATTTGGTAGAGACTAGATTATTAGGTTGGTCGTAATTACATTTTAGCTTTTAACATTTGGGTGGCCGCTTACGTTTCCGTCAAGATAGCAGTGATATAAAACATGACACTGAGGTGCCCTTTGCTAGTGCTACCTCTGTACCAAATTTCGTCCCATTCGGTTTCACCGTGTTCGAATTGATAAGGGGAATCGATTTTCACACAAAGATGGCCGCCATCCGCAAAATATTAGGCTGATGACCTATTAATTTGGTCAAAGGATGCTCCCTCCATAAAGGTATGATGTTGCTAAATTTGCTAGAGATCGGATGATTAGGCTAATCGTAATTTGATTTAAGCTTTGAACATTTGTGTGGCCGCCATTACGTTTCTGTCAATATGGCGGCGATATAAATCATGACACTGAGATGCCCTTTGCTAGTGCTATCTCTGTACCAAATTTCGTTCCATTCGGTTCCACCGTGTTTGAATTAATAGGGAGAATCGATTTTGACACAAAGATGGCCGCCATCCGCAAACTATTAGGCGAATGACCTATTAGATTGGTCAAAGGATGCTCCCTCCATAAAGGAATGTAGTTGCAAAATTTGGTAGAGATCGGATGATTAGGTTAATCGAAATTTGATTTAAGCTTTGAACATTCGTGTGGCCGCCATTACGTTTCAGTCAAGATGGTGGCGATGTAAAACATGACACTGAGGTGCCCTTTGCTAGTGCTACCTCTGTACCAAATTTCGTTCCATTCGGTTCCACCGTGTTCGAATTAATAGGGGGAATCAATTTTGACATAAAGATGGCCGCCACCCGCAAACTATTAGGTTAATAACCTATTAGATTGGTCAAAGGATGCTCCCTCCATAAAGGTATGTAGTTGCAAAATTTGGTAGAGATCGGATGATTAGGTTAATCGTAATTTGATTTAAGCTTTGAACATTCGTGTGGCCGCCATTACGTTTCTGTCAAGATGGCGGCGATATAAAACATGACACTGAGGTGCCCTTTGCTAGTGCTACCTCTGTACCAAATTTCGTTCCATTTGGTTTCACCGTGTTTGAATTAATAGGGGGAATTAATTTTCACACAAAGATGGCCGCCATCCGCAAACTATTAGGCTTATGACCTAGTTATATGGTCAAAGGATGCTTCCTCTATAAAGGTATGTTGTTGCAAAATTTGGTAGAGATCGGATGATTAGGTTAATCGTAATTTGATTTAAGCTTTGAACATTTGTGTGGCCGCCATTACGTTTCCGTCAAGATGGCGGCGATATAAAACATGACACTGAGGTGCCTTTTGTTAGTACTACCTCTGTACCAAATTTCGTTTCATTCGGTTGCACCGTGTTCGAATTAATAGGGGGAATCGATTTTCACACAAAGATGGCCGCCATCCGCAAACTATTACGCTGATGACTTATTAGTTTGGTCAAAGGATGCTCCCCCCATAAAGGTATGTTGTTGAAAAATTTGGTAGAGATCGGATGATTAGGTTAGTCGTAATTTGATTTAAGCTTTGAACATTTGTGTGGCCGCCATTACGTTTCCGTCAAGATGGCGGCGATATAAAACATGACACTGAGGTGTCCTTTGCTAGTGCTACCTTTGTACCAAATTTCGTTCAATTCGCATTCACCGTGTTCGAATTGATAGGGGGGGACAGACATTCAGAGTACACACACTCACACACACACACACACAGACACACAGACACACACACACAGACTCACACACACACATACACACAGACAGACACACTTTTTTCGCCCTGTGTTGATCTCATAAGTCTACTTTCATTTTTTGCAAAAATCGAAAGTAGGCTAAAAATAGCACAGTAGCGCCACCTGGTGAAATAGACATGTACAATAAAGAAGAGAACAAAAGACGAGTCAGTGCAAAGTCTGTGCGTGTTCGCGTGACATGTGACAAGCATCTCAAAATATTATTTGTATTTTGTATTGTATTTCTCACTTGATAAATAAAGATTTACATTAAAACTAACAGGTTATGGCCCAGGCCATGTGTAAATGGTATTATCTTGTGAGTGGATCCGAAGCTGAGCGCCTGTGGAACACGTGCTGTATTTTTTTGTGAGTAAGGATAACCTCAAAATGGCAACCGGCGGTGACTACAAAGTTCAAGTGGATAAACTTCAAAGACCTGAAGACTGGGCAAAGTGGAAATGGCATGTGTTGATGGTTTTGCGGTCGTATGAACTGGAAAATATTGTTGATGGTTCGAAAAAGTGTCCTGTGTTGCCGGCAGATGCAACTGCGCAACAAAAAGCGGCATACAAGCAGTGGTTGAAAGAAGACGCGAAAGCGGCCAGTTTGCTAGCAGGTGCGCTAGGAAAATCTGTTGCCGAGCTCGTGTTGACGTGCACCAATGCCAGTGAAATTTGGACAAAATTGAGCGCACGGTTCGAACGAAGCAGTACGCAGCGACTGAACATGTTGATCGAGTCATTCTTCCGAATGACACGTGACGACAAGGAGGACATCATCACCCATGTCGCGAAGTTACAGAAGTTTTATCAGGATCTGAACGACGAACTCCAAAAGCACAACGAAAACACGTTATCTGAAAGGATTTTGAACGGTCGGATTTTATCCACGCTGGGAAAAGAATATGATAATTTCAAGGTTGTGTGGGACACGATTCCGACGGAAAATCAAACTGTGAACTTGTTGATTGAACAATTGTGCACGATTGAACAGCGTGACCAAGGAAACGTGGAATCGACTGCGTTTGTGGTACGTAGTGCTCCCAAGAAGCATTCCCAGTATGGCAGTGGCAAAGGCAGCGCTGATGACAAGTCGAAGAAAAATGTTCAACGAGTAAATCAGAAGTTTCCATGTTTCAAATGTAAGGAATTGGGCCATTGGGCAAGTGAATGTCCAGTGAAGAAGAAAGAGGGTGACACTAGAAACAAAATAATGAGAACAATGCTTCGTTTCTGACACATGCGATGAGTGCGTTAGACGGCGACTTTGTTCAAGCCGACGAGTGGTACTGCGACAGTGGCGCCACAAATCACATCACCGCGAACAAACAGTATTTTACAACATACGTCAAGTTTGCTGCTCCAGAGAAGATTTTGCTAGGAAAACGAGGTGTGAGCATGCTAGCTCACGGCAAAGGAACTGTAAACATTCAAGTGCAGCTGAACAACGCTTCGATGAGTGCTGAGATGACTGAAGTTTTGTATGTTCCCGACGCAATGGCTCATCTGTTTTCTGTGATAGCTGCTGCAAGGAAAGGTTTTTGTGCAAGACTTGACGACCTAACTGTTAGAATTGAAGACAAGGTTACTGGAAAGGCGATGATGGCTGGACGTGTGAGTCATGGTCTGTATGTACTTGACATGCGCGTCGTGAAACCGGCGCAACCCATTCAAGTGAATTTAGCTACATCGTCGGACAAACTGCAGATCTACCATGAACGATTTGGTCATCAACACAAAGCGTATGTCAAGAATGTACTGAAGCAGATGAACATCAATGTAGACATGTGTAAAGAGGATTTCTGCGATGGATGTGCACTGGGAAAATTGCATCGACTGTCATTCAAGACACGAATGAATCGACCAAACAGCCACCGGTAAACAAATCCACGCCGATGTGAATGGACCAATGTCTACTGAATCTCTTGGAAAGGCACGCTACTACGTATGTTTCAAGGATGATTTCAGCAAGTTTCGACGACTTTTCTTTTTAAAGCACAAAAGTGAAGTGTACACCGTTCTGGAACAGTTCCTGAATGAAGCCAAAACAAATGGACACGTCGTGAAGCTGTTCAGGTGTGATGTAGGAAAAGAATTTGATAACAAGAAGGTTTCTGAACTACTCGCAAGCAGAGGCATAGAACACAGCATTACTACACCGTACACACCACAACAAAACGGAGTTGCGGAACATGAAAATCGGACGATTGTGGAGTGCGCAAAATCTATGCTGAATCCCAGCAAGTTAACGAAACAACTTTGGGCTGAAGCCTGCAACACTGCGGTGTACCTCCTGAATCGCACTGGGAAGTCATCCATTGAAAACAAATCTCCCTATGAATTGTGGTATGGACGACCAGTGGGAAGTCTCAGTCATCTGAAGATCTTCGGAACAGAATGCTACGTGAATATCGACAAGAATTTTCGCTCAAAGTTCAACGACAAAGCTGTTTTTGGACATCTGGTTGGGTACGTGAACGACAGGGATGGATTTAGAGTCTGGATTCCAACTCAGGGAAAGGTTGTTCTAAGCCATGATGTGAAATTCAAACCTGAAGTTGTCTGCAATCTGCGCGCCAACGCCGGAAAGGTTGAAGTCACGCTCGAAGAACGTGTGGAGAGGAATCAGTCTAATTCATCGTCTGATATAGGCCTACAGAGGAGGTCAGAGTCAGATGAGAACTTAAGCGAAATTGAAGATTTTGCTTCGGCATCCAGTTCCGGAGGAATCGAAGATGAGGAAGAAGGAGAGACTGAAGAAAGAAGGAAAAGCAAACGTGAAAGTACGAAGCCATCGTGGATGATCAGTGGAAATTACATGTACATGGCTGGACCATCTATCGTTGAAAAGAATCCTGACTCATACTCTGAAGCGCTGCAGTCTAGTGATAAAAATCAGTGGTTGAAAGCAATTAATGAAGAATTGGAGTCCTTAAAGAAAAATTATACCTGGAAATTGGTTGAGCGTCCAAATGGTGCACGGGTCCTGAAAAATCGGTGGGTTCTTCGACAGAAGACAACGGACAGTGGAGAAGTTCGCTTCAAGGCTCGATTGGTAGCCAAAGGCTATGTGCAACAGCAAGGAATCGATTATGAAGAAACATTCGGCCCTGTTGCACGGTATGATGCCATTCGAGCTCTGTTGGCAGTAGCTGTTGAAAAGGAGATGAAACTTGGTCAATTTGATGTCAAGACGGCCTTCTTGAACGGCGAGCTTGAAGAAGATGTGTTCATGGAACAGCCAGAAGGTCATCAGGACGGTACTGGCCGAGTGTGTCATCTAAAAAGAAGCTTATATGGTTTAAAACAAGCTCCACGCTGCTGGAACAAGCGTTTCAAGAAATTCATGGAGAAAGCTGGATTCAAAAACAGCAAAGCTGATCCTTGTCTCTTTTACAGCAACAAAAATGGAAAGTGGTTGGCTGTTGTAATCTTTGTGGATGATGGTCTGGTAATTGGCAACGAAGAAGACATCGAGCAGTTCATGGAAAAACTTCAGCAGGAATTTCACACGACCCGAGGATCTCTCAACAATTTCCTGGGCATGAAGATACAACAAAACCATGATGGATCAATTGCAATCAGTCAAGAGGGTTATACGAGGAAAATCCTAGAAAAATTTGGGATGGCCGAGTCAAATGGAGTGTCTACCCCAGTTGGACGCGAAGAAATTGAAGACGGAGAAAAGGTTTCAGCCAGGGTTCCTTATCGTGAGGCGGTGGGATACTTGATATACCTGACTACAGCTACACGTCCAGATATCGCATTCGCGGTCAACAAAGTTGCTCGAGCCATGGAGAATCCTACAGAACAAGACTGGAGTCAAGTGAAACGGATATTTCGATATTTAAAGAGCACAGTGAACCATGGAATCGTCTATAGGAAAGAGGACGTTTTGAAGGTCTACAGTGATGCTGACTCCGCCGGTGACAAGAGGACGAGACGTTCAACGACGGGTGTCATTTCGACCTACAATCATGGAGCTGTATCGTGGAGAAGTCAGTTACAGAAGTCTGTGTCAACATCGACAACTGAACGTGAAATTGTGTCTGCAAGTGAAGGAGCAAAGGAGTTGATTTGGCTGAAAAGACTGTTTTCTGAATTACTGGGAACTGCTGACAAACCTCCTACGCTTTACATCGACAATGCTGGTGCAGTTAAATTGGCTAAAAATCCGGAGTACCATCGAAAATCCAAGCATATTGAGGTACGTCATTTCTATGTGAGGGAAAGATTTTTGGACGGAGACCTTGAGCTGGAGAACATCGACGGGACCAATCAATTAGCTAATCTTCTAACTGAACCTCTGGAGAGGGTCAGATTCGAGATGCTGCGTGAGAGGATTGGCGTGCAGAAGACGACACCTTAGAGGCTGAAAAGTGTTCAATAGTTCATCTTGTTTATTTTTATTTGTATTTGATTTTTCATTGGAGGAAGTGTTAATATTTGAAAGAAAAATAGCACAGTAGCGCCACCTGGTGAAATAGACATGTACAATAAAGAAGAGAACAAAAGACGAGTCAGTGCAAAGTCTGTGCGTGTTCGTGTGACATGTGACAAGCATCTCAAAATATGATTTGTATTTTGTATTGTATTTCTCACTTGATAAATAAAGATTTACATTAAAACTAACAGGTTCATTAAAAGGGCCGTCAAGGTGATTCAGCGCTGTGTACTTCTGTCACTGGAATTTGTCTGAAAACCTGATAAGCACAAGAATGCAAGAAATGCAAGGGGAAAGCCGAATACATACAGTAAGTCTGTGAAATGAGCCAATAAATGAAAAATAACCAGGAGGTCTAGGTTCAAATCCCACCGATGCCTATTACCCCAATTTCGGAAGAGAGAAAATCTTCAAGACAATTTTCAAAATTCATCAGTTGCATATGTATACTTTGTTCACAGCTGCTGCTGTGACTCGCCACTAGAATTATTGAATGGGATGGATGTCTCTCGGACCCGTTCATTACAGAACATGTTCCTACCCGAGAACCCGATTTGATGAAGTTAAATAAGCCTCCAGTTGTCTCTGTATTACAAATACATGGAGCCTCGGTAGCTAAGTAAGCAGCGCGTAGTCTCATAATCTTAAGGTCGTGAGTTCGATCGACACCCGGGGCACAGATTATTTGTCTTGTAATTCAAATGTCTGTGTTGTTGCTTCATTAAAAGGGCCGTCCAGATGATTCAGCACTGTGTTCTTCTGTCACTGGAATTTGTCTGAAAACCTGATAAGCACAAGAATGCAAGAAATGTAAGGGGGAGAGCCGAATACACGCGTCTGTGAAATGAGCAGAGAAATGAAAAAAAAAACAGGATATCAAGGTTCAAATCCCATCAATGCCTATCAGCCCAATTTCTGAAGAGAAAAAATCTTCAAGACAATTTTCAAAATTCATCAATTTCATATGTATTCTTTTTCACTGCTACTGCTGTGACTCGCCACTAGAATTATTGAATGGGATGGATGTCTCTCGGACCCGTTCATTCCAGAACATGTTCCTACCCGAGAACCCGATTTGATGAAGTTAAATAAGCCTCCAGTTACCTCAGCATCACCAAAACATGCAGCCTCGGTAGCGCAGTAGGCAGCGCGAAAGTCCCATAATCTTAAGGTCGTGAGTTCGAACCTCACCCGGGGCTCACATTCTCTTGTCTTGTAATTCAAATGTCTGTGTTGTTGGTTCATTAAAAGGGCCGTCAATGTAATTCAGCGCTGTGTACTTCTGTCACTAGAATTTGTCTGAAAACCTGATAAGCACAAGAATGCAAGAAATGTAAGGGGGAGAGCCGAATACATGCCTCTGTAAAATGAGCAGAGAAATGAAAAATGACCAGTATATCAAGTTTCAAATCCCACCAATGCCTATAACCCCTATTTCTGAAGAGAGAAAATCTTCAAGACAATTTTCAAAATGCATCAGTTTTATATGTATTCTTTGTTCCCAGCTACTGCTGTGACGCGCCACTAGAATTATTGAATGGATTGGATGTCACTCGGACCCGTTCTTTACAGAACATATTCCTACAAGAGAACCCGTTTTGATGAAGTTAAATAAGCTCCCAGTTATTTTTTTAATTTTTTTTTTTTACCCTGCAGGTTGGTGGAACCCGCGGACTCAGTGAGGGAACTCACCACTTCCGCCTCTACGGGCAGTGTCTTAGAGCTGGGAACATCTAATCGGAGTGGATTCAACTGGTGAGGTGTGATTGGCACCTCGCCCAGGTGGCCTCACCTGCAAAGCGAACACGGGCCTCATGAGGGAAGGTAATGGATGGGCAGGATGGATAGGCAATGAAGAGGGAAGGAGGCGGCCGTGGCCTTGAAGAAGGTACTGCCCCCGTAAATTGAATTATATTGAGACCACGGTGGCTGTATTGGCAAATGTGAATAAAGTTATGGCTGTCATAGTTGTGACGTGGATATTCATGACGTAGGCACGGATGACGCAGACTTTATGCAAGTAGGCTGGTTAAGCTGAGATTCTTGGTGACGTCATGATTTTGTTCGAGAAAGATCTGAGATTTACGACGCAGTCGCAGGTAAACAAGGAATTGTGCTGAGGAAGAAGTTACGCTATTGGAGGAAAGGCTCGAACCAATGAATGATAGTTTGGAGGGAGACGGAGATTACTGAAACTACTATATTTTATTATTTTTGGAATGCAGAATTGTGGAAAACTATTTTCAGTTATGGCATTGATTTGGAATTTTGAAGAAATTAATTTTGAGTTTTTGAAATTTGAAAATCCGTCAAGTATAGCCAAAGTTAGAACTTCTAGCAATGACGGAGGAACAAGCTATGGAAGGGATGGATACGCCCCTTAAGAAGTTGATAAAAGGTCTTGCACAGCAGAGAGGAGCTCTCATTTTCTCAGTTTCTGATGTCTTATAGTGGTTTTTTCTGATTATCATATTGTCAGACTTCGAGTGATTCAGTGAAGCAAGTCGTCATTAGCACGCGTGGTAGAGCCCACCGCATCGAACGAGCACGGAGCGTGCAGCAGTACCATTTTACAGTTTTGAAACTAGGCGAAGTTGAAACGCACACATAAACGAGTCCACAAGATAACCTATCAAGAGTTAGCTAGTGCCTGTAAGCTAATTCTATTGTGCAGTATAATATTGAGGTGTGTAGGAAAGTTGAACATTTTCACGATTATACTTTGGAAGATATTGGCATTTTAAGACTGCAGACAAAAGTGATTTTCTCGCCACCTGAGAAGCACTTTTATAAGACCACATTCTACGCTACGGCTGACACGTGTATTGCAACCGGGATACTACATATTGCATTTGGTGATACAACGCTACATTCTACTATGGAACAATATAATCTGGCAGTACTTTCAACTATTATTATAACGGAAGTGGAGATGGAAGGCTAAATCTTTAATGCAATTGGGACATATATCAATGGAGTGAAATAGCAGCATGGAACTTCGCTAATCGTCTTTCTACAAAAGCGAGCATGTAGTGAACATCCAACTACACTCATGCATCGTAGTCCAACGCTGAATTATATCAAATGGCAGTGGAAATATTTTCATACTCTACAATTATGAACATTTCTGCGGAAATAATTGCAATAAACTTCATGGCGAATTTCTACCAGAACTTCAGGAAACTATCAAGAGAGGCTAGGGTAGACCCGGCTCACAAAGAAGAGTTTTGCCAGAAGGATGTCTATCGTCTACACGGAGCAGTGCAATTTCCGGAGGAGGAAGCAGTTCTATTCTCCGAGGGCGCTGGTTCCAGGTTCGAGGTCGGAGCACATCTTTACGTTGGTGAAATGGAACCAACAGCAGTCTTCTTTGGAAGATTTTCCTCTAGAACTTCAATCAACAGATAAGGTAGTCGTGAACGTTTCTTGTTTTATTTGAGCCTTTTAGCGATATCTGAGCAATCATTTTTCCCATATTTTCTGTCCCATATATTTTGCCCCATATTCTTGCTTGATATTTCTGTACTCCGTACACTTTGATGATTTATGCCTTTTTCTACGATTTATTAAGACATTATTATGTCATTGGCATATTTAAATAATTTTGGATCAGTTGAGACTGATATATATATTCTTTCAGTAATTTGCATATTTTTGTAGTCACGATTTGACTGTAAAATTAACGATTTCCTATGGCAAATTTGAATTTAGACAGCGTGTCATTTTATTAAAGTAATTCTATTCAGTAAATTACTTTGACCAATTTTCTGTCATCCTCAAGAAAGAAGAATAATTAAAAGATTTTAGAGCGTTAAAATCTATTACTGTATCGACGATCTTGGAAATAATAGTCGTTTTATGAACATGATTGCAACATAGACATTTATCGTCAGTTCTGAAATACCATTGCATTATAGACAATTTTATGAAATATGAACTTTGATTACGATTTATTGAATACACTATAGTAATGAACATTTGATAGGAGTTTTTCTCAATTCTAGATTGGAACAATAATGTTTGTATTCCAAAGTCTAATTGTATTCTATTCGATTATTTATGCAGTTTAGATGAACTTTGAGTGAAGATAGTATTTTTATACTGCGTTACTTTGAAGATATTAATCTCAATGTTGATAGACCAGGGAGGCGTGTATAATCGTATTTGCTATTAAATTTATTTGTGATTGGCAAATTTTTACTTCATATCGATTCATGAATGAAACCCACGAAGGTTAAATATAATAACAGTTTTCGATACAATTAATGAATATAAGAATTGTTAAAGAGGAACTATGGATGTATAATCGTTAGTTCAGTGGACGTGTAAAAGTCGCTGATGAATAATGCCCTTGAATAAGTGAAGGAGGTTCCCACAGTATTATTAATGAGGTTAATGAATTTATAAGTGGAGGTTTTTGTATGTATTGTGGAAGATTATGATGCCATATATATTGAGATATATGATGAATTCTGGGCCTATTTTGTGCAATTTTGTGCGTTTTGAGCGAGGTATTTTTCCGCTGAGTGTATTGTCCAGGTCCTTTGAAAATTAATTATGTGAAGTTACAGTTAAAATTAACAAGAGTGTTTAAATAATTTGAGATAACGATTTTGAATGGAGGTTACCGTCACAAATAATAATAATAATTATTAAACCTTATTAAAACTGAATCTAACATTTAAATATAACTAACCTTCATTGGTCGATCATATCACCACGATTTAAGTAATTATCAACCGGATAGACGTGTGGTTTAATGTATTTCTAAAATAAATAATATAAATATTGTAAATAATTATGTAAATATCTTTAATAATAATTCGAAATGAAAGGGATTAATAGAGGCGTGTATAAATTTTTCAATTGTCGTTTGACAATGTTATAAACAATTTAAATTGTTATAAATGATTAATGAACATTTTGTTATAAACATTAAGCGTTTTGTTATTATACTCTAAATAACGCTAGTTAAACAATTGGATTATACAATTAAACAAGATTTGGGATTATTAGAGTAATCCATTAATATTTGATTGGAGCATTTAAAAGATTTGCGTGATAATATTCGAGTTGAGATGTGGACATTTAAAGTGTTTTGAAAAGGAGCTAGGCTCTGATGTAACTAGCATATGCTAACGTTGGCTGGACAGGTGAGTCCATTTGACGATGCAAGCATGCGACATGGTGTAGGGTGTATCGCAGCTGGCCAGACAACTGTATGATAGAGGCCAAGGTCACCTACATAGCAGCCTTGCAGTTATAAATAAAATTGTGATGTTTATGAAAAAGGAAAACAATTGCTATATGTCTCGTCCCAACTCCCTTATCCATTCCAAGTGTATTATTATTATTACGTTCTTTTCAGCTAGAAAGCTGAAATTTTGTATGTAAAGTCTACAAGTCCTACAGGAGGACATGGTTATATTGGCAATGGCTTCTGATTGCCACGTAATTTTTGTTGTTATATTTTTGTTATATTATTCCTTTATGTGAAATAAATTATTGTACAGTTTAAAGTTTCTTGTTTCCGTCTTGGTTCATTTTAAATATCGTGGTGGAGGTTATTGTGAGGGCATAATTTAAGTGATCCAGTTGGCAACCCAGACCCGAGATTAATTTGAATAGGTAAGTAAAGGTAAGTATGAACCCCCGTATATTTTGGTGTGTTCCACAATAATTTCTTGTTAACTACTGTGCTCTAATCTCGATAGTATCTGTCAGTGCCATTTTCATTGATGTAGCTGTGCCGGTGCGATTGATTATTGGCAATCCGATTGAGGGGGGCGGATATCTGACAGCCTACTATCCGGATTATCGGGGACAGTACTGCCCCCGTAAATTGAATTATATAGAGACCACGGTGGCTATTTTGGAAAATTATAAAGAAAGTTATGGCTGTCATAGTTATGACGTGGGGTGTCATGACGTAAGCACGGATGACGCAGACGTTATGCCAGCAGGCTACTTGAGCTGAGATTCTCAGTGACGTCAGCATTTATTCGAGAAAGATCCGAGATTTACGACGCAGTCGCAGGAAACGTGGAATTCTGCTGAGGAAGAAATTATGCTATTGGAGTGGAGGCTCGAACCAATGAACGATAGTCTGAAGGAAGACGGAGATTGCTGAAACTATGATATTTTTATTACTTTTTGGAATGCAGAATTGTGGAAATCCATTTGCAGTAGAGGCATTGATCTGGAATTTTGGTGAAATTTATTTTCTGTTTTTGAATTTTGAAAATCCGTCATGTATTGACGAAGTTGAAACTTCTAGCGATGACGCAGTAACACGCTATGGAAGGGATGGATACGCCCCTCATGAAGTTTATAAAAGGCCTTGCGCAGAAGAGAGGAGTCTGATATCATCGAAGCTCAAATCGTCAAAGCTCAAATCATCAAAGCTCAAATCGTCAGATCTTCAGTCTCATTTCTTATATAGTCATTTCGGTGAGACGTCGAGTGAAATTAGTAGAAAGAGTCGTCATTATAACGCGTGGTGAAGTCACCGCAGTGAACGAGATTCGAGCAGACAAGCAGTGCAAGTTTACAGTGAGTAAAACTAGGTGAAGTTAAAACGCACATTATAACGCGTCTACAAGATTAGCTATGAACAGTTAGCGGTCGCCTATAAGCTAATTCTATTGTGCAGTGCTACATTAAGGAATGTAGAAAAGTTGAACAATTTCGAGGAGTTATTTTGGAAGATATTGGCAATTTTAGACGACTGACAAAAGTGATTTTCTCACCATCTGAGAAGCACTTTGTATCGTCAGATTCTACGCCACGGCTGACACTGCTAGTGAAATAGGGAGACTTCAGATTGCTTTTGTGACACAACGCTACAGTATTATGGAGCAGTTTAATATGGCAGTTTGTTCTACTATTACCATAACCGAAGAGAAGATGGAAGGCTAAAGGACTTTAATGCAATTGGGACATATATTAACGGAGTAAGATAACAGCATGGAACTTCGCTAATCGCCATTCCACACAAGCGGACATCTGGTGAACAACCATCTACACCCATGTTTCGTGGTTCAACGCTGAATACTATCAAACAGCAATGGAAACGATTTCATACTCACTGAATATGAATATTTATTCGGAAATTACTACAAAAACTTCATGGCGATTTTCTACTGGAACTTCAGGGATTTTTCAAGAGAGGTCAGGGTAGTCCCGACTCACAAAGAAGAATTTTGCCGGAAGGATGTCTTTCGTCTACACGGAGCAGTGCAATTTCCGGAGGAGGAAGCAGTTCGATTCTCCGAGGGTGCTGTTTCCTGTTTCGAGGATGGAGCTCATCTTCAAGTTGGTGAAATGGATCCATCAGCAGTCTTCTTTGGGGAATTTTCCTCTGGAACTTCAACCAGCAGATAAGGTAGTCGTGAACGTTTATTGTATTTGAGATTTTTAGCGATATCTGAGCAACCATTTTCCCATATTTTCTGTCCTCATGTATTTTGCCCTATATTCTTGTTTGAGATTCCTATTCTCAGTACATCTTGATGAGTTATGCCTTTTTCGACGATTTATTAAGACATTGTTATGTCATGGGCATAGTTAAACGATTTTGGATCAGTTGAGATTGATATTTAGATTTTTCAGTAATTTGCTTATTTTTGTAGTCTCGATTTGACTGTAAGTTAATGATTTTTATGGCAGATTTAAATTCAGACAGCGTGTCACTTTATTAAAGTAATTCTACCCCAGTTTAATTACTTTGACCAATTTTCTGTCATCATCAAGAAGGAAGAACATTTAAATGATTTTAGAGCGTTAAAATCCATTACGTTGTCGACGATCTTGGAAATACTAGTCGTTATTTGAATTGATTGCAACACAGACATTTATCGTCAGTTATGAACGACCATTGCATCATAGACAATTTTGTGAAAGATGAACTTAGATTATGAATTATTGAATGCATTAAAGTCATGAATTTTTTTAGGAGTTTTTTCTCAATTAGAGATTTATATAATGATGTTTGCATTCCCCAGTCTAATTGGATTCTATTCGACTATTTTGCAGTTTAGTCGCACTTTATTTGATGATAGTATTTTTATACTACAATTCTTTGAAGATGTTAATCTTAAATTTCGATAGACCAGACAGGCGTATATAAGCGTATTCACTATTAAATTTGTTTGTGATTGGCAAATTTTTACTTTATTTCGATTCATGAATGAAATCCACGAAGGTTAAATGACAACAGTTTTGAAACAATTAATGATTATAAGAATTTTTGAAGTGGAACTATGAATGTATAATCGCTAGTGCAGCGGACGTGTTGAAAGTCGCTGATGTATAATGCCCTTGAATAAATGAAGGAGGTTCCCACAGTAATTAATGATGTTAAAGAATTTGTTAGTGGAGGTTTTTGTAAGTTCTGTGGAAGATTTTGATGCCATATATATTAATATATGATGAATTTTGGGCCTATTTTAATGCAGTTTGTGCATTATTTTGTAAGCGAAGTATTTTCCGATGGAGTGTATGGTCCTAGTTCTTTGAAAATTAATCAAGTGAATTTACTGTTATAATTAACAAGAGTATTGAAAGAATTCGAGATAAGATTTTGAATGAAGATTACCGTCACAAATAATTATAATAATTATTACAACCTTTATTAAACCAGATTGTGACATTAAATGTATAACTAACCTTCATTGGTCGATTATATTGACACGATTATGAAATTACCAACCGGATGAACATGTGGTTAAATGTTTCTTAAATTAATAATTTGAATAATTTAAATGTTAATATTGTAAATAATGATGTAAATATCTTTGACAATAATGTGGAACGAAAGTAATGTTAGAGGCGTGTTTAAAATTTTTGTAATTATCTTCGACAATATTATAAACAATTTCTAATTGACATAAATAATTTATGAGTTTTTGTTATAAACATTTAAGAGTTTGTTTTATACTCTAAACAATGCTTATTAAACATTTGGATGATAATTTAACAAGCTTAGGGATTGTCAGAATAATCCAGTGGTATGTGAGTAAAGCATTTGAAAGATTTGCGTCAATATATTTGTGTTGTCTTGCGGACATTTAAAGCTTTTGAGAGAGAACTGGATTCTTACGCAATGTGGCATGACAAGTGAGCCCATTTGACAGGTGTGCGACAGGTTGGAGGGTAGACCGCAGCTGGCCAGACAACTGGTTATCAGCGGGCAAGGTCGTCTACATTGAGGCCTTGTGCCTATATATAAGTGTCATGTTTATTAAAAGAAACCAAATGCTCTGCATATGTGTCTCGTCCTGACTTCCTTTTCCAGTCCAAATGTGTTTTGAATATTACGTTATTTTGAGCTCGTGGGAGCTAACATGTTGTATGATAACTTTGCAAGTCCTTCAGGAGGACGTAGTCAGATTGACATGGGCTACTGATAGCCACATTTATTTTGTTGAGTTGTTAAAATCATACCCTTTATTTGAAATAAAAGCTTTTGTACAGTTCAAAGTTCTTGTCTCCGTTCTGGTTCATTTTTAAATGTCATGGTGGAGGTTATTGTGGGAGCATACTTTAGAGATCCTGTTGTCAACCCAATCCCCGAGATAATTTTTAAGAGGTAAGTAAAGGTAAGTATGAACCCCCGTCTATTTTGGTGTGTTCCACAATGATTTCCTGTTAACTTCTGTGCTCAAATCTCGGTAGTTTCTGTCAGTGCCATTTTCATTGGTGTAGCTGAGCCGGTGCGATTGATTATTGGCAATCCGATTGAGGGGGCGGATATCTGACAGCCTACTATCCGGGTAAACGGGGACAGAAGGATTGGCGCCCAACGTGGGGCTTGTTCAACATAATTGGATCACCAGGTTGAACGCCAGTAGGATTGGCAAACCTAAAACGTGTGGCTCGATTAGACTCAAATAAAGAGGTTGATTCTTTGTTAGATGTCTTGGCCAATTGTAGAATTTAAGAGTGTGATTATATAGGAATTAAATGTTGTATTGTATTAGGAAAATTACACTCAGAAAAGATCAGTTCTTATACAACTTGAGAACGGTTAAATAGGCTGGAAACTTAGGAAAATCGCCTATGATCTGGAATCTTATTTTATTTGACCGGCTTATGACATTTTAGTCATATTTAAGATAAAATTAAATTATTTGGATTGTAAATGTAAATTATTTGTGTTAAGATATTTTAAAATGGGCCAGGGAAATTTGGACATGTGCTTGAGTTTGTTTCAACATGAAGTGTCTTCGAAGGTTAATCATAAGGTAGTTATAAGTTAGATTTAAGACAGAAAATTGATCAAATTTTATATATGGTGAAAAGTGTTGCTCAGATGTTGTTATTTTGCTCTATTGATGTATGTATGTCCCTACAGCAGTCTAATTTTTGAATAATATTGTAATGGCAGATGAAAGTCTGAGGATGATGTTAGAGGAGATGTCTGCTAGCATGAATAGCAGTATGAAGCAGATGAGTGAAAGCATGAAGGAGATGGAAGCTAGGAATACTAGTCGAATGGAGGAGAATGCTAGTAATTTGAAAGCTAGCATGGATGAAAGTTTGAAGGTTCTTCAGACTAGTTCTGCTAACTTAGAGGATAATATGTCGCGTTTACAGATTAATACCCAAGGAATCGAGAATGCTGTAACTGACATCCGCACAGATGTATCCAATGTGCATAAAATGTTTCAGAGGTTAAATTAGATGTGTCTAATGTGCATAAAGATGTTGCTGATGTTAAAATTGATGTTTCTAAGGTACAGAAAGATCTTACGATGTTGAATCTAGATGTGGCTAATGTCCGAGGTGATATTTCTTGTGCTAGGGCTTAAGTAGTTGTTGTTAAAAATGATGTTGCGACTGTCCAAGACAAGGTTGAGGAAGTCCAAAGAGAAATCCAAAATGTTAGAACTGATGTGTCCAATGTTCAGGTTGATATTAATAACATTCATTCGGATGTAAATGAGATGCAAAGTGACATAAATAAAATTCAAGTAGAAGTCAACACAGTTTTCGTAGATATTGCTAAAGTCCAAACTGATGTAAATAAAGTCAGGGAAGAAATAGAAAATTCGAAAACCCTTTGTACGCGTAATATGAGTGCATTAACGACTAGATTAGTTGATGAGTCAGTTAGAACGACAGCGTCTTTAGCAGGTTTAAAGTATGATGTAGAGGTCATGAGAACCCAGGTATTAGACCATAATAGAGTATTGAAAGAAGATATCGAAGTAGACATAGCAGAAATGTTAACGGCAAATGTAGCAGTATGGAAAGACGAGTGGAATAGGTCAAGTGGGGAACATGTAACCCAAATTCAGGAACGTATTGAAAGAAAACTTGCCAGTACTCAAATAGATATTAACAATGAAGTAGTACAGATTAGGAAAGATTTAAGCGTCAGGATGGATTCGCTATCCGAGAGACAAGTAGAAGATAGAACACAAATAGGTCAGGATGTGCAAGCATTAAAATCTGCATTAGAGGAACAGATTCATAAAGTTGTCTCTGATGTGAATGAAACGACGAGCAAACTGCAGAATTTGAAGCTAGGAGAGGCTAGTTTGATGGAGACCTACAAAGAAGAGTTAATCAAGAAAGTCTTAACGGAAATCACTGACAAGGATACAGAAGGCTTGGCTTGCGAAATCAATAGGAATTATGCCAGAAGATATAACCTAGATCCAGAGGAGAGAGACGTGACTCCTGAAGAACGTATATCCAGATTCAGGGAGGAAGATGACGAGAGGAATATGGAACCTGAGTGGAACTATCGAGATAATGGGAAAAACTACCCGGATTCATATCCGAGGAACGTGTCAGTCATCAGGAATTTTGAAGACAAACCGCAAAAATTCAGCAACACTGATAGTTTGACGCCTATAGAATATATAAGGAACCTCAAAGATTATTTCATCGAAGCTCATATTCCCAGAGAGAGAGAGATGAAGATTGTGGAGAGATTTTTGATTGGAGGACCCCTTGAATGGTTTCGCGCATTTAGATACACATTCAGTAACTTTGACGAGTTTGCAGAGGCATTAATCAAACGATTTTGGTCCATAGAAGCGCAGAATTCGTTAAGAGCGGAGGTGTATTCAAGAAAATACTCAGGTACTCTTCCAACACGGTACGCTGATTTCTTTACGAGTCAATTGTCCCGCTTGAGATTTTTGCAACCCCCATTGTCAACGGAGCAATTAATTGATGCGATTTCTCGTATGCTGCCTGTGGAGGTGAGGAGACTAATCATTTCGTCAAACATCAGGGATTTGACCAGCATGGATGAATTACTGAGGAGGTTAGACTACACAAGTCCAATGCCTAACGTGGTACAAAAAAGTCAAAGGCATGACTTCAAAGAAATAAATACTGTATATATGGACCAAGTCCAACAAACTGACAAGCCAGATGAAGAGAAAACTGACAATGTAGGTCCCCACAGGAATAATCAGTTTCGAAATAACAGATCGCAAGGTTACCGTCCGTATCAACAGAGAAGAGGCTGGAACTATAATCGAGGAAATTACAACAATGGAAGAGGCAGATACTACAACAATAATGGTTATAACAGAAATTATAATAGAAATAACCAGAACCAAAACAGAAATCAGAATCCTCAAGGTCAGGTTATGACACCCGATCAGTATCAGGAAAGAGAGAGGGAAAGCCAGCAATACCTAAAAGAATTACGGGGAAAAAGAAGCCGAAAACCAAAAGAAAAGGCAGGATGTTGTAATCGATCCTGGGCCTTCTACGAGCCAGCAGAATTTTGAGGTCGGTAACACAAAAAAAACGCCGATTTCTCAACGACAGTGAGAACTTGTAAATACATTGCCACACCACACCTGATTACAATTAATGAGATATATGAAGTTACTGATGAAGATTTGCTAGAAGAGAGGGGTATCGTTAAAGAGGAAAGACCATGTGCCTTACCTATTATTTCTGTACGGATAGATGGACAACAGTACAAAGCCCTGATGGATACTGGTGCAATTATCTCCATCATTTCAGAGGAATGTTATCAAAGTCTGCTAAGAGGAGAGAACATGACAGTTCTACCTGTTTCTACCGTCAAAGTGAGAGGGATATTCCAAGATAAGGCAGTGAAGTGCAAGATTCAAGTGTTATTGAACTTTGAGATCAATGGAAGGAATTATGAACAGATCTTTATTGTGGTGAGCAAGATCAATTTTGATATGGTGCTTGGAATCGATTTTATATCGAAGGTCGGAGCTATTATTGACATGAAGAACAGAAGTATTAGCTTTAATGATGGGTACATGATCACAGAAGAGATCGAAAAACAGGACGTGAAAAACAGTCTGGAAATAGACCTTAGGGAAGAAATTTTGAATACCATAATTAATGAAGTGGAAAATTTAGCAGAAATACCCAGTAGAAAAACTGAAGGATTTGAAGAAATTCAGGGGGAATTTGAGGATCTGATAAAGGAATTCCAAGATATTTTTGATGAAAAGCCTGGATTGATTAAGGATTATAAATACAAGATAAGGCTGACAGATGAAACCCCTTACCAGAAGAGAATATACCCCATTCCTGAGAAATACTATCAAGAAGTACGAGGGTTAATCAGAAAAATGGAGGTAGACGGGATTATTAAAAAACAGGCGTCGTCTTATATAAACCCCATCACAGTAGTGAAGAAAAGTAATGGTCAGATACGTCTTTGTCTCGATGCCAGGACCATCAACTTGAAGATTCTTCCAGAAAATGACCGACCACCCAAGATTAGAGATCTGCTTCGAAAATTCAAAGGGAGTGCATGTTTCAGCGTTCTTGACTTGACGTCTTCATTTTATCAAGTTCAACTAGAAGAAGATAGTATGCAGTACACTGGATTCTTATTTGACCAGACGTCATGGGTCTTTGTCAGAATGCCTTTTGGAATGGTTAACAGTGGACCAGCACTTATTCGAGCACTTGATAGTAAGCTCACTGACGAAGTGAAAGAAAATGTAATCTGCTACATTGACGATTTAATCGTATCTTCACCCAGCGCCGCAGAACATTTAGTGCACTTGAGAAAGTTGTTCGAGAATTTAAGGGAGGCCAATATCAAGGTCAATTTTGGAAAATGTCAATTCTTGAAGAAGGAGATAAATTACTTGGGGCATACTATTGATAAAGATGGATATCATCCAAACATGCAAAAAGTAGATGCGATCACGAGATTTCCAAAGCCAACTAAGGTGAAACAAGTCAGAGAATTTGTAGGCGCATGCCAATTTATTAGCAGCCACTGTCCAAGATACTCTGAAATTATGGCTTCTCTGTATGACTTACTCAAGAAGAATAACAGATGGAAATGGAGCACCGCTGCAGACGAGGCTTTTGAGAAAGCAAAAGAGATGCTCAGAAATAATGTGAAACTGGAGTACCCAGACTTTGAGAAGGTGTTCTATATTGAGTCTGATGCATCAAGAATAGGCATTAGTGCAGTCTTATACCAGAAAGACGAGGCAGGCAACAAGCACTACATTGCGTTCACTAGTCGGAAGTTGAAGAAACACGAGGAAAACTACTTCACGACAGAACTTGAAGCGTTAGCTTTTGTAACAGCATTGCAAGCGTGGAAGAAAATCCTGCTGGGACATAAGGTCATCATTATTACTGACCATAAAGCACTACAGTTTATGCTGCAAACTGACATGTCAAGTGATAGATTGACACGTTGGGCTTTGTTCACCCAACAGTTTAACGCCACTATCGTCCACCAGCCTGGGAAAGATAACTTACTGGCTGATGCTTTATCACGTAACCCTATTAAAAATGTGCAGATACACCATGTACAATTGGAGCAAGAAGATCAAGAAACCGTTAGGAGGTTAGCCCGAATCGGTGTGTCACAGAAGAGACACGCTCCAATAAGGAAAATGTACAGGTTCTTCAAGGGTTACATGGACAATACTGATGTTGACTATGTAGTTACACGGAGAAATTCACGACACTTTGTCTTGAGTGGAGACATCGTATGCAAGTATGCTGACTCTGCGCATACAAAACTCCGAATAGTCGTGCCACCTAAACTTGTTGTCAATTTAGTGTGGGTAGCTCATCACGCAACTGGACATGCCGGTTTAGATAAAACTCTTAATACTCTCAAAGAGAGATTTATTTGGACTAACATGCGTTCCAGCATTGCCAAGGTCATTCGATCATGTGACAAATGTCAAAGAGCGAAGTATGCTTCTGCTTTATTAAAAGGAAAACCGAAGGCTATGATTCCTTCTAAGCCAAACGAACTAATGGCAACGGACATATTTGGCCCCTGTCCGAAGGGATATCAGGGTAACCAGTACCTGTTGGTTACCGTGGATGTTTTCTCAAAATTTGTTACAATGAGTCCCATGCAGAAAGCTAACACGAGGAACGTTGTAAGCAGACTGGAAAATGCTGTATTTCCTAAAGCTGGTAAACCAGAATATCTACTGTCAGATCATGGAACGCAGTTTACATCCTTGGAATTTGCAGCGGATATGGAAAGGCTTGGTATTAAGCACTTATTTTCAAGCGTGCGTTACCCAGAATCGAATTCCTCAGAAAGATATATGGCTGAATTTTCGAAATTCTGTCGAATTTTCTGTCCAAATGATCATTCTGGTTGGGTGAGATTTATACCCCTTATTGAGGAATGTCTGAACTCTACAGTGCAGGAGAGCACAGGAGAAGTGCCAATGCGACTTCATCTAGGAAGAAACCCAGAAAGGCCGTGGGACAATCTTTTCAACCACGTTCCTAGAGATCCGACCTAGGAAGGCAGCAGAGGATTGACAAGGCGAAGGAACAACTCCAGAAAGCAGCAGAGAAACGATTGAAAAGAGTAGCTGGAAAACGTTTTGGTGCACCCTTACAAGTTGGAAATCTTGTATTACTACGCAGACCTGTCAAGGCTGATATGAGCAAGAAAATCTATCCCAAATTTGGAATTGTGTTTGTGGGTCCGTTTAGAATTACGAACGCTTATGGAAACAACTGCTATGAACTCTACGATGATGAGAATAATGTCATTTATGGCAAGTTCAATGCTGGAAACTTGAAAAGATACTATCCTAGAGTAAGCCAGTAATAATTCAATTTCGTGTTCAAGAGAATTGAGGTACTTGTAACACTGAGTTTAAAAACAATTTGCAACTGTTTTTAAAACGTGGTGAGGGGAGAATGCCCCCGTAAATTGAATTATATAGAGACCACGGTGGCTATTTTGGAAAATTATAAAGAAAGTTATGGCTGTCATAGTTATGACGTGGGTAGTCATGACGTAAGCACGGATGACGCAGACGTTATGCCAGCAGGCTACTTGAGCTGAGATTCTCAGTGACGTCAGCATTTATTCGAGAAAGATCCGAGATTTACGACGCAGTCGCAGGAAACGTGGAATTCTGCTGAGGAAGAAATTATGCTATTGGAGGGGAGGCTCGAACCAATGAACGATAGTCTGAAGGAAGACGGAGATTGCTGAAACTATGATATTTTTATTACTTTTTGGAATGCAGAATTGTGGAAATCCATTTGCAGTAGAGGCATTGATCTGGAATTTTGGTGAAATTTATTTTCTGTTTTTGAATTTTGAAAATCCGTCATGTATTGACGAAGTTGGAACTTCTAGCGATGACGCAGTAACACGCTATGGAAGGGATGGATACGCCCCTCATGAAGTTTATAAAAGGCCTTGCGCAGAAGAGAGGAGTCTGATATCATCGAAGCTCAAATCGTCAAAGCTCAAATCATCAAAGCTCAAATCGTCAGATCTTCAGTCTCATTTCTTATATAGTCATTTCGGTGAGACGTCGAGTGAAATTAGTAGAAAGAGTCGTCATTATAACGCGTGGTGAAGTCACCGCAGTGAACGAGATTCGAGCAGACAAGCAGTGCAAGTTTACAGTGAGTAAAACTAGGTGAAGTTAAAACGCACATTATAACGCGTCTACAAGATTAGCTATGAACAGTTAGCGGTCGCCTATAAGCTAATTCTATTGTGCAGTGCTACATTAAGGAATGTAGAAAAGTTGAACAATTTCGAGGAGTTATTTTGGAAGATATTGGCAATTTTAGACGACTGACAAAAGTGATTTTCTCACCATCTGAGAAGCACTTTGTATCGTCAGATTCTACGCCACGGCTGACACTGCTAGTGAAATAGGGAGACTTCAGATTGCTCTTGTGACACAACGCTACAGTATTATGGAGCAGTTTAATATGGCAGTTTGTTCTACTATTACCATAACCGAAGAGAAGATGGAAGGCTAAAGGACTTTAATGCAATTGGGACATATATTAACGGAGTAAGATAACAGCATGGAACTTCGCTAATCGCCATTCCACACAAGCGGACATCTGGTGAACAACCATCTACACCCATGTTTCGTGGTTCAACGCTGAATACTATCAAACAGCAATGGAAACGATTTCATACTCACTGAATATGAATATTTATTCGGAAATTACTACAAAAACTTCATGGCGATTTTCTACTGGAACTTCAGGGATTTTTCAAGAGAGGTCAGGGTAGTCCCGACTCACAAAGAAGAATTTTGCCGGAAGGATGTCTTTCGTCTACACGGAGCAGTGCAATTTCCGGAGGAGGAAGCAGTTCGACTCTCCGAGGGTGCTGTTTCCTGTTTCGAGGATGGAGCTCATCTTCAAGTTGGTGAAATGGATCCATCAGCAGTCTTCTTTGGGGAATTTTCCTCTGGAACTTCAACCAGCAGATAAGGTAGTCGTGAACGTTTATTGTATTTGAGATTTTTAGCGATATCTGAGCAACCATTTCCCCTTATTTTCTGTCCTCATGTATTTTGCCCTATATTCTTGTTTGAGATTCCTATTCTCAGTACATCTTGATGAGTTATGCCTTTTTCGACGATTTATTAAGACATTGTTATGTCATGGGCATAGTTAAACGATTTTGGATCAGTTGAGACTGATATTTAGATTTTTCAGTAATTTGCTTATTTTTGTAGTCTCGATTTGACTGTAAGTTAATGATTTTTATGGCAGATTTAAATTCAGACAGCGTGTCACTTTATTAAAGTAATTCTACCCCAGTTTAATTACTTTGACCAATTTTCTGTCATCATCAAGAAGGAAGAACATTTAAATGATTTTAGAGCGTTAAAATCCATTACGTTGTCGACGATCTTGGAAATACTAGTCGTTATTTGAATTGATTGCAACACAGACATTTATCGTCAGTTATGAACGACCATTGCATCATAGACAATTTTGTGAAAGATGAACTTAGATTATGAATTATTGAATGCATTAAAGTCATGAACTTTTGTTAGGAGTTTTTTCTCAATTAGAGATTTATATAATGATGTTTGCATTCCCCAGTCTAATTGGATTCTATTCGACTATTTTGCAGTTTAGTCACACTTTATTTGATGATAGTATTTTTATACTACAATTCTTTGAAGATGTTAATCTTAAATTTCGATAGACCAGACAGGCGTATATAAGCGTATTCACTATTAAATTTGTTTGTGATTGGCAAATTTTTACTTCATTTCGATTCATGAATGAAATCCACGAAGGTTAAATGACAACAGTTTTGATACAATTAATGATTATAAGAATTTTTGAAGTGGAACTATGAATGTATAATCGCTAGTGCAGCGGACGTGTTGAAAGTCGCTGATGTATAATGCCCTTGAATAAATGAAGGAGGTTCCCACAGTAATTAATGATGTTAAAGAATTTGTTAGTGGAGGTTTTTGTAAGTTCTGTGGAAGATTTTGATGCCATATATATTAATATATGATGAATTTTGGGCCTATTTTAATGCAGTTTGTGCATTATTTTGTAAGCGAAGTATTTTCCGATGGAGTGTATGGTCCTAGTTCTTTGAAAATTAATCAAGTGAATTTACTGTTATAATTAACAAGAGTATTGAAAGAATTCGAGATAAGATTTTGAATGAAGATTACCGTCACAAATAATTATAATAATTATTACAACCTTTATTAAACCAGATTGTGACATTAAATGTATAACTAACCTTCATTGGTCGATTATATTGACACGATTATGAAATTACCAACCGGATGAACATGTGGTTAAATGTTTCTTAAATTAATAATTTGAATAATTTAAATGTTAATATTGTAAATAATGATGTAAATATCTTTGACAATAATGTGGAACGAAAGTAATGTTAGAGGCGTGTTTAAAATTTTTGTAATTATCTTCGACAATATTATAAACAATTTCTAATTGACATAAATAATTTATGAGTTTTTGTTATAAACATTTAAGAGTTTGTTTTATACTCTAAACAATGCTTATTAAACATTTGGATGATAATTTAACAAGCTTAGGGATTGTCAGAATAATCCAGTGGTATGTGAGTAAAGCATTTGAAAGATTTGCGTCAATATATTTGTGTTGTCTTGCGGACATTTAAAGCTTTTGAGAGAGAACTGGATTCTTACGCAATGTGGCATGACAAGTGAGCCCATTTGACAGGTGTGCGACAGGTTGGAGGGTAGACCGCAGCTGGCCAGACAACTGGTTATCAGCGGGCAAGGTCGTCTACATTGAGGCCTTGTGCCTATATATAAGTGTCATGTTTATTAAAAGAAACCAAATGCTCTGCATATGTGTCTCGTCCTGACTTCCTTTTCCAGTCCAAATGTGTTTTGAATATTACGTTATTTTGAGCTCGTGGGAGCTAACATGTTGTATGATAACTTTGCAAGTCCTTCAGGAGGACGTAGTCAGATTGACATGGGCTACTGATAGCCACATTTATTTTGTTGAGTTGTTAAAATCATACCCTTTATTTGAAATAAAAGCTTTTGTACAGTTCAAAGTTCTTGTCTCCGTTCTGGTTCATTTTTAAATGTCATGGTGGAGGTTATTGTGGGAGCATACTTTAGAGATCCTGTTGTCAACCCAATCCCCGAGATAATTTTTAAGAGGTAAGTAAAGGTAAGTATGAACCCCCGTCTATTTTGGTGTGTTCCACAATGATTTCCTGTTAACTTCTGTGCTCAAATCTCGGTAGTTTCTGTCAGTGCCATTTTCATTGGTGTAGCTGAGCCGGTGCGATTGATTATTGGCAATCCGATTGAGGGGGCGGATATCTGACAGCCTACTATCCGGGTAAACGGGGACAGTACCATCCCAGCATTTGCCCGAAGACGGAGTGGGGAAACCACAGAAAACCAATTCGAGGATGGCTGGGGTGGGAATCGAAACCCATCTACTCATTTGGAACACCCGAGGCTGAGTACACCCCGTTCCAGTCCTCATACCACTTTTCAAATTTCGTGGCAGAGCCGGGAATCGAACCCAGGACCTGCGGGGCGGCAGCTAACCATGCTGACCACTACGCTACGGCGGCGACCCAGTTGCCTCTGTATTACAAATACATGGAGTCTCGGTAGCTATGTAGGCAGCGCGTAATTCTCATAATCTTAAGGTCGTGAGTTCGATCGACACCCGGGGCACAGATTCTTTGTCTTGTAATTCAAATGTCTGTGTTGTTGCTTTATTAAAAGGGCCGTCCAAATGATTCAGCGCTGACTTCTTCTGTCACTGGAATTTGTCTGAAAACCTGATAAGCACAAGAATGCAAGAAATGTAAGGGGGAGAGCCGAATACATGCGTCTGTGAAATGAGCAGAGAAATGAAAAATAACCAGGATATCAAGGTTCAAATCCCATCAATGCCTATCAGCCCAATTTCTGAAGAGAGAAAATCATCAAGACAATTTTCAAAATTCATCTGTTTCATGTGTATTCTTTTTCACTGCTACTGCTGTGACTCGCCACTAGAATTATTGAATGGGTTGGATGTCTCTCGGACCCGTTCATTACAGAACATGTTCCTACCCGAGAACCCGATTTGCTGAAGTTAAATAAGCCTCCAGTTACCTCAGCATCACCCAAACATGTAGCCTCGGTAGCGCAGTAGGCTGCGCGTAAGAGCGATAATCTTAAGGTCGTGAGTTCGAACCTCACCCGGGGCACACATTATTTTGTCTTGTAATTCAAATGTCTGTGTTGTTGGTTCATTAAAAGGGCCGTCAATGTAATTCAGCGCTGTGTACTTCTGTCACTAGAATTTGTCTGAAAACCTGATAAGCACAAGAATGCAAGAAATGTAAGGGGGAGAGCCGAATACATGCCTCTGTAAAATGAGCAGAGAAATGAAAAATGACCAGAATATCAAGTTTCAAATCCCACCAATGCCTATCACCCCTATTTCTGAAGAGAGAAAATCTTCAAGACAATTTTCAAAATTCATCAGTTTCATATGTATTCTTTGTTCACTGCTACTGTTGTGAATCGCCACTAGATTTATTGAATGGGTTTGATGTCACTTGGAGCCGTTCATTACTGAACATATTCCTACACGAGAACCCGATTTGATGAAGTTAAATAAGCCTCCAGATATCTCCGCATCACAAACACAAGCAGCTCGGTAGCGCAGTAGGCAGCGCGAAAATCTCATAATCATAAGGTCGTGAGTTAGATCCTCACCCGGGGCACAGATTCGACTGTCTTGTAATTCAAATGTCTGTGTTCTTGGTTCATTAAAAAGGCCGTCAATGTAATTCAGCGCTGTGTACTTCTGTCACAGGAATTTGTCTGGAGACCTGATAAGCACAAGAATGCAAGAAATGAAAGGGGAAACCCGAATAGATACAGTAAGTCTGTAAAATGAGCAGAGAAATGAAAAATAACCAGGAGATCAAGGTTCAGATCCCACCGATGCCTATCACCCATATTTCTGAAGAGAGAAAATCTTCGAGACAATTTTCAAAATGTATCAGTTGCATATGTATTCTTACTTCACAGCTACTGCTGTAAAACGCCACTAGAATTATTGAATGGGTTGGATGTCGCTCGGACCCGTTCCTTACAGAACATATTCCTACACGAGAACACGATTTGAAGAAGTAAAATAAGCTTCCAGTTATCTCTGTATTACAAATACATGGAGCCTCGGTAGCGAAGTAGGCAGCGCGTAAGTCATATAGTCTTAAGGTCGTGAGTTCGATCGTCACCCGGGGCAGAGATTCTTTGTCTTGTAATTGAAAAGTCGGTGTTGTTGGTTCATTAAAAGGGCCATCAAGGTAATTCAGTGCTGTGTTCTTCTGTCACTGGAATTTGTCTGAAAACCTGATAATCACAAGAATGCAAGAAATGTAAGAAGGAGAGCCGAATACATGCGTCTGTGAAATGAGCAGAAAAATGAAAAATAACCAGGATATCAAGGTTCAAATCCCATCAATGCCTATCAGCCCAATTTCTGAAGAGAGAAAATCTTCAAGACAATTTTCAAAATTCATCAGTTTCATATGTATTCTTTTTCACTGCTACTGCTGTGACTCGCCACTAGAATTATTGAATGGGTTGGATGTCACTCGACCCCGTTCTTTACAGAATATATTCCTACAAGAGAAGCCGATTTGATGAAGTTAAATAAGCTTCCAGTTATCTCAGCATTACAAAAATATGCAACCTCGGTATCGCAGTAGGCAGCGCGTAAGTCTCATAAACTTAAGGTCGTGAGTTCGATCCGCACTCGGGGCACAGATACTTTTGTCTTGTAATTGAAAAGTCGGTGTTGTTGGTTCATTAAAAGGGCCATCATTGTAATTCAGTGCTGTGTTCTTCTGACACTGGAATTTGTCTGAAAACCTGATAAGCACAAGAATGCAAGAAATGTAAGGGGGAGAGCCGAATACATGCGTCTGTGACATGAGCAGAGAAATAAAAATAACCAGGCTATCAAGGTTCAAATCCCACCAATGCTTATCACCCCAATTTCTGAAGAGAGATAGTCTGGAGGCATGGCTCAGGGGTAACGTTCTCGCTTTCTGAGCGTAAGGTTGCAGGTTCGAAACCTGGCTCAGTCAGCTGGCATTTGAGGGTACGCAAATGCGACGGAGCCGTGTCCGTACATTTACTGGCACTTTAAAGATCCCCTTCGGGGCAGAATTCTGGCAACCCGGTGTCTCTAAAAGCCAGGTTAGTCAAAAGGGACGTAAAACCAATAACATTATTATTATTCTGAAGAGAGAAAATCTTCAAGACAATTTTCAAAATTCATCTCTTTCATATGTATTCTTTGTTCACTGCAACTGCTGTGACTCGCCACTAGAATTATTGAATGGGTTGGATGTCACTCGGACCCGTTCATTACAGAACATATTCCTACACGAGAACCCGATTTGATGAAGTGAAATAAGCTTCCAGTTATCCTTGTATTGCAAATACACGGAGCCTCGGTATCGCAGTAGGCAGGGCTTAAGTCTCATAATCTAAAGGCCGTGAGTTCGATCCTCACCCGGGGCACAGTTTCTTTGTCTTGTAATTCAAATGTCTGTGTTTTTGGTTCATTAAAAGGGCCGTCCAGATAATTCAGAGCTGTGTTCTTCTGTCACAGGAATTTGTCTGAAAACCTGATAAGCACAAGAATGCAAGAAATGTAAGGGGGAGAGCCGAATACAAGTGTCTGTGAAATGGCCAGAGATATGAAAAATAACCAGGCTATCAAGTTTCAAAACCCACCAATGCTTATCACCCCAATTTCTGAAGAGAGAAAAACTTCAAGACTATTTTCAAAATTCTTCAGTTTCATATGTATTCTTTGTTCACTGCTACTGCTGTGACTCGCCACTAGAATTCAAGGTGTGCAGACATCTTTGAATAGTCAACTTACTAGTGCTTCCAATTTAGGAAATAATGTGTCGCGTTTGCAGACCAGTTCACAGCACATCCAGAGTAAGGTAGATGCAGTCCAAACTGATGTGGCTAATGTCCAAAGTAAAGTGGATTCCGTCCAAATTTATGTCGACAATGTTAGAGTAGATGTATCAAATGTTAGATCTGACGTGTCTACAGTACAGGTCCAAATAGAATCTGTCCAAAATGAGGTTGCTAATGTAAGGACTGATGTGTCTAATGTTCACGTAGACATAAATAATATGCAAACAAATGTAACAGGTGTACAGGGAGACATCAGTAAAATTCAAGCTGAGGTGAACACTGTATTTGTTGACGTAGCTAAAGTTCAAGTAGACGTTAACAAAATCCGATAAGAAGTGGAAACTTCTAAAACACTATGTACTCAGAATATTTGTGCCCTAACAACTCGTTTTGTAGATGAGTCAGTTTGAACGACAGCTTCTCTGGCTGGTTTTAAATACGATATAGAAGTCATGCGTAACCAAGTTGTAGATTACAATAGGTTACTCAACGATGATATAGAAATAGATATAGCTGAAATGTTGAAAGCTAACCTAACTGTATGGAAGGATGAATGGAATAGATCAAGTGGGGAACATATTAAGCAAATTCAAGATAGAATTGAAAGGAAATTAGCCAGTACCCAATTAGAAATTAACAAAGAGGTTATTGAGCTTAGAAAGGATCTAGGAGTCAGGATAGATTCGCTGTCCGAATAACAAGTCGAAGATAGGACGCAAGCTAGTCAGGATGTTCAAGCCTTGAAGGATTAGTTAGAGGAGTGTATAACTCAGTCTAGTCAGAAAGTTTAAGAGTCGCTAGAGCAACAGATACTTAAGGTTGTCTCTGACGTAAATGCTACAGTGAGTATGCTTCAGAATCTTAACTTAGGAGATGTTAATACCTTTGAATCTTACAAAGAAGACTTGAAAACCGAGTTAGATCAGCAGTTAAAGAAGATAATCGTGGAAATTGAGGATAAAGAACGAGAGAGAATGGATTTTGGAGATTCTAGGAATTTTATGAGAAGGAGTAATCTAGACGTAGAGGAAAGAGAGATTAGCCCACATGAACGTTTATTCAGGTTCGCGGAAGATGTTGAGGAAAAGAATAAATAGCCCGAATGGCAAGGCAGAGATTTTCGACAAAACTTCCAAGATTCATCTCCGAGGAATGTAACGGTGATTAGGAATTTTGAAGACAAACCGCGAAAATTTAGCAACAGCGATAGTCTCACTCCGATAGAGTATATCTGAAATCTCAAGGACTACTTTATCGAGGCTCATATTCCACGAGAGAGGGAGATGAAGGTTGTAGAGAGAATTTTAGCGGAGGGCCCGCTTGAATGGTTTCGTGCTTTCCGTTATACGTTTGTATACTTTGATGAGTTTTCGGAAGCCTTAATTAAGCGTTTTTGGTCCATAGAAGCTCAAAACGCCTTACTAGCGGAAGTTTATTCAAGAAAGTATGCAGGTACTCTACCTACTCGTTACGCGGACTTCCTTACGAGTCAGTTAGCCCGCTTAAGATTTCTTCAGCCTCCGTTATCAACGGGACAATTGATAGATGCCATATCGAGAATGCTCCCAGTAGAGGTTAGAAGGCTAATTATCTTCTCTAACATCAACGATCTTGCGAGCTTGGATGAACTGCTCAGGAGACTTGATTACACTAGTCCCATGCCGAACGTCGTGCAAAAAGGTCAACAGCAAGAGTTCAAAGATATAAATACTGCATACCTTGACCAGGTTCAACAGACCGAAACTCCCAAGGAAAAAGAGAAAGGAAACGTAGGTCCAGAGAGAAACAATTATTTCCGAGACAGGAGACCGGAACCCAGATATACGAATTTCCGAGGAGGTCGACCCTACCAGCAACAACGAGGCTGGGGCAATGATCGTGGGAACGATAATCGTAGAGGTGGTCATTACCATAATAACAGTAACTACCGTTATAACAATAATAATGGCTACTACAATTGAAATTATAATAGAAATAATCAGTATCAAAACCGAAACCGTAATTCCCAAGACCAGGTCATGAATAAGGAAAAGTATGACGAGTGTGAAAAAGAGTCAGCAATTCCTCAAAGAATTGAGAGAAGAAGAAAACGGTAATCAAGGGCAAAAGAAGGACCCTGGCCCATCTACCAGTAAAAAGGGAAACCATGAGAGTGATACCCAAGGACAGTTGAAAGCTACATGGTCAAAAAGAAATTAGAAGAGATAGGATACACTACCACACAAAAAGCCTGAGAATGAGACATATGATTAAGGAATTCAAAAGAAATATCACAAGAAAGTATGCTAAAGATAATTCAATTTCGAGTTCAAGTGACATGTCTATAAGCTTGTAACAGAGAAGTTAAAAACAATTTTAGCAACTGTTTTTAAACCGTGGAGACGGGAGAATGCCCCCCGTAAATTGAATTATCCAGAGACCATAATGGCAGCATTTGGGAGAGTCCAAGTAAAGTTGTAGCCCTCATAGTTATTACGTGTATATATGACGTAGGCACGGCTGGCTCATATAGTGGGAGGCTAATTAGCTAAAATAATGTTGCTACCGTAAGTGTACATTTCATAAGGCTATGTTGAGGTTATGTTAGGTTATATTAGGATTGATTACGAAAAGCATTCTCAAAAATTATCAAAATACTTACTCTCACCATGCCAGCAATTCTTACAATTCTTTCCGTATCACTACACTTAATTGCTTTTTCCTCATATTCTTTTTTAAAGCAGTGAACGCTGCAAAGTGTAATTAAGCCTAGTCTTCTTCAGTGCAATTTGTAGCTGTTTCTGGTCTCTTTTAGGCATTTTGACGAAATCTAAATAACAATTTATGCAAAAATAAAGATTATGAACATTATTAAAGTTCCGACTAGTGCAAATGTACACATAGGCCTAGGCCTACATATTATATAGGGTAGGCCTAATATAAAAGTCTAAAATAATCATAATAACTGTTCTAATTGACGTATTTTTGTAGCACTTACCTCGTAAAACTGCACTAGACGTAATATTCCAAAGAAATGTGATGATTTTTCCAATTAATTGAACAGTTTAGGGATATATGCTTTATACGAGAATGTTGGTCACACTCGCTGCGACATTTCCCGCGTCCACGTGTTTCAAAACTGTTTCAACTGTACGGTAAAAAAATCTTACTGGTATTGTGGTATTTGTAGATGGCAAGATTTTCAGCAGGGTTGGCGACTGTGCTCACACAAAAGACAACTTAACTTCAAGAAATTCAACCACAAACCAACATGCGAGTAGGCATAGGGGATGGATGTTAACGTTGGCTACCCTTTTTTAATTAGTAACTTATTTAAGGTGTCCCGGACTATAGCTCAAGCGAGAAGGGAGGTTCTGGTGATGTGCGTGATGACGCAACAGAATTTTCGAGAAACCTCTGGAAGCATGACGCAACACCTAGAAGGAAGTATAGTATTGTCTCTTGGTAGAAGTTACGCTATTGGTTGGCTGTCTTGAACCAATGAGCGAAAGTCTTAGTGAAGACGGGTTTTACTGCGACTATGGTTTTTAGTGAAAATTCGCAATTAAAGACTCTGGAAAGATATTTTCTGCATGAGAAATGGAAAGGAATTAAAAAGGCATTATATCTACTACTTTAAAATCTTCAAATCGGATAATTAATGCCATAGTTGAATATGAATAATGACGCAATAGAAATTGTGGAAGGGATAGAGAATACGCCCCCTTGGTCTGACTAATTCAGGAAAGGGAGTAGAGAATTGATTTTGCTTCTGATATATACAGTTGTCTAGTGAAGAGTGTTACTGGGTTAAAATAGTCCCATTTAATTCGAGTGTGGAGAATGTCCACTCGTGAAGAACGCAGTTTGAGTAAGCAGAACAGTGCATTATACGATATCTCAAACTAGGTGAAGTTAAAACGCAACTATATTATGTTGAAATATCTAGAGAACATTTGAAGTTAGGCTTCAACTATCATTACATTCAAGAAGTATAGGACTATATAATTCCTGTGTGAAAACTAGAACTTTACAGCGTCGATAATTTGAGAAATATTAACAGTAGAAGACGAATTACAAAAGTGTTTTTCACAGATCCCATTATTATGATTCGTGCTTCGCACATCGAACATTCAGAAGGCAGGCGTACTGCAAGTTTGCAATAGAACTTAATTCAGTAGGTGCAACTTATAATTAACATTACAATGCCAATTAATACTCATCAATTATATATATTCGACATTGCTATGGAAGTCGTGATGGAGTATTAAACAAATTATGCACCTGGGACACATTAAGATAGCGTGAAGATCCAAAAAAGGAAGCTTGTAGTTTAACGTGACCGTCAATCTTGAGATCATGAGCCACGGGACCTCCATTTTACGTGGAATCCGAACCACAGGACATGGCATTTCACTTCGAAAATCTCACATGCGTGAAGATCCAACTATGGAATTACGATAGACAGTATTCTTGGAATACTAGCATAGTGTGGGTAACCAGCTTATACACTATTGCATATCTACAAACTCTGATATTAGATCCATACAGCAGTCGAAAGTTATTCATTCTCCACTTAAATGAATATTTCTGCTTCGATTATACGATGGATTTCACTGCTATTCTTCGACGTAGAACTTTGTTGTTTTTTTTTTTTTTTTTTTTTAAGAATATCAAGATAGGCTCGGGCATATCCCAGCACAAACAGAAGAAGTTGCCAGAAGGATGTCTCTCGTTAACACGGATGAGTGTATTCCGGGGAAAGAACCTTTCCTGTTCTCTGAGGTCGCGGGTCCGATGTTTGAGTACATTCCAGATTTGTACGCTGGTAATATGGGAACATCCATAGTATTCTGTGAATACTCTTCAAGAACTTCAGAACTTCATTTAAGGTAGCTATGATTTTTATTTGTTATAATGTGAGCTGCATAGTGAAATTTTAGCAACTGTCTTACTCCATATTTTGTATTTTTAATGTTCTTGTAGGCTGTACATTTCCGAGGTGTATTATATTTTCTTCAGTGTCTTGTGACTTTAGTCTTTCATATTTGAATTTAAACTTATTTTTGAGGATCAGTTTAAGTTGACATTTAAATATTCTTTAGAGAATGAGAATTCATTTAGCAGTCACGGTTTGACTTTTAAAATAACTAGTTTCTATTTCAAGTTAGAACTCAGACATCGTGTCATCATTTCAAAGTAACGTCGTTGTTAACTTACTTTGAGCGTTTTTCTGTACGATTTCAAGAGAGAAGAAACATCGAACGTTATTATTTGAGCGTTACGACGATCTATGGAATTACTAGTCGTCCTTTAAAACGTGTTCTTAAATCAAAGACAATCTTATTAGAGAACGAAAAACATTTCGACAAAGACAATCCTTAAGTGACTTGAAAGGTGAATTAGCTTTATTCAGTTAACATTTGAGAAGAAATACTTTTTGGTAGAAGATTTTCATATCGTAGGCTAGGATATCAATGCTTGCATATTCCGGCCTAGATTGACTTCTATTCGACTTTATTTAAATAATCTGCGATTATTTAAATTCTCTTGTGTGTACTATTTTGCCGTATTGTTGCAAATTTATTACTTGGATTATTTTTTGTGTGATAGACAAGTGAGGAGAATCAGCTTTTTTATATTTATTCCTCATATTTGTGACTGGCCGATTTTTTTAAATGTCGTCTTGTTAAGTAAACTCACGGTGGTTAAAATCATGCAACAGTTTGAATCCATTTTGATAATTGAGAGTTTGTAGAGAAGAACGTTGGGATGTATCAATTTAGCTCAGTAGACGTGTTGAAAGTCACTGATTGAGAGAGCCCTTATTGAAGGATGTTTTTTCCTACAGAGATGTTTATAGCTAATAATCAATGGTGATTTTGTTTAAACATAGTGGAAGTTTATTCCATATATGATGAAATATATGAGGTTGTTGAGCCATAGTGTGTGCTCAAGCGAGGTTTTGCCGCAAGTTTAGAGATGTTAATCCCCATTTATAACATACCCATGTATATTTACTGTTTGTTTTAACAAGAGAGTGTGAGTTGAAAATCTTTTTGATTACGGATAAAAATTCATGTCACAGATATTCCTATTAAAATTTATTAACCACGAATATGTAACTACATACAAATAACCTTTATCGGTCGCTTGTATTTGACCAAACTTAGTAATTATAAACTGAATGGCGTGTGTGTAGTGCATGGAATTGTTTAAAATTGTGTGTGTAAATAGTTGAATTCGTTTGTCGATAATATCTACTTTAAATTTATTTAAAGATAATAAGCATACACTTATTTCAGTGTTAGCGTTTTTGTCCATGTTTAGGCAGCGCTGTATATAATCAGAAATCATGTAATTAAATTTGAAACATAATAATGTTCATAAGAGTCGATTTAAAATGTGTTTAATAGAATATTTTTGCGAATGAAAGCTGTGAGAATGATTAAAATTTGTTAAGAGTGTCTGAGGAACTGCATTGGTCTAGAATAATGTAGAGTATGAATGGAAGTGTGAATATAAAATGTCATGACATTATGTAGCTTAGTTTAAGAGATATTAACATTTGTTTATGATGTAAATGAGTTGCGTATTCGAGAAAGATTCTCGTAGGTCGCCAGTGTCCGGCCGCATTTAACTGAGGGGCGGCACAGTTGCGTGCTTGTCTCCTTCATACCCCATATGCTCGTCCAATGACTTGAGTATCGAGGTCAATCAACTCTGTAGACCTGTGTATATAGGTCACTGGGATGAGGAAGTAGTCTCTGATTCAGAGCAATAGAGCTGAGTGCTACTGTTTGCTACTAGTCTTTGTTATTTTCAAATTATGTTTTTACTAGCTTCCCATTGTCCTATTAAGCTCAAATTTTTGTGTATATGTTTTACAGTCTAGTAGAGGCTAAGGCGTGTTAGTGATGGATTCACAAACCCCAGATTAATTCAGATTTTCTTTGTGTATGTTTTTTTTTTTTTGTTTGGTTTGTTCCCATTTATGTGAAATAAATTTTATACCGTTCAGTTTTCATGGTCGTTTGACTTGTGTGTTCATTCTAAATATCATGAATGGGAGATATTGTGCGGACACATTTTTTGAGATTCAGTTCAACCCCCATAAACCCCGAGAATGGTAAGTAAGGTAAGTGTTTTCCCCGTGTAATTTGGTGTGTTCCATGATATTCTTGTAAACTGCTGTGCTATGATCCCGATAGTGTTTGTCAGAGCGATTTCTAGTGATGCAGTAGAGCCGGTGCATTTGGAGATAGGCAATCCGATTGAGGGGACGGATTTCTGACAAACGGCTTTCCGGATTATCGGGTACAGTACTGCCCCCGAAAATTGAATTATTCTGGGACAAAATGAGAGAATTTTCCGTCCCCATGATAAAATTTAACCAGCAAATATAGATTCTGGAAGTGTGACACAGGAGGGTAGTGTTACAAGCTCGAGGCCGTGGGAGAGCCAGATCACGTGATATATTGCACAATAGACGCTTCTAGAAGGCTAAAATTGGCATAGCAACAGTGAGTTTGGAAATAAATATTATAAATATTGTTATAAATTATGCTATTGGATCCCAGCCCAAAGCCAATGAGAAGAGGTCTTATTGAAGACGGGATCAACTTCAATTACATAATTTGGTGAAATTATGCATTTAGGCCCTTAGAAGAAGATTTTCTTATTTGGTAATGAAGAGAAATAAAAACCAATTATGTCTGATACTTTAAAAACCGCAGATCGGTTAATCTACGCAGTAATAAGCATTAGCAATCTACGCGCTAAAATTATGGTGGGAGATTGATATGGCCGCCAAAATTTCGACTTGGAGGGGGAGATCCAAGGATCAATGTTCTTATTCCAGCAGTCTTTGAATAGTGAGGAAGTGCTTTTACTGGGTTAACGGAGATCCCAAAGATTTGTCCGAGTGCGACGACTGTCGACTTGTGGAGACGCGAGGATAGCAAGGTAGATCGTAGGAGATTACCGCACTTCCATTTTATGTGAAGTTGTGAGGAACATTGAAATTATTATATCTCTTATATAATTGAGATTTGAGTTCAACTAAGTGAATATATATAAAGAACAGGTCGAATACTACATTCTGCTGAAAGTCGAGCGTTCTAAAAATTACCGATTCGACAATATAAGCCTGTTAAGACAGATTTTCAAATGTATTGGAAATAAAGCTGAATATCATTTTAGTTGCAACGTGAAGTTGGCGAACGCAGTTCATGTGAACAGTAGCGGAGAACTTTTAACATTGGCGCAGCAAATAAACATTATTATAATGACTATCATTATTTTTCAGGTGGTTTCATTCAACCTAATTAACATTGTTGATATGATGAACTAAATAGTCATGCGTCAGAGACATATTGGATAACAGGAGTTAAGATACAACGATGGAATTTCGTTAGACGACGTAGTGTACGGTCCATCTTGTACATTTTCGTCTGTCTACGAACACTAATGTAACATCAATTAGCAATAGAAATATGTCATTCACCATTTATATGAATATTTCTATAAATTATATTCCAATGATGAGGCTGATACATATTTGCGACGGAGAATGAAGATTTGTCAAGATGCTAGGGATAGCCCAGCAACCACAGAAGAATTTGCCAGAAGGATGTCGTTCGAGCCCAGGCGAATGTTGGTGAATTCCAGAGAGGGACGTTTCCTATCTCTGAGGTCGCAGATCCGAGGTTCGAATGCAGATCCATCTCAGTATCTTGAGCTGAGGAAACATCTAAAGTATTGTGTGAATACTTACATTGATCTTCAAGTTTTCGTCCAAATAAGGTAGCTGTTTCTCTTATTTATAGTATAGAGCTTGATTAGTGACATCCTGAGCTAACGATCTTACTCCATATTTTCATATTTCATGTATTTCATTATTCTCATGTATTTTACACTTCAGATATGTGCTAAGATTTTTATGCTTCAAGATTATTTAGGAGATGATTGCCTTTCATCTATT
Source organism: Meconema thalassinum (assembly GCA_946902985.2). NCBI lineage: Eukaryota > Metazoa > Arthropoda > Insecta > Orthoptera > Tettigoniidae > Meconema > Meconema thalassinum. The sequence continues at coordinate 302,124,095 of OX336392.1, read as the reverse complement.
TTTCAATTTTATTCTACGGATCAGTTGTGGAACTGACATTAAAAATTTTGTTTGAGGAATCATATTGCCTCATAGAAGACTAGTCGTTTCGACTCTCGAATTTTACTAAGTTTATTTAAACCAAGTATTCTGACATTGCGTTATAGCTTCAAATTACATTAGTTTTAAATTTAATTTGAACACTTTAATGTAACAACATCTAACTTCAAGAACAGAAGAAACATCGAATGATATTGTTATATCATTATTGTACATAAACTGTCGACGATCTAGGAAATACTAGTCGTTTGATAAGACCGAAGTCTTAATCCCTATAAATATTCTTCGTGTAGAGTGGAAAAACATTACGACGTTGACAAACCTTTTTTTTTATTATTATTTGTAAAGCTGAAAGCTTTGTTCATTTAATATGTTAGAGGAATTACCTTTTGATAGAAGATTATTCAAATCTTTGGCTAGGAATTCAAAGCTAGTTTATCCCGGACAAGATTGAATTTTATTTGACACCATAGATAACATGTGTGTTATTTTACACTATTTGTGTAACATCACGTCATTATGTCGACCTAATATTACAACGATAAACAATATAAAGCTTGACAAGTGAGATGAGACAGGAGCATTATTTTTATTACATGTATTTGCGACAGACGAGTTAACAGTTAATTATCTTTTTGTGGAGTAAACTTTACGTCAATCACGACAGTCTAATATCGTTCTTTACGATTGGAAGTTTCGTTTGAAGAACTTAAGCATGTATAATTGTAGATCAATAGTCATGTGAAACGATACTGAGGGTCATGCCTTTATTTGAGAGAAGTTCCTACAGAAGAAATGTTAATAACAATTAATCCATTTTAGTTATTGTTTAACATATTGGATGATAATTGTTTATGCCATATATATTGTTATATGAGGATTTGTAGAGCTATGAAGTGCTCATGCGAAGGGAGTTCCGCATTTTAAAGGGAAGTCAAAGTATTATTGTTCTTTGATAAGGAGGCATGGATCATGATATGAGTCATTGTATACAAGTAGTCCAGTTAATGTGAAGTAATGTTTTAGCTGTGTTGACAGAAGGGTTTTTAGCGGAAATACAACTAGAGGATGATTGTCTACCCATGTCAATGATACAATTATTATATTTTATTAAACCCGAAGTTATGTAATTACGTACAGTTAACCTTAATCAGTCGATGGTATTAGACCGACAATGTAATGAAACCTATATAAGACGATGTGTAAGCAGTATATCAAAACTACGGAGTGTTAGAGAATGATTATGTGGAAAAACAATGTGTATAATTAATTAAGAGTTGTATTGTAACCGAGAAGCCAGAATCTCGAAAGTAACGTGTTAGATACACTAAATAGTGTATATTATTATGAAAAAATTACATGTAAATATTTTTCGGAAATGATTTAATTAGTTAAATATTTTTGGTAGGATTCATTAAGCGATTGTTTTGGAATAGCGTGTGTTGTGTGAGCAGATGTATTGTAAGAATGATTGTCCACTGTTAAGAGTAATTGTTGAACCGGATTGGTCTAGAACAATTTCGGGTTGCGAATGAAAGATTGTATAAAATTTTCAGAATGATTGTTGAAGGAACATAGAAGTTATGACCATTTTTGTAAGAACTGAATGTTAATTTTACGTGTATTTTAAACGCACACAAGGAAGTCTCAATGTAGGCTAGCCAGAATGATTCACCGTTAGGATTGGAGAGCGGTGTGACATAGTATGAACAGGTGAAGATTCACAGCCTTCTATAAAATGTAAAAAGTTCTGAATGCAAGGTGGTTCTAGCGTTTCATTGATGAAACAGGCCAGTGCACGTGCGTTTTCCAGACGCGTGCTAGTAAATGTAACCAGTTGTCAGGAATGCCATGAATGTAAGAGCCTTCCTTAAACGTTTTTGTTTCGTAGTGTAGGCCTATACCTACCAAGGCTTTAACGCTGATATATTTACACGGCATTGTAGTAAGATGTGTAGTAGAAAGGAAATGAGGATGATTGTGTGGTTTTCTTTTCTTTTGTTGTTAGATTTGTTTATTGTTATTTTTTATACTAGGTTAGTTTACCATTGTATTGTTTTTTTGTTTTTGTTTTTGTCGTTTACCCTCCAGGTTGGTGGAACCCACGGACTCAGCGAGGGAACTCATCACTTCCGCCTCTACGGGCAGTGTCCTAGAGCTGGGAACATCGAATCGGAAGGGATAAAACTGGTGAGGTGGGATCGGCACCTCGCCCAGGCGGCCTCACCTGCAAAGCGAACAGGGGCCTCATGAGGTAAGGTAAGGGATGGTTAGGATGGATAGACAAGGAAGAGGGAAGGAGGCGGCCGTGGCCTTGAAGAAGGTACCATCCCGGCATTGGCCCGACGACGAAGTGGGAAACCACGGAAAACCACTTCGAGGATGGCTGAGGGGGAATCGAACCCCCTCTACTCATTTGGGCCACCCGAGGCTGAGTAGACCCCGTTCCAGTCCTCGTACCACTTTTCAAATTTCGTGGCAGAGCCAAGAATCGAACCCAGGACCTCCGGGGCGGCAGCTAATCATGCTGACCGCTACGCTACGGCGACGGCCCCGTTCATTACAGAACATATTCCTACACGAGAACCCGATTTGATGAAGTTAAATAAGCCTCCAGTTATCTCTGCATTAAAAAAAACATGCAGCCTCGGTAGCGCAGTAGGCAGCGCGTAAATCTTATAATCTTCAGGTCGTGGAGTTCGATTCTCGCCCGGGGCACAGATTCTTTTATCTTGTAATTCAATTGTCCGTGTTGTTGGTTCATTAAAAGGGCCGTCAAGGTAATCCAGTGCTGTGTACATCTGTCACTGGAATTTGTCTGAAAACCTGATAATCACAAGAATGCAAGAAATGAATGGGGGAAAGCCGAATACATACGTCTGTGAAATGAGCAGAGAAATGAAAAATAAGCGGGAGATCAAGGTTCAAATCCCACCGATGCCTATCACCCCAATTTCTGAAGAGAGAAAATCTTCAAGACAATTTTCAAAATTCATCAGTTTAATATGTAGACTATTCTTTGTTCACAGCTACTGCTGTGACTCGCCACTAGAATTATTGAATGGGTTCGATGTCACTCGGCCCCGTTCATTACAGAACAGATTCTTTTGTCTTGTAATTTACATGTCCTTGTTTTTGGTTCTGTAAAAGGTGCCATCCAGGTAATTCAGCCCTGGTACTTCTCTCACTGGAATTTGTCTGAAAACCTGATAGGCACAAGAATGCAAGATACGTAAGGGGGAAAGCCGAATACACACGTCTGTGAAATGAGCAGAGAAATGAGAAAAAAAAGACAGAAGATTGAGGGTTTGAATCCCTTCGGAGCCTATCACGCCAAGATTTTAAGAGAGAAAATCTTCAAGACAACTTTCATAATTCATCAGTTTCATATTTTGTCTTTGTTCAGAGCTATTCCTGCGACTAGCCACTTGTATTATTGAATGGCCCGGATGTCACTCTGTCCCCTTTATCACAGAACCTATTCCATAGTCTACTAATATATAAAACTGAGATGGTGTCTGTCTGTGTGTTACTCAATCACGGAAGATCCACAATGGTCCGATTAAAATGATATATTGCATGGATGTAGCTGATTAACCAGTTTAACATACAGGCTACTTTTGATTTCGATAGTTTGAACTATTTAAAAATGGTGACCATTTTATTGACGTCACTACACACTTTTGTTTCAAAATTTCACATTTCCTTTCAAATAAAAAGAGAACGCTAAGAAATAGCAAACGTTTGATGGCATATACGGGTTTAGAATTTAATTTTCTATCCGAATGGTCTCCATCACTTTTCGTGTATCTCCAACGGTTAGCGAGTAAAACCTAAATTTGTGCTATAAAACACGGTGACCGCCGAGCGATGTTAGTCAATGTTGGTCCCTACATGAACTGTTTTATTTATAGAGGCGGTTTGTGGGCTCTGAAACGAGGCGTGATTTTAAGTCTAATTTAATACTCTTTGTGCCGGTTATTGTATGTGAGTATTTGGAACTTTGCGCTGTTTTAATATGTTATAGTGCTTTCTACTTTGCACGGTATGATTTCTTACTTTTTATAGATATGTTTTTTGTTAACTGAATATTTCTCTGCTTTTTGTCGTTGTTTGCCATGATCAGAAACCCAATATCACAGACGAATGTGGCGAACCTACCGACTGTCACATTAGTTTATTTACACACATCAAAAAAAGTTTTGCATCACCTCGGTTCCCAGATCTCCGGCATATAGACGTTGACTGTGTATATTGTATCCAAGATACAGTCCCTTTGACTGTTCATAGATGTCACTAAAACTGCTCAAAGATGTAAACAACCATGCATGAGCAGGGCCTATTAGACGGAGGGGGTACGACAGCCGATCAGTTCCAGTCATTCCACCAGGACGAAGGTACGCTGCTCATGTTGTCTGTAGTTCTACCATGCCTAGAAGGTCAATACCGCAGTTCGATCGCGTCCGCATTGTTACTTTGTGTCAAGAAGGGCTCTCAACAAGGGAAGTTTCCAGGCGTCTCAGAGTGAACCAAAGCGATGTTGTTCGGACATGGAGGAGGTACAGAGATACAGGAACTGTCGATGACAGGCCTCGCTCAGGCCGCCCAAGGGCTACTACTGTAGTGGATGACCGCTACTTACGGATTGCCGCTCGGAGGAACCCTGACAGCAATGCCACCATGTTGAATAATGCGTTTCGTTCAGCCACAGGACGTCGTGTTTCAACTCAAACTGTGCGCAATATGCTGCATGATGCGCAACTTCACTCCCGACGTCCATGGCGAGGTCCAGCTTTGCAACCCCGACACCATGCAGCGCGGTACAGATGGGCCCAACAACATGCTGAATGGACCCCACGGAATTGGCATCACGTTCTCTTCACCGATGAGTGTCGCATATGCCTTCAACCAGACAATCGTCGGAGACGTGTTTGGAGGCACCCTGGTCAGGCTGAACGTCTTAGACACACTGTCCAGCGAGTGCAGCAAGGTGGTGGTTCCCTGATGTTTTGGGGTGGCATTATGTGGGGCCGACGTACGCCACTGGTGGTCATGGAAGGCTCCGAAACGGCTTTACGATACCTGAATGACATCCTCCGACCCATAGTGCAACCATATCGGCAGAATATTGGAGAGGCATTTGTCTTCATGGACGACAATTCTCGACCTCATCGTGCACATCTTGTGAATGCGTTCCTTCAAGATAACGACATCGCTCGACTACAGTGGCCAGCATGTTCGCCAGACATGAACCCTATCGAACATGCCTGGGATATGTTGAAAAGGGCTGTTTATGGACGTCTTGACCCACCAACCACTCTGAGAGATTTACGCCGAATTGTCGTTGAGGAGTGGGACAATTTGGACCAACAGTGTCTTGATGAACTTGTGGATAGTATGCCACGGCGAATACAGGCATGCATCAATGCAAGAGGACGTGCTACTGGGTATTAGAGGTAGTGGTGTGTACTGCAATCTGGACCACAAATGCTGAAAGTCTAGCTGTATGATGGTACAACATGCAATGTGTGGGTCTCATGAGCAATAAAACGAGCTGAAATGTTGTTTGTGTTGATCTCTATTCCCTTTGTATTTAACGGTTCCGGAACTCTTGGAACCGAGGTGATGCAAAACTTTTTTTGATGTGTGTAGTTTTCATCATTAATCTTACTGCACAACAGGGAAAACTTATTTCAATAAAGTTGATATTTTGCCTTTCATGGCCAATGAAACCCCGCACAATACACGGCGGAAACTAAGAAAAGTTCCTGAGTTTTAATTGCATGGCCCTGAAATTCAATATACAATCAATTCGGATTCCTTTATAGGGAGGTGAAAGACTGTTTTGGCGTTGATCTCCCGGAGTAATGTACCGGAGGTGTTCTGGATAAGACTTGAGGTATCACGCAGTTTGCTACTCCTTTGGTGGTCCGCAAATGGACCACAAGCGCTCGCTGATGAACCATCTCGGAGTTACTAGGCGAAATATCGCACAAGACACGGCTTAAACTCAGAAATGTTTACTGATTAAAACAGATTTAGTTATTATTAGTTGGGATGATTAAAGCTTATTTTGTTACTGTCACTCTTTATCATGACATACCGATAGTAGTGGCTACGCTGGCTAAAGCGCAGCATTAGGTCATGGGGCCAAGCTCTCTGCTGACTCGGTAGACGCGTGGGTTCGAGCCCCACCGTCGGCCGTCCTTGAAATGGTTCTCCGTGGTTTCCCATTTTCAACACCAGGCAAATGCTGGGACGGTACCTTCTGACAGGCCACGGCCGCTTCCTTCCACATCCTTGCCCAGTTTCATTCACCATCATTCATTTCATCTCTCATTAACTCCTCGCATGAGGTTGGCGTCAGGAAGGGCATCCGGCCATTAAAAAAACATCGCCACTAAGACTTCCATCGCATCTCATCCCCGACCCCGTTGGAAAAACGGGAATAATAAGGGGTAGACATACATACTCTTTATCATGACATGGTACGTAGTTTCCGCAATATTACTTACTGCGGATATGACAATTGCTACCAAGTTCGATGTATTTTTAGCAAACTGTTTATATGTTTAAATATAGTATGAAGACGTGTTCAATATTTAAGAAGGATTATTTAACTTTTACTACATAGAAGCTGATGTTTATTTCCAATATATAAACGCACTTCCCTACCTACACAGCGGAGGCAGACAGGTTTTTCTCCGGGTACTCCGATTTTCCCTGTCACAATTTCATTCCAGCAACAATCTCCTCTATCATTGCATCTGTCATCCATTTAATCATACGACAGGGGGAGTGCGACAGGCTTCGGCAGCCGGCACAGTTCATATCCTCGCTGCTAGATAGGGGTTTCATTCATTCCATTCCCTGACCCGGTCGGTCGACTGAAAGCAGGTTGCGGATTTTCACTTTCCTACCTCTGATTAATAATTGGGTGAGTGAAAATTGCATGTAGTTTACACACGCAGTTGGTAACCTTGAAATAACATAACTACATTACGAATGTGTGATTATATTAATGACTAGCTGTACCCGGCATGCGTTGCAATGCCAATCAAAGAAAGTGTTGGCGTTGTAACTTTGCTTGTTGAAGTGCTTTTGGATTTCCAATATTTTTTTCTTTTTCCGTTAACCACTTCTAAACTATTACAAAATTGATTTACTCTCTCCAAAAAATCATGGAAGCGTGCTCAAAAACTCAACATAGTTTCATCGCAATGAAATGAATGGTATATGAACGCATACGGGACTTTGTTGAAATGATTCGAACGCCGTCACCCATTTGTTGAATATACTCGTACGCTACCTATTGTAAAATGGATTAACTAATTGGAAAACCTTCCCTGGCGTGTACACAACAACTCATCAAAATTTCATCGCAATCGGATGAATGGCATATGAACGCATACGGGATTTTGTTTAAACGATTCGCGCGCCGACACTCATTTGTTGAATCTACTTGTGCGCCACTCACTTAAAAACGGATTTACTAATTCATACACCTTCGCAGGATTGTACTCAACTCACTATAGTTTTATCACTATAGGATGAATGGTATATGGACGCATACGGGATTTGGTTGAAACGATTCACGCGCTCTCACTCATTAGTTGAATCTACTCGTACGCTACCAATTGTAAAAGGATTTTCTAAATCAGAAATCTTCGCGGGAGTTGAAACAACATTTCACCAAATTTCATTAAAATTGCATGAATTGTAGGCTATATGAACGCATACGGAGTTTTTTTTTAAACGATACGCGCGCCGTTACTCATTTGTTGAATCTACTCGTACTCTACCTATTGTAAAAAGGATTTACTCAGTCAGAAACATTTCCTGGAGTGAGCACATCAATTCACCAAAGTTTCATAGCAATCCGATGAATGGTATATGGACGTATACAGGACTTTTTTTAAACGATTCGCGTGCCGTCGCTCATTTGTTGAATCTACTTGTACGATACCTATTGTAAAGTAGATTTACTAAGCCATAAACCTTCCCTGAAGTGTACACAACATCTCACCCAAGTTTAATCGCTATAGGACGAATGGTATATGAACGCATACGGGACTTTATTGAAACGCTTCGCGCGTCTTCTCTCATTTGTTGAATCTACTTGTGCGCTACCTATTGTAAAATGGATTTACTAAGCCTGAAATGTTCCCTGGACGAATGGTATATGAACGCTTATGGGACTATATTGAAACACTTTGCGCGTCGTCACTCATTTGTTTAATCTACTTGTGCGATACATATTGTAAATTGGATTTACTAAGCCAGAAACCTTCCCTGAAGTGTACACAATATCTCACCCAAGTTTCATCGCTATCGGACGAATAGTATATGAACGCATACGGGAATTAGTTGAAACGCTTGGCGCGTCGTTGCTCATTTGTTGAATCGACTCGTGCGCTACCCATTATAGCATGGATTTACTAAGCCAGAAACCTTGCCTGTAGTGTCCGCAACCTCTCACCCAAGTTTCATCGCTATCGGACGAATAGTATGAGAACGCATACAGGACTTTCTTGGAACGCTTCGCCCATCGTCGCACATTTGTTGAATCTACTTGTGCAATACCTATTGTAAAGTGGTTTTACTAAGCCATAAACCTTCCCTGTAGTGTACACAATATCTCACCCAAGTTTCATCGCTATCAGACGAATAGTATATGAACGCATACGGGACTTTGTTGAAACGATTCGCGCGTCGTCGCTCATTTGTTGAATCAACTTGTGCGCTACCTATTGTAAAATGGATTTACTAAGCCTGAAACGATCCCTGGAGTGTACACAACAACTCAGCCAAATTTAGTCGCTATCGGACGATTGGTATATGAACGCATACGGGACTATGTTGAAACACTTTGAGCGTCGTCGCTCATTTGTTTAATCTACTTGTGCTATACCTATTGTAAAGTGGATTTTCTAAGCCAGAAACCTTCCCTGAAGTGTACACAATATCGCACCCAAGTTCCATCGCTATCAGACGAATAGTATATGAACGCATACGGGACTTTCTTGAAACGCTTCGCGCGTCGGTGCTCATTTGTTGTATCTACTCGTGTGCTACCCATTATAGCATGGATTTACTAAGCCAGAAACCTTGCTGTAGTGGACACAACCTCTCACCCAAGTTTCATCGCTTTCGGACGAATAGTATGTGAACGCTTACAGGACTTTGTTGGAACGCATCGCCCGTCGTCGCACATTTGTTGAATTTACTTGTGCGATACCTATGGTAAAGTGGATTTACTAAGCCAGAAACCTTCCCTGTAGTGTACACAATATCTCACCCAAGTTTCATCGCTATCAGACGAATAGTATATGAACGCATACGGGACTTTGTTGAAACGCTTCGCGCGTCGTCGCTTTCTTTTAATCTACTCGTGCGCTACCTATTATAACATGGATTTACTAAGCTAGAAACCTTGCCTGTAGTATACACAACCTCTCACCCAAGTTTTATCGCTATCGGGCGAATGGTATGTGAAAGCATACAGGACTTTGATGAAACGCTTCACCCGTCGTCGCTCATTTGTAGAATCTACTAGTGCGCTACCTATTGTTAAGTGGATTCACTAAGCCAGAAACCTTACCTGAAGTGTACAGAACGTCTCACCCAAGTTTCATCGCAATGGGATGAATGGTATATGATCTCGTGGGACTTTCTTGAAAGAAACGCACGCCATTTTGTTGAAGCTACTCGCGCGCCATCTGTTGTAAAGTGGATTTACTACGCCTATAACTTTTCCGTGACTGTGCACAACAACTCAACAAAATTTCATCGCAATCGGACGAATTGTGTATGAACGCATCGCCATTACGAATTTGTTTAAAATACTCGTGTGCTATCTATTGTGAAATGGATTAACTATGCCTATGACTATCCCGGAAGTGTTTACAACTCACCAAAATTTGATCGCTATCGGATGAATGGTTTATGAACGCATAAAATACGAACAAACGAACATTCATTTAAATATATATATCAGATATAAGATATAGGCCAGCAAGTACTAAAAACGGTTCGGAGAACGGGTACTTCAGCTAGTACAACATAAACATATTATTTGATGCAGTTAAATAAGCCTCCCGTTTTCTCTGCATTACCACAACATGCAGCCTCGGTAGTGAAGTGGGCAGCACGTAAATCTCTTAATCTTAAGGTCGCGAGTGCGCTCCTCACCCGGGGCACAGATTCTTTTGTCTTTTAATTCAAATGTCTGTGCTGTTGGTTAATTAAAAGGGCCGTCAAGGTAATTCAGTGCTGTGTACTTCTGTCACTGGAATTTGTCTGAAAACCTGATAAGCACAAGAATGCAAGAAATGAAAGGGGGAAAGCCGAATACATACGTCTGTGAAATGAGCAGAGAAATGAACAATAGCCAGGAGATCAAGGTTCAAATCCCACCGATGCCTATCACCCCAATTTCTGAAGAGAGAAAATCTTCAAGGCAATTTTCAAAATTCATCAGTTTCATATGTAGTCTTTGTTCACAGCTATTGCTGTGACTAGCCGCTAGAATTACTGAATGGGTTGGATGTCACTCGGACCCGTTCATTTCAGAACATATTCCTACATGTGAACCCGATTTGATGAAGTTAAATAAGCCTCCTGTTATCTCTGCATGACAACAACCAGCCTCGGTAGCGCAGTAGGCATCGCGTAGGTCTCATAATCTTAAGGTCGTGAGTTCGATCCACACCCGGGGCAGAGATTCTTTTGTCTTGTAATTCAAATGTCTGTGATGTTGGTTCATTAAAAGGGCCGACAAGGTAATTCAGCCCTGGTACTTCTCTCACTGGAATTTGACTGGAAACCTGATAAGCACAAGAATGCAAGAAATGTAAGGGGGAGAGCCGAATACATGCGTCTGTGAAATGAGCAGAGAAATGAGAAAAAAGACTGGAGATTGAGGGTTTGAATCCCTCCGGAGCCTATCACGCCAAGATTTTAAGACATAAAATCTTCAAGACAACTTGTCTTTGTTCAGAGCTATTCCTGCGACTAGCCACTAGTATTATTGAATGGCCCGGATGTCACTCTGTCCCCTTTATCACAGAACCTATTCCATAGTCTACTAATATATAAAACTGAGATGGTTTCTGTCTGTATGTGTGTTACTCAACCACGGGAGAAGCACACTGGTCCGATTTAAATGAAATATTGCATGGGTGTAGCTGATTTACCAGTTTAACATACAGGCTACTTTTGATTTCGATAGTTTGCACTATTTAAGAGTGGTGACAATTTTTTCACGTCACTACACACATATGTTTCAAAATTTCATATTTCCATTTCAAATAAAAAGAGAACGCTAAGAAATAGCAAACGTTTGATGGCATATACGGGTTTAGAATTTAATTTCCTATCCGAAGGGTTCTCATCACTTTTCGTGTATCTCCAACGGTTAGCGAGTAAAACCTAAATTTGTGCTATAAAACACGGTGAACGCCGAGCGATGTTCGTCTATATTAGTCCCTACCTGAACTGTTTTATTTATAGAGGTGGTTTGTGGGTTCTGAAACCAGGCGTGATTTTGAGTCTAATTTAATACTCTTTGTACCGGTTATTGGATGTGAATATTTGGATCTTTACGATGTTTTACAATGTTATAGTGCTTTCTACTTTGCACGGTATACTACCTTACTTTTTATAGATTTGTGTTGTTAACTGAATATTTCATTGGCGAATATTTATCTGCTTTTTGTCGTTTTTTATACCATGGTCAGGAACCCAATATCATAGACGAATGTGTCGAAGACTACCGAATGTCACATTAGTTTATTTAGTTTTCATAATTAACCTTACTGCACAACAGGACAAACTTATTTCAATAAAGTTGGTATTTTGCCTTTCACGGCCAATGAAAACCCACACAAATCACGGCGTAAAACAAGAAAAGTTCCTGAGTTTTAATTGCATGGCCCTGAAATTCAATATACCATCAATTCGGAATCCTTTATAGGGAGGTGAAAGACTGTTTTGGCGTTGATCTCCCGGAGTAATGTACCGGAGGTGTTCTGGATAGGAATTGAGGTATCACGCAGTTTGCTACTCCTTTGGTGGTCCGCAAATAGACCACAAGAATTTGCTGATGAACCATCTCGGAGTTACTAGGCGAAATCTCGCACAAGACGCGGCTTAAACTTAGAAATGTTTACTGATTAAAACAGATTTAGTTATTATTAGTTGGGATGATTAAAGTTTGTTTCGTTACTGTTAATCTTTATCATGACATGATACGTAGTTTCCGCAATATTACTTACTGCGGATATGACAATTGCTACCAAGTTCGATGTATTTTAGCATACTGTTTATATGTTTAAAATAGTATGAAGACGTGTTCAATATTTAAGAAAGATTATTTAACTTTTACTACATAGAAGCTGATATTTATTTCCAATATACAAACGCACTTTTCTACCTACAAAGCGGAGGCAGACAGGTTTTTCTCCGGGTACTCCGGTTTTGCTTGTCACAATTTCGTTCCAGCAACAATCTCCACTATCATTTCATCTGTCATTCATTTAATCATTGCCCCAGGGGAGTGCGACAGGCTTCGGCAGCCGACACAGTTCATATCTTCGCTGCTAGATGGGGGTTTCATTCATTCCATTCCCTGACCCAGTCGGTCGACTGAAAGCAGGCTGTGGATTTTCACTTTCCCAACTCTGATTAATAATTGTGTGAGTGAAAATGCATTTAGTCTACACATGTAGTTGGTAACTTGGAAATAACAGAACTACATTTCGAATGTGGGATTATATTAATGAATTAGGCCAGCAAGTAGTAAAAGCCGTTCGAAGAAAGGGTACTTCAGCTAGTACAACATAAACGTATTATTGGATGCAGTTAAATAAGCCTCCCGTTTTCTCGGCATTACTACTATATGCAGTTTCGGTAGCGAATTAGGCAGCGCGTTAATTTAATAATCAAAAGGTCATGAGTTCGATACCCACCCGGGGCACGGATTCTTTTGTCTTTTAATTAAAATGTTTGTGTTGTTGGTTCATTATAAGGGCCGTCAAGGTAATTCAGCACTGTGTAATTCTGTCACTGGAACTTGTCTGAGAACCTGATATGCACAAGAATGCAAGAATGCAAGAGATGAAATGGAGAAAGCCGAATACATACGTGTGTGAAATGAGCAGAGAAATGAAAAATAACCAGGAGATCAAGGGTTCGAATCTCACAGATGCCGATCACCCCAATTTCAGAAGAGAGTAAATCTACAAGTCTCCTCCGTGCTTAGCGGTCAGCATGTTTAGCTGCCGCCACGGATATCCTGGGTTCTATTCCCGGCTCTGCCACGAAATTTGATAAGTGGTAAGAGGACTGGAACGGGGTCTACTCAGCCTCGGATGGTCCATATGAGTAGAGGGGGTGCGATTCCCACCTTAGCCATCCACGAAGTGGGTTTCCGTGGTTTCCCACATCGTCTTCGGGCAAATGCCGGGGTGGTGCCTACTGTAAAGCCACGGCCGCCTCCTTCCCTCTTCTTGCCAATCCATCCTGACCTTCCGTTCCCTTTCCTCAGGAGCCCCCTGTTCGCTTTGCAGGTGAGGCCGCCTGGGCGAGGTGCTAATTCTACCAGTTGTATCCACTCCGATTAGATGTTCCCAGCTATAGGACACTACCTGAAAATGGCGGTAGGGGTGAGTTCCGTCTCTGAGTCCGCGGGAGCCATCACCCTGGAGGGTAAACTCAATTTTTAAAAAAATAATCTTGAAGACAACTTTCAAAATTCATCCGTTTCAAATTTAGTAAGTTCACAGCTAGGGCTGTGACTCGCCACTAATATTATTGAATGAGTTGCCTGTCACTCGGCCCCGTTCATTACAGAACATATTCCTACAAGAGAACCCGATTTGATGAAGTTAAATAAGCCCCCCATTATCTCTGCATTACAAAAACATGCATCCTCGGCAGTAGTGTGTTTTGGACAGTTCTAAATCCACCTCCACCTCCCCACCTCACAAGATGGCGGCAGCCCGATATCTCTCGAACGCATGGTCAGATTTTGACGAATGAGGTGTCATTGAACTCGGGATGACACCCCCTTTCCAATGGACAACATATTTCAACCCCAAAATAAAACCTACCCCTACTAGGGGGCGAAATTGTAATTTTTTAAAGAATCTCTCTTTCCAACTGCAACATGTGGGAGTTTGAATGTCAATATGGAATGAAACGTTGTTCTACATAAAGTGCATGTGTTCGGTGGATAGCCACTATGAATTAACATGCTTGTTTTTGTTTTTTACGCATGCCCACTCATGGCTTTTGAAGAGGGTGGGGGAGCGGTTCCCTGTGGACGAGTCCTTGTTGACAGGTCATTGTTGACAAGTCATTGTTGACAAGTCATTGTTGACGGGTCCTTGTTGACGGGTCCCTGTGGACTGGTCATTGTTGACAGGTCCTTGTGGACGAGTCCTTGTTGATGAGTCCCTTTGGACTGATCCCTTTGGACCGGCCCCTTTGGACTGGCCCATGAATTTATCCAAATTATGTCAAAGGGCTTAACTAAGGGACTAATAAGGCTAGGAAATTGAATGAGGTATTGTAGGATTTGGGATGAAGCCCCCTTTTAGAATGTATTTTTGATATTTTGACAAAGGGCCTAACCACACTTTTGTTAATATCTCGTGAACCTATCATGCTAGTGACTTATATAAGGGGTCCTAGCAATTGGGGCGATGTTCCCCTTTGGGGGGTGAAACTATTCCCCCACTCCCAAATTGAAAAATCGATATCTTGGAAACTAAGAACCCTAAAATTATGTGTGATAGCTTTAAAAATAGGTCATAAGATACGATTTTACCACGATAGGTCATTTCACCCCTAACATAGTAAATAGTAGTGTTACAGGGAAAAAAGCGGTTAAACACTTAAAAATGATAAATGAACCTAAGATCATTTGTTTTTGATGAAAAAATAGTAAGAGGGTTAAAACTACCCCCCAAAATTTAAAAATCATTATCCTGGAAATTAAGAGCCTTAAAATTAAGTGTGATAGCTTTAAAAATAGGTCAAGACATATGTTTATACCACGATAGGTCATTTCACCCCTAAAACAGTGAATAGTGATTTTACAGGGAAAAAGGTGTTAAACGCCTAAAAATGATAAATGAACCTAAGATCTTTTGTATTTGATGAAAAATAGTAAGGGGGTGAAAACTACCCCAAAATTGAAAAACCGATATCTTGGAAACTAAGAAACCTAAAATTAGGTGTGATAGCTCAAAAAATTGATAGCAGGCGCTATTACTAGACGCGATTGATAGTAGGCGCGATTGCTAGTGGACGTAATTGATAGAAGGTGCTATTTATAGTAGGCGCGATTGGTAGTAGGCGCGATTGATAGCAGGCGCTATTTGTAGACGCGATTGATAGTAGGCGCGATTGGTAGTGGACGTAATTGATAGTAGGTGCGATTGATAGTAGGCGCGATTGGTAGTAGGCGCGATTGATAGCAGGCGCTATTAGTAGACGCGATTGATAGTAGGCGCGATTGGTAGTGGACGTAATTGATATTAGGCGCTATTGATAGTAGGTGCGATTGATAGTAGGCGCGATTGGTAGTAGGCGCGATTGATAGCAGGCGCTATTAGTAGACGCGATTGATAGTAGGCGCGATTGGTAGTGGACGTAATTGATAGTAGGCGTTATTGATAGTAGGCGCGATTGATAGTAGGCACGATTGGTAGTAGGCGCGATTGATAGCAGGCGCTATTAGTAGACGCGATTGATAGTAGGCGCGAATGGTAGTGGACGTAATTGATAGCAGGTGCGATTGATAGTAGGCGCAATTGATAGTAGGCGCGATTGGTAGTAGGCGCGATTGATAGCAGGCGCTATTAGTAGACACGATTGATAGTAGGCGCGATATGTAGTGGACGTAATTGATAGTAGGCGCTATTGATAGTAGGTGTGATTGATAGTAGGCTTGATTGATAGTAGGCGCGATTGGTAGTAGGCGCGATTGATAGCAGGCGCTATTAGTAGACGCGATTGATAGTAGGCGCGATTGGTAGTGGACGTAATTGATAGTAGGCGCTATTGATGGTAAGCGCGATTGATAGTAGGCGTAATTGATAGTAGACGCGATTGATATTAGGCGTGATTTGTAGACCTTGAGGTGATAACCCCTTGTGATTGATCCCTGTTGATTTGTCCCTTTGGACTGGTCCCTGTTGACTAGCCCCTGTTGACCAGCCCCTTTGGACGGGTCCTTTATGAAGGGAGTCATTTTTGACTGGTCCCCGTGGACGGGCCCATGCATTTATCCAAATTATGTCAAAGTCACTTAACCTAACCTTGTCACATGACCTGTTCTACAAGTTTAGACTTGCTTTGAGACTGGCTATGACATCACGGGTGAATGGCGGTGGGAGGCTGGACATTACTTTTTATTACACAAAAACATTCTCCTTAAAGTGAGAGGAAAAGAGAGTGCAAGAGTGGGTGCAAGAGTGGATGCAAGAATGGGTGCAAAAGTGGGTGCAAAAGTGGGTGCAAAAGTCAGTGTATAAGTGGGTGCAAAAGTGGGTTCAAAAGTGGGTGCAAAAGTGGGTGCAAAAGTGAGTGCAAAGGTGGGTGCAAAATGGGTGCAAAAGTCAGTGTAAAAGGGAGTGCAAAAGTAGGTGCAAAAGTGGGTGCAAAAGTGAATGTAAAAGCGGGGTGCAAAAGTGGGTGCAGTTTATAGTAGGCACGATTTTACTAGAATGTGATTTGAGTAAATGTAATTTCTAAACCCAAGTAGTGAGTAGTCAGTGGGTTTTGATCTATGCAAGCGTAAACATTTATCATACTCTGATGATGGATACTCAAGGCTTCAAGGTCAACGAAAACAAGTACAGTATATATTTAAAGAGGTGGCTATTATTGATTGCACAACACTGAATCTTTTTCTTTTTTTAAATTTTGACAAATGGCCTAAATGCACTTTTGTTAATATCTCGCGAACCAATAAGACTAGGGCATTGTATGAGGTATTGTTGGACTTTTCGCTGAAGACTGCTGGTAAACACCTATGTTCCCACGGTCTTTTTAAGATGGCGGCTGACCCACGAGGGGTGATAAAAGGATTCCAAGTGGCGCTTGTCGATAGGCAAACCAATAATCAATGAGGGGTATGACAGACCTTGAAGCGATAACCCCTTTTGATTGATCCCTATTGATTCGCCCCTTTGGACTGGTCCCTGTTGACTACCCCCATTTGGACGGGTCCTTTCTGAAGGGAGTCATTTTTGACGGGCCCCTGCTGACGGGTCACTGTGGACTGATCCCTGTGGACGGGTCCCTGTTGACAGGTCCTTTTGACTAATCCCTTTGGACCGGTCCCTGTGACATCATTTGGATAAATGCATGGCCAACCCATAGGGATCAGTCCAAAGGGACCGTCAGCAGGGGCCCGTCAAAAATGACTCCCTTCAAAAAGGACCCGTCCAAAAGGGGCTAGTCAACGGGGACCAGTTCAAAGGGGCAAATCAACGGGGATCAATCAAAAGGGGTTATCGCTTCAAGGTCTGTCATACCCCTCATTGATTATTGGTTTGCCTATCGACAAGCGCCGCTTGGAATACTTTTTAATCACCCCTCGTGGGTCAGCCGCCATCTTTAAAAAGGCCGTGGGAACATAGGTGTTTACCAGCAGTCTTCAGCGAAAAGTCCAACAATACCTCATACAATGCCCTAGTGTTATTGTTTCGCGAGATATTAACAAAAGTGCTATTAGGCCCTTTGTCAAAATTTCGAAAACAATAGATTCAGTGTTGTGCAATCAATAATAGCCACCTCTTTAAAATATATACTGTACTTGTTTTCGTTGACCTTAAAGCCTTGAGTATCCATCATCAGTGTATGAGAAATGTTTACGCTTGCATAGATCAAAACCAACTGACTACTCACTACTTGGGTTTAGAAATTACATTTACTCAAATCACATTCTAGTAAAATTGTGCCTACTATAAACTGCACCCACTTTTGCACCCCGCTTTTACATTCACTTTTGCACCCACTTTTGCACCCACTTTTGCACTCCTTTTTACACTGACTTTTGCCCCCAATTTGCACCCACCTTTGCACTCACATTTGCACCCACTTTTGCACTCATTTTGCACCCACTTTTGCGCCCACTTTTGCACCCACTTTTGCGCCCACTTTTGCACCCACTTTTGCGCCCACTTTTGCACCCACTTTTGCACCCACTTTTACACTGACTTTTGCACCCACTTTTGCACCCATTCTTGCATCCACTCTTGCACCCGCTCATGCACCCACTTTTCCTCTCACATTAAGGAGAATGTTTTTGTGTAATAAAAAGTAATGTCCAGCCTCCCACCGTCATTCATCTGTGACGTCATAGCCAGTCTCAAAGCAAGTCTAAACTTGTAGAACAGGTCAAGTGACAAGGTTAGGTTAAGTGACTTTGACATAATTTGGATAAATGCATGGGCCCGTCCACAGGGACCCGTCAAAAATGACTCCCTTCATAAAGGACCCGTCCGAAGGGGCTGGTCAACAGGGGCTAGTCAACAAGGACCAGTCCAAAGGGACAAATCAACAGGGATCAATCAAAAGGGGTTATCAACTCAAGGTCTACATATCACGCCTAATATCAATCGCGTCTACTATCAATTACGCCTACTATCAATCGCGCCTACTATCAATAGCGCCTACTATCAATTACGTCCACTACCAATCGCGCCTACTATCAATCGCGTCTACTAATAGCGCCTGCTATCAATCGCGCCTACTACCAATCGCGCCTACTATCAATCGCGCCTACTATCAATAGCGCCTACTATCAATTACGTCCACTACCAATCGCGCCTACTATCAATCGCGTCTACTAATAGCGCCTGCTATCAATCGCGCCTACTATAAATCGCGCCTACTATCAATCGCACCTACTATCAATAGCGCCTACTATCAATTACGTCCACTACCAATCGCGCCTACTATCAATCGCGTCTACTAATAGCGCCTGCTATCAATCGCGCCTACTACCAATCGCGCCTACTATCAATCGCGCCTACTGTCAATCGCACCTACTATCAATTACGTCCACTACCAATCGCGCCTACTATCAATCGCGTCTACTAATAGCGCCTGCTATCAATCGCGCCTACTACCAATCGCGCCTACTATCAATCGCGCCTACTATCAATAGCGCCTACTATCAATTACGTCCACTACCAATCGCGTCTACTATCAATCGCGTCTACTAATAGCGCCTGCTATCAATCGCGCATACTACCAATTGCGCCTACTATCAATCGCGCCTACTATCAATAGCGCCTACTATCAATTACGTCCACTACCAATAGCGCCTACTATCAATCGCGTCCACTAATAGCGCCTGCTATCAATCGCGCCTACTACCAATCGCGCCTACTATCAATCACGCCTACTATCAATTACGTCCACTACCAATCGCGCCTACTATCAATCGCGTCTACTAATAGCGCCTGCTACCAATCGCGCCTACTATCAATCGCACCTACTATCAATAGCGCCTACTATCAATTACGTCCACTACCAATCGTGCCTACTATCAATCGCGCCTACTATCAATCGCACCTACTATCAATAGCGCCTACTATCAATTACGTCCACTACCAATCGCGCCTACTATCAATCGCGTCTACTAATAGCGCCTGCTATCAATCGCGCCTACTACCAATCGCGCCTACTATCAATCACGCCTACTATTAATTACGTCCACTACCAATCGCGCCTACTATCAATCGCGTCTACTAATAGCGCCTGCTACCAATCGCGCCTACTATCAATCGCACCTACTATCAATAGCGCCTACTATCAATTACGTCCACTACCAATCGCGCCTACTATCAATCGCGTCTACTAATAGCGCCTGCTATCAATTGCGCCTACTATCAATCGCGCCTACTATCAATTGCGCCTATTAATTGCACCTACTATCAATTGCACCTACTACCAATCACGCCTACTACTAATTGCGCCTACTGTCAATTGCACCTACTGTCAATAGCGCCTACTAGCAATTACGCCCACTACCAATCGCGCCTACTGTGAATTGCGCCTACTGTCAATTGCGCCTACTACCAATCGCGCCTACTAGTAATTGCGTCTACTACAAATTGCGCCTACTACCAATAGCGCCTACTATCAATTACGCCTACTATCAATTGCGTTGAATATGAACTGCTATCAATTACAGCAGGTAAAAATCACTTCTTGTAAAAATCGCGCTCAGTATAAATCATAATCAGTATAAAACGCGCCCAGTATCAAACGCGTCTACTAATCGTACCTACTATAAATTGAGCGTGCTATAAAACGCACCCAGTATACATTGCCTCTACTAACCATGGCTACTATCAATTACAGTCAATTAAAGTCATAATCACTATAAATTGTGTTCAGTATAAATCTTGACATTGAGCAATGTGTGTGTAAATCACTTGTAGTCTAAAATTTGTGCATGTGATTATTATTCTTGACAGTACTTTGAAAATTCCACCTTTAAAAAATATCAATCCACTTCATTTATTTTACTGTTATTATTACTAAAGTGACTTTACTAAAATTAAATTAATTTGTATTTGTTAATATGGAAGTCTCTACAACCAGCCATGGTAAGCCATGTGCCTACTATAAAGGATATACATATATTGTAAAAACAACCAATAAAAATGGAACTGTTATTTGGCGATGTTCAAAACAACGATCTAAAAAGTGTCGAGGAATGATTAAAACAAAAGACTCCAACGTACTTACTTCAAACGAGCATCATTGTGAATCTCAAATTAATACACATTTAAATGGACAAAATACTCTAACCAAGGTAAAAAAGCAAGTCCAAGAAAAAAATATTGCTGCTCAAGATAGTGCAGTGTTTGTTCAAAATCACTTATCATGTCCTCAAAAAGTCATGTTAGGACAGTTGTCAACGTCTAAGAAACCCTTAACACTATCAAAACCAACGCAGACTTTAAAAGAGGTCCCTGTGGAAAAGGAACAAGAGGAATTGGATTGTTCTAGTGATGTTGAGGATGATGATGATGATGATGATAATGATGGTGACAATGACTATCATAATTTTGATGATAATATTCATAATGAAGATGATGATGATGATGATGATGATGATGAAAAAGAAAAGGATGAGGGTTTTATGTCTATAAAACCACTGCGACTTCCTCAGTTTTTAAGAACAAGAGTACCTGGAGAAAGTTATAAAAGGATCTACAACAAGCGTTGTGTTTAAAAAATCTATATCAAACAATGGTAAATAGAGAGAGTTGTATTCAGTGTGTATCTATTATAAAATGAATGTAATAAAAATATTTTATGGTTATTGTCTGCTTTTTCTTAATTACTATCACTACAACCTCCCACTATTAATGCAATTGTTAACCATTGACAGTCTCCAGCTATGTTTAGAAAGAGAGAGTGGACTTAAACAATACACTCGATCTATGGTTTGTGTATCGAGTATCATAATATTACAGTATCGCTAAGCTATGTTAAAGTAATAGTTATGTCAGGTAAGGGGTTCAAATCCTTGCTTTCTTGTATTGAAAATGTGAACATAAGTCAAACGCCTTAACCACTCGGTCAACCTGAGAGTTAATAATGTAATTTGTTTTGTGCACTTGAGTGTTTACAAAATTTTCCAGTGTACATTCACTCAACCACTTGCTCGTTTTTAAATGTATTTTGTTGTTGTTGTTGTTGTTGTTTTTTTCATTACATTGTAGTTATGAGTCTTGAGAACTAGGTGTTTAATATAGGGTTAAAGGCATCTTAAAATAATTTTAGAAAAGCTCTCAGGTATCGTGTCATAGGTGTTAGTAATGCATTAATGTTTGTTGACTAGTATTTACCATTACACAACATTATTTTGGTAAGTTCTACATGTTGTTTGAGTCTTCAGCCTTTCGACTGGTTTAATGCAGCTCTCCATGACTCCCTGTCCTGAGCTGATCGTTTCATCTCCATATAGCTACCACACTCTACATCCAAGGCTATCTGTTTAACATATTCTATCCTTGGTCTACCCCTACAGTTCTTGTCCTCAACCCGTTCTTCCATAACTAAGCTTGCTATTCCTGGGTGTATGTGTCCTACCAACCTATCGATTTACTTCATTAGCTGTCGCCAAAAACATCTCTCCTCTCCCACTTGTCTTAATACCTCTTTGTTTGTAACCCTATTTACCCATCTAATCTTAATTATTCTCCTGTAACACCTCATTTCAAACACTTCAAATCTCCACTTTTCTGCTACACCAATAGTCCAAGTTTCCCTTTCATAGAGCGTCACACTCCAGACGAAGGTCTTTAAAAATGACATCCTAATACCTAAATCTATATTCAATGTCAACAAATTCTGTAGAAATGCTTTCCTTGCCTGAGCTACATAAGAATCCTAATCATCTCTGGTATAATGTCTTCTTTAGCAAATATAGTCGCTCAGTAGGTCTATGCATTTGTTGTATATAACCCAAAATAGCAAACAGTTTTTCTAAAACCCTACTCACTGGTCACTAACAAGCATAGTCGCCAAAGTGTTTCGTTGGTAGTTAACTCATGTCTGGTTAGTCAATTCTTATTGCAAGGCCAGTCAACACCTAAAAATTCATCTTAACATATAGTCTAATCATCTTTCTATCTACATACCAGTGTCTAATGAATAGTCAATATTAGTTTGGTCTTTACCTAAAATCTAAAATCCAATATCAAATTTCTAAAATCTAAAACCAAAATAAAATATATTATAGAAAACATAATTCCAAGTAATACAAATCCTTATATGTTTTTCTTTAATAATTAGTTACCGAAAATTTTAAGTCACGACATTATGGTTTGGTCTTTTTGTACAATCTAAAATGTAAAATGAAAATTCTAAAATCTAAAGTCTAAAAATAAAAATAAAAAAAATCTTACTTGCATTAACTGTATATTGAACCCAGTCCTACTTTGTATTTGTAATCCAATTAATAATTTGAAAAAAAATATACAAGTGTAATCAGTCTTAAAACATTATCCCTGCTTTTTTATATGTTTTTGACATGCGTATTAATCTAAAATCAAACGCTGGTCTACCTTAATCAAAGGATAACAGCTTAACCACTGCACCACTATAACCATCTTTCTTAGTTTGGTTCGTTCTAAGCCTTGAAGTTAAATCGAGTTAAGGCCTCTAGTGCAAGAGCCAAAAGTGCTTGCCACTGCAGCACAAAATGGTTAGCAAGTAACATTATACATTCAAAAAGGATTGTATTGGTTCGGTTTGGTTTAGTGTAATCACCATCTTGATTTCTTAGCTACCCTCTTTAACTAATCAATTAAAGATAGTCTTCTCTTAATTCTTGAATCGATAAATTGGATTTTGTACACACCGTTTGTCATGTCATGCCCGAAACCTATACTCCCTATGTACAGGGGTTAGGTTTAAAAACAAGTTTCAATGGTCAAAGACTTGTCAGTCACCATACGTGAAGCCTACAATAATTCTTTCTCTACATAGCTATGTTTCATCACTCACCATAAACATCTAACATTATGGGTTTGCAATATATTAAGAGAAACAAAAGTCCATGACCTTGTTGTTTACAATCTTTTTTGGGGAAAATTCATAAGCCATATAAAGAAAGCGTCATGTCAAGTT
Source organism: Meconema thalassinum (assembly GCA_946902985.2). Taxonomy (NCBI): domain Eukaryota; kingdom Metazoa; phylum Arthropoda; class Insecta; order Orthoptera; family Tettigoniidae; genus Meconema; species Meconema thalassinum. Next base: position 302,100,386 of record OX336392.1, on the reverse strand, counting down.
ATAGGACACCTTATGAGTCCAAATCCCATTATTAGTTTATAAAACTCAAATCAGTAACCTTGCCGTTTTGGGATATTTAACTAAATGCATGCATCATAGGAAAAATCATAAAAATATTCTTAAAACAAGTCGTCGCATGACCCTCTTCAATCAATGCTTCACAAAATATCGATTCATCCATTGAACATGGTCACAGTGATCGGCGACATGCTCGTTTAAACACAACCGGTACTGTCTCTCTCTACTAAAAAATTAAATAACAAAATTAAAATTAATTCAAAAATTTTAAAAATCTAAATTTTCAAAATGTGTGGTTAGGCCCTTTGTCAAAATTTCAAAAAATAAATAATAAATTCAAGAAGAGATTGTCGCCCTGAGTCTTATAACACCTCATGTGTCCAAATCTGATTATTGGTCCCCCTTTTTTCTGTAAAATCTACATGCATTGTTTTAGGGGTAAAATGACCAATCGTGGAAAAAGAGTATTAAATGTCCAATTATTTGAGCTATCACACCTAATTTTAGGTTTCTTAGTTTCCAAGATATCGATTTTTCAATTTTGGGGTAGTTTTCACCTCCCTTACTATTTTTCATCAAATACAAAAGATTTTAGGTTCATTTATCATTTTTAGGCGTTTAACACCTTTTTCCCTGTAAAATCACTATTCACTGTTTTAGGGGTGAAATGACCTATCGTGGTATAAGCATATGTCATGACCTATTTTTAAAGCTATCACACTTAATTTTAAGGCTCTTAATTTCCAAGATAATGATTTTTAAATTTTGGGGGTAGTTTTAACCCTCTTACTATTTTTCCATCAAAAACAAATGATCTTAGGTTCATTTATCATTTTTAAGTGTTTAACCGCTTTTTTTCCTGTAACATTACTATTTACTATGTTAGGGGTGAAATGACCTATCGTGGTAAAATCGTATCTTATGACCTATTTTTAAGGCTATCACACATAATTTTAGTGTTCTTAGTTTCCAAGATATCGATTTTTCAATTTGGGAGTGGGGGGATAGTTTCACCCCCCAAAGGGGAACATCGCCCCAATTGCTAGGACCCCTTATACAAATCACTAGCATGATGGGTTCACGAGATATTAACAAAAGTGTGGTTAGGCCCTTTGTCAAAATTTCAAAAATACATTCTAAAAGGGGGCTTCATCCCAAGTTCCACAATACCGCATACAAGTTCCTAGCCTTATTAGTCCCTTAGTTCAGCCCTTTGACATAATTTGGATAAATTCATGGGCCAGTCCAAAGGGGCCGGTCCAAAGGGATCAGTCCAAAGGGACTCATCAACAAGGACTCGTCCACAAGGACCTGTCAACAATGACCAGTCCACAGGGACCCGTCAACAAGGACCCGTCAACAATGACTTGTCAACAATGACTTGTCAACAATGACCTGTCAACAAGGACTCGTCCACAGGGAACCGCTCCCCCACCCTCTTCAAAAGCCATGAGTGGGCATGCGTAAAAAACAAAAACAAGCATGTTAATTCATAGTGGCTATCCACCGAACACATGCACTTTATGTAGAACAACGTTTCATTCCACATTGACATTCAAACTCTCACATGTTGCAGTTGGAAAGAAAGATCCTCTAAAAAATTACAATTTCGCCCCCTAGTAGGGGTAGGTTTTATTTTGGGGTTGAAATATGTTGTCCATTGGAAAGGGGGTGTCAGCCCGAGTTCAATGACACCTCATTCGTCAAAATCCGACCATGCGTTCGAGAGATATCGGGCTGCCACCATCTTGTGAGGTGGGGAGGTGGAGGTGGATTTAGAACTGTCCAAAACACACTACTCTCGGTAGCGCAGTAGGCAGCGCGTAAGTCTCATAATCTTAATGTCGTGAGTTCGATCCTCGCCCGGGGCACAGATTCTTTTATCTTTTAATTCAAATGACTGTGTTGTTGGTTCAATAAAATAGGCATTCGAGACTTTGAGGAAATTCAGCCCTGTGTACTTCTGTCATTGGAAATAGTCTGAAAACCTGATAAGCACAAGAATGGAAGATATGAAAGGGGGAAAGGCGAATACATAATGTGCCCATTTACGATGGATTGGTTGGGCGTGAATTTGAAGCGAGCGCGCTATGACGACAGCGAGGCAGCGACAGGCTGTCGACTCGACATAGTTTGAAAGAGCCGCGTGTCCCACGTGCAGCCAGGGAATATTGGAGTAAAATATGCTTGCTAGGTTTTTGGTTAAGGAAGATGATTGTATCAGCACTTCAGATTTACATTTGGAGTAATTCTTCAGTTTATTCTTGATGTTTTGATGGAAATTAATCACCTTATAGAGTTTTCCGTGATGAGGACCAATAGGATAGGAGACCTCGCATTACGTAATGCGATATCACCCATCGAGGCTGTATAAAAGCTGGAGGTCAAGTTACAGTTACAGTCACCTGTCGACCTGTCTACCTGTCTACGTGAAACAGGTCGCCACGATATTCTAATACGCCGTCATACTGCGCAAGTGCTCCTAGAAGATAGGCAATCTCCACAACATTCTTATGTCCAAGGGACATAGTTTTATTTTGCACTAGTGGTGAAAATTTTAAAGTGTTATCGAGTGCTCTGAAACTTATAATTATTATTCAAGAAAATTACAGGTATGTGAGTGTGAGTTGTTTTACACAAGTGATTGACTATTGTACTGTGTGTCACTCCTACCAATTACACACCACTTATGAACTGGGATTGTGTCCAAGCTAGTCATATGATATTTGCAAACTACTACTGAGCTACCGTAATAGCTTATATTTTACATGGGGAATATCATGCCAGAATCAGCCCATGTTTAGTGAAGACATTATTACCAGGAATTATTATCATCCTGCCCCGTAATATCAACTTGGACAAATAAGTGGCCATTCTAATAGACTATTGGCCACATTAGCAGAATACTTTGTGTGCCATTGAAACTACCCCATAATATGTTAAAGTCAATGCCCCAGTGTTCGAGGATGACTAGTGGCTAGAGCGGCAGTATGTGAGGGGAACAATGCCTGGATAGGGAACGAGAGCCATGCCATTTGCGGTATATTTCTGTGGACAACGAGGGAGGCGAACGCTAGGACATGTCCCTTTCTTAGCGTGTAGTCTTCACGGATCCGTGGTGCCAGGGTTCGATCCGCACCGAGGGATGTCCAACCGCCACATAACCCACGATGTAGTAGACTTCCGAACAACGTAAACACTTTTCAGAGCCATGAATTTTCTCAGTTCCGATAAACGATTCACTTTCTTGATAGTTAGGAAACGTCGTTATAATTAGAGATGGTTGCATATTTCTAGGCGTATTTTTCTTGTAGTCGCTTCAGACTTGTAGTTGAGGTGCATCCTCAATGTTTTCACTTGATATTCTTATAAATAATATGGGATGTCCTACCCCATTCATAACGTAGCAGATTTATGACACATAAAATGCATTAACATGTATAGCAGAAAATATTTTCCAAAGGATAATAATAATGAATATCTCTATAAATTAATAATTGATGAACACTGAATTTTGTCGAATAACAGTGGAAGTAATATTCCTTGAGGATCATAAATATAAAAGATTATGGTAAATTTGTTGAATTATGATTAAACAATTAGTTGACTGTGTAAAATCAGGCATCTTATGATCAGTAATATTATTGTATGTTGTGAAGTGAAGCTTTAATGATGTTGATTATGTGCCAATGTACTTTATGAAGTTAGTTAGATGAGGCGTCGATCCTCGTATAAGTGGATGTTTGCGGGAGTGTTATCCTGATCCAAAGAAAGCTGTTTGCTTTAGAAAATAAAATGGGAGTTTCGGGAGTAATATCCTGTCCCATAGTAAATGCTTCAAATGTTATTCCAATTCCTAAAGAATTCCCATGAAATACAATAATCTTAAATTACTGATTTATTATAATGTAATGACGTCATGTCTAATCTCATGCCAATTTTTATGGTGGATAGTTAAAATCATGTTCAGTGCAATAGACCCTCTTATTTAATAATATGATTATGAAATTATAAAGAGATATTCGAGGCCAACTTTGAAGCCGATAATGATCATCATTATTATTATTATTATTATTATTGTTGCTATTTTTGCTTTACAATTTATAACTGCTGTGACCAAGATTAATAATTAAATGTGATGCCATTGAACAAGCTGCGTTAGGAAGTGTCATTCGAAATTGTGTGTTTTCATAGTAGTAGAATAATCGGATTGGAAACTACTCCATGACAGTGTATATAATTCGTGTAAATATGTGAATAGGATTAATTTAAACTGCAACCTAAGAGGGGATTTTTTTATGTCAGCTCTAATTGTATTGAGTAAAAGAATAGCGTGTGGTTCCAAACATAGTCAAAACAAACGGACTTTTTCATGAAGAGACTATGATTTGTTTTGTTTGAGATGTATATTCAGGATAGGAAGTGCGTATTGCTATTTTTTTTTCAATTGCCAACAGGCAAGATTTCATGAATAAATAGGTGGTGAATTGGTTTTATCAAAATATGTCTTTGTTTTCTCTTATGATGTGTCGTAACGTCTTTCCTTTTCCTTTACGGGGAGCATGGATGCAGTGTACAGTAATTATAGCCCAAGCCCAGAACGCCCTGAGATAGATCTCGTGCTGACACTGTGTTTACTGCTGCCTCGCATGTGGTCATTGTCCATCCCAGGTGGACAGACGGGCACAATACGTCATGTGAAATGAGCATAGAAATTAGAAATGAACAGGTGATCGAGATTTTGTATGCCTGACAGATGTTAGGATTACTGTACATCAGTTTGATCACTCATGCTTCAAAGATTCTGACTAGGATAATTTATAAGAGGATGTAGACACAGATAGAAACAGAGTTGGACGGATACCAATTTGGTTCAGGAGAAACGTAGGAACATGGGAAGTCTTAGGCTGATCTTGGAGGGAAGAATAAGGAAAGGAAAGAACGTTCATGGCATTTGTAAACATAGAAAAGCCTTTTTATAGCGTTGGTTGAAGCATGTTGTTCTTACGTTTTGAAAATGATTAGAATAGAGTACAAGGAAAGGAGGGTGATCTACAAACTGTACAAAATCAGACAGCAAATAATCGAGTCAAAAGAAAAGAGAGAGAAGCTGGCATTCAGAGACGTGTAAGGCAAGACTGCAACTCAACCCATACTTTTCAATTTGTTCACTGAACAAGCAATTAAGGAAATTAGAGAGGAATTTAAAGTAGAAGTAAAGGTTCAAGGAAAAATAATCTCAACTCTGAGATTTGCTGATGGCATTGTCATCTTAAGCGATTCACCAGACCAGAAGATTTGGATGAATATCTAAATGGTATGGACACTGTATTCAGGAAGGAATTCATGATGAATATCAAGAGATGTGAAGCAAAAGTAGTGGAATTGAATAGAAAGAATAAGAAAACCCTGTTGACCTCAAATTGGCAGATAAAATGCTTAAGTAGGAGATTTCTGATACTTAGGAAGTACAATAACCAGTGATGGACGAAGAAAATAAAATACAAAAAGTATTAAAACTCAGCAATTCTTCTAGGTTTCTGTCGTGTCTTGAGTGGGTTTCGCCTAGGACACCAAGCTGGCTCATCGGCGGGCTCTTGGTGTCCCCGCCCGGACCCCCACTGGAGTAGCGTATTGCGCACCACCTCCCTTTATATAAGGTGCAACTGCAGCTCTTGACTGCGAGAACTAAAAGTTCAACCAGCCTCAGCCTCCCTATGAAGGCTTCCAAAAAGATGGTATATTGGCTTTCACGGCCGGTGAATTAAAACTCAGCAATTCTTCTAGGTTTGTGTCGTGCTACGGAGGCGACACAAAACAAAAAAACACAAAGAAAAAGTAGAAAACAACACACACAAAACCAAAATCACAATCAGTTCAAATTTGACTCCCCCTTCAGAAGCAAATCCTAGTTATCGCACTGATAGTGTAAGCAAGATCGGCCAAGAATCTGAGAAGTCTGTCAGCCTGTCTGGTTCGGTCTTGCGTATCACTACCCATGACCAATGGCTCGTTGGTCTAGGGGTATGATTCTCGCTTCGGGTGCGATAGTTCCCGGGTTCAAATTCCGGACGAGCCCACAGATTTTAAAATTCTAATTTCGGGGTGATACTTCCATTATCTTGCAGTGAAATATGTGATGAAATATTCTAATCCCATTGGTGACTGAACTAAGTAAATTTGAAAGGTATCCTCCTTTTTAATATACCATTTTCCTAATTCATCAACGTGTACCAATTTAAATTATATCTGTCAATCAGTCGCCTCCGTAGCGTAGCGGTCAGCATGGTTAGCTGTCGCCCCGGAGGTCCTGGGTTCGATTGCCGGCTCTGCCACGAAATTTGAAAAGTGGTACGAGGACTGGAACGGGGTATACTCAGCCTCGGGTGGCCCAAATGAGTAGAAGGGGTTCAATTCCCCCTCAGCCATCCTCGAAGTGGTTTTCCGTGGTTTCCCACTTCGTCTTCGGGCCAATGCCGGGATGGTACCTTCTTCAAGGCCACGGCCGCCTCCTTCCCTCTTCCTTGTCTATCCATCCTAACCATCCATAACCTTCCCTCATGAGGCCCCTGTTCGCTTTGCAGGTGAGGCCGCCTGGGCGTGGTGCCAATCCCACCTCACCAGTTGTATCCCTTCCGATTCGATGTTCCCAGCTCTAGGACACTGCCCGTAGAGGCGGTAGTGGTGAGTTCCCTCGCTGAGTCCGTGGGTTCCACCAACCTGGAGGGTAAACGACTAAAAAAAAAAAAACTGTCAATCAGCACTTCTTACAGACAAATAATGCCCATACTTAACTTCAGAGGAATATCATCTCGGATTGACTGGTGCCATATAGTGCAGATAACGAGGTGTCGTTTCCTGTTCATGTCAAGTTAGCATTTTGAATGCAGCTTGGAAACATGCAGATAACGGTCTGTATTATACCAGTTAGCAGGACAGTACACGTAGCATAGTCCAATTGAAGCCAAGGCCCGTTGGTCTAGGGGTATGATTCTCGCTTTGGGTGCGAGAGGTCCCGGGTTCAAATCCCGGATGGGCCCAACTTTTAAGCAACCCCAGCGAAACTTCAGCTCACGTATTGAGCCTATTACCAACTGGAGAAGAGTCTAATCAGTCCGAAACATAATCACACCCAGCAACACGAGGGTAAACGACAAAAAAAACATATAAAATAAATAAATACATTTTTGTTTTGTATTTGTTTTCTGGTTTTGAATTTTTCCTTTTTATTTTGTTTTTTTTTATCTTTCTGCTCTTGCTTTTGGTTTTGAGTTTTGAATTTTGGTTGTGTATTTGTTTTTTGCTTTTGTTTTATGGGTTTTATTTTTGTTTTCTGCTTTTGAATTTTGTTTTTTGCTTTACGGTTTAGTCATGTGCGTTTTTTTATTTTTGGTTTGTGCGTGGGTCAAAATAAGACAATTAATGAAAGAAATCATTGATCTCGATAGCATTTGATACCGTACGTTTCATTTGCATCTCTGTTTTTAGCCTATTTTCAATTTTGAAAAAATTGGCTTATGAGATCACCTTTTGTCCGTGTGTGTGTGTGTGTGTGTGTGTGTGTGTGTGTGAGGTGTGTGTGTGTGTGTGTGTCCCCCTAATAAATTCTAAATGGCTGGAGCAATTTCAATGAAACTCGGTAAGTTCATAGCACTATTAAGGGCGACCCCGACCGTGCCCTTCAAATTTTGTTACGTCTCACCAATCCAACGTGGCGGCTGTGCGAAATATTTCACCACCATTCAATATCTCCGAAACTATTCTCGATATCACCCTGGAATTTTTTACGGTGATAAATGGAACTTCTAGAAGTTCACCTATGTGACTCTTGAAAACCTGGTAACTACAAAATCAACATGGCGGCCATGCGAAATTGCGACTTTTAAATAGACGTTTCTCGCGATTTAACCAACGAAACTCAATAAAATTTGGTACAGTATATGTTTATACACTTTGTAATGCACCGACATCTAACTTCGTTCAATTGTTTACATTACCACAAGATGGCGGCTGTGCGAAATATTTCACCGGCATTCTATTTCTCTGATACTATTAGCGGTATCACCCTGAAATTTTGTACGGAGATAAAGAGCACTGCTGGAAGTCCACCTATAAGATTTTCAAAAACCGGTTAACTACAAAACGAACATGGCGGCCAAGCGAATTTGAAAATTTAAATAGACCTTTCTCACGATTCAATGTTCCCAACGCATTGAAACTTGGTACAGGAAATGTTTATAAACGTTGCAATGCACTGGTATCTAATTTAGATCAATTGTTTACATAACCTCAAGATGGCGGCAGTGCGAATTTTAAAATTAAGTTTTTATTTCTTGTGTCGTAATTATGCGATCGAAGTGGAAGTTTGAATAATGAACCTACGAAATAATTTTCCTTTAATGGTACATGACTCTATGGCCTATACATTTAACAATCCAACATGGCGACCATCCGAAATATTTAGACGGCTATGAATATCTACGAATCTATTACAGCAATCAAACTGAATATATTTATGTTCATAGGGGCTATGAACATAAGTTTACCTATAGGACTTTCAATAACCTGGTGATCACAAATCCAACATGGCGGCGACGCGAACTATAAATATTCACATTGACGTTTCTCGCAATCTAACCATCCGAGTGCAGTGAAACTTGGTACAGTAAATCCTTATATGAATGTTAATCCACTGGCATCTAATTTATTTCAATTGTTTCCATAACCACAAGATGGCAGCTGTGCGAAATTTTAAAATCTAGTTTTTACTTCTTGTGTCCTAATGATGCGATTGAAGTTCGAATGCTACACGTACACAATAATCTTCATGTAACAGTACATAAATCTAGGACCTACATAATTAAAGTCCAACATGGCGACCATCCGAATTATTTAGTCGGTTCTCAATATCTACGAATCTATTGCAGCAATCAAACTGAAATTTTGTATGTTGATAGTGGCAATTAACATAAGTAGGATATATGAAAATAGGCTCTATAGTTCTTCACGGAACTACTTGTTTTTTAGTCAATTTTACCCTCCACGTTGGTGGTTCCCGCGGACTCAGCGAGGGAACTCACCACTACCGCCTTTCTAGGCAGTGTCCTAGAGCTTGGACATTTGGACGGATTGGATAAAACGGGGGGGGGGGGGGTTGATCAGCACTTCGCCCAGGCGGCCTTATGAGGAATGGGTAGGGAAGATTGGGATGGATAGGCAAGGAAGAGGGAAAGAGGCAGCCTTGGCCTTATAGCAGGCACCATCCCGGCATTTGCCCGAAGACGAAGTGGGAACCCACAGAAAGCCACTTCGAGGCTGGCTGAGGTGGGAATCGAACCCCCTCTACTCATTTGGACCACCCTAGGCTGAGTACAGCCCGTTCCAGTCCTCGTACCACTTTTCAAATTTCATGGCAGAGCCGGGAATCGAACCCAGGACCTCCAGGGTGGCAGGTAATCACGCTGACCACTACGCAACGGAGGGGAGTTTACCTTTCACCACGATAGAAAAAGACAGCATTCAGCCTTGAAGTCCAATAAGCAAAACGTAATAGAATTTTCACTCCCAAACCGGTCACTTAGGACGAGAGTGCTAAGGCTGTCATCCGGAGAGAGAGGGGTTTCGAATCCCCCCTGAGCGCTGATTTCGTAATTTCCCAGTTTCACCACCAGGCAAATGGATTGACGATTCCTGTAAATAGTACCGCGCCCGACTTCCTTCAAATCCCTTCCCTGACCCTACCATAATTGGACTCAAGTCACTATCTCCAATAATTATTACTACGTTTGCATCTGCTGACAAGGTGTGTTCAGCTCACCGACACCGTCTATGCGACGGTAGAAGAATGAACCCTCACAGAGTCTGTGGCTTAAGGCAAGCTTGGAGGATAGGCAGTAAAAATATTGTAGTTTAATAATATTTCCCCGCTCCTAAAAATAGTGGATATATGAAAACGGAAGATTGTAGTTTTACGTGACCGTGAATCTTGTGATTATGAGCCACGGGACCTCCTTTTTACGTGGAATCCGAACCACAGGACATGGCATTTCACATCGAAAAACTCACATGCATAGACCGGGAATCGAACCCGGACCGCCTTGGTGAGAGGCATGCAGCTAGACCGCTGAGCCACCACGCCCCTACAGTGGATATATGGAGAAACAAAACGAATTGGCAATGTGTTATGATAGTTGACAGTGTCATCTCTGTATTAAAACTCAGCAATTCTTCTAGGTTTGTGCCGTGTCTTGTGTGGGGTTTCGCCTAGGACACCAAGCTGGCTCATCGGCGGGCTCTTGGTGTCCCCGCCTGGACCCCCACAGGAGTAACGAACTGCGCGCTACCTCCCTTTATATTGAGTGCAACTGCACTACTTGACTGCGAGAACTAAAAGCTCAAGCAGCCTGAACCTCCCTATGAAGGCTTCCATAAAGATGGCATATTGGCTTTCACGGCCAGCTTGCTGTCCTAGGCGAAACCCCACACAAGACACTGCACGAACCTAGAAGAATTGCTGAGTTTTAATTCACCGGCCGTGAAAGCCAATATACCATCGTTCATCTCTGTATAAAACGACATTCTAAATTGTTATACAGTAATGAAATTAAAATCCACAGCCTGCTTACAGTCGACCAACCGGGTCAGGGAATGGAATGAATAAAGCCCCCATCTAGCGGCGAGGATATGAACTGTGCCGGCTGCCGAAGCCTGTCGCACTCCCCTGGGGCAATGATTAAATGAATGACAGATGAAATGAAATGATAGTGGAGAGTGTTGCAGGAATGAAATGCGACAGGGAAAACCAGAGTACCCATAGAAAAACCAGTCTGCCTCCGCTTTGTCGAGCACAAATCTCGCATGGAGTGACCGGGATTTGAACCACGGACCAAGCGGTGAAAGGCCGGCGAGCTGCCACCTAAGCCACGGAGGCTCGTTAAACAGTAATACCTCGCTCAAAACGGAATTCTTAAGGACCGAGTTTTCCGAATTAGACAAATTTCGGATTTAATAAATATACGCGAAAAGATAAATTACTCACCCCGGATCCATTAGTCTAGTTTTGGTGATAACAATATCTCAGTATCACAATATCTTAATGTATTATTTTATTTGAGGACTGGAACGGGGTCAACTCAGCCTCGGGTGGTCCAAATGAGTAGAGGGGGTTCGATTCCCACCTCAGCCATCCTCGAAGTGGTTTTCCGTGGTTTCCCACTTTCGTCTTCGGGCAAATGCCGGGATGGTACCTACTGCAAGGCCACGGCCACCTCCTTCCCTCTTCCTTGCCTATCCATCCTAACCTTCCAATCCCTCCCCTCATGAGGCCCCTGTTCGCTTTGCAGGTGAGGCTGCCTGGGCGACGTGCTGATCACACATCCCCAGTTGTATCCATCCCGACCAGGTGTTCCAAGCTCCAGGACACTGCCCATAGAGGCGGTAGTGGTGAGTTCCCTCACTAAGTCCGTGGGAACCACCAACCTAGAGGGTAAATCGACAAAATAAAAAAATAAAATTTTTATTACTCACGCATAGGCCTGCATTATATCACACGCGACATATTATGTATGTAATCAATGTACTTAAACACTGAAACGCTGAAAACCGGACAATTTTACGCACAGACAACTTTTCCTTTTCGCGCGCTTCAATAACCTTCACCTTGTCGTTCAGTGTCACTGACATATAACCGGGTGATTTAGCCGTGGTCGTTACGGCATGACTGCTGGTAGTCGCTCACATCCGGGAGGCGACGAGGTTCGAATCAGCCCGACGGCAACCTTGAAGACGGTCTTCTGTGATTTCCCATCTTCCTTCCAGGATAATGCTGGGGTTGGTCCCTAACTATAGGCCACAGCCGCTACCTTCCAACTCCTCGCCCTTACATTCCTCCCCAACGATACCTGTAGCTCACCCATTGGGTGTCAGCCTCGAAGCAGCTACAAAACTGGCGAGCCGAACATGTCGTCGGACATTCCCGGCACAAAAGAAAGTCATACGTTAAAAAAAAGGCTTATATTTCTTAGTCTTCAAAACTGATATAAATTTACTGACAGGACACAAAGTTACAAAACTGTTTAAATTAGAATTGGGCTCAAGGTGTACATCGAGATAAGGATCTCTCCGAATCATTGCAAGGGCCAGGCAATTACTGGAGATTTAAATCCCATTATTCCAGGAATTTGGGAAACCCGGAACTATTAGAGCAGCGTTATACGGTACGTTAACAGCTGGTTCTCTCCCCGGCGAAATATTTATTTAGCAATTTTACTGCAGTGCAGGTTATGCCTAACTAAATTACACAGCTAAATAATAAGTTCCGCTTTATTAAATTTATACAGTAAGGATTAAACAATAATTTATTTCCGTTTCCGCGTTGAACAGAATCCGCTTTCTTCTTCTCTAGTAGTCAAACTGAGGATACTGTAGGTGGGTTGCACCAAATAGCTTTTGGTTGCACGAGTCGGGGGTGGGGTGGCCGATGCAAGCGCCATCTATTGCCTCTCCCGAGAAACAAAGCGTCCGCCATATTGTTGTAAAAGCCGGAGTAAATACGTGTGGTGAGAACAGGCGCGGATTCAAGGGGGGGTCACGGGGGTCATGACCCCCCTCCCCCCGCCTCAAACGGAGACCATTTTTATTTGCAAACTCGAAAAACGAAAGTACAATAACCAGACAAATAAAACTTGGCGAATTTTAACTGAAAAACAGTTTTTTTTTTCATTTTATTCAATACTGAAAATATCTTTATTGCAATTATTACGTTCTGTTACAACTGTACATATTTACAACTTCATGCCTGTTATATAAAAACGATTATTTATATAACAAAATCAACTCGTCTATTTTGTTTAGCAAACCTTGTGATTACCGAATCGATGTCTATAGTGATGTCACGATGAATGTGCAGCAATGCACGGATAGGAATTTGGGGCTCTTTTCGCACCAAAAAATTTTGCCGACGTCCAAACTGCAAACTTGGTTGTCAATTTAAGCTGTGACTTTCTCCCTTTGTCGGTACCAACTCGACTTGCCGAAACTGTAACCTACCTTGATACTTTTCTCGAAGCTCGATGTAAAATTCGCAAAACACGCCCTTGCAATTTGTACGAATATTTTTGGTGCGCTAAACGCATCAAATTTCTATCCATGTAGCTTGCAAAAAAATTGGTCTGGTTTTGTACGTTTGGTTATTTTGTGATTGCGTTTTTAGTGATACCATTTTTCTTAACAATTTCGATTCTGTGACCCCCCCCCCCCCCAAAGCCAAACTCTAGATCCGCGCCTGGGTGAGAAGCGTGGGAGCATCAACTTTTAGTAATAAAAATGCCTTTTGTGGAGAAGTATTTGTCAACCCTGACTCAACCCTTCAAACATCCGACCAAAAGGTTGGATTTTTGTTCACTGCCTGAGATTATAATTTTGCTGACACTGTTCGAACGAGGTACGGTGGTCGGTGCCCGACGGAAGTGAAGTGCGATTTCGGCAGTGATGCGGGCATTCGGCTTCACACAATCATCCATGTCCAGGGTGTATGGTGAATGGTTGAATGTGGGCGTCACTGACCGTCCAGCTACCCTCGATGACCGTGATTGGCGACATCTGAGACGGATTGTCAATAGTGACAGAAGGGCAACAGTGCAACAAATCACGGCTCAATTCATCACAGGCCGTGCTAGACGCGTCTCTCAGCTGTCTATCCGTAGGAACATGGGTTCCATGAGGGTATGGAAGCCAGCGCCGCACACGGGTGCCACTGTTAACCCAATGTCATCGACACAACGACGCTCATGTGTCGCCAACACAAGGGGGTGGACACTGGAACAATGGCGTAACGTGATATGGTCGAAAGAATCATGATTTCAATGCACCATGCCGATGGGAGGCACCGTGTTTGGGGCAGACCACATGATTATGAATCGATGGATCCCGCCTGCTTCGAAGGTGTGGTCCACGGAAGTGGTGTCTCTGTTATGGTCTGGGGTGCATGTTCCTGGTATAGAATGGGCCCCCTGGCTGTTCTGGAAGAGACTTTGATGTTCTGCGATATGTTGAGCTGCCAGAGGCCCTACATGCTATTAGGTAACCAACCCATAATAATAATATCGTATGGCCTCGGATGCCGAGTGCAAGCCTTGTTAATTGACACCCAGGGGGCAGCTTGCGTGTCGAATTTTATGTTCCTTGGAGCGCTATGAATGTCAAGGAGGTTAGATATCTAAGCTCCTTGACGATATACCGCTTTCTAGTAGAGAAATTAGGAACTTGGTGTTGGCGGAAAATTCCGCTTTCCTCTTCATTTCTCCGTTGGTCTTTCATTTCAAATCTTCCTTAATTTGATCCATATTCCTCTTCCACAATCCCACACACGCTCTGCATCATGGCAAACGAGTGATATGCAAAAGTGTTTTGATGTGTATGTCTGATCTAGAAGCACAAGCTCGCCCCTTGACACTGCCAGTTAAGGGGAAAGAGATATGTCATTCTTTCCGCAGTCGGAAGTAAAAGCCAGACTTGCATGAGTGAAAGGTACTTGTATGCGGAATCCGAAGCACTTGTCGTGGCGTTTAACCTCAAAAATCTCATTACCTAACCGGGAATAGTAGCCTAAGTAAGTAAGTTGTTCGGCGAGGTAACATCTAGTCCTGTGACGTGTGAGGATCTGAGGACTACACCGAAATAATCCGTTCTTTGTCCTACTGTGAATATGCGCTTGCTTAGCTTTGCATCGAAGGCGCCGTGGCTTAGTTGGTTAAAGCGCCTGTTTGGTAAACGGGAGATCGAGGGTTCGAATCCCTCCGGTGCCTCGCACGTCAAGTTTTAAAGAGTGAGAATCAAAATTTGCTGTCTCTCAGTCGGTCAACCCGATTGTAATGTGTGGTTCCCTAATACTGAAAAAAAAAATATTATTATATTAATAAATAGCCTCTCTTCTTAATCTCTTGTACATTTTTAGCCTACTTTCGATTTTTGCAAAAAATGAAAGTAGACTTATGAGATCAACACAGGGGGAAAAAAGTGTGTCTGTCTGTGTGTGTGTATGTGTGTGTGTGAGTCTGTGTGTGTGTGTCTGTCTGTGTGTGTGTGTGTGTACTCTGAATGTCTGTCCCCCCCCCCCCTATCAATTCGAACACGGTGAATGCGAATTGAACGAAATTTGGTACAAAGGTAGCACTAGCAAAGGACACCTCAGTGTCATGTTTTATATCGCCGCCATCTTGACGGAAACGTAATGGCGGCCACACAAATGTTCAAAGCTTAAATCAAATTACGACTAACCTAATCATCCGATCTCTACCAAATTTTGCAACTACATACCTTTATGGGGGGAGCATCCTTTGACCAAACCAATAGGTCATCAGCGTAATAGTTTGCGGATGGCGGCCATCTTTGTGTGAAAATCTATTCCCCCTATTAATTCGAACACGGTGCAACCGAATGGAACGAAATTTGGTACAGAGGTAGTACTAACAAAAGGCACCTCAGTGTCATGTTTTATATCGCCGCCATCTTGACGGAAACGTAATGGAGGCCACACAAATGTTCAAAGCTTAAATCAAATTACGATTAACCTAATCATCCGATCTCTACCAAATTTTGCAACAACATACCTTTATGGGGGGAGCATCCTTTGACCAAACCAATAGGTCATCAGCCTAATAGTTTGCGGATGGCGGCCATCTTTGTGTGAAAATCGATTCCCCCTATTAATTCGAACACGGTGCAACCGAATGGAACGAAATTTGGTACAGAGGTAGCACTAGCAAAGGGCACCTCAGTGTCATGTCTTATATCGCCGCCATCTTGACTGAAACGTAATGGCGGCCACACGAATGTTCAAAGCTTAAATCAAATTACGATTAACCTAATCATCCGATCTCTACCAAATTTTGCAACTACATACCTTTATGGAGGGAGCATCCTTTGACCAATCTAATAGGTCATTCACCTAATAGTTTGCGGATGGAGGCCATCTTTATGTCAAAATTGATTCCCCCTATTAATTCGAACACGGTGGAACCGAATGGAACGAAATTTGGTACAGAGGTAGTACTAGCAAAGGGTACCTCAGTGTCATGTTTTATATCGCCGCCATCTTGACTGAAACGTAATGGCGGCCACACGAATGTTCAAAGCTTAAATCAAATTCGATTAACCTAATCATCCGATCTCTACCAAATTTTGCAACTACATACCTTTATGGAGGGAGCATCCTTTGACCAATCTAATAGGTCATTCGCCTAATAGTTTGCGGATGGCGGCCATCTTTGTGTCAGAATCAATTCCCCCTATTAATTCAAACACGCTGAAACCAAATGGAACGAAATTTGGTATAGAGGTAGCACTAGCAAAGGGCACCTCAGTGTCATGTTTTATATCACCGCTATCTTGATGGAAACGTAATCGCGGCCACCCAAATGTTAAAAGCTAAAATGTAATTACGACCAACCTAATAATCTAGTCTCTACCTAATTTTGCAACACCATATCTTTATGTGGGAAACATATTCTGACCAAACTGCAAGAACATCAGCCCAATAGTTTGCAGATGGTGGCCAAGTATGTGTGCAAATCGATTCCCCTATCAATTCAAACACGGTGAAACCGAATTGAACGAAATTTGGTACAGAGGTAGCACTAGCAAAGGGCACCTCATATTCATGTTTAATATCCCTATAGCACGTTGTATTTCAACAAGCTCCTACAACCAACATTCAATCATACTCCTTGAAAAGGACAAAGAGTTATAACAATACCCATGCATTTAGGAGAAAGTAGGCTATATGTTCTTTACTGAACATCTTGTTTCAATTGGGTACAATCATGTTGACCGACTGAAAAACATTAAATATCGATTACTAAGGCAACACTGAAAAAATGGCTTCCAACAGGATAATAAAAGAGAGAAAGTCTTCAAGACAATATTTTCAAAATTCATTAGTTTCATATTTAGTCTTTGTTCAGAGCTATTCCTGCACCTGCAGTTGAGGCCACTTCCCCAGTTGTATCCCCCGACCCGATGTTTAAAGCTCGAGGACACTGATCTGGGAGGCGGTAAAGGTGGGATCCCTCGTTGCGTCCGAAGGAAATGCCAACCCTGGAGGGTAAACCGACAAA
This sequence comes from Meconema thalassinum, assembly GCA_946902985.2. NCBI lineage: Eukaryota > Metazoa > Arthropoda > Insecta > Orthoptera > Tettigoniidae > Meconema > Meconema thalassinum. The sequence goes on along the minus strand of OX336392.1, from coordinate 302,083,254 downwards.
GAAAAGAAATGAAGTAAGTAGCTGAATCAGTCATATTGGTTGGAGAGGATATTAGTTGCACCCAGCACACGCTATGATAGCGGTTGTAGATACGGATCGGCTGTTTACGGAAGCGCACGAACTTGCACCATAACGTTCTCAAATAATTACTGAACTGATGGATCGCGGGATCCTCCGTTCTAGTGCCCTTGCTGGTACTGCCTACATACACAATAATTCAACATCAAGATTATTTACATATTTATTCATATCTTGGAAAGTTTCACTATTGGGTGTCACCCCCGAGGTTCGAGTTTGAATCTCGTATCTGTAAAGAAATGTAATTCTGATCTGAGGGCTGGTGTGGTAAAAAACTGAGTTGGATTCCCACCTAAGACATCCTGGAAGTGGTTTCCCACTTATACTCCAGACAAATGTAAAGTTCCTAACGTAAAGCCACGGCTGCTTCCTTGATTCTTACCCTGAATTAGAAATACACAATACAAATTCTTCGTACACCCAAAGACACGGGGCTAAGCGACCACCATGGCAAGCCCCTCAAATGAGACAGCAACCATATATTGATATTTTAAGGGAGATCGCCGTTCCGTGAGGTGGGGTAAGATATCATTAACAAAGTCCGATCGTTAGCAGAGCTTTCAAAATTTACATAGTAATCCGTCAGTTATGCGTACAAATTTCAGTATAGGGTATGAGGAAAATTCGCGTTGCAGAACCACCCACCACGAAATAACGATTTTAAAACGTTCGTCCGGGATTTGAACCCAGGACCTCTCGCACGTGAAGCAAGAATCATACCCCTAGACCAATGAGCCAGTTTTGTAGGCATTGTTTACACGCTGTCTATGTTGAAGTGGAGTGAATAAGCGGGCCGCTTCTCTGTTACGTAACCAGATAGCTAAGCTGCTTGACATTCCCACATCAGAGCCATTGATAAGCTTGTTCATTCCATTAAGGACATCTATCTCATCAAGCACCGTGCTCTTCGGTATGTGTTCAATTTGTCTGACCAATGTACTGTATTTGTCTGAGAGAGATTGGAAAACTCCAGAAGAAAACCAACTTTGTACGGTGTCGTGTCGAATGCGACCCGTGCCGCTAGCGACACACCAATTTGCCACTAGCGACCCAAGCACTGATGTATCGGTGGAATCTGGAAATTTCTATTCCACTTAGGTTAGGTTAAGCGCAGTAAAAATTGAAGAGCTTATTTCCAAAGTGATGTAAATCCAAAATTGATGGTTTTTCTGTTTTTTCTTTTATAAGCAAGTTTATAGGTTCTCTCAATGTATAATAAAGGGTTTAAGTCGCAATACGTCGTATATCCATATTAACAGAGATCTAAAAACTACGTTTATTTGCAAAGTGACGTAACTCCACGTGTATTTATTTCCAATGTGTCTTATATCCATGTTGACCAATCCGATGGCTCTCTGGACATCACGTGATAAATCAAGGCCATGGCTAACTTTGAACAATATGTAGAACGTCAGTTTGTGTTTGTTGTGTTTAAACCATTTAAACGTTCATAAATGCCACTCAAAACGTATGGCAATATATGATTTATTTCCAAAACGCCCTAACTCCAACTTAGAGGAGACGATTACCACATTTTCAAATGATAGGAGATTTTTAAACTTAGTGTCAGGATGAGCATAAAAGTAATGAATGAAATTACATTATATTCATAATCCTATCTGAATTTAATTATACAGTACGAAGAAACAAAAACGCGATTTCTAAAGTAATGCATTTCATGGATTTAAGTAAATTTGGAAATAAGATCTTCAATTCTTCTCTCGAACAATGGGTCGCATCGGGCAATGTGAGCTAGTAACTGGGTCGCTACAGCCACGATTTTTACCGGGTCGCATTCGGCACGGTCGCACTCGGCACGTAACCCTTTGTACAGACTGGATCAACAGCCCCTTATTATTTAGTTTTATGAAACCCAACTAACATTACAATTCTCTTTTTCTGTTGTCAATTTTACCCTCCAGGTTGGTGTTTCCCACGGACTCAGCGAGGGAACTCACCACTACCGCCTCTATGGGCAGTGTCCTGGAGCTTAGAACATCTGGTTGGAGTGGATACAACTGGGAAGGTGTGATCAGCACTTCGCCCAGGCGGCCTCACCTGCAAAGCGAACAGGGGCCTCACGAGGGATGGGAAGGGATAGAAGATTGGGATGGATAGGCTAGGAAGAGGGAAGGAGGCGGCCGTGGCCTTACAGTAGGTACCATCCCGGCATTTGCCCGAAGACGAAGTGGGAAACCACGGAAAACCACTTCGAGGATGGCTGTGGTGGGAATCAAACCCCCTCTACTCATTTGGACCACCCGAGGCTGAGTAGACCCGGGGCGGCAGCTAACCATCCGTGCATAGTAACGAACCAAATACATTGGTCGGTGACTCACTGACTTATTCGTAACGCCACACTGGTTTCAGAAAAGACCCTATGTTAGCAGTATTGGAATAGACGAGAATGTCAGGTAACACGGCGGGCTGTCAACAGGCTTCTCAATTCACGCCTGCTCCTACCTTGCCTCTGCCCTTCATCCCGCAAGTTCACAGAGCTTGGAACAGAGCAGTACTGGAGACCGCCATTGCACGAATGGAACGGCCTGCTATGTTGCCGGACATGAACTGTATCGAACATGTTTGGGATAAGCTGAAGCGTGCTATTGACCAGCATCCACGCCCTCCCATAACCCGCCAAGAGATCATGGAGGCTGCGTCGAAGAGTGGGATCACCTGCTTCAAGAGGACCTGGACAACTTAATCCGTGGTATGCCACGGCCAGTAAGAACCCTGCTGGACGCCCGTGGTGGCCATGTCCCTTATTGAAACGTCAGAGGATGGCAAGATTACAAAACATATCAGTCCCTGTTTAACAGGCCAAATGTCTTCCTGTTTGTAATTTCCTTTTCACACATGAATAAAGTGTGCAGGATTTGTCTGAATGCCGTCTCTTTTGTAATAACATCGTCTATAATCCCACACACGCTCTGCATCATGGCAAACAAGTGATATACAAAAGTGTGTTGATGTGTATGTCTGATCTAGAAGCACAAGCTCGCCCCTTGACACTGCCAGAAAAGGGGAAAGAGATACGGTATGTCATTCTCTCCACAGTCCGAAGTAAAAGCCAAACTTGCATGAACGAAGGTAGCCTACTTGTTTGCGGAATCCGAAGCGTTTCACCTCAAAAATCTCATGACCTAACCGGGAATAGTAGCCTCAGTAAGTAAGTTGTTCGGCGAGGTAACATGCATACAGTAGACCTGTGACGTGCGAGGATCTGAGGACTACACCGAAATAACCCGTTCTTTGTCCTCCTGCTGTGAATATGCCCTTGCTTTGCTCTGGATAGAAGGCGCCGTGGCTTAGTTGGTTAAAGCGCCTGTCTAGTAAACAGGAGATCGAGGGTTCGAATCCCTCCGGTGCCTCGCACGTTAATTTTTAAAGAGTGAGAATCAAAATTTGCTGTCTTTCAGTCGGTCAACACGATTGTAATGTGTGGTTCCCTAATACTGAAAAAAATATTATTATATTAATAAATAGCCTCTCTTCTTAATCTGTTGTACATTTTTCAATAGGGTACAATCGTGTTGACCGACTGAAAAACATTAAATTTCGATTACTAAGGCAACACTGAAAAAATGGCTTCCAACAGGATAATAAAAGAGAGAAAGTCTTCAAGACAATATTTTCAAAATTCATTAGTTTCATAAATTATATAGTCCTTGTTCACAGCTATTGCTGCGACAGGTCACTAGTATTATTGAATGACCTGGATGTCAGAACCTATGCCTACATAGAACCCAATAACGTAACAATATTTTATGTAGTTACATTAGCCTCCGATTATCTCTGCATTGTGAACACATGCAGCCTCGGTAGCGCAGTAGGCAGTCTCATAAGGTCGTGAGTTCGATCCTCACCCGAGGCTCTGATTTTTTAGTCCTTGAATTCAAAGGTCTAGCTGTTTTGTGTTGTTGGTTCATTGAAAACAGGATTTGCAACATCGTGGACATGTAGCCCTGTGTACTTCGGTGTGTGTGGAATCTTTCTGATAACCTGAATTATTGTAATGGTTCTAGTGAAAGAGGTAACGTTGTGCCTTTGCTGGTACTGCCTACATATACAATAATATTCAACACCAAGGTGATTTACATATTTACTCATATCTTGAGTGCCACCCCTGAGGTTCGAGTTTGGATCTCGTATTTGTAAAGAAATGTAATTCTGATCTGAGGGCTGGTGTGGTAAAAACTGAGAAGTAATGGTTTTCCGTGGTTTCCCACTTATACTCCAGACAAATGCCAAGATAGTTCCTAACGTAAAGCCACGGCTGCTTCCTTCCGAATCTTCCCCTGAATTAGAAATACACAATACAAATGCTTCATACACCCAAAGACATGGGGCTGAGCGACCACCATGTCAAGCCCTTCAGTGAGGGAGATCGTCGGTCCGTGAGGAGGGGTAATATATTATTAACAAAATCCGTTGCAAACAAGGCCGTCCCTTAGTAGAGGTATCAGTGCGTTCAAAATTTACGTAGCAATCCGTCAGCTATGGGTACAAAACTCAGTATAGGGTATGAGGAAAATTTGCGTTGCAGAACCACCCACCACGAAATAACGATTCTAAAAGATATTGAGCTCGTCCGGAATGTGAACCTGGGACCGCTCGCACCCGAAGCGAGAATCATACCCCTAGACCAACGAGCCAGGTAGGAAAGATTTCTTTACACGCTGTTTATGTTGAAGTGTACTGGATAAGTGAGCCAATAGGGATGTAGCCGGAGAAAGTTCGCGCCAGATAGCGCTCATGTAGTACTGGGTAAGCGCAAGACGATCGTCTTATGTTTCTCCCAGTCAGCTGCGAGGTATGTGTAAATTTTGACCGAGTTTTCTAAGCAAAAGTTAATTATATCTTCTCTAATTTTACTCCAAGACTATATTAATTCATTCTATAGATATATCTCCTAATATATTATGGACGATTTTCAGCGTTTAGGCGTTAAACAGCTGCAAAATGAGCTACGGACCAGAGGCGCTAAAACTAGCTCGAGGAAGGAAGAATTAATACAGCGTTAATATCAAAATTCTAACACGCTTTATTATTGAAATAATGAATATGAGTCGGCATGCTTTTTCCTAAAGATTGCAATTACTTGAGTATTGTGGACCTATGTTGATAAATACATTTCCATAAGATTTAAATCATAAATAGAGATTTAAATATTCACTTGCTGCCCTTGTTTATAGACTTCGATTCTTTTTTTTTTTTTTTTTTTTAAGGTTGATAGCTTACATGAAACAGTCATGTTTTAAGGTAAACATAATCAAAGAAAGTTGATACCGGTATTGTACTGGTATACCTCGAAAACACATCGCAACGTGTTTGGTTCTTATGTAATTTTGTCAATTTCTCAATAAGAATCGTTCCCGTACCCCTGGGAAAGGACTTGAGGGTCCATTTTTTTTTGAAATTTAAGAATCCCTGCTTTTGGGCCACGAACTGTTTCCATTCATCTGACTATGTCTCAAGAATGTAGAAGTCAGTCGCTACCACATTCTCCGTCGGGCAGATGGAAGTTGACGATTAATTCTGATTTCAAGAAATCAATTATAATACGTTTGTGAGTGTTAATGTTGCGACATTTATTATTTAAGTATTTGTCCGAGTATTGATGTCTTTGAAAATGGGAGTCAGAATGTTACATTCACTTCTTCGTGTATATTGACGATTTCTTCCCGTACTTGAATGGAGATTATTTCTGCAGATTCCGATATTGTAGGCTTATCGTGATAATCCGGCATTTTTCTTGTGTATGGCCTCTTCCTTATTTTTGTTGTGTTCGTGGTCCACGGAAAAAGCGTTGGAAGCCCGGTTTTAATCTTGCTCTCTCACCTTCAAATACCAACGCTTAAATTCAGTGGTTGTTATCGAAATGTCTAATCAGTTTATAGGTACAAAATAGGAATTATTTCCCTTTGTAAATCACACTTATCCAACACAGTTTTCGTGGAAATCATCGGGTTGTAAATGATGGGAACACACTTTAATCTATTCGGTCAGATTTTTCTCGTCGAAATTTTTCCTTCTAATAGCACGTAACCATTTCTTCCTCATATATTTATTTTGTGGAAATTGGTGAAACGAATTTCCCTGATTTTTGCAAAGAGGAACACTGCAATAGCTCGGCATAGTCACGAAAATAACAATTTAAACAACTTAAATTCGTACATATTAGCGGCATGAGAACACAGGAGACAAATGAAGAGCGCCTTGCGCTTACCCAGTACAACAGCAGTGCGCTCTATGGGTGCTAGTTCTATACATCCCTATTCTCTGTTACGTAACCTGATAGCTAAGCTGCTTGACATTCCAACATCAGAGCCATTGATAAGCTTGTTCATTCCATTATGGACATCTGGCTCATCAAGCACCATGCACCATGTCTTCAATTTGTCTGACCCATGTATTGGTCTGGAGAGAGATTGAAAACCCCCGGGAGAAAGCCACACACTTCGACACCCACCTTTGTACAGAATGGATCACCAGCCCCTTATTATTTAGTTTCATGAAACCCAACTAACATTACAATTCTCCTGATAGTCGATATTGCTCTGCGCCCTGCCTGTGTGACAGCAATGTAAACTGAGCCATGGGCCTAGCAAAGGAAAAACGACCGTAATCACTTCTGCGCCAAATACTAAGGACCATTCTACGAACATGTCATTTATTGCTTCTCGAAGAACACACGAGTCGCCACCGTAGCGTGGCGGTCAGCATGATTAGCTGCCACCCCGGAGGTCCTGGGTTCGATTCCCGGCTCTGCCACAAAATTTGAAAAGTGGTATAAGGACTGGAACGGGGTCTACTCAGCCTCTGGTGGTCCAAATGAGTAGAGGGGGTTCGATTCCCACCTCAGCCATCCTCAAAGTGATTTTCCGTGGTTTCCCACTTCGTCTTCGGGCAAATGCCGGGATAGTACTGCCCCCGTAAATTGAATTATACTGAGACCACGGTGGCTGTATTGGCATATGTGAATAAAGTTATGGCCGTCATAGTTGTGACGTGTATATTCATAACGTAGGCGTGGATGACGCAACGCTCGAGCAAGTAGGCTGGCTGAGCTTAGATTCTTGCTGACGTCACGATTTTGTTCGAGAAGGATCTTAGATTTACGACGCAGTCGCAGGGAAGCAAGTAAACGTGCTGAGGAAGAAGTTACGCTATTGGAGGAGAGGCTCGAACCAATGAATGATAGCTTGAAGGGAGACGGAGATTACTGAAACTACCATATTTAATAACTTTTGGCATGCAGAATTGTGGAAAACTATTTTCAGTTATGGCATTGATTTGGAATTTTGAAGAAATTAATTATATGTTTTTGAAATCTGAAAATCCGTCAAGAATAGCCAAAGTTGGAACTTCGAGTAATGATAGAAGAAGAAGCTATGGTAGGGATGGATACGCCCCTTCAAAGTTGATAAAAGGCCTTGCACAGCAGAGAGGAGCTTCTCACTTCGTGGTTTTATTCTGACTTCATAGTCTGACTTCGTGTTCTGTTAGAACAAGCATATCGTCATAAGCAAGCGTGGCAGAGCCCACAGCATCGAACAGTATTGGGTATCCAGCAGTGCAATTTTACTGTTACTAAATCTAGGCGAAGTTGGAGCGCACACATAAACGATTCTACAAGTTTATCTATCAAGAATTAGCTACTGCATTTATACTAATTCAATAGTGCATTACAATATTGAGGCGTGTGCGAAAGTTGAACATGTTCATTATAATACTTCAGAAGATAATCGCATTTAAAGACTGCAGAGAAAAGTGTTTTTCTCGAATCCTGAGAAGCATTTTTACTACCACATTCTACGCTACGGCAGACACGTGTATTGCAACCGTGATACTGAAGATTACATTTGGTGATACAACGCTACATTCTACAATGGAACTTTACAATCTGGCAGTACTTTCGACTAACATTATAATGGAAGTGGAGATGGAAGACTAAAACTTTAATGCAATTGGGACATACATCAGTAGTGTGAAGTAGCAACATGGAGCTTCGATAATCGTCATTCTACAAAGACGAGCATGTAGTGAACATTCAGCTACACTCATGCATCGTAATCCATCGCTGAATTACATCAAATGGCAGTGGAAATAAATTCATACTCCACAATTATGAACATTTCTGCGGAAATATTTGCAATGAACTTCATGGCTGATTTCTACAAGAACTTCAGGGAACTTTCAAGAGGGGCAAGGGTTTTTCCCAGCACACAAAGAAGAGTTTTGCCAGAGGGATGTCTATCGTCTACACGGAGCAGTGCGATTTCCGGAGCAGGAAGATGTTCTATTCTCCGAGGGCGCAGGTTCCAGGTTCGAGGTCGGTGCACATCTATCCTGTGGTGAAATGGAACCAGCAGCAGTCTTCTGTGAAATTTTCTTCTAGAACTTAAATCCAACAGATAAGGTAGCCGTGAACGTTTCTTGATTTATTTGAGCCATTTTAGTGAGATCTGAGCAACTATCTTTCCCATATTTTCTGTCATATATTTGATTGCCCCATATTCTTTTGCTAGATGTTTCTGTACTCTGTACACTTTGCAGCTTTATGCCATTTTCTTCGATTTATTGGGACATTATTATGTCATTTGCATATTTAAACATTTTGGATCAGTTTATATTGAAGTTAAATATTCTTTCGAGAATTTGAATTTTTCTTGTAGTCACGATTTGACTGTAAAGTTAACGATTTTCTATGGCAAGTTTGAATTCAGACAGCGTGTCGTTTTATTAAAGTAATTCTTTCCAGTAAATTACTTTGACCAATTTTCTGTCATCCTCAAGAAAGAAGAATGATTAAAAGATTTTAGAGCGTTAAAATCTACTACTTTATCTACGATCTTGGAAATACTAGTCGTTTTTATGAACATGATTGAAACACAGACATGTTTAGTCAATTCTGTAATACCATTGCATTATAGACAATTTTATGAAATATGAACTTTGAATACGATTTATTCAGTACACTATAGTAATGAACATTTGATAGGAGATTTTCTCAATTCTAGATTGAATCAATAATGTTTGCATTTTCTGGTCTATTTGCATTCTATTCGACTATTTCTGCAGTTAAATGAATTTTACTTGAATATAGTATTTTTATACTGCGATAATTATGATGAGATTAATTCATTTTGATAGACCAGGGAGGCGTGTCTAATCGTATTTGCTATTAAATTTATTTGTGACTGGCAAATTTTTACTTCATATCGCTTCATGAATGAAACCCACGAAGGTTAAATATAATAACAATTTTCGATACAATTGATGAATATAAGAATTTTTAAAGAGGAACTATGGATGTATAATCGGTAGTTCAGTGGACGTGTAAAAGTCGCTGATGAATAATGCCCTTTAATAAGTGAAGGAGGTTCCCACAGTAATATTGATGATGATGATGAATTTATAAGTGGAGGTTTTTTGTGTGTATTGTGGAAGATTTTGATGCCATATATAATGAGTTATATGATGAATTATGGGCCAATTTTGTGCGTTTGTGCGAGGTATGTTTCCGCTGAGTTGTATTGTTCAGGTCCATTGAAAATTATTCATGTGAAGTTACTGTTAAAATTAACAAGAGTGATAAATTGATTGAATTATAGATTTTGAATGGAGGTTACCGTCACAAATAATAATTATTAAACCTTATTAAACCTGAATCTAAAATTTAAATATAAGTAACCTTCATCGGTCGATTATATTACCACGATTTAAGAAAATATCAACCGGATAAACGTGCGGTTAATGTATTTCAAATATAAATAAAATATAAATAATGTAAATAACTATGTAAATATCTATAATAATAATTTGAAACAAACGGGATTAATAGAGGCGTGTAAAAAAATTTCAATTGTCGTTTGACTAAGTTATGAACAATCTAAATGTTATAAATAATTATTGAACACTATGATATAACATTATGCGTTTTGCTATTAACATTTAAACAACGCTAGTTCGATAATTGGAATAAACATTTAAATAAGATTTGAGATTAACAGAGTAATCCATTGCAATGTGAACGGAACTTGTATAAATTTTGCGTGATAATATTTGAGTTGAGATGTGAGCATTTAAATTGTTTTGAATGAGAGCTAGACTCTGCGTTGGCCAGCATTTGGTGACTCTGGTTAGGCAGCTGCGTCCATTTGACGAAGCAAGCATGCAACACTGCTTAGGGTGTATTGCAGGTGGCCAGATAACTGAATGGTGGAGGTCAAGGTCAACTACTTAGCGGCCTTGCGGTTATTAATAAATGTGTGTCAATGAACTAAATTATGAAGTTCATGAACAAGGAAACAAATGCTATATGTCTCGTCCCAGCTCCCTTATCCATTCCAATGTGCATTGTTGTTCTTTTGAGCTAGAGAAAGCTGATTTTTTGTATGTGAAGTCTACAGTCCTACAGGAGGACATGGTTGCATCGACAATGGCTTCAGACAGCCATAACTATTTTGTTGTTAAATTTTGTTAATTTTTTTTTTCTTTATGTGAAATAAATAATGTGCAGTTTAAATTTTCTGGTCTCCGACTTGGTTCATTTTAAATATCGTGGTGGAGGTTATTGTGAGGGCATACTATTAAGTGATCCAGTTGAAAACCCAGACCCGAGATTAAATTGAATAGGTAAGTAAAAGGTAAGTATGAAACCCCGTATATTTTGGTGTGTTCCACAATAATTTCATGTTAACTACTGTGCTCTAATCTCGGTAGTATCTGTCAGTGCCATTTTCATTGATGTAGCTGTGCCGGTGCAATCGATTATTGGCAATCCGATTGCGGGGGCGGATTTCTGACAGCCTACTATCCGGATTATCGGGGACAGTACCTACTGTAAGGCCACGGCCGCCTCCTTCCCTCTTCCTCGCCTATCCATCCCACTCTTCCCTCCCTTCCCATCCCTCATGAGGCCCCTGTTTGCTTTGCAGGTGAGGCCGCCTGGGCGAAGTGCTGATCACAACTCCCCAGTTGTATCCATCCCTACCAGATGTACCAGGCTCCAGGACACTCCCATAGAGGCGGTAGTGGTGAGTTCCCTCGCTGAATCCGTGGGAACCACCAACCTAAAGGGTAAATTGACTAAATAAAATAAAAATAAAATAAGAACACACGTTCATACAACACAATCGAATGAATAGTTTACGCCACGTGATCTGTATTAGTAGAAACTTAAATGAACACTATAAACCATGATTGACATGCATACTAACGTATGAGGAGGAACGCCCATAGCTAACTAGTGCCCCTGTTTACTTTGCAGGCGAGGCAGCCTGGGCGACGTGCTAGTCACACTCCCCAGTTGTATCCCCCGTCACAGAGACTCAAGTCCCAGGACACTGCCCTTAGTGGTGTTTTAGGTGGGATCCCTCGCTTAGTCCGTGGGAAAATCCAACCCTGGACGGTAAAAACGATAACGAAAACGAAACGAAAAAGATGACAACTTTATTTGACGTGTACATATTCAGATTTTTTCATGTAATACCACATTGGAACACTATGAAACGTTCATGGAATCCAGCCTGAAAATGCATGTGCTCGCTATATTATAGAAGGCTACTAGTACCCCCTCCCCAATAAAATCAACTGTGATCTCTCGTATCATTTCCGTAGTAAGACATAGGTAAAGTTGTCGACACAGACGATAAAACTTAAGTTAAAAGATCTAGATCAAGAACCTAACTTGTATCGAACCCCGATTCTTTCAATCGGGAGTCCAACGCGTCACAGAGACTTAAACGTTGTATTTAGTGCAGAATACCTCACAAAGATAGATAGTGAGAACTTTTGCGTTAGACTCTAAACTTTCTTTATCTAAAACGTTCTTATTGGTTCGAATACGATTTTAGTCGTCGGACATTGGAAATAGTTATGTTCACGTTCAAGGATAAGATTCATTTTCATTTCTTCTGTTGTGATAGCTTTGAAATGTGTAGGTGTTCGCTTAACCCACGGCCACCTCAATCGCATCACCTAGCCACGTGCGTTTCCACTGCAATGTGGGTAGCAGAAACATTACGTTCTGGAGCTATGAGAATATTTAGGAATATTGTAATGTTCCCGTGGCTATGGGCTGTTCTCAATACAACTTCCGTGCACTCTTAACACTTAAACTCTCATTCATTGGCATTTGTAGACTAATCAGTGAGGTGTCTACACTGGTATGATTAATATACCCTCATCCATAAATTCGTATTGCTTACAAGCTAAAAATCAGAGTTTTAAGTAGCTACCAATGGCTGGAAATTACCCAGTGAAATGTTTCGCAAGTGTATTTTCAGCATCGTAGTCAATTTTAGAAAAATAGTTGCCTCAAAGAACAACCAGTTACAAGGTGGAGAAGAAGGTTCAAAGGTTTCTTTAATTCAAATTACTCGTCAGTAGGACTAATAGTTCATAGCCATGAGCCAATGAACATGAGACTTCGTTTTGCTGATCTCAGCGGCGTCAATATTTGAGGTTTCTTTTTAAACTTTAGGGGCTTGGACATCGTGATCATCTCATTCTTGTGTTCTTGTGTGTGATTAAATTTGTCAATTTTTTTTCCTCAGAGACCTAGTGCAGGTCTTTCTATTCGACGCCTGTGGGCGACCTGCGCGTCGGGATGAGAGATGGAATTGATTAAGGTGAATGAAATTGGAGAAGGATGTGGAAGGAAGCGGCCGTGGCCTGTCAGAAGGTACCGAATACTGTTTTATATTTGTCGATAAGAATAAAGAATGGTTTACATCCCGAGGTTACAGAAGGCTTTGACGCAACACGTGCGGTGGCCTGAGTGAGACTGTTTTTTTTTCTCCTTTAAAACAAGATGGTCAAATTTTGAACACTTGCTACACTGAATATAGGAAACCTTGCTTTCGTTCTACAGATCATTATGTCGTCGTCCAATTTGGCTACGTACCATCGGATAAAACGATCCTTTTCTGGACCGAATGAAAAACCTCTCGTTGGAACAGGTACAAAAGCGGCCATAGTACATCCGTTTAAACGGCAATAAGCAAAAAATATGTATCAGCCCGGGGATCGAACCTGCTGGCAGGTAGGCACGATTTAGCCACCTTAGCTACTAAGACCCATGGTGATCTGCTGGACGTATTGAATCTATTCGTAGGCCCCATGGACACATGTCCACACGTAAGGTGGTGAATTCGGACCTGTGATCGTTTTAAAATGTATTATAGTTAAGTCATTGAAATAACACTGCCGCCAATGATTTCTACTATATTCGCGAGCATGAACTCAACGGTAAAGTTGTACTAAGGCCATAAAGGAGCAGGTAGTAATGTTTTTAAGATGACTATGATATACACGTTAGTTGGGTTGCCTTCCTCCAAACAAAAAAGGGGGCTGGTGAACCACTCTGTATAAGTGGCATACTACTTGCAGAAAGAGCGTCCAATTATAGCGTGAATCTAGTAATCTCTTCATTGAGACCAGAACGTGACTTTTACGCTTGCATATACGTGGCATTTACACACCTTGTTTCCTTATGCCATCTTCTGGGGGACATTACCAAATCAAATTAGTAACACTGGTCACTACTGCACCTGAAATAGGTGCTGCATTACGTAAATATGTGTTTTATTTATTGCTCTATTACCAACGGCAGCCATGGTCCGAAAGCGCATGATTCTCTTTCAAATGTTAACAAGGTGCACACACCGAGGCGCACACATTGTTGCCAAAATGTGGGATACAATATACACCACACTATTTAAAGACGACAACAATCAGGGGAGCATATATGGCTAACGCGGCCCGCAGGCTAAAACCATTGTCAAGACCCAATGGTCAGATTGAGGCGCGGTCTTGGCCACTGGAAGCTAGCGGGGCACTGCTGTAACCATTGTCAAAAACCATTGATCTGAACGAGTTAGGCTGTAACCATTATAAAAACAAGATGTTCAGTAAAGAACATATAGCCTACTTTCTCCTAAACGCATGGGTATTGTTATAACTCGTTGTCCTTTTCAAGGAGTATAATTGAATGTTGGTTGCAGTAGCTTGTTGAAATACAACGTGCTATACGGATATTAAACATGAATATGAGGTGCCCTTTGCTAGTGCTACCTCTGTAAAAAGAAAATCATCAATTCGGTTTTACCGTGTTTCAATCGATATGGGGAATCGATTTGCACACATACATGGCCGCTATCTGCAAACTATTTGGTTGATAACATTGTAATTCAGTCAAAAAGTGCTTCCCACAAAAAGGTATGTTATTGCAAAATTTGGTAGAGATCAAATGATTAGGTTGGTCGTAATTTGATTTAAACTTTTAACATTTAGGTGGCCGCCATTCCGTTTCCGTCAATATGGCGGCGATATAAAACATGACACTGATCTGCCCTTTGCTAGTGCTACCTCTGTACCAAATTTCGTTCAATTCGGTTTCACCGTGTTTGAATTGATAGGGGGAATCGATTTGCACGCATACATGGCCGCTATCTGCAACTATTTGGTTGATAACATTGTAATTCAGTCAAAAAGTGCTTCCCACAAAAAGGTATGTTATTGCAAAATTTGGTAGAGATCAAATGATTAGGTTGGTCGTAATTTGATTTAAACTTTTAACATTTAGGTGGCCGCCATTCCGTTTCCGTCAAGATGGCGGCGATATAAAACATGACACTGATCTGCCCTTTGCTAGTGCTACCTCTGTACCAAATTTCGTTCAATTCGGTTTCACCGTGTTTGAATTGATAGGGGGAATCGATTTGCACGCATACATGGCCGCCATCTGAAAACTATTGGGCTGATGATCTTGAACAGTATTTTGTCAAAATATGCTCGCCGCATAAAGGTATGTTGTTGCGAAATTTGGTAGAGATCAGATTATTAGGTTGGTCGTAATTTGATTTAAGCTTTTAATATTTGGGTGGCCGCCATCACGTTTCCGTCAAGATGGCGGCAATATAAAACATGACACTGAGATGCCCTTTGCTAATGCTACCCCTGTACCAAATTTTGATCAATTCGGTTTCACCGTGTTTGAATAGATAGAGAGTAGTGGAGTGATGGTGCTTCCAACGAGTGTCATGGCCGCCGCGTGAGTCCAAGCCAATATCTCGCAAACCGATGGTTGGATTTTAATAAACGAGGTGTCGTTGGACTCGGGTTGACGCCCTCTTTCCAATGGACCACTCATTTCAACCCCTAAATAAAATCTAGCCCTACTAGGGGGTGAAATTGTAATTTTTTAGTGAAAGCCTCTTTTCAAATGGGACATGTATAAGGTGCGCTGCTAAAATGAACTTAAATGTTGTTGCTCATATCGCGCATGCGTTTTACGATATGCCGCTATGGATGAACATTTTTATTTTTTGTTTTGTACGCATGCGCACTGGGGATTTTTGTAAGAGGGCGAGCTCTTTGAAATAAATGATTGATAAGAAGGGGTTTTGGTAGTAAAGAGAGAGCCAGATAGTCGCCTACTTTCCTACGAAGTTTGGCAATATCTCTCGAACGCAAGGTCGGATTTGGACGTGTGACGTGTCAAATCGCTTGTTTGGAAGCCCTATACATGTTATTAATAGGTTAGAGTTTTGAGAATGAGGGAAACAGGCTTTTTGGGGTAAAACCATGATTTTAGACTTTTTCCGATATCTCACGAATGCATGGTCGGATTTAGTCCTATGACATGCCAAATGGCTTGTCTCGAAACCCTGTGTATTTTGGTAATAGGTTAAAGTTTTTGAGAATGAGGGAAACAGAATTTTTTGTTGTAAAACCGTGATTTTAGACTTTTTGTTATATCTCACAAACCAATAACGCCAGAGACGTATACGAGGGGTCGTAGGACTCGGGGTGATGCCCCTTTCCTCTCCCCTTTCGAATATAGTATTTATGTTTAAAAAATGCGAAAGGGTCTAACGACACTTTTGTTGAAAACATTTTAGTTTTTAAAACTTTTTCTTTTAATCTGTCTAAAATGTTCATGAAGAGTGGTTGCAGATAGAGACGATACCACTGGACACGTGTTTCAACGAAGCTATTACTGGCCACGGTGGTGATATACCAATACAGTATTCGCTATTTCGATGAGACGGCGGGTCGAGGGTTCGTTTTCCGATTTTTCCTATGATGGAATACCTAATACCTAAACCTCCTGAAGGGGGTCTTTAACATGTAAACGATTATGAGTGACATGACAAATGATAATTCCTTGATCAGATGAAGTTAGCTTTAGATAGAACAAACAGAACTTGGTTATATGTTGCTTGAAGTGAGTATAGAAAACAAACTTGCTGGGGCAGACTGACAGGATGTGGATGTTATTTGAGCTTATTGGAATGCATTGACTTGACTTGACAACAGGGCAATGAAAAAAGCACAGAGATGCTGAGGACACTTGAAGGTCAAACGATATGGCAACTATGGTGGGAGGGGGAAGCGAGGATGATGTCGCCGATCATGTTCAATGTTCAATGGATGAATTTAAATTTTGCGAAGCATTGTTCGGAGTGGGTCATGTGACGACTTGTTTTAAGGATATTTATTTTTCCGATCTTTCTCATGGTGGTCTCATTGATTGAAATCATTCAAAACTGCTAGGGCATGGCCTTGAGATTTTATAAACTGATAATGGGATTTTGACATACAAGGTCCACTCAGAACTTGACATGATGTCATTCTTTTTATGGCTTATGAATTTCCCCAAAAAAGACCCAAAACAACAAGATCATAGACTTTTGCTTTTCTTAATATATTGCAAACCCATAATGTTAGATGTTTACTGTGAGTGACGAAACCTAGCTAGGTAAAGAAAGAATTATTGTGGGCTACATGTATGGTGACTGACACGTCTTTGAACATTGGAACTTGTTTTCAGATCTGAGTGTAGTACATAGGGAGTATAGGTTGTAGGCATGGCTTGACAAACGGTGTACACAAAATTCAATTTATCGATTCAAGAATTATGAGTAGACTATCATTAATTAATTGGTTAAAGAGTGTAGCTAAAAATAAAAAAGTGACTACATTAAACTAAACTGAACCAAGTCGAATCAAACCCAACTGAACCAAACCAAGCCTAAAGCAAACCAAACCTAATCAAGAACAAGCCAAGGGCTTAAGTGTAAAACTTGTGGGGGAATGCAGTCATTGGCAATGTCCAAAGAAAGGGATAACGCTCTACCTTTAGAGGGTGAGGTAAAGCTAGCGCATGGTGCTAATGCATATTCCCAAGTACATGAACCACACACACACACAACTATCCTATGCTGTTTTTATGAGTTGACTGTTAAAACTTACTCAGTGGTTACTGAGCAAGATGGTCGCTACACACAACAAGCTTTAAATACTTGAGGCTAATAATCTATACACACACACGCACTCGCTTGTTCTAAACTAAACTGTCTCGCTGGCAGTGCTCACACAGTAGGCAAATGACAGAAATGCTTGGCTAACCGAAATACAATCATTTTCGGTTGTCTAATGATACCAGCTAGCCATTACATGCTATAGTGGTGAGCACATGTGCCTCTTGCACTGGAGATCGTAACTCGATTTCTAGCTCTAAGGCCTAGAACGAATCAAACTAAGAAAGAATGGTATGGTGACGCAGTAGTTAAACTGTTAGCCTTTCAATAAGGTAGACTAGGGTTTGATTTTGGGTTAATATACATGTCATAAACAAACAAACAAAAAAAGCGGAGATAATGTTTAAAACTGATTACACTTGTCTCTTTTCAAATTATTACTTAGATTACAAATACAAAGGTGGACTGGGTTTGATATACAGTTAATGCTGCCTATCGCATACTAGCCTGTAAGAAAGCCAAACAAGCAAAAGGCGTAGGTAGAGCAGTGGTAAAATCACTATGTGTAGAGAACTACCTAACGGTTTTATGAACTGGCAATGCTATGTCGCATAAACAGTGCAGGATACAATCCGGCAACCATAATTTTTATCTTGTGGAACAGAGAAAATGCAATTTTACCTTGATGGATAGCAAATGAGTGCAGATGAATGACCTATGCATTAGCCTACCATAGGGTTATAACCACGAGGTGGAGGTGTGACTTTTATATTTTATTGTTTAGAGACATGGCTTTTTTGTAACCAGTAGATTTAGTATTTTGTAAATATTCATTTTTGTAATTGTAAATAGTGGAAATATTTTTTTTGTAATAGTAAATGTTAAATGTATAACTAAAAGTTATTTGGGATAAGTGTGCATGTCAAGGATAAATAGCGTGGTTGTATTTGTTTTCAAAGACAGGTATGGTTGTGTGAATGTATGACTATAGATAGAATGATAGAGAGAGAGAGAGAAAGCTTGTGTGTGTGTGTGTGTGTGTGTGTGTGGGTAGCGTTGATTTTTCAACCAAAGCAAACACGGCAAGGTAGGATGGTGGGGTAATTAATGTATATAGCAAATGGTAAATAGTATACTATATTTTTTTAACACTTGTGTTTTTTTAATGCAGCAGTAGATAGGTGTTATTTTGTAAAACAGTCTTACCTACAGTAGTAGTAGTAGTAGTAGTAGTCCTATATGTTTTTGGAAACAAACAGAAAGAGAATGCACTATTGCCATGGCCAAGCACTTTCATTAAAGTGATTTCAAGAAAATTTAAATCAGCAAATGTGTGTTTTACAAAACTAAACATTCAGCATGGACTAAATCATAAACGTGTCTTCTGTGATATGGAAAAAATAGGAAATCCATGTTTCCATATCATCACAATTTAAAAACTTAAAACTGACATTTAAAAAATGTAAATGGGAAATTGGCAAATGTGTAAACAACAAAATGGAAAATTCTTGTTTCCATATCATGAAATCCAAAAACTTTAAACTGACATTTTCAAATCGTGTACATGGAAAATTGACAAATGGCAATGTGTGAAATGTGAAAATGAAAAAATATGAACAAATGGCTATCATTATTTAAAAAAAATAAAAAACCGTCGTGTTCTATCGTTAAAGTGTGAATCAAACCACATCTACTTATTTGGATCACCCGAGACTGAGTAGACCTGTTTTAGTCCTAATATACTTTTAAAATTTTATGTTAAAGCTCAATTTGAACTCAAGAGCTTTAGAGTGCCAGATAACTATTATAACCGTTACGTCACAAAGACAACTTTACACTACTCTTAATAAACAATAATAAGAAAGAGAATAATAAATGTTGAATTTTTTTTTAAGGATGAACATGGTGACACCGTTTCTGTTGCACAGTCTGCTAGCTACTAGCCAGCAGCTGGGGTCTTAGAAAACGATACAGTTGACATTTTGTAATGAGATGTGACATGTTTCAAAGTACAGTATTATGGGTTGCTGTTGAGTAAAAACTAATCCTGTACAAGGAAGCAAGGGTTCGAACCCCTTACCTAACATTACTATTGCCTGAACATGGCTTGACGACACTGTATTATTATGATACTCGGTACACAAACCATAGATAGAGTGTATTGTTTAAGATCACTTTCTTTCTGAACATAGGTGGAGATTGTTGATGGTTAACAATGGCATTAATATAGTAGGACGTGGGTATAGCAATTAAGAAAAAACAGACAATACCCATACAATATTTTTATTTATTTAATATAAGTACTTGTACAATAGTTACATTCAAAATACATTTCTTATTTCTCTATTACTATTTAGTCCTTTTTGATTCTCTTGCATATGAAGGGTAGATAACCTTGTAGTTCAGCCCCTTAAAACAACAACAACACAACCTTTTGCATAGTCTGTGATGTTGACGACTCTTGAGATGTGGAAGATGGATTAAACATAACTTTTACAGCAGGGGTTAAATGTTGCTCAATAAACACTGCACTATTTTGAGTAGCAACATTTTTTTCTTGTACTAGCTTTTTAGCATTGTCATGATTATTTGATGACACCAACAGTGTTTCATCTGGTACACCACATTGATGATCACTCACACTTAAAACCTTACCATTTCTACTTTTTAGATTGCCTTGACATCTTTTTGACCTCTCTTTTGAGCATCGCCAAAATATTATTCCTTTTACATTTTGACGATTATAGTTATAAGAGTAGCCTTTATAGAGTACACGTTGTTTACCTTTGTTAGTTGTAGTAAGTTCCATAGTAGCAACTAACCTGTTAGTATGATTTGCTCACTACAAAGGTTATAACTGTTCTGATAATAAAATCATTTAGCGTTGGCTTTTATATTTAATATGTACAGTTTGAAGTGATAGCAAAAGTGAGAGCAAAATGGTAGCAGAGTGGTAGAAAATATAACATGTATTGTTAAGAAATAGTTTAAGCTGTTATGTGGATCCATTACATAATAATTTTAGCACGACGAAGCTCATTTTCTATATCCAATAGTTCTTCCTCATATTCAGTATAACCAGCCTGTTTATAGACATGCAGTTGCTGAAGCCGCCAGATTAGCTTACTTGGATTGTTCCAGTAGACAAATTTAACAAATGATTTTTTAGTTGTAAACAAAGCATTACCATTATCATTATTATCTTCATCATCATCAACATCATCATCATAACCATTATCATTATCATCATCATCATCATTATCATCATCATGATCATTATAATCCTCATCACTATTACTATATAGTCCTTTTTGATCCTTTTGCAATACCACATTTTGCACAGTCTGTGTTGCCCTTGATAATGTTGGGAGTTTTTCAAACATTGACAACTGTCCTAACACGACTTTCTGAGGAGATGATACATGCTTCTTAACAAACAATGCACTATCTTGAGCTGCAATATCTTTTTCTGGGACAAGTGTTTTAGCATTTTGAAGAGTTTTTTTAAACAGCAACGATGTTTTATCTGGTACACTACATTGATGATCACTCATACTTAAGACATTACTATTTTTACTTTTCAGCTCACCTCGACACTGTTTTGAACGATGTTTTGAACAACGCCAAATAACAGTTCCATTTTTATTGGTTCGTTTTACAATATATTTATATCCTTTATAGAATGCGTATGGCATACCATTGCTATTTGTTGATACTTCCATGTCAATTGTCAAGCATGAACTAATCTCTAGCAAAGTTCACTCGATAATATAAATAATTTCTAAACCCCAGTAGTGAATAGTCAGTTGTTTTTGATCTATGCAAGCGTAAACATGTCACATACACTGGTGATGGATACTCAAGGCTTTAAGGTCAATGAAAACAAGTACAGTATATATTTAAATAGGTGGCTATCATTGATTGCACAACACGCGGGTCACTATATCTTTTTTTTCTTTCGGACTAGTGTTTTAACATTTGAAGAGTGTTTTAAACAGCAACGATGTCTTATCAGTCACACTACATTGATGATCACTCACACTTAAGACCTCGCTATTTTTACTTTTTAACTCACTTTGACACTGTTTTGAACGATGTTTTGAACAACGCCAAATAACAGTTCCATTTTTATTGGTTCGTTTTACAATATACGTATAACCTTTATAGTATGCATATGGCTTACCATAACTATTCGTTGATACTTTCATATCAATTTTCAAGCATGAAATAATCTCCAATAAATTTCGCTCGATAATAGAAATAATAGTTTAAAGTGGGTGCGAAGGTGGGTGCAAAAGTGGGTGCAAAAGTGAGTGTAAAAGTGGGTGTAAAAGTGGGTGCAAAAGTGGGTGCAAAAGTGAGTGCAAAAGTGGGTGTAAATGTGGGTGCAAAAGTGGGTGCAAAAGTGAGTGCAAAAGTGGGTGCGAAAGTGGGTGCGAAAGAGGGTGCAGTTTATAGTAGGCACCATTTTTACTAGAATGTGATTTGAGTAAATGTAATTTCTAAACCCAAGTAGTGAATAGTCAGTTGGTTTTGATTTATGCAAGCGTAAACATGTCTCATACACTGATGATGGATACTCAAGGCTTGTTGGTCAACAATAACAAGTATATAGTTAAAGAGGTAGCTATTATTGATTGCACAACACTGAATCTATTTTTGAAATTTTGACAAAGGGTCTAAGTGCACTTTTGTTAATATCTCGCGAACCAATAAGACTACGGCATTGTATGAGGTATTGTTGGACTTTTTGCCGAAGACTGCTGGTAAACACTTATGTTCCCACGACCTTTTTAAAGATGGCGGCTGACCCACGAGGGGTGATTAAAACGTATTCCAAGCGACGCTTGTCGATAAGCAAACCAATAATCAAAGGGGGGTGTGACAGAGCTTGAGGCGATAACCCCTTTTGATTGATCCCTGTTGATTTGCCCCTTTGGACTGGTCCCCGTTGACAAGTCACTGTGGACGGATCCCTGTGGACAGGTCCCTGGGATCAATCAAAAGGGGTTATCGCCTCAAGCTCTGTCACACCCCCCTTTGATTATTGGTTTGCTTATCGACAAGCGTCGCTTGGAATACGTTTTAATCACCCCTCGTGGGTCAGCCGCCATCTTTAAAAAGGTCGTGGGAACATAAGTGTTTACCAGCAGTCTTCGGCAAAAAGTCCAACAATACCTCATACAATGCCGTAGTCTTATTGGTTCGCGAGATATTAACAAAAGTGCACTTAGACCCTTTGTCAAAATTTCAAAAATAGATTCAGTGTTGTGCAATCAATAATAGCTACCTCTTTAACTATATACTTGTTATTGTTGACCAACAAGCCTTGAGTATCCATCATCAGTGTATGAGACATGTTTACGCTTGCATAAATCAAAACCAACTGACTATTCACTACTTGGGTTTAGAAATTACATTTACTCAAATCACATTCTAGTAAAAATGGTGCCTACTATAAACTGCACCCTCTTTCGCACCCACTTTCGCACCCACTTTTGCACTCACTTTTGCACCCACTTTTGCACCCACATTTACACCCACTTTTGCACTCACTTTTGCACCCACTTTTGCACCCACTTTTACACCCACTTTTACACTCACTTTTGCACCCACTTTTGCACCCACCTTCGCACCCACTTTAAACTATTATTTCTATTATCGAGCGAAATTTATTGGAGATTATTTCATGCTTGAAAATTGATATGAAAGTATCAACGAATAGTTATGGTAAGCCATATGCATACTATAAAGGTTATACGTATATTGTAAAACGAACCAATAAAAATGGAACTGTTATTTGGCGTTGTTCAAAACATCGTTCAAAACAGTGTCAAAGTGAGTTAAAAAGTAAAAATAGCGAGGTCTTAAGTGTGAGTGATCATCAATGTAGTGTGACTGATAAGACATCGTTGCTGTTTAAAACACTCTTCAAATGTTAAAACACTAGTCCGAAAGAAAAAAAAGATATAGTGACCCGCGTGTTGTGCAATCAATGATAGCCACCTATTTAAATATATACTGTACTTGTTTTCATTGACCTTAAAGCCTTGAGTATCCATCACCAGTGTATGTGACATGTTTACGCTTGCATAGATCAAAAACAACTGACTATTCACTACTGGGGTTTAGAAATTATTTATATTATCGAGTGAACTTTGCTAGAGATTAGTTCATGCTTGACAATTGACATGGAAGTATCAACAAATAGCAATGGTATGCCATACGCATTCTATAAAGGATATAAATATATTGTAAAACGAACCAATAAAAATGGAACTGTTATTTGGCGTTGTTCAAAACATCGTTCAAAACAGTGTCGAGGTGAGCTGAAAAGTAAAAATAGTAATGTCTTAAGTATGAGTGATCATCAATGTAGTGTACCAGATAAAACATCGTTGCTGTTTAAAAAAACTCTTAAAAATGCTAAAACACTTGTCCCAGAAAAAGATATTGCAGCTCAAGATAGTGCATTGTTTGTTAAGAAGCATGTATCATCTCCTCAGAAAGTCGTGTTAGGACAGTTGTCAATGTTTGAAAAACTCCCAACATTATCAAGGGCAACACAGACTGTGCAAAATGTGGTATTGCAAAAGGATCAAAAAGGACTATATAGTAATAGTGATGAGGATTATAATGATCATGATGATGATAATGATGATGATGATGATAATGATAATGGTTATGATGATGATGTTGATGATGATGAAGATAATAATGATAATGGTAATGCTTTGTTTACAACTAAAAAATCATTTGTTAAATTTGTCTACTGGAACAATCCAAGTAAGCTAATCTGGCGGCTTCAGCAACTGCATGTCTATAAACAGGCTGGTTATACTGAATATGAGGAAGAACTATTGGATATAGAAAATGAGCTTCGTCGTGCTAAAATTATTATGTAATGGATCCACATAACAGCTTAAACTATTTCTTAACAATACATGTTATATTTTCTACCACTCTGCTACCATTTTGCTCTCACTTTTGCTATCACTTCAAACTGTACATATTAAATATAAAAGCCAACGCTAAATGATTTTATTATCAGAACAGTTATAACCTTTGTAGTGAGCAAATCATACTAACAGGTTAGTTGCTACTATGGAACTTACTACAACTAACAAAGGTAAACAACGTGTACTCTATAAAGGCTACTCTTATAACTATAATCGTCAAAATGTAAAAGGAATAATATTTTGGCGATGCTCAAAAGAGAGGTCAAAAAGATGTCAAGGCAATCTAAAAAGTAGAAATGGTAAGGTTTTAAGTGTGAGTGATCATCAATGTGGTGTACCAGATGAAACACTGTTGGTGTCAACAAATAATCATGACAATGCTAAAAAGCTAGTACAAGAAAAAAATGTTGCTACTCAAAATAGTGCAGTGTTTATTGAGCAACATTTAACCCCTGCTGTAAAAGTTATGTTTAATCCATCTTCCACATCTCAAGAGTCGTCAACATCACAGACTATGCAAAAGGTTGTGTTGTTGTTGTTTTAAGGGGCTGAACTACAAGGTTATCTACCCTTCATATGCAAGAGAATCAAAAAGGACTAAATAGTAATAGAGAAATAAGAAATGTATTTTGAATGTAACTATTGTACAAGTACTTATATTAAATAAATAAAAATATTGTATGGGTATTGTCTGTTTTTTCTTAATTGCTATACCCACGTCCTACTATATTAATGCCATTGTTAACCATCAACAGTCTCCACCTATGTTCAGAAAGAAAGTGATCTTAAACAATACACTCTATCTATGGTTTGTGTACCGAGTATCATAATAATACAGTGTCGTCAAGCCATGTTCAGGCAATAGTAATGTTAGGTAAGGGGTTCGAACCCTTGCTTCCTTGTACAGGATTAGTTTTTACTCAACAGCAACCCATAATACTGTACTTTGAAACATGTCACATCTCATTACAAAATGTCAACTGTATTGTTTTCTAAGACCCCAGCTGCTGGCTAGTAGCTAGCAGACTGTGCAACAGAAACGGTGTCACCATGTTCATCCTTAAAAAAAAAATTCAACATTTATTATTCTCTTTCTTATTATTGTTTATTAAGAGTAGTGTAAAGTTGTCTTTGTGACGTAACGGTTATAATAGTTATCTGGCACTCTAAAGCTCTTGAGTTCAAATTGAGCTTTAACATAAAATTTTAAAAGTATATTAGGACTAAAACAGGTCTACTCAGTCTCGGGTGATCCAAATAAGTAGATGTGGTTTGATTCACACTTTAACGATAGAACACGACGGTTTTTTATTTTTTTTAAATAATGATAGCCATTTGTTCATATTTTTTCATTTTCACATTTCACACATTGCCATTTGTCAATTTTCCATGTACACGATTTGAAAATGTCAGTTTAAAGTTTTTGGATTTCATGATATGGAAACAAGAATTTTCCATTTTGTTGTTTACACATTTGCCAATTTCCCATTTACATTTTTTAAATGTCAGTTTTAAGTTTTTAAATTGTGATGATATGGAAACATGGATTTCCTATTTTTTCCATATCACAGAAGACACGTTTATGATTTAGTCCATGCTGAATGTTTAGTTTTGTAAAACACACATTTGCTGATTTAAATTTTCTTGAAATCACTTTAATGAAAGTGCTTGGCCATGGCAATTGTGCATTCTCTTTCTGTTTGTTTCCAAAAACATATAGGACTACTACTACTACTACTACTACTACTGTAGGTAAGACTGTTTTACAAAATAACACCTATCTACTGCTGCATTAAAAAAACACAAGTGTTAAAAAAATATAGTATACTATTTACCATTTGCTATATACATTAATTACCCCACCATCCTACTTTGCCGTGTTTGCTTTGGTTGAAAAATCAATGCTACCCACACACACACACACACACACACACACAAGCTTTCTCTCTCTCTCTCTATCATTCTATCTATAGTCATACATTCACACAACCATACCTGTCTTTGAAAACAAATACAACCACGCTATTTATCCTTGACATGCACACTTATCCCAAATAACTTTTAGTTATACATTTAACATTTACTATTACAAAAAAAATATTTCCACTATTTACAATTACAAAAATGAATATTTACAAAATACTAAATCTACTGGTTACAAAAAAGCCATGTCTCTAAACAATAAAATATAAAAGTCACACCTCCACCTCGTGGTTATAACCCTATGGTAGGCTAATGCATAGGTCATTCATCTGCACTCATTTGCTATCCATCAAGGTAAAATTGCATTTTCTCTGTTCCACAAGATAAAAATTATGGTTGCCGGATTGTATCCTGCACTGTTTATGCGACATAGCATTGCCAGTTCATAAAACCGTTAGGTAGTTCTCTACACATAGTGATTTTACCACTGCTCTACCTACGCCTTTTGCTTGTTTGGCTTTCTTACAGGCTAGTATGCGATAGGCAGCATTAACTGTATATCAAACCCAGTCCACCTTTGTATTTGTAATCTAAGTAATAATTTGAAAAGAGACAAGTGTAATCAGTTTTAAACATTATCTCCGCTTTTTTTTGTTTGTTTGTTTATGACATGTATATTAACCCAAAATCAAACCCTAGTCTACCTTATTGAAAGGCTAACAGTTTAACTACTGCGTCACCATACCATTCTTTCTTAGTTTGATTCGTTCTAGGCCTTAGAGCTAGAAATCGAGTTACGATCTCCAGTGCAAGAGGCACATGTGCTCACCACTATAGCATGTAATGGCTAGCTGGTATCATTAGACAACCGAAAATGATTGTATTTCGGTTAGCCAAGCATTTCTGTCATTTGCCTACTGTGTGAGCACTGCCAGCGAGACAGTTTAGTTTAGAACAAGCGAGTGCGTGTGTGTGTATAGATTATTAGCCTCAAGTATTTAAAGCTTGTTGTGTGTAGCGACCATCTTGCTCAGTAACCACTGAGTAAGTTTTAACAGTCAACTCATAAAAACAGCATAGGATAGTTGTGTGTGTGTGTGGTTCATGTACTTGGGAATATGCATTAGCACCATGCGCTAGCTTTACCTCACCCTCTAAAGGTAGAGCGTTATCCTTTTCTTTGGACATTGCCAATGACTGCATTCCCCCACAAGTTTTACACTTAAGCCCTTGGCTTGTTCTTGATTAGGTTTGGTTTGCTTTAGGCTTGGTTTGGTTCAGTTGGGTTTGATTCGACTTGGTTCAGTTTAGTTTAATGTAGTCACTTTTTTATTTTTAGCTACACTCTTTAACCAATTAATTAATGATAGTCTACTCATAATTCTTGAATCGATAAATTGAATTTTGTGTACACCGTTTGTCAAGCCATGCCTACAACCTATACTCCCTATGTACTACACTCAGATCTGAAAACAAGTTCCAATGTTCAAAGACGTGTCAGTCACCATACATGTAGCCAACAATAATTCTTTCTTTACCTAGCTAGGTTTCGTCACTCACAGTAAACATCTAACATTATGGGTTTGCAATATATTAAGAAAAGCAAAAGTCTATGATCTTGTTGTTTTGGGTCTTTTTTGGGGAAATTCATAAGCCATAAAAAGAATGACATCATGTCAAGTTCTGAGTGGACCTTGTATGTCAAAATCCCATTATCAGTTTATAAAATCTCAAGGCCATGCCCTAGCAGTTTTGAATGATTTCAGTCAATGAGACCACCATAAGAAAGATCGGAAAAATAAATATCCTTAAAACAAGTCGTCACATGACCCTCTCCGAACAATGCTTCGCAAAATTTAAATTCATCCATTGAACATTGAACATGATCGGCGACATCATCCTCGCTTCCCCCTCCCACCATAGTTGCCATATCGTTTGACCTTCAAGTGTCCTCAGCATCTCTGTGCTTTTTTCATTGCCCTGTTGTCAAGTCAAGTCAATGCATTCCAATAAGCTCAAATAACATCCACATCCTGTCAGTCTGCCCCAGCAAGTTTGTTTTCTATACTCACTTCAAGCAACATATAACCAAGTTCTGTTTGTTCTATCTAAAGCTAACTTCATCTGATCAAGGAATTATCATTTGTCATGTCACTCATAATCGTTTACATGTTAAAGACCCCCTTCAGGGGGTTTAGGTATTAGGTATTCCATCATAGGAAAAATCGGAAAACGAACCCTCGACCCGCCGTCTCATCGAAATAGCGAATACTGTATTGGTATATCACCACCGTGGCCAGTAATAGCTTCGTTGAAACACGTGTCCAGTGGTATCGTCTCTATCTGCAACCACTCTTCATGAACATTTTAGACAGATTAAAAGAAAAAGTTTTAAAAACTAAAATGTTTTCAACAAAAGTGTCGTTAGACCTTTTCGCATTTTTTAAACATAAATACTATATTCGAAAGGGGAGAGGAAAGGGGCATCACCCCGAGTCCTACGACCCCTCGTATACGTCTCTGGCGTTATTGGTTTGTGAGATATAACAAAAAGTCTAAAATCACGGTTTTACAACAAAAAATTCTGTTTCCCTCATTCTCAAAAACTTTAACCTATTACCAAAATACACAGGGTTTCGAGACAAGCCATTTGGCATGTCATAGGACTAAATCCGACCATGCATTCGTGAGATATCGGAAAAAGTCTAAAATCATGGTTTTACCCCAAAAAAGCCTGTTTCCCTCATTCTCAAAACTCTAACCTATTAATAACATGTATAGGGCTTCCAAACAAGCGATTTGACACGTCACACGTCCAAATCCGACCTTGCGTTCGAGAGATATTGCCAAACTTCGTAGGAAAGTAGGCGACTATCTGGCTCTCTCTTTACTACCAAAACCCCTTCTTATCAATCATTTATTTCAAAGAGCTCGCCCTCTTACAAAAATCCCCAGTGCGCATGCGTACAAAACAAAAAACAAAAATGTTTATCCATAGCGGCATCTCGTAAAACGCATGCGCGATATGAGCAACAACATTTAAGTTCATTTTAGCAGCGCACCTTATACATGTCCCATTTGAAAAGAGGCTTTCACTAAAAAATTACAATTTCACCCCCTAGTAGGGCTAGGTTTTATTTAGGGGTTGAAATGAGTGGTCCATTGGAAAGAGGGCGTCAACCCGAGTCCAACGACACCTCGTTTATTAAAATCCAACCATCGGTTTGCGAGATATTGGCTTGGACTCACGCGGCGGCCATGACACTCGTTGGAAGCACCATCACTCCACTACTATAGAGGGAATCTATTTGCACACATACATGGCCGCCATCCGCAAAGTATTGAGCTGATGACATTTTAGTTTGGTCAAAAGATTTTTCATACATAAAAGTATGTAGTTGCAGAATTTGGTAGAGGTTAGATGATTAGGTTGGTCGTAATTTGATTTAAGATTTTAACATTTGGGTGGCCGCCATTACGTTTTCGTCAAGATGGCGGCGATATAAAACATGACACTGAGGTGTCCTTTGCTAGTGCTACCTCTGTAGCAAGTTTTGTTCAATTAGATTTCACCGTGTTTGAATTGATAGGGGGAATCGATCTGCACGCATACATGGCCGCCATCAGCAAACTATTGGGCTGATGATCTTGTAGTTTGGTCAGAATATGCTTGCCGCATAAAGGTATGTTGTTGCGAAATTTGGCAGAGATCAGATTATTAGGTTGGTCGTAATTTGATTTAAGCTTTTAATATTTGGGTGGCCGCCATCACGTTTCCGTCAAGATGGCGGCAATATAAAATATGACACTGAGTCTTAATTACCATTATAGGCGAGTTGCATACAACTGTTTATGTTCAACGATAATTATAACTTTATTATATGTTTTAACATAAATATTCATAAATATCTGTTGATAGTCAGCCACTTGAATTTTGTAATCGGAGTGGAAGTGCTGTGTATGATATCTCTGTTATCCAAGTTCTTTGACCGACCGATGCATGCGCTCTGTGCGCTTGCAATGCCATGTTCAGGCCATATGCTTACAGCCTGCCGTCCAGCTCTATAGCATTCACTAATATTGTCACCGAAGTCGTTTGAGAGCAATGCGCTGTGTGGAAATTGGCGTTGGAGATATTAAGGTACAGTGCTATTTCTTGTCTCATATTCACCAGTTTATTTACGCGAACATATGGACGGTGCGTATTCCATATCGGTAATTTATATATGTCCGACATGTTGGATTTTGAGCGCATGCGCGAAGGTATCCTTACCTAATTGGTCAATGAATGAGGTCTGATTGGCTAGAGAAACTGTATCTTAATGAAAAACAGTGTTATAATGACCATCATTATGATACAGCTTTCTGACACATAACGTTTACATTTCGACATCGCCGAGCATAAAATATGCGAAATATTCATTCTGGATGGCTTTATGCCGCACTAAACTGACCAAGGAGCTGAAAGGCATTAAGCCACGTTTCCAAAATTGATTCGAGAAGTATGTTTAATTAATTAAAATTCATATTCCACTAACAGAAATATAACCTGAATAGTTGCTTCACAACTTAGATGACTAATATACTGCCGACCAAAATATTATGTGCACTCGAATTTGAAGGTTGTTTGTAAAGTAAGCAATAGACCTACATAAAATCCAATAACATCATCATTTTCGTCGTTCTATTGTACGTTAGTTCATGTAGGTTTGGAATTTTTAATTTATATTTTAATATTTTTTTATCGCAGTTGGAACACAAAAAGTGCCCTTTTTTAAGCGTGTTTCAACCATGCGTCACATTTAAGATTTATTATCTCAAAAACCCGTCATTAGATCGAATCCAAATTTTAACACAATATACATTGGAATGTTGTATAACTGGTTTATTAATTTCAAAATTTCGTGTGTCCAATAGACAAAGTTGTTATCATTTTTTTAAGGTAACATTTTCTCGGCTCGGGATGGTTGGAAAATGTAGTTCTTGGTCGCGTTGTAATCCTTATATATCAAAAGGTTATGCTGTATGACTGTCAAATACGTAAATTAATTCACTTATTTTATATCGGTTTGTATTTCTTTCTTTCTTAGTCGTTTACCCTCCAGGTTGGTGGAACCCACGGACTCGGCGAGGGAACTCAGCACTACCGCCTCTAAGGTCAGTGTCCTAGAGCTGGGAACATCTAATCGGAGGGGATACAACTGGTGAGGTGTGATTGGCACCTCGCCCAGACGGCCTCACCTGCAAAGCGAACAGGGGCCTCATGAGGGAAGGTAATGGAAGGTCAGGATGGATAGGCAAGGAAGAGGGAAGGAGGCGGCCGTGGCCTTGAAGAAGGTACTGCACCATTATTCATAAAGGTCTTAAGTACAGACATGGTTACAGTATTTTGGGAACACCCTGTAACTTCCTAACTAGCCTCTGAAGTCTATAATTACAGCTGGTCTACAGCGAGCAAAAGTCATGCTATCAAGAAAGAGATCGGCAGAGCTCGTGTTTCCGACGAGAAACCCGAAGGTTATCGATAACAACCATGTTGACTGTGTCTAACACTATATCGATCGATTCACCTGAGAGTGATTAATACAAATTAAAGCATATTTGGCGTTGTATGTAAGCAGCTACATATGTCTATATGTATATTTCCATGGCAGAAAGCTATTATTAAGAAAGTATGAAGAACAGAAGATGATCTGTTAACTCACTACTGATTACGTTTCGACTGCGATATATTTCGTATCGAGTCGTGACGTGTGAAGGAGTGGGGGAGCGGATGTGAGACCGAGACGACCTCGTGGAGAGAGCAATGAGTAGAGAAACCGACAGCGTAGAGGTTTGAGCCTGAAAACAGTGAAAGTGAAGTCGCCAGCTAACGGTAGTTTTAAAAACGTGTGACCGCGCTGGAGTGTATACGCTAGTTCGTTCAGCATTCTACGTGAAGTATACACGTGTTTAATAGGGCTCAGACATGGTCTTAAACATGTAATAGTTTATCTTTGCGACCGTGTATCTACAGCAACTAACGGGCCATGCGGAAGCATACTTTCATAATCCCGACCGCCAACTCGGCTGTAATGTGTCACAAAACTCTGCATATAAACCTTCGTGGAAATGCAGCCTAGACTTGATTCACTCTTCACAGTGCTTATACTTTTTGAAAAGAGCACATTCTCAAGCAAGGTGTCAGAGGGAAGGAACACTATGAAGCTTATATCCATTACGATGGTAGGCTAGATTAATATAAGGATACTGCATTAGCAGGGTGTAGCGGGGACATGTTGGCAGCAACTTTCATTTAGCATGAAGTGTGCAAGCGACTCTCGTGATGCAAGGGGCCGCGTCGACCCTTGTGAACTTGTTCACATTCGCGTTCATACATTGGAACTATTTAGCGACTGTTCGAGTTCACCCTCGCTTCGTGACGAGTTGATAAACTGTGTGCGGTCCGTCCGTCGGTATTCGAATATGTATGGGAAGATATCGCCAGGATATGTTGGAACTATTTCGACCGACCGGGTGTTGTTCGAGCCTAGGAGGACTTTGGTTCGTTCTCTGGAAACCCAGTTGGAGTCCGGCATGTGTTCTGTTGGTCTGGAGCTTAGTATGGCCAACGATATCCTTTTTTTCCTCATCTAGATTCGCCAAAGGTACAGATCACTTCAACTTGTTACAGTAGCGTAGCGTGGACATTTTGAACTACCACACTTTGCCATATTTGATTTTGTAGATTAAATGGTTGAGTAGAAAGTGCAGGTTCGATGTTTATTTCGAAACTGACCTTCTATGATGCCAGGATTTTGACTCATAAAAATGAGTGCATCCTTTGTGTAATTTAATGAATAAATTAAAAATTTCAGTAGTATTTTACAGTATTTAAACTAATATGCTTATTCTTATTTGTCGAGAAATAAATGTAGGAAGAAGATCTACAGTTTTTCTTGTGTAAGAACATTTTAGTAACACATTTTCTTTTGAGAACTTTGATTGAGTTTTTCATATTCTAGTGTATTGTTCTTTAAGCACTTTCGCGTGGATCATCGTATTCTTTGAGGAGAATTTTCCTTTTCGTATTCTTATTACGATATTAGGAAGTTTTCGGATCCTGTTATTCTAAATGTTACTTCGAGTCCTTTGACTATTTTTTCTGCAGTTTATTAACAGATTTAACTTGTATTTTCTGAGCGTGATTTTCGAAATGGATTGCCTAATGGGTCATTAGTCGCTTAGCCTTTGTTGCTAACCTAGACCCATGCTGTAGGACTAATCCATCGACATTCTCGCGTTCGGGAAATTCAGGGAAGATCTTATTTTGTGATTGAATTTATCTTTATAGATCGCTTTTACAACCTCAGTTTGTGTGGTTGGGGAGTGTTATACTTTTCTTTTCTTGTGAAGTAACACTGGATTAAATTGATATCATTGCCTTTGGTGCAATAGTTTTTCTCTATTAAGAGGGTATTTGAGCGACATCCAAATTTGCGAGGATAATCCCAGGGACGACTTACTATAAGTCATACGTTTAAGAATTATGGATCATGTAATACATCAATGTAAGGCAAGTTTTTAAAGATAGGTGGAATATTTCTGAGATCCACTGGGCTTTGTTGGTAATCTGTTACAGAATCATATTATTCTTTCGCACTCGAGTTCAGGATTTTTCTATAAACAGCTGATTTTCATAATTGTGGATTTATAACAGTAAGGCTCCTATTATAGGTGCATGTTCGACTTTAGAGAGGCATGTACTATGAGTAATGTCTTTGTGTTTAAGTATTTTGATACAGTGCTTTGTAAAGCATATTTTTCTTGTTGAGGATTGAGCCAGGTGTGCCAATCAGGATTAGATTGATTGGGGTTTTAACCCAGAGAGGTGTTGTTTTTAACCTAGTATGGTTAATATTTGGTCATAGTTGACTTTATCGCTGTTATCGTGAAAATGCCTGTGTGAAGATTAATATTTTTCTGAGCAGTATTATTGAGAATCTTGAGTGGATATCCGGTTCAATATTTCCAGTAAAATTAATATAACGATTTTGCCATAGGATGTATGTTTAACAAGGAAACCGATAACTATTGAATGCTGAATTTATGATTAATTTTTGCTTAGCTTAACTGTTCGGCAGAATTACCCTAAAACTAGAAATGAAACAATATTAAGCAGAAATGAATGTCGTGACATTAAGTCAGTGGGAAAAGAATAATTGAAATTATTCTGGAATTTTGTGTAAATTATATTCTGTAAATATGCCATATGAATTTCTTCGTTTAATAACAGGAACATATAATGTTACTGAAGATGTCGTGTAGGATTATCAATTATAATCAGAAGATTTTTGTATAAGATGTTATTTCAGTTAAGGAACCGAAATGAATTTAATGTATTCGAGTCTTATAATATTTTTCTTTTTGTAAATGCTTACCCTATGGGATTGATCATTATTATTATTAATATGCCTTATATTTTAATCAATTAAAAGTTAGTTGAGATAATGGGTAATTTTTTTTTTAAGACAATCCAGTATTATCAATGAGAGTTTTTTTTTGATTGGTCGTGGTATCGACAAAATTGATTGTTTTTCTGTCTTGTTTATTCTTACAATAAACTACTTTATTACTTGGTTTTAATTATTGCGTGATGCTTTATAGAGGTGATGGAAGGGTGTATTAAGGGGGCCATCGCTAGGTATTTTAGGGTTTTCCACACCTTTGAGATTCTTTCTTCCTCTTGAAGAATTCTTGTGTTTTGAGCTAGTCTTTTCTTTCTCTGAGCCTTGGTCAGTCTTAATACATCCTGTTAGGTATTCGAGTGGCCCTATTATCCCTGTGTCTGTTGGTAGAACTTGGGGGGTCTTTAGAGCCGGGGCATTTTCAGGTTCTACGATCCAGCTGCTATCCAGGGATTCAACAGGTATTGGTAGGTAAAAGGGTACAGTACCATCCCGGCATTTGCCCGAAGACGAAGTGGGAAACCACGGAAAACCACTTCGAGGATGGCTGAGGTTGGAATCGAACCCCCTCGACTCATTTGGACCACCCGAGGCTGAGTAGACCCCGTTCCAGTCCTCATATCACTGTTCAAATTTCGTGGCAGAGCCGGGAATCGAACCCAGGACCTCCGGGGCGGCAGCTAACCGTGCTGACCGCTACGCTACGGAGGCGACGCGACGGTTTGTATTTCTACGGGGAAATAAGACATGGTCCCGCAGCTAGCCGATAAGGAGAAAGCTGTACAGCATTGCAAGGATGGAGCCCATCACGCGTCATGGCGCGCCACACTCGGAACTCTTAGGCTGCATATAACTTAAATTAAAAATTCCAAACCTACATGAACTAACGTACAATAGAACGACGAAAACGATGATGTTATTGGATGTTATGTAGGTCTATTGCTTACTTCACAAACAACCTTCAAACTCGAGTGCATATATTATTTTGGTCGACAGTAGTGTGTTTGTTAAGTTCTGTTCTGTCAATGACGTTTTATATGTCTCCTGAAATGTCGTGAAAACTGACTTAATGCTTTTCAGCTCCAACCGATTCAATTATAATTAATCTCATGATTTTTTTTTTATTTTTTTTTTTTTTTTAGGATTAGGGAATAACCCGTTGCAATTGGGTACAATCGTGTTGACCGACTGGTAATAACATAAAATTTTGATTACTAAGGCAACACTGGAAATGGCTTTAAACACCGTAATGACTGTCGAAACTTGTATTGATAACACTATTATTGACGAAATCACCAGGTTTATTTAAAGAGCACCAGGTAGAGAAGAAAGGAAGTTTGTAGTTTTACGTGACCGTTTATCTCGCCATCATGAGCCACTGAACCTCCTTTTTACGTGGAATCCGAACCACAGGCCATGGCATTTCACTTTGAAAATCTCGCATGCATTAGCCGGGAACAGAGCCCGGTCCACCGTGGTGAGAGGCCAACACAGGGCCGTCGCGAGGGCGGCGCGAGAGGTGCGATCGCGCCAGGCCCCGCGCTCAGAAAGGCCCCGCGCTTCACGCCATTCTTTTTTATAAATGAAAAAAAAATTGAGATAGTGTGTTTGATTCAGTCCAGCCCGAATTAAAATAAGCCAACAGTGTAAAATATGCTGTGTTTGTACGGCGAAAGGTGGGACATTATGTGCGAACTATGTCCTGGCCTCCTCACACTAAAATCTTTATCTAGCATGAGATGGGAATGTAGAAATGACACTATCAAGCCCATAAGGTACCAGTTAGGAAACGTAAATGAAGCTCTAGAAAAAGTGGCAGAAACTACCAAAGATCCTGTTACCCGGTCAGAGGGCCAATCTTTGTTGCTTCATACAAGTTCTTATGAAGTTGTTTAAAGCCTCGTTATCTGGTACGATATTTTATTTTCTGTGAACTCATCAAGTAAAACTCTCCAATCAGAGAAGACTTCGTTAGATACGGCTTTAACCGAACTTCAGGTCCTAAAGTTTTTGTTTTTTTTCAAAATTATCGCAACACTGGCTTTAACAGTGCAATGTCCACCGCTAGAGAAATAATGGAAAATTTGGGCTATGCAAAGAAATTTTCTATTCGCCGTCAAGACAATCGCAAAAGGTTCTTTGATGAAATAAAACAGCAAAATGATCAACAGGTGGAAACAACAGAAGAGGAACTTCAAAAAGAAGCTGAAAATAAATTTCGGATAAATTACTTTTTGTATGTCGTAGATACTGCACTGAGCTGCGTCGAAAATAGTGTTACGGCCAGCCAATCCGAGATGGTATTCCTCTGAAGTAAGTATGGCCATTATTTGTCAGGCAGAAGTGTTAAGTGGCAAGAAATAAATCAAATTGATACCAATCGTTGATACACTCTTTAATAATAAATTATTCCAGACACCAAATTTTACTGCAAAGATTTCAGATAGCTCACCACGAAATAAGGATGTTAAAGTCAGTGGGCTCGTCCGGTATTTGAAACCGGACCTTTCGCACCCTAAGCGAAAATCATACCCCTACCCCAACGAGCCGTACATGCAAGTGGAGTTGAAGGACTTCTCATGCTGTTCATGCTGAAGTGGACTGGATAAGTGGGTCGCTACTCTGTTACGTAACTTCATAGCGGAGCAGCTTGATAACGTCTGATGTTAATTCCATCGAGGGCTTGGGACATCAAGGTCATCAAGCACCGTGTACTTGGGTGTGTGTGTCTGTCACATGTATACGTGTCGCCTCCTTAGCGTAGCGGTCAGCATTGTTAGCCTCGGGTGGTCCAAATGAGTAGAGGGGGTTCGATTCCCACCTCAGCCATCCTCGAAGTGGTTTTCCGTGGTTTCCCACTTCGTCTTCGGGCAAATGCCGGGATGGTACCTATTGTAAGGCCACGGCCGCCTCCTTCCCTCTTCCTAGCCTATCCATCCCCATCTTCCATCCCTTCCCATCCCTCATAAGGCCCCTGTTCGCTTTTCAGGTGAGGCCGCCTGGGCGAAGTGCTGATCATACCTCCCCAGTTGTATCCATCCCGACCAGATGTTCCAAACTCCAGGACACTGCCCATAGAGGCGGTAGTGGTGAGTTCCCTCGCTGAGTCCGTGGGAAACCACCAACATAGAGGGTAAATTGACTTTAAAAAAACATGTATACGCCTGGAGAGAGAATTCAATTGAATTTATTCACAGAGAACTGCCACTGACGCTAAGTCGTCGGGTTCCGAAAGGTTTTTCGCTTCGCTATCATTTTATCACCTATTTCCTTCATTGCTTGTTTAATGTAAAGATTGAAAAGTATGGGTGATAAGTTACAGCCTTGCCTTACACCTTTCCAAAGGATAAGTAGGCTATCTAAAATTTGGTTCAGATCGGTGGAACGGTGAAGATTTGTGCCAAAGAGCCTAAATGCAGGGAATGGAGTGGTATGTCCGAAATTTCAAGTAGACAGTGTTACTCGTCGGGTTCCAAAGGGTAAGTATGTAAAATTTGGTTCAGAACGGTGACGCGGTGTAGATTTGTGCCAAAGGGCCTAAATGCAGGAAATGGAGTGGCCTGTTTGAAATTTCAAATTGACAGTGTTACTCTTCGGGTTTCAAAGGGTAAGTATGTAAAACTTGGTTCAGATCGGTGAAGCGGTATAGATTTGTTCCAAAGGGCCTAAATGCAGGGAATGGAGTGGTCTGTCCGAAATTTTAAGTAGACTGTTACTCGTCGGGTTCCAAAGTGTAAGTATGTAAAATTTGGTTCAGATCGGTGAATCGGTGTAAATTTGTAGAAATAACAAACAAACAGACAGACAGACAAACAGACATTGAGTTTTATGAATAAAGGATTAGTGTATTACATATGAGCATCCATCAAGTATTTTAAAAAAATGGGGTCACTTTTACCCTCCAGGTTGGTGGTTCCCTCGGACTCAGCGAGGGAACTCACCACTACCGCCTTTCCATGCAGTGTCCTAGAGCTGGGAACATCTGGTTGGATACAACTGGGGAGGTGTGATCAGCACCTCGCCCAGGTGGCCTCACCTGCAAAGCGAACAGGGGCCTTATGAGAGATGGGAAGGGGAGGGGAAGGTTGGGACGGATATACAAGGAAGCGGGAAGGAGGCGGCCGTGGCCTTACAGTAGGGACCATCCCGTCATTTGCCCGAAGACGAAGTGGGAAATCACGGACAACCACTTCGAGGATTGCTGAGGTGGGAATCGAACCCCCTCTACTCATTTGGACCACCCTAGGCTGAGTAGGCCCCGTTCCAGTCCTCATACCACTTTTCAAATTTCGTGTCAGAGCCGGGAATCGAACCCAGGACCTCCGGGGCGGCAGCTAACCACTGGATTATCTATTGAGTCAATTATTTTCCTTTTTAGCCATCCTTCTTTGTCTTTGGGTAGGAGTCCTTAACATTACACGGAAGCGTGTTATATATTTTCAGCTCCATACAGGGTTGAGAGATTCCTGAAAACAATATAAGAGGCAGTTGTGTTGTCGAGGAAATCGGTGCGTGACATAATCGACAACTAGTGAACTTCCTTTAAGAATGATTTTACACAAGTTATATTGTCATCGCAGGGGAGTTTATTAATTTAAATAATAAATACTTGTACCTGTATACAGAGTAGGTGGAGTCAGATCCGTTATCCGAGAACGTAGGATTCCCCAGGTCAGGAAGCACCGAAAAACGTGGAAAGCGTACTGTAAAAGGGGCGTAGCTTAGGAGAAAACAGGAGCAAAAGTACGTCACTCTTGGCAACACTGTTTGCTACTGTGTACAAGACTGGATCGAGGAAGTGCCACTGGACTAACAGAACAGCCGGTAGTCACCTGGGTAGGTCTCGCAGACAACTTCCACGGAGGGGAGCTAACTTGCCCAACTAGTTTCCTCAATCCCAGCACACCTACTTTAAAATCACTTATCCAACTCATTACAAGTAATTCTCATCTCATTTTCCCCCTAATTTTCAGCGAGGCATATTTAAATCAATTTATTATTTTAACTAAATACCTACTATAGGTCTATCACTCTTTCATTCTACAAAAATCAACCTGCTAGAGGTCTTTCTTCCTTCCTAAAGTTTACCAATTTTTAAAACTAAACATTTTCAACTTTCAAATTTTATTATTATTATTACCAAACTGAAGTCGTTGACAACACTGGCCATGGCGCGTGCTACATTTCAAAGCCATCCCACCAGGCTAACAGAGCTCGTTCTGCTATGACAAAACCAAGCAAATAATTAAATCTTTTTCAATCCTAAACTTATTCCATAACGGCAATTTAAGAAATAATTTACCAACTTACACACGCAACCGCAGAAGCTAACGAAATAATATTACATTTACGAAAAATACGACTTATCCCCCTTAAAATTGTTAACATCAGGCAGAGTAGCGCATTGTCGCAGCGGTACCTGGTCCCCTAACGCCGCTGGCCTCGCTTCGCTCGCAGCCAGCGGATTCAAAACAGACTAGCAGCACTAGAAACAACAGAGTTCCAAATATGCTTCCCTTCCCTTCTACGATAAGACATGTACACGCGATAGCTGATGCGATGTTGCAGGCCTGGACATGGTAAATAGCCTTCCCGAAAGTGATTGTCGTAACATGGAATTGTTTGAGAACCACTCGCCGTATACAGATCCATCCCAGACATTATTTCTTTGGTATTTTATGCTGCACAGCATGGCGTAATCCCAAAGTCATAGGTAAAGCCGTGCACGGATGCGGATATCCGCGGATAAACCCGCGGATATCCGCAGCATTTTTCGCCACGCGGATATATTTTGCATGGCTGAGCGGATAGCGGATACGCTGCGGATAATGTTTGGAGTAAATATGCGGATAGTTTTTAGAATACGATGTGGAACTTTCGATAATATTACATATTTGATATGGCAATCTACAGCTTCATGCTTAAAAGAGGAATAGGCCTACTCCTATAGCCTATTGCGTACGAAATATTCGGGTACATTTTGCAGTTATACACGAGAAGATTATTTTACTCATAATGGTTTCAACTACATTTTATTAAGTACCGTACCGTATGTTTGTAGTAGAAGGTCTTGACATATCATCATCATCATCATCAATTTCTCATTGCCATTATCCACGAGATATAATGCTGTCAATATGTTTGTTAGTTCATCGTGGTGACATCATTAACACTTTTCTCAAGTCAGCTACTTCGCTGTCTAAGCTATTCTGTAAGATCTGGTTCCAGGTTTATCTGTAGATTTATTTCCATCTTGGCACTGAATCGCGTGGGCTGTGATATTGCAACGGAGACATCAACTATGCGAATATTGATGTGTCAAGAGGCAGTAGTATGATGACTTAGTGACTTGGAAATTCCGGCAAAATGTCAATCCCTCTCTCCAAGCTTAAAGAGAAGTTCACTTAGTAAATTTTACCGCGACCGGGAAGTATGAACGTCATTCAACCAACATTGATAAAATATCTATTAAAACAAAACAAGGTGTATATTCAATAGTGCTTGAAACAAAGCTCAAGTCAAGGATAAGGCAGATATTTGGTTACGTTTTCAACGGAACCAAAGAGGTGAACGATATAGCAGGATGTTTTAGCTTTAAAAAGTGTATTCATACTCAGGACACAAATCAGGCACATCAAACCTACTGCGGCACAAGTGCGAAAGTAGCCAAAGAAGTATAGCCAGTTTTTTGTCTAAAGCGGAGGTCAGGAAACCAGAATTGAAATATCAGCGGATTTTTATACAAGTCTTGCGGATGCGGGGCGGATAACAGTCATGCGGATGCGGGGCGGATGCGGATAACAGTCGTGCGGATGCGGGTCGGATGCGGATAACAGTCGTGCGGATGCGGGGCGGATGCGTATAACAGTCGTGCGGATGCGGGACGGATGCGGATAACAGTCGCGTGGATGCGGGGCGGATGCGGATAACAGTCGTGCGGATGCGGGGCGGATGCGGATAACAGTCGTGCGGATGCGGATAACAGTCGTGCGGATGCGGGGCGGATGCGGATAACAGTCGTGCGGATGTGGGACGGATGCGGATAACAGTCGTGCGGATGCGGGACGGATGCGGATAACGTTTTGTTTATCCGCGCAGGGCTCTAGTCATAGGACCAATGATTCACGTGCTGGACATGTGTAAAACATGTCACTAAACCATTTTTGCCCGCTAAACCATGCACATTTCATTATACGTTTTTCACGTCTTTCGACGCGTCCTGACCTGGGGGATATATGTTCCCCGCTATCCAGTTTAACTCCACCCACCATGTTTACTGAAACTAACATTTTCTTTTCTTGCCGATACTAAGTCATTCAGCATAATGTTCGTTACTCTGAACAGATTTGAATAGTTTACTAGCGGACCCGTGCGAGAACTCTCGCATAATGGGTTGTGTGAGCCCCATGTGTACAGACTACCCGCCCGTCCCTAGTGCTATGCGGGCTGTACGTGATAAAGTTAGTTCTGCCAGGGGCTATCGTCTTGTTTGTTTGTTTAAAAGCACTTTATAAACAAATAAATATATTTCCGTTTACTTTTTAAGAAATGCAAGATTTTTCCTGTACTATTGAGACGATTTGGATGATTTTGGTACAAACCACACCTCCAAACTCCCTCTGGTTTAGGAGCTTGAGTTTTGTGAAACATAGGCCTACACCTTAGCGTATTATATAATAAGACTGTCTTTCTTAACAATTTAATCAATGTCTTTGCATAAAACTGAAGATAAATTACGGGAATTAACAACAAAGAATCAATAAAAAGAGTTTCTTCAGTCCTTACGAACGAATACACCAGAATACATACCCTTTGCAATGAAAACTTCAGACAAAAAAGAAACAAAGATAACTTTTTGAAGGAAATAGTATACCAGAGGTGTAAACACAGACTCATTTCTCTCGAGTTTTAAAACGCTCGGTAATATGGGACAATAACCGTCCCGGATAAGAATT
Organism: Meconema thalassinum; assembly: GCA_946902985.2. Lineage (NCBI taxonomy): Eukaryota > Metazoa > Arthropoda > Insecta > Orthoptera > Tettigoniidae > Meconema > Meconema thalassinum. Next base: position 302,040,619 of record OX336392.1, on the reverse strand, counting down.
GTCCGGGACGCGGGACATTCAGCACGGAAATCCGGAATTCCTGGCAACCAAGCTGCATATACATGTAGCTCTTTACAGTTTGCCATCTAACATAAGGGGTGTCAAGATCATGCTTGCATGTAGTGTTACACAGTGTTGAAGCTACTGATGTGTTCTTTAACAAATTTTACATTTGTATATGGGCGAGTTAAGGCGTTCATTTAATTCAGTGGAGTTATTTATTCAGGAACCTTTTAGTCAAGGTCATTAGGCTAATTATTATTATGGCTTTCATTTTCCAAATATATCACTGGTGAAAAGTTGATCTATTTTTCCCCAAATTTAATATTAATAATGAACTACTGGGTTATATTTATATATCAGCACCATGGCGCGCGGAGATTTTACACTCGGCTGTTGCCCGTGCATCGGCCAACCGCGGCTGATGTACTTCCCCTTGTCAGCTGCTTCGCTCACCACGCAGTCATCCCATTATCCCACTCAGAGTACATTCTTTCGCTTAAGATGATTAGTCAGTTAACTTTAAAAAGGCGCATTTTTGTTTTAAAACGTCATTTTAAATACAAATCCACTCGCCATGTTCGCGCGGAATGTATTCTTCAGTTTCCTGGTCAAGTCATTAACAATTCAGTGGCCGAACTTAATCGTGCTGATAGATATGCGTTTTCTCGATACAATGAATGTTTAGCTGCTGGAGGACACCATTTTTAGCACCTTAAAGGTAAGGTTTGAACATTATTAACACTGTACTCTAACAAGGGGAGTTATAGCAGAGGCGCAGTCGGCCGATGCAAGGGTGATGGTCGAGTGGAAAATCCCCACGCGACGGTGCTGATATATAAATATAACCCTGTATGTTTAAAATAGGTCGAGTTGTGCAAGTGTTTTTAAATTCCTGGCAACTATGCTTGAAGAAATTCTTTGTCAACGGCAGAATTATGGCAAATGAACTGCGATGCAATAAGAACGGGACTGGTGACGTTTAAGGTAAATTAGAGTTGGCAACACTGACTGTGACAGTAGGGGTAATCTCACCCTTCGGAACACTTGAAATGAACTTAGTTCTATTCACTGTGTGAATGAGACACAGAGAAGGGGAGAATCTCTTTCATTGCTCGCTACAAAGCCTCCTTCAACAAGCTTCTACTGCAAAGGGTGGATCCAATAAGATAGTTACTCCCTAAAATGTAAAAACTCTCATAGTCACTTGCGAATACCTAGAGTCTCTTCCAGGATATGTATCGGCCGATAACCCAGATGTTAGTCCCCTTAAAACATCAATTATCATAATCATCATCTCTGTAAGGGGTGTGTCCGACCCAGTCAAAGAATTCTTATCCCAATTCGGGACTCGCAAAGACCTTCAATAACTGCCCTAGAGGCTGACAATTAGAGGGAAGTTGGTTGGCGACTATGGAACCCTAGCAGAGTTAACCATTGCTATCACCTGCTTGTATCCGACTCTCCTCTTTCATCTTTCCAGTCATCCTCCCTTTATCAACTGATTTTATCTTCCAACCCCAGCGATATTTTGATACCCGGGACCTAGGATGTCTTTCACTTTCCTGCTTCAATTGGCCCTTCATTGGTAGTATGCTGAGCTTCTATGCCCAAGATAGCGGGTTCAAACCCGACCGAAGCCGTCGGATTTTTTAAGAGCGTTAAAAATCCCTCAGTATGCCTTCCTTCGGAGGGGAAGTAAAGCCGGCGGTCCCAAGTCATAGATTTATGGCATTTTAAAGAACTTTCCACTAATTACACCTGTGTGAAACTAAATTGTATAGGTTAAGAATGTAAACAACGCTCTTAGGTTGCTACGTTCGTTGCCAAGAGCCGACTGCGGTGGCGTCTAGTAGCTAAGTTCTGAACTAGGCCTAGTAGTCGTTGACGGTGGCGTTTGGCGGTAAAAGTAGGAACTATTTGAAAAATTCAAAGTTGCAGTCCATACTTGAATTTAAAAAAACAGATACACACACTAATACAGTCATCACAATTAACACCGGTTATCAGAGAGATTCTACACACACCCAAAGTACACGGGGCTACATGACCGCGTTGTCGCAGCCCCTAAACTAAGGAACCAACCAACCATCAATTGGCCCTTGTCTTTTCTTTCCTGATATCCCCATTTTTCGAGGTCAAACCGTTAATTTTCTCACTTAACGGTATCTACTGCATAGTGTAAGAGGTCCTGAAGGGGCAGTGTGTGAGTCGCCCACCACGCATGCTACACCCTGGATAGTACCACAACCTCAAGGGCTCATGGCTGGTGAACTTGGTAGATGTTGGCTCTCAGGGTTGCCTGAGGAGGGGCTGGTTATTTTTCCTTGTCTGATTCCCTTTCCTATCAGCCTTTCGTGGCCCTGCGTCCTTCCAAGTCTCTCAATGCTCAGTCTTTGTGGGATGAAGGCAATTCTTTTCTGTCTTTTATTTACCGGTACATTATTAGTTTTATTTTCCGCCACCCCCACCAGATAGCGATTATAATTGAGCAAACAAGCTTATGGCCAATAACTGCAAATGGTTACAAATATATTATCCATTGGATGTTCAGAGCTTGCCACGGTGGGTGAGTGGTTATCGTGTCGGACTACCAACGTCCAGTATGCCTTCCTTCGGAGGGGAAGTCAAGCCGGCGGTCCCATGTCATAGATTTATGGCATGTAAAAGATCCTTCCACTAACTAAATTTGTGTGAAGCTAAATTTCTAGGTTTCGGTAGATTTCGTTGTAACGCTCTATTAAAGTTCCAACGTTCACCACTAGGTGTCAGTGACATCTGGTAGTGAAAGTTGGAACTACTTGAAATTGAACGGAACTTGTAGCTCACCCCAAGGGTGTCCGCATTGAAGCAGTGAGAGCCTCTGGCGAGCCGAACATGTCATCGGAAACTTCCGGCACTAAAAGCCATACCCTAAATAAATAATGGCAAAATTAATCCCGGGCTTATCCGCCAACACAAAGTTCCTCCTTTCTCTGCTAGAAAGCGCTATAGTTGCAAGGATCTTAGATATCTAACCCCCTCGATTTTCATAGTGCTCCAAGGAACGGAAAAAATCGACATGCAAACTGCCCTCTGGGCGTCAAATAACAAAGCTTGCACCTGGTACCCGAGGCCACACATTATTATTATTATTATTATTATTGGATGTTAAGATACCAGCGAGGCACGGGCTAGCGCGTTAACACTCTCTGTCACCGTGGCAAGTAACCATTTAATACAATTATAAATACAATTAGTCGCCTCCGTAGCGTAGCGGTCAGCATGGTTAGCTGCCGCCCCGGAGATCCTGGGTTCGATTCCCGGCTCTGCCACGAAATTTGAAAAGTGGTATGAGGACTGGAACAGGGTCTACTCAGCCTCGGGTAGTCCAAATGAGTAGAGGGGGTTCGATTACCACCTCAGCCATCCTCGAAGTGGTTTTCCGTGGTTTCCCACTTCGTCTTCGGGCAAATGCCGGGATGGTACCTACTGCAAGGCCACGGCCGCCTCCTTCCCTCTTCCTTGCCTATCCATCCAAACCTTCCAAACCCTCCCCTCATGAGGCCCCTGTTCACTTTGCAGGTGAGGCTGCCTGGGCGACGTGCTGATCACACCTCCTCAGTTGTATCCCTCCCGACGAGATGTTCCAAGCTCCAGGACACTGCCCATAGAGGCGGTAGTGGTGAGTTCCCTCGCTGAGTCCGTGGGAACCACCAACCTAGAGGGTAAATTGACTAAATAAATAAAAAATAAAAAATACAATTAGTCGCCTCCGTAGCGTAGCGGTCAGCCGCCCCGGAGGTCCTGGGTTCGATTCCCGACTCTGCCACGAAATTTGAAAAGTGATGTGAGGACTCAGCCTCGGGTGGTCCAAATGAGTAGAGGGGGTTCGATTCCCACCTCAGCCATTCTCGGAGTGGTTTCCCACTTCGTCTTCGGGCAAATGCCGGGATGGTAACCTACCTATTGTAAGGCCACGGCCGCCTCCTTCCCTCTTCCTTGCCTATCCATCCCAATCTTCCCTTCCCTTCCCATTCCTCATGAGGCCCCTGTTCGCTTTGCAGGTGAGGCCGCCTGGGCGAAGTGCTGATCACACCTCCCCAAGTGCTCCCAGCTCTAGGACCTCGCTGAGTCCGTGGGAAACACCAACCTGGTGGGTAAAATTGACTAAAATATAAAAATAAATACAATAAAATATATGAGTAAATAAAACACCATTATCTTAACCTTACATTACAGTATACGGTTCAATGATACAGCAGTTCCACTGGGCTGACGTTTTCATAACTGACCCACGACCTGGTTCTCATTAGTGTACAGTAGAATCTTGTGGATTTCTCTTCCTGACTAGTATGCATTGCAGCCTAAAAAAAAGGAGCTAATACCGTAACTCCAAAGATCTGGCTGGTTTGATTATGTTTCGGACTCACTAGATTCTTCTCTAGTTTGTAATAGGTTGAAGTCTTACACGAAACGAAAATTTGCGGATCTTACTGAAATAGGCTGACGAAGCTTAAAATTTGGGCCCGTCCGGGATTTGAACCCGGGACCTCTCGCACCCAAAGCGAGAATCATACCCCTAGACCAACGGGCCATGAATGTCAGTGTACTACGCTACGCGCACTGTGCTGCTAAGTGGTGCTTGCACAGGCCGCTATCTCCATGGCTCAAGGCTGTGATCATAATGCCAACTTGACGTTAAACAGGAATGCGACACAATGCTATCTACACTATATGAGGGCCAGTCAATCCGAGATGATATTCCTCTGAAGTAAGTATGGGGACAATTGGTCAGTGCTGAATGACAAGAAATAATTGAAATGAGTATCAATCGTTGATAAATTATAAGTCTTATATAGAAAGGGCGAGCCTCCGTGGCTTAGGCGGCAGCACGCCGGCCTCTCACCGCTGGGTCCGTGGTTCCAATCCCGGTCACTTCATGTGAGATCTGTGCTGGATAAAATGGAGGCAGACAGGTTTTTCTCCGGGTACTCCGGTTTTCCCTGTCAACATTTCATTCCAGCAACACTCTCCACTATCATTTCATTTCATCTGTCATTCATTTAATCATTGCCCCGGGGGAGTGCGTCAGGCCTCGGCAGCCGGCACAGTTCATATCCTCGCCGCTAGATAGGGGCTTCATTCATTCCATTCCTGACCCAGTCGGAGACTGGAAGCAGGCTGTGGATTTTTCATATAGAAAGGGCAGACGTATTTAAGAATAACTTACTCTAGACACCAAAACGAGCAGAACTCTCCATCACACATATTTCACTGCACGATTATGGAAGTCTCGCCACGAAATGAGTATTTTAAAATCATTGGGCTCGTCCGGGATTTGAACCCGGGACCTCTCGCACCCGAAGCGAGAATCATACCCCTAGACCAACGAGCCACCTGCTAGCGTATGTGATAAGGCATTGCTGACCAGACAGATTGTCAAAACAAATCTCTATATATACTTGGCCGATCTTGCTTACACTACAGGGTGTATCGGTGATAATGCTAAAAGCTTTCAGGGCTGATGGAGGAAGGGAAATGGATCGACGTGAGATAGTTAAAGCCCTGCGCGGATACGGATATCCGCAAAAAATTTCGCCATGCGGATATAGTTTGCATGGCTGTGCGGATAGCGGATAAGCTGCGGATAATGTGTGAAGTAAATTTGCGGATAGTTTTTAGAATACAATCTGAACTTGTTGAATAACATTACTAGGACCCGGATGCATGTCATGTTTTCCGTTATGTTTTTTTTTTTTTCATGACAAATGTAAGATGATGACTTAAGCTAATCTCATTCAAATTATGTCATTAAGCATAATTAACACTCCGAACTGAAAAGGGTTGCAATTCTGGCTGTATAACATTCAATTTATACGCAACAGAACCCAGCAAGTTATTCGTAATACAAAGATACGTTACACTTATTCGCTAATTAATTCAGCTAAAAACTCTTCGGCTTTGTGGAGAGCTATAAAAACTCTCGGTGCTGGAAAATCCAGACACAAAAGCAATAACCCAAAAATGAGCGCTGATGAGCTTAATAAGCATTATTTAAACGTATCAACCATTGTAGACATCAATAGAGTTTTGTCAACTGTTGCTAACTACAGGGAAAAATTTACTGACCGACGGGAAGAATTTCATTTTGGCTATATATATCCAGAGGACATTCATTTAGCCATATTTAGGATATCTTCAAAAGCCATAGGACCAGATCATATATCTATTACGCTATTGAAAAGGAATATGGACCTCCTCATGTCAGTTTTATTGCATATATTTAACTAAAGCCTGCAAATGGGTATTTATCCGACTCAATGAAAAAAGCCAACATCAAAGCAATACCAAAATTCACGAACGCCTTAAACTGTAGTGACTTTAGACCAATAAGTATATTGTGTGCAATTGGGAAAGCGTTAGAACGAATTGTTTTTGATCAGTTTTATGAATATATAAATTCCAACAATATCCTAAACCCGAACCAATCTGGATATAAATCAAAACATAGTACTCTGACAGCCCTTATCAAAGTCACAGACGACATTCGTCTAGCAATGGACCGGAAGGAAATAACTATATTATCTCTATTCGATTTCAGAAAAGCTTTTGACAGAGTTCACCATGAGATCCTACTAGTTAAATTAAGAAATCTAGGCCTTTCAAAGTCAGTAACGAACTGGTTTAGGTCTTACCTAACAGACAGATGTCAGAGAGTAGTCCTAGCAGATGACAATGTTTCAGAATGGTATGAAGTATCAACAGGTGTACCGCAGGGTTCGGTTCTTGGTCCACTCCTGTTCTCCGTGTACATAAATGACCTTCCATCTGTCCTTAAATTCTGTCAACATCATATGTACGCAGATGACCTTCAGCCATATCTACACACGGATCTGAAATCCATTCATTTGAACGTAGCTCTAATTAACAGTGACATTCAAAGCCTATCTCAGTACGCACTCGATCATAATCTAATACTTAACTTCGAAAAAAACGCAACCGATCATCATCGGCTATACCAAATTACTCAGTTCCCTACCTGACCCAGTACCACCTTTACAGCTTGCATCCCAAACAGTTCCGTACCAGTCAGCAGTAAAAAATCTGGGAGTTATTTTTGACTCTCGATTATCGTGGCAGGTTCACACAAACATGATTCTGAAAACGGTTGCATCGTCATTATATCAAATTAGGCGAACTTGCTTCTATTTGCCTCAAAATGTACGAAAGACACTGATACAGAGTTTGATATTACCAATATTTGACTATGGATCTATAATTTACCATGATATAGGAGAGGTCCTGAATACAAAATTACAAAGAATGCAAAATGCTTGCTTGCGGTTTGTTCTCACTGTACCAAGAGTCTCATATAACTCCATTTTACGTCCAGATTGGATGGCTAAAGTTAAAGGAACGAAGACAGTATGCCATGGCTCTGACTGTGATGATAATTCTAAAATTCAAAATTCTGTCTTATATTTACTGCACACTAACTCCCATGCAATCAGTGCATAACCGTGCGAATAGACACACTGCACAAATGCTCCAGATACCTCATCACAGAACCGAAAAATGCAAAGGTTCATTCCGTATTTCAGCTAGTATTCTCTGGAATAAATATAAATTGCACCAGTATTCAGGACTTCCTATCAGAGCGATAAAACTCTCCCTTCATTGTAATCTATCAGCTATACAATTATCATGTTCAAGGTGAACGGATGTAATAACAAGAACTTTTATTGTCAACTGTATGTTTAGGTTAAATTTTTTCTTTCTTCATTTATTCTATTGTATTTACCGCCCTCTGAATGAAGAGAGCTGCATAAAGAGGCTTTGTAGCCTCAGTGGCCTGTATAAGAGAAACAATAAATTCAAACAATAAATTAAAAAAAAAAACATAGCCTAGGGGAACGACTTTCTCCTCGAATATCTAAATGTATTGCTTTAATAATGTATTCTTTATCTAATTAAACATATTATTGTAGTGCCAGTATTTTCGGATTAAAAATGTGCTGATGCGGGGTGGATGCAGATAACAGTTGGGCGGATGCAGGGCGGATGCGGATAACAGTTGGGTGGATGCAGGGCGGATGCGGATAACAGTTGGGCGGATGCAGGGCGGATGCGGATAACAGTTGGGTGGATGCAGGGCGGATGCGGATAACAGTTGGGTGGATGCAGGGCGGATGCGGATAACAGTTGGGTGGATGCAGGGCGGATGCGGATAACAGTTGGGTGGATGCAGGGCGGATGCGGATAACAGTTGGGCGGATGCAGGGCGGATGCGGATAACAGTTGGGTGGATGCAGGGCGGATGCGGATAACAGTTGGGCGGATGCAGGGTGGATGCGGATAACAGTTGGGCGGATGCAGGGCGGATGCGGATAACAGTTGGGCGGATGCAGGGCGGATGCGGATAACAGTTGGGTGGATGCAGGGCGGATGCGGATAACAGTTGGTTGGATGCAGGGCGGATGCGGGTAACAGTTGGGCGGATGCAGGGTGGATGCGGATAACAGTTGGGCGGATGCAGGGCGGATGCGGATAACAGTTGGGCGGATGCAGGGCGGATGTGGATAACAGTTGGGTGGATGCAGGGCGGATGCGGATAACAGTTGGGCGGATGCAGGGCGGATGCGGATAACAGTTGGGTGGATGCAGGGCGGATGCGGATAACAGTTGGGTGGATGCAGGGCGGATGCGGATAACAGTTGGGTGGATGCAGGGCGGATGCGGATAACAGTTGGGTGGATGCAGGGCGGATGCGGATAACAGTTGGGCGGATGCAGGGCGGATGCGGATAACAGTTGGGCGGATGCAGGGCGGATGCGGATAACAGTTGGGCGGATGCAGGGCGGATGCGGATAACAGTTGGGCGGATGCAGGGCGGATGCGGATAACAGTTGGGCGGATGCAGGGCGGATGCGGATAACAGTTGGGCGGATGCAGGGCTGATGCGGATAACGTTTTACTTATCCACGCAGGGCTCTAACCATAGTACGGAAACGGTCGAGTCACAAGTTATAAGCAAAATGCTAGTTATTTAATACCGTTTACAACAACTGTTCAAAATGGCGCCTCCCTGCGTCAATGCAGGCATAGCAACGTACCACTTAACAACAGACTAAAGCCTACCGTAACTTACAGACATCGTTCTCCAATCCAGTCAGTATGCAGTGGAGTAGTTGAGTTATTCTCCTAGCCTCTTCTGCTCGTCGGGAGCACAGATTACCTAACTACAGTTGGCCGACAGCCATGCTATTTCTTGGCACCTAAGACTTCAGCGCTGTCTGGTGTATGGACTGCCGAACTAGTAGACGTGTAGCATGGCCGTGCGTGTAGCCTACCCCATCCCTACCCCTCATTCCGCTAAATTCTCCTCCTAAAGGCTCTGTCCACTTCAATATTCAGAAAATCATAATCTTCCCAATACTTATAGCACGTTTTTAGGCGTGCAGATAATAATATGATCTACAAGAAATAAATCACATTCAAAATACTAATAACAGAAAAAATAATAAAAATAATACCAAAGTGGGAAACTGTGGATTCCAGAACTTTGAAATGAATAATCACAGCATTTAGGACATAACCTCGTCACTAATATACTGTACATGTTTAAATTTCTTTCAGTTGCAATTAGAGCATATTGCATTGGTGACACAAATAAGGCTACTACAAGGCCTGCAGCATATTATTACTCAGCTTAAAAAATGGTCCCTTCCATTAAACCACAGTAGGCCCAATTAGGCCTATAATCAATTAGTTATTAGAATAAACTACAAAGGAAAAGTACTGGGAAGGGAGAATATTCGGGAGTGTCTACCCTTCAATCGTAGCATACTACAGTACAGTACATGTATTCCACTGTCGGGGGTATCAGGACGACTTTTGGTTTAACTTTTGACTGCCGGTCGCAATGGTGAAGTGGATAAGGCGTTGATCTAGCGAGGTGAAACCCGACTGCGGTCGGTGGTATTTACAGGTGTTAACAAGTAGTATCAACCCTTTGTCGTTGGCTACCGGCACGTTATAGAACGCCTGCGGGACGAAGTTCCTCCACCCCGGCGTGTGTTAAGAACTAGAATTGAGGACGGGCGTTAAACAACTGCGATTATTAATATCTGTTGACTCGATCGTTTTCGGACTATGGTTCCTTATCTCAAATGGATCAATTTGCCTTCCTCCAACAACTCTGAAATTTTGTAACACCACCATCACGGATGCATACTGTATATGCTATTACATTCTCCATTGAAACAGACACCAGGATACATTAGGCTCTTCACAAGGTTATAAATGTTCTAATAGGTTACATTAAAATTTCCTCTAAAGCATTGGTTAAACAAGAAAAATACATTGATCATTTCTCTTCACGTAACAACAAGCAAAACGTAATGGATTATCAGTCATATTATATTACAAGTTACAAGCCCATGAAGTGCCTCGGCTAACCAAGCGACTGCTGCCCAGCCATGTGGCCTGCAGATATTGTGGTGACGCGTGGTCAGCGCATCGGGTCCCCTCGGCCGTTATTCTTGTTTTTTTGTGACCGGGGCGCTGCCTCACTCTCAGACAGCAACTCAATTGAATCGATTATTTCAGAAAGCAGTCAAGTGCCAAAAAACGAAACAAGATGTTCAGTAAAGAACATATAGCCTACTTTCTCCTAAATGCATGGGTATTGTTATAACTTTTTGTCCTTTTCAAGGAGTATAATTGAATGTTGGTTGTAGTAGCTTGTTGAAATACAACGTGCTATAGGGATATTAAACATGAATATGAGGTGCCCTTTGCTAGTGCTACCTCTGTAAAAAAAAATCATTCAATTCGGTTTCACCGTGTTTGAATTGATCTGGGGAATGGATTTGCACACATACATGGCCGCTATTTGCAAACTATTGGGCTGATGACCTTGTAGTCAGTCATAAGATGCTTTCCACAAAAAGGCATGTTGTTGCAAAATCCGGTAGAGATCAAATTATTAGGATGGTCGAAATTTGATTAAAGCTTTTAACATTTGGGTGGCCGTCATTCCGTTTCCGTCAAGATGGCGGCGATATAAAAGATGACACTGAGGTGCATTTTGCTAGTGCTACCTCTGTACCAAATTTCGTTCAATTCGGTTTCACCGTGTTTGAATTGATAGGGGGAATCGATTTGCACACATACTTGGCCACCATCTGCAAACAATTGGGCTGATGATCTAGCAGTTTGGTCAGAATATGCTTCCCACATAAAGATTTGTTGTTGCAAAATTTGGTAGAGACTAGATTATTAGGTTGGTCGTAATTACATTTTAGCCTTTAACATTTGGGTGGCCGCGATTACGTTTCCGTCAAGATGGCGGTGATATAAAACATGACACTGGGGTGGCCTTTTCTAGTGCTACCTCTGTACCAAATTTCGTTCCATTCGGTTTCACCGTGTTCGAATTAATAGGGGGAATCGATTTTCACACAAAGATGGCCGTCATCCGCAAAATATTAGGCTAATGACCTATTAGTTTGGTCAAAGGATGATCCCTCCATAATGGTATGTTGATGCAAAATTTGGTAGAGTCGGATGATTAGGTTAATCGTAATTTGATTTAAGCTTTGAATATTTGTGTGGCCGCCATTACGTTTCCGTCAAGATGGCGGCGATATAAAACATGACACTGAAGTGCCCTTTGCTAGTGCTACCTCTGTACCACATTTCATTCCATTCGGTTTCACCGTGTTCGAATTAATAGGGGTAATCGATTTTGACACAAATATGGCCGCCATCCGCAAACAATTAGGTTAATGACCTATTAGATTTGTCAAAGGATTCTCCCTCCATAAAGGTATGTTGTTGCAAAATTTGGTAGAGATCGGATGATTAGGTTAGTCGTAATTTGATTTAAGCTTTGAACATTTGTGTGGCCGCCATTACGTTTCCGTCAAGATGGCGGTGATATAAAACATGACACTGAGGTGCCCTTTGCTAGTGCTACCTCTGTACCAAATTTCATTCCATTCGGTTTCACCGTGTTCGAATTAATAGGGGTAATCGATTTTGACACAAAGATGGCCGCCATCCGCAAACTATTAGGCTAATGACCTATTAGATTTGTCAAAGGATGCTCCCTCCATAAAGGTATGTTGTTGCAAAATTTGGTAGAGATCGGATGATTAGGTTAGTCGTAATTTGATTTAAGCTTTGAACATTTGTGTGGCCGCCATTACGTTTACGTCAAGATGGCGGCGATATAAAACATGACACTGGAGTGCCCTTTGCTAGTACTACCTCTGTACCAAATTTTGTTCCATTCGGTTTCACCGTGTTCGAATTAATAGGGGCAATCGATTTTCACACAAAGGTGGCCGCCATCCGCAAACTATTAGGCTGATGACCTATTAGTTTGGTCAAAGGATGCTGCCCCCATAAAGGTATGTTGTTGCAAAATTTGGTAGAGATCGGATGATTAGGTTAGTCGTAATTTGATTTAAGCTTTGAACATTTGTGTGGCCGCCATTACGTTTCCGTCAAGATGGCGGCGATATAAAACATGTCACTGAGGTGTCCTGAGTGCTACCTTTGTACCAAATTTCGTTCAATTTGCGCTCACCGTGTTCGAATTGATAGGGGGGGACAGACATTCAGAGTACACACACTCACACACACACACACACACACACACACAGACTCACACACACACAGACAGACACACTTTTTTCGCCCTGTAGTGATCTCATAAGTCTACTTTCATTTTTTGTAAAAATCGAAAGTAGGCTAAAAATGAGTTAATGGCCGAATATGTTACTAGCACATTTTAGTGCTGAAACCAGGCAAGAAACGTCCTCCTATAATGATCAGGCATTACGTTGAATTTCGTATTTAGTTCAGAAACCAGTGAAATAGCACAACTTGGCTGGTTCCTGCAGTAAACTGCTGGTACATTTTGTGATGCGCCACACGTTGCCGGTTGGCGCTGCTGCTCTGAGTCAGAATCTCTACTGAAAAGAGAACTTGCTCCTGACTTACCCACCCAGATGGCCTACCCTTCAGAAATAGTAAGTTTATATATGATTTATTAGGCATATTTACCAAATTATTTGTTAGAGTTACATGTAACAATATTCTTTGATTCAAAAGCGTATACAAATTCTAAAATATTATATTTTTTTTTGGTCAATTTACCCTCTAGGTTGGTGGTTCCTTCGGACTCAGCGAGGGAACTCACCACTACCGCCTCAATGGGCAGTGTCCTGGAGCTTGGAACATCTGGTCGGGATGGATACAACTGGGGAGGTGTGATCAGCACTTCGCCCAGGCGGCTTCACCTGCAAAGCGAACAGGGGCCTCATGAGGGATGGGAAGGGACGGAAGACTGGGATGGATAGGCTAGGAAGAGGGAAGGAGGCGGCCGTGGCCTTACAGAAGGTACCATCCCGGCATTTGCCCGAAAACGAAGTGGGAAACCACGGAAAACCACTTCGAGGATGGCTGAGGTGGGAATCGAACCCCCTCTACTCATTTGGACCACCCGAGGCTGAATAGACCCCATTCCAGTCCTCATACCACTTTTCAAATTTCGTGGCAGAGCCGGGAATCGAACCCAGGACCTCCGGGCGGCAGCTAACCATGCTGACCGCTACGCTACGGAGGCGACAATATTATATTGTAGCCTGAATATTTCTGTACACTGTTGGTCTGAGCCCTACGTTATTCTTTGTTATTGATTGTTATAGGTACCCATCAATATGAAGAAGATACGAGACCTAACTGCCCTAAAACCATACCTGATGGGATATGAACACTTTTATGACAGCATTTTACAATGGCCTACTACAGAGACAGAATGTGCTGTGGAGTTTGTTTATGATTGATTACCTCCTGTCATGATGAGCAGGCATTGCCAATTTCATCCTTTTAATAATTATATTTGTATCAGCAATATAGTCTAAACCTAATGGAAATGTTTTCTTTTTCCTCAAATATGTGTTTTATGACGAGCTCCTTTCAAAATTCGAGAATTATCCCATAAAAATATATTTGCAACACACGTTTATTGCAGAAACCAGTTAAATGGAAAACTTTTCGGATTGTTTTACAATAAAGTTAATTAGCACAAAATATTTTTCCTTGGATAAAAAGTATTCAAAGATATAATACTTTCAAGCTAAAATATTAAAACCACTACCAAAACATTTAGTCTGATGCTAGACAGTTTTTTTTTCATTTTCCCACAATTGATAGACTTGGCGCTTGACTGGTTTCCGAAATAATCGATTCAATTGTCCTCACGAGGCTGAGCCCTCACGTCAGTTTCTAAAATCCCTGACGGAGCCGGGAATCGAACCCAGGGCCACCGGGTGAGAGGTAGGCGCCCTATCCCAACAACATGTAGCCGGCTTACAAGTTATGTAATGTATATGCAATGCTAGGGAATTTCAAAGAGCATTTCCAGAATTATTCCGAAAAAATGAAAAGAATGACTGAAATTCTTTGTAATAAATCCCCCATTTTATTTGATACGCTTTTTTCTGTCGTGTTTGTAAGATTTCGTAAATCATTGTAAAAAAAAGCATTTGTTAGCGAATTAACGAATCTAAGCTACATGATGGTGTAGTCGTGCTTTAAACTGCATATAAATAATAAACGTTTGATTTAAGTTTTTTTAGTCGGTTTACCCTTCAGGGTTGGCTCAGCGAGGGATCCCACCATTACAGTGTCCTGGAGCTTGAAACATTAGGTCGGGGATACAACTGGGGAGGTGGGACGAGCACCTCGCCCAGGCATCCTCACCTGCAAAGCGAACATGGGCCTTATGAGGGGGATGGAAAGATTGGGAGGGATAGACATGGAGGAGAAAAGGTGGTGACCGTGGCCTTACGTTGGGTACCATCCTGGCATTTGCCCGGAGACGAAGTGGGAAACTACGGAAACAACTAGGTGGGAAACGAACCCCCTCTATTCATTTGGAGTTTGGACCACCGGAGGCTGAGTAGACCCCGTTCCTCATCATCATCATGTTTTTCAGTCAAGCGACTGGTCTGCCCCTACAATGAGTCTTTTCCACGTTGTTCTGTCTTGTGCTGTCCTTTTGACCACTTTATAACTTCGTAGGCCAGAGCTATCTAGGAAAGATCTCATGAAAGTGTTCCGTGGCCTCCCGCGAGGGCGTATTCCAGGTATTTTGCCTTCTAGTATGTCGATTATCAGGCCACCATGTCGTAACCTGTGGCCAAGCCAGGTGGATCTCCTTCTATATATCTGGCGGATTATTTGCCGCTTTTCCTTCATTCGTTCCAGCACCGTTATGTTGGTCATAATATAATTCATTTATTTCAATAATTAGCCTCAAAACAGCGCATATTCAGTCCAATTTATACAAGCAGCCTATTTCTTCTTCTTTATCAATCAACAGCGAGACATCAGAATTATTCAAGAGCAAAAAAAAGCTACGCCCCGGGTGAGGATCGAACTCACGACCTTAAGATTATGAGACTTACGCGCTGCCTACTGCGCTACCGAGGCTACGGAGCGCAAATACAATTACAAGAGATAAGGCAAGGGTAAACTAAGAAATCTCTGGTTTATTTGATTGTCACATCCGGTTATATTAAAGCAATCGAGCATTTCAAATGATTTCTGAGACTCGCTGGCCACCTCGTGCCTCGATGGTATCGGGAGAGTGTAGGTTCGAAGTTCATCTCGGCCGTCCTGAAAATGGCTGGCTGCGTGGCTCAGCGGTAACGTTCTGGCCCTGCTGTGCCTAAGGTTGCATGTCGCAGTCAGTTGGCATTAGAGGGTGCCCTTCGGGGGAAAATTACGGCACCCCAGCGTCTCTAAAAGCCGCAGAAGTACCGTATAGAGGGACGTGCACCAATAACATTAATACCGTACGTCCAGAAAATGGTTTCCAATTTTCACCCCTAGGCAAATGCCCAAACCATTCCTTTCAACAGGTCCAAAATCCCTTCTCTGACCCTTGCTTAATCAGACCCAAGTTAGCGGTCGCCTGACACCATCCCCAGTTGCATCTGCTGACAAGTGTGTTCAGCTCCAAGATACTCTCCTTGCGACTGTAGAGGAATGATCCCTCACAGAGCCCGTGAGTGAAGCCGTGCTGGGAAGATAGGCGTTTACAAAAATAAATTAAATTAGTCGCTTAAAATAAGGAACCTTTAACAATCGTTTACAGATGAATAAACAAATAAAACTAACGTAAATTTGGTTTGCGGTTACCTACCGATTTCACAATCAATGTAAGCCTCTATCTACCACTGCTCCATGGGCCTCCATGGCTGTTTAGTAGATTGACTTTGTTGGGAGCCGAGTAGGAAATATTCCGAGACTCGGTGACTGGATTTAACTGTATTCAATTAATAGTGGTGCTCCTGTAACATATATTCTTTTACTGTTTCCACCCTGTCTTTTGAATTGTTTTCAGTGTTAAATAAAATAATGATTTAGAATGTGTATCCTAATTTTTAGAGGATACGATTTGCTGCGTTTATCTTTTAACTTTAATCAGTTAGTTTTAATTAATTTAGTTAATTATTTTTAAAGTTTATCTGCAAATATTTTCAGTGATTAACGTAAGTTTTAATCAGTTATCTTTGGTTAACTTTCCCAAGTGTGGAAGATGCGTACAGGAAAGAAAGGAAACGGAAATGAAATAGAATAGGCCTAAGAAAGTTTTGAAGTCATTTTTTATTATTGCCTGTTTAAACCATTGTTAATCACTACCGTAGTCGTTCTGGTAGAAGTTCTGATGTACAGTAATTGTTGCAGCTGTGTCAAGACTTAAGTATGTAAAACAGGATGCCTTGAAATTGAGCACGGAGGAAAACAAGGTAATGTACTCGCACTATTTGCTAGTTATACTGGTGATGGATGATATACTCAAGACAACAAAGGAATCATACACAGGTACAAGAATGAACATAATCCTATTTGCTGATCTTGTTCTGATTTTGGAGGAGAATGTAGTTTAAGGGTCGCCTCCGTAGCGTAGCGGTCAGCATAGTTAGTTGCCGCCCCGGAGGTCCTGGGTTCGATTCCCGGCTCTGCCACGAAATTTGAAAAGTGGTATGAGGACTGGAACGGGGTCTACTCAGCCTCGGGTGGCCCAAATGAGTAGAGGGGGTTCGATTCCCACCTCAGCCATCCTCGAAATGGTTTTCCGTGGTTTCCCACTTCGTCTTCGGGCAAATGCCGGGATGGTACTGTCCCCGTTTACCCGGATAGTAGGCTGTCAGATATCCGCCCCCTCAATCGGATTGCCAACAATCAATCGCACCGGCTCAGCTACATCAATGAAAATGGCACTGACAGATACTATCGAGATATGAGCACAGAAGTTAACAGGAAATCATTGTGGAACACACCAAAATAGACGGGGGTTCATACTTACCGTTACTTACATCTTAAAATTATCTCGGGGATTGAGTTGACAACAGGATCACTAAAGTTTGTTCACACAATAACCTCCACCATGACATTTAAAAATGAACCAGAACGAAGACGAGAACTTTGAACTGTACAAAAGCTTTATTTCAAATAAAGGGTATGATTTTAATAACACAACAAAATCAACGTGGCTATCAGTAGCCCATGTCAATCTGACTACGTCCTCCTATAGGACTTGCAAAGTTATCATACAACATGATATAGAACATATTAGCTCCCACGAGCTCCAAATAACGTAATATTCATAACACAATTGGATTGGAAAAGGACGTGAGGACGAGACATATATAGAGCATTTGGTTTCCTTTTAATAAACATGACAATTGTATTTATAGTCGCAAGGCCAGAGTGGACGACCTCACCCGCTGATAACCAGATGTTGGGACAGCTGCGAGCTACCCTTCAACCTGTCGCATACTTGTCAAATGGGCTCCCTTCTCACTTTACATTACGTAAGAATACAGCTCTCTCTCTCAAGCTTTAAATGTCCGCAAGACAACTCATATATATATTTACGCAAGTCTTTCAAATACTTTACTCACATCCTACTGGATTATTATGACAATCCTTAAACTTGTTAAGTTCTCATCCAAATGTTTAATAAGCTCTTAAATGTTTATAACAAAATCACATAAATTATTTATAACAATTAGAAATTGTTTATAATAATTTGTCAAAGACAATAAAAAATTTAAACACGCCTTTAACATCACTTTCGTTCCACATTATTGTCAAAAATATTTGCAGCAATTATTTACAATATTAACATTTAAATTATTTAAATTATTAAATTTAAGAAATACATTAACTACATGTTCATCCGGTTGGTAGTTTCATAATCGTGTCCATATAATCGACCAATGAAGGTTAGTTATACATTTTAATGTCACAATCTGTTTTAATAAAGGTTGTAATAATTATTTGTGACGGTAATCTTCATTCAAAATCTTATCTCAAATTCTTTCAAAACTCGTGTTAATTATAACAGTAAATTCACTTGATTAATTTTCAACGAACTATGACAATTCACTCCAGCGGAAAATACTTCGCTAACAAAATAATGCACAAACTGCATTAAAATTAGGCCCAAAATCATCATATATTAATCTATATGGCATCAAAACTTCCACAGAACTTACAAAAACCTCCACTAATAAATTCTTTATCATTAATTCCTGTGGGAACCTCCTTCATATATTCAAGGGCATTATACATCAGCGACTTTCAACACGTGCGCTGCACTAGCGATTATACATTCATAGTTCCACTTAAAAATTCTTATAATCATTAATTGTTTCAAAACTGTTTTCATTTAACCTTCGTGGATTTCATTCATGAATCGAAATGAAGTCAAAATTTGCCAATCACAAACAAATTTAATAGTGAATACGCTTATATACGCCTGTCTGGTCTATCAAAATTTAAGATTAACATCTTAAAAGAATTGTAGTATATAAATACTATCATCAAATAAAGTGCGACTAAACTATAAAATAGTCGAATAGAATCCAATTAGACTGGGGAATGCAAACATCATTATATAAATCTCTAACTGAGAAAAACTCCTAACAAAAGTTCTTGACTTTAATGCATTCAATAATTCATTATTAAAGTTCATCTTTCACAAAAATGTCTATGATGCAATGATCGTTCATAACTGACGATAAATGTCTGTGTTGCAATCAATTCAAATAACGACTAGTATTTCCAAGATCGTCGACAACGTAAGAGATTTTAACGCTCTAAAGTCATTTAAATGTTCTTCCTTCTTGATGATGACAGAAAATTGGTCAAAGTAATTAAACTGGGGTAGAATTACTTTAATAAAGTGACACGCTGTCTGAATTTAAATCTGCCATAAAAATCATTAACTTACAGTCAAATCGTGACTACAAAAATATTAATTAATGAAAAATCTAAATATCAGTCTCAACTGATCCAAAATCATTTAACTATGCCCATGACATAACAATGTCTTAATAAATCGTCGAAAAAAGGCATAACTCATCAATGTGAACTGAGAATAGGAATCTCAACAAGAAAATAGGGCAAAATACATGAGGACGAAAATATGGGAAAAATTGTTGCTCAAACATTGCTAAGAAACTCAAATACAATAAACGTTCACGACTACCTTATCTGCCGATTGACGTTCCAGAGGAAAATTCCCCAAAGAAGACTGCTGATGGATCCATTTCACCAAGTTAAAGCTGAGCTCCATCCTCGAAACAGGAAATAGCACCCTCGGAGAATCGAACTGCTTCCTTCTCCGGAAATTGCTCTGCTCCATGAAGACGAATGACATCCTTCCGGCAATAATCTTCTTTGTGAGTCGGGATAACCCTGACCTCTCTTGAAAAAATCCCTGAAGTTCCAGTAGACAATCGCCATGAAGTTTTTGTAAAAATTTCCGAAGAAATATTCATATTCAGTGAGTATGAAATCATTTCCATGGCTGTTCGATAGTATTCAGCCTTTAATCACGAAACATGGGTGTAGATGGTATTCACCACATGTTCGCTTGTGTGGAATAGCAATTAGCGAAGTTCCATGTTGCTATCTTACTCCGTTGAAATATGTCCCAATCGCATTAAGTCCTTTAGCCTTCCATTTTCTCTTCGGTTGTAGTAATAGAAGAACAAACTGCCATATTAAATTGCTCCATTATACTGTAGTGTCGTGTAACAAAAGCAATCTGAAGTCTCCCTATTTCACTAGCCGTGTCAGCCGTGGCGTAAATTCTGGCGATACAAAGTGTTTCTCAGGTGGCGAGATAATCACTTTTGTCAGTCGTGTAAAACTGCCAATATCTTTCAAAATAATTGCTCGAAATTGTTCAGCTTTTCTATATTACTTCATGTAGCACTGCACAATAGAATTAGCTTATAGACGACCGCTAACTGTTCACAGCTAATCTTGTAGATGCGTTCTAAGGTCCGTTTTAACTTCACCTAGTTTTACTTGAATCTCGTATAATGCAGTGGCTTCACCACGCGTTATAAAGACGACTCTTTCTACTCTTCCACTCGACGTCTCACCAAAATGATTTATATAAGAACTTTCACGATTAGACTTCGATGATCTGGGAATGAGACTCCTCTCTTCTGCGCAAGGCCTTTTATGAACTTCCTGAGGGGCGTATCCATCCCTTCCATAGCGTGTTACTGCGTCATCGCTCGAAGTTCCAACTTCGTTAATACATGACGGATTTTCAAAATTCAAAAACTGAAAATAAATTTCACCAAAATTCCAAATCAATGCCTCTACTGCAAATGGATTTCCACAATTCTGCATTCCAAAAGTAATAAAAATCCCATAGTTTCAGCAATCTCCGTCTTCCTTTAAACTATCGTTCATTGGTTCAAGCCTCCCCTCCAATGGCATAACTTCTTCCTCAGCAGAATTCCTCGTTTCCTGCGACTGCGTCGTACATCTCGGAACATTCTCGACTAAATGCTGACGTCACTGAGAATCTCAGCTCAAGTAGCCTGCTGGCGCAACGTTTGCGTCATCCGTGCTTACGTCATGACTACCCACGTCATAACTATGACAGCCATAACTTTCATTATAATTTCCAATATAGCCACCGTGGTCTCTATATAATTCAATTACGGGGGCAGTACCTACTGTAAGGCCACGGCCGCCCCCTTCCCTCTTCCAGAGCCAGGAATCGAACCGTGGACCTCCGGGATGGCAGCTAATCAAGCTGACCGCTACGCTACGGAGGCGACCCCATGATAGATAATGCAAGATATTTTTCGTATTGACTTACAGATTCCTCTTTAAATAATATGGCTATGAACACAATTCATGAAACATATTTAATTAAAGTACAGCGTGTTCCGATTCAACACGGAACTGTAAAATGGGTTGCCTACCCACCCGCAATCGGCTTGAGATCTGCTCGCAGCGCGCTAGCGACAGGGCTGAGTTCGATTCCACTGATTGCCGCCTTCTTTTGCAGCATTGCAAAGTATTTTGCTCTTTCAAAATATATTTACACTGGCTTCACAATATGTTTCTGAACATGTTATTTTACGCTTCTGTTAATGGCTTTTGTTGAGCTTTTCTATGAAATAAAATTTTATTTTACAACATAGTTTATTACAACACAATGTATTTTTGTGTTGTATTTTATTTACAACACAATTTATTGCTTTTTAACCCAATACCACAAAACGAGATACAATTTGGAAATTATTATTACAAAAGTGTAAACAGTCTTCGATGCGACTAAACAAGTTATTTTATCACAGACGTTACATCTACTGCAAATGCACATTTGCATAAGGTGTTCGAAGTTGCTTCCATCATTTTCCAAGCAGAGGACAACTCGTCGCGTGAAGTTCTCTCTTGCGTTCGACAACATCTGAGGAGTTATTTCCGCAAAGGCTTTGGTAATGATGAGCTCCATTTCTTCGGGTGTTTGTGGTGACCTTAAAAATACTCCGACCTGACGTAGCCCCAGATGAAGAAATCCAGGACGGTCAGATCAGGTGAACGTGGTGGAAATTCTATAAAGCCGCCAATTCCTATCCACCGGCCAGGAAACAAACGGTTTAAAACTTCTCTCGCCAGTTTGAAGGAGTGCGCTGGATGACCAACTTGTTGAAAAATCATGTTGTTCAACTTCGCCAATGTAAAATCATCCAAGATGTCCTGGAGTATGAAGTAAGACTAAACTGCCTGTGTTCGTCGTTCTATCATTTTACATTGTTACAGGTAAATAGTTCTGAAATAGAAATCGTTGAAACTTATTCTTAATTAAACTCAATTTTGTAACAAATCAGTTCCAAATTGTATCTCGTTTTGTGGTATTGGGCTAAAAAGCAATAAAATACAGCAGAAAAATGCATTGTGTTGTAATAAACGATGTTGTAAAATACAATTTTATTTCATAGAAATGCTCTGCGTCGCCTCCGTAGCGTAGCGGTCAGCATAGTTAGCTGCCGCCCCGGAGGTCCTGGGTTCGATTTCCGGCTCTGCCACGAAATTTGAAAAGTGGTATGAGGACTGGAACGGGGTCTACTCAGCCTCGGGTGGTCCAAATGAGTAGAGGGGGTCGATTCCCACCTCAGCCATCCTCGAAGTGGTTTTCCGTGGTTTCCCAATTCGTCTTCGGGCAAATGCCGGGGTGGTACCTACTGCAAGGCCACGGCCGCCTCCTTCCCTCTTCCTTGCCTATCCATCCTAACCTTCCAATCTCTCCCCTCATGAGGCCCCTGTTCGCTTTGCAGGTGAGGCCGCCTGGGTGACGTGCTGATCACACCTCCCCAGTTGTATCCCACACGACCAGATGTTCCAAGCTCCAGGACACTGCCCGTAGAGGCAGTAGTGGTGAGTTCCCTCGCTGAGTCCGTGGGAACCACCAACCTAGAGGGTAAATCGACTAAATAAAAAAAATAAAAAATGCTCTGCAAAAGCCATTAAAAGAAGCGTAAAATAACAAGTTCTGAAACAGAAATCATTCAAACTTATTGTTAAGCCAGTGTAAATATATTTTGAAAGAGCAAAATACTTTGCAATGCTGCATAAGAAGGCGGCAATCAGATATCGAACTCAGCCCCTTCGCTAGCGCGCTGCGAGCAGATTTCAAGCTGATTGCGGGTGGGTAGGCAACCCATTTTACAGTTCCGTGTTGAATCGGAACACGCTGTACATGTTTCGACCCTTCGATGGAGTCTTCTTCAGCTTATATATGTGGCAAAGTCTATTCTAATTAAAACTTGAGTAAAAATAACTAAACTGGAAATAAAATAAATGGTTATCATTACAAGAACATTAAAATTAAAAAAATGAATTGAAACATTATCATTTTGAATTCTGTTAAAGATGAATATTGTCAAAAACTAGGTGCAGTCAGATATCAAAAATGGAAATGTCTGTATTTTCAAAATAAAGTGCTTCCAGTTATCAATATGGAAAACATCTTCATATTCAACAACCCAGTGTGTCATAAGTCGGGGTGGTAATTTTTCGCAAATGCGATAAAGCACGAAATGCTCATAATGACTTGCACTTCTGTCAGCGTGCTTATCTGCCACCCCGGAGGTCCTGGGTTCGATTCCCGGCTCTGCCACGAAATTTGAAAAGTAGTACGAGAACTGGAACGGGGTCTAGTCAGCCTCGGGTGGCCTAAATGAGTAGAGGGGGTTCGATTCCCACCTCAGCCATCCTCGAAGTGGTTTTCCGTGGTTTCCCACTTCATCTTCGGGCAAATGCCGAAGTGGACTATTGGCCATTTTAAACGGTTTTGATATTGTGCCTATTATGAGAGGTACGTTATGATTTTTTCTCTCAAATCTCCTTTATTCCCCGCCCCTTTGGCCAATGATTGGTGCTATCAAAATACTGAGATACATTTTGGGCAATTATGGGAAGTATAGTAATAACTTTGAATGGATTCGATTTTTTCACATAATTATTAAGAAAGTTATAGCGATAATTCACTTTTTCGAAAAGGCACCTCTATTTCCACCCCATCTATAAAAGCTATGACCCCTTATCCTACCCAACTTTCACTGTGTTCAGATGCTTAATTCGTCAGAAAATTCAACGCTCAAGTACACGGGGCTGGTGACCACGATGCCCAATTCTCGTAAATGAAACGACAGTGTAGACCAGCTCACCAGTTGCAGCTATGCCAATGCGAGTGCTGCAGTATCCTGGTGGAAGTACGGTACTTCTGGTCCAGGTGGCGTAGGGGTAGTAGTGATGATGTTTGCGTCATCACCAATAAGAACGCATTTTTTACTTGAAAAATGTATGATTCTTTACTCTTAAGTACAATACGCTTATAAATACAATTCATGAAACATCTATTGAATTAAAGAACATATTTCGACCCTTCAATGGAGTCTTCTTCAGCTTATATCTTGTAACCTAACATTTGTGGGTTACAGAGACTCCTTCTTGTTTCTTTCAATGAATCTATTTATTTATTTATTTATTTTTGTTTTTATTGGGTTGCCAGCCATGGCCATTTGTTGGTGGGCCACCATGGAGAGTCTTGTATGCTCTCTGGACATAGAGATTCTCGGTGGTGGTCTGACTGTTGCTGGCAGGTGGCTTTGACCTGTGAGAGGTCAAGATTCTTTGTAATGGCAGATGGTAACCATGGAGATTTTGGTTGATTGAGTTGCTGCCATGCTGGATGGAAGCCTTTTTTTTTGGAATGTTGAAAAGCGAGTATTTATAGTTTAGATTGCATGAGAACATCTAGTAAAATGACTGAAAGAATTGTTTAATAAAACTAAAGAATATAAGAATAGGAGCTGATGAACATTAAGCTTATTGAGGAGCATTTATTCTTCCCTTAGGCCTATGAAACTTGTTGCTGATTGTACAAGAGAACTAGGTAAAAGGAAGCTTGCTATTATGAATAAACTGTCTATTTTTGTGAAGACAGTGTATTGTGTCTTTGTGTGAGATTCATCTTTAGCAAGTATATTGCCCCACTATCCTGTGGTGGCTGGCTCAGTATTATATAAATTAGAATCTCAAGTCTTACAGTAAAAATGTCTAACTGTAGATAAAATAAAATAAAAACATTACATTTAAAAAATGAAATGAAACATAACTTTGAATTCTGTTAAAGATGTCAAAAGCTAAAATTACGTGCAGTCAGATTGTTATCGCTCTTCAACACAAATAAATATCATTGGGCGCCACTCTTATACACAATGAGAATGAAATAGAGAACACGAAATCTCTCCTCCCGGGCAGAAGGATAATAGAACTTGCTTATGGCAACCCCCCCCCCCCCCCTCTTGTAGAAAGAATAAATTGAAAGAATAAATATGGAAATCACAAAATAACAGAATAAGAAAATTTTACAATACGGAAAGTGCCGTACATTACATGTTCCATTGGCTACCTAGGCTTACTTGTGGTTGGGGTATTATGTAAATTCTGATGTACTTTATGTTCCGCAAACTTGCGACATATCTGCTTTATCTCTCAAATCATC
Source organism: Meconema thalassinum (assembly GCA_946902985.2). NCBI lineage: Eukaryota > Metazoa > Arthropoda > Insecta > Orthoptera > Tettigoniidae > Meconema > Meconema thalassinum. The sequence continues at coordinate 302,015,223 of OX336392.1, read as the reverse complement.
AATTGATGGACACATCTCCATTATTTTGAGATTCAATTCTTCTCTCTTAATGAATTACAGTCACCAGGACATGTGAAATATCGTCAAATTTTTAACAAAGAATCACTTCTCTACCAAACAATTATATAAGACAAGAACTTTTACCAAAGTTTGTATATAGCCAGTCAACGCCACCTAGATCACTGTCGATTTCTAATCAGTTCGACGTTATACCGTGTCGCTCCTTAATGACCTATGCATCGTAGTAGGATTTGCTTCGTATTGAGCACAATGGCCTGGTTACTTAGTTCTATTCCTTAACTGGGCACTTACCGATTAATTTACATAAGATAAACTATACATGACAATTAATGATAAGAAGTGTCTGTGCAGATCCAAGATCTGTCAAAATCAAAAATGAAAATGAAAATTTGTAGGTTATATCTGGCTGGATAGTAAACGCTCTATAAGTTCCAACATTCACCGCTAGTGTTTGCGACAGTAGCATCTGAAGTCAAAGTTGGAAATACTGGAAGTTGTACTTGTTGGGAGCCCTCGGGCGTTCAATCAAAATGCCCAGCTTAGGCCATTGGCTGCTATTCATTATCATATGTATGTATGTCTACCCCTTAGTATTCCCATTTTCGAACGGGGTCGGGGATGAGATGCGATGGAAGTCTTTGTGGCGATGGTTTTTACGGCCGGATGCCCTTCCTGACGCCAACCTTATGAGAGGTGTTAATGAGAGATGAAATGAATGATGGTGAATGAAACTGGGCAAGGATGTGGAAGGAAGCGGCCGTGGCCTGTCAGAAGGTACCGTCCCAGCATTTCCCTGGTGTTGAAAATGGGGAAACTACGGAAAACCATTTCAAGGACGGCCGACGGTGGGGTTCGAACCCACGCGTCTACCGAGTCAGCAGAGAGCTTGGTCCCATGACCTAATGCTGTGCGTTAGCCAGCGTAGCCACTACTGTCGGTTACTATTCATTATCATATAATAATTAAAATTTACTTGAATTGTTTTCCAAATAAAGTGGATCCAATTATCAATATGGAAAACTTCTTCAAAGTTAAACATTATGACTAGGGGTGATGATTCTCAGCATTTTGAAATAAGAAATGTAGCATTATGATTTGTAGCTTTTATACATTTAGCATTTTGGTAACAACATAGACTATAATTGGGGTTGAATCTGGCAAATGAGTAATGTATTTTGAAATAGCATTAATGTGGAATTAAAATCACATTTGTATGCATTAAATAAACTGTGTATTTATTTACATTAATTAGGTTAAAGCATTACACAGAACAAAGTAGAAACTTATAGCAATGTAAAACCAGAATAATGCAGACAAAATACACAAAATCAACTCAATTCTTGCTTCAATATCCACCACAGCGGGCAAATTCATGAATCATTAACTTTAATGAGTGACATTTACGGTCTCGCCATTTTAGCACTTATTGACTTGACCTGCGTGAAGGGAATGAAAGCGTTGGGCGTGGTGCAGGGGGGATTACTTTCCGCGTTGCAGACCGGTGGTCAAGCCGTCATAAACATTTCAAGAGAGTTCAAATTATTCACGTGAAGTTTCCACAAGTTGGATGTTTGGTTCCTAAGTTTAGGGGCTGCGACAACGCGGTCATGTAGCCCCGTGTACTTTGGGTGGCGTAGAATCTGTCTGATAACCGGTGTTAATTGTGATGACTGTATTAGTGTGTGTTATCTGTTTTTTAATTTAAGTACAGACTGCAACTTAGAATTTTCAAATAGTTCCTACTTTTGCCGCCAAGCGCCACCGTCAACGACTACTAGGCCAAGTTCAGAACTTAGCTACTAGATGCCACCGCAGTCGGCTCTTGGCAACGAACGTAGAAACCTAAGAGCGTTGTTTACATTCTTAACCTATCCAATCTAGCTTCACACAGGTGTAATTAGTGGAAGGTTCTTTAACATGCCATAAATCTATGACATGGGACCGCCGGCTTTACTTCCCCTCTGAAGAAAGGCATACTGAGGGATTTTTAACGCTCTTAAAAATCCAACGACTTCGACCGGGTTTGAACCCGCTATCTTGGGCATGCTACCGACTACGCCACCGAAGCCGCCAGTTCCCACAAGGAAAGAAAGAATAAAAGAATGTATATTTGAAATAAACGTGGTTTTCTCATTTATGTAGCATGTTGGTATATTTTTTGCATTTTGAGTCAATTTCGCATTTTGTCGCTTTCTCAAAACACATTAAAAAGTAGTTTACAGATCGTGGAGCTAATCATGCTGACCGCTACGATACGGAGGCGACTTGTCAATGAGGTCAATATTTTTAAATCGCGGATTTTGCATTTACAGAATTTCTATCAATGATTGCTAGTCACAATTCTGTCGAAAGAGGAAGTAAAGAAACTTATCAACCTTAGAAAAATATAGATTGTAAAATCGCGATGTATGAGCAGAAAGAGTCTACGTACTCATCCAAGGATAGGGTGACAAAATTAACTACCGTACTCCTCCAAAAGACGCTTAGTATTTGTCTGTAATTTCGAACAGCTATTTACGGAAATAAACTAACCTATATCGAGAACAGCAGTCGTTACGCAGCGATACGTTTTACTTATCTGATTTGAACAGCTGCACGCTTCATCGGCGCCGTGGCTTAGTTGGTTAAAGCGCCTGTCTAGTAAACAGGAGATCGAGGGTTCGAATCCCTCCGGTGCCTTTAGCGGGTATTTTTGGTGAAAGGAAATTATTCAAATATGTACAGCAATGTGTGACTTACGGAAAGTAAATTTAGAATTTTGATTTCAACTTGAAGTCGCCTCCGTAGCATTGTTAGCTGCCGCCCCGGAGGTCCTGGGTTCGATTCCCGGCTCTGCCACGAAATTTGAAAAGTGTATGAGGACTCTACTCAGCCTCGGGTGTTCCAAATGAGTAGAGGGGGTTCGATTCCCACCTCAACCATCCTCGAAGTGGTTTTCCGTGGTTTCCCACTTCGTCTTCGGGCAAATGCGGGGATGGTATCTTCTTCAAGGCCACGGCCGCCTCCTTCCCTCTTCCTTGCCTATCCATCCTGACCATCCATTACCTTCCCTCATGAGGCCCCTGTTCGCTTTGCGGGTGAGGCCGCCTGGGCGAGGTGCCAATCACACGGCCACGGCCGCCTCCTTCCCTCTTCCTTGCCTATCCATCCTGACCATCCATTACCTTCCCTCATGAGGCCCCTGTTCGCTTTGCGGGTGAGGCCGCCTGGGCGAGGTGCCAATCAAACGTCACCAGTTGTATCCACTCCGATTAGATGTTCCCAGCTCTAGGACACTGTCCGTAGAGACGGAAGTGGTGAGTTCCCTCGCTGAGTCCGTGGGTTCCACCAACCTGGAGGGAAACGACTAAGAAAAGAAGAAGGAAGGAAGGAAGCTTGTAGTTTAACGTGACCGTTAATCTCGCGATCATAAGCCACGGGACCTCCGTTTTACGTGGAATCCGAACCACAGGACATGGCATTTCACATCGAAAATCTCACATGCATTGACCGGGAATCGAACCCGGTCCGTCTTGGTGAGAGGCATACAGCTTGACCGCTGCGCCACCACGCCCCTAAGAAAAGAAGAAGATTTCAACTTGAACGATGGGGGTAAAACGAAATAATTATCAGAAGAAAAAAGAAAACCTCCTAAGTTGTTCTCTAGGATACAATCAGGACTACTTTTCGGGTGGAATGCAGCGGAATTATAAAATTAAGGCTTTCTATCTGAGATTCCTACGCATGTGCTCGCATGAATTGTGAATTGTTCAATGCTGAGATGTACCACATATCACTACAATGTTCCGAAAATCTTGAATCTTTCCTTCTTCAATATTCGTGAGTTTTATACAGACACTTTCAATGCAGAGTTTTGAATTAAGCAGCAAACTAATCGATCATTAATTCCTTTCAATAAAACAAAAAAACTTTCACTCTTCGCACTCGGAATAAAATAGCTTCTGTATTTCTTCTAGCGAATGTGGAAACAGATGAATCTATTTATCACTCTAGTCATTCAAAACAACAGCTGAGAAGTAGCATCTGCTGACAAAATGTGTTCAGCTCCCTGAAACTGTCCTTCCGACGGTAGAGGAGTGATTCCTCGCAGAGTCCGTGGGTGAAGCCAAACTGGTAGGATAAGCGATTTTTAAAAATAGTTTTATGAAATTATTTCGTTTGAAATTAAGCCTCCGTGGCTTAGGCGGCAGCACGCCAGCTTCTCACCGCTGGATCCGTGGTTCAAATCCCGGTCACTCCATGTGAAATTTGTGCTGGACAAAGCGGAGGCAGACAGGTTTTTCTCCGGGTAATCCGGTTTTCCCTGTCACCATTTCATTCCAGCAACACTCTCCACTATCATTTCATTTCATCTGTCATTCATTTAATCATTGCCCCAGGGGAGTGCGACAGGCTTCGGCAGCCGGCACAGTTCATGTCCTCGCCGCTAGATGGGGGCTTCATTCATTCCATTCCCTGACCCGGTCGGTCGACTGGAAACAGGCTGTGGATTTTCATTTCATTTCGTTTGATATGATACCTAAACGCATCTATAGCCTTAAGTTAAAGACAGTAATGCGGCTTCGATGGCGTAGTTGGTAGCATGCTGAGAATCTATACCCAAGATCGCGAGTTCAAACCCGGCCGTGAAGTCGTCGAAATTTTTGTTAAAAATACCTCAGTATGCCTTCCTTCCGGTTATCAGACAGATTCTACACACACCCAAAGTACATGGGGCTACATGACCGCGTTGTCGCAGCCCCTAAACTTAAGAACCAACCAAAGCCGGCGGGCCCATGCCATAGATTTGTGGCATGTAAAATAATTTTTCCACTAACTAAAATTGTGTGAAGCTAAATTTTTAGGTTAGATTTGATTAACGCTCTATTAAGTTCCAACGTTCGCAACCAGGTGCATGTTGCGGTGGCATCTAGTAGCCAAGTTCGCAGCTAGGAGTCGTTGATGGTAGCATTCGGTACCAAAAGTAGGTACTACTTGAAATTGATCGTCTGCAGTCCTTACCTGAATTACAGATACACACCCTAATACGCCATCACAATTAACACCAGTTATCAGACGGATTCTACAGACACCCAAAGTACACGGGGCTACATCACCGCGTTGTCGCAGCTCCTAAACTGAGGAACCAACCCAACCTAAAGACAGTAAAGACAGCCGTGTTCTAGGCCGGCAGCAGTCAAAGAGCTTGCCGGCCTGTGCTGCTTCTTGCCAGTGAGGAGTGTTTCATTAGGTCTGTACTGCCGCTCATAACTCACCTCTATTTTAAGCTTTCTAGCAAAGAAAATTTTACGAGTAATTTGAATGACAACCAATTTCTGCACCGTTAAGACTAATAAATAATCTGAAGCAACCTGCCACCTCGCCTGTGTGAACAGCTGACAGCTGGTTTCGTCTCCAAACACGGCCCATAATTCTCGTGTTAGGGAGGGTTCCCGGCGACTGTGTCAAATGGGACTGAGGGACACTGGGATTGCCAGACGCTAGATTTCGTATCCTATAAGCTCGCCCTTCCTCCATAGGTATTAGTTCAATTGCCCAACCGATACCCACTTGAAAGCCATTTATCTCCACAAACTTGCCACTCAGACCCGCCCAACTCAACTACTGCTCGAGTCCAAGCTCTGTGAACATGCGGGGTGAGGTGACGTGGGAAGAGAAGGTCAACAGCCCACCATGTTATGTGGATTTCCTGTCTATTCCAATATTGATAACACAGGGCCGTTGCCTGTACCGGCGTGGTGTTGTAAATGAGTGAGTGAGTGACTGACCAATGTATTTGGTTCTGTTACTACTCACGGACCGGGAACCCCCCACATTTCTCCTCATCGCCCACGGTCCTCATACCTCTCAGGTTCGATACGCTAGGACTCGAGAAGTACAGGATGATTAAAAATGATTCATCGGGTTTTGGAGGAATGTATTTCACGAAGTATTACATACAAAATAGTGAATAATACATTGTATGAAAAAATTACAGTCAGTCTGAAAGACTAGACGTTATATCATTTCAAATGACGCATGCTACAAATGCTACACATGTTAGAAAGGCTCAGGAGGGCTCTTTCAACAGACTCCATTACCCATTAACTTAGGCTTCCCACGCGGGCACCTCTTTAAGGGTCACCCTGTATTTGAGTCTGACAACTTTTACAACTCTTTAAGGGTCACCCATTATTTGAATCTGATATCTTGCAAACCTCTTTAAGGGTCACCCTGTATTTGAATTGAATCTAACATACTGTACACCTCGTTAAGTATCACCCTGTATTTTGCTTTGACATCCTGCACACCTCTTTAGGAGGCACCCTGTATTCTTATCTGGCATCTTGTATATCTCTTTAGAAGTCACCCTGTATTATTGTGTGACATCTTGTACACCTCTTTAGGAGTCACCCTGTATTCTTGTCTGACATCTTGTGCACTTCTTTAGGAGTCACCCTATATTCTTCTCTGCCATTTTGTACGCCTCTTTAAGAGTCACCTTGTATTCTTATCTGGCGTCTTGTATATCTCTTTAGGAGTCACCCTGTATTCTTGTCTGACACCTTGTGCACCTTTTTAGGAGTCACCCTGTATTCTTCTCTGCCATCTTGTAGGCTACATCTCTTTAAGAGTCACCTTGTATTCTTATCTGGCATCTTGTATATCTCTTTAGGAGTCACCCTGTATTCTTGTCTGACACCTTGTGCACCTTTTTAGGAGTCACCCTGTATTCTTCTCTGCCATCTTGTAGGCTACACCTCTTTAAGAGTCGTCTTGTATTATTATCTGGCATCTTGTATATCTCTTTAGGAGTCACCCTGTATTCTTATCTGGCATCTTGTACACCTCTTTAGGAGTAACCCTGTATTATTTTTGCTTCGCTCGAAGTCCCAGGTCGCTCGACGCCCCAGGACTCTTTCAATAGACTCCATTAACCATTAACTTGGGCTTCCCGCGTGGCTGCATGACGTCACGCACTCGCCGTCCATTACTCATTAACTTAGGCTTCCCGCGCAGCTGCATGACGTCACCGTCTCCGTCTCCGTAACGCGTAACTTTTGACTCAAGCATAACGATGAAGTCGACAAGATCATTTGAAATGATTAAAAGCACATTTTCAAGTTTCCTACTCATGATTACAAAATGCTGTGCTCTCCTCGTGCTACACCACACACATCTATACGGTAGTCAAGCTCAGCTCATACACGTTCGAGTATGTCCCTGTCAATGTTCACCAGCGCACTGATGTGATCATGGAGTTCAACCAATGTTGTCGGCAAAGGTGGTACGTAGACTACACATTGTCTTTCACGCATCCCCAAAGAAAAAGATCACAAACTGTAAGGCCAGGATGTGATGGTCCCAATTTGTGACCAGAATGAAATAATTTTGTATATTTTATTATTATTATTATTATTATTATTATCAATATTTTTTAAGTTTACATTTTACCTTTTATTAGTTATTATGTTAACTAATATGTTTATATCTATTATTATGCGGTAATGTAGAATATTATGGCAATTGAAAGGACTTGGAGCGATACACATTATATTTGAAATAAGTTAGACGCTTGACTGAATATTATTTCTGAAGAAAATTCGAACAAGAGAAGAAGAGGGTTGTTCGCAGAAGGGCGGCTTAGCCACGGCTTCTTGGAAATGACATAAATAGACACTTATGTCTTTCACATCAAGTATTCTACCAGTATACAAATCATACTAAGAAGGGATTCTAAGAAGACTTGCCACTAACAATGCTGGGCCGATGAATGAGTCCTTTGCAACTTTATACAAAAGGTGGGCTGGACCTCCCGAGAATTGCTACAAAGAAGTATTGTCATTGTTGATATGTGAAAGGCGTGCAAATTGCCTAGTGACTTCAGTGGGGGTGGACACGTGCCTTACCTGGGAACGTTATATATTTGACGGCCGCCCAAATGGATTATTATTATTGAATGGCTGGCAGGAGACTGATTGGAGCTGAACGTACAGGCAGAAGACTGGAACTTGTAGCGAGATGGAGTTGGAAATTAACATTCATCTGTAACGCAGTGCTAAATTAGACAGTTGACTATTTAAGTATGTGAATTTGATAAGACATTCTGTCTTATCAAACTGTGACATGGTTGTGTACGAGGCTATTGTCACAGGGATGATTTATGGAATTTATTCCGTCATCCACATATAAATTAATTACTTTGAGGAATATCAGGAACTCTCTACGCAACAATCCAACTACAAAGATCTTCAATGCGGTGAGCGATTTAAACAGTCATACTCCAGTCAAATTAGAAGGCTCTCATGTTTATTAAATTCAATCTATATTTTATTCAATTAACTCAATACACTCCAATTTCCAATCAAGACCCATAATACAAGTAAATTCAGTAGATTCTTTTATTTAAATGTATTAATTTTATTATCTTTAGTATTTTATTCTTTTTGCACTTGTTGGTTTTATATATTAAATTCATTTTTAAATTCAAATGTTTGACTGGTTTCCTTTAGTAGCTAGAAATTACTATAAGGCAACACCATACTCCTGAACTAATTATCGTAAGGTTAGATTACGTAAGTTTCACTACGACTGGAGATAGGAATTTCGATGCTCTACCTCTGTTTAACCGAGGTTTAATATATTATTTTGATCATGATATATAAATGGTCTGGCGCCCTTGGCTACATATAATACTACACATTATGTACTTTTTTTAGTGAAGCTGACAACAATACAGATACACTATTTGATTAATACACAATTAAATGTTTCATTTTGATCACCCAAAAGTGGGCGACTATTTAAATAATTAGCTTTCCATATAATTAGTTTCTTCTTATTATTAATATTATTAAGTTCACAAAACCATTATTAATAACGCCCAACTAGTGGGGCAAGATTAAGAACATTAAACCATTACAAATAACGCCCAACTAGTGAGGCAAGTTTTATTAACATTAACCATATTAATAACGCCCAACTAATGGAGAAAGATTCATTTAACACTAACACATTACAAATGGCTGCCTCAACGAGGGACTTTAAGCATGAAAACATTACAAATGGCCCCCAACTGTGTGGCACGAAAACCTAACGATATTTACGGAAGGAGTGAGTGTTAATTCAGTGCAAATTGTCAGTGATTTTGGGGGAAAGTGAAGTGAATTAGTGTATTATTAGTGATTGATTTTGGGGGAAAGTGAGGTGAATTTTGGAACAGTAAACTTTATACGGTGTACTTCGAGATGGCGGATGAGGAACAAAGGAAATTGAGGAGTAGGGGTAAAGGCGAGAAAGCTAATTATACGAAAGTTGATAGTGGTACTGAGGCTGAGAGTGTAGAGGATTATACCAAGATGTCGGAGGTAAATCTTGAGAGTAATCCTGAGAATAATCCCGAGGTTAACCCTGAGACGAATAAAGAGGTACATCCTGAAATAAATCCTGAGACTAGTGGAGGGAAGGAGAAACAAAAGCCTTTGGATATTTCGGAAAACAAATTAGATGAGATCATGGGAATGTTTCTGAAAATAAGCAAGGCAATATACAAGAAGATAGAAGATAGCAATAAGGAACATCAGGAGTGGATGGAGAACTCAGTTAGAGAACGTCAGAAGCGGATGAGGGAGAGAAGATGTGAAAGTAGTATAGATGAGGAAGAGCAGTTGGCGAAGATAGTAGGAGAAAGCACAGTAGAGTTGGTAGAGACGATAGAGGATTGTGAAGTAGATGTGCAGTATTTAGAGACGAGTGTAGGTGAAACTAGGACAGGCATAGGTGAAATTAGCTTAGATGAGGAAGAGCAGTTAGCGAAGATAGTAGGAGAAAGCATAGTAGAGTTGGTAGAGACGGTAGAGGATTGTGAAGTAGATGTGCAGTATTTAGAGACGAGTGTAGGTGAAAGTATGACAGACATAGGTGAAAGTAGCTTAGATGAGGAAGAGCAGTTAGCGAAGATAGTAGGAGAAAGCACAGTAGAGTTGATAGAGACGATAGAGGATTGTGAAGTAGACGTGCAGTATTTAGAGACGAGTGTAGGTGAAACTAGGACAGACATAGGTGAAATTAGCTTAGATGAGGAAGATCAGTTAGCGAAGATGGCAGGAGAAAGCATAGTAGAGTTGGTAGAGACGGTAGAGGATTGTGAAGTAGATGTGCAGTATTTAGAGACGAGTGTAGGTGAAAGTATGACAGACATAGTTGAAAGTAGCTTAGATGAGGAAGAGCAGTTGGCGAAGATAGTAGGAGAAAGCACAGTAGAGTTGATAGAGACGATAGAGGATTGTGAAGTAGATGTGCAGTATTTAGAGACGAGTGTAGGTGAAACTAGGACATACATAGGTGAAATTAGCTTAGATGAGGAAGAGCAGTTAGCGAAGATAGTAGGAGAAAGCATAGTAGAGTTGGTAGAGACAGTAGAGGATTGTGAAGTAAATGTGCAGTATTTGGAGACGAGTGTAGGTGAAAGTAGGACAGACATAGGTGAAAGTAGCTTAGGTGAGGAACAGCATTCAGTGGAGGTAGCAGAGATGATAGGTGAAAGCAGGACACCTGTAGAAGAAATTTTAGAACGTAGTAAGGAAAAGGAGAAACAGAAGATATTAAGATTTGAATTAATAGAAAAAGAGAATAATTTGAAAGAAAGAGCGGAAGTAGGTAAAATAAATAATGTATTACGCACTCAAGAAATTGAAATGCAGAAAATCATATATGAAGAGACTAGGCAGACCAGGGAAGAATTCAAAGCCTGTATAGAGGAAGTTAATATGAAATTAACAGAGATAAAGAAGCGTGCGTTAAGTTATAGTCAGAAAGACATAATGATTGAACAAGAAAAGCAGAAGACTGACATAAGGAATCTCAAGAAAAGGAAGAAAAAGCACAAGCAGAGCGCGATGGTGGAGGAAATGGCGGAGAGAGATAGTGTAGAAGACGAAAGAAGGACGGATATAGAAGAAAGCAGAAGCAAAAAGCAACAGTTAGAAAGGTCGTTAAGCTATAGTAGTGGAGAAATGAAGGAAAGGCATGAAATTAGAAGTCCAGAAGTAAAATGAAAGGGGAGAAAATGAAGTTGTTAGAGGAAATGGAGAATATAATGAAAGAGAGTGAGAAAGATTATGAAGTGCAGTGGCGTGCCATAGAAGATAGAATAGGGGAAGTAATAGGGGCAAAGGCAAAATACAGTGTTACTATTGATAAATATAATACGGAGGAGGAAGAAACTATTGTTATGAGGAAAGAGGAAAGTATAACTATACATAAATATAGAAGCGAAGATGAAGGTGATAAGAACTTAAAAATGCCAGATAGAGTAGTTATGTAAGTCGGTATTACTATTTTGAGCGAACCGTATGACCTAAATATCCGTAATGATTTATTAAGTGAATTTATGGAGGTATCTAAAGAACCTACCGTTATTAATTTTTACTCAGTCGAAAAATTACAAGTGTTAGGGGCGTGTATCGATACACTTTTTGACATTGGCTGTCTGGTTTCTTGCATCAGTGCAGCATTTTATAATAATAGGAAGGAATATGGTATAAAAATATAGGAAATTCCAATTAGAACTACTATTCTGTTAACTGCGATGGGAAAGATATTCCGCATAATTTCTAAACAAGTGGTTGCTGAAATTTTAAAAGAAGGTAAGATTGGAACACAGGTATGTTTATTGATTCCAAATCTGGTATATTCATTAATTAGGGGTTCTTAGTGGATGTAGCAACATTCTGTCCAGCTAAGTTATAAGGAGGGTAGTGTTAAATTCAGATGAATGGGTGGAGATATGATCATGTCATTTAATAATTGAAGTAAGTTATATGGTGGTTCTAAGAATATATGTACGCTTGAGAAGGTATTTATGACTAAAGGAGTCGGTATTTGTAGTGAGGTGGTGAGTGGTGAGATTGTTGGGGTATCTCTTGAGAGGGAACCTTGTTTTTTTTTTTACATTTTAGGCAGTATGATGACGAAAGATTATCTAGAGGATTCCTTGCGTGAGGCTGCATTACAGAGTGCGTTAGAGTGTGATCGTGTGGATCGAGTGTTGAAGGTGGTGTAAGAGAATTAGTATATATTTGAGAACCTTATTGGATTAGCTAATTGCTACGAACATTCATTAAATGCACATGATCGCAGTATTTTTGTAGGTCATCGCTACCCGGTGCCTTACAAATTTCAGGAAGCTGTGAATAGGCAGATTGAGAGCATGTTGCAAGATAAAATTATAGAACCCTATATTAATTAGCCCATATATATATATTAATTCGTTAAGGGTAGTTCCCAAGTCAGAAAGGAAAATAAAGCTATATTTTGATGCCCGTAATTTAATTAGGCAGATTTTGTGAACAGTTAATATTTCAGTAGCTAGGATGGTAATGCAAGGATTTAAAGGAAAGTCATTTTTTGTAATGGAGAAAGTAAATTTTATCGGTCATACGGATTTCGCGAAAGAAAGGTAATCTAGAGTAGAAAGAAAGGTAATTTTGATAGAGAAAGATGAGTAAATACGGATTCCGCGAAAGAAAGGTAATCTTGGGTAGAAAGAAGTGTAATTTTGAGAAATAAAGTAAGTGAATACGGATTTTGCGAAAGAAAGGTAATCTAGAGTAGAAAGAAAGATAATTTTGAGAGAGAAAAGTAAGTAAATACGGATTCCGCGAAAGAAAGGTAATCTTGAGTAGAAAGAAGTGTAATTTTGAGAAATAAAGTAAGTGAATACGGATTTCGTGAATGAAAGGTAATCTAGAGTAGAAAGAAAGGTAATTTTGAGAGAGAAAAGTAAGTAAATACGGATTCCGCGAAAGAAAGGTAATCTTGAGCCGAAAGAAGTGTAATTTTGAGAAATAAAGTAAGTGAATACGGATTCCGCGAAAGAAAGGTAATCTAGAGTAGAAAGAAGTGTAATTTTGAGAAATAAGGGGAGTAACTGCGGTTAAAAATATCAGTAATTAAGTTTAAAAAGGTGAGTAATCAGAAAATGCAGGAAAACGATTATACGGCACGTACAATGTGAGATCCTTAAGGAAATATGTATCATGAGTAATAAGAAGTGAAGCTGATGGTAAGTAAGGAAAGTCGCTTAATATTAAGTGAATGATTGTGGTCTGAACGAGAGGGTAATGGCGAGGGTTTGCATCAACCTATGATATTGTGTGTCTTGGAGAGCACAAAGGAAATATAAAGAATAATTTGTCGGCAAGCTGGTGTATTTGAGTAGGATATCAATATACATATGTGGGGTAAATTAGCGCACTACATTTGCACTGAAAGATGTTGCCTTAGGTAATAAAAGCTAATAAAGTTTCAATTTTTTCTATAATATGTCTGTGTTACTAGATACATATAATTCCTGAGAGACTGGAGTAGATCTGGTTATTCGCATCACATACCAAGTGTTGTGAAGTGATAAAGTGAATTAATCAGTTGGCAGTCCCACCAACTAGCCATAGTGTATTCAGTTCGACACCAGTCTGAAAATTGAATTCTACGTCCTCAAGATATAAAGCAAAGGTGTATGCCACCCAAATATACATAAGTGCAACGATGACTTATGTCCAAAACAAGAATATAAAAGTGAAGGGTATTTTGATGTACAATGTTTACAGGTCGCTTTAATTAGGTAAAGAAGAAAGAAAAAGACATTATGAACAGTGAAAGACTGAAATGATGAGATTTTAAAAATATATATATATATATATATATATTAAACTTGAAGGGTATATTTTTTGTATGTTGGTAATTGCTTTGAAGAGCATAATATTGTCGATGTTGGTAATTTCTTTGTAGGGTATAATATTTTATATTTGTACAAGTGTTGAAGAGAAGTATGGTGATATGATTGTTGACATATACCATAATTCTCTGGGACGAATGTGATGGTCCCAATTTGTGACCAGAATGAAATAATTTTGTATATTTTATTATTATTATTATTATTATTATCAATATTTTTTAAGTTTACATTTTACCTTTTATTAGTTATTATGTTAACTAATATGTTTATATCTATTATTATGCGGTAATGTAGAATATTATGGCAATTGAAAGGACTTGGAGCGATACACATTATATTTGAAACATGTTACACGCTTGACTGAATATTATTTCTGAAGAAAATTCGAACAAGAGAAGAAGAGGGTTGTTCGCAGAAGGGCGGCTTATCCACGGCTTCTTGGAAATGACATAAATAGACACTTATGTCTTTCACATCAAGTATTCTACCAGTATACAAATCATACTAAGAAGGGATTCTAAGAAGACTTGCCACTAACAATGCTGGGCCGATGAATGAGTCCTTTGCAACTTTATACAAAAGGTAGGCTGGACCTCCCGAGAATTGCTACAAAGAAGTATTGTCATTGTTGATATGTGAAAGGCGTGCAAATTGCCTAGTGACTTCAGTGGGGGTGGGCACGTGCCTTACCTGGGAACGTTATATATTTGACGGCCGCCCAAATGGATTATTATTATTGAATGGCTGGCAGGAGACTGATTGGAGCTGAACGTACAGGCAGAAGACTGGAACTTGTAGCGAGATGGAGTTGGAAATTAACATTCATCTGTAACGCAGTGCTAAATTAGACAGTTGACTATTTAAGTATGTGAATTTGATAAGACATTCTGTCTTATCAAACTGTGACATGGTTGTGTACGAGGCTATTGTCACAGAGATGATTTATGGAATTTATTCCGTCATCCACATATAAATTAATTACTTTGAGGAACATCAGGACCTCTCTACGCAACAATCCAACTACAAAGATCTTCAATGCGGTGAGCGATTTAAACAGTCATACTCCAGTCAAATTAGAAGGCTCTCATGTTTATTAAATTCAATCTATATTTTATTCAATTAACTCAATATACTCCAATTTCCAATCAAGACCCATAATACCGGGTCATCATTTTATTTCCCGCATGTACGCACCGCTAGGCCGGTGAAGGTGGCATTGGCGTTCTCCCCGCAATGAACACGTGCGCTGCGATCGGCAATGTTGCAATAAGCTGTCAGTATCTCCGGCGTATTCAAGCTTGTGAAGTGCTAGTTGATTTGACCTAACATACAGTGCAGTCTCAGGGCAATTTTACAGTTTATGTGTTGCCTTAAAGTGATGTTTTCTATACAACAACGTGTATTCATTGTGCTTTGTTATGCGAAGTGATGTTTTCTATAGAACAACGTGTATTCATTGTGCTTTCTTATGCGAAGTATTCTTCTGTTAGATAGTGCCACGAAACAATTAATTCTAACCGTTACATTGACCTAATCATAAGGCCGTTCTTTCATGAACTCACGGACGAAGAAAAGAACAATGGTTACTTCATGCAAGATAATGCAACGGCGTACACAGCTAATCACTCCTTGGCAGTAATACGGGAAGTTTTCAATGACCGTATAGTTAATTATCCCGCCAGATCACCCGATTTAAATCCATGTGATTATTACCTCTGGGGAATGCTGAAAGGAAAGGTATATGCAAACAATCCTCACACAAGTGAGGAGTTAAAAGAAAATATTCGCCAAGTTATAACGAACGTCACCCAGGAAGAAATTCGCCGTGTGTCTAGAAACTTGTTTGCGAGGTGCCAGGCATGCTTGCGAGCTGACGGACAACACTTTAAACATTTCTTGTAAAACCAGGTAAGTTTGTAGATAATTATTTTCACTAGAAATTGCTATTAAATGACTGTATGTTGACGCGAAGTAGTGGGGAGAAGTCGCGCACTTTTTACCGGCCAGCGAGCGGGTGTCAGCGCGAGAGCTTGCCGCGCCGTGATCGGTATCGGATGCGAGACTTAAATTGATGACCCTGTACAAGTAAATTCAGTAGATTCTTTCATTTAAATGTATTATTATTATTATCTTTAGTATTTTATTCTTTTTGCACTTGTTGTTTTTATATATTAAATTCATTTTAAAATTCAAATGTTTGACTGGTTTCCTTTAGTAGCTAGAAATTACTATAAGGCAACACCATACTCCTGAACTAATTATCGTAAGGTTAGATTACGTAAGTTTCACTACGACTGGAGATAGGAATGTCGATGCTCTACCTCTGTTTAACCGAGGTTTAACTTAATATATTATTTTGATCATGATATATAAATGGTCTGGCGTCCTTGGCTACATATAATACTACACATTATGTACTTTTTTTTAGTGAAGCTGACAACAATACAGATACACTATTAGATTAATACACAATTAAATGTTTCATTTTGATCACCCAAAAGTGGACGACCATTTAATCATTAACCTTTTTTTTTATTAACATTATTCAGTTCTCCCTAAACCATTACAAATGGCTGCCTCAACGAGGGACATTAAGAACTCAAAACCCATTACAAGGAGACATTGGGGGTCACCTGAAGAGCGCCAAATCATCCTGATCACATCGCCCAATCCACCTGTTGGGAAGCTCCTTGTTCTCGTTCAGATGGCGACGCACTTCTCCATGCCACCAGCTAACAGTCTCAGAAACAACCAGCCTTGTAACATGTGTAGGTACGTCATACCCGTCACAGTTTTCCCAGGAAGAAAAAAAAAGAAGATACAGTGTCTGAGAGACTAGACTATATTTCATTTCAAATGACGCGTGCTACAAATGCTACACATGTTAGAGGCTCAGGAGGGCTTTTCGCTTCGCTCGAAGCCCAATGACTCTTTCAACAGACTCCATTACCCATTAACTTACGCTTCGCGCGCGGGGAACGGAGAGCGGGAGGTGCACTCTGCTGCATGACGTCACGCACTCGCCGTCTCCGTATCGCATAACGCCAGACCCCAGGAGTAAACTCGGTGCATATGCACTGACCAACATGATGACGTCATACAGGCCGTAACCGTAACGCATAACGGTAGACCAAAGCATAACGATGAAGTCGACAAGATCACTTGAAATGATAATAGGGCCCGTACACGTTGATACATGACACAGCACAGAACAGATTCACTTTTGGAGAATATCTTTCAATCTCCACTGTAACATTGGGATTTACCGTGCCCCATATGTGGACGTTGTGCCGATTCACTTTACCGTTTAGGTGGAACGTCGCCTCATCACTGAACACGAGTCGGGGAGAAAATTCATCTTCGATTGCTTCCTGGAAATGTACACAAAATGTGTGTCTGATGGTGCGGTCGTTTGGCCGTAAACGTTGCAACAGAACAGCTGTATGCGATTTGGTTTCTGGCGTAATCGTTTCCGCAGAATCTTCCACACAGTTGGCTGAGGAATTAACTAGTTCGCGACTTGCACGACGTGTGGATTTCTTTGGGCTACGAAGGAACACATCTCGGACGCTCTCCATTGTTTGAACTGCGATAGGTGGTCGCCCGGAGCTTTTTCTTTTACAGAGGCAGCCTGTCGATACCATCGCAGAATGCTTTGGTGGGTTGGTGACTGTATGTTTTAGGGTACTGTCTTCTGAATGCACGCTGCACGGTAGTGACGGATTCTGTCTTCTCATATTGCAACACACAAAATGCTTTCTGTTGATTAATCGCCATTTTGGAAACTGTTATAACCCTGCCACCTGGTGAGTCACATTGAAACTTGCAGTGACGTAATAGTACATTATGCAACGAGCCTATAATGGCTATAATTAAGACACGAGTATATTTATAAAACGAGCGTATGCGAGTTTTATAATTTCCATACGAGTGTCTTAATTACCATTATAGGCGAGTTGCATACGACTGTTTATGTTCGACTATAATTATTATAACTATTTTATGTTCGAACATAAATTTTCATGAATATCTGTCGAGATTTCGCCAGTTTTATGTACTGAACAGAGCGCATGGGACGCAGAGAATGCCTTGTATTTGACCATGGCCTTCTCGATTACCCCACTATGACACTAGGCAACGCAGTTCAGAAGGCCTTAGAACTCCACGCAGCTGCGATGCTAACCATATCTAATTGGTCAAACAACTGTTTCTTGAGCTGTGATTGGTAGGAGAAACTGTTTCATAATGAAAAATAGTGTTATAATGACCATCATTATGATACAGTTTTCTAACACATAATAGTCAGGGTCGAACATAACAGTACATTATGCAACGAGCCTATAATGGCAATAATTAAGACACGAGTATGTTTATAAAACGAGCAAAGCTAGTTTTATAATTTCTATACGAGTGTCTTAATTACCATAATAGGCGACTTGCATACGACTGTTTATGTTCGACGATAATTATAACTATTTTATGTTCATAAATAGGCCTATCTGTCGATATTTCGCCAGTTTTATGTACTGAACAGAGCACATGGGAAGCAGAGAATACTTTGTATTTGACCATGGCCTCCTGGAATACCCCGCTATGACACTAGCCGGGCAGGGAAATTTAAATTGGAAGGCCTTGAAACTCAGCGCAGGTGCGATGCTATCCTTGCCTAATTGGTCACACAACTGTTTATTGAGCTCTGATTGGTGGGAGAAACGGTTACATAATGAAAAATAGAGTTATAATGACCCTCATTATGATACAGTTTTCTGACATATAATATTTACATTTCGACATCGTCGATCATAAACAAAACTTTAAAGTATGCTCTTTCGATTGCATATTAGTACAGATGGGTGGGCATTATATATTTGAAGCTATAAGACGTCAAAACCCGATGAATCATTTGTAATCACCCGAAGGGTTCGGTGTCGGCATCCTCTCTCTGGACAACACATGTGTTCAGCTATGCGCCTGAAGCGAACTGAAAAGCAATAGACTACACTTCACAAATATCAATTAATGAAGTAAACATTGTAAGACTTCCAACAGCGAGTAGAACACGTGTGAACTGTTCGCACTGACGTCTATTCTAAAATAAGAGGGATGATGGCAACATTGCGGCAAGGATTTGTCATGGAGGCTGGAAACTTTCGCCTAATGACCGCTACCCTCCTATCGGGCGAGAGGCACTTGTACTGGGGAGCTAATTAAACACGAGTCGCTCCCTATGGTCACCGGTGGGGATCCCTTGGTCGAATGAACGTTTATTTACAGCCACTTTTTATTAGAAGACATCGCGAGTTCACAAGATTAGTGGTCAACAAAACACCCCTAAACAGAGGAGTAACTACGGGGATGATCTGGGCGATGATTCCCCCTTTCCCCTGTGAAGAATTATATAACCTATTTTCATATATCCTACTTATATTAATTTCCTCTATCAACATACAAAATGCCAGTTTGATTGCTCTCATAGTTGAGTACATATTGAGAATCGTCTAAATATTTCGGATGGTCACCATATTGGATTTTTAAATATGTAGGCCATAGAGATGTACTATCAGATGACGATTATTGCGTAGGTTCATTATTCAAACGTTGACTTCGATCGCATGATTAGGACACAAGAATTAAAAACTTAATATTAAAATTTCGCTCAGCCGCC
Organism: Meconema thalassinum; assembly: GCA_946902985.2. NCBI lineage: Eukaryota > Metazoa > Arthropoda > Insecta > Orthoptera > Tettigoniidae > Meconema > Meconema thalassinum. The sequence continues at coordinate 301,995,820 of OX336392.1, read as the reverse complement.
ATCTTGAGGTTATGTAAACAATTGAACTAAATTAGACGCCAGTGCATTACAATGTGTGTACACATTTGCTGTGCCAAGTTTCATTGCGTTTGGATGGTTAAATCGCGAGAAAAGTCTATTTAAAAGTCTCGACTTCGCTTCACCGCCATGTAGGTTTTGTAGTTACCTGGTGTTTGAAAGTCTCATAGGTGAACTTCCAGTAGTGTCGTTTATCATAGTACAAATTTTCAGGGTGATATCTGTAATAGTTTCGGATATATTGAATGCTGGTGAAATATTTCGCACAGACGCTATGTTGGATTGGTGAGACGTAATAACATTTCAAGGGCGCTTGCCACGGTGGGTGAGTGGTTATAGTGTCGGACTACCAACCCCAAGATTGCAGGTTCGCCCCTGGCCATGGTAAGTGATTTTTGAAGGCGACAAAAATCACGATACTCATGTCATACGTTGTTGGCATGTTAAAGAACCCATTTGAATTCAGTAGGCCGTGTTCAATGGCAAAATTAATCTCGGGATTTTCCGCCGACACAAAGTTCCTCCATTCTCTACTTGAAAGCGCTGTAGTGCCAAGGAGTTTAGATATCTAACCTTCTTGACTTTCATAGCGTTCAAAGGAACGACGAAATTCGACATGCAAGCTACCCTCTGGGGGTCAATTAACAAAGCTTGCACCAGGCACCCGAGGCCATACGATATTATTATTTCAAGGGCACGGTCGGGGTCGTCCATAATGGTGCCATGACAATACCGAGTTTCATTGAAATCGCTCCAGCCGCTTAGAAGTTATTAGAGAGGGTCACACACAGACACGCGCACACACACACACACACATGCACTCACGCACACACGCACACACGGACAAAAGATAATCTCATAAGCCTAGCCGCCATTAGGGTTATGTAAACAAATGAAATAAATTAGATGTCACTGGATTAAAATTTGTATAAGTATTTACCGTACCATGTTTCACTGCGCTCTAATGGTTAAATCGCGAGAAACGTCCATTAAATTTCACGTCGCCGCCATGTTAGATTTGTGCCCACTAGGTTATTGAAAGTTCCACAGGTGAACTTATGTTAATAGCCTCTATCAACATACAAAATTTCAGGTTGATTGCCGACATGCAGTAGATTAGTAGATATTGAGATCCGTCTAAATATTTCGGATGGTCGCCATGTTGGATTCTTATATATGTAGGCCATACAATTATATACCATTTGAAGACGATTTCTGTGTATGTTCGTTATTCAAACGTTAACTTCCATCGCATGAAGAAATAAAAGACACAAGAAAGAAAAACTTAATTTTGAATTTCCCACAGCCGCCATCTTGAGGTTATGTAAACAATTGAATTAAATTGGATGTCCATGCATTACAATGCGTATAAACATTTGCTGTACCATGTTTCACTACGCTCGGATGGATAAATCGCGGCAAAAATCAATTTAAATGTTTCAACTTCGCTTGGCCGCCATGTTGGTTTTGTAGTTAACAGGTTTTTGAAAGTCACATAGGTGAACTTCTAGCAGTCCTCTTTATTACGGTACAAAATTTCAGGGTGATATCAGTATCGTTTCGGAGTTATAGAATGCTGGTGAAATATTTCGCACAGCCGCCATATTGGATTGGTGAGACGTAATAAAATTTTAAGGACACGATCGGGGTCGGAAAAATAGTGCTATGTCCTTACTGAGTTTCATTGAAATCGCTCCATCCATTTAGGTTTTATTAGTGGGGCACACACACATACGCACACACACGCATACATACACACACATGGATGAAAGGTGATCTCATAAGCCTATTTTTTTTGTCATAAATGAAAATAGGCTAAAATCATACAACAAAAATAAAAAACACAATGCAAAAACAAAAGCTAAAAACTAATAATTCAAACTCAAAAACAAACAAAAAATCAAAACAAAAACACAACAAAACCTAAAACAGAACCTAAACTTAAACAAAAGAGAGGAAATAAGGCGAAAGAAAACATTTGAAATAAAATAGTACTGTCCTACAGACATAATAAAACGCTGTTCATAACAAAGATTTGACTCCTCTCATTGAAGTCGCCGGATTTTTTAAGAGCGTAAAAAATCCCTCAGTATGCCTTCCTTCGGAGGGAAAGTAAAGCTGGCGGGCCCATGTCATAGATATATGGCATGTAAAAGAACCTTCCACTAACTACAACTGTGTGAGGCTAAATTGGTAGGTTAGATTTGATTAACGCTCTAATAAGTTCCATCGTTCATCGCCAGGTGCCGGTTGCGGTGGCATCTAGTAGTCAAGTTCACAGCTAGGTGTCGTTGATGGTAGTATTTTGTAACAATAGTAGGTAGGCCTACTAGTTGAAATTGATCATCTGCAGTCCTTACCTGAATTACAGATAACACACACTAACACAGCCATCACAATTAACACCGGTTATCAGACAGATTCTACACACACACAAAGTACACGGGGCTACATGACTGCGTTGTCGCAGCCCCTAGCCTGAGGAACCAACCTCTCCTCTCATCCTCCCCCAGACGAATGTCCTAGTTACACCAAAAAACAAAGCAAAGCCAACTCTGTACAGGCCATGGAAGCCCTAGAAGCAGTGGAAGGTAGAGACTTCCACGTTTTGTGACATCGGCGCTAGATGGGATGGAGTTATCAGCTTCATGCCCGGCCGTCTTTGCTCCCAGAAATTACCCTGGTAGGCCTATTTATTTCTGGTGGAGGCTGAGTGAACCCCAGGGCCATGTTTCCGAAGGTGGTAGTTTTGTTTCTAAAATCCACTACCTGGGTGGGGATCGAGCCCACTCTCTTTCAGTTAGAGGCTCAGCGCCTCTACCGACTGCGCCAAGCAGCCCCCTCCCCCTCCACCCCCCTAGTTATACCACTGCCCCTAAATATATAGACTAGGACTGAAGACCAAGAAGTCCTAATCCCCTAAAATGATGATGTTGATGATCCCCTTCGCCACAATGACAGTATCTTGAAGCTGGACACACTGTCAGCAGATACAACTGGGGATGGTGACCGCTAACTTGGGTCTAATTAAGGAAGGGCCAGGGAAGGGAGTGGGAAGAAAGTCGGCCGTGGACCTGCTGAAAGAAACCATGCCAACATTTGCCTGGGAGTGAAAACGGGAAACCACGGAAAAACCAACTTTCAGGATGGCCGAGGTGCGATTCGAACCCACGCTCTCCCGATACCAGCGAGGCACGAGGTAGTGCGTTAGCGCTCTCGTCCTCCGCGGCCGGTAAAAGGAACTTAAAACACAAATATTCCTCCACTTCTCTTCGCATGCTTTAATTTTATTCGGCTATTTTCTGCCAAACTAGAATACTTTTGATGTTATGAACTATTTAGTAACGGTTTTGCTTGTATATATTTCCCACTCGCCACAATCTAAACGAGAGGGTATTATAAATACGAACATGTGTTTTCATGACTGCTGTCCATTCAGTCTCGTTAGATCGATCGCTGACGTGTTTGCAAGAAATGGGAACAGAGCTGCCGATTGTTCCCTTCTTTGATCACTCCTGTGTACACAGATGACTGAACATACTATTTATAACTGACCGATTGGCAGTGGCATTTAAACCATCAAAGTGGCCGAGTTGCTGGTTCACTGAGCTTGGGGACAGCAAAGCTGTATCGAACATAGCGCTGACTTGTAGTTCAAATCCAGCACATTGTTCACTGTTGTTAAATACATGGAGGAAGTTCTTTCCTCCATGGTTAAATACCAAACAAAGAAAAGCTAGATTCTGTGGACTGAAATTTCAAAACATCATTGGTGGTGGTGATACTGCAAAACATCGAGGTCATCTCCCCCTGATGATAATGAATGAAGGTGGAACGAAATTCCACTACTACTAACATATTAGTAGCCTACATTCTAAAAGGAGAAATGGACCAAAAATATAGGAAATAAAAGACAGAGAAAATAAATGCCCACAACCATCGAAGAATGAGAATTTAGTAACTTGGAAGGAAGTAGAGCTATGAAAGGCAGATAAGAAACGATGATGATGATAATAATTCTTGTTTTAAGGGACCTAACCTCTAGGTTATCAGTCCCTAATGAAATGAAATGAAATTATGAAGATAAAAATAGCCTTCTTCCAGGGGATGAAAACAAAAATGGTTTGTATAAAACAGATGGTGAGCCCTAACAATTGTGCCTTATTTGAATAAAAGGAGAATAAACGAGGATAATAAAATAACTATAAAACAAATAAGGCATTTTGAACATTAAAATTTACTTATTTATTCATTTATCGTATGGCTTTTAGTGCCGGGAGTGTCCGAGGACATGTTCGGCTGGCAAGAGGCTGTAGCTGCTTCAAGCGGACACCCATGGGGTGAGCTACAAGTTCCGTCCAATTTCAAGTAGTTCCAACTTTCACTATCAGATGTCACGACACCTAGTGGTGAACGTTGGAACTATGATAGAGAGTTTCAACGAAATCTAACCTAGAAATTTAGCTTCACACACGTTTAGTTAGTGGAAGGATCGTTTACATGCCATAAATCTATGTCATGGGACCGCCAGCTTTACTTCCCCTCCGAAGGAAGGCAAACTGAAGGATTTTAACGCTCTTTAAAAAAATCCAACGACTTCGGCCGGGTTTGAACCCACTATCCTGGCCACAGCAGTTCTGCATGCTACCAACTACGCCACCGAAGCACAACAAAAACACAAAACAGATGAAATTTAAACTTAAAGTCATAAACTGCACGAAAACTTAAAAAAGTAGACACTCTCTCTATCATGAACCGGATGATGAGGTCTACTGACGGCCCGTCATCACGTAGAACAAGGAAGAGGGTGTTAGGCAGTTTGAGGGGGGAGGGGGGGTTCTCTCTTTAACAAGTGCGAGTGCGTAACAAATCCATGGCCGATCCGGAGATCATAGAGTACCACACCTTCCTTCTTGATCGGAAAGAAGATTTCCATACCTTCGTTGTCTCTTTGATGGCTCTCAGTTGGTCAGAGGCGCGCTCCCTCCCAATGCGACATGTAGATAAGAAAGGGAGAGGGAAAATGGGAGAAGACGTACCCAGCTCAGGAATCCGCCTGGGTCGCCAACTCCTGATCTCACCAGCCGTGAGCCCTTGAGAGTGCACCATGCGTGGTGGGGTTACACACTAGCTTTAGGCTCTCATGCAATAAGCAGGAGATAACATGAAAATAAAGTTTAGGGTGTCAGGAAATAAAAGACAAGGGCCAATTAAGGTGGCAAAATCAAAGATATCCTAGGCCTCGGATACCCTATTAGCCTAATACCGTCGGGATCTATACAGAACTGGAGTTGACCGAGGGGTTCGATAAAAAGATGATAGAGAGTAGTCCGGAAAAAGTAAGGGGGAGACGAAAAGTGGACTCAGCTCGAGTCCCGTGGTCGCCAATTCCAATTAGTCGTGTACCCCTGGGAGAAATACATGATTTTTTGTTGGTGTTTCAATTTAGTGCCTTGGGACATCTTCATCATTAGCCCCGTTGTGTAGAATATATCTAATAACTTGCGTTGTTGTGGTGGGCCTATTGGTGCAACTAGTGATAAGATTGGGAAAGTGGTGGCCGTGGCCTTAAGTTGGTATCATCCCAGCATTTTCTTCGAGAAGACGGGAGTAACATTAAGTATGAAGTATTCTATTCGTATTCTATTTGTCAAATTTTCTGAAGGACATTGACCTCACTGAAAGGAGAGAGCTAAAAGAATTGAATCTTTGTGAACCGATCACGTGAACTACAGTATGTGAGAGCTCGGCTCGGAGCTCTTGGGGACGAGGGATGAAGGAGGCGGAGCTGAAGAGGCTGACGGGACGTGCCTTATCTGCTGACACCAGAACAAAGGGAGCAGTCTTGCACTTCACTCCCTAATGTATTTAAACTGATCACACCCTGCCCAACACTTTCACTGTTGAGCTAGGCTAATAAGTTTCTAGATGGCATAACAGTAAAAGTATGTATAAATAATATAGGCCTAATGTACTGTTTATTACAGGTCAAGCTGTCTTCTGTAAAGATGACAAAATGAAACTCGTCACAAGTAAGTGGAAGCAATGTCGGACTCAGCTGGGGTTCCGTGGTCACCAACCCACGGCACAATAGTCTTGAGCCTTTGGAGGAGAAATGATTGAAAATGAACAAAACTAGCCGAGGTGTTGGAAGGAAGCAGCCGTGGCCTTTTAGAACGTACCGTCCCGGCATTTGCTTGTACTGTAGTTGAAAACGGGGAAACCACGGAAAACCATTTCAAGGATGGACAACTGTTGGGCTCGAACCCCACTTGTCTACCGAGTTAGCAATGGTGCCATGGCCCTAGCGATCGTATACTTAGCTTATCTTCACAAGAAATATCTAATCGGTCTGTAAATACACCCATCATTCTCAATCTCCCACGAATATCTTCCTATACATTTTTAGTCAACTTTAATTATTTTTTTTTCAAAAAATTATAGTAGACTTATGAGATCTACATGAGCCAAATGTCAGTGTGTCCGTCTCTGTGTGTGTGTGTTTGTCTGTCCTCACCTATCAATTCAAACATGACGAAATCGAATTCAACCCAATTTGGTACAGAAGTAGCACTAGCCAAGGACACCTCGGGGTACTGTTTTATATCACTACCATAACAACCAAAATATATCTTCATGTAGGAAGCATCTGGCGACCAAAATGTAAGGTCATCACAAAAATCATTTTAGATGGAGGCCGAGCGAATCATGCCAGCAATATAATCCATAACATGTGATCCAATCAATCAATGCTCATAGTATTTTACATTTCGATAGTTTTATATAAGGACCCTCTGTTATCAACGTGATAACATGAGACTGCATATAACGCTCAGTCGCCATCATGAAATTATAAAATACAAAAATAAATTACCGGTACTCTCAGACCTTACGGCCGTATATGTGGCTTTGTATTGCCAAGGCAAAAGAACAGACTACACACATACAAGATGGCGGATGTGTGAACTATTAGAACATTAACATTGAAAACTCCGATTGAAATTGGGTAATTAACACGAATATTGCCTTAGATGTGAGCATCATATTAAAGCTATCACATTCGCAGGTCAGAAAATTATCACACTCAATATAGCACACAGCAGACATTTTGATATTTCAAAATAAATTAATAACTTTCGTATCCTAGAGCTATAGTAATGAAATTTAGTAATGAAATAGAAACTTAAAAGTCGCTTCGTATGCGTAAAGCAAATGATCAGTGACTCCATAGATTCAAGATGGCAGCTAGGTGTACTACCTGTATTAAAGTAGACGAATTAGTAATTCAGGATGGTATTGCTCAATTAAGGTGAAGCTTGGTAAAAGAGGAGTATTATGTGAGATGTGTCAGAAGCGTAGTGATAAATTTAACAAACTGAATATAGCGCGCAGCGGCCATCCTAAATATTCATAGTTTTACTATGTTTCATAAGTACAATAATGAAAAATAGTGATAAGGCAGACATCTATATTGAGCATCACATGCCCAAAGAAAAATAAACGAACTTTAAATTTTCAGGATGGCGACCGGACATAATATCAATACGTACGTAGTAGTGAATCATTCTGAATGTAATTCCGCAATTAAAACAAGTACCATATAGGGGGCCTTGATGAAACAAGCCGTTAGAATACCACACGGAATACAACAAAAGGCGGCCATCTTGAAAATATAGACGATAATAGTAAAAAACTGAAAGTATTTTTAAAATACAACAACGGAAATTAGCAGAACCTTGTAAGTGTCTTCCTATGACCAAGTCAAAGAACAACGACTCCATACGTTCATGATGGTGACTGGGCGTAATCTTAAAACTTGATAATCATTAAATCACGATATAATAGCACATTTAACGCGAAATTAAGAAGAGAAGAGTACCATGTAAGACACTTCGATACCATTATGCATAGCAATATCACACTGAATACAGCGCGCAGCGGCAATCTTGTAATATACAAACATATAACTCTATATATTTTAGAGATACATACAATATATCAAATTAACATTAATGTAGAACCATATATGGGCATTGTAAGCCAAAGGCAAAAGAACACCCCCGCCATATATTCAAGATGGTGGCTGAGCATACTATCAAAACTTGAAAAAGGATAACTCAGGATCCAATTGCGCAATTTACACGCAACTTTGTAAGAGGAGAGAAACAGATAAGTTACCTCGCTTGCATTAATCATGATACTGGCACACAGCTTATAGCACGTAGCCACCATCTTGTAATATGGTGTTACGGCTGTGAGTTTGTTTCGTCGCTCGCCGCATGAGTCACAACTATCCCCGGGCTGGGCTGTGCTCTGCCTCAGTGTATTACGTGCGCCTTACGCAACAGGACCACTAGGACAAAGGGATGGTCCAGAATATTCGTGACCCAGCCAGTGATGGAAACCTCGAGAAGCCGTGAACCCTGGATGGGTCTAGAAGCATTTATTGAGTCACCGGCCTGCTATATAAGAGCGACCTGGCAAGCGGGGTCGTGCGTGTTTTTCGAGCTAGCGCGAGCGTTTACCTTGAGCGACAGTTGTTGGCGACGTGACTTACGAAACCCCTAGTGAAGCTGATTCTCTTGACAGCGAGGGAGTGAGAAGCCTACAGAGGAACTGTGTCTTGAACGAGTGTGTTTTCCAGTGCGACAGAGGTGATTGTGGTGAATTGTGAAACAGTGTGTAGTACGTGACAGGCTGAGAGGCTGAGTGCAGATATTTCCAGCCGGCGCACGGGGCCACCTCATTACGAGGGATTAACTTCTGCGGCTTATTGACAAGTGAAAGGGAAGTGTTCTCTCCGTGAGGAAAAGGTTCTAATTGCTTGTATTTGCTGTTGAATGGTGTATTTTTCTGGCCGCAATAAAGCTAATACGTTTCTTTAAAGGAACAATCTGTGTTGTGCTTCCAACCCCCCCCCCGTAATCCAGTTAACAAAAGTGCCACGAGGGGGTGGCACGTAACAATATTATAAAGCATCAATATCGACAATCCACTATTTCTTACAGTCACAGTGCTTTGGCTCCTCGTGTATCTAAATTACATTTTTTTGTGAGTATTTTCAATCTACATTGCATTTTGTAAGTATTTTCGATCTAAACTCCATTTTGTAAGTAATTTCAATCTAAATTGCATTTTGTAAGTATTTGGGAGCAGGGGTTGACATATTGTGAGTATTTTGAATCTAAATTACATTTTGTAAGTACAGTATTTCAATTTCAATTGCATTTTGTAAGTATTTTGAATTACAAATTGCATTTTGTGCGTAAATTGAATCTGATAGGATATTTTCAATCTTCATTGCATTGTGTATTTTCAATTTCAATTTCATTTTGTATTTTGAATCTCAATTGCATTTTGTAAGTATTCTCAATCTAAATTACATTTTGTACATATTTTCAATTTCAATTGCATTTTGTAAGTATTTTGATTCTCAACTACATGTTGGGCATATTTTCAATCTAACTTGCTTTTGTGAGAATTTTCCATCTAAATTACCTTTTGTAAGTATTTCCACTCTAAATTACATTTTGAGAGTCTTTTCAATCTAAGTTCCATTTCGTATGTATTTTCAATCTACCTTGGTTTTCGTTATGGTTTCCATATCATTGTCATTTTCGCTATCACTTAAAACATTAGGGGCCGATAACCTAGATGTAAGCCCCCTTAAAACAACAATTATCATCATCATCAGTACGTTATTTCAAATCCAGGGGCACCTATCACATATCTGTCCCTAATACTGGCACATAGGCTACATTATTACAGTCATCATAGAAACACAGCTTATCACACAAATTCAACTCACACTCAAGTACACGGGGCTGCTGACAAACATGTCCAACTGCCCGAAAGTGAATTAGCAACACCCTTCATCAGCTCACATCTAGTGGGATATGTGTTGGCGACCACGGGACCCAGCTGAGTTCGGTATTGCTTCCACTTACTTGTGCCGCGTTGCTCTCTCTCATCTTTCCTGTCGACCTCTCATGGTCAACTATTGTTCTCATCCGACCCCGACGGTATTAAGGTATCTGATGCCTAGGTAATCTTCCATGTCCCGCTTAAATGGCCCTTGCGTCATCGGCCGGATTTGAACCCGAGATCTATGGCATAGAAGCTCAGCATGCTACCAACTACGCCACCGAAGCCACTCCCCCCCCCCCCCCGGTATTTTTAACGGTTTACTCAGCGTAAGCCTAAAAGGCACACGGACGGCATTTCTTTTCTTCTACTCGATTCACTGAAATCGTTACTGCTTGGCTTCCTTTGGTCATAAATGAATGTTTTTATACAGAAACCTTCCTCGAGAAATTCTTTACAGAATGGTGAAAACCACATCAAAATCCATCCAGTTATTCTCGAGATTACCCGTTGCATACAAGAATCGGGAACGTTGTTTTATACTACGTACAGCTGTACTATTGTAATTGGCCTATTATTTCGTCATTGTAACGAGATTTAATGACGGTTACGGAAGTGAATATCTAATGTTGGCAGCCTTGTCACGCGTACTATTTTTCTTCAAAGAATAAACGTGGTTTTTTTCCATTCCTTTAATATAAGATAAAATGTAGTGACTTGTCGCTAAAGTTGGCATCACTGAGTGGTGAAGTGCGCATGTTACCTCAAGTGTCTTGGTCAATCCGGACAATGTCTCGAACCACTTACCTGCAACAAGAGAGAGAAATACATCAAAATAATGAACAGGAGACCAGCAGAGGATACAATTAAATGTAAAACAGTGAATGATTGACTGATTGAATGATTACAGGGCTGGGTAAGACACTTCTTAATAGTGTCTCTCCCCAGGGTCTCACAACTTGTGGGACGTGGGTTGGTGATCACGAGTCCCCAGCTGAGTCCGGCATTGCTTCCACTCACCTGTGGCGGGCTTCTCTCCGTCGTGTTTCCTTGTTCTCTTCCAACCCCGAGGTATTAGGGTATCCGAGGCCTGGAGAGTCTTTCACTTAGCCGCCTTATTTGTCCCTTATCTTATCTTTCCTGATCCCTCATTCTTGAAGGTGAGGGAGTCAGACCTCTTCTCTTCTTTTCATGATATTGTTTTACCCTTAATGAGGGTAGAACTGGGGGGTTGTGTGTGTGTGGAGGGTGGTGTGTAACTAGGGGAAGTGTAAACGGTGTTTTTAAACGTTCGGGCTCTCTACACGGAATGGCGGATCGGAAGGTGCTGGGGAAACTGGCGAAGCTCTACAAGTTAGCGGTTATAATGAATGGGGTGCGTTTCCTAGATAAAGGTAGCGTTTAACGAGCTAGGTGTGAGACGCAGTGATCAAAGTAAAAGGATTGCGCTGATAACGCAGATCTACAAAGTGTACGCACGTGCTTGTTTAGAGGGCAGTGTCAAATGGTGACAGACAGGCTGGTATCACTTACGCAGCGATCTTATGGTAGCCCGGTGAATTATAAAGTGTGGAGCAGGGATTCAGGCGGTGTTCAATGAAATAATAAACAAGTAGGCAAACTGTGATAAATGTGATGATTTACTGCAGGGCTTGTAAAATGAGTGTTAGCTTCCATGGCTATAGGGATACCTCAATAATGCAGCATTTCAAAATAAACAGGTATGGTAAAGGGTAGGATGTAACAAAGTGTTAAGGAGGCCTGAGAAATACACTCACCTGAGGTACGTTGTCGTCGAAGCTCGTTCGGGCAGCGTCACTGGGTAAACAGACATCCCTCTCTGAGTGGGAGGCCTATTTAAATGTTTTAGATTGCTCACTGCGGCTAACTTGCCACACTGTTGGTTTAGGAAGCAGTTCCCGTATAATTGTTGATGTTTGTGCAAGCGCTTAGGCAAGAGATGTAGGGTGTCTCTGCCAGCTTGGTGTGGAAAGGAAGTGTGTTGTTGTTGATTCCCCTGGGTGATTAGGGTGTTGTTTAGAGATGGGGGCTGAAGGGGGTGTAGATGGTGGTCAGATAGTGTAGATAATGTGTGTGTGATTTGTAGGTATTTGTAGATAATTGTAACTGTATGCTAATTTACCTCTTAAGGGCACTAAGTGTCCTTAAAGGTGCAACAATATATTCTGCCTTCTGCTCAAGGACCCCAAGGAGGCAAGGTGAGTGTAGCCCCACCACTTATGGTGCACGCACCCTGGTTAGTGCTGCACCGTCAAGGGCTCACGGCTGGTAAGTTTGGGAGTTGGCTACCCCGAGAGATTCCTGAGCCGGTTAAGTTTTTCCCCTTTTCCCATTGCCTTTGGGGCGAACCCTCTCCTCTTGTCCTTTCTTATCTGCCTTTCATGGCTCTCCTATCTTCCATGTCCCTTAATTCTCTTACTTAGAGGGTTGAGGGCATTTCCTTCCCTCCGATTTTTTTATTACCATATTCTTCCTTTTGTTTTGCATTCTCTCTTCTAGTGTGTAAACCAGTAGTTAGTGTCAGTTATACGTAGTTTCTCTTTCATTTTCAGGGACCACCCAAACCATTAGAGGCCGATAACCCAGATGTTAGGCCCCTTAAACAACAAAAATGATCATCATCAGGGAACGGATTTCTATGTAATTACATATCTATTTAGGAAGCTAAACTTAATTAAATTTGGTATAATCTTCAAGAATCATGGCATGTGAAGTTGAAAAGTGGACTATTTATTTTCCTTATTTTCCCATATTTGGAAGTTTAGCACGTAAGTTTCTTATTCTTAGTCGTTAAAATCAATATAGTCCATATTTCGGCTAGAAAGTATTAAATCCTAGTAAATTAGCAGTACTATCAATAATGGAGAACAAGTTAATGATCTATATTTAAAAATTTAAATCGTGGTACAGGTAAAGTTACAGATGTGGCAAAACTGAAGAAGGACACTGTACTTTCAAAGAACCCTGGATATGAAGCAATGGGAATAGTTGCCGCAATTTTGTGTGGAGATTTAAGTATAAAGTTGACGTTGGATTTAACCCCAGCAGGCATTGTGAAGTTCAAATGGCCCCGTTACCCTCTATGATGTTGAACACAGTTTCAGTCAATATAAATCTACCCTTAAGAGACAATAAGAGAACATTCACTTTCCAGTACTTGAAAGAAAATTTTGTAATCCAATGATTTGGTAACAGAGAATAAAATATTGAATATTCTTCAAAGATCTCTAATTATTGATATTAAAATGCAACATTATGTTTCAAGTAGATCTACTTTGTTTAGCTTCTTTGAATTGGGATATAAATATAGACATTTTAGTTTTTTGTAATTTTAAGTTCATATACAGGGAGTCCCACCTAACTCTGCGACCTCAAATGTTATCGAAATGAAACAAGATGTGAAAAATCTACTTGCACAGGAATGTAGCCACGTCAGGGGGTCACACAATGGGAGGATATGCACAATCCAGGAAATTATAACAATACCAATTTTAACGCAAAGTTACCTTTTTTAAATGGAACATACATGTTTTTTCTAGCAAAATCAATAGTAAACATACAATTATTGATAACAGAATTGGTTTCACTTCTCTAAACCTCGTACCTTCTGAAATAACTAAAGTTGTAGGTTACTAACCAACGACAGTGGAGTATCAATGTTTGGTGCGGTATCACTGGCAACCGTATTGTAGGTCCCTATTTTTTTTTTTATCAGGGAACACTAAACGAACAGCGATATGCATCATTTCTTCAAGACACGTTACCCCTTCTCATGGAGGACGTGGGATTGAAAACTCGTGTATCAATGTGGTTCCAGCATGATGGGTACCCCGCACATTTCGCACGTGTTGCCAGAGATGTAATGGATGAGAAGTTTCCAAATCGCTGGATAGGACATGGTGGTCCTGTGAGATGGCCAGCACGGTCCCTCGACTTGACGCCATTAGACTACTTTCTCTGGAGCGCGTTGCAAGATAGTCTATCAGGAAGTCCCAACTACAATAGCGAATATGCAACAGCGTATTACTTCGGCGTGTGCGGAAATATCTGTGGAAACACTGGGATCAGTACAACGCTCTGTTGTTCACCGTCTACAGAAGTGCATTGATGCAAACGGTGGTCACATTGAACATCCGCTGAAGTGACACAGTTTCATCAGTTAAGATGTTACTGCTTACTTGTGAATGTCTCTTCCGTGCTGGATGTAATTTAAGAACATGACGTTTCTTTAAGCTATAGGCCACAAGTTTGTTTAGGAAATCGGTAATTGTACATTTTGAACTATGTGTACAGTTCTACACATTTGTTAAACTTGACAAACAGTGTCTCCATTGTCATCCTCTACAACGTTAGTTATTTCAGAAGTTACGGGGTTTAGAGATGTGAAACCAATTCTGTTATCATTAATTGTATGTTTACTATTGATTTTGCTAGAAAAAAGCATGTATGTTCCATTTAAAAAAGGGTAACTTTGCGTTGAAAGTGATATTGTTATAATTTCCTGTGCAAATCCTCCCATTGTGTGACCCCCTGTCGTGGCTACATTACTGCGCAAGTAGATTTTTCAAATCTTGTTTCATTTCGATAATATTTGAGGTCGCAAAGTTAGGTGGGACACCCTGTAAAAATATAATTCCATATTTCTAAAAAATAACTAAATATATATGTGCATATTTCATTAATTATTAGTACATATAAATCCGTTCCCTGCTCATCATCGTCATCATCATTATGCCTCTTCCCTCCGTGTCAATTTCTTTGGACTGCTTGTCATCACACTCAAATCCTATATTTAAAAAAATCACAATAACTATACCCCCATTTCATCATGTCTCCTCTTATCTTTCATTCATGCTCATTAATCACTCCAGAATAGTTCATTAAACGTCCTTAAGATGTCGAACATTCACTTCTTCATTAATTAAATATTATCTTAATGTTAGAAGCGACTATTATCGTGAGTTTGTCACTTACGTAATCTAAAATAATGTATGATAAATACCTGGTTTATGGTTTAATTTATTATCTAAACATTAATAATTTATAAATACTTAAAAATTTATGTAGCCTATATTTATTATGACAACAAATTATTATTAGTTTTATTATTATATTGGCGTATTTATTCTGACTATCGTAAGGCTCCTTTGTGAATTACCATCTCATTTAGTGTTCATTTTACTTGTGATTAGTTTTACGTGTGGCCAATATCCGCACATGTTATCGTATTTATTTAAACGGTTACTGTTCTGCCATTCCACAATACCATAATTTCATTCCTTCATGAAATAAGATCACAGTGAATATCAAAGCTACATGGATTTAAGGAGGAGACAGGTATCCAGCAGCGTAACTACAGGGAGTCATTAGGGGGCATTTTATTTTGAAAAAGGCCAATTTTCGAATTGATGACAAACGACTGGATTATGTAATGATTACTAATTTAAGAAAATTTATCTCTACTTGTGTAAAATGTTTTGTGTTAGTCCTATCAAAACCCTTCATGTCCTAGCTTTTGCACATTGAGAGGTGCAAATACTGTCGAGATCAAACATGGAAACGTTTAGATTTGCTTTCATTGGTTGTCTTATTCCCCCCCCCCCCCCCTTTCTCTCCCCCCACCCCCCGCACAAATCAAAAAGCGAAATTTAAAAACAAAAGCATAAGTAGAAAACAAACACAAAACTATAGACAAAAAACATAGCAAATAGCAAATTTCAAAAACAAAAGCAGAGAACCACAAAACCAAAAACACAAATCAAAAATCAAAATTCAAAAACAAAAGCAAAACCAGAAAATAAACACAAAACAAAAACCACAAAGCAAAAAAATAGTAGAAAGAAACAAACACAAAACCAAAAAAAGCAATTAGTTCAGTATTGACTCCGCTCATCACCCTCCAGAAGCAAATCCTAGTTACGCCACTGCAGCTATCCCTATACCGCCGATGTTAAAACATGAAGATTAAAGCCAGATTAAGACAGCAATTAATAAACTAATTAAAATGAAATTTTGACAATTTTGTTAACTTTATTAGCAGTTGTCATAGTATGTTTCATTTTGATTAGCCTGTAAATATCTATTATTATTATTATTATTATTATTATTATTATTTTGCACGTAATTTAATAGGTTTATGTATTAGTTAGGCTTACTATTGGACTCCCTCTCTCTTAAACTATACCTCATCATTGGGGCGGTACCTCTCCTCTTTACCTTTCCTATTTGCCTTTCCTGGCTCTCCTTTCTTCCAAGTTCCTTAATTCTCATTCTTCGAGGGTTGAGGACATTTCCTTTTCCCCTGTCTTTTGTTTCCCTTACTCTTATTTTTGTTTTCCATTTCCTCTTCTAGAATGTACGTATGTAGTTAGTCTTAGCTGTAAGTATGTAGTTAGTTTGTTTATTAGATATAGTCCATTGTTCCATTATAATGTGGTGTGTGAGTATGTCTGGTGGCAGTTACATTGTTTATTAGATATAGTTCATTGTTTCATTAGACTGTGATGTGTGAGGGTGCATGTGAGCGTGAATGGTGACTGACTGTTTTAATGGTAGTATTTTGTTGTAGGTGTAACTTTAGTATTTTTTCGTTAGTAGAATTTTGTTATTTAAATCTTAGTAGAAGGTTAGCATTTTTGTTAGTAGAATTGCTCTATTACTTTAGTCTGAAAGGGAGTAGCAGCCTCTCAGAATAAATCAATTCTTTACTTGTCTTATAGACGGTTAAGATATTGATAACATTAGCCAACTAATGGCTACACTGCGTTCTGCTGCACGGCTGAAAGCAACGGGAAATTACAACCGTATTGCTCTTCCCGAGGATACACCTCTCTATGCATAATTATATGTGATGATGGCCTCCTCCCTTGTAAAATTCCAATCCGGAGGTAAACTAGTCCCCCGTTTGGATCTCCAGGTGGGGACTACTCGAGAGGGGGTTAACATCACAGAAGTGACAAAGAGGAAATCTGACACTCTACGGATCGGAGCGTGGAATGTTAGAAGTCTGCTAGGCAGTGGAAGGTTAGAAAACTTAGAAAGGGAAATGGATAGGTTGAGGTTGGATTTGGTTGGTATTAGTGAAATGCGCTGGCAGGAATAACATGCCTTTGGTCAGGAGACTATAGGGTCATTAGCACTAAATCAAACAATGGCCAGGCAGGGGTTGGTCTCAAATTGAATAGGAATCTTGGACAGCGGGTGGAATATTATGAGCAATATAGTGAACGGATTATTGTAGCAAAAATCAATACTAAACCTACCTGCACCACAGTGGTACAAGTCTATAGGCCTACCAGTCAAGCTGATGTTGAGGATGTTGAAAAGATCTACGAAGAAATACATGAAATTCTGAGGTATATCAAGGGTGATGAAAATGTTATAGTAATGGGAGATTGGAATGCTGTGGTAGGAAAGGGAAGAGAAGGGAAGATAGTAGGAGATTTCGATTTAGGTGAAAGGAATGATCGAGGAAGCAGACTGATGGAATACTACACCGAGCATGAGTTAGTCATAGCTAACACCTTATTCAATAACCACAATAGAAGAATATACACATGGAAGAGACCAAGATATACAGGTCGTTACCAAATAGACTTCATTGTGGTCAAGCAGAGGTTTCGAAACCAGATTTAGGATTGTAAAACATATCCCGGTGCTGACATAAACTCTGACCACAATCTGGTTGTTATGCAATGCAGATTAAAGTTGAAGAAACTGAAGAAAAGAAAAGTCAACAGCCAAAAAGATGTGCAATAGACAGACTGAAAGAGAAGGAAGTAAACGAAAGATTCAAGACGAGTATAAAGGAAGGACTAGTGAAAAACCCTAAACAAACTTCAATTGCAGACGAATGGGCACTTTTGAAGAATGAAATACCAAAATCCGCATAAGAAAACATTGGTAGGAAAGAGAGAATAGGTAGAAAACCGTGGATCACTCAGGATGTACTAGAATTGATGGATGAAACGCGGAAACTCAAAAATGTAAGAGATGAAAAGGGGAAAGCAGAAAACAGACGACTGAGAAATGAGGTTAACAAGAAGTGCAAGGAAGCGAAAGAAGAATGGTTGAAAGAGAAATGTGCAGGTATAGAAAATTGTCTGAAATTAGGAAAAGTAGACACAGCTTATCGAAGGATTAAGAATACTTTGGAGAAAAGAAGACTAAGTGCTGTAATATTACGGACAAAGATGGAAAGCCTCTAGCAGAGAGGGAAGAAAAAGTTGAGAGATGGAGAGCTTACATAGAGTGTTTGTATAAGGGAAATGAGTTTGAGAATCATGTAATGGAAAGGGAAGAGGAAATTGATGAGGATGCAAAAGGGGATTTAATATTGAGATCAGAATTTGACAGATAATTGGAAGACTTAAGCAGGAACAAAGCACCAGGCATAGATGGTATAGGCCTACCGATTGAGTTGCTACGCTGCATAGGAGATGAAGGTCTGATCAGGTTATTTCACTTGGTGTGTAGGATTTATGAGACAGGTGAGGTACCCTCTGATTTCAAGAAGAATGTTATCATCCCTATACCGAATAAAGTGGGAGCTGACAGATGCGAAGATTACCGTACAATCAGCTTGATTACTCATGCTTCAAAGATCCTGTCTAGAATAATTTACAAGAGGGTGGAAAGCCAAATAGAAACGGAGTTGGGTGAAGACCAGTTTGGTTCCAGGAGAAATGTAGGAACAAGGGAATCTGTACTAAGTCTTAGGCTGATTTTGGAAGGTAGAATAAGGAAAAATAAGAGAACGTTCATGGCATTTTTAGACTTAGAAAAGGCTTTTGATAACGTTGATTGGACTAAATTGTTTGATATTTTGAAAACGATTGGAACAAAGTACAGGGATAGGAGGGTGATCTACAATCTATAGAGAAACCAGACAGCAGTCATTCGAGCTGAAGGACATGAGAGAAAAGCTGGTATTCGGAATGGTGTAAGGCAAGGCTGCAACTTATCACCCATACTTTTCAATCTTTACATTGAACAAGCAATGAAGGAAATTCGAAAAAAAATTTATGTGGGAGTGAAGATTCAAGGAGAAATAGTTTCAACTCTGAGATTTGCTGATGACTTCGTCATCTTGGCCGACACGCCTGAGGATTTGAATGAGTTTTTGAATGGTATGGACTCTGTCTTGAGGAAAGAATTCATGATGAAAATTAATAAATGTAAAACAAAAATATTGGAATGCAGCCGAAATAAAAAAGAAACCTCTATGGACATCAAATTGGCAGGTGAAAAGCTGAAGGAAGTAGGAGACTTCTGTTACTTAGGAAGCAAAATAACCAATGATGGACGAAGCAAAGACATAAAAAGTAGTTTGGCTCAGGCAAGGAAAGCATTTCTACAAAAAAGGAAACTGTTGACTTCGAATATAGATTTAGGTATTAGGAAGTCATTTTTGAAAGCCTTTGTCTGGAGCGTGGCACTCTATGGAAGTGAAACTTGGACTATTAGTGCAGCAGAAAAGAGTAGAATTGAAGCGTTTGAAATGTGATGTTACAGGAGACTGACGAAGATCAGATGGGTAGATAGGGTTACAAACAAAGAGGTATTAAGACGAGTGGGAGAGGAGAGATGTTTCTGGCGACTGTTAATGAAGAGAAGAGATAGGTTGGTAGGACACATACTAAGACACCCAGGAATAGCAAGCTTAGTTATGGAAGGAAGGGTCGAGGACAAGAACTGTAGAGGTAGACCAAGGTTAGAATATGTTAAACAGATTGCCTCGGATGTAGGGTGTGGTAGCTATGTAGAGATGAAACGATTAGCTCAGGACAGGGAGACATGGAGATCTGCATCAAACCAGTCAAAAGACTGAAGACTCAAACAACAACTATGATACAACGCAGCAAATATGTAATCTCGCATAGAGGGCTTTCTTTGTAGAAGACGCAAGATAAACGATTTCATATATTAAAGATGATGGATGGGCGTACTTTTCTAATATTTCAACCATTCCTCTGGATAAAAATACGGAATTAAAACGAAACTTAGTAAACGGGGAGTCATATGTAGGCTACAACACTTAACGTTCATCACAAGAACATTCAATTATACTCCATGATACGGACAAAGAGGTGTAACTATACCACATACATCTAGAAGAAAGTAGGCTATATGTTCTTTACTGAACATCTTGTTTCAGTTGTAAGTTAAATCATAACCCCGAGGGCATGCTTTTCTCTCATACATAAAAGGAAGACATCTGTCAGCTACCGCAATGTTTAGAACCGTGGGATGTAGCAGCCATAAAATACACTTACTCTCATCCGAATATAACTTGAACGACTGCCTGGAATATGAAGGTAAATAGGAGCATGCTTTGAGTGTTCCAGATGTAACAAACCATAAGAGATCTGTTCATGTTTGTTAATGACTAACAGCCGTGCCTTCGCTGAAGGGTTAGTTTATGAAACGTTGATTGTTGTTTTCAAGGGCCTAACATCTAGGTTATCAGCTCCTAATGGTAAGGGTTATTCTGAAAATGAAATGAAAACTATTAATATATTTAAATTGCATTGGCCTACTAGGAGATGAAATAATGGACGTGAGAAAAGGAATAGAAGAAATAAAAGACGGGGAAATGAAATGCCTCAACCTTCGAAGAATGGAGCGTGGAGACGCAGTGGTCAAGCTGTTGGCTTCTCTCCAAGGTGGACTGGGTTTGATTCCCGGTCAATACATGTGCGATTTTCGTAGTAAAATGCCATGCCCTGTGGTTCGGATTCCACGTTTAAAAAAAGTCCCGTGGATTATATTCTCAAGATTCACGGTCACGTAAAACTACAAGCTTCCTTTTTCCTTTCCTTTGAAGAATGATTGAGGGACTCGGAAAGAAGTAGAGCCATGACAGATAGTAAAGGAAAATACGAGAGGATATATCCGAAAGCCACTGTACGAAAGGATCCATTACTAGAATCCCTCGGAGGGGGATAAGTCCCGAACTCACAAGCCGTGAGCCCTTGAGAGTGTAGCATTATCCAGAGTGATCATAAGTGGTGGGGATACAAACACCCTGCCTCCGTTAGGGACATGAGAAGAAGGCAAGACTGATATATCATGGAGGAAAAGAAGAGGTCTCATCCCTCGAAGAACGAGTGTATCAGGAAATATGATACAAGGACCAATTAGGGCTGGAAAGTGAAAGACTCCCTAGACCTCGGCTACCCTAATACAGTCGGGGTACTATTGTACATTATTGAGATATATCTTAATTGGAGCATTTAAAAAATAAGAAAATAAAAATAAAATGAAATAAATAAATAAATAAATGACAGACCTGCAAGACAGACAAACTGTGAGACATATTCTCAAGAAAATCCGTGGTTATCAGAAGGGAAGGCATCCCCTGGTCAGAGGGAAGAAAAGAAATACACCGGGAAAAGATGCGGCGGTACTGAGCTAAAATCAAAACCAAGCAGTTGAACAAATGTGGTTCCCAGTAGGCCAAACCAAAAGAAAGAAAAAAAAGAAAGAAAGAAAGAAAGAAAGAAAGAAAGAAAGAAAGAAAGAAAGAAAGAAGAAAGGAAGAATGAATACAATAAATTATTATTTAACTAATAAAAAATATGTACAAAAAATTAATTAATTAATTAATTAATTAATTAATTAATTAATACAAAATAACTAATTAAATAAATAAAAACAGTGGTCAGACCTGAAAGTCTGTATGTAGCAGAAACACTTAAATTAACAAGATTTGGGGATTTATACAAATTAGAGAAGACTGAAAGACGAATTCTGAGAAAAAATACAGGGAAATAATAACATAGGATATAGGTTACGACCAAATAGAGTGATATATTTGAAATGTGAAAAATTAACTGATGTAATAAAAATAGAAGATTACAGTTTTTCGGGCACATTTATAGAACGGAAATTAGTAGACTAACTAAACAGATCTTCAACTTACTGAATAGTTACAAATCCAAACCGACATGGTTCATTGTAATTGACAATTATTTGACAAACACCAAAATTCAGATAGACACAGTAGCAAACAGATCACTCTTCAGAGAAGCTATTCAAAAGGCAGAATTTCAAGAAAGAAAGAAAGAAAGAAAGAAAGAAAGAAAGAAAGAAAGAAAGAGAGAAAGAAAGAAAGAAACAAACAAACAAACAACTCGCATAAAGTGGACTTAAGAGGATTTCTCGACACTCTAGAAGGATGAAGGAAATATGGAATCAAAGGAAATTTAATACTATGGACAATAGCCAAAGTTGATTCATCTTACCCCCCAAATGTGTTATTCGAAAGAAGAAGAAGAAGAAGAAGAAACAGACAGATAGGTAGATAGATAATTAGATAAATAAGCCCACACGCACGTGAATTGAGTGTCCAAATTGCATTCCAACTGTAACATTTCTAAAACAACAAAGTGTATTACATCGTACTTACAAACGCAAAATACGATGTTCAGTAAAGAACGTGAAGCCTACTTTCTCCTAAATGTATAGGTATAGTTATCCCTCATTGTCCTTATCAAGGAGTATAATTGTACGTTCTTGGGATGAACAATAAGAGTAATGCCCTAAATGAGACACCCCGTTTAATAAATTTCGCTGTAATTCCGCTTCGCTTCCTTATCCAAAGGAATTGATTGGAATATTAGAAAAGTACGCCCATCCACCATCTTGAATGTATGAAATCGTTTACTTGCGCCTTTTATGTGAGAAAACAGATTAGCTGCGTTTCACTACTGTAACTGAAATGTAGAAATTTGAAGCCATTATTTCAGTTTTGCCTACACAAAATTGTCATTTGTAGCTCTTCAGTCGGTCAACAATTAATGGTCGGGGTACAAGATATAAATATATAAATACACTCCTGGAAAATAATAATAATAATAATAATAATAAACAGGAAAGGACTCACGGACAAACTAGAAATCCCATCCAAGAGAGGAAGATGAGGAAGATATTGGGACCAATCAAGGAAGGGAGTAAATACATAAGACGGCCCAACCAGGAGCTCTATAGTTAAAGCCTTGCACGAATGCGGATATCCGCAAAATTTTTCGCCACGCGGATATAGCTTGCATGGCTGTGCGGATAGCGGATACGCTGCGGATAATGTTTCGAGAAAATTTGCGGATAGTTTTTAGAATACGATGTGGAACTTACGATAATATTACATATTTGATAATCCAATCTACAGCTTCATGCTTAAAAGAGGATTAAAAAAGGAATACTCCTATAGCCTATTGCTAAAGCCCTGCGCGGATGCGGATATCCGCATGGCTGTGCGGATAGCGGATACGCTGCGGATAATGTTTCGAGTAAATTTGCGGATAGTTTTTAGAATACAAACTTACGATAGTATTACATATTTGATATGCCAGTCTACAGCTTCATGCTTAATAAAAGAGGAATACTCCTATAGCCTATTGCGTATGAAATATTCAGGCACGTATAACACTTATACACGAGAAGATTATTTTACTCATTATGCTTTCAACTACATATTATTAAGTACCGTATGTTTGTAGTAGATGGTCTTTACATCTCGTCATCATCATCATCATCAATAATTTTCACTGCCATTATTACTATACGTACGAGATATAATGCTGTCAATAACCTTGTTAGTTCATCGTGGTGACATCATTAACATTCCTCAAGTCAGCTACTTCGCCGTCTAATCCATCCTGGAAGATTTGGTTCCAGGTTTGTCTGTAGATTTATTTCTAACTTGGCACTGAAACACGTTGGCTGTGATATTGCAACGGAGAGTTATTTATTTATTTATTTATTTATTTATATATTTATCAATATGAAGGAACACAGGCACCAGCCCAAATACATTCCTTCTTGACATTATCTGATTAAATAACAACATGTTGTGCCCGTTTAGACCGGAGTCCGCACGACCACATATGCATTTTACCAATAATCAGTCAGCACGAGAGTCAAAATATCCCGGAGCGCCAGATGGGTTAAAGCAAATCGCAAAAACGACATCAAATTAAAAAAATGCTTTGCTGATTTTTGGCTCAATGCAACAATAAGGATAGAACGAGATTTAATTGGGAGAAAACACACCTGGTAAAATTATCTCAGTTTATTTTAAAGTTAAAATCTGACTGCAAAGATGCTCAAAGCAGCATCATCCACGTGTGGCGATCCACACACTTATTTACACACAATATACAGAAATTTTCCAAACCCATTTGACAATCTTTTTGGAAACACAAGTTCGATTAATAGTCCTATGGACTGTGTTCCAAAATTATTAATATTTAATTCCAGTTCAAAATTAATTGTCTATACTGGAAATAACGTAAATTACTGTTTGACTATTTACATGATATTAACACTCGTAGAATAAATGTTTATAGAATTCTTAAACTTTCACTTGTTTTCCAGTTTTCAAAAATATATCGTTGAAAATATTATCATCATTTAAGCAACACAAATTATTAACACATACTAATAACATCTGAAAAGAATTTGACCTTGAGCATAGCATCGAAGAACTGTGCGAAGCACAACAACAATTAATTGTTCTTCTGACATTAAACATTCGAGAAGTGACTCGATTATGAACTTCAAGTTCCAAACAAAATATATGATTTCTGAATCATCAACTTGATCAATAAATGGTTGAACCATTCAACTATTCAATTTTCCACTTGGAATCATTATGAAAAAAATATTTATATTTATGGCCATTTCTAGCAACTTTCACAACTTGCAATTCTTCGATAGAATGCGGAAATTAGAATTGTAGTTTTATAATGAATTCATTTAGTTCATGGCACTAGGATTGAAAATATCCTTCGAATTATTCGTGGTTAAAGAATTATTTTTAATTGGCAGTGGCCCATTCTATTATTTGTGTAAGAACACAATATTACAACAACAACGACGGCAAAGGTCTTCCTCTGAAGAAGAATAAACTACTATCATGACAAATCCGGGTTCTAGCAAAATCAAAGTCTAAATGGAATTCGTAAACAAGGTTGAAATAAGAACTGATGGTTTCAAAGAAATAACCTTCGGGTTATTCATACGACGAAATGTGTGGCTCCAATACTCCTACTATAAACCTGAGCCATCGAACCTGCTATTTGATTGATGCTCGAAAAAACCTTCATTCCTGCGACTTAAACCTGCGCACCTGGGAATGGCATTTCAACTACTCCACACACATAAATTATCTTCCCAAAATTTATACAATAAATCAAGCCTCTGCTTGTTATCAACACTGGAAGATTAATAAACTTACAAGTTTATTTTATTTTACCATTCAGTTCAACCCGTGAATTTACCATACTTATGAAAATCTTCATTTCACTTTCGAGTGTATTTACGTCATGATTTTATATAAATACAAAAATATCCTATTTGATACAAATATCATTTGCTTCCCGTTTCATGCCTCTCCGTGTTATATGAAACATATACTTTGCTCATTGCAAATATCAACTGTTCAACCAGAACTGAAATGTTGGTTGAATGCGGGCTTGCGCTAACCACTCTCCTTCGGAAAATCTCCTGTTCCAGACTAGAAATGATTAAGCTACTTCATAGGCTCTCTCTCAATACATATGATTATTATAAAATATAATATCCAAGAATTATTTAGAAAAATTATGAAAATTATTATTATTATTATTAGTGGATTATTATTATTATTATTTTAAATATGTTTAATTATCATCTCATTATGTGAGAATCCACATGTTCGAACCTTCGAATATGGAAAAAATATCCATTCCTCAACAAAAATAAATTTAACTTTTACAGTTACATCGGGGGTTTTCCGTGGTTTCCTTAAAATATGAAAAATTCAAATAAATGCTCGAAATGCTCGGTCATCGATCCTAAACTGTTCTGAGTGCTGAAAATGCTCAGAATAACTCTAATAAGTCTTGCGTAAATCATTGCAAGCTTTAAATACGACGAAAAAAATGTGTTGGTCATCTGCAGAAAAAATAGTTTGTTCCAATTAGCTAGGCATAATATAATTCAAATGTGGCTTACATTTCTTGATGGTCTTGAAGCGTAGTAAACCTGGTCTGTACCAGATTTATCCGTAGACATGCGCTATCGGACAAGCATGTATAATCCTTGTATCGGCCGCCATTGTAGACCCACAATTCGTCTAGTCAGACATAGTGGTAGTATCTTTCGACGTTTGAATAAACTGTGGTTCCATTTTAATATGGGCTTCTATCAAAGCCATAACAGTTTGTTTAAATAGGGTCAGATCTAAGTGATCTCTTCTTAAATATGTCAGTTGTAACATAACTCACTGTAATCTCATCAGTACAAGAAAAACATTGATAGTCTAAGCAATTAACGGCTGTTCTGAAGATCGTTCCCTGGGCATGGTTTATTAATATCACCATCTGCCATGCGCTAAGCAACCTGCAGTTTCCCTTGCGTAGACTATTGAACGCCACCGTTATAGACTAGTCTTCAGTGTACTGACAGATCGAAGTGGTTAACTAGTTACAAAAATGAAAACTGACTTGAAAATGGATTTAAACATCCAAGTATTAAGTTACTACTGGACTGTGACAAAATACTATTTCCTAGACAAAGTCTAGCATATGTCCTTGCAGAAATATAAATATTTCCACCAATGTCTGTAGAAATCAATCACCTCAGTGATTCTCCTCACCAGAAACTTACTAAGTTCCAACTCGTTTGCGCAGCACTTCTCGTGACTATCACGATTTGAAAAGAACTTCTGCGTAGATACGGCAACCATGTGCCTTGGCTCAGCGTAGACGCAACTTGCTTGCCAAGTGCTTGTGTTAGAATGAGCTAACCATGCCTGTTCCAGCTGGCTTTTATTCAAAACGGTCAGGGTCACGCGTCATCGCCTGATATCTGGAAATCCTCATATCTCTTGAATCCCTGGTCCGATTTACTTGATACTAATTGCGTTCTCTTTCATTTGGCCGTGCCAGTAATCTGATCCCAGTCTCAAGTCTCTACTCCATAGTTAACTATTTAATCAATAAATAGCCTCCACCTCTGCTATTACTCGCTACGTCACTTGACATCCAACTATCGGTAAAATTCTTCTAAATGCTTCTCGAAGCAATGTAGCGCGATATTCAAATATCTGAACTTTCAAAAGCGGCTACAGCCTTTCCCTTGATATCTAGGTGTCTGAAACTTGGAATACCCATTCCTAGAGTTGGGCACATCCACCCCACACCTAGCAAAAAATAAAAATTGAATTTTTTTTATTTTTCCTATCTACACATTAAATCATCTGGTTCTTGAATAATAGATCTTCAAATTCGATGCATTATAAGTTCCCACGATGTTACCAGTTCGTGTATTGGCTACTTCATAGCTTCCATTATTGTTTACTTCCACAATGTTCAAAATCTTCAATTTCACCAGGTTTAATATCAAAAATATCGTGATACTCCTCCAAAATCTTCCCTAGCTCTGGGGACTCCTTCTCAGTGTAGACTTCTCTTCCTTCAGCTTCGTGAAAAATCAGAGACCATTGAGCATCTCCCTCGATGTCTTCCTCTTCTTTTCCCTCGAAGTTAATCTCTTCGGTATTCTTGAATCTGATCGTCTCTGTCTTCATATCTATCACTGCTTGATATTTCTGAATGAAATCTGCTCCCAATATCATGTCAAAAGCCATGTCCTTCATTACAACAAACACATGTCGGAAATCATGTCCTCCAATCGTAATACATAAGTATAATTGCGTTTTACACAGAGATATTTTATTGGGTATTATTCCTTGGATCTTAATTCCTGATACTGGAATTTCCTCTAAATTCTCTTTGAGCTTCCACAGAATATAAAGCTTCTCACTCACCAGACAAAGCATAGCCCCAGTATCGATCAAAGTATCGACAGGCATACCGAATACTTCGCATGTTATGATTGGCATCCTAATTCTGGTACCCATTTCTTTTCGTTCGTCATTCTGTTGAATTAAATCATCATCCTCTGGTTGCCATTTAATAATTCTGGAAGTGAAAGTATTCAAAATTCTATCTTCTACTGTGAATTCGAAGTTTTTTTTTTTTTTTTTTCGTTACTATTCCCCCGGGATTGTTGTGTTCCCGATGGACCTGGATCATTGGGCCTCTGCTCCACAAATTGCAAGTTATCTTGGTGTCTTGCTTCCAAATTTTTCCTCGTCTCCTTGTTAAACTCCTCATTGGACTGACGAGTATCTACATTCCCTCTATTATTGTAGTTGTTTCTACCATAATATCTTCTTTCCTGGTACCTTCCTTGACTATCTCGTGGTCTTCTCCATCGAGTATTGTATCGATTACCACCATCCGGTCTTGCATATGGTTTGTAACTGTCGCTGTTACGGTATTGGTTCCATCCTCTCTTATTGGAATCTTCCCTCGGCGTTTTCTCTTCTCGCTCCTCTCGAATCTCTCGAGGTGTCTGAGAATAACTGTCAGCCATAACCGCATACACAGCGTTATTATTCTTTACTCCCTTCTGATGGAAGAATTGAGCGTTGGTATGATCCAGCTTCTGTAATACTTCATCAAATTGTTCCATATTATAGATATCAGCAGCGATCAAAGTCCTCTGGACGTCTGCTGGAAATTGACGTATCAATGCAGTAATCAACTCGTTATCTGGCATCGGCGGATCTAAATGTTGGAGTTTAGACAGCTGTCCAGAAAAGTACGTAGAGTATCGAGTAGGTTGTGACGTCGAGAATCTCTTCGAATATAACTCTGCTCTGACTTGCTGTTGGGTTTCCGGGGACCAAAACTTCTTCAATAGCCCACGAGAAAACTCCTCAAAAGTGGTTAGAGTGGATCTAAATGCACTGAACCAAAGAAGTGCAGGACCTTCCAAGAACTTCCCTATCACTCGGATCTGTCTTTCTTTAGGGATCTTAGAATCTTTCAGGTAATCACCTGCTTCTCTCAAAAATTCCCCGGGTGTCACAGAATCTCGCCCTGAAAATTTAGAAGGCTTATCTTCTATATTCTTAAATACAGTTATGGGGTTGGATTGAAATACTGTCCTGACCTCATCCTGTCTATCAGTCTCTCTAGCTGCTCCTAGATTTATCTGTATCTGTTCCTTTCCCCTTACATTTGGCATTTTCAACAGATGATCAGACTGTTTCTCATCCTTTATTTGAGTTTTCATAGCCTCAAGTTCCTTCTGGTTTTCTTCTGCCATCTTCTTGATTGCTTCAGTTTCTTTACAATTTTCTTTAACATCATTGGATATCTGGTTCATAACAGCCTCATGACTTTTCAATGACCCTGTCATATCTGATATGTCCTTCTGAGTTGCTTGGATATCTTTGGCAATTACTTCAATGTGGGATGACAAAGATTCCCTAATCTCCTTGATTCCCTCTTGGTTCTCCAGCTTGAGTGTGTCTTTAATTTCATTGACAACTGTGGTTTTGATTTCAGTTTGCAATTCACTAATCACACCTTCTCTTATTTCTCCCATGACAAGTTCTTTGAATTGTTCCGTTAAACGTTGAACAACTAGAATTCCCATCTCGGTACTCTCCTTCTTCACTCTGACTTCCAGGTTGACCATGTCTTCACCAACTTTCCTAAGACCATGTTCTATCCTATCAGCTAAGCTTTGGGATCGAAGATCGGCATCGCGAAATTTATCGTCCATTAAACTTGCGTTAGTAGCTAATGAAGTTTCGAGCTCATGTGTTTTGTCGCATAATTTATTCATTTTACTCTCAAGTGTCATTTTCAAAATTTCGGAATTCTCTTTAAATTTACTTTCCATTTAATTAAATTTACTGTTTAAATTTTCCTTCAAGTTACCTTTTAACCTGCTTTCTAAAGAATCAGAATTTTCTTTAAGTTTATTTTCCAAAGACTCAGAATTTTCTTTAAGTTTTTCATCTAAACTTTCTTTCAAATTATCTTTTAACCTGCTTTCTAAAGAATCAGAATTTTCTTTAAGTTTATCATTCAAATTTTCTTTAAGTTTATTTTCTAAAGAATCAGAATTTTCTTTAAGTTTATCGTTTAAACTTTCTTTAAGTTTATCAGAATTTTCTTTAAGTTTCTTTTCTAAAGCCTCTGTATTTTCTTTCATAATGGCTGCTACACGCAGTCCAGCCTCTTTTGAACTCTCCTCCAAACTCCTCATCATCCTCATCATTTCTTCCATAATTTCAATTAATATTCAAAACTTAGGGGTATACAACAGTGGCAAACACAAGCTTATAACTAGAACAAGAAATATGAATAGCTAATTGGAACACTATAATAAAATGAGATTTGTCCTAATATCGACGTGATGGAAAAACAAAATTCTCTACTTTTACGAATTACATTTACCACAATATCACAAGAAAATATGCAAGTTCTCAAATATCCTCCACCTGGATTCTAATAATGTGTATATCCAGTCATCGAACGTTTACTACTGAATTTACTTGACGCCCTAATGGTTAAGCCATTATAAAAAATAATCAAACCCATTCTAATTATTAACCAAGTTAAATTTTTAATTTTCCCCACTAATTGGGTTTCCTACTAATTTATTCATCCAAACCAGACATCTCTCAACTCCCAAAATATTTCTATAAAAATTATCACAATTTCAAATCGGCATGCGATTGACCATGTCTAAATCGGGACCCACGTTCGAAGCCATTTCTCTCTCTATCTTATTTTATGTGCCCGTTTAGACCGGAGTCCGCACGACCACATATGCATTTTACCAATAATCAGTCAGCACGAGAGTCAAAATATCCCGGAGCGCCAGATGGGTTAAAGCAAATCGCAAAAACGACATCAAATTAAAAAAATGCTTTGCTGATTTTTGGCTCAATGCAACAATAAGGATAGAAGGAGATTTAATTGGGAGAAACACATCTGGTAAAATTATCTCAGTTTATTTTAAAGTTAAAATCTGACTGCAAAGATGCTCAAAGCAGCATCATCCACGTGTGGCGATCCACACACTTATTTACACACAATATACAGAAATTTTCCAAACACATTTGACAATCTTTTTGGAAACACAAGTCCGATTAATAGTCCTGTGGACTGTGTTCCAAAATTATTAATATTTAATTCCAGTTCAAAATTAATTGTCTATACTGGAAATAACGTAAATTACTGTTTGACTATTTACATGATATTAACACTCGCAGAATAAATGTTTATAGAATTCTTAAACTTTCACTTGTTTTCCAGTTTTCAAAAATATATCGTTGAAAATATTATCATCATTTAAGCAACACAAATTATTAACACATACTAATAACATCTGAAAAGAATTTGACCTTGAGCATAGCATCGAAGAACTGTGCGAAGCACAACAACGATTAATTGTTCTTCTGACATTAAACATTCGAGAAGTGACTCGATTATGAACTTCAAGTTCCAAACAAAATATATGATTTCTGAATCATCAACTTGATCAATAAATGGTTGAACCATTCAACTATTCAATTTTCCACTTGGAATCATTATGAAAAAAATATTTATATTTATGGCCATTTCTAGCAACTTTCACAACTTGCAATTCTTCGACAGAATGCGGAAATTAGAATTGTAGTTTTATAATGAATTCATTTAGTTCATGGCACTAGGATTGAAAATATCCTTCGAATTATTCGTGGTTAAAGAATTATTTTTAATTGGCAGTGGCCCATTCTATTATTTGTGTAAGAACACAATATTACAACAACAACGACGGCAAAGGTCTTCCTCTGAAGAAGAATAAACTACTATCATGACAAATCCGGGTTCTAGCAAAATCAAAGTCTAAATGGAATTCGTAAACAAGGTTGAAATAAGAACTGATGGTTTCAAAGAAATAACCTTCGGGTTATTCATACGACGAAATGTGTGGCTCCAATACTCCTACTATAAACCTGAGCCATCGAACCTGCTATTTGATTGATGCTCGAAAAAACCTTCATTCCTGCGACTTAAACCTGCGCACCTGGGAATGGCATTTTAACTACTCCACACACATAAATTATCTTCCCAAAATTTATACAATAAATCAAGCCTCTGCTTGTTATCAACACTGGAAGATTAATAAACTTACAAGTTTATTTTATTTTACCATTCAGTTCAACCCGTGAATTTACCATACTTATGAAAATCTTCATTTCACTTTCGAGTGTATTTACGTCATGATTTTATATAAATACAAAAATATCCTATTTGATACAAATATCATTTGCTTCCCGTTTCATGCCTCTCCGTGTTATATGAAACATATACTTTGCTCATTGCAAATATCAACTGTTCAACCAGAACTGAAATGTTGGTTGAATGCGGGCTTGCGCTAACCACTCTCCTTCGGAAAATCTCCTGTTCCAGACTAGAAATGATTAAGCTACTTCATAGGCTCTCTCTCAATAAATATGATTATTATAAAATATAATATCCAAGAATTATTTAGAAAAATTATGAAAATTATTATTATTATTATTAGTGGATTATTATTATTATTATTATTTTAAATATGTTTAATTATCATCTCATTATGTGAGAATCCACATGTTCGAACCTTCGAATATGGAAAAAATATCCATTCCTCAACAAAAATAAATTTAACTTTTACAGTTACATCGGGGGTTTTCCGTGGTTTCCTTAAAATATGAAAAATTCAAATAAATGCTCGAAATGCTCGGTCATCGATCCTAAACTGTTCTGAGTGCTGAAAATGCTCAGAATAACTCTAATAAGTCTTGCGTAAATCATTGCAAGCTTTAAATACGACGAAAAAAAATGTGTTGGTCATCTGCAGAAAAAATAGTTTGTTCCAATTAGCTAGGCATAATATAATTCAAATGTGGCTTACATTTCTTGATGGTCTTGAAGCGTAGTAAACCTGGTCTGTACCAGATTTATCCGTAGACATGCCCTATCGGACAAGCATGTATAATCCTTGTATCGGCCGCCATTGTAGACCCACAATTCGTCTAGTCAGACATAGTGGTAGTATCTTTCGACGTTTGAATAAACTGTGGTTCCATTTTAATATGGGCTTCTATCAAAGCCATAACAGTTTGTTTAAATAGGGTCAGATCTAAGTGATCTCTTCTTAAATATGTCAGTTGTAACATAACTCACTGTAATCTCATCAGTACAAGAAAAACATTGATAGTCTAAGCAATTAACGGCTGTTCTGAAGATCGTTCCCTGGGCATGGTTTATTAATATCACCATCTGCCATGCGCTAAGCAACCTGCAGTTTCCCTTGCGTAGACTATTGAACGCCACCGTTATAGACTAGTCTTCAGTGTACTGACAGATCGAAGTGGTTAACTAGTTACAAAAATGAAAACTGACTTGAAAATGGATTTAAACATCCAAGTATTAAGTTACTACTGGACTGTGACAAAATACTATTTCCTAGACAAAGTCTAGCATATGTCCTTGCAGAAATATAAATATTTCCACCAATGTCTGTAGAAATCAATCACCTCAGTGATTCTCCTCACCAGAAACTTACTAAGTTCCAACTCGTTTGCGCAGCACTTCTCGTGACTATCACGATTTGAAAAGAACTTCTGCGTAGATACGGCAACCATGTGCCTTGGCTCAGCGTAGACGCAACTTGCTTGCCAAGTGCTTGTGTTAGAATGAGCTAACCATGCCTGTTCCAGCTGGCTTTTATTCAAAACGGTCAGGGTCACGCGTCATCGCCTGATATCTGGAAATCCTCATATCTCTTGAATCCCTGGTCCGATTTACTTGATACTAATTGCGTTCTCTTTCATTTGGCCGTGCCAGTAATCTGATCCCAGTCTCAAGTCTCTACTCCATAGTTAACTATTTAATCAATAAATAGCCTCCACCTCTGCTATTACTCGCTACGTCACTTGACATCCAACTATCGGTAAAATTCTTCTAAATGCTTCTCGAAGCAATGTAGCGCGATATTCAAATATCTGAACTTTCAAAAGCGGCTACAGCCTTTCCCTTGATATCTAGGTGTCTGAAACTTGGAATACCCATTCCTAGAGTTGGGCACAATGTATCAGTGGAAAATAGAGAAAACAGATTACACAAATTACACAAATGAAGAACAGAACATAAATACTACAAAGTAGATCGTGAAAATATAAA
Organism: Meconema thalassinum; assembly: GCA_946902985.2. Classification (NCBI taxonomy): domain Eukaryota; kingdom Metazoa; phylum Arthropoda; class Insecta; order Orthoptera; family Tettigoniidae; genus Meconema; species Meconema thalassinum. Next base: position 301,961,855 of record OX336392.1, on the reverse strand, counting down.
CCATAAAATGAAAACAAAACTGTACAAAGTAGAAAAAAAGAATATAAAAAAATAAATGAGAAAAGAGTACCCAGTATTCAAGGAACAGCTGCTTTTACTTGTTTATTGAATAAGTTAGCGCCAGCGAATAAATCTACTTGAACATCAATTGAATTATAAAATGATAATATTTTAACTAAAGGCGAATTAGAATGGTGAACACTTTTAGATCTTGGGATGTGAAAGAGTGCTTGCTGTCGAGATCTTACTTGTGGTACATGAAAAGTGATGAATTGAAATAATTCTTGGCAGTCAACTTTTCCAGTTAAAATTTTCCTCAGCAGTTGCAAAGAACTTAAAGACCTTCTACTTTTCAAGGACTTGAAATTGAACAAATTTCGTAAAAACTGATTCGAAGTATCAAATAGACAAAATACATTGAACGTCTTATAATACATGTATCTTAGAAATTTATTTTGCACAATCTCAATGTGATGAATTTGATCTTTATAAAAGGGATCCCAGATTACTGCTGAATATTCTAACTTGCTTCGAACTAAACTTTCATATAACTTAACAATTACTCCAGTTTTAGTAAATAATTTGGAGTTTCTAATCACAAAACCAAGCATCTTGTTGGCCGAACTAATTATATTTGCAATATGGTTATTAAAGGTTAATTTGCTGTCATAAATAATTCCTAAATCATTTGTCGACGGTACAATTTCGAGTGCTTTTTCTCCAATACAATATTTAGGATTTATATATTCCTTCTTCCTTGTAAATACCATGACTTTACATTTTTTTACATTAAGGACTAAATTATTACTAACACACCAAGCTACAATATTATTAACATCCCTCTGAAGGTCATTCTCGTCTCTCAAGTTGTATATGGTCTTATATAGCTTTACATCGTCAGCAAACAATAAGCAGTCAGAGTAACATAGAATATTAGGCAAATCATTCACCAAAATTAGAAATAGAAGAGGCCCAAGATTAGATCCTTGTGGGACACCAGAAGAACTAACAATATTACCTGAAATTTCACTTCTGAAACAAACAAATTGCTGTCTAAATTTTAAGTAGGAGCATAACAATTGAAGTAATGGTTTAGCAACACCAAACTGGTACAGCTTTGTCACCAGAATTTTATGGTCTACTTTGTCGAAGGCCTTTTCTAAGTCCATGTATATCACGTCAGTTCTTCTATTGGTATCTAATGCATTGTAAACCTTTTGAGTAAAACCCAGCAAATTTGTAATAACTGATCTGCCGGGCATAAAGCCATGCTGATATTGTGAGAGCTCAACCTTAATATGATTGTAAATCTTAGAATATAAAATGTGCTCAAATACTTTTGCTATAGCATTTATCACTGAGACAGGGCGGTAGTTCGATATCATTTCAGAGTTGCCTCCCTTTAGGATTGGAATAATTCTAGACATTTTCCACTTTCCAGGAAAGCTTGACGTCTTTAAAGAAAGATTAAAGATGAAGGCCAACTGAGAAACCAATAAGTCCACACAGCCCTTGATTATGTAAGGTGGTATGCCATCAGGCCCACAGGATTTCTTAGGCTTTAATTTTCTATTTATAGTTGTTCTTACTTCATCCACCGTTATGTGAGTCACGTTCAGCATATCAACCCTGGGCAAAACAGGAAATTCATTCAAAGACAAATGATCCACGTTATAAGTAAAATTCGTTTTGATATATACTGAAGAGAAATACTCAGCAAACCCATCTGCAATACTTCCAGCTGTATAATGATTTCCGTTTAGTATAAATGTGTAGTCGCGTGTACGTGATTCCCGCTTGCTTTTAACATACGTCCAAAACTGATTAATGTTATTCTTAACTCCATTTTCCAGACTATGAATGTAAACAGCATAAGCCATTCGTAATTTTGTTTTTAGTTCCGATCTAAGCTGTCTAAATCTTTCATCATAATATTTCTAAAAACGTCTTTTTGCAGCACACTTTTTCTTAATTTTTATGGTTTGGATAATATCTCGTGAGAACCATACTGGATATTTGGATTTTCGAATGAATTTCTGCTTAGGTACACAATTTTCAAAACATTTGTAGAATGAAGAATAAAAGAAATCAACAGCATGATCAACATCCTTAAATGTGTACAGTAAACTCCAGTCTAAATCTCGTATGTTGCAATAGAGTCTCAAAAAATCAGCCTTTTTGAAGTTGTAATATTCACGATTAATTCTAGGAAGCAATGGAACCTTTTTAATGGGTGGTATTGCTAAATAAAGTGCAGGGTGATGTAAGTCTTCAGGTACCAACGGGAATTCTTCGTGCTTTAAATCTATTTGAATATTACCTAAAACCAAATCCAATGTCTTGAAATTAGAATTTTGAATATTGTTGTGCGATGTTAATCCAAGATACGAGATGAACTGGAATAAACGACGACAGACCGTGGACCCTTCATTCAAATTATAACCGGCGTTGCTAATTTCAGGTACGTTGAAATCGCCCACAATCAGGCAGTCAGATGTTATAAGACTATCAACGTTTTCAATGTAATTAAAGTATCCTTCATATACAGAGAGTTTAGAGGAGGGGGTAATGTAAACAACATTTATGAATAATTTACGAGTATGACCCTGAATATAAAGAGTTAAGGATTCGCAGTGTTGTTCATTATAGATAGAACATAATTTGGATTTATACCCCTTTTTGACTGCTACGGCTACTCCTCCACCTCTAGACTTCCCAGATATAAACATATCCCTATCATTTCTGAACATTACATAACGATCATCGCATAACTCACTATCCATAATATCCTGACCCAAGAAACTCTCTGTTAATACAATTATATCATAGTCACAACAAAGTAGATTTTTAAGAAACACGTCAGTTTTTGTCCTTAGGCCCCGAACATTTTGATAATAAATGGACAATTCATTTACAGACATTAGTATACAATAAAAAATATAGTGAATAAAAAACCTGATATAACTAAATATAAATCAATAATGCATACCAAAGTATTAAGAGGAGCCAACGGACTATTAAATACATTTCTGTGCCAGTACATCGAAATCACAACTTACTCAGGTCCTCGTTAGTACTGATGACATGAATTGGACTCCCTTCTAATTTCCTAATCATGATCTTTCCACTTCTACTAACCCAAAGGTATTTATAGCTCTTTTCCCGCTGCAGTTGCTTAGCCTTTGCAAATAAAACTCTTCTAGCTGGGGCAAGTGATTGATTAATATATATTGGGCTGGAAGTTGACATACCAAGGTGTGTTGTAGAAAGGGTCCGCTTAACCTTTCGTTTGGCAAGAAATTGCTCCTTGTGGGTCCTTCTAACAAATTTAACAATAATTCCTGAAGTGGGACGATTGTGAGCCTTTTTCAGACGATGACAGGCATCAATCATGTCCTCCTTCAAATCTAAATCTAAAGCCTTGCCTATATTAATGACAGTTTGTACGACATCTTCATTAGGGGACTCTGGAACACCAAATATTTCCACAGTGTTTGACCTTGAATATTGCTCAAGGTCATCACACCTCGATGCAAGATTATTTGCTACATTCGTCAGACGTCCGTTTTCGGATACTAAATTGTCTATGATTGTTTGTTGTCTATCAATAATTTCCTGCTGTTTACTGATAAGTTTGCTACTTTCATCCAATCTGTCATGACAGACATCAATAGATTTCCCCAGTTGCCTCTCAATGTCAGTAGTAGACTTGTTTACACTGTCCAATTTCTCCTGCATAGATAGTAATAGTTTGTATATTTCACCAACAGATGGCACCACGGACGCGGGCTGGTTTTCACTATGTAAACTCTCACGCCTCTTACTATAGCACTGTTTACACCTCCATAATTGGCTCTGCGATCGCATATACTCTACATCCGCTTCTTTGAGATTCACACATTTACTGTGAAACCAATTATTACATTCACTGCACTGAATTTTGGCTGTTACGTCTTGTCTTGGCACTGCCTTTGAACATTCCAAACAGGTACTCATCGCTACACTCTTTGGATATACAGTATCGACTTGAAAGGCAAAGATGTGACAGTGAGGATACCCCTATTCTTCAGTTGAATTAGGTTGGTAATACTGGTGTTCTAGTGTTTACATGCACATAACGACTATAAAAACTGCTCAATTTGGCAATTATGTGAATATCTACCGGTTTACATTATATATTAAATATTCCTGAAAAACTTACTGCACTCGTAGACACATGTTTAAGTCGTTCCACTTAAAAATTCACCAGAAACAACTCTATTTAGACGGAGCACAAACTGACCCGACCGCCTTACGCCATTGCCAACTTCTACATGACATCAACTATGCCAACATGGATGGGTCAAGAAGCAGAAGGATGATGACTGACTTGGAATTTCCGGCCAAATGTCAATCCCTTTCTCCAAGGGTAAAGAGAAGTTCATTTAGTGAATGTTAACGTGACCGTGAGCAGGCCGTGAGTATGAACATCATTTCACCAACATGGATAAACTATATATTAAAATAAAACAAGGCGAATATTCGATATTCAATAGCGCGTGAAACAAAGCTCAAGTCAACGATATGGCAGACATTTGGTTTCGTTTTCAATGGAAAAGAAAAGGTGAACGATATAGTAGGATGTTTTACGTATAAAAAGTGTACAGGACACACATCAGGCACATCAAACTTACTAAGGCACAAGTGCGAAAGTAGCCATTCAAGTATAGCCAGTTTTTTTTTCTAAAGCGGAGGCCAAGGGACGAGAAGTGTCATCCTACAAGTCCCTTGCAATGAAGCACATTGTCAGGAACGACTTTCTCCTCAAAGGTGTTGGTTTAACACTTTATGCTTTGTCTAATAAATTAAACATAATATTGAAAATATCAGCGGATTTGGATAAAAGTCACGCGGATGCGGGGCGGTTGCGGATAACAGTCATGCGGATGCGGGGCGGATGCGGATAACAGTCATGCGGATGCGGGGCGGATGCGGATAACAGTCATGCGGATGCGGGGCGGATGCGGATAACAGTCGTGCGGATGCGGGGCGGATGCGGATAACGTTTTGTTTATCCGCGCAGGGCTCTATCTATAGTTACTCTGAAAGAATTACAGACGTGGCCAGGAAGGGGCGTCAAACATTTTATGGACACGTCTCCAGGATGCATCCAACAAGGCTGACCAACCAGCTACTAACATACTGGCAAAGAAGGAAGACCAAGTCACCATAGCTGACAGAAGTGCACAAAGATCTGCTGGAACTGGGAGTTACGGTAAAGGACATGAAAGATCGAACGTCTCCCAGGAGTAAATAATAATAATAATAATAATAATAATAATAATAATAATAATAATAATAATATATCATATGGCCTCGGATGCCGGGTGCAAGCTTTGTAATTTGACACCCAGAGGGTAGCTTGTATGTCGAATTTAGTTGTTCCTTGAATCACTATGAAAGTCAAGGAGGTTAGATACCTAAGCTCCTTGACTTAGATCATAAATCCAATAGATGGCTGATGACGTCACGTTCTTGAAATCTACATATCGATCAGCTGACTTGAAGGGAACTGCGGTTAGTTTGGAGCACTAAAATACTACACGTGATGATAGAATTGGGCTATTTAAAGTGAGTTCTATTCATTACTAAGCCAGAATGGTGTATTACTGTGTCGCGTATGGATGTAAGGAGACGTTTGAAAAAGGATCGGGCATTTCTTTCCAAACGTATGTTAATTCATTGCAAAATAACCCTAAAATTCTTGACTTAATTACTTGCATTTCTTTAGCCTACGTTTCCTCTTAACTCCGAAACATGAAAGAAAAATAATTAAATATGGAAATGCTGGCATTTATTATAAATTATTATAATTTACCCTATCCCTTACTCCACTGAACAGGCCTGTATTTATGCTCGAAGGTATCAAGTATTTACATGTCCATAGGCTGGACGTTTTTCTTGGTGTTTTGTTGAGACTGCTAGTAAATGCATCTCTGAACATAAAAATGCTTTATGTCCCTATGCTGGATTAAATGTAGTGAGGACTACACATTGCAGTCGTCATTCATATTCAGTGTCAAATTGCAGGTTATGCTACAGATGTGACGGTGTAGTCTTCGATAATAAATACGCTGAGGTAATATTTGTCATCTTATTAAACTTAAGTTATGGACAGTGCGTTTGGTTGAGGAAATTTTGAGATACTTCTAGGATAGGCTACATTGCATCCCTAAATTAGTCAATTCTTCGTAGAATTTCAAAGTTCTGGGTTATTTTTGCGAAGGTTTCTATGATTCATGGAAAATGGAATTTAAAAGGAAACAGTTCATTGATTATAATATTTTCCTATGTAGCAAATGCAATGCATTTGTTAAAACAACGCTTACTAAATCGATAGACTTCCTTATTTCCATTTGCCCATGTTGTTTTGTTCACTTTCATAAAATACTGAAATGGTAGGGTAACGCTGAATGAGAGCTCATCGTACGATAAAATTTTCTTACGTACCGGTACTGAAATTAGCTAAAATACATTTTCTAATGATGAAAAATAAATTGGGAAATGATGTACTAATAGATTTAACTTGTTTGGAGCTCTCGGGCGTACAATCAAAAATGACCAGCTAGACAAACACAATTCTGTTCAAAAATCAGTAGGCCTAATTCAGAGTTGGATTTGTTATTAAGTATTTACAAGAGGGGACACTGGATGTATGAGTAATACGGAACACGACAGCCACTTTTTACACAAACACAATTCTGTTCAAAAATCAGTAGGCCTAATTCAGAGTTGGATTTGTTATTAATTATTTACAAGAGGGAATCCTGGATGTATGAGTATTACGGAACACGACAGCCACTTTTAACACCAAATATGTTACATTCTTAAGCTTTGCTACCTTGCGGTACGTAAAGAAACATGCGATGCTTTTCCCAATGCCGTATAAATTACGAAAATGTGTGTTTAAACCCTCACCTACTCCTATCACCTTCCATTACGAGTTCCTCTGTTTATCCTTTAGTCAGCTGATCGAGATGTTGGTTTCACGTCACAGTACAGGCGCAGGGTGGCAATGCGCACTCTATTGTATTTATGCTCGAAGCTCCTTGAACACTATAGCGCTTTCTAGTAGAGAAATGAGGAACTTTGTGTTGGCGGAAACTCCCGAGATTAATTTTGCCATTATGAACTCGGCCTACTGAATTCAAATGGGTTCTTTGACATGCCAACATCGTATGACATGAGTGTCGTATTTTTGCCGCCTTTCAAAAATCACTTACCACGGCCAGGAGTGAACCTGCAATCTTGGGGTTAGTAGACCGACACGCTATCCACTCACCCACCGTGGCACGCAAGGAGTAAATTAAAGCAAATAACGTTTCAGGAAAAAAAACAAGGAAGAAGACAGGTGCCCTCTGGACAAAGGAGAGAAAAGAACAACACAGCCAGAGGATGCGTGACTACTGGGCAAACATCAAGACCCACTCCATGCAAAATAGTTGAATATCGTGATCCGTAGTTGGCCTATACGGAACAAGAAGAAGAAGAGACAATTAACTAATAGGCCTACATGTATTTTTTTTCCAGGAGTGTATTTTTATATTTATATCTTGTACCCCACCCATTCATTGGGCATAATCGTGTTGACCGATTGAAGAGCTATAAATGACAACACTACTGTAACTGTAATAAATTAATAGTGGATTGTCGATAATAATGTCTTATATATTCAAGATGGCGGCTACATACTATGTGCAGTGTGATAGTCTTATGATTAATGCAAGCGAAGCATATTATCGGTTCACCACTCTTACAATGTTTCTTATTAATTGCACAATTGGATCCTGAGTTATTGATTTTGAAGGTTTGATGGTATGCTCAACCATCTTGAATATATGGCGGGGGTGTTACGAGGCACGTCCAGAAAGTAAGTTCCGTTTGGTAATAAAATTAAATTGTGTACAGATACAGAAAAAATATTTATTGCACAACATTCTACACCTCTTAAACTACTTTTCCACATAACTGCCGAACTTTTGCAGGCATTTGTCATAGCGTGGCACAAGTTTTTGGATACATTCTTCATAGAAGTTTGCCGCCTGTGTCTTCAACTAGTTGGAAACATCATTTTCCGAGATGTCAAGATTTGTTTCGGCTTAACCTTTGCTGAGGATGAAGTGTGCCTTCATTCCATTGACTGCCGCTTACTTTCAGGGGTGTCGTAAGAAACCCAAGTTTCATCTCCTGTGACTATCTGTGTCAGAAATTCTTCGCCGCCTTCATTGTAATGGGTCAAAAACTGACGTGCACTACCCATCCGTTTTGTTTTGTGTTGCTCCGTAAGAATCTTTGGTACCCAGCGTCGGCAAAGTTTACGAAAGTTCAGTTTTTCGATAATAATTTCATGAATTAGTGATCGTGAGATTTGGGGAAATTCCATAACGAGAGCACTAATTGTAAACATGCGGTTTTCCCGGATCTTGTCATCAATCGCGTGAACCAGGGGGTGCGTTTTTTTTAAGCGGAACGCGCAGCGATTCAGCAGTGTCGCGCGCAGTGCGTTCTTTTATTCATGCTGCACTCTCTGCTGCTGGCAGCGATTTACCCCTTCGTGCAGCGTAGTTTTACTTTGCTACTTTGCTTTGCTGCGTTGCTTCGATAATCAAAATGGCTCCAATTGAATACGTTCTTATCCTACAAGATTTTCTGGAATGTGTGATTTTCTTTAAAGTGTTGTTGTACATGTGTGTACGACCGAATATCAAGTTTGATAAAGTAGGATCAAGCCTACGAAGACGTAGTATTGCTTTGAAAGTCGTAATCACACGAGTATTGAATTGATGATTAAATTTATTTGGTTATGTTCTGTGTTATGTAGGCCTACTATGGTGGAAAACCCTTACTATTATACCATACTCCATAAGAAGTCGCAGATTTGTGAATGCATCTTACTTACAGTACGTCGTTACGAAAAAATACTGCATGTTATGTCTTCGGTCTACAAACATTTCCCCCCATTTTTGTTGTTGGTGTACACAGGCCCTACCTTAGCATGGTAACTAATATCTGTACTTGGCCGGGTGGTAACAAATTCTATTATGTTTCTCATGAAAAATAATATGGACACTAGCCTATTTTCTTTCTCTAAGGTGCATTTTAACTAAGTATACAAATAGTTTCATTTGTCTTCCCACTGTGTGTACTCTATTCATATTCACTCCAATTATACATATTTATTTTGGCCCTGACTGTTATGTGCTGAAGTTCTTGTAATTATGGTATTATGCGATATGAACAAGGATGCCATGACCCACTCAGAATACACTGCCAATAAATTCTGTACTTAACTGTAATAAGAATCATACCAACCTCTTCTCAGTTGTCCTTATGAAGCTCATTGTATGATATTCCAGAGCTGGGAATCAAATAATCTCAATACATACATCTAGACCACAACAATGGCAAGAAATTCAAACAGAAGGGACTATCTATGTTGGTAAAAATAATTCCTGGATAAACTCTTGAGTACCATGGTAGCGCTTTTATGTTCCTACAGTTGTAAGGCGTAGGGATTTTGATTTTACTGACTACTTGGTACATTTCATTCATGCGTGGAGGGTAAATGTTAGTGAGAATACTAAAAACAAAGCATACAGAATTTTTTGTCAGGTCACAATCAGAGTGTAGGCCTACTTAGTTTGTGGGACTCAAGCTTCTCAGAGCCGACGCACAACCAATATATTAAAAGTCTATAAAATACTCAACTGTGCATGCACCATGCCAACCCGAGCACTTGGTGCTTGCGCGCCTCGGTGCTTTTCCCTTCCCACCCCTCTTTCTCCACAAATAGTTTCATTTGTCTTCCATTCCTCCCACTGTGTGTACTCTATTCATGATGAGCAATGGATCACTGGCCTCGCTTTCATGAAATACATCACGGGGTACTTAAATAACTCGTTGCAAAGCAAAAATAAATTAATCAGTACTATGTGTGACCGTATTGAAAGTTTCAAATTGCAGCTTGTGCTTTTTAAAAGTCAGCTTCAAGAAGGAAATTGGGACAATTCTCCCAATTTACAAATAAACAACGACACGACTCTCGCTTCGCTAAGCGCTGCTACTACAAGTTCCTCTCTTACACCAGAGCACCGTGCTTTTCCAGTTGCCGGCCAGTGCTCGCTAGCACCTGAGTTGGCGAGGCCTGGGTTATGGAATACTCAATTGCCCGTGTGTTTTAAGGGGTGGAACTACAAGGTCATCTTCCCCCCTTAACACAGATTAAAGAATACAAATTTGGAATTGAATTTAAAATTTAGAGGTGGACACCTAAATTTGAAAAGACCTAAACTTAATAAAACAAAATATTAAATAAAAATAATAATTATAAAAATAAACAAAAATTATAAAAAAACAAAAAATTATCATTCAAAAACGAACAAGTCGTTGAGTCAATATTCACTGGAAAATTTAGATTGCTGGCCCTAACCCACTCTCGCTTATAAAGCGGATAACGCGATCAACAGCCACCGCGTCATCGGCTAATATAAGTTTGAGTGTCATCTGCAAACCAAGGTTTCTTCGTAAGTCAGTAAGATCCACACACGGTTAAAATGTGGGCCACGATGTAAACGGCTCCACAGGTACAAAGTGGGGGGTCTCCCTTCTCATTAGGTACGAGTGGGTGGATCTTGTTTGACCTATCCTTAGCCTACACAAAATGACGTACTCTCTCCGTGTCCGGAAAGAGCTCTGCCACACGCTAGTAGTTCCCTTGATCGTTCTCAGTTTACTGGGCAGTGGGTCAGCTATCCACTGACTCTCCCAAAATACCAGAACTTGTAGGCGTAACTGAGAGCGAATATCACTAGCGGGTACCTCCATTGGTCGTGGTGGTAGTGATCCCGCCTCTTTTGCAGCTTGATCCGCTAACTCATTTCCCGCAATTCCGATGTGGCTTGGAAGCCACAGAAAGGTGATTCGAGTGTCAGCGTGACACAGCCCGGCTAGTAGGTCGTGGATTCGCTGCACTAGGGGGTGTTGCAGGAATCATGTAGCAATTGACTGCAACGAACTCAAAGAGTCGGTGCACACGAGAAAGTGGATTCATGCATCCTGTAGTGCAAACTGCAGAGCTTCATAGATGGCAACGAGCTCCGCAGTAAACACACTACAGGCCTCTGGCAAAGAGATCTTCGTATTTGCACCATCAATAACGTAAGAACAACCCACTTTCTCATCCACCTTCGACCGAGTTTTGTCCCTCTGAGCAATAGTAAGTGGAACAGCGGGTGGCTAATTATAGCTCTTACTTAGTCATCGGATATACCCACGCAGGCAAGCGCAGGTATAAAGCTTTTTTTTTTGTGGCAACAATAATTGAGGTTATTTCCATGACTGGCTTCTCTCACTTCTCATTCTCGTACAACCCAACCGAAAGCAAATAGGGAAATAACAAGAAACGTGAAAGACGCAGTTCTTAGTAAGAACTAAAAATCCAGTTCAACATTGTATTCTAAAATCTATCCGCAAATTTACTCTAAATATTATCCGCTATCCGCACAGTCATGCAAACTATATTCGCAAGGCGAACGGTATTGATATCGTGCCAGGAGATGGCAGTTGGGATTGAACTGCAGATGTCTTCCCGCTCACTGCGTATCGCACATTCCAAAAACATGAAGTTGGCCACTACTTGCTTCACTCACTCAGCACATTCCTTTTTCACTGGCTGCGAGTCATCTGCTGTGATAACCATTGGCATGCGGGAAGCCGATATATTTAGGTTTAGAATAAGCGGGCCGCGTATACGTACTGCAAGACCCCCACACACCCCGTCACAGTGTGTTGAACTTCTATCTCCTGGTGCGATGACAATAGTAGAGCAGACGCAAGAAGAGCTTGCCGAAAATCAGCGATGAGCAGAGACCAATATCAATTGGCGTATTTCAATGCTCATTGCGGGGCTCCTGTGTGTCCCCCGAATGCTGATTACTGGGCTCACTGCTCACTCCATTCTTCAACAATGCGGCTCGCTCCAAGACACGGTCTACAACTTTAAACCAAGCGTAGAGTGCAGGAGGCATCACACATGTGTATCATTACTATTTTATGTATATTACGTAGCTGAAAGTGGTTTTGTTGAATACCTGAAGCCTTGAAATTTGTGTATAATATTCAGTGTACCACAATGCCACCGTTTCGCTTTAAATTAGGGAGTGCCAAAACTTTACACAGTCGAACTAATGAAGTTATTTATAATGTGTATAAATTCATGATAAAGGAAACACATCTCGCTGGGAACATATGCGCAATTCAAAATAAAGTGGCTGAAGCATCAGGTGTGTCGGAAAGGTCGGTGCGGAATATAATACAAGGCGCCAAAAGAATTGAAAGTGGTGAAGTGGATTCATTTTCAACGCCTGGAAAGAGAAGACCAAAATCTGCCAAGAAGTGTAAGTTAGACGATTTTGATAAATGCGTGGTAAGGCATACGATTCATAATTTTCACTATAGCAAAGGTGAGAGGCCAACGCTGGAAAAGATCCGTAGGAAACTGGTTGAGGTTATAAATTTTAAAGGTGGCGTACGAACATTAAGCAAGATAGTTCGAGGCCTAGGCTTCAGATGGAGGAAGACAGAAACATGAGTAGAATACTTATGGAGAAGCCTGACAACGCATGTAGTACTTACAGAGCATAAGGCGGTACCGACAACAGGGTAGGCCTATTGTTTACACTGATGAGACATATTTGCATAGTTCGCACACTAAGCCAAGTGCTTGGAGTGACGGTTCTCTTCATGGACTGAAGTCGCCTATCTCGAAAGGACAAAGATTAATAGCGGTATATGCCGGTTCTAATGCATGTTTCTTTCCAAATGCTTTGTTGGTTTTCAAAATCCAACAAAAGAACAGGGGACTATCACGATGAGATGAACTATAGACATAACGAAAAATATCTGACAGAAAAATTAATTCCCAATTTGCCAACAAATTCTGTAGTCGTGATTGACAATGCCTCGTACCATAATGTCCAATGTGAGTGCGTACCCACATCATCTTCCCGAAAAACAGTTATGCAGGATTGGTTGACCGATAAGGGTATTCCATTTTCTACAGAGATGATAAAACCTCAACTGTACGCTTTGATTAAATCCCATAAACCACGTTATGAGACGTATCAAATCGATACACTGCTTGCTACCTATGGACACACGATCTTGCGTCTACCATCGTACCACCCCGACTTGAATCCCATCGAAATGATTTGGGCTCATGTTAAAAAAAATGTAGCTGGACAGGTGGTGGTGGTGGGGATGAATGTTTTAAGGAGTGTAACATCGAGGCCCCCTTTCCTGTTGGCGTAGAGTTAGGCTATAGAAGGAAGAATTTAGACTCTTTGAAAAAATTGGGGTAGTGAGTAAAGAGAAAGGCCATGACAGACTCCCTAGGCTTCGAAGGTCTAAAGAAAATGAGAGATGACCATGGGAGTTGTAGTTATTATTTAAAGGGGTGGAACAGTGAGGTCTTCTGCCCCATTGACCCAAGGAGATCGCCAGGAAGATGAAAGAGGAGCCTGGCACAAGTAAGTAGATGTACCATACTGCATACTTCAGAAGATTTTAGGCATTGGAAAGTCTGCCCCTTCAAGGTTGACATATGTATAAACTAAGGAGGACTACTTCATCGACGACATCAAAATACAGTTTTACCTACCAAACACCAAAGCCTATGAGAATGCACGCCGAACCTTAAATGAGAAACGAAATGCCATTTGGTCCAACTTTTACTCCACAGATGCCATAATGACGGAAGAGTGGAAACAAACTAATTACGAACTACGACACGTAATAACACGTTACGCCACCCATGGATTTCACCATAGATTCTGAAAAACCAAGAATTTGCACCAACCGAATGAAGACTGTGTATGTGGCCTGTGCAACGATCATTGTGAAAGGTACCACACACAAAACTGCAAAATGAGGACAACCTCAATAATAAGACTGGCATTAGCATAATTGATCATATGTTCAAATATGTATTTGCACATTGTGCGCTTTTCTTTTAATAATAATTCAGAAGAGGCTCTACACTGCCCCACAAGTGACTATCCTGGGGAAATCATTAGTGACATGCACAGGCTATTGGTGTAGCATATAATATTGCACAATGATAGGCCTACATTTCCATCAGCAGCATCTCAGTTGGTTAGTTAGGAAATAATTATAAGAAGCTTCGTCGTCCCATTTTGCAATTTTTAAATCCAAGTTACCTTGCCACATAAAAGTTATGCTGATTATTATAGATATGGTAACCTTAAGTTCTGAAATATTTATCTATACGCTACTTCATTCGTAAAACGATCATTTTGAATGTGACTTTAATGGCTAAGCCAAGGGCATTACTTCGTGGAAGGCAACTCGAATGACATGGGCTAGGCCTAACCTAAAAATTACAAGCAAGGTGAAATCCTAGTGTACGGTAATTAACAAAATTGTTTATTGAGCGATATAACTATGCATTCATCATAACTTTGGTCTTCTAGTAGACGCATAATATTCAGTGTACCACAATGCCACCGTTTCGCTTTAAATTAGGGAGTGCCGAAACTTTACACAGTCGAACTAGGAAAGTTATTTATAATGTGTATAAATTCATGAAAATGGAAACACATCTCGCTGGGAACATATGCGCAATTCAAAATAAATTATAAATAATTTAATTACATTAAATTTATTTCGAAATAATGACTGAAACACGTTTTAAACGACCGCCAATTCGCGCCATCTTTACCGTTTTTATTTACAGGTAGTTGTGATGTAGCGATTTACTTCCCCTTGATGCAGCGCTGCAATTTCTCGCTAAAAAAAAAAACGCGGCCCCAGTTCTTCTGTAACCGCTGCAGCGGAACGTACAACTAGTTGAAGACACAGGCGGCACACGTCTATGAAGAAGGTATACAAAAACTCGTGCCACGCTACGACAAATGCCTGCAACATTTCGGCAGTTATGTGGAAAAGTAGTTTAAGGGTTGTAGAATTTTGTGCGATAAATAATTTTTCTGTATCTGTACACAATTTAATGTTATTACCAAACGGAACTTACTTTCTGGACGTACTTCGTATTTTGCCTTTACTATACAAAGCACATATGCATTAATGCTAATTTGAGATATTGTATCTATCAAACAGGCTATATTACGTTACTTGGTTGTATAGGAGCAGATGGCCTAGCTGTTTCGCCGCTCAAAACAACAATAACTAATAACTTGTTTGTATATTTTAAATTTTAAAATGTACGTTGCGCGCTGTATTTCGTGTGATATTACGATGAAAAATGGTAGCGGGGTCTTTTGTATGGTGCTTATCTCTCACTAAATTTCGCGTTAATTGTGCGATTATATCGTGAGTGAATAGGTATATTCAAGTCTTAACAATACGCCCAGCTGATATCGTGAAAATGTATAGTCACTTATATTTTGCTTTGGGCATACGATACTCCATACAGGTCCCTTTGGTTCATGTAGGCCTACAGTAGTTCTAAAACATAGGGAGTTATTTATTGTTCAATTATGGAATTTCAGGATGGCCCCTGCGCACTTTATTCAGTGTGATAAATTATTCACTAACGCTACTGACGCCGATTATACATAATACTCTACTTATATCGCGTTTCGCCCTAACTGTGCAATAATATCCAGAGATACTATTTTGTTTGTGTTCTTTTGCGTTGGGCATACGAAGCAAATTATTAGGTCCGTTTTATTACTAAATTTTGTTATTATAGCTCAAGGATACCGAAAGCACCAGACGTGTAAAAAATGTCAATCAGGCTATGATGAAGAGCTCGCGATGAAGGTACGCCCGTTTCAAGAACATAGCCTACACATAAAAATGTGTTACAGAAATGCTCTACCAGTCAACAACTACGAGGATTTTGTATTATAACACAAGCAAATCTCTTGAAAACCAAACGAAACGGAGTTGAGAGTGTTCTAGATCTAGATCATGAAGTCCTTGGAAAGAGAAAGATATACATTTTTATTGCAGCTGAAACCCCATTAGTTTCAAAATTTTTAAATAAACATTATACTGTCTACCATTTAACATGATATGATTATTCTCTACTATTGTCCTTGCAATAGTCACTGAGTGATTTTGTTCTTTTTTTTTTACACCACTTAAAAAAAATATTCACATTTCTAGTCACACAATACACATATACATTGATCATTTGCGTGGTGGAATATTTTGGTTGTACATAACCTATGGTGAAAACCATGTATGGCAAGTCTAATAATGGCATGCCTCTGCGTTAGGTTTGTTTTTGTCCAATTTCTCCTCATCATAGCATCAGTTCCAAACAGTTCTTCAATGATTTCTTCTTGCTTCCTTTTCTGTCTAACACTGTATTGTATGTGTCTGTAGATGGTAGCTGTAGCTGATTCCTTAAGTCCTCCAGGAAGAAACTTTCTCTGGAAAGGGCGTATATCATCCTATCTGTGGCGTACTTCCCTGCTCCTAGAGCTCTTTCCAAAAATCTAGTTTTGCTATTGTCAATTCTGATGGTTAATTTGTCTCAGACGAGGGAGATCCCATATGTAGCAATGGGCGTTGCAGTGGTGTTAAAGAGCTTCATTGCTGTAGACAGGTCAAGCGATGTTAAGTTTTTGATGCTATAAGTACCATCATGGCTGCTGTTGTTCTTTCTTCAATATGAGTGCTGAAAGACGTACTTGTAGCTTGTAGTGTTATTCCTAAATATTTGAATTGAATTTGTTAACGATTTCAAGTGGTTTTGTTTTTAGCGTTAGTGTGTCCTTGTCGGATGCTCTACCTCCTTTTCTGAAGGTTATTTGTTTGGTTTTATCAAGATTGAGTTCAAATTTAATTTCATCAGCCATATCATCAGCATATTGTATAAGTGATATTGATTCTGTGCCGTTTAATGACTTCACTATGCCAGCGGCAATGTTAATGAGAAGGGGACTAATTTGATCCCCTTGTAAGACCCCATCGGTGAGCAAAATATACTTGGACATGGTGATGTCATCACTGATTTGAAGCAAATTGTAATTCAAAATGATTTGTACAAGCTCTGTTATTGGATTGTCTTTCCCGATCATGTCTGAGGAGAGAAATGGTACCAGATTTCTCTCGAAAGATGATAACTCAGAGAAAGAATAATAATTCTCAGTGGGCAAAATGGAAGACAGGAAGCTTGAAGTGCCGTCAAGATATTTTCTCGATTAGAAATTTTAAAAGTTGTAGCAAACAATTTTCCCCAATTTATGGGAGCCCTAAAGAAGAAACGAACGTTAATCCAGTACAGTTTGCCCCGTTTCCTTAATAAGACTTTACAATTGTATTTTAAATATTATCCCTGAAAGGCAACCAAGAAAACTTGACGTTGACTTTGATGTAGCGACGACTTTCGTCCTTACGGAAGTGTTTTCCACACATTCTCATGTAAATGACCTTGCTGTTTCTAACACATTCTCTCGAAGAAATATTTGTGGAGAAGATTGCAAGATACCTTTGGGTGTGGCGAACCCATCGTACAAATAGCCTAAATATGTTAGTGTGTGAGTCGAGGCCTCGGATTCATGCCCCGACCCAGATCACTGGAACCAGGAAATGAAGAAGAAGAAGAAGAAGAAGAAGAAGATTGCAAGACCTAGCTGGGATCCCGTGGTCACCAACACACATCGCAACTGTTGTGAGCTCGTGATGGGGAGAGAGCAATATTGTAATGGAGAGGTGAGACGAGTTTCCGAGCGGTTACTTATTATAACAAGCCAGTCCACCTGGCTAGACAAGGCAAGCAAGTGATGGGGAAATAATAAGCCACGTGCGGAGCCATCAGAGGGCGCTTTCGTCAGGAGTCCCATGAAAAGGACACCCTGTATACTGTATAGATTGTTTATCACTCTGAGCTTTCCATTTGTATGTGTCTCACATTAACGTTCTCACTGAGATAGTTCTTTGTTTTGCTGTCTTTACAGAGAAATGAACACCATTTTGAGGCCAAAGAAATATGTGCTCTACAATCCAGAATTGGGCTAAATAAACGCGCGGCAATTAAATACATGACAGCAACATAAATTACTGATAACATGACCTTGAGATAAAGCAAAACACTCATCCAGCGCACCGTCATCAACAAACTAGAGCATTCTACAGTCTGTTTCAAAAGTAAATGCATCCCAATCGATACCAACCTCAAGAAGATGAATGAAATATACGACTGACCTGGCTCTTATTCCGGAGACCAGCTCGTCGTGCAATAGCTGGTAGTCTTGGCTGTAACCAATGAGATCCGGGATTGATTCCCGGCTCTGCCAGGAAATTTAATTCTGGTCTGAGGGCTGGATCAAGGTACACTCAGCGTCGTGAGGCAAAACTGAGAAGCGATGGGTTCGAATCCCACCTCAGCCACCCTGGAAGTGGTTTTCCGTGGTTTCCCTACATTTACTCTAGGCAAATTCCGGGATGGTACCTAACTCAAGGCCACGGCCACACATTTCCCGATCCTCATCTGAATTACAACTACACACATGAATACAGCCAACAAAATAACACAGGCTGTCAGACAAATTCCACACACACCCAAGTACACGGGGATATATGATCATGATGTTGCAAAGATCCAAAATCAATCAACAACTAACAACAACAACCGCTTAGCGATGGCAGTTATTTTGCAAAGCAAATGGTATATTATTAGTATTGTACCCAGAAATAATTCCTCGCACTGAGCTAACCAGGTCCACAGTCACATAAAGAAAGAAAGAAAGAAAGAAAGAAAGAAAGAAAAGAAATGAATAAATAAATAACTAAATAAATAGAAGATTGATGATGATGATAATTGTGGTTTCAATGGACCTAACATCTGGGTTATCGGCCCCTTATGGTGTGGATGATAGTGAAAAAGATAATGGAATATAAACTTTAACTACACACTTATAACTAAAACTAACTACTGCATTACACACTAGAAGAAGAAACGGGAAACAAAAGAAGGACACGGTAAATAAGGGACAGGGGAAAAATAAATGCCCTCAACCCTGGAGGATTGAGGGACTTGGAAAGAAGGAGCTCCATGAAAGACAGATAGGGAAGGGAAAGAGGAGAGAGTCCGCCCCAGAGGCAATGGAAAAAGGGGAAAAAGCATAAATTAATGAATAATAATAATAATAACGATATTGGTTTTACGTCCCTTTTAACATAAATAAGTTAAATGACTAAATAAATAAATAATTACATGAATGATTAAATAAATAAAAAATTAGTAAATTAATTAATTAAAGAATAAATAAAAAGAGAGAAAAATGAATAAATAAATGAATAAATAAATAAATAAATACCTAAATAAATAAATAAATAAAGACATTGATGAATAAATAAATGAATCAATACCTAAATTAATGTGTAAATAAATGAATACCTAAATTAATTAATTAATTAATTAATTAATTTACTTTAATCCATTTGTGACTGAAAGTATCTTTGTTCAAAATGAGAAATGAGGATGTTACAATAATTATTATTAGTTTATTATATTTATTATTTACTAGCAGAAGTACCCGTTCTTCGAACGGTGTTATATATTAACACCAGACATTATCAATTGAGCTACTGTTGCAATGGTTAGCGGTTTGTCGTTCCTTCATAAGTTTATCAGAACGAAGTTAGTTTTCTGGGAATATCACACACACTGTTAAATTAAGGGCCTTAAAATGTGGTTTTCGGAGACCCCTTATAGACTCGCGAATTTTGTGTCTCACAATGAGAAGCGCAACATATGCTTTGATCGTCCTTCTAGGATAATTTTTATATTTCGCCTATTTTAGCATGTATTTTGAGAAGTTTTTCCCTATATCCACCCTTCTACTGTATGAAAAGTACGGTGAGGAGTTTTATAAATGATTGGTGTATTGACTCATGTTTACCATACCTAATTTAACGATGCACCAAGCATCCGAACACGATTTATAGGCGTACATAAAGATACACAGAAAGACAGACAGACAATTCTATTGTCTACAACATATCACCCAGATATCCAAATATGGGTATATCTACCATACGTATCAAACAAAATCATCCCTACGATGAACCCGTATGTCGACAAAAAAAAAAAAGATTAGTTAAAATGTGCTCTCAAACTAAATTCACCTAACGTGTACTTCCTGACGTGAAATAGATTTGAAAGCCTTGTAGACGAAACGCAATACACTTCACATAAAAAATGACCCTCTACGTTGTGTTAGGTCCCCATACACACGAAGACCTCTTTCATAAATTATAAAGGCTTGTGGTGCATGGAAATTCAGGTTATTTAGCCTCAAATGGCCCAAATTCCTAAAAGCCGCAAACAATGCTGATTCAATTCAGGAATTTTTGAAAATAATGTTGCTGTTTGTAGATATAATAGACTTTCTGTACTATATGTCGCACGTGAAATTGCATGAAAAAATTCTAGGTTACCCCTGACCCCCTTAATTGCATTGACGAATTATACAGTCTACTGTACGTTGGTTCCGTGATAACCTTGTAGCCATTTGCAAACTTTCACAGAAATGTAATAAATAGAGTAGCCTAATAATAATATCGTATGGCCTCGGTGCCGGGTGCAAGCTTCGTAATTTGACACTCAGAGGGTAGCTTGCATGTCGAAATTTCGTTGTTCCTTGAATCACTATGAAAGCCAAGGAGGGTAGATATCTAAGCTCCTTGAACACTATAGCGCTTTCTAGTAGAGAAATGAGGAACTTTGTGTTGGCGGAAACTCCTGAGGTTAATTTTGCCATTTTGAACACGGCCTACTGAATTCAAATGGGTTCTTTGACATGCCAACATCGTATGACATGCGAGTTGTATTTTTGCCGCCTTTCAAAAATCACGTACAGGCCGGACGTTTGTTTTAGACGATTGCCTTGACCTTGAAGCCTGCGGGTAAGCCTGTACACAGTCACTCTCTCACCCTATCACTTCACATTTGTCACCACCGATCTGATGTAATGGAATTCCAGACTTGAGCAGACAGTACAGTCCACGTCGAAGTGTTGTGTGATACGGAAGTACACGTTACGTAGTTACGAACAGAATGTCATTATATTTGCCAGTGACTGTACTTCAGCAATAGTGTGAAACAGCTTTATCAATCATCGGAGCGCTTGGGGCAGCTGATAACAACACAGGTACTGTAGTAACTAGCCTCCAGGCTTCCATTAAGATTTTTCACTCGTCTAAAACAAACGTCCGGCCTGTACCACGGCCAGGAGTGAACCTGCAATCTTGGGGTTAGTAGAACGACACGCTATCCACTCGCCCACCATGGCAAGGTATAAATGGAGTGACATTGCTTCTTACAGAAATAGATGGAAAGTTGGATGCCACCCCTTGAGATAATGTTGTCATGGTTACCGATTTTCATTCCTTCATTAGTTTCTTAAATTAAATTAAATTAGTTTTCTGGGAATATTTCAGATACTGTTGGTTTTAGAACCTTATAATGTAGTTTTCGAGGCCCCCAAGTTTTGTTTCTGGCACCGAGGGGCTTTGTCTCCTCGTTGTACGCCATAATATAATACTACTAATAATAATATAATATGGGGATAGGAATATAATAGACCTGCCGTACCACACCCGCAGGTGTAAATCGCGTGAAAAAAGTCTAGTGTACCCCTTGACCCCCTTAAGCGCATTATACGTATTGATGAATTTTACAGCTTAATTTGGTTCCGTGATAACCTTCTAGCCGTTTGCAAACTTTCACTCCAATGTAATTAATGGAATTGCATTGCGTCTTACAGCAATAGATGGACCTCTGAGAATCTGTTGCCATGGTTACCGGCTTGTATTCGTTCATTGGTTTATTAAATGAAATTAGTTTTCTGGAAATATCTAAAAAATGGTTGGTTTTAGGGCCTTAAAATGTGGATTTCGAGTTTTGTCTCTCACATTGAGGGGCTGAAAATGATCTTTGTCTCGTCCTTCTACTCCTATTTCAGCATGTATTTTAAGGGGGTAGGCCCTCTTTTATGAGAGGTACGGAGAAGGGTTACATCAGTGATTAGTGTCGTGCCTCTGATGGATATCTGTACCAAATTTTACGTTGATACACCCAGTCGTTCTCGAGTTATAAGGGAACAAAGTTGTCCACAGACAAACGAACAGACAGACAGACCAAAAAATTATTTTCGCGCGCATCCATAATAAAACAGTCTGAAACGCGTAAATAACTCAAATTTCCGAAGAAATTGCGAAAGAAACATAGAAACTTTAATTTTTATGTATGTAGAGATATACTGCACCGCTCGGTGTTGACCGTGTTTTATTGCACAAATTTAGGTTTTACTCGCTAACCGTTGGAGATACACGAAAAGTGATAAGGACCTTTTGGATAGAAAATTAAATGTTAAATCTCGTGTATGCATCAAAAGTTTGCTATTTCTTAGCGTTCACTTTTTATTTGAAATGGAAATATGAAATTTTGAAACCAAAGGGTGTAATGACGTCACATATGTGGGTTTTACTTGCTAACCGTTGGAGATACACGAAACGTGTTAACGACCCTTCGGATAGGAAATTAAATTTTGAAGCTCGTATGTGCCATCAAAAGTTTGCTATTTCTTAGCGTTCTCTTTTTATTTGATATGGAAATATGAAATTTTGAAACCAAAGAGTGTAGTGACGTCACTAAAATGGTCGCCATTTTTTAATAGTGCAAAATATCGAAATTAAAAGTATCGTATATGTAAACATGGTAAATCAGCTACATCCATGCAAAATTTCATTTAAATCGGACCAGTGGTTCTTGCGTTATTGAGTAACACACAGACAGACAGACACACACCATCTCATTTTTATATATTAGTATGATTATTATTGTAATCACCATTACGCTTACAACATAACTAAAAATTAGACATTTCGAAGTAAGTTTACTTTTATATTTTCACCCGTAGCTACTCAGCAGACTTTTCTCGCTTGTGTGAAACTGTCCCCCGGACCAGGTGCTCTTGCACTTCTGCTCTCCCTCAGCTAGGATATCCTCTTGGGATTATCAACTCGCCCCCCCCCCCCCCCCCTGTGTTGATGCAGAAATACATTCTGTGTAGTTAAGAGTGAGATACTGCTCTGCTTTGACAATGATTTATACAGCCAGTTCTTTCGAGAAAGGAGGTTGGCAACATTTCTCCACATTTCAGTACTCCAGTGTAGTTTGTATAGATACTTTATATTGGTTAGTAGAACCACTCCTTTATGATCTAAATCTATTATATATTCATACATGTATATGACACAGGGACGTCAATATAACCTTAACACATAGGCCTATTTTATATAATACGCATACATGTATGAAACAAAATTACGGCAAATATGACCATTTATATATGCACGCTATTATGAAACATAGTTACGTCAGATATGACTTAAAATTATTTATACCGGGTGACTCTCCCACCGTTTGTGATCTAGAGTGAGAACCTTCCCTATAGAACGGACCCTTGCCGGGGCCGTGTGACGGACGAAGTGCGTTGAGTCAGCGCTAGCATTTGCCGATTTCACAAGAGCGGGTCGGGAAGCCCCTGATGCTGTCATTCCATTTATTAAATTAGGATCTGGCAAGATACCTTAGTTGAGAAAATCAAGACTTGTTGTGCAGCCTACCTTGTATCCAGTGAACATGGTTAGGTAAAGAAAAAACATCGAATTTTCCTAGTGAAAACTTATCTTCTCAAGAAGAAGTTTTAGTAAATGTGTTCGTAAGTTCCAGCGCCGTGCGATTTTTAATTGTGGGGGAACCTCAAACAGAAGATATACAGATACAATCCGCGTACTCTAGAGGATCTGCAGGACGAATAACTGCGCAGATACGAAATATCAGTGAGAATGAATAACAGTGAGTGTACCAAAACTTCCTACGATGGTGCAACGTGTGTTTAGAAAATGAAAGACAACATTTCCAGCAACTACTCTGAAATTCATGTAAGTAATGATGATTATTAAATATTAAATACGTTAAAGAGTGTAATTGTGCTAAACTAGTTGGGCACTACGCTGCTGCTAACACCAGTTCCTTCCTCGACAAACGGCTAGCCAGAGTACCCCCCAGCCGTCATGCGGCACCTGCGAGGTTCCGTTCTGTAGAGAAGTCTCTCACTGTAGTTTTATGAAACCGCAGAGTTTATTACAATTATAATATTCTAAAAATCATTAGACCCTCTCACTTAACTGAAATAATATAGCGAGATGTGTGGTTACGGTCTAGCAGAAAGCAGGAATTGAATAATTAAGGGTACCCCCCTAACGAAACGGCAAAATAAGCACAGTTATGAAGAACAGGTACGTTACAAAAGGAGGTGCACAACTGCACACACACACACAGACCAAGAACAGGTATTGTAGTCTATAGGCTGGAAACTGCCCCCTGAATGCCTAGCCTTGGAATAGCGCACTTGGGTCATATAGTTTCCATGGCCGGACAAACCCCGGGTAGCAGACTTGTCTCTAACATAGTACGCCCCGTGTTCGATTCCCAGTTTCGACAGAAATTTGAAACCTCGCGTGAAGGTTGGAACGGGTGCACTTAACCTTGTGAAGATAATTTAGTAGATTTTTGATATGAGAAGAGTCCATTAGTCAAGAACCAAGTTAATCGAGCTGAGGATGTCGTCGTGTCAGCCACGCATCTTCCAAAATCCAACATTGTCTTGCGATTCACACAAAGCCTAAGGGAACGAATTTCTCCTCAAATGTCTAAATGTGTTGCTTTAATACTTTATGCTTCATCTAATTAATTAATAATATTATTCTAATGTCGGCGGATTTGGATAACAAACGTGCGGATGCCGATAACAGCCGTGCGGATGTGGGTCGGATGTGGATAACAGCCGTGAGGATGCGGGTCGGATGCGGATAACAGTCGTGCGGATGCGGATAACAGTCGTGCGGATGCGAGCCGGATGCAGATGAAGTTTTGCTTATCCGCGCGGGGCTCGAAAATGATGACAGTACGAGCACATTTGGATGAAACCTTCTACCAACTTTGCTAAAACTCGGTGCTGGTAGGCACGGTAATAATGAAAGAGAAGTCGATCAGACTTCAGAACACAATCCTTGAGAAAAGAGGTCCAACACAGTAGGCTACTTCACTTCTAGTTCGAATGTGAGCAACTGTGTCACTCCAGACGACAGAGATTTCAACTTGACTTGGCTCGAGAGGAGGACAGTTCACTATCAAGTAATTACATTTCAATTCCAAGTTAATGACTTATCGATCACCATATCTGCCTTTGGTCGTTAACAGCTCGCATTCAACAGCTGGCGTAAGGCTTGGTGACATCTTATGCAGACGATACTTGGAATAAAATTAGGGCCCTCATTTAAAAGTTGTAGATCTCCACTATGGTGACCCTTCGGTGTAGCCGCGCGCGTTAAATCGCTCACCACGACCACGACGGTGTCCGGACATAACGTACTACGGACAAAACGTACCACTTGATTTTCGAGGACATGGCGTACCACCTAGGTCGTTATCTAGCTAAGAACGGTTCTCCCGTAATCCCCAAATATTTACACTAGGACATACGTACCACTTGATGTCAGACGGGCTGGAGAACCCAGACTTTCCAATCGAAATTTGGAACTGTCACCAAAGGCGTCATAGGACAACAACTTCTGTCGAGGGCTGGAACAACCGTTTGAATACACTGTCAGGAAGGCCAAATCTCAGAATAAAAGACGTGGTGTTATGTTTGAAAGGAGAGGGAGATAAGACCAACAGAGTCTTCATGAAGTACGAATTGTACATTGAAAGTTCAAAGAGAAAGAAGAAATATGTCAAGAATGATGAACGGCTTGACAGAATAATGAAGCGGTTATGAAGAGAATGGATACTTGTAATCTTGCTTGAGAGCTCTCTCATATTCGCAGAACTTGGAATGAAACTTCACATGACGAACTTGCTATTCACGTAGAATGAAACATCTTATGACGAACTTGCTATTTGCTAGGATATATAACCCACAAAAAACAATTATTTTTTTCAAAATTAAAAAAACAAAGTAAAGGAAACGAAAAATGACGAGAGCTTAACCACAGCTGATTTTAAACACGCCAAAATATTTATAAACATTTGGCAGTCCAAAGCCTGCATAAAGTGTGATGGGAATCCAAAAACTTATCATATTTTATGTTATTTTGTGTTATGTTATTGTCCACGTATTTATTACCAGGATTAATTGAGCAAAACCTAGCAAGTGGCCGTGCGGTTAGGGTTTCATGCACCCTAAATACTCCCCACTCTTTCAAGTGGTACGTTATGTCCTCTCCTAAATATTTTAAAGTCATTAGCTTACTCTTCGCAGGTAATCAGCCGGCCAAGTGGTACGTTATGTCCGTGGCACGTTATGTCCTATAACCGACCACGACGGGGAGCGGCAGCTAGTCAAGAGATCAGAGGTTCCAATCCCAGCGCTCACAGCGGTTATCCTGAGTGTAGTTTTTCACCCAGGGTTTTCCACACACCCGCCTGGCAAATGTCAGGATGGTATCTTAATCCAAGTCCATAGAAATCTATCCCATCTAATACAAAACACAACTACTACAGTCACTATAGAAACACAAGTTATCACACAAATATATCACACACCTAGGTAGTGTATACGGAACTGATGTCTAAAAGTATCCCAAACCATAGGCCTAATACGAATTAAGTATAAAACCTGCCTACCGCTACAATGAGGCTCATGGAGCAATATGGAGAATTATGGTTCCGAATGGCTTATCAACCAAATTGGTATTGCAATATAATATAATCCCAAATACTGAATATGCAAAAAAACTGATAAAAATAGCATGTGATTATATATATATATATATATATATATATATAGGCTAGACTGTATTTGTTATGGATTACAAAAGAGTTAATAGGATTTGGATCTGATGATGCTCCTTCTACGAGAGAAACATATCAACCTATTAACTCTTTAAATCTGATGATGCTCACTCGACGAGTGAAACATATCACCGTATTAACTCAAGAGTTAATAGGATTTAAATTTGATGATGCTCACTCGACAAGTGAAACATATCGTATTAACTCAAGAGTTAATGGGATTTAAATCTGATGAAGCTCACTTGACGAGTGAAGCACATCGTATTAACTCAAGAGTTAATAGGATTTGAATCTGATGATGCTCACTCGACGAGTATAATAATAATAATATCGTATGGCCTCGGGTGCCTGGTGCAAGCTTTGTTAATTGACACCCAGAGGGTAGCTTGCATGTCGAATTTCGTCGTTCCTTTGAACGCTATGAAAGTCAAGGAGGTTAGATATCTAAACTCCTTGACACTACAGCGCTTTCAAGTAGAGAATGGAGGAACTTTGTGTTGGCGGAAAATCCCGAGATTCATTTTGCCATTGAACACGGCCTACTGAATTCAAATGGGTTCTTTAACTTGCCAACAACGTATGACATGAGTATCGTGATTTTTGTCGCCTTCAAAAATCACTTACCATGGCCAGGGGCGAACCTGCAATCTTGGGGTTGGTAGTCCGACACTATAACCACTCACCCACCGTGGCAAGCTACTCGACGAGTGAAACATATCGTATTAACTCAAGAGTTAATGGGATTTACATCTGATGATGCTCACTCGACGAGTGAAACATATCATCGTATTAACTCAAGAGTTAATGGGATTTAAATCTGATGATGCTCACTTGACGAGTGAAACATATCATCGTATTAACTCAAGAGTTAATAGGATTTGAATCTGGTGATGCTCACTCGACGAGTGAAACATATCGTATTAACTCAAGAATTAATAGGATTTGAATCTGATGATGCTCACTCGACGAGTGAAACATATCGTATTAACTCAAGAGTTAATAGGATTTGAATCTGATGATGCTCACTCGACGAGTGAAACATATCACCGTATTAACTCAAGAGTTAATGGGATTTAAATCTGATGATGCTCAATCGACGAGTGAAACATATCACCGTATTAACTCAAGAGTTAATAGGATTTGAATCTGATGATGCTCACTCGACGAGTGAAACATATCGTATTAACTCAAGAGTTAATGGGATTTAAATCTGAAGATGCTCACTCGACGAGTGAAACAAATCATCGTATTAACTCAAGAGTTAATGGGATTTAAATCTGATGATGCTCACTCGACGAGTGAAACATATCATCGTATTAACTCAAGAGTTAATAGGATTTGAATCTGATGATGCTCACTCGACGAGTGAAACATATCGTATTAACTCAAGAATTAATAGGATTTGAATCTGATGATGCTCACTCGACGAGTGAAACATATCGTATTAACTCAAGAGTTAATAGGATTTAAATCTGATGATGCTCAATTTTGATCCGATGATGCTCTCTTGACGAGTGAAACATGTCATCCTTGTATATCTATTTTAATCAAATGTATTTTTTTTTCACATGTCCCAGTAAGTGGGATTATATTGTGATGACCGACTGAAAAATCATTTGTCAATAAGACCACACCGAAAAAAAACAACATCAAAGCTCTCTATTATCTACTAAACGTTTATTGAGAAGACCGTGGTTTCAATACTGGTAATTTTACAATTGAAAATATATATTTTCGCCCTTATGTCGGTATTTGTTAACAAGCGGTACAGTATTATTGGCTTGCTTAACATTTGGAGGGCAGGCATGCACGGAAGGCTCCCCTTGTTCACCACACATATGGTAACAGTCTTGGGGTTGCAACACGAGATGTGATGGAGACTGGTTGGTTGGTTGGTTCCTTAGTTTAGGGGCTGCGACAACGCGGTCATGTAGCCCCGTGTACTTTGGGTGTGTGTAGAATTTGTCTGATAACCGGTGTTAATTGTGATGACTGTATTAGTGTGTGTATCTGTTTTTTTAATTCAAGTAGGGACTGCAACTTTGAATTTTCAAATAGTTCCTACTTTTGCCGCCAAACGCCACCGTCAACGACTACTAGGCCTAGTTCAGAACTAGCTACTAGACGCCACCGCAGTCGGCTCTTGGCAACGAACATAGCAACCTAAGAGCGTTGTTTACATTCTTAACCTATCCAATTTAGTTTCACACAGGTGTAATTAGTGGAAAGATCTTTAACATGCCATAAATCTATGACATGGGACCGCCGGCTTTACTTCCCCTCCGAAGGAAGGCATACTGAGGGATTTTTAACGCTCTTAAAAAATCCGACGGCTTCGGCCGGGTTTGAACCCGCTATCTTGGGCATAGAAGCTCAGCATGCTACCAACTACGCCGTGATGGAGACTAATAGCTGTCATGGGACTCCTACCTTGCTCGACGTTGTACAGCAGGCGCAGGCATTTGGGCTACAACCGTCGTCTGGGGTCGCCGCTTGGGGGTCTTCAACTCTTCTGACTGCCGTCGCCGTGAGAAGCTGCCGAAGATCGCAGCGGTGTGGTCCACCTCCATATCTCAGCAATTCATCAGTTCATACTGAGGATCGCTATGGACATATAAGGATGAATACATCAGCATTCCCCACAACAACCACCAATGGTACATAAAATAATACAATAAATAACAAAATGAACTTCATTTTACACAATCATATCTGTAAGCGAGCTTTCAAATCCCCTAGTTGAAAATGAAAATCCACAGCCTGCTTCCAGTCTCCGACCGGGTCAGGAATGGAATGAATGAAGCCCCCATCTAGCGGCGAGGATATTCAAATCCCCTAGTTAAGTAATGTAATTAGTTATTACTGCTTCAAGGGGTTGAACAGCGAAATCATCTGCCTCTCTTAACAAAGATAGGATTATACAAATTTGGATGAAGTTGAAATTTAGAGATGGATGCCTAAATATGATTTTAAAAACTGCCTAATATTAATAAAACAAGAAATAATAATTTTAATAGTAAACAAAAATACGGGGGAAAAATCATAATTACAAAAAAGAAAAAAAGTTCATAGAGTAAATGTACACTTGAATACTTTAGATACTGGGCCCTAACCCACTCTCACTTATAAAGCAGATTATGAGATCAGCAGCCACCGCGTCATCGGCTAATATAAGTTTGAGTGTAATCTGCAAACCAAGGTTTCTTCGTAAGTCAGCAAGATCCACACACTCGGTTTAAATGTGGGCCACGGTGAATACGGCTACACAGGCACAAAGAGGGGGTTTTTCCCTTCTCATGAGGTGGATCTTGCATGACCATTTCTAAGGATACTTAGCTTACATGAAAAGACCGATAATTTCCAGTCTCCTCTTCATAGAAAGGCAGGAGATATTAACAAAAGAAAAGAACAGGTTTATTGATTGATTGATTGATTGAATGAATGAATGAATTATTTATTTATGCACGATGTACTACAAATGAACGATTTTTGTAGGCTACTTAGCAGTACGATGGACGAGGTATATGCATAGTGAACTCTGTAAATCCTTCGCTTCAGCCGTGAACTTTTCCCATCCTACAAAACCCAGAGTAAAGATATGCCAGATACTTCTATTAGAAAATATTTACAGTCAACAATGCTATTGATAGTACTAAGCAGTGCTCTACAGGAAATACCAAGGGCTGCACGAATAATTTGCGTATAGTAATCGGCATGTATGACTTATTATGTCATAGTTGATGAGAAAGAGGGAGAGATTGATCGATTGTTTGTTTGTTCGTATGTTTTAGGATTATATATGCAGGGATGGGAAGCTCCAAATGATGTATATGCAACGGTAAATATGACGAAATGGCGAATTCACAAATTAACCTATAATAATTACGCATAACCATTGTTTACATTTGCAGATTTGATCAATTTCGTTGAATTAATCACTGTTATCGGTAAGTTTACATAATATCTAAAATGAGTTAGCTTCTTAAATACATGGATCATTTAAAATGTGAAATAGAAATGCAACCTTACTTATGGAACAATATGCTACATTAACATTAACAAAATGAATAGAAAATTACTGTATTTTTAGTCAGTAATTAACTATCAAAGCGAATGCAAAAACAATAGCCTAGTAATATTGTAAAAAAATAATTATGCTTAAACTTTTCAGATATAACATAAATATATAAAACGTCATTGAACTTTACGGCAGATAAAAATTAACAAATTTTCTTAACTTACACAACATTGTAAGTCTCAGACTGAATACAGAACTCTTCGCAAAGTTGAGTTAAAACTTAGATTATACACGTCTGGCTCTAGCACCTTCAATGTATCTTCGACTTTGAATGCCGGAAATAAACGGATTGACATTCTCTTTATTTTGTCTGCTTATTCCTTTAACCCCACGTTGGCATTAAAGTAGTTCGTTGCATTCTCTTATTAATTGCCGACAACGTATTACTGTTACTATGAACAAATACCATACAGTACAGTACCAGTAGTCTACGGGATAATTGTTGTATTAAGGGACCTAACATCTGGGTTATCGGCCCCTAGTGGTAAATTATGGGTGATTGTGAAAAAGAAACTACAACTAAAACTAACTACTGACCAGTGTTGCCAAATCTTGAAATGGGAATGAACTAAACCCTACGCTTTAAAACACCAGAAAAACACCATCTGGACTCTATGATCCAAAACACTAGAAAAACACCAGTTCTGAAGCGCTGGGTACTATGGTTTCCCCATTATAGTTAATATTACACTCAGAAATACACACAACAATAATTACACTAAAATAATACTGTAGTACATGCACTATACACTGTTTATACACTTTACTAGCTTGCCACGGTGGGTGAGTGGCTATCGTGTCGGTCTACTAACCCCAAGCTTGCAGGTTCGCTCCTGGCCGTGGTACAGTAAGTGATTTTTGAAAGGCGGCAAAAATACGACACCATGTCATACGATGTTGGCATGTCAAAGAACCCATTTTAATTCAGTAGGCCGTGTTCATAATGGCAAAATTAATCTTGGGATTTTCCGCCAACACAAAGTTCCTCATTTCTCTACTAGAAAGCGCTATAGTGTTCAAGGAGCTTAGATATCTAACCTCCTTGACTTTCATAGTCAAGGAACAACGAAATTCGACATGCAAGCTACCCTCTGGGTGTCAAATAACAAAGCTTGCACCCGGCAACCAAGGCCATACGATATTATTATTATTATTATTATTACTACTATTATTACACTTTACTTATCTGAATAAACACCAATTAAACTAATATAAGAACCTCAGATTGTTTTACTGTGTACTATAGTATAGAACATTAACCAGCAACGAACAAACAGCGACCGTGAATATGAGATAGATTTACAATACTGACTGCAGTTGCATAAGAATCTGCCTTCGCATGAAACTGGGAAATCCCCTGGGAGCTGGGAGGAAAATAGAGGATGGGCAGATTCTTTGTACAAGTGCACTTGCACTGAGCCCTGCATGTTGCGCTTTCTTAGCATTTATGCACGAGAATGAGAATTTCAGGGACTTCCCCTGCTGGAGTGTTGACCGTGACACGTGTAAGGCTGAACTTTGCCTATCTTAATTGGTTAACTTTATTAAAATTATTACATGGCTTTCAGGATTTACTTTAGTCATAGTAGGCTACACAATTTGATGGAAAAATCGGTTAAGCACCCGATTTGGCACTGGTTTTATTGAAATAACGCCAGTATTTCGCTATGGCGCTATATGGAAATTTCTGGCATCAGACGAACTTCAGAAACACCAGATCTGGTGTTAAAAATACCAAATTGGCAACGCTGCTACTGACTTACATACTAGAAGAGGGGCCTATAACCTAGATGTTAGGCCCCTTAAAACAAAAATCAATAACATACTAGAAGAGGAAATGGCAAAAAAAAAGAAGAAGGAGGTAAATAAAAGACAGGAGAAAAAGAAATGTCCTCAACCCTCGAATAATGAAAATTAAGGGATTCGGAAGGAGAGTCGTGGAAGGCAGTTAGGAAAGGGAAAGAGGAGAGGATTCGCCCTAAAGGCATTTAAAAACAAGCAGCTCCGTGAAGAACTATACCCTACTCATGTTAATTTCCTCTATCAACACACAACATTTCAGTTTGATTGTTGTAATAGTTTCGTAGATATTGAGAACCGTATAAATATTTCAGATGGTCGCCAAGTTGGATTTTTATTTATGTACTATTACATGAAGATTATTCTGTACGTGTGGTATTCAACATTCAATCGCGTGATTAGGACACAAGAAGTAAAAACGAGATTTCAAAATTTTGCACAGCTTCCATCTTGTGGTTATGAAAACAATTGAAATAAATTAGATGCCAGTGGATTAACATTTGTATAAGCATTTACTGTACAAATTTTCACTGCACTCGGATGGTTAAATCGCGAGAAACGTCCGTTTATAGCCTCTATGAACATTAAAAAAAAACAGTTTAATTGCTGTAAATGATTCGTAGAAACTGAGAACCGTCTATATATTTTGGATGGTCACCATTTTGGATTGTTATAAGTAAGTTAAAGTTATGTACCACTAAAAGAAATTATTGCGTAGCTTCATTATTCAAACTTTACTTCGATCGCATGATTACGACACAAGAAATAAAAACTTAATTTTACAATTTCGCACATCCGCCATTTTGAGGTTATGTAAACAATTGAAGTAAATTAGATGCCAGTGCATTACAATATGTACACACATCAAAAAAAGTTTTGCATCACCTCGGTTCCAAGAGTTCCGGAACCGTTAAATACAAAGGGAATAGAGATCAACACAAACAACATTTCAGCTCGTTTTATTGCTCATGAGACCCACACATTGCATGTTGTACCATCATACAGCTAGACTTTCAGCATTTGTGGTCCAGATTGCAGTACACACCACTACCTCTAATACCCAGTAGCACGTCCTCTTGCATTGATGCATGCCTGTATTCGCCGTGGCATACTATCCACAAGTTCATCAAGACACTGTTGGTCCAAATTGTCCCACTCCTCAACGACAATTCGGCGTAAATCTCTCAGAGTGGTTGGTGGGTCAAGACGTCCATAAACAGCCCTTTTCAACATATCCCAGGCATGTTCGATAGGGTTCATGTCTGGCGAACATGCTGGCCACTGTAGTCGAACGATGTCGTTATCTTGAAGGAACGCATTCACAAGATGTGCACGATGAGGTCGAGAATTGTCGTCCATGAAGACAAATGCCTCTCCAATATTCTGCCGATATGGTTGCACTATGGGTCGGAGGATGTCATTCAGGTATCGTAAAGCCGTTTCGGAGCCTTCCATGACCACCAGTGGCGTACGTCGGCCCCACATAATGCCACCCCAAAACATCAGGGAACCACCACCTAGCTGCACTCGCTGGACAGTGTGTCTAAGACGTTCAGCCTGACCAGGGTGCCTCCAAACACGTCTCCGACGATTGTCTGGTTGAAGGCATATGCGACACTCATCGGTGAAGAGAACGTGATGCCAATTCCGTGGGGTCCATTCAGCATGTTGTTGGGCCCATCTGTACCGCGCTGCATGGTGTCGGGGTTGCAAAGCTGGACCTCGCCATGGACGTCGGGAGTGAAGTTGCGCATCATGCAGCCTATTGCGCACAGTTTGAGTTGAAACACGACGTCCTGTGGCTGAACGAAACGCATTATTCAACATGGTGGCATTGCTGTCAGGGTTCCTCCGAGCGGCAATCCGTAAGTAGCGGTCATCCACTACAGTAGTAGCCCTTGGGCGGCCTGAGCGAGGCCTGTCATCGACAGTTCCTGTATCTCTGTACCTCCTCCATGTCCGAACAACATCGCTTTGGTTCACTCTGAGACGCCTGGAAACTTCCCTTGTTGAGAGCCCTTCTTGACACAAAGTAACAATGCGGACGCGATCGAACTGCGGTATTGACCTTCTAGGCATGGTAGAACTACAGACAACATGAGCAGCGTACCTTCGTCCTGGTGGAATGACTCGAACTGATCGGCTGTCGTACCCCCTCCGTCTAATAGGCCCTGCTCATGCATGGTTGTTTACATCTTTGAGCAGTTTTAGTGACATCTATGAACAGTCAAAGGGACTGTATCTTGGATACAATATACACAGTCAACGTCTATATGCCGGAGATCTGGGAACCGAGGTGATGCAAAACTTTTTTTGATGTGTGTATAATCATTTACTGTAGCACATTTCACTGCGCTCGGATGGTTAAATCGCGAGAAAACTCCATTAAAATCTTTCAACTTCGCTTGGCCGCCATGTTCGTTTTGTGCTTTACAGGTTTTTGAAAGTTACATAGATAAACTTGTAGTAGAGGCCTTTATCACCGTACAAAATTTTAGGGTGATATCAGTAATAGTTTCGGAGATATAGAATGCCAGTGAAATATTTCGCACAGCCGCCATCTTGAGGTTATGTAAACAATTGAACTAAATTAGACGCCAGTGCATTACAATGTGTATTAACATTTGCTGTACCAAGTTTCGTTATGTTTGGATGGTTAAATCGCGAGAAAAGTCTATTTAAATGTATCAACTTCGCTTGGCCGCCATGCTAATTTTTTAGTTACCAGGCTTTTGAAAGTCTCATAGGTGAACTTTTAGTATTGCCCTTTATCTTTATACAAAACTTCAGGGTGATAGTTTCGGAGATATTGAATGCTGGTGAAATATTTCGCACAGCCGCCATGTTGGATTGGTGAGACGTAATAACATTTGAAGGGCACGGTCAGGGTCGACCAAAATGGTGCTATAATTTTACTGAGTTTCATTGAAATCGCTCCAGCCGTTTAGAAGTTATTAGGGGACACACTCACCACCACACATGGACAAAAGGTGATCTCATAAGCCTTTTTTTTTTCATAAAATGGAAATAGGATAAAAAAGAAAAAACGGACCTAGCCCAGGAATCCCTCGGAGTCGCCAACTTCCATATTCATCAGCCGTGAGCCTATGAGGGTGTAGCACTATAGGGTGCACAATAACACACACACACCCTGCCTTCTTGACGACCTAGAGCAGGGCAGGTGATGTCATGAAAAGATAAACAACAGGTCTGAGCCCTTGAAGAATGAGGGATCAGGAAAGATAAGACAAGGGCGGAAAAGGGAATGACGCCCTAGGCCTCGGATACCCTAATACCGTCGGGGTTGGAACAGGGAGATTGATAGGAAAGATAACAGAGAGGAGCCCAGCACAAGTAAGTGCAAGCAATGTTGGACTTAGCTGGGGGCGATGAGCGCCAATTTACGTCCCACTGGCCGTGAGCCCCTGGGAGAGGTGGATTATAAACATTTGTAGTATTTGTTGGTTGGTTGGTTGGTTTCTCAGTTTAGGGGCTGCGACAACGCGGTCATGTAGCCTCGTGTACTTTGGGTGTGTGTAGAATCTGTCTCCTAACCGGTGTTAATTGTGATGGTTGTATTAGTGTGTGTTATCTGCAATTCAGGTAAGGACTGTAGACGATCAATTTCAAGTAGGCTAGTTCCTACTTTTGCTACCAAATGCTGCCATCAACGACACATAGCTGTGAACTTGGCTACTAGATGCCACCGCCACTGGCACCTTGCGGTGAACGTTGGAACTTAATAGAGCGTTAATCAAATCTAACCTAAAATTTAGCTTCATTGTAGTTAGTGGAAGATTCTTTTACATGCCATAAATCTATGACATGGACTCGCAGCATGCTACCAGCTACGCCACCGAAGCCGCCTAGTATTTGCAGGTTATTATTATTATTATTATTATTATTATTATTATTATTATTATTCAAAAGTCAACATTCCTAGTCAATCCAACCCCAAAATAATGAGAATGGAATGGGTTAAAAGGAAGAATTACATGGCACTAGATGAAAGAATCGCGAAAATCACCAAACGCTACGAGGAAAACATCGAAATAAAACATCTTTGTAAAACAATATAATACCTACTGTAGCAGCGTTGAAGCTGTTGAGGAAGGTTTAAAGGTAAATTTCTAATGATAATAATGTTATTGGTTTTACGTCCGTTTTAACTACTGCGGCTTTTAGAAACGCCGAGGTGCCGGAATTTTGGCCCGAAAGGGATCTTTAACGTTCTAGTAAATCTACTGACACGGCTCCCTCGCATTTGCGAACCCTCAAATGCCAACTATCTGTGCCAGGATTCAATTCTGCAACCTTGGGTCCAGCAAGCGAGAACGTTACCGCTGAGCCACGCAACCTGCCAAAATTTGTAATGGCAAATACTATATGTTATTAAATGCAAATTATAGGATGTAGGGCCTATCGTAATTATTAGCGCAAATTGAAACAGCTGTAAGTACCCGATACTAGAAGCAAGAAAGTGTCCGCAAATGAACCGTTGACGAGATAATGGAAATTGGAGGTTACCATTTACCACTGACTTAGTGGTGTGGTAAACGTAATCCTAGTGAGGAAGAAAACATGAAATGTTATTAGATACGTGGGTAGAAGTGCAGAAGAAAATCTTACTTAGTATAGTACAGTTACATGTTACTACTTTCTCATAGTTACGGGAAGTGTTGTCGTCTTTGTACGCCATTGGGTTGGTTTGGTAGAATGTATGGCCCAATAAGACGATCACCTAGCAGTGATCAGAGGTGGATGGTCACCACGAATTCTAAATTATCTCGCAAACGCCACGTTTGTAGACACATTTTTACTAAGACTTTCTTGCTTCTAGTATCGGGTGCTTACAGCTGTTGCAATTTTCACTATTAATTATGATACTCCCTGAGTAAAGTGACTTTTGTTAACAGTTATTAGGAGATGGAATGTTGTATGTTAGGCTAATTTAGAATGACTTGGCCTGACGGCCGCTTTGTTTGTTGCCAGTGTTGGATTGTGAATATATTCGAATCACCCTGATAATAATTAAAGGGATGTTTAGCCTACTTTTCACATTTTGCGAAAATGAGGAAAAAGTAGACTTATGAGATCGATCCGGGCAAATGTGTGTCTGTCTGTCCTTCTGGCTGTCTGTCTGTCTGTCTGTCTGTGGTCCCCCCCCCCCCCCTATCAACTCCTAAACGGCGGCAGCAATCGAAACAAAATTTGGTGCGAGTAAAGATCTATACCTGAATATTTCAATTCCGTATTTGAAAATGATGTCAGTGCTACCAACTGCTGAAAAATCGCAATTGAAATTTTAGCTCCATGTTGGATATCTTGGAAGGTATGAATGGGAGCTATTTCAAAATTGGAACACGTATAGATAATAATAATTCAGTTTAATTTCCAGGAGGCTATACTGTTCATGGCAGTGTTGACAACATGATTATAAGCCTGCTGATAGGTCCAATTTTAAATGCATATAACTTCTACACTATCAATTGGAATTTAACCAAATTACGTAGTCTATGTGCTAAGAGCCACCAGGGCTGCCAACTGTTAAAAAATGCTCTCAATTTCTTTTATCCAAATACCAATATATCAGAAAGTATGCAAGCCGACAGCTTCAAACTATGCACACGTATAGTACATAACATTCTAAATTAATTTGGAGTAACTTAAATACGTCAGTGCTACCAGTGCTGAGAAGTCCAACTTTAAAAACATGTAACTTCTATACTAATATTTGGATTTCAACAAAATTTCGTATGTGCTATGTGTCCCATAACATATATGACTATGTGTATTCTTAAGAGCAACAAGGGCTGCCAACTGTTAATAAATGCTGTCTCTATTTTTGTTAACCTAATATCAATATATCAGAACGTATGCAAGCCAATAGCTCTAAACTTTGCACACGTATAGTACCAGGAATTCTAGATTAATTTGGAGTTACTAATATACGTCAGTGCTGCCGACATGATTCTAAGCCTGCTGATAAGTCCAATTTTAAAATGCATGTAACTTCTGTACTAACTAATGGATTTCATTCAAAATTGGCACAACAATAGAGCATATTATTTCAGATTATTTCTGACCAATATATGCACGACATTGTTGCCAACATGATTTTACGCGCGCTGTTAGATCCAATGTTTAACTGCATGTAACGTCCATGCTATCCATTGGACTTCAACCAAATTTTGCATTCTGTACCTCAAAAGATGGAACTAAGAATATATTTAGTCACCAGGACTGCCAACTGTAGTGCTCATTAGGCTACATTATGCCAGGTATACAGTAATTCGAACTAATTAGAAATATCGATATTTTTATTTTTTTATTTATTTAGTCAATTTACCCTCTAGGTTGGTGGTTCCCACGGACACAGCGAGGGAACTCACCACTACCGCCTCTATGGGCAGTGTCCTGGATCTGGGAACATCTGGTCGGGATGGATACAACTGGGGAGGTGTGATCAGCACTTCGCCCAGGCGGCCTCACCTGCAAAGCGAACAGGGGCCTCACGAGGGAGGGGAGAGGATGGAAGATTATGATGGATAGGCTAGGAAGAGGGAAGGAGGCGGCCGTGGCCTTACAGTAGGTACTGCCCCCGTAATTGAATTATATAGAGACCACGGTGGCTATATTTGAAATTATAAGGAAAGTTATGGCTGTCATAGTTATGACGTGGGTAGTCATGACGTAAGCACGGATGACGTAAATGTTATGCCAGCAGGCTACTTGAGCTGAGATTCTCAGTGACGTCAGCATTTAGTCGAGAATGTTCCAAGATTTACGACGCAGTCGCAGGAAACGAGGAATTCTGCTGAGGAAGAAACTATGCTATTGGAGGAGAGGCATGAACCAATGAACGATAGTTTAAAGGAAGACGGAGATTGCTGAAACTATGGTATTTTTATTACTTTTGGAATGCAGAATTGTGGAAATCCATTTGCAGTAAAAGCATTGATTTGGAATTTTGGTGAAATTTATTTTCAGTTTTTGAATTTTGAAAATCCGTCATGTATTAACGAAGTTGGAAGTTTTAGCGATGACGTAGTATCACGCTTTGGAAGGGATGGAAACGCCCCTCGTGAAGTTAATAAAAGGGCTTGCGCAGAAGAGAGGAGTCTCTTTCGTTCTCTGATCATTCTGAGATCTCATTCTCAAATCATCGAAGTATATTTGTGAAAGTTCTTTTCTTATACATTCATTATAGTGAGACGTCGAAGTGAACAGCAGTGAAAAGAATCGTCTTTATAACGCGTGGCGAGGCCACTATATTAACGAGATCCAAGTCAAACTAGGTGAAGTTGAAACGGACCTTAGAAAGCTTCTACAAGTTTAGCTTCGAACAGTTAGCGGTCACCGATAAGCTAATTGTATTGTGCAGTGCTACATGCAGTTATAGAGAAAAGCTGAACAATTTCGACCGATTAGTTTAAAAGATATTAGCAGTTTTATACGACTGACAAAAGTGATTATCTCGCCACAAGAGAAGCACTTTTGTGTAGCCAGAATCAACGCAACGGCTGACGCTGCGAGTGGAATAGAAAGACTTCAGATTGCTTGGTTACACAACGATACCAGTATAATGGAGCAATTGAATACGGCAGTTTGTTCTTCTAACACTACAACCGAAGAGCAGATGGAAGGCTAAAAGGGCTTATTGCAATTGGGACATACTTCAACGGAGTAAGATAGCGACATGGAACTTCGCTATTTGCTATTCCACACAAGCGAACATGCGGTGAATACCATCTACACCCATGTTTCGTAATTAAAGGCTGAATACCATCGAACAGCCATAGAAACAAATTCATACTCTGAATATGAATAATTTCTTCGGAAATTTTTACAAAACTTCATGGCGATTGTCTACTGGAACTTCAGGGAATTTTTCAAGAGAGGTCAGGGATATCCCGACTCACAAAGAAGATTATTGCCGGAAGGATGTCTATTCGTCTTCGAGGAGCAGAGCGATTTCCGGAGAAGGAAGCAGTTCGATTCTCCGAGGGTGCTATTTCCTATTTCGAGGATGGAGCTCAGCTTTAACGTGGTGAAATGGATCCATCAGCAGTCTTCTTTGGGGAATTTTCCTCTGGAACGTCAATCGGCAGATAAGGTAGTCGTGAACGTTTATTGTATTTGAGTTTATTAATAATGTTTGAGCAACCATTTTTCCCATATTTTTATCCTCATGTTTTTTGCCCTATTTTCTTGTTGAGATTCTTATTCTCAGTACACCTTGATGAGTTTTGCATTTTTCGACGATTTATTAAGACATTGTTATGTCATGGGCATAGTTAATGATTTTGAATCAGTTGAGACTGATATTTAGAATATTCAGTAATTAATATTTTTTTTTGTAGTCACGATTTGACTGTAAGTTAATGATTTTTATGGCAGATTTAAATTCAGACAGCGTGTCACTTTATTAAAGTAATTCTACCCCAGTTTAATTACTTTGACCAATTTTCTGTCATCATCAAGAAGGAAGAACATTTAAATGATTTTAGAGCGTTAAAATCTCTTACGTTGTCGACGATCTTGGAAATACTAGTCGTTATTTGAATTGATTGCAACACAGACATTTATCGTCAGTTATGAATGAACATTGCATCATAGACACTTTTGTGAAAGAGTAACTTTAATAATGAATTATTGAATGCATTAAAGTCAAGTACTTTTGTTAGGAGTTTTTCTCAATTAGAGATTTATAGAACGATGTTTGCATTCCCCAGTCTAATTGGATTCTATTCGACTACTTTGCATTTTAGTCGCACTTTATTTGAAGATAGTATTTTCATACTACAATTTCTTTTAAGATGTTAATCTTAAATTTTGATAGACCAGACAGGCGTATATAAGCGTATTCACTATTAAATTTGTTTGTGATTGGCAAGTTTTGACTTCATTTCGGTTCATGAATGAAATCCACGAAGGTTAAATAAAAAACAGTTTTGAAACAATGAATGATTATAAAAAAATTTAAGTGGAACTATAAATGTATAATCGCTAGTGCAGCGCGTGTTGAAAGTCGCTGATGTAAATGCCCTTGAATATGAAGGAA
Organism: Meconema thalassinum; assembly: GCA_946902985.2. Lineage (NCBI taxonomy): Eukaryota > Metazoa > Arthropoda > Insecta > Orthoptera > Tettigoniidae > Meconema > Meconema thalassinum. The sequence continues at coordinate 301,920,017 of OX336392.1, read as the reverse complement.
GTTCCCACAGGAATAAATGTTAAAGAATTATTTGTGGAAGTTTTGTAAGTTATGTGGAAGTTTTTAATGCCATATAGATTAATATATGATGATTTTGGGCATATTTTTAATGCAGATTGTGCATTAACTTGTTAGCGAAGGATTTTCCGCTGGAGTAAGATTGTCATAGTTCGTTGAAAATTAATCAAGTGAGTTACTGTTAGAATTAACACGAGTTTTGAAAGAATTTGAGATAAGATTTTGAATGAAGGTTGCCGTCACAAATCATTATTAAAACCTTTATTAAACCAGATTGTGACATTAACATGTATAACTAACCTTCATTGGTCGATTATATTAAACACGATTATGAAAATTACCAACCGAATGAACATGTGGTTAATGTATTTCTTAAATTAATAATTTAAACAATTTAAATGTTAATATTGTAAATGATTGCTGTAAATATTTTTGAAAATAATGTAGAACGAGAGTGATGTTAAAGGCGTGCTTATAATCTTTTTATTGTCTTTGACAAATATTATAAACAATTTCTAATTGTTATAAATAATTTATGTGATTTTGTTATAAACATTTAAGAGCTAATTAAACATTTGGATTGAACTTAACAAGTTTAAGAAATTAACATAATGATCCAATAGGATGTGAGCAAAGTACTTGAAAGATTTGCGTAAATATAATGTGAGTTGTCTTGTAGACATTTAAAAGTTTGAGAGAACAAGCTGTATTCTTACGTAACGTAGCATGTGAGAAGGGAGTGCATTTGACCAGTATGCAACAGGCTGGAGGGTAGCCCGCAGCTGTGCCAACATATGGTTCTCAGAGAGTGAGGTCGTACACACTCTGGCCTTGCGACTATAAATACCATTCTCATGTTTATTAAAAGGAAACCAAATGCTCTATATATGTCACACCCTGACGTCCTTTTCCAATCCAATAGTGTTATGAATATTACGTTATTTGGAGCTTTTGAGAGCTAAAATGTTCTATATCATGTTGTATGATAATTTTTGCAAGTCCTACTGGAGGACGTAGTCAGATTGACTTGGGCTACTGATAGCCACGTTGATTTTGTTGTGTTATCAAAATCATACCCTTTATTAGAAATAAAGCTTTTGTACAGTTCAAAGTTCTCGTCTTCGTTCTGGCTCATTTTTAAATGTCATGGTGGAGGTTATTGTGTGAACAGACTTTAGTGATCCTGTTGTCAACTCAAACCCCGAGATAATTAAGAGGTAAGTAACGGTAAGTATGAACCCCCGTCTATTTTGGTATGTTCCACAATGATTTCCTGTGAACTTCTGTGCTCTTATCTCGATAGTATCTGTCAGTGCCATTTTTATTGATGTAGCTTTGCCGGTGCGATTGATAATTGGCAATCCGATTGAGGGGGCGGATATCTGACAGCCTACTGTCCAGGTAAACGGGGACAGAAAGATTGGCGCAGTCAACGTGTGGGGCGAATTCGACAAAACTGGATCACCAGGTTGAACGCCAGAAAGAGTGGCAAACCTAAAACGTAGGGTTCGATTAGACTCAAATAAAGAGATTGATTCTTTGTTAGATGTCTAGGCCAATTGTAGTATTTAAGAGTGTGATTATATAGGAATTAAATGTTGTATTGTGTTAGGAAAATTACACTCAGAAAAGATCAGATCTTATACAACTTGAGAGAGGTTAAATAGGCTGGAAACTTAGAAAAATCGCCTATAATCTGGAATCTTATTTTATTTGACCGGCTTATGACATTTTAGTCATATTAAAGATAAAATTAAATTATTTGGACTGTAAATGTAAATTATTTGTGTTAGGATATTTTAAAATAAGCCAGAGAAATTTGAACATGTGCGTGAGTTTGTTTCAACATGAAGTATCGTCAAAGGTTAATTATAAGGTAGTTATAAGTTAGATTTAAGACAGAAAATTGATCAAAATTATATATGGTGAAAAGTGTTGCTCAAATGTTGTTATTTTGCTCTATTGATGTATGTCCCTACAGCAGTCCATTTTTGAATAATATTGTAATGGCAGATGAAAGTATGAGGTTGATGTTAGAAGAATTGAAAGCTAGCATGAATGAAAGTGCGAGGGCGATGTCTGCTAACATGAATAGAAGTATGAAGCAGATGTTGAATGAAAGTATAAAGGAGATGGAAGTTAGGAACACTAGTCGAATGGAGGAGAATGCTAGTAATTTGTCTGCTAATTTGAATGCAAGAATGGAGGAGAATGCTAGTAATTTGAAAGCTAGCATGGGTGAAAGTTTGAAGGGTATTCAAACTAGTGCTGCTAATTTGGAGGATAATATGTCGCGTTTACAAATTAATACCCTAGGAATTGAAAATACTGTAAGTGACATCCGCACAAATGTGTCTGATGTTAAAAATGATGTGTCTAAGGTACAGAAAGACCTTACAATGTTAAATCTAGATGTAGCTAATGTCCGAGGGGATATTTCTTGTGCTAGAGCCGAAGTAGTTGTTGTCAAAAACGATGTAGCGACTGTCCAAGACAAGGTCGAGGAAGTCCAAAAAGAAATTCAAAAAGCTAGAACTGATGTATCCAATGTTCAGGTAGATATTAATAACGTTCGTGCGGATATAACTGAGGTGCAAAGTGACATAACTAAGATTCAGGTAGAGGTCAACACAGTTTTCGTAGATATCACTAAAGTCCAAACTGATGTAAATAAAGTCAGGGAAGAAATCGAAAACTCAAAAACTCTTTGTACGCGTAATATAAATGCATTAGCGACTAGGTTAGTCGATGAATCAGTTAGAACAACAACGTCTTTAGCAGAGTTGAAGTATGATGTAGAGGTCATGAGAACACAGGTATTAGACCACAATAGAGTATTAAAAGAGGATATCGAAGTAGACATAGCAGAAATGTTAACAGCAAACGTAGCGGTATGGAAAGACGAGTGGAATAAGTCAAGTGGGGAACATGTAACCCAAATTCAGGAAAGGATTGAAAGAAAACTTGCCAGTACGCAGATAGAAATTAACAATGAAGTAGTACAGATTAGGAAAGATTTAAGCGTCAGGATAAATTCGCTATCCGAAAAACAAGTTGACGATAGAACACAACTAGATCAGGATATGCAAACTTTAAAATCTACATTAGAGGATCAAATTCATAAAGTTGTCTCGGATGTAAATGAAACGACGAGTAAACTGAAAAATTTGAAGTTAGGAGAGGCTAGTTTAATGGAGAACTACAAAGAAGAGATAGTCAAGAAAGTCTTAACAGAAATCACCGACAAGGATACAGAAGGCTTAGCTTACGAATTGAATAGGAATTATACTAGAAGACATAACCTAGAGCCAGAAGAAAGAGACGTGACTCCTGAAGAACGTGTATCCAGATTCAGAGAGGAGGATGACGAGAGGAATATGGAACCTGAGTGGAACTATCGAGATAGTGGGAAAAACTATCCGGATTCATATCCGAGGAACGTGACGGTCATCAGGAATTTCGAAGACAAACCACAAAAATTCAGTAACACTGATAGTTTGACACCTATAGAGTATGTAAGGAATCTCAAAGATTATTTCATCGAAGCTCACATTCCCAGAGAGAGAGAGATGAAGATAGTAGAGAGATATCTGATTGGAGGACCTCTTGAATGGTTTAGCGCATTTAGATACACATTCAGTAACTTTGACGAGTTTGCAGAGGCATTAATCAAACGATTTTGGTCCATAGAAGCGCAGAATTCGTTAAGAGCGGAGGTGTATTCAAGAAAATACTCAGGTACTCTTCCAACGAGGTACGCTGATTTCTTTACGAGTCAGTTGTCCCGCTTGAGATTTTTGCAACCCCCATTGTCCACGGAGCAACTAATAGATGCGATTTCTCGTATGCTGCCAGTTGAGGTGAGGAGACTTATAATATCGTCCAACATCAGGGATTTATCCAGCATGGATGAATTACTGAGAAGGTTAGACTACACAAGTCCAATGCCTAACGTAGTCCAGAAAGGTCAAAGGCAGGAATTTAAAGAAATCAATACGGTATACATGGACCAAGTCCAACAAACTGACAAGCCAGAGCAGGAGAAAACTGATAATGTAGGTCCTCACAGGAATAATCAGTTTAGAAATTACAGATCACAAGGTTACCGACCGTATCAACAGAGAAGAGGTTGGAACTACAACCGAGGAAACTACAATGGAAGAGGCAGATATTACAACAATAATGGGTATAACCGTAACTATAATAGGAATAACCAAAACCAAAATAGAAACCAGAATACTCAAGGTCAGGTTATGACACCTGATCAGTATCAGCAAAAGAGAAGGAAAGCCAGCAATACTTAAAAAAATTAAGGGATAAAGAAGCTGACAATCAAAAGAAAAGGCAGGATGTTGTAATCGATCCTGGACCTTCTACGAGCCAACAGAATTTTGAGGTCGGTAACACAAAAAAAAAACGCCGATTTCTCAACGTCAGTGAGAACCTGTAAATACATTGCCACACCACACCTGATTACGATTAATGAGATATACGAAGTTACCGATGAAGATTTACTAGAAGAGAGGGGTATTGTTAAAGAGGAAAGACCATGTGCCTTACCTATTATTGCTGTACGGATAGATGGACAGCAGTACAAAGCCCTGATGGACACTGGTGCTATTATTTCCATCATTTCAGAGGAATGTTATCAAAGTCTGCTAAGAGGAGAGAACATGACAGTTCTACCTGTTTCTACCGTCAAAGTGAGAGGGATATTCCAAGATAAGGCAGTGAAATGCAAGATTCAAGTGTTATTGAACTTTGAGATCAATGGAAGGAATTATGAACAGATCTTCATTGTGGTGAGCAAGATCAATTTTGATATGGTGCTTGGAATCGATTTTATATCGAAGGTCGGAGCTATTATTGACATGAAGAACAGAAGTATTAGCTTTAATGATGGGTACATAATCACAGAAGAGATAGAAGAACAGGACGTGAAAAACAGTCTGGAAATAGACCTTAGGGAAGAAATTTTGAATACAATAATTAATGAAGTGGAAAACTTAGAAGAAATACCCAGTAGAAAAACTGAAGGATTTGAAGAAATTCAGGGGGAATTTGAGGATCTGATAAAGGAATTCCAAGATATTTTCGATGAAAAGCCTGGATTGATTAAGGATTATAAGTACAAGATAAGGCTGACAGATGAAACCCCTTACCAGAAGAGAATATACCCCATTCCTGAGAAATACTATCAAGAAGTACGAGGGTTAATCAGAAAAATGGAGGTAGACGGGATTATTAGAAAACAGGCGTCGTCTTATATAAACCCCATCACAGTAGTGAAGAAAAGTAATGGTCAGATACGTCTTTGTCTCGATGCCAGGACCATCAACTTGAAGATTCTTCCAGAAAACGACAGACCACCCAAGATTAGAGATCTGCTTCGGAAATTCAAAGGGAGAGCTTGTTTCAGCGTTCTTGACTTGACGTCTTCATTTTATCAAGTTCAACTAGAAGAGGATAGTATGCAGTACACTGGATTCCTATTTGACCAGACGTCATGGGTCTTTGCCAGAATGCCTTTTGGAATGGTTAACAGTGGACCAGCACTTATTCGAACACTTGATAGTAAGCTCACTGACGAAGTGAAAGAAAATGTAATCTGCTACATTGACGATTTAATCGTATCTTCACCCAGTGCCGCAGAACATTTAGTGCACTTGAGAAAGTTGTTCGAGAATTTAAGGGAGGCCAATATCAAGGTGAACTTTGGAAAATGTCAATTTTTGAAGGAGATAAATTATTTGGGGCATACTATTGATAAAGATGGATATCATCCAAACATGAAAAAAGTAGATGCGATCACGAGATTTCCAAAGCCAACTAAGGTAAAACAAGTCAGAGAATTTGTAGGTGCATGCCAATTTATTAGCAGCCACTGTCCAAGATACTCGGAAATTATGGCTCCTCTGTATGACTTACTCAAGAAGAACAACAGATGGAAATGGAGTACCGCTGCAGACGAGGCTTTTGAGAAAGCAAAAGAGATGCTCAAAAATAATGTGAAACTGGAGTACCCAGACTTTGAGAAGGTGTTCTTTATTGAGTCTGATGCATCAAGAATAGGCATTAGTGCAGTCTTATACCAGAAAGACGAGGCAGGCAACAAGCACTACATTGCGTTCACTAGTCGGAAGTTGAAAAAGCACGAGGAAAACTACTTCACGACAGAGCTTGAAGCGTTAGCTTTTGTGACAGCTTTACAAGCCTGGAAGAAAATCCTGCTGGGACATAAGGTCATCATTATTACTGACCATAAAGCACTACAGTTTATGTTGCAAACTGACATGTCAAGTGATAGATTGACACGTTGGGCTTTGTTCACCCAACAGTTTAACGCTACTATCGTCCACCAGCCTGGGAAAGATAACTTACTGGCTGATGCTCTATCACGTAACCCTATTAAAAATGTGCAGATACACCATGTACAATTGGAGCAAGAAGATGAAGAAACCGTTAGGAGGTTAGCCCGAATCGGTGTGTCACAGAAGAGACACGCTCCAATAAGGAAAATGTACAGGTTCCTCAAGGGTTACATGGACAATACGGATGTTGACTATGAAGCTACACGGAGAAATTCACGACACTTTGTCTTGAGTGGAGACATTGTATGCAAGTATGCTGACCCTGCGCATACAAAACTTCGAATAGTCGTGCCACCTAAACTTGTTGTCAATTTAGTGTGGGTAGCTCATCACGCAACTGGACATGCCGGTTTAGATAAAACTCTTAATACACTTAAAGAGAGATTTATCTGGACTAACATGCGTTCCAGTATTGCCAAGGTCATTAGATCCTGTGACAAATGTCAAAGAGCAAAGTATGCTTCTGCTTTATTAAAGGGAAAACCGAAGGCGATGATTCCTTCTAAGCCAAACGAACTCATGGCGACGGATATATTTGGCCCCTGTCCGAAGGGATACCAGGGTAACCAATACTTGTTGGTGACCGTGGATGTTTTCTCAAAATTTGTTACAATGAGTCCCATGCAGAAAGCTAACACGAGGAACGTAGTAAGCAGACTGGAAAATGCTGTATTTCCTAAAGCTGGTATACCGGAATATCTACTGTCAGATCATGGAACGCAGTTTACGTCCGTGGAATTTGCAGCGGATATGGAAAGGCTTGGCATTAAGCATTTATTTTCAAGCGTGCTTTACCCTGAATCGAATTCCTCAGAAAGATATATGGCTGAATTTTCGAAATTCTGTCGAATTTTCTGTCCAAATGATCATTCTGGTTGGGTGAGATTTGTACCCCTTATTGAGGAATGTCTGAACTCTACAGTGCAGGAGAGCACAGGAGAAGTGCCAATGCGACTTCATCTAGGAAGAAACCCAGAAAGGCCGTGGGATAATCTTTTCAACCACATACCGAGAGATCCCGACATAGGAAGGCAGCAGAGGATTGACAAGGCAAAGGAACAACTCCAGAAAGCAGCAGAGAAACGATTGAAAAGAGTAGCTGGAAAACGTTTTGGTACACCTTTTCAAGTTGGAAATCTTGTATTATTACGCAGACCTGTCAAGGCTGATATGTCCAAGAAAATCTACCCCAAATTTGGATTAGTGTTCCTGGGGCCATTTAGGATTACGAACGCTTATGAAAACAACTGTTATGAACTCTACGATGATGAGAATAATGTCGTTTACGGCAAGTTCAATGCTGGAAATTTAAAAAGATACTATCCTAGAGTAAGCCAGTAATAATTCAATTTCGTGTTCAAGAGAGTGGAGATACTTGTAACATTGAGTTTAAAAACAATTTGCAACTGTTTTTAAAAACGTGGTGAGAGGAGAATGCCCCCGTAATTGAATTATATAGAGACCACGGTGGCTATATTTGAAATTATAAGGAAAGTTATGGCTGTCATAGTTATGACGTGGGTAGTCATGACGTAAGCACGGATGACGTAAATGTTATGCCAGCAGGCTACTTGAGCTGAGATTCTCAGTGACGTCAGCATTTAGTCGAGAATGTTCCAAGATTTACGACGCAGTCGCAGGAAACGAGGAATTCTGCTGAGGAAGAAACTATGCTATTGGAGGAGAGGCATGAACCAATGAACGATAGTTTAAAGGAAGACGGAGATTGCTGAAACTATGGTATTTTTATTACTTTTGGAATGCAGAATTGTGGAAATCCATTTGCAGTAAAAGCATTGATTTGGAATTTTGGTGAAATTTATTTTCAGTTTTTGAATTTTGAAAATCCGTCATGTATTAACGAAGTTGGAAGTTTTAGCGATGACGTAGTATCACGCTTTGGAAGGGATGGAAACGCCCCTCGTGAAGTTAATAAAAGGGCTTGCGCAGAAGAGAGGAGTCTCTTTCGTTCTCTGATCATTCTGAGATCTCATTCTCAAATCATCGAAGTATATTTGTGAAAGTTCTTTTCTTATACATTCATTATAGTGAGACGTCGAAGTGAACAGCAGTGAAAAGAATCGTCTTTATAACGCGTGGCGAGGCCACTATATTAACGAGATCCAAGTCAAACTAGGTGAAGTTGAAACGGACCTTAGAAAGCTTCTACAAGTTTAGCTTCGAACAGTTAGCGGTCACCGATAAGCTAATTGTATTGTGCAGTGCTACATGCAGTTATAGAGAAAAGCTGAACAATTTCGACCGATTAGTTTAAAAGATATTAGCAGTTTTATACGACTGACAAAAGTGATTATCTCGCCACAAGAGAAGCACTTTTGTGTAGCCAGAATCAACGCAACGGCTGACGCTGCGAGTGGAATAGAAAGACTTCAGATTGCTTGGTTACACAACGATACCAGTATAATGGAGCAATTGAATACGGCAGTTTGTTCTTCTAACACTACAACCGAAGAGCAGATGGAAGGCTAAAAGGGCTTATTGCAATTGGGACATACTTCAACGGAGTAAGATAGCGACATGGAACTTCGCTAATTGCTATTCCACACAAGCGAACATGCGGTGAATACCATCTACACCCATGTTTCGTAATTAAAGGCTGAATACCATCGAACAGCCATAGAAACAAATTCATACTCTGAATATGAATAATTTCTTCGGAAATTTTTACAAAACTTCATGGCGATTGTCTACTGGAACTTCAGGGAATTTTTCAAGAGAGGTCAGGGATATCCCGACTCACAAAGAAGATTATTGCCGGAAGGATGTCTATTCGTCTTCGAGGAGCAGAGCGATTTCCGGAGAAGGAAGCAGTTCGATTCTCCGAGGGTGCTATTTCCTATTTCGAGGATGGAGCTCAGCTTTAACGTGGTGAAATGGATCCATCAGCAGTCTTCTTTGGGGAATTTTCCTCTGGAACGTCAATCGGCAGATAAGGTAGTCGTGAACGTTTATTGTATTTGAGTTTATTAATAATGTTTGAGCAACCATTTTTCCCATATTTTTATCCTCATGTTTTTTGCCCTATTTTCTTGTTGAGATTCTTATTCTCAGTACACCTTGATGAGTTTTGCATTTTTCGACGATTTATTAAGACATTGTTATGTCATGGGCATAGTTAATGATTTTGAATCAGTTGAGACTGATATTTAGAATATTCAGTAATTAATATTTTTTTTTGTAGTCACGATTTGACTGTAAGTTAATGATTTTTATGGCAGATTTAAATTCAGACAGCGTGTCACTTTATTAAAGTAATTCTACCCCAGTTTAATTACTTTGACCAATTTTCTGTCATCATCAAGAAGGAAGAACATTTAAATGATTTTAGAGCGTTAAAATCTCTTACGTTGTCGACGATCTTGGAAATACTAGTCGTTATTTGAATTGATTGCAACACAGACATTTATCGTCAGTTATGAATGAACATTGCATCATAGACACTTTTGTGAAAGAGTAACTTTAATAATGAATTATTGAATGCATTAAAGTCAAGTACTTTTGTTAGGAGTTTTTCTCAATTAGAGATTTATAGAACGATGTTTGCATTCCCCAGTCTAATTGGATTCTATTCGACTACTTTGCATTTTAGTCGCACTTTATTTGAAGATAGTATTTTCATACTACAATTTCTTTTAAGATGTTAATCTTAAATTTTGATAGACCAGACAGGGGTATATAAGCGTATTCACTATTAAATTTGTTTGTGATTGGCAAGTTTTGACTTCATTTCGGTTCATGAATGAAATCCACGAAGGTTAAATAAAAAACAGTTTTGAAACAATGAATGATTATAAAAAAAATTAAGTGGAACTATAAATGTATAATCGCTAGTGCAGCGCGTGTTGAAAGTCGCTGATGTAAATGCCCTTGAATATGAAGGAAGTTCCCACAGGAATAAATGTTAAAGAATTATTTGTGGAAGTTTTGTAAGTTATGTGGAAGTTTTTAATGCCATATAGATTAATATATGATGATTTTGGGCATATTTTTAATGCAGATTGTGCATTAACTTGTTAGCGAAGGATTTTCCGCTGGAGTAAGATTGTCATAGTTCGTTGAAAATTAATCAAGTGAGTTACTGTTAGAATTAACACGAGTTTTGAAAGAATTTGAGATAAGATTTTGAATGAAGGTTGCCGTCACAAATCATTATTAAAACCTTTATTAAACCAGATTGTGACATTAACATGTATAACTAACCTTCATTGGTCGATTATATTAAACACGATTATGAAAATTACCAACCGAATGAACATGTGGTTAATGTATTTCTTAAATTAATAATTTAAACAATTTAAATGTTAATATTGTAAATGATTGCTGTAAATATTTTTGAAAATAATGTAGAACGAGAGTGATGTTAAAGGCGTGCTTATAATATTTTTATTGTCTTTGACAAATATTATAAACAATTTCTAATTGTTATAAATAATTTATGTGATTTTGTTATAAACATTTAAGAGCTAATTAAACATTTGGATTGAACTTAACAAGTTTAAGAAATTAACATAATGATCCAATAGGATGTGAGCAAAGTACTTGAAAGATTTGCGTAAATATAATGTGAGTTGTCTTGTAGACATTTAAAAGTTTGAGAGAACAAGCTGTATTCTTACGTAACGTAGCATGTGAGAAGGGAGTGCATTTGACCAGTATGCAACAGGCTGGAGGGTAGCCCGCAGCTGTGCCAACATATGGTTCTCAGAGAGTGAGGTCGTACACACTCTGGCCTTGCGACTATAAATACCATTCTCATGTTTATTAAAAGGAAACCAAATGCTCTATATATGTCACACCCTGACGTCCTTTTCCAATCCAATAGTGTTATGAATATTACGTTATTTGGAGCTTTTGAGAGCTAAAATGTTCTATATCATGTTGTATGATAATTTTTGCAAGTCCTACTGGAGGACGTAGTCAGATTGACTTGGGCTACTGATAGCCACGTTGATTTTGTTGTGTTATCAAAATCATACCCTTTATTAGAAATAAAGCTTTTGTACAGTTCAAAGTTCTCGTCTTCGTTCTGGCTCATTTTTAAATGTCATGGTGGAGGTTATTGTGTGAACAGACTTTAGTGATCCTGTTGTCAACTCAAACCCCGAGATAATTAAGAGGTAAGTAACGGTAAGTATGAACCCCCGTCTATTTTGGTATGTTCCACAATGATTTCCTGTGAACTTCTGTGCTCTTATCCCGATAGTATCTGTCAGTGCCATTTTTATTGATGTAGCTTTGCCGGTGCGATTGATAATTGGCAATCCGATTGAGGGGGCGGATATCTGACAGCCTACTGTCCAGGTAAACGGGGACAGAAAGATTGGCGCAGTCAACGTGTGGGGCGAATTCGACAAAACTGGATCACCAGGTTGAACGCCAGAAAGAGTGGCAAACCTAAAACGTAGGGTTCGATTAGACTCAAATAAAGAGATTGATTCTTTGTTAGATGTCTAGGCCAATTGTAGTATTTAAGAGTGTGATTATATAGGAATTAAATGTTGTATTGTGTTAGGAAAATTACACTCAGAAAAGATCAGATCTTATACAACTTGAGAGAGGTTAAATAGGCTGGAAACTTAGAAAAATCGCCTATAATCTGGAATCTTATTTTATTTGACCGGCTTATGACATTTTAGTCATATTAAAGATAAAATTAAATTATTTGGACTGTAAATGTAAATTATTTGTGTTAGGATATTTTAAAATAAGCCAGAGAAATTTGAACATGTGCGTGAGTTTGTTTCAACATGAAGTATCGTCAAAGGTTAATTATAAGGTAGTTATAAGTTAGATTTAAGACAGAAAATTGATCAAAATTATATATGGTGAAAAGTGTTGCTCAAATGTTGTTATTTTGCTCTATTGATGTATGTCCCTACAGCAGTCCATTTTTGAATAATATTGTAATGGCAGATGAAAGTATGAGGTTGATGTTAGAAGAATTGAAAGCTAGCATGAATGAAAGTGCGAGGGAGATGTCTGCTAACATGAATAGAAGTATGAAGCAGATGTTGAATGAAAGTATAAAGGAGATGGAAGTTAGGAACACTAGTCGAATGGAGGAGAATGCTAGTAATTTGTCTGCTAATTTGAATGCAAGAATGGAGGAGAATGCTAGTAATTTGAAAGCTAGCATGGGTGAAAGTTTGAAGGGTATTCAAACTAGTGCTGCTAATTTGGAGGATAATATGTCGCGTTTACAGATTAATACCCTAGGAATTGAAAATACTGTAAGTGACATCCGCACAAATGTGTCTGATGTTAAAAATGATGTGTCTAAGGTACAGAAAGACCTTACAATGTTAAATCTAGATGTAGCTAATGTCCGAGGGGATATTTCTTGTGCTAGAGCCGAAGTAGTTGTTGTCAAAAACGATGTAGCGACTGTCCAAGACAAGGTCGAGGAAGTCCAAAAAGAAATTCAAAAAGCTAGAACTGATGTATCCAATGTTCAGGTAGATATTAATAACGTTCGTGCGGATATAACTGAGGTGCAAAGTGACATAACTAAGATTCAGGTAGAGGTCAACACAGTTTTCGTAGATATCACTAAAGTCCAAACTGATGTAAATAAAGTCATGGAAGAAATCGAAAACTCAAAAACTCTTTGTACGCGTAATATAAATGCATTAGCGACTAGGTTAGTCGATGAATCAGTTAGAACAACAACGTCTTTAGCAGAGTTGAAGTATGATGTAGAGGTCATGAGAACACAGGTATTAGACCACAATAGAGTATTAAAAGAGGATATCGAAGTAGACATAGCAGAAATGTTAACAGCAAACGTAGCGGTATGGAAAGACGAGTGGAATAAGTCAAGTGGGGAACATGTAACCCAAATTCAGGAAAGGATTGAAAGAAAACTTGCCAGTACGCAGATAGAAATTAACAATGAAGTAGTACAGATTAGGAAAGATTTAAGCGTCAGGATAAATTCGCTATCCGAAAAACAAGTTGACGATAGAACACAACTAGATCAGGATATGCAAACTTTAAAATCTACATTAGAGGATCAAATTCATAAAGTTGTCTCGGATGTAAATGAAACGACGAGTAAACTGAAAAATTTGAAGTTAGGAGAGGCTAGTTTAATGGAGAACTACAAAGAAGAGATAGTCAAGAAAGTCTTAACAGAAATCACCGACAAGGATACAGAAGGCTTAGCTTACGAATTGAATAGGAATTATACTAGAAGACATAACCTAGAGCCAGAAGAAAGAGACGTGACTCCTGAAGAACGTGTATCCAGATTCAGAGAGGAGGATGACGAGAGGAATATGGAACCTGAGTGGAACTATCGAGATAGTGGGAAAAACTATCCGGATTCATATCCGAGGAACGTGACGGTCATCAGGAATTTCGAAGACAAACCACAAAAATTCAGTAACACTGATAGTTTGACACCTATAGAGTATGTAAGGAATCTCAAAGATTATTTCATCGAAGCTCACATTCCCAGAGAGAGAGAGATGAAGATAGTAGAGAGATATCTGATTGGAGGACCTCTTGAATGGTTTCGCGCATTTAGATACACATTCAGTAACTTTGACGAGTTTGCAGAGGCATTAATCAAACGATTTTGGTCCATAGAAGCGCAGAATTCGTTAAGAGCGGAGGTGTATTCAAGAAAATACTCAGGTACTCTTCCAACGAGGTACGCTGATTTCTTTACGAGTCAGTTGTCCCGCTTGAGATTTTTGCAACCCCCATTGTCCACGGAGCAACTAATAGATGCGATTTCTCGTATGCTGCCAGTTGAGGTGAGGAGACTTATAATTTCGTCCAACATCAGGGATTTATCCAGCATGGATGAATTACTGAGAAGGTTAGACTACACAAGTCCAATGCCTAACGTAGTCCAGAAAGGTCAAAGGCAGGAATTTAAAGAAATCAATACGGTATACATGGACCAAGTCCAACAAACTGACAAGCCAGAGCAGGAGAAAACTGATAATGTAGGTCCTCACAGGAATAATCAGTTTAGAAATTACAGATCACAAGGTTACCGACCGTATCAACAGAGAAGAGGTTGGAACTACAACCGAGGAAACTACAATGGAAGAGGCAGATATTACAACAATAATGGGTATAACCGTAACTATAATAGGAATAACCAAAACCAAAATAGAAACCAGAATACTCAAGGTCAGGTTATGACACCTGATCAGTATCAGCAAATAGAGAAGGAAAGCCAGCAATACTTAAAAGAATTAAGGGATAAAGAAGCTGACAATCAAAAGAAAAGGCAGGATGTTGTAATCGATCCTGGACCTTCTACGAGCCAACAGAATTTTGAGGTCGGTAACACAAAAAAAAACGCCGATTTCTCAACGTCAGTGAGAACCTGTAAATACATTGCCACACCACACCTGATTACGATTAATGAGATATACGAAGTTACCGATGAAGATTTACTAGAAGAGAGGGGTATTGTTAAAGAGGAAAGACCATGTGCCTTACCTATTATTGCTGTACGGATAGATGGACAGCAGTACAAAGCCCTGATGGACACTGGTGCTATTATTTCCATCATTTCAGAGGAATGTTATCAAAGTCTGCTAAGAGGAGAGAACATGACAGTTCTACCTGTTTCTACCGTCAAAGTGAGAGGGATATTCCAAGATAAGGCAGTGAAATGCAAGATTCAAGTGTTATTGAACTTTGAGATCAATGGAAGGAATTATGAACAGATCTTCATTGTGGTGAGCAAGATCAATTTTGATATGGTGCTTGGAATCGATTTTATATCGAAGGTCGGAGCTATTATTGACATGAAGAACAGAAGTATTAGCTTTAATGATGGGTACATAATCACAGAAGAGATAGAAGAACAGGACGTGAAAAACAGTCTGGAAATAGACCTTAGGGAAGAAATTTTGAATACAATAATTAATGAAGTGGAAAACTTAGAAGAAATACCCAGTAGAAAAACTGAAGGATTTGAAGAAATTCAGGGGGAATTTGAGGATCTGATAAAGGAATTCCAAGATATTTTCGATGAAAAGCCTGGATTGATTAAGGATTATAAGTACAAGATAAGGCTGACAGATGAAACCCCTTACCAGAAGAGAATATACCCCATTCCTGAGAAATACTATCAAGAAGTACGAGGGTTAATCAGAAAAATGGAGGTAGACGGGATTATTAGAAAACAGGCGTCGTCTTATATAAACCCCATCACAGTAGTGAAGAAAAGTAATGGTCAGATACGTCTTTGTCTCGATGCCAGGACCATCAACTTGAAGATTCTTCCAGAAAACGACAGACCACCCAAGATTAGAGATCTGCTTCGGAAATTCAAAGGGAGAGCTTGTTTCAGCGTTCTTGACTTGACGTCTTCATTTTATCAAGTTCAACTAGAAGAGGATAGTATGCAGTACACTGGATTCCTATTTGACCAGACGTCATGGGTCTTTGCCAGAATGCCTTTTGGAATGGTTAACAGTGGACCAGCACTTATTCGAGCACTTGATAGTAAGCTCACTGACGAAGTGAAAGAAAATGTAATCTGCTACATTGACGATTTAATCGTATCTTCACCCAGTGCCGCAGAACATTTAGTGCACTTGAGAAAGTTGTTCGAGAATTTAAGGGAGGCCAATATCAAGGTGAACTTTGGAAAATGTCAATTTTTGAAGGAGATAAATTATTTGGGGCATACTATTGATAAAGATGGATATCATCCAAACATGAAAAAAGTAGATGCGATCACGAGATTTCCAAAGCCAACTAAGGTAAAACAAGTCAGAGAATTTGTAGGTGCATGCCAATTTATTAGCAGCCACTGTCCAAGATACTCGGAAATTATGGCTCCTCTGTATGACTTACTCAAGAAGAACAACAGATGGAAATGGAGTACCGCTGTAGACGAGGCTTTTGAGAAAGCAAAAGAGATGCTCAAAATTAATGTGAAACTGGAGTACCCAGACTTTGAGAAGGTGTTCTTTATTGAGTCTGATGCATCAAGAATAGGCATTAGTGCAGTCTTATACCAGAAAGACGAGGCAGGCAACAAGCACTACATTGCGTTCACTAGTCGGAAGTTGAAAAAGCACGAGGAAAACTACTTCACGACAGAGCTTGAAGCGTTAGCTTTTGTGACAGCTTTACAAGCCTGGAAGAAAATCCTGCTGGGACATAAGGTCATCATTATTACTGACCATAAAGCACTACAGTTTATGTTGCAAACTGACATGTCAAGTGATAGATTGACACGTTGGGCTTTGTTCACCCAACAGTTTAACGCTACTATCGTCCACCAGCCTGGGAAAGATAACTTACTGGCTGATGCTCTATCACGTAACCCTATTAAAAATGTGCAGATACACCATGTACAATTGGAGCAAGAAGATGAAGAAACCGTTAGGAGGTTAGCCCGAATCGGTGTGTCACAGAAGAGACACGCTCCAATAAGGAAAATGTACAGGTTCCTCAAGGGTTACATGGACAATACGGATGTTGACTATGAAGCTACACGGAGAAATTCACGACACTTTGTCTTGAGTGGAGACATTGTATGCAAGTATGCTGACCCTGCGCATACAAAACTTCGAATAGTCGTGCCACCTAAACTTGTTGTCAATTTAGTGTGGGTAGCTCATCACGCAACTGGACATGCCGGTTTAGATAAAACTCTTAATACACTTAAAGAGAGATTTATCTGGACTAACATGCGTTCCAGTATTGCCAAGGTCATTAGATCCTGTGACAAATGTCAAAGAGCAAAGTATGCTTCTGCTTTATTAAAGGGAAAACCGAAGGCGATGATTCCTTCTAAGCCAAACGAACTCATGGCGACGGATATATTTGGCCCCTGTCCGAAGGGATACCAGGGTAACCAATACTTGTTGGTGACCGTGGATGTTTTCTCAAAATTTGTTACAATGAGTCCCATGCAGAAAGCTAACACGAGGAACGTAGTAAGCAGACTGGAAAATGCTGTATTTCCTAAAGCTGGTATACCGGAATATCTACTGTCAGATCATGGAACGCAGTTTACGTCCGTGGAATTTGCAGCGGATATGGAAAGGCTTGGCATTAAGCACTTATTTTCAAGCGTGCGTTACCCTGAATCGAATTCCTCAGAAAGATATATGGCTGAATTTTCGAAATTCTGTCGAATTTTCTGTCCAAATGATCATTCTGGTTGGGTGAGATTTGTACCCCTTATTGAGGAATGTCTGAACTCTACAGTGCAGGAGAGCACAGGAGAAGTGCCAATGCGACTTCATCTAGGAAGAAACCCAGAAAGGCCGTGGGATAATCTTTTCAACCACATACCGAGAGATCCCGACATAGGAAGGCAGCAGAGGATTGACAAGGCAAAGGAACAACTCCAGAAAGCAGCAGAGAAACGATTGAAAAGAGTAGCTGGAAAACGTTTTGGTACACCTTTTCAAGTTGGAAATCTTGTATTATTACGCAGACCTGTCAAGGCTGATATGTCCAAGAAAATCTACCCCAAATTTGGATTAGTGTTCCTGGGGCCATTTAGGATTACGAACGCTTATGGAAACAACTGTTATGAACTCTACGATGATGAGAATAATGTCGTTTACGGCAAGTTCAATGCTGGAAATTTAAAAAGATACTATCCTAGAGTAAGCCAGTAATAATTCAATTTCGTGTTCAAGAGAGTGGAGATACTTGTAACATTGAGTTTAAAAACAATTTGCAACTGTTTTTAAAAACGTGGTGAGAGGAGAATGCCCCCGTAATTGAATTATATAGAGACCACGGTGGCTATATTTGAAATTATAAGGAAAGTTATGGCTGTCATAGTTATGACGTGGGTAGTCATGACGTAAGCACGGATGACGTAAATGTTATGCCAGCAGGCTACTTGAGCTGAGATTCTCAGTGACGTCAGCATTTAGTCGAGAATGTTCCAAGATTTACGACGCAGTCGCAGGAAACGAGGAATTCTGCTGAGGAAGAAACTATGCTATTGGAGGAGAGGCATGAACCAATGAACGATAGTTTAAAGGAAGACGGAGATTGCTGAAACTATGGTATTTTTATTACTTTTGGAATGCAGAATTGTGGAAATCCATTTGCAGTAAAAGCATTGATTTGGAATTTTGGTGAAATTTATTTTCAGTTTTTGAATTTTGAAAATCCGTCATGTATTAACGAAGTTGGAAGTTTTAGCGATGACGTAGTATCACGCTTTGGAAGGGATGGAAACGCCCCTCGTGAAGTTAATAAAAGGGCTTGCGCAGAAGAGAGGAGTCTCTTTCGTTCTCTGATCATTCTGAGATCTCATTCTCAAATCATCGAAGTATATTTGTGAAAGTTCTTTTCTTATACATTCATTATAGTGAGACGTCGAAGTGAACAGCAGTGAAAAGAATCGTCTTTATAACGCGTGGCGAGGCCACTATATTAACGAGATCCAAGTCAAACTAGGTGAAGTTGAAACGGACCTTAGAAAGCTTCTACAAGTTTAGCTTCGAACAGTTAGCGGTCACCGATAAGCTAATTGTATTGTGCAGTGCTACATGCAGTTATAGAGAAAAGCTGAACAATTTCGACCGATTAGTTTAAAAGATATTAGCAGTTTTATACGACTGACAAAAGTGATTATCTCGCCACAAGAGAAGCACTTTTGTATAGCCAGAATCAACGCAACGGCTGACGCTGCGAGTGGAATAGAAAGCCTTCAGATTGCTTGGTTACACAACGATACCAGTATAATGGATCAATTGAATACGGCAGTTTGTTCTTCTAACACTACAACCGAAGAGCAGATGGAAGGCTAAAAGGGCTTATTGCAATTGGGACATACTTCAACGGAGTAAGATAGCGACATGGAACTTCGCTAATTGCTATTCCACACAAGCGAACATGCGGTGAATACCATCTACACCCATGTTTCGTAATTAAAGGCTGAATACCATCGAACAGCCATAGAAACAAATTCATACTCTGAATATGAATAATTTCTTCGGAAATTTTTACAAAACTTCATGGCGATTGTCTACTGGAACTTCAGGGAATTTTTCAAGAGAGGTCAGGGATATCCCGACTCACAAAGAAGATTATTGCCGGAAGGATGTCTATTCGTCTTCGAGGAGCAGAGCGATTTCCGGAGAAGGAAGCAGTTCGATTCTCCGAGGGTGCTATTTCCTATTTCGAGGATGGAGCTCAGCTTTAACGTGGTGAAATGGATCCATCAGCAGTCTTCTTTGGGGAATTTTCCTCTGGAACGTCAATCGGCAGATAAGGTAGTCGTGAACGTTTATTGTATTTGAGTTTATTAATAATGTTTGAGCAACCATTTTTCCCATATTTTTATCCTCATGTTTTTTGCCCTATTTTCTTGTTGAGATTCTTATTCTCAGTACACCTTGATGAGTTTTGCATTTTTCGACGATTTATTAAGACATTGTTATGTCATGGGCATAGTTAATGATTTTGAATCAGTTGAGACTGATATTTAGAATATTCAGTAATTAATATTTTTTTTTGTAGTCACGATTTGACTGTAAGTTAATGATTTTTATGGCAGATTTAAATTCAGACAGCGTGTCACTTTATTAAAGTAATTCTACCCCAGTTTAATTACTTTGACCAATTTTCTGTCATCATCAAGAAGGAAGAACATTTAAATGATTTTAGAGCGTTAAAATCTCTTACGTTGTCGACGATCTTGGAAATACTAGTCGTTATTTGAATTGATTGAAACACAGACATTTATCGTCAGTTATGAATGAACATTGCATCATAGACACTTTTGTGAAAGAGTAACTTTAATAATGAATTATTGAATGCATTAAAGTCAAGTACTTTTGTTAGGAGTTTTTCTCAATTAGAGATTTATAGAACGATGTTTGCATTCCCCAGTCTAATTGGATTCTATTCGACTACTTTGCATTTTAGTCGCACTTTATTTGAAGATAGTATTTTCATACTACAATTTCTTTTAAGATGTTAATCTTAAATTTTGATAGACCAGACAGGCGTATATAAGCGTATTCACTATTAAATTTGTTTGTGATTGGCAAGTTTTGACTTCATTTCGGTTCATGAATGAAATCCACGAAGGTTAAATAAAAAACAGTTTTGAAACAATGAATGATTATAAAAAAAAATAAGTTGAACTATAAATGTATAATCGCTAGTGCAGCGCGTGTTGAAAGTCGCTGATGTAAATGCCCTTGAATATGAAGGAAGTTCCCACAGGAATAAATGTTAAAGAATTATTTGTGGAAGTTTTGTAAGTTATGTGGAAGTTTTTAATGCCATATAGATTAATATATGATGATTTTGGGCATATTTTTAATGCAGATTGTGCATTAACTTGTTAGCGAAGGATTTTCCGCTGGAGTAAGATTGTCATAGTTCGTTGAAAATTAATCAAGTGAGTTACTGTTAGAATTAACACGAGTTTTGAAAGAATTTGAGATAAGATTTTGAATGAAGGTTGCCGTCACAAATCATTATTAAAACCTTTATTAAACCAGATTGTGACATTAACATGTATAACTAACCTTCATTGGTCGATTATATTAAACACGATTATGAAAATTACCAACCGAATGAACATGTGGTTAATGTATTTCTTAAATTAATAATTTAAACAATTTAAATGTTAATATTGTAAATGATTGCTGTAAATATTTTTGAAAATAATGTAGAACGAGAGTGATGTTAAAGGCGTGCTTATAATATTTTTATTGTCTTTGACAAATATTATAAACAATTTCTAATTGTTATAAATAATTTATGTGATTTTGTTATAAACATTTAAGAGCTAATTAAACATTTGGATTGAACTTAACAAGTTTAAGAAATTAACATAATGATCCAATAGGATGTGAGCAAAGTACTTGAAAGATTTGCGTAAATATAATGTGAGTTGTCTTGTAGACATTTAAAAGTTTGAGAGAACAAGCTGTATTCTTACGTAACGTAGCATGTGAGAAGGGAGTGCATTTGACCAGTATGCAACAGGCTGGAGGGTAGCCCGCAGCTGTGCCAACATATGGTTCTCAGAGAGTGAGGTCGTACACACTCTGGCCTTGCGACTATAAATACCATTCTCATGTTTATTAAAAGGAAACCAAATGCTCTATATATGTCACACCCTGACGTCCTTTTCCAATCCAATAGTGTTATGAATATTACGTTATTTGGAGCTTTTGAGAGCTAAAATGTTCTATATCATGTTGTATGATAATTTTTGCAAGTCCTACTGGAGGACGTAGTCAGATTGACTTGGGCTACTGATAGCCACGTTGATTTTGTTGTGTTATCAAAATCATACCCTTTATTAGAAATAAAGCTTTTGTACAGTTCAAAGTTCTCGTCTTCGTTCTGGCTCATTTTTAAATGTCATGGTGGAGGTTATTGTGTGAACAGACTTTAGTGATCCTGTTGTCAACTCAAACCCCGAGATAATTAAGAGGTAAGTAACGGTAAGTATGAACCCCCGTCTATTTTGGTATGTTCCACAATGATTTCCTGTGAACTTCTGTGCTCTTATCTCGATAGTATCTGTCAGTGCCATTTTTATTGATGTAGCTTTGCCGGTGCGATTGATAATTGGCAATCCGATTGAGGGGGCGGATATCTGACAGCCTACTGTCCAGGTAAACGGGGACAGAACCATCCCGGCATTTGCCCGAAGACGAAGTGGGAAACCACGGAAAACCACTTCGAGGATGGCTGAGGTGGGAATCGGACCCCCTCTACTCATTTGGGCCACCCGAGGCTGAGTAGACCCCGTTCCAGCCCTCATACCACTTTTCAAATTTCGTGGCAGAGCCGGGAATCGAACCCAGGACCTCCGGGGCGGCAGCTAACCGTGCTGGCCACTACGCTGCGGAGGCGACAATGTCGATATTACCAACTTAATGTCGTCATTATTCTAGACAGGTTTATATAGATTGTCATGAATCTTAAATTTTAAGGAAAGTAGGCTCTTTAGTTCGTCACGGAACTTCTTGTTTCATTAACATGTCGCAATCAGGAGGACATCGCCGAAATCATCCCCTCGGTACCCACTTGTTCACAATCTGAAAAGAAAATCCACAGCCTGCTTCCAGTCTCCGACCGGGTCAGGAATGGAATGAATGAAGCCCCCATCTAGCGGTGAGGATATGGACTGTGCCGGCTGCCGAGGCCTGTCGCACTCCTCTGGGGCAATGATTAAATGAATGACAGATGAAATGAAATGATAGTGGAGAGTGTTTCTGGAATGAAATTTTGACAGGGAAAACCGGAGTACCCGGAGAAAAACCTGTCTGCCTCCGTTTTGTCCATCACAAATCTCACATGGAGTGACCGGGATTTGAACCACGGACCCAGCGGTGAGAGGCCGGCGTGCTGCCGCCTAAGCCACGGAGGCTCTGTTCACAATCTGAACGGTTCGCAATTAGGAGGCACCACCGAAATCACCCCCTCAGGTACCCACTTGTCCGCAATCTGAAGTGTTTGCAATGAGGATGACACCACCGAAATCATCTTCTCAGGTACCCACTTGTCAACAATCTGAACTGTTCGCAATTAGGAGGACGCCACCGAAATCGTCCCCTCAGGTACCCACTTATCCGCAATCTGAAGTGATCGCAATGAGGATGACACCACGGAAATCTTCCCCTCAGGTACCCACTTGTCAACAATCTGAACTGTTCGGAATTAGGAGGACACCACCGAATTCATCCCCTCAAGTACCCACTTATCCGCAATCTGAAGTATTCGCAATCAGAAGGATACCACCGAAATCATCCCCTCTGGTACCCACTTGTCCGCAGGCTGGACTATTCGTAATCAGGACACCACCAAAAGTATCCTCTCAGGTACCTACTTGTCCACAATCAGGAGGACACCACCAAAAGCATCCCCTCAGGTACCTACTTGTCCGCAATTAGGAGGATACCACCAAAAGCATCCCCTCAGGTACCCACTTGTCGGCAATCTGGACTGTTTGTAATCAGGAGGGCACTATTGACAATATCTGATTTTGGCTAATAACCACAGATTTCAAAATTGTAGACTGCTATACCCCCACTCTCTCTCACACAGTATTAAGATCTTGTACATTATAGAGGTTTGCCTTTAAGGGAGACTTGGTCTTGTACCATTGTGAATGCAGTGCACCTACCTGGACGTGAAGCGAAGGCTGGAGAAGTGAGCACTAACACCTGCACACCACACGCGACTGAGGCGAGCCTCTGGCTGTCAGACAGCACGCCTGCTGCCCGCCCCTCCCGTCTCGCCCCGTCCACCCCCACGATCACCCCATCAGCTGCGCGACCAGCCAACAAAAACAGGCCCAGGTGATTGAGAACACCTACAGGAGCACTGAATCATAATACCACGTCTTAAGAAGACAAGAGAAGCAAGGTGGCTGCTCGATATTGTGATTTCAATTTCAGTATCACAAGTAGCCTATTCAGGAGGCCAACAGCGTGAACAAGTTATGTGAAGGAAGGATGCTTGTAGTTATACGTGACTGTTTATCTAGCAATCACGGGAACTCCATTCTTACGTGGAATCCGAACCACAGAACGTGATATTTCATTTCGAAAACCCCACCAGGAATCGAACCCAAACTTCGCCACTCACTTTGTCAAAAGTAATGTTGTGACGTCGTTTGAATCAGCCAATGCCCCTACTGCTGCACAAAAATTCTTCATATTTTAATATATTGAAAAAATCTTCTACTTTCATCATTAGGAAAAGGAAGCTTGTAGTTTAACGTGACCGTTAATCTTGAGATCATGAGCCACGGGACCTCCTTTTTACGTGGAATCCGAACCACAGGACATGGCATTTCACTTCGAAAATCTCACATGCATTGACCGGGAATCGAACCCGGACCGCCTTGGTGAGAGGCATACAGCTAGACCGCTGAGCCACCACGCCCCCTTTCATCATTAGGAGATGACAACTAAGGAAATACAGTATAATAGTAACTTCTCTGTTGCTGTAGCGCTTCATCCACGTCGTTCTGTTCGGGTTTTCGCAGCTGCTTAGTGTTCTATCCATTCTCTCCATATGCAGCAACAAGATTTATCCTTGCTCTTCCAAATCGTTTGGAATGTGGAATTAAATTGACGACACACGTAATTTTTAACCTTTTTTTCATTTATGAAAACATACTCTAGGATTATGTGATCAACTTTTGTCCGTGTGTGCGTGTGTGTCCCCAATAAAATCTAAACGGCAGGAACGATTTCAATGAAACTTGGTAAGGACATAGTACTATTTTGTTCAACCCCGACAGTGCCCTTCAAATTTTAATACGTCTCACCAATTCAACATGGTGGCTGTGCGAAATATTTCACCAGCATTCTATATCTCCGAAACGACTTATGATATCACCCTGAAATTTTGTACGGTGATAAAGGGCACTACTAGAAGTTCACCTATGTGGCTATCAGAAACCTATTAAGTACAAAACGAACATGGCGGCCAAGCGAAGTTAAAGCATTTAAATAGACTTTTCTCGCGATTTAACCATCCGAGCGCACTGAAGTATGGTGCAGAAAATGTTTATACACATTGTAATACACTGACATCTAATTTAGTTCAATTGTTTACATAACCTCAATAAGGCGGCTGTGCAAAATTGTAAAATTATGTTATTATTTGTTGTGTCCTAATCATGCGATCGAATTCAACGTTTGAATACTCAACCTACGCAATAATCGTCCTCTAATAGTAGGCTACATAACTCTATGGCCTCCATATATAAAACTCCAACATGGTGACCATCCGTCGGTTCTCAATATCTACGAATTTATTACAGTAATCAAACTGAAATTTTGTATGTTGATAAAGGCAATTAACAAAAGTAGGATATATGAAAATAGGCTGTTTAGTTCTTCACGGATCTACTTGTTTTCATTCAATTCTAATATGCATGCACTTCGTAAAAAAAACTTCTATGGAAACTGACTTCAGGTACGTACTGTAGAATGCACACGGATTAAAATGAGGCGGGAAATTCACAGTATAGACCTTGGCTTTGAAGCAGGCCTGGTGCCTTCCAGGAGGAGGTAATGTGCACTAATGACATAAGGTAAGGGAAAAGAATTTGCCAGGTTGCCGGATTTCAAGAACAGATTTCCTTGTAGAGTACGTTGGTTATTGGAAAATCTTATAGCAAAATGAGGTTGGAAATGACGCTATATCCGAGGTACACGCACAAACGGTTGTCGTATTAAGCGAGGCTGAGAAATATAGTTGAACCTGGTTACAAGAAAGTTGAAGTGGAAAGTGCTATTCTTTCTCATATAGAGGTTTTCGTTATAACCAGGTTGTCTTACACCCAAGTTAATTCAAGTCACTTTCTTGTATGGAGGTTGTAAGCCAGTTACATACTGTACATACTGTAGCTGAATACTGCAAGTAAAAATAATGGTCTTTAATACAGTACATACAGTAATACAGTATACTGTATGCATACAGTGACCTCCCACTTATAAGTTTCTCAATCAATTTCAGTTTATCGCTTGAAGAAAACTGTTTCCACTTTGTATACATTGTAATGATACCGTAGCGCGTTTATTCCTAAAGTCGATTCGCCGAGTCGAGACAGTGCCTCTGGCTACCCAGACAGGGAAACATGCCCAGTTCACGTCATCGGCTCTGTCGGACAGTGGTAGCCAAGAATCTCCGAGATCATTAGTCATGCTCATACCGTAGCTCTAGAAAAGACAAGACGTGCTGCACTTAGTGCTGTGCTGCACTGTGTACTGTTGCCTGGCATAAGCAGTTGAGAACTTATTCATTAAATAAATAAATAAATAAATACACAAACGAACAATAAATAAACGGCGCTGTAGCATGAAACCGATAGGTCAGGCCGCTTCACATGTAGACTATACACAGCACTGAAGTTGGCGTACGTTCAACAGGCACAGCTCTATGCACTCCTTGCGGGCAGCCCTGCAATCACGTGTACAACTGTGTTTACTTCCACTATCTCGACTCTGTGAACAGGCTTTAAAAACAGACTGAACTCTGACAACAGAAACAATCCAGTACAGTAAATTAGGTATGGATAATACAGTACAGTACAGAACGTAGTCTGATGCAGAGAGTACACAGGGAAAACAACAGGAAAAAAGAGGCACCACTTTCTTATGTAGAGGTCATGAACCTACTTTCTTTCCTATACAGATGTAAAAGAGTCCAACACAACTTTCTTATACAGAGGTACAAACGTTTCTTGTATAGAGTTTTTCACCGTACAAATGACGGAACCACGAAATTTCTTTCCAATACAGAGGTTTTTCTTATACAGAGGTTCATTATAACCAGGTTTGACTGTATATACATTATGAGTAGGACTCGGATGTTTAGAAAAAATCGATTTTTTTTTCTTCGCCTCTATTTTCATGCCCGATTGATGCAAATCAAGTGCTTATCGTCACAATACAGTGGTTTTTATTTGTCATATAAATGAATATTTTGAACATTTTTACCATTAGGTCATATTTTGAGCATTTTATTTTTTGTAAGATCGTCATATTTCGGTAGTTTGACGGCAGCTGTAGTTGTGCAATCATCCTCAACTTACCGAACGGGAACTAGTGTTTACAGAAATAGACTGTAAATAACCGCTTTAACATGAATATTCAGAAAAATAATATGAAAATAGGAATACATAATTAAGTTTACAGTTTAATCTCGAGGGGATTGTTGCTTGGATTTATAATTTACAAAACCGGCCATATTTAAATCAGTCATCCTTAGGTGATATTTTGTCATTTTTGAGTCAAATTTCGTCATTTTTAAGGTCATATTTGCTTGCATATTCGGGCTATTTGTAGGTCTTAAACATTCGAGCCCTAGGTATGATCATTACATTTGCACCACAGAAAACATGGCGTTATAGCCGAGTCGTCGCTGAAACCGATGCGATGATGTTATAATAAAGTTCAACAGTAAGTGCATATGAATAATTTTAGAATGTGGTTATTTTATTACGGGTGTATGCATTGTTTGGTGGATAAAAGCCTAAGCATTGAGGAAAATTCTCAAAAATATAATAATATCTAGTAAGGACACACACCAAGGTTTTCAAAAGCCGAAGTGAGCGAAGTAATGTTAGAATTCCAGCATCAGACGCGTTTTGCCGCTAAGCAAACCGACCACATCTAATAGACGCGACTCCCAATTACCAGTGATTTACACGTTTAGTTAAGCTAATGAGCTAGACTTTACCAGCATGAGTCGCCGAGCGTGACTGCCACGTGGGGTGGTCGCCCCAAAGTGGCATTTGGGCCGGGTTAAGTCGGACTGGAAAACACAAAGATTTTCGCGCTACCAAGATACAGAAAAATCGATTGCAATTGGTTTGGAAAAATATTGTCTTTGAATCACGTATTTTTATATTAATGAACTGTGATTCTGAATTAAATAATTTTAGTTTTGTAGGAGATCGTAATGGGTCCTCGTTAAAGTTGGTTTGGAAAATTGTAGGTTAGGTTTGATTAGCGCTCTATTATTTCCAACATTCGTCGCCTGGTTCTGGTTGCGGTGTCATCCAGTAGCCAAGTTTACAGCTAGGTGTCGTTGACGGTAGCAGTTGGTAGCAAAAGTAGGAACTACTTGAAATTGATGGTCTGCTGCCCTTACCTGAATTACAGATAACTCACACTAATACAGCCATCACAATTAACACCGGTTATCAGGCAGATTCTACACACACCCGAAGTTGACCGCGTTGTCGCAGCCCCTAAACTGGGGAATCAACCAATTTCGTCCACCCCACCGATCGGATTGTAATAGCCAGAGGATACTCTGGGAAGGTCAATTTATGCGATGCTAGTAAAATAAATCGGATCAAATTAACATTAAGCCTCTATTTAAAGCAGTCCATCTCTTTGTGTAGTGGCTAGTATTCTTAGCTGTCGCCACCGAGTCCGAGGTTCGATTCCCAGTTCTGCCAAGAAATTTAGTCCTGGTCTGAGGGCTGAAACGGGGTACACTCAGCATCGTGAGGTAAAACTGCGAAGAGGTGGGTTCGATTCCCACGTCAATCAACCTGAAAGTGGTTTTCCCACTCTACTCCAGACGTACAGTGGTCTGCCATACTCAGAAAGAAAATTAAGTATTTGGTAACTTGTTGGCCAGAAAAAATATATTTCCGGTAAATGTTAGTGCATTTTCTTAGAAGGTATATCTTCACACAAGCCTTAATATATTGACGACTAATTCAATGGAATTTTATGAGAACTTAAAATGACGGCTGTGCAAACATTTTAAAATTGGTATTTCTACCAACCTACCTTGATTAGGACACGAGAAATAAAAACGAGATTTTAAAAATTTTTCACAGCCGCCAATTTAAGTTCCCATAAAATTCCATTGAATTAGTCATCAATAAAGGCTTGTGTCAAGATATAGTCTACCGTGCTAAGAAAATGCACTAACATTTTCCGCATATATACTTTTTGTGGCCAAAAAATTACCTAATACTTTATTTCCTTTCTGAGTATAATAATATGCCAGACCACTGTACATCGGGATGCTACATAACTTAAAGCCACGCCCACTTCCTACCCAAATCCTCCTTCAACAACAAATATACACACTAGTACAGACATCACAGTGACTCCCGTTAACTTCTTACTGTAACGAGTTACTGATATGAAAGCTGTCAACACTATTTTGTTTATGCCCTTTTGTATTTAACGTTCTTATTTAAATGAACTTTTGTATGATGATGATAATTGTTGTTTTAAGGAGCCCAACATCGAGGTTATCGGCCCCTAATGGTTTGGGTGATGGTGAAAATGAAAAAAGATGCCATGAAACCTACAACTAACACTAACTACTGACTTAACAACTAACTTACTAGAAGAAGAAATGTAAAATAACATTAAGTATAGGCTAAAGGGAAAATAACAGACCGGGAAAAGAAGTACCCTCGAAGAATGAGGACTGAGGGACTCGGTAATACGTAGAGCCTTCAAAGGCAGATAGGAAAGGGAAATACAATGGAAAAGAGGGAGTAACCAGACCCAGCTCAGGAATCCCTCGGGTTCGCCAACTCCCAAATTCACCAGCTCTGAGTCCTTGAGGGTGTAGCATTATCCAGGGTGCACCATAAGTGGTGGGGCTACAAACACCCTGCCTCTTTTAGGGCCCTGAGCAGAAGGCAGGAGATACCATGAAAAGAAAAACAAGAAGTCTGACTCCTCGAAGAATCAATGCATCAGGAAAGATGGGACAAGGTTCAATTAAGGCGGCAAAATGAAAGACTCCCTAGGTCTAGGGTACACTAATACCGTCGGGGTAGAAAAAGAACAGCAGTTGACCAACGGAGGTCAACAGAAAGGAGCCCGACACAAGAAAGTGGAAGCAATGCCGGACTCATTTGGGATCCCGTGGTCACCAACCCACTTGTTGTGAGCGCCTGGGGGATGATCATTTATAATGTGGTTAGTTAGGTTAATACACTACTACTACATACACTATGGTTATATTTCGTCAGGCTGAGCAGTGACGTAGTCACCACTGTGGCTTTCGCTGGCTCTCATTTCTTCCTTTGGCTTCGAATTAGTATGCAAGCGTTGCTCTCTCGTCTCATTCCAAACACACGTATCTCTTGCTTCTAAAAGTAATGTCTGTCACCTTTTCCCCCCATTCACAGGAACAGCTCAAAGGAGACAACAATTTTCTTGGAAACTTCGTTAATGTCTCCGTAAACAGCAGCATTACTTTTAAGGTCTGGTAACTCGTTTCAGGGAGACGTTTTTACACAAATGTTTCCAGAAAGTCTACTTCTTGATGAAGGGTGATAACCGGGAAATTAGTGGTGCAAATAGAATATGTCTTTCTCTTCCGAAATTCGCTTTTCACATGCGAGGCTCTTTATGTAGTAGTCTTGTTAATTTATTGAAACGCACTTTATAAATGAATATACGTATCTTTGGAGGGGCTTAAAGGGCTTAAGTCAAAAAAAATCTTTTTTTGTTTTTAAGACTCAGAAAAATTAGCTCTGTCATGTGGTATAAAGGGCGTAAGTTAATTCAAATTAGAAGTCAGTGTTTTAGACCCTGGTGTAAAAGACTTAAGACACTATTCAAATGGCACAAAGGTCTTAAGTCCGAATTGGTTAACAAACTTACATTATAAGTCATCGATTCTGCAATTCAACCACAACCTGACGATATGACACAGTAGAAAAATAATATGAAATATCAGTCATATTATGGGACCTCATAGTCAAATATCAGAATTTTGCAGCTTGTTTTGAACATTGTTTTGCTTCTCCTGAAAAGTTCAGTTTTTTGACATAAACCCTTTGGAAACATACACCTTAGCGTTATACGGTATATAATTAGTAGTGGACCCGTGCGAGAACTCTCGCATAATGGGTTGTGTGCGCCCCATGCGTACAGACTACTCGCCCGGCTATGCGGGCTGTACGCGACACAGTTCTGCCAGCGGCTATCGTCTTGTTTACTTGTTTAAAAGCACTTTATAAACAAATAAATATATTTCCGTTGACTTTTCAAGAAACGCAAGATTTTTCCTGTACTATTGAGACGATTTGGAAGATTTTGGTACAAACCACACCTTCTAACTCCCTCTGGTTTAGGAGCTTGAGTTTTGTGAAACATACATCTTAGCGTATTATATAATGAGATTATGCGTTTGACCCTCTAAGGAGCACGAAGACCCATTAGTTAGCATTGATCCGCTTGTTCTTTTCATCTTGCCAAAACTTCCTCACCCCTTCGCTATGTGCCTCTCTTCTTTCTTGTGTGCTTGCATCTTTGAGTTTCGAATTTCTTGCCGTCGCGAACTTAGGTAGAAACTTATATGAGTTTATTCTCTGTCCATATGCAGTCGGTGTATGTTAGGCTACCTAGGTTATCGGCCCCTATTGATATCTCTGAGAATTAAAATTGAATAGAAAAATGGAAACTACTTACTACTTCAACAATTAACTTACAGTACATCTAATCTAATTTACTTACTATATTGTTTTTTTTTATACATCGAGTTGAGTCTCTACGGACTGCGTGGTAACAACCAACATCACTTTAGTGTTTAGGTCTTGCTCTAGTTCCGGCTTTGACTTCCTGCCAGTATCTTCTGACCCCTGTTTATGTTCTTCGGACAAAGGTCCTCTCCGTCTTCCGGAAGTTGATACCATTTTAAAACGTTGGTAGTTGTTCTAAATGTGTTCCTGTAAGGAATTTCTCGGTATAGAAATTATTATTTATTATTATTATTATTATTTTATTATTACTATTATTATTATTATTATTAATAGGTCCAGTCAAACATAAACGGAACCGCTTGTACACACGGTTTGTGGTACTGATGTTCATTATCTATATTAGGCATTCTCAACCTGGTGCTCTTTAAATGAAATTTGGTGTTCTCGTCATACGAGCCAAAAAGTGCTCGCAGGCACAAGCTCTCCTGAGATTAATTCTTTAATTCAAATTCTGTTGAACGAGCTGGAATAAAAGTGTTTTCATTACAAGTTTTGACTGAGAGAATTTTTTTTTCGTTTTGTGAAGTAGTATTTTATATCTACAGTAAATATAATTGGACATCCCTATTTTATGGGTAACACAAAAGATGCTGATTTGTATCGACTGTCCACACGTAAATGTATCTTATTTGCATAAGTCATGCAAGAAGTTGTAGCATACCTGTTGAGTGGTGAATTCCTAGCTACTTCAGCACTTCAGAGGGACCGAGAGATAGGAGAAGGAAAGAGAGACGCATTCTTGTTGCTTTATTATTATTTATGTTCGACGATGTCGAAATGTAAATATTACTGTTATGTCAGGAAACAGTGTAATAATGTGGGTCATTATAACACTGTTTTTCATTATGAAACAGTTTCTCCCACCAATCAGAGCTCAAGAAACAGTTGCGTGACCAATTAGGTAGGGATAGCATCGCACCTGCGCAGACTTCCACGGCCTTCTATTTAAAATTTCACTGCGTGGCTTCTAGTGTCATAGTGGGGTATTTCAGGAGGCCATGGTATTCTCTGCGTCTCATGCGCTCTGTTCAGTACATAAAACTGGCGAAATCTCGACAGATATTTATGAATATTTATTGATCCGTTACTACGTCATTAACGGACCGATGAGATACGAGTTGTTGAATAGTCTGACATCTGTAGGTTTATATTTGAAGCGCAACCTGTTCTGGAGTAAATAAAACGCGCCCGCTGTGGAGTTTGTGCTTTGGCTCTGTGGAACTCGACTGCAGTTATTGTTATGTCGAGAGAATCGTGTTGACAAAGAGAAGAAGTGAGGGTCGGAGACATAAC
The DNA here is from genome assembly GCA_946902985.2 of Meconema thalassinum. Taxonomy (NCBI): domain Eukaryota; kingdom Metazoa; phylum Arthropoda; class Insecta; order Orthoptera; family Tettigoniidae; genus Meconema; species Meconema thalassinum. The sequence goes on along the minus strand of OX336392.1, from coordinate 301,887,341 downwards.
TTCTACTACCGTTTGGTCTGCTTAAAGATGCTGTTGTCTAATTATGAATATATCTACCGGATTTGGAAACGATCGATGGGACATGACGGGATTATGGCTATTGATACCACAACTTAAAAGGACAGGAAAATTGAATTGTTATTAAAATGTTATATCATCGAGAACATCCAGAACGTCGTATTCAAAGCTAAGTGTCATTTTATCTTGAAGCCTATTATCAAAGAGTGAAGTGTAATATGCAGTTAAGCAAATAGTGTCATGTCCTCCCATCTTTTGGTGATAGCATGTCCCTAGTTCCTGCGGTATTTAAGTTAGATTGGAGATTGTAATTCTTTTGGTTATACTTGCTTGTCTATTGTCCTCCCCTTTGTATACATAGCGTGGAGAGGAAACGCGTTGTAGTTTGGGAATTTATTAATTTTGGTTTATTGCCGTTATTGTTGTTGATTTGTTTGATTGGTGTTATTTTTCTGTCGTATTTTTCTCATTGTTCGTCATGAAACGTGATTGTAGTTTGGGAGGTATTTCTTACTAACGTCTACTCCTTGTAATAGTATGGGATGTTACAAGATTTTTGAGGGGTTAGTATTTTAAGTTAGTTCGCGTATTTTGGGCCTCGAAGAGGAGGGTGTGTGTTTGTGCTTCAGTTGACTTTCTGTCCTTGTCTGATAGTCGAAACGCTCACCAATATTTTATTTGTTTATGTATTAAGGGTTATTGTTTTTCTTTGAGATGTCAGTCATTCGTGCAACCTTAAGGATAACCGACTAGGTTTTCTTATTTTCCTTAAGGACTGGGCTGACATATTCATTGGTTTGTGTCGAAAGGCTTTTCATGGTATAATCGCGTTTCTAGACATGTGGTTAAGGGTGGGTTAACGTCTTGTTTAAGTGGGACCTTGACCGAAAGTTGAGGGTAATTTATGGGGTTGTGTTTGTTGCTTTCGGTCGGGAAACAACGTGCGTACTCTTTATGTTTATTAAATGAGGTGTATCGATTATTCTTGCGGTTTGTGATGTGTGTGTTTGTGGCAAGTACCCGGGGACTGTCATTGATGCTCATTTTACTTTCGGCAAGATGATTGAAACTCATACTTTCGTTCGAGAAGAAGATTTATTCAGAGAGTTTATGAAGTCAGTTGCTGTTTTGTTTTGAGGAGTTGTATATTGTTTCTGTTAAGGGTTGTGTATGTTTTTCTTTCCTTTATTTATGGTCGTCGTCGTGTTATACTGTAGTAAGTGGATGATGTTTGACCGATAGTTATCTGTTTACTGTAGTGCTTGTTTGTGAGACATATTTTAGTTCATTTAAGGGGTTTTGTTCTTGGTTGGTACGACTTCATATGCTTTTTGAATATCTCTTCTGGTTACTTTCTGTAATCAGCCTGTGGTGGGACGAACGTATTATTTCTTATTTATTTTAATTAGCTTTCCCATTGAAGTCACAAATGGTAATTTCGCTACGATCTCCAATCTAACTAGGGTTAGACTTCTCTGTTCTCCGTTTTGATAGTCTTTTCATTGTGTGTGTTTTTATTTTTATGTTTACCTCTTGCTAATTTGTATACTTTTATTTACAGCCCCCTCACCCCTCATTTACCATTTCATGCGCTACTCACGTCCCCTTTGTTATGTCTTTTATATGATTAAAATTTTGTCTACAACCTTTACTCGAAGAGAGTAGTAATTTTTTAGTAATCGATTCTCCATCTAGTTCTTAAGGTGCGAGTCAACTCGACTTAGGTCTCTATGGTCCACGTCCCTAAATCGCCTTCTCATTTATGTTCGAACATACAATAGTTATAATTATCGTCGAACATAAACAGTCGTATGCAACTCGCCTATAGGCCTATAAATTATAAATTATAAAACTCGCTTCACTCGTTTTATAAACATACTCGTGTCTTAATTATTGCTATTATAGGCTCGTTACATAATGTATTATTATTATTATTATTATTATTTTTATTATTATTATTATTTTTGTACATTCCCCTTTAAGGAGAGCGCTAAAGCACAAAAATCTAGCGTTTGGTGGTGGCCCTTTTCTTCTTTTTTATCTTTCCAAAAACCTTTAATCCGTTCACTGTGTTTCTTTTTCTCTTCGTCTGTCCATTTACGCCTGTTTCTTTTGGGTTGTGATCTAAATTCAAATTTCTGGTTTCTGATTCTTTCTCTATGCTTTAGTATTATTATTATTATTATTCGATTTAATGGTGGTATGGCAAGAGGGTGGTGAGTGCTCATAGTCTGATAAAGGCTGAGAATACCTGATCCATATGGGCATGTGAGTGGGACGAGGGCTGCTCAGTTGCAAGTGAGGTTACTGATACGTGGATTCGTCCAACATCTGGTATGGAGGCGAGTAAAGAAGAGGAGAGAGGTGTGCTTTGGATTTGACAGCTGAGGGTATTGGAGGTCGAGAAACCCATCGCCACATGTCCGTTGTGTATGGCGAACACTGTATCTCGCACACTATCAGCAAAAGCCATTATGACCTCTTATTCTTGGACTACAAGGACCCGCTGCTCGTTGATTTAATCCAGCTTGAGGTCACAATCAATAAGCAACACTTTGAACACACTTCGCGGCATGATGTCGAAGCGCCCATCACTCTTACAGTCCGCAAGGCGCACATACTTTGCATTTTGGCTATAACGCCCGGCGGATAAATAAACGCATTGTTTCACAACGGCTTGAATAAGGGAAATCAAAGACAGGGAAAAGAAATGTCCTCAATTCTCGAAGAATGAGGATTGAGGGACTTGGGAGGAGCAGATAGAAAAGAGAAAGAGGAGAGTGTCCGCCCCAAAGGCAATGGAAAAAGTAATTCACCAGACCCAGCTCAGAGATCCCTCAGGGTAACCAACTTCCAAGCCCTTGAGATTGTAGCACTATCCAGGGTGCACCATAAGAGGAGGGGCTACACACACGCTACCTTCTTCTGGGCTTTGTGCAGAAGGAAAAGAAGAGGTCGGAGAATGAGAGTATCAGGAAATATGAGACAAGGGCCAAATCTGGCTCTAGGCCTCGGATACTCTAATACCGTCGGGGTCGGAAGAAAACAAGGGTTGACCAAGAGAGACAGAGATGAGCCCAGCACAAGTACGTGGACCAATGCCGGACTCAGCTGGGGTCCAATGCCAAGTACCATGGTCGAGCGTATTTTTTAAAACAGAGGAAGTAAGAGATAAAAAACGTGATTTTCCGGATGACGGTTAAAAGGAGAAGAACAATTTTCCCTCTACTCCAATACAACTAAAAGGAACTGATTTTAATTTATAAATTGAGGCTTTGAGCTATTAAGTCATGTATTGTACCATACTAACAGTGCAAGCCATTTTGATGGAAGGTAAATTACAATGTCCGACACATTCGGGGTAACGAGCTGGTTCCGAATCACCTCAAGACTCAGCTTTAGACAAGTTAATACAGGATATTTTAATTATCAGTCTTCCATCTAAATGGTACGCACTATTAAAATTGTACAATACACGATCTAATAATTGAAAGCTTTAATATGTCATCAGGACCTTCCGTGGCTTGGGCGGCAGCATGCCGGCCTCTCACCGCTGGGATCCGTGGTTCAAATCCTGGTCACTCCATGTGAGATTTGTGCTGGACAAAGCGGAGGCAGACAGGTTTTTCTCCGGGTACTCCGGTTTTCCCAGTCAATATTTCCTTCCAGCAACACTCTCCACTTTCATTTCATCTGTCATTCATTTAATCATTGCCCCAGAGGAGTGCGACAGGCTTCGGCAGCCGGCACAATTCATATCCTCGTCGCTGGATAGGGGCTTCATTCATTCAATTCCTGACCCAGTCGGTCGACTGGAAACAGGCTGTGGATTTTCATTTTCAATATGTCATCAACTTTGTCGTGGTGGGGGTGGTGATTGTTTGAAGGGTCGAAACATCTAGGTCATGCCCCTAATGAATATAATGAATATGAAATGAAGACTAATAACTGCTACTAACTACTTACTTTCATCTTACTTTATTACAGTCATCACAATTAACACCGGTTATCAGACAGATTCTACACACACCCAAAGTACACGGGGCTACATGACCGCGTTGTCGCAGCCCCTAAACTTAAGAACCAACCAACCATCATCTTACTTGCGTAATAGAAAAATAACAGAAATAAAAGATATGAAGAAAAGAAATGCCCTCAACCCTCGAAAAATGCAGATTAAATTACTTGGAAAGTAGTAGAACCATGAAAGGCACATAGGAAAGATAAAGAGGAGAGTTTCTGCCCCAAAGTAATTGGGGTGTAGCACTATCCAGGGTGTACGATCTATGGGGCTATACACAATCTGCCTCCTTTGGTTACTCTTAATGTGAGCAAAAGACACCATAGAAAACAGAAGAGTTCCAACTCCATTAAGAAAGACAAGAAAAGACAAGGGCCAATTAAGGTGGGGAAATAAAGGACTCCCTAGGCCTCGGATACCTTAATACCGTTGGGGTCTGAAGAGAACATTTGTTGACCAAGGGAACGTCGATAGCAAGGTTGAAGGAGAGGAGCCTGGCACAAGTGGAAGTAATGCCAGACTCGACTGGGGTCCCGTGGTCGCCAATTCAGGTCCCACTATCGTAATCCCCTCGGGGGTAGTTTTATTATTCCTCATTCCCTTCCTCTAGCAAAACTCCTCTGATATTGTTGGCGTTAGACGTGGCATACGGTCGTAAAAGCGATCCGCACATGGAATACACATCTCATCTCAATCCCCATTCGGTAGAAAAGGAAATAATAAGGGGTAGTGATTAGAATCCTGAACATTAATCTTGATTGATGAAGACAATTTGATACCAATATCCTGCAGTAAATTGAATGTGGTTCAGAGGAGATATTGCCTAGCACGGAAAATATAAATATGACACGGGCTTGTTTGCATACAAGAAAGATGAGGAATGGTTTCCTTCTGGTGGCGGCTGTCAGTAGCACAGGCTGCCGTGAGACAAGAAGCAGACGTGCTGGAATAAAGAATTGCTTGTCACACACTTAAGAAACATTAAGATAATAGTGTGCTGCCAACCGACAAATCACCACCGGCTGCAAACCTTCAGGTGTCACGGGAGAAGAAAATAAGGTTCATTTGTTGGCACTTCTGATCATTTATCAGAGTCTCTGTACAAAGCAAACATTTTTTTCATGGGAGATTCACTAATTGTTGCCCTTTATGACGTTATCAGTTGGTGATGGATTCGATACATTAATACATTGGGCTATTTTTCATTCAAGCTTCTATGACAATCATAAAAACTTCGAATGATCCATCTTTTAATCATCATATCCTAAAGGCAAGGCCTTGTCGTTGCAACCACATTCGTCTCTCCTCTGCTGAACGTTTCATATTCCTGGAAATGTAGTCTGTCCATCACAGAATCCAGATACTTCTTCCTTGGTCTTCCTCTTCCCTTCTTTCCCAAAACCTTTCCTTCCAACACGATCGTTAGGACATTGTTATGGCGTAGTGTGTGGCCGAGGAATTTTGTTTTCCTCTTGCCTATAGTGTTGATCAACTCCCTTGTTTTATCTACCGTACTTCCTTTAAGGACCTTTTGGTTTGACTTTTTCTCTATTCAGCTTATTTTCAGCATCTACCTCCATAGGCTAACTACATATCAGGGGAGTCACATATATTATGTGTTTATGAATTAAAACATTAAAAACTAATCTACTCGTACTTATCATGTACCATTGTGTCTGGTAGCAGTTACATTGTTTATTAGTTACAGTTCATTGTTTCAGTAGACTGTGATGTGTGAGGGTGCATGTGAGTGTGCCTGGTGACAGACTGTTTTAGTGGTAGTATTTGTTGTTGGTGGAACTTAAGTTTTTTGTTAGTAGAATTTTGGTATTTAATTGTTAGTACGGTAGAAGGTTAGTATTTTTGTTAGTAGAATTGCTCTTTACTTATTCTGAAAGGGAGTAGCAGCCTTTCAGAATAAATCAATTCTTTACTAGTCTTATAGACGGTTAAGATATTGATAATATAAGCCAAATTATGGCTACACTGCGTCCTGCTGCACGGCTGAAAGCAACGGGAAACTACAGCCATATGCTATTCCCGAGGATATGCACCTCTCTATGCATAATTACATGTGATGATGGCCTCCTCCCTTGTAAAATTTCAATCCGGAGGTAAACTAGTCCCCCGTTCGGATCTCCGGGTGGGGACTACTCGAGAGGGGGTTAACATCACAGAAGTGACAAAGAGGAAATCTGACATTCTACGGATCGGAGCGTGGAATGTTAGAAGTCTGCTAGGAAGTGGAAGGTTAGAAAACTTAGAAAGGGAAATGGATAGGTTGAGGTTGGATTTGGTTGGGATTAGTGAAATGCGCTGGCAGGAAGAACAGGACTTTTGGTCAGGAGACTATAGGGTCATTAGCACTAAATCAAACAATGGCCAAGCAGGGGTTGGCCTCATATTGAGTAGGAAGCTTGGACAGCGGGTGGAATATTATGAGCAATATAGTGAACGGATTATTGTAGCAAAAATCAATACTAAACCTACCTGCACCACAGTGGTACAAGTCTATATGCCTACCAGTCAAGCTGATGATGAGGATGTTGAAAAGGTCTACGAAGAAATAGACGAAATTCTGATGTATATCAAGGGTGATGAAAATGTTATAGTAATGGGAGATTGGAATGCTGTGGTAGGAAAAGGGAGAGAAGGGAAGATAGTAGGAGATTTCGGATTAGGTGAAAGGAATGATCGAGGAAGCAGGCTGGTAGAATTCTGCACCGAGCATGAATTGGTCATAGCTAACACCTTATGCAATAACCACAATAGAAGAATATACACATGGATGAGACCAGGAGATACAGGGCGTTACCAAATCGACTTCATTATGGTCAAGCAGAGGTTTCGAAACCAGATTTTGGATTGTAAAACATATCCTGGTGCTGACATAAACTCTGATCACAATCTGGTTGTAATGAAATGCAGATTAAAGTTGAAGAAACTGAAGAAAAGTCAAAAGCCAAAAAGGTGGGCAATAGACAGACTGAAAGAGAAGGATGTAAACGAGAGATTCAAGACGAGTATAAAGGAAGGACTAATGAAAAACCCTAAACAAACTTCAATTGCAGACGAATGGGCACTTTTGAAGAATGAAATAACAAAATCCGCAGAAGAAAACATTGGTAGGAAAGAATAGGTAGAAAACCATGGATCACTCAGGATATACTAGAATTGATGGATGAAAGGCGGAAACACAAGAATCTAAGAGATGAAAAGGGGAAAGCAGAATACAGACGTCTGAGAAATGAGGTTAACAAGAAGTGCAAGGAAGCGAAAGAAGAATGGTTGAAAGAGAAATGTGCAGGTATAGAAAATTGTCTGAAATTAGGAAAAGTAGACACAGCTTATCGAAGGATTAAGAATACTTTTGGGGAAAAGAAGACTAAGTGCTGTAATATTAAGGACACAAATGGAAAGCCTCTAACAGATAGGGAAGAAAAGGTTGAGAGATGGAAAGCTTACATAGAGTGCTTGTATAAGGGAAAGGAGATTGAGAATCATGTAATGGAAAGGGAGGAGGAAATTGATGAGGATGCAAAAGGAGATTTAATATTGAGATCAGAATTTGACAGAGCATTAGAGGACTTAGGCAGGAACAAAGCACCAGGCATAGATGATATACCGATTGAGTTGCTACGCTGCATAGGAGATGAAGGTCTGATCAGGTTATTTCACTTGGTGTGTAGGATTTATGAGACAGGTGAGGTACCCCCTGATTTCAAGAAGAATGTAATCATCCCTATACCAAAGAAAGTGGGAGCTGACAGATGTGAAGATTACCGTACAATCAGCTTGATTACTCATGCTTCAAAGATCCTGTCTAGAATAATTTACAAGAGGATTGAAAGCCAGATAGAAACGGAGTTGGGTGAAGACCAGTTTGGTTTCAGGAGAAATGTAGGAACAAGGGAAGCTGTACTAAGTCTTAGGCTGATTTTGGAAGGTAGAATAAGGAAAGATAAGAGAACGTTCATGGCTTTTGTAGACTTAGAAAAGGCTTTTGATAACGTTGATTGGACTAAATTGTTTGACATTTTGAAATCGATTGGAATAAAGTACAGGGATAGGAGGGTGATATACAATCTGTACAGAACCCAGACAGCAGTCATTCGAGTTGAAGGACATGAGAGAGAAGCTGGTATTCAGAAAGGTGTAAGGCAAGGCTGCAACTTATCACCCATACTTTTCAATCTTTACATTGAACAAGCAATGAAGGAAATTAGAGAAAAATTTAAAGTGGGAGTGAAGATTCAAGGAGAAATAATTTCAACTCTGAGATTTGCTGGTGACATCGTCATCTTGGCCGATAAGCCTGAGGATTTGAATGAGTTTTTGAATGGTATGGACTCCGTCTTACGGAAAGAATTCATGATGAAAATAAATAAATGTAAAACAAAAATACTGGAATGCAGCCGAAATAAATCAGAAACCTCTATGGAGATCAAATTGGCAGGTGAAAAGCTGAAGGAAGTAGGAGACTTCTGTTACTTAGGAAGCAGAATAACCAGTGATGGACGAAGCAAAGAGGATATTAAAAGTAGGTTGGCTCAGGCAAAGAAAGCATTTCTACAAAAAAGGAATCTGCTGACATCGAATATAGATTTAGGTATTAGGAAGTCATTTTTGAAAGCCTTTGTCTGGAGCGTGGCGCTCTATGGAAGTGAAACTTGGACTATTGGTGCAGCAGAAAAGAGGAGAATTGAAGCATTTGAAATGTGGTGTTACAGGAGAATGATGAAGATCAGATGGGTAGATAGGGTTACAAACAAAGAGGTATTAAGACGAGTGGGAGAGGAGAGATGTTTCTGGCGACTGCTAATGAAGAGAAGAGATAGGTTGGTAGGACACATACTAAGACACCCAGGAATAGCAAGCTTAGTTATGGAAGGAAGGGTCGAGGACAAAAACTGTAGGGGTAGACCAAGGTTAGAATATGTTAAACAGATTGCCTCGGATGTAGGGTGTCGGAGCTATGTAGGGATGAAACGAATAGCTCAGGACAGGGAGGCATGGAGAGCTGCATCAAACCAGTCAAAAGACTGAAGACTCAAACAACAACATTGTTACTAAGCGACGTATGGCAACGTTGCAAAGCAAGGCGACGGTAAAGCGATGTAAATAGTGTGACAAGCAGTTTGTTCTGTTCTTATGTGTTACAACATAACCTCTTCTTACTCTCCAGTGCCTCACTCCTATAAACGTACCAACAACAGCAACTAGTGGCCTTGAAGCGTGGCAAAAGTTTTTTCACTAAGTTTTATACCTGTATAAAATGTTTGGCAAATTTGCCTCTCTCTGTAGCTACGGGTAATGCCGAACGGAGTTTTGAGTTGGTTGAAAACATACTTAAGAAATTCTACTTTTGAGAACAGACTCAACGGTCTGGTGTATTCACAGAGACACACATCTCACTGACGATGAAGTTATGAAACGATTTGGTAATGCTTCAAGAAACCTTGACTTTATATTATAGTGTAAGTTGTAAATCAAAACAGTAATTCTAATTCTTTCCATGTAAACACTATCAGGTGAGCAAGATGATTGTATTGTAAAAAGTAACATAAAATGGTCTTAGTTGTGCTTGACATTAACCAAACATAGAACATCACAACAAATTGGTTGAAAAAAAAGATGCCAGATAGCCTTAAAACTCATCATTTTGCTCCAAAGTATACAAAAGTTTCCCGGGGAGAACCCCGGACCCCTATAATTAGGGGCCTATACCATGCCCCCTAACCCCCAGTTGGGCACCCCCGAAATAAAACTCTATATACGCCCCTGCTACATTTACTTTGCTTCCAAGCGTTTTATATCTTGTTTTGCTAAAACCCATATTTCACAGCCACATAGCAAAACACTCCACACAAATATTTTGACAAAATCTCTGCTAATGTTAGTGTTTATGTTTTGTTTGTCAAAAGATGTTTCTTGTTACTGAAAGCCTCTTTAGCTAGAGCAATCCTCTTCCTGTTGTCTGTGGTGCACCTATTGTCGTGTGCGTTAATGCTTCCCAGGTAACAGAATTGATTGACTTGTGCGATAATCATTTATCTTGATGTTTGTTTATCTTCATTTGATTTCCTGACAACTAACCATTTTGTTTTCGAACTGTTCAGTTTCAATTTTGATTCTTGTAGGGTTGATATCAAAACTCGTAGCATTTTACTTAATTTTTAATTTTTATCTTTTAATAGAAAACATAAATAAAATTTGATTTATTGCAATAATAATAATAATAATAACAGCAATTTATATATTTATCGTATGACTTTTAGTGCCGGGAGTGTCCGAGGATATGTTCGGCTTGCCAGAGGCTGTAGCTACTTCAAGCGGACACCCATAGGGTGAGCTACAAGATCCGTTCAATTTCAAGTAGTTCCAACTTTCGCTACCGGATGTCACTGACACCTAGTGGTGAACGTTGGAACTTTGACAGAGCGTTACAACGAAATATAGCCTAGAAATCTAGCTTCACAGAAGTTTAGTTAGTGGAAGGATCTTTCACATGCCATAAATCTATGACATGGAACCGCCGGCTTTACTTCCCCTCCGGAGGAATTTTAAAGCTCTTAAAAAAATCCGACGACTTCGGCCGGGTTTGAACCCGCGATCTTGGGCACAGCAGTTCAGCATGCCACCAACTACGCCACCGAAGCCGCTATAACAGTAATAATAATACGGTACGAGTCAGGACAGCTCCAAATATCATCTCCACTTCTGGCGTGATTCCGAACAACTAAAGGAACCTCTCACAGAAATGAAGTTAGACGCATGCCTTTGTAGACTTACGCAGAAGACAGTCATATTTTCGACGCGTAGCATAGTAAGGTTTTCTTGGGTTATCAGGCTTTTAGGAGCGAGGGAGAAATACTACAGAATTCATGCAGTCACCGAGATATTGAAGAATTTGCTCCTTATGATGTACTTAATATCTGTGATTGTAAATACTGTGTTTTCTCTTCAGCAAATATGTTGAGAATGTGTAAGCGCATGCAAAAAATAAATAATAATAATAATATCGTATGGCCTCGGTTGCCGAGTGCAAGCTTTGTTATTTGACACCCAGAGGGAAGCTTGCATGTCAATTTCGTCGCTCCTTGGAACGCTATGAAAGTCAAGGAGGATAGATATCTAAGCTCCTTGACACTATAGCGCCATCTAGTAGAGAATGGAGGAACTTCGTGTTGGCGGAAACTCCCGAGATTAATTTTGCCATTATGAACACGGTCGCCTCCGTAGCGTAGCGGTCAGCATGGTTAGCTGCCGCTCCGGAGGTCCTGGGTTCGATTCCTGGCTCTGCCACGAAATTTGAGAAGTGGTACGAGGACTGGAACGGGGTCTACTCAGCCTCGGGTGGCCCAAATGAGTAGAGGGGGTTCGATTCCCCCTCAGCCATCCTCGAAGTGGTTTTCCGTGGTTTCCCACTTCGTCTTCGGGCAAATGCCGGGATGGTACCTTCTTCAAGGCCACGGCCGCCTCCTTCCCTCTTCCTTGTCTATCCATCCTAACCATCCCTTACCTTCCCTCATGAGGCCCCTGTTCGCTTTGGAGGTGAGGCCACCTGGGCGAGGTGCCAATCTCACCTCACCAGTTGTATCCCTTCCGATTCGATGTTCCCAGCTCTAGGACACTGCCCGTAGAGGCGGTAGTGGTGAGTTCCCTCGCTGAGTCCGTGGGTTCCACCAACCAGGAGGGTAAACGACAAAAGAAAAAATGAACACGGCCTACTGAATTCAAATGGGTTCTTTAACATGCCAACAACGTATGACATGCATGTCGAGATTTTTGCCGCCTTTCAAAAATCACTTACCACGGCCGGGAGCGAACCTGCAAGCTTGGGATTGGTAGTCCGACACGTTAACCACTCACCCACCGTGGAAACCAATAATAATAATATAATAATTGGTATCATGAAATAGAGGAAGACTTATGGCAGGTGGGGATCGACAGCAAATGAATGGAGGCTGAGGAGAATTCAAAAACAAAATTAAGAATACAAAATTTAAAGTAAATGAAAAGAAGACGGGAACATTGTGGAGAGAACAACGGAAACAGCAACACAAGGATGAAGAGATTTTGGGAAGAGAAGAGGAAGAAGGGAGAGAAGTGAAGATTGGGTCATCATGGCATATTAAAGTTTAGACACTGTCCATAAGGGCAAAAAATTATATAATAATAATACAGGGAGATTATTTTGCTGGAGCGGGGCCGGCGACTGACTGCCGGGCGCGCGCGCGCCTTCCGCCAGCCAACCGAGCTCGACCCGACGATAGTGCGCAGGTGGAAACCGTAACAAAGTATATTAATTAATTGTAAATTCACCAGCAAATCATGATTAAAGAACTTACCTTTTCACAGAAGATGCTAAAAATGTTCTCTTTCAGCTGACAGACAGGCGTTGTACCGTGTACGTATATTAGTGTTTACAAGTTGTAATTCCCTTCTGTTGTGAGGGATATCTGCTGGCGTATATTGTTCTCCAGCTCCACTAGAGTAGGCTACGGGTAATTGATCTGTACACTTTGTATTTTAAATTATTCCACAATTAAACATCAAACGTGCTTCGATTATTTACAGTGAACACGTAGGAGGGAACAGGAGTAGCTACATAATGTAACGATGTGATTTCCAAAGTTACTGTGTCAGCAGGAGGAGAACATACTCAGCATCTTCTGTGAAAAGGTAAGTTCTAACCTACTGGTGACGTGAGGTCATCCAGATTCCCAAGAACTAAAAATACATCTGTGATTCTTTAATTAAATCTTGCAAGAAGCTGTTGTTTATGTGCGCTGACACTTCACACCCTCGTAGATGAAAGTTTAGTGACTTAATGACTTTAATGACTCTTGTCATCTCGCGTGCCCGCTATCCGCTCCCCGAGCTTGGTTGGCTGGCGGAAGGCGCGCGCGCGCTTGGCAGCCGGCCCTGCTCCAGCAAAATAATCTCACTGTATAATGAAATGAAAATCCACAGCCTGCTTCCAGTCGACCGACCAGGTCAGGGAATGGAATGAATGAACCCCCATCTAGCGGCGAGGATATGAACTGTGCCGACTGCCGAAGCCTGTCGCACTCCCCTGGGGCAATGATTAAATGTATGACAGATGAAATGAAATGATAGTGGAGAGTGTTGCTGGAATGAAGTTGTGACAGGGAAAACCGGAGTACCCGGAGAAAAACCTGTCTGCCTCCGCTTTGTCCAGCACAAATCTCACATGGAGTGACCGGGATTTGAACCACGGACCCAGCGGTGAGAGGCCGGCGTGCTGCCGCCTATGCCACGGAGGCTAATCTCACTGTATAATAATGGCAATAATAATAATAATAATAAATGTAAGAAAAGAAGTAGATGCTTAGCTTTCACTAACAGCATAAAAGGGACATTATGTGATTAGGCCTATATATTAGGGAACGAAATTATTTCACGAGCTTATCTGAAATTGTGGAATGTTCACAGGCTTCTCAGACAAGCACTTTTGGTGTAGGCTTCAGTAAAATCTGTATAAATAATAATCTGAGTTCTTTGAATTTGAGTAGCTTCTGAAAAAGCCATGTCGGCATATCTCTTGAAAAATTTTCAGATTCAAAAACAATAAAACCACATAACATGACTAGGTGTTATAGATTTAATAGCCTAAGTGTAAAGGATCTGATGATGATCGCTTGACGATCGAAACTGGTCATCCAAGTGTATTATTAAACTCATGTGATTTTATTTCAGGATTAGCTTGCCACGGTGGGTGAGTGGTTAACGTGCCGGTCTACTAACCCCAAGCTTGCAGGTTCGCTCCTGGCCGTGGTAAGTGATTTTTGAAAGGCGGAACAAATTACGACACCATGTCATACGGTGTTGGCATGTCAAATAACCCATTTGAATTCAGTAGGCCGTGTTCATAATGGCAACATTAATCTCGGGATTTTCCGCCAACACATAGTTCCTCATTTCTGTACTAGAAGGCGCTAGTGTTCAAGGAACTTAGACATCTAACCTCCTTGACTTTCATAGTGCTTCAAGGAACAACGAAATTCGACATGCAAGCTACCCTTTGGGTGTCAAATTACAAAGCTTGCACCCGGCACCCTAGGCCATACGATATACGGTATTTCAGGATTAGGGAACCACCAATTACAATTGGGTACAATCGTGTTGACCGACTGAAAATCATTAAATTTCGTTTACAGGAAGGCCTAATGGGCATTTATGAATAATTAAAATACAACTAACCACATTCATTGTTGCGAATAACCGTGATGATTTACTTTTTGTTGCCCTATATAGAATAGATAAAATTATGGGGTTCTTGGAGGAAAATAAGTTACTAACAGATGAACAATTTACATACAGGAAAAGTATGGGAGCAGAGAATTACTTGGAAAATTAGCTGAACTAGTAAATAACAAACTTCATCAAGGGAAACAAGTTTTGGTAGTCTTCATTGACTTCAGTAAAGCTTTCGATACCCTTCACCATGAGATTCTTATAGAAAAACTAAGAAAAATTGGTATTAGAGGCCCAGAACTTGAACTAATGGAAAATCGTCTAGAGGAAAGGAACTTTCTGGTGAAATTTGGTGAAACATACAGTGTTTTCAATTTCAATTGCATTTTGTTAAGATTGACAATCTAAATTGCTTGTTAGTAAGTCTTTCAATAAAGGGGATGGGACTTTAGTGAGTATTTTGAATTTCAATTGCATTTTGTAAGTATTTTCATGAATTTTCAATTTCAATTGCATTTTGTAAGTATATTGAACCTCTATTGCATTTTGTACATATTTTCAATCACATTTGCATTTTCTAAGTATTTTGAATTTCAGTTGCCTTTTGTAAGTATTTCGACTCTATATTGCATTCTGTACGTATTTTGAACCTAACCTCCTTGTTAATTCTCGACAGGTATACCGGTACTCTTTGTATGTAGTTAGTTTTAGTTGTAAGTATGTAGTTAGTTAGTTTATTAGATATAGTTCATTGTTCCAATAGACTGTGGTGTATGAATGTGTCTGGTGGCAGCTGCATTGTTTATTAGATATAGTTCATTGTTTCATTAGACTGTGATGTGTGAGGATGCATATGAGTGTGCCTGGTGACAGACTGTTTTACTACTACTACTACTACTACTCCTCGGCGCTACAGTCCATGTAGGACCTTGGCCTCTCCAACAATCGTTGCCCAATCCTGACGATCTTCTCTACGTTTCCTCCATCTTCTTACTCCCATCTTGCGTAAGTCATCCTCCACGTCATCCAACCATCGTTTCCTAGGTCTTCCTTTGCATCTTCTTCCACCTGGATTTCCTCTATAGGTCTTTTTAACCACTCTTTCACCTGCCATTCTCTCCACATGTCCCAGCCATATTAGCCTATTATTCTTTACTTCCGAAACTATATCAGAATGCCCATATAATTCCTCCAATTCTTTGTTTTCCCGTATTCTCCATCTTCCTGCCTCATTCACTGCTCCATAAATCTTCCTCGGTATTTTCCTTTCCCATCTTCTCAAAAGCTCCTCTTCTGCCACAGTCATAGTCCATGTTTCCGAGCCGTACATTACCACTGGTCTTATAACTGTTCGGTACACTGTCACCTTTGATCTTCTACTGAGGATGCGCGCTTTGAGGATTTTTATCAGTGCCCAATAAGCTCTATTACCGGCTGCAATTCTTGCTTTTATTTCTTCTATTGTGCTATTATCTTCAGTAACCAGTACTCCCAAATACTTGAAACTTTCACACCTCTCAAAATTCACCCCATTTAGGTTTATAAATAAATTTATATATTTATCTTTCTCCACAGTATTTCTCCTAGATAATAATAAATATTGAGTTTTGTTGTAGTTCACTCGTAATCCTACTTCTTCTGATTCTTTTTCTAACCGTCCCAACCCTTCTTCAAGATCTTTCAGTCTTCGTGACAGCATACCTACATCATCAGCATACGCTAGATTTTGACTCATACGGTTTAACAGCGTGCCTCCTGGATTGCTGATATCTATCTTCCTCCTTACTCTTTCTAGTACTATATTGAACAGCAGCGTGGACAGTACGTCTCCCTGTCGTAAGCCTTGGTTTACCTCAAAAACTTTTGAGAGTCTTCCTTCAACTTTATCTCGACATTTTGAGCCAGTAAGAGTCATTTGCTCCAATCTGATTAGTTTGGGTGGGAATCCCATGTCCATCAAGGTCTGATACAGAGTTTTCCTTTTTACTCTATCATAAGCCCGTTTGAAATCCACATATAGTTGGTACACATCCACATTATATTCGTAACACTTTTCCATTATTTGCCTTATTGTGAAGATATGGTCCGTCGTCGATCTACCCTGTCGGAATCCACACTGGTATTCTCCAAGTCTCTCTTCAACAAGAGGTGTAAGTCTCATAGCCATTACCTTGGCTAGGATTTTATAGACCACACTAAGCAGTGCTATGCCACGATAATTTTCACACTTTGCTTTATCATTCTTCTTATGGATTGGGCAAATAATGGCCGTGTTCCACTGTTCTGGCATCACCTCCTTCTCCCATATCTCCACAATCAACTGGTGTACCAGCTTTGCCAAATGTTCCCCTTCTTCTTCTTCTTCTTCTTCTTCTTCTTCTTCTTCTTCTTCTTCTTCTTCTACCTTATTCGATACGGACGTTGGCTACCACCATGGCTAACACCTTCTTATCCTGTGCAATCCTGAAGAGTTCCGTGGAAGACAGCCCAAACCACGTTCTTAAATTATCCATCCAAGTTATTCGTCTCCTTCCCCACCACACTTAATCATCTCTGCTGAAATATTATCACCTCCAGGGGCTTTGTTATTCCTCAAGCTTTTAATTGCCAAACTAACCTCCTCCAGCGTCGGCACGGGTACTGGCATTGCATCTATTATCCTTGCACCATGGTTGGTTATTGTCTTGACCCTCATGTTCTAGCAATACCGTCTCTACAGTAGCATTGAGCAGCTCGTTGAAATATTCAGCCCATCGATCTAAAATCTGTTCTTTTCCTCCTATGAAATTTCCTTCTTTATCTCTGCAGAATGCTCGGGGTTGAAAGCCCTTCTTCACTTCCTGTATTCGTTTATAGTACTTTCTTACTTCTTGATTATTGTATTCTTCTTCTAGCTCTTCAATCCATTTCTTCTCTGATTCCCGTTTCTTTCTTCTACAAATTCTATCTGCCTCTTTCCTTTTCTTTTTATGTTCTTCTGTATTGTTTCTCGTTGGTCTACTTATCATTTTCTCCTTTGCAGCATTCCTCTCCGTTATAGCTATTTTACATTCTTCATCGAACCAGATTTGTCTTTTAATCCTTTCTTCTGTCCCCAGTACTTCTTCTGCAGCTTCGTGTAGTGCGTCCCTCATTATTCTCCATTTTCCTTCTACTCCCTCTAAATCCCAATTTTGTTTAGTCTCCAACTTCTTCCGTAAATGTGTTTCATATTGTTCGGCAGTTTCCTTTTCTTTTAGTTTTAAGACATTATACCTTCTAGGGTCTTTCCTCATCTTTCCAGATCTGTACACTGCTATATGCTGTCTATATTTTACCCTTACCATGAAATGGTCAGAGTCACAATCCGCTCCTCTACAACTATCAACTTCGAGTATATCAGATGTGTGTCTTCTATCAATTACCACATGGTCAATTTGGTTGAATGTGGTTCCATCTGGTGAGCACCATGTTACTTTCCTTATATTCTTTCTCTGAAGCCATGTACTTTTCACAATCATTTCATTTCCCATGGCAAAATCGATGAGTCTCTGTCCATTATTATTTGATACCTCATGCAGACTTTCCTTTCCTACCGTCTCTCTAAATGCTTCTTCTTTTTCCACCTTCGCATTGAAATCACCTAACACGATTTTTACATCTTGCCTTGCTATACCCTCGAGTTCCTGTTCAGGCTGACTGTAGAACGTGTCTTTCACCTCATCCTCATCCTCTTCTGTGGGGGCATATACACATATAAAGGTGATATTAAAGAATCGTGCCTTCATTCTCAAAGTGGGGGATTAGCGTTGCTTCACGTCCGTAGGTTTAACCTTAAAGTACCCTACACGTGTCCCCTGGGTGGTGCTAAGAAAGCAACAGTGATTCAGATGCCGCCGTACTGCCCTTCAGGGCCTCACGGCCACAACTCCGTAACACCTAATAGTCCTTTTAAGGACGTACAGTTTCAAACACAGACAATTGGCTCACAACTAACAATATGCCAATTAAACATCGAAGGCATCAGTAGAGCTAAGAGTGAATAACTTGCTAAGATCTTAGAGGACAACGCAGTTGACATTGTAGTATTGCAGGAAACGCACACGGAAAATGACGAACAGTTGTTAGCTCGAGGAAGAATACCTGGATACAAACCTATAGCAATGCAACACCATGCTCAGTATGGTATCGCCACTTACATTAAGAGCGATATATACCAGTACACTGTCCATCCAATCAGTGATTGTCACACTTTCTTCTCCACATCAGTACAAATAGAGAATACTGAGGTCACAACCTCCATCCACATCCTGGCCTGACCCTATATCTATAGTCCCTACTAACGAAAATATTATCATAGGGGATTTCAACAGTCATCATACATCTTGGGGCTACTGTCAGAATGACGAAAATGGGACTAAACTGACGGAATGGGCTGAAGTACATAACCTTACCCAGATGTATGACCCTAAAGACAGAGGCACATTTCACTCAGCTCGATGGAATCAAGATTACTCACCTGATTTATGCTTTGTTTCCAATAGCCTTACAACTCCCGTACCTCGCATTCGGCGACAAGTGCTTCAAGACTTTCCCCATAGTCAGCATAGGCCAGTAATATACAAAATTGTAGTACAGATTCCTGTTATTCATTCCACACCTCGTCCTCGCTGGAACTTTCTGAAGGCAGATTGGGAAACCTATGCAAAATACTCAGAAGCCAACATTAGATGGATTCAAGCGGTACCTGAAAACTACTTAAGGTTCATAGGTCTAATAAAAGCAGTAGCCAAACGATCTATTCCGAGAGGCTTCTGGAAGGAGTATATACCAGGATGGAATGAGGAGTCCAACAGACTGAAAGAAGAGTATAATGAAAATAGCAGCAGGGAGAAAGCTACTGAACTTCTACAATCACTTGACAGAGGTAGAAGAGAGAGATGGATAAATACTGTTGAAGGTTTAAACTTCACCCATTCCAGCAGGAAGGCGTGGTCTCTGATACGGAAACTAGATTCCGCTTCCATACCATCGAAAACACCTACATCTATTAATGTAAATGCGATAGCTAACCATATTGTCCAAACCTCTAGAACAGCAAAGAACAAGAAGTTCAACCGGTTGGTGAAAACAAAGCTTAGGCAAGCCATACGCTCAGCTCAGCCACATGATACATATTCGAGACCCTTCTCTGTACAGGAAGTGGAAGAAGGTTTAATCTCTCTTCAAAATGGAAAAGCTGCAGGATTAGATGGGATTTATCCAGAATTATTAAAGAACTGTGGTCCAGCTACAAAACGATGGTTGGCTATGTTTTTCAGCTGTATACTAGAATCAGGAAAGTTACCTGCAATCTTCAAGAAGACCAAAATCATTGCCCTTTTAAAACCAGGGAAAGACCCGAACTTACCTCAAAGTTACCGTCCAATAGCATTGCTATCTGTGACATTCAAGCTCCTGGAAAGATTGATCCTGAATAGAATAGCGCCAGCGATTGAGGCACTGATCCCAATTGAACAAGCAGGATTCCGACCTGGCCGTGATTGCAGTGACCAAGTTCTTTCCCTGACCACCTTTGTGGAAGCTGGGTTTGAGAAGAAACTGAAGAGCGTATCAGCCTTTCTGGATCTCACAGCAGCATATGATACTGTTTGGAAGGAGGGATTGCTATTGAAATTGATCAAGGCTGTTCCTTGTTTAAAGATTATGAACTTGTTAGACAACATGCTAAGTAACAGATTGTTCCAAGTCTACTCTGAGCAGAACAAAAGCCGATTCCGTAAACTGAATAATGGCCTGCCGCAAGGTTCTGTTCTTTCACCCATTCTTTTTAATCTGTACACCCATGATCTTCCGAAAACAGTAGCCCGCAAGTTCATGTATGCGGACGATATCAACCTCACTGTTCAACATGCTAATTTCGCAGAAGCTGAGGCCGTTCTCACCCAAGACCTCAAAGTCCTGGATGACTTTTTCACAAAATGGCGCTTACAACCAAATCCTCAGAAAAGTGAGATAACTGCTTTCCATCTGGACAACAGGCATGCAAATTACCATCCTAGAGTCAATTTTAGAGGTAAAGAATTACAGTATAATAGCACCCCTAAATATCTGGGAATGACTTTGGATAGATCTCTGACCTACAAACCCCATCTGTGTAAATCTGCTGCGAAATTGAAGAGCCGCAATAACCTCCTTCAGCGCCTGGCTGGAACATCATGGGGAGCGGATGCCAACACTCTGAGAACAACTGCTCTTGCGCTAATCTATTCTTCAGCCGAGTTTTGCTCTGGGGTATGGCTTAATAGCTGCCACACTCAACGGGTGGATGTTCAGCTCCGACAGAGCATGCGTATTGTATCTGGAACACTACTTCCTACTCCAGTCCAGTGGTTACCAGTGCTGAGTAATATCGCACCTCCTCATATCAGAAGGCAGAAAAATCTGGTTCATCTTTGGTCGAGAGTGCAAAATAACAAGGCCCTCCCAATACATGAAGACATGAAACATCTTGGCCCATCTAGATTGAAATCCCGTAAACCTGCATGGAAAACTGCCTTGGATTTAACAAGCAGAAATTTTAAACCTAATGAAAATTGGTGGGTTGAGTGGACAACATCTACACCACCAGGCATCGTGATCGTTGAGGATCCTCACATAAAACTTGCTGGCTTCAATCTGCCCAGACATACCTGGACTAGACTCAATCGTATTAGATGTGGCTTGGGAAGATGTGCTTCTGTTCTCCACAAATGGGGTTGGAAAGACTCACCGAATTGCGATTGCGCTGACATTCCACAGACAATGGAGCACTTAGTACTGGAATGTCCTCTCCGAGTTTTTCCAGGAAGTCTGGAGGACCTTCATTCTGCTACAACTGAGGCTGTCAAATGGATCAACGAGTTGGACATTGATTTATAATTTTTTTTATCTGCTTTATAATTTATATAATTTGTTAGTATTATTGCTGTGTTATATGAATCTGTATTTATGTAGGTGATTGTGTTGTGTTAACATCATACGATAAATAAAAATAATTCTCAAAGTACATATCCTTTCATTTACAGGCTTAAAATTCAGTACTGCTGTTTTATATCTATTATCCACGAGGAAACCTGTGCCACCTATTCTTCCACTGTCGCCTCCACTATACATTATTGTATGGTTATCACTTCTCAATATACCATCTCCTCTCCATTTGATCTCTTGGATCGCTGCCACTCCTATACTATAATTCTTCATCTCTTCCTTAAGGCACTTCAACGCTCCAGGTTTGTTTAATGTTCTCACATTCCAGGTTACTATGTACATATCATTTTTCCGTTTACATTTTCCTTTTCCGTGCATAGGTCGTTTATCATTATCATCAGTTCGGCTATTATTGTATTGGAGTTTCATAACAGGCTATTTTTTTCGATATGGGGTTGTTAGCCCCATGATCAACCCCCAACCTGGAGGACCAGGGTATCCCTCTTTGTCTGACCCATCACCTTTGACCTGTCCGGCATGGAGACCCTACCAGGAGCTCACCCTCCCGCCGGCATAGCTCGCAGGATCATTTGGGCTCTCAAGCCCCCACATTGTAATGGTTTCTACAGCCCTCACTTTGAGCGACAAGTGTAACGTTAATTATTGCCCCATCTGTTGGTAGCGACAAATGTAGCAGTATCGCTGCCCCTAACTGTTGGGTGATAAATGTAACTGTTTACCTTTGCCTAAGCTATGTTGTTTTAATGGGCGCTAAGACCTCAATGCAATGCTGAAATCTAAATTTGTATTTAACAACGTCTAGCTCTGGGAGAACACCTTCGAGAATCTATTCACTCAGATCGTGGTATGATTTGATCATTAACCCAACAAACAATTGTATCAGGAGAAGGAATTGGTCTATATCTAATGCTACCTACTGAAAGCAAAGATTGCATTGTAAAAGAAATGAATTTATTATATAAAACAAGTATAGCAAAATTAATAATAATAATAAGTTTAAAATTTAAATTGGAGCGTTGCGATTTTAATATTACCGATAGAAAATTACGTGAAAACGGAGTCTGATAAATTGATTTTACTCTTATTTCCAAGCTATGAAGTTACTGAAATATGAAATATAAAACAAAGAAAAATGAGAGATTGCGTATTTCTGCGTCATCTGCGCTTACCACTGGAAATTGCTAAAGCATTTCCCTCGTACTGGATGATGCTGTGTGCTTCCCACAGTCTCCTGGACGTCGCCATCTTCTTCGTAATTTGATGATATTCTGGTAGATTAGATAATTCTATGGTCCGTACCTCGGACCCAAACACTCGTATAACCACACTAGTTAACTTTCACAAAGATAGTCGCTAACTCCACTGAACATCGGAGCGACACGCACTTGCAACCGTACTCGGCAAGTTCTACACAGATAGTCCTCGTTTTACGGCGCGCTGAACGATATATGCACACGTTGGCTCCCCACTTCGGAACCGTCTTCCAGCTTACGTCGTCTCCACTGATTGGCTGCACCCCACGCGCTATACTCCCCTCCTCTGCCTCATTACACTCGGCGGTAAGGGGAAGTCGTATTCCGTTCCAACAATTCGCCTTTTCTTGACGATGCGACCCAAGATTGCGTCATGCTTCTCGACAGGAATCAGCTTGTATTTGAATTCCCAGTGAGTCATCTCTCTCAAATACCCTAACTGACAAAAACTCCGTAAAATTCCGTAATCAGATAATTTTCTATGATATCGTCGTTCGTAATAATTTGCATGATAGCGTTTTCTAAGACATAGAAAACCTATCTGTATGCTTATAATTTTTATAAAATGCTCCGAAAATACCTTAATAATAATTATAATAAATTAATAATAATAATAAATTAACATGAAAAATTATCTTGGCTGAACAATTTGCCGCGTAAATAAATATAGAAGGGCTTCCTACTGACTTATGCCAGTTGTATAAAAAACCCTCGAAAAACACGTTACATATTCGCCTCGGATCATCGGATGATTTACCGTGACGACGGTCCATTATCCGATTATCCCAGACACGTTAATAAACCCCATCCAAAATACATATTACATAAATGAAATCACCCTAAATTACAGATATATACACTCATAATTTTTCTTCACGCACTTTGCGTCAAAGTTTGTTGTCACTATGGATTGCACTTTGCAACCAGTCCAATGTTTTACATATAGAATAGTGTTCCACGGATATTTCCACCTCTCAAATTTCTCTATGTTGGAGAAATAGACATAATTAATGTGTGAGCACTATGTATTTATGATGTCATATCACAGGCATTGAAGGTGTTCTGATATATTTATATCACCATAGAATTTCCTAATTTCACTGGAGGTCCCCTCCTTATGGTGACATTTAATCTCACTTATCACTGAGCACACGATCACACTATTGTGGCAGCGCCTCGTGACCATAATACTTAATCTCTCTTTAAAGTAGATTAAATTAATATTGACTTCTGAAAAAAAAAACAGTAAGTGCGCATTACATATAACACCAAATATTTCTGTGCCGTAATCGCCCTGTCTTGTTAAGTTCCCGTAGACCATATTCTACTTAATACTAGTTCTCAACACAGACCCGTTCTCCTCACACAAATAATACCATTATACAAATTGCCTTAAATTACACACTTACAAATCTTACATGGCGAGGCCGTAAACAGAAATCACGTGTGCTGGTATATATGAGTTTCATGAAGGACTGTCTCGCATTCTGATGGCCCATCTTTTGCCTCGTGGACGCCTTAAGCAAAAATACCCTGTTCAAGCGCTCACCCATCTCTAGGAGGCAATTGGGAATTCACCAGCGCTACCAAATTCTGGCCTTGGTGTATCGAGACATTTTAGTGCTCAAGAGCATCCGACAATCCCGACATATTTCCCTGTACCTTAAAAATTCTCATTTACTTACATACTACCCCCCTGTGTGACTTCTGATACGCCTGCCTGGAAGACCATCTCCTCCCACGCACCAAATACCACACTTACTCATTTGATAGGCTGGCTCGCCAGCTAAACATCCTCACTTTATGACACATACTTTCGGAGACTATGTATATTATACGTCCCGTATAATCTGTTTCCCTCACTATTCTCCAGCACATATGCTGTTTTCCCAATACGTTTGGAAACTATAAATGTTTCTGCGTCACCTGCTTCCAACCTTGCAAGTGGCTCCCTTAAATGAACGTCATCACGTTGCTCTACCTAGCATATTTCTCAGTGTCTGTAACGATGCCCTGTTGCTACTGTCCACACATGCTAACCCTACTTTCCTCTGGTGTTACACCTCTACTCGACACTCTATGACCTAAAAATGTCACTTCTGACTGACAGAATGACGACTTAGACAGCTTCAAAGTGAACCCTGCCTGATCTAACTTCTGAAAAACTATATTTAAATGACGTAGATGCTCCTCAAAACTGCGTGAACTAATTACCATATCATCTATGTAAATGGTTACAAACTCTCCTGTGTCATCCCCTAATGCGATGTTTAAAGCCCTAATTAAAGCTGCTGAACTACTCTTTAACCCATAAGGTGTTCTACAAAATTGATAAAGGTTATATTTATGACTAAAAGCTGTAAATGGTCTATCTTCGTACATAAGTGGCACTTGCCAAAAACTGGAACTCAAATCTACACAAGTGAAATACTTCTTCCCCTCAAATGTTTGCATTAATTCCTCTATTGACATAGATTTCAGCTGATCTGAACTAATTCTACTGTTAACCAAACGAGCGTCTAAACAAATAC
Organism: Meconema thalassinum; assembly: GCA_946902985.2. NCBI lineage: Eukaryota > Metazoa > Arthropoda > Insecta > Orthoptera > Tettigoniidae > Meconema > Meconema thalassinum. The sequence goes on along the minus strand of OX336392.1, from coordinate 301,862,328 downwards.
GAACTGTGCCGTCGGTCTTGGGTACCGTGATCAAAGAATTAACATATGGACTGTTAGAGTGCTCAATAATCCCATCTTCAAGCATCTGGTTAATTTGTGCCTCAACTGCACTCTGATAAGCGAAAGGTACAGGATATCTATGTCCTGTGAATACTGACCTATCAATAACGTTCAATGAATGTGTATAGCAATTGGCCATACCAATGCGATCCTCAAACACTCTCCTATTACACCATAACACATCATAGAGCCGAACACACTGTTCCACCTCTATATTACCCAGAAATGCAGCATCACGTAACGAGTCCTCTAGACTTCCGTTCGTAATCACACTGCCCACAAAACATGGAGAACCCCGCTCTACGGCTGGCGATATCTCATTTAAAGTACAAATCACACCTACAATACTACTCCTCTGAATATGGTCATTGAACGCTACTTCTACTTCAGAATCTCCCCATTTAAATTTCAAACTCCCTACATCATAACATAAGTTACCAGACACTCTACTTAGCCACTCTGAACCCAAGATAACACTGAATACTAAATTTGGAATGGCAAGGCAAATCTGCTTCTCTACATGATTATTAATTTTAATGTCTACTAAAACTTGCTTAGAAATTACTTTAGACCTCTTCCCAACAGCTGTGATAACAAAAGTACTTTTAATTGGCATCTCCTCAAAATTTACTCCAGTTCCTTTCATTTTATCATAAAATGCACTACTTATGCAACTCTTCATACAACCACTATCAATTAAAACATCTGTGTACGCCTCGGACACGTTAAATTTAACTATGGGGCTCTTACTAACCACTTCCTGAATAATACCTTCATCATTTAGTTCATGTAATAATTCATTTCTTACATTTAGGTCATAGGGTTCCTGTATAATTGTATGGACAGGGCATGCTACAGACTGAGATTCTGACCTTACTTCGCAGCCTGGTTCGCGTTTAAAGAACCGCTACAGCTGGCCGTAGTACTACTAACTACTGAACTGGTCTGGTTGTTCTGGGCTGTGTTGTCATTGTTTGGCTGTATATTACTACCACTAGGCTGTCCTTTCCTTGACCCCTATTCTGGTTGTAATTATTGTCATTATAATTTCTCCCTTGATCTCCCCTGAAATCATTGTTTCTCCCTTGATTTCCCCTGTAATCATTGTTCCTCCCTTGATTTCCCCTGAAATCATTGTTCCTCCCTTGATACTGATTACCATAGCCATTTCCTCTGTTCTGATTTAGCTGATTATTATTATTTCTATTTTGAGCGTTGGCTCCTTCGCCACCGTTCCCTTGAACTTCTTGATGCCTGGCTTCATTAGGTCTTTTATTATTATTACCCTGGTTCCGATTGAAATTGTCCTCATAACCCCCTCTCCCTAGTGCATCAAATGTGCTTAACAAATTTTCTACTTGTGATATAGTCTTTACATTCTGGATACAAGCAGCCTCCTTGATCCTATAGGGAAAGTGCCTAAGTAGCAACCTTACCACATCACTTTCCTCCTTCAAGCCATCCAGATATTTACACACTAATACCTGCCCTAAAAAGTATTCGGTCATGGTGGAGCTTCCTTTAGGGTTATATTTACCACACACTACTCCCTCACGATGCTGCGACTGAATGACCTCATTCCAGAACTTTTCACAGAATTTCATTTTAAAATCATTGATATCAGTAAACTTGTCTCTGTAGACAGCAAACCAATTCCTCGTTTCCCCCACAAACACTTGTTCTAAAATTTCAACTACCTGGCACCACTCAATACTACCATTTTCCAACCTCTCCCCGAATTTATTTTCTATAGTGTTCATGAACTCCATTGGGCACCCCTGTCGATTGCTGAACTTACCCAGTTCTACCTCCCTGTGTGTGCTATTCACAAAAACTGGCCTATTCTGACTATTTTCTTGCCTGATCCTAGCTTTTAATTTTAATTCTAAATCTGCGATTTTCTCCTCAGCCTTCCACTCAATACTGTTTACTGTTAATTTAATGTTTCCTTCTGATTCTTCTAATTTATCATATAGCTTTGCTTGTTTCTCCTCAATCTTGCTAATGCTCTCTCTATTACGCTCTCTTAAATCATTTACTTCTGCAACTATTTGCGAGTGGACTTTCTCAATTCTACCCCCCAGCTGTTCCTTAACCTCTTTAGTTGCTACCTGAATTTTGTCAATTTCTCCCCCCAATTGCTTTTTGACCTGCGTGTTTCCAGTTGCACTAGTTCTTTTAAATTTTCAGCCTGTGTACTGATTCTAATTTCTAACTCCTCCTGTACTTTTCCTAATTTCTTGTCTACATCTGGAATGATCTCTTTAACCTTCTCTTCCATTACTCCTCTGATTTCTCCTCTAATCTGCTCCATTTTCACACTAATTTCCTTGTTGTTCTTATCTAATTTTGCATTATTCTGTTCTAATTTTGCATTTAAAGCTTCTGTACTTTCTTTATTTTCCCTACTGTTTTGTTCTAATTTTGCATTATTCTGTTCTAATTTTGCATTATTCTGTTCTAATTTTGCATTATTCTGTTCTAATTTTGCATTTAAGGCTTCTGTACTTTCTTTATTTTCCCTACTGTTTTGTTCTAATTTTGCATTATTCTGCTCTAATTTTGCATTTAAGGCTTCTGTACTTTCTTTATTTTCCCTACTGTTTTGTTCTAAGTTTGCATTTAAGGCATCACTACTAACTTTGTTCTGATACATGAACTCGAGAAGTAAAGTTTTTAATTCTGGTTGGCCGCCTACACTCCCTGTTTCAGTATCGGGATTTACCTCCGCTACCCCGGTACTACCATCACTCGACATACTGCTCGTATCATCACTCTCCAGTTGATGACCACTACGTAACCTTATCTGTCTTTCTTTCTCATCCCCCATAATGATATACACTGATACAGACAAATAACCCCCAAAAATACAGGCACAGAAATATATACCCTTCTCCTTCCACATATGTTATTAGGTTTTCAGCCCCAAGTTGTCGGCGACAATTGTAATGGTTTCTACAGCCCTCACTTTGAGCGACAAGTGTAACGTTAATTATTGCCCCATCTGTTGGTAGCGACAAATGTAGCAGTATCGCTGCCCCTAACTGTTGGGTGATAAATGTAACTGTTTACCTTTGCCTAAGCTATGTTGTTTTAATGGGCGCTAAGACCTCAATGCAATGCTGAAATCTAAATTTGTATTTAACAACGTCTAGCTCTGGGAGAACACCTTCGAGAATCTATTCACTCAGATCGTGGTATGATTTGATCATTAACCCAACAAACAATTGTATCAGGAGAAGGAATTGGTCTATATCTAATGCTACCTACTGAAAGCAAAGATTGCATTGTAAAAGAAATGAATTTATTATATAAAACAAGTATAGCAAAATTAATAATAATAATAAGTTTAAAATTTAAATTGGAGCGTTGCGATTTTAATATTACCGATAGAAAATTACGTGTAAACGGAGTCTGATAAATTGATTTTACTCTTATTTCCAAGCTATGAAGTTACTGAAATATGAAATATAAAACAAAGAAAAATGAGAGATTGCGTATTTCTGCGTCATCTGCGCTTACCACTGGAAATTGCTAAAGCATTTCCCTCGTACTGGATGATGCTGTGTGCTTCCCACAGTCTCCTGGACGTCGCCATCTTCTTCGTAATTTGATGATATTCTGGTAGATTAGATAATTCTATGGTCCGTACCTCGGACCCAAACACTCGTATAACCACACTAGTTAACTTTCACAAAGATAGTCGCTAACTCCACTGAACATCGGAGCGACACGCACTTGCAACCGTACTCGGCAAGTTCTACACAGATAGTCCTCGTTTTACGGCGCGCTGAACGATATATGCACACGTTGGCTCCCCACTCCGGAGCGGTCTTCCAGCTTACGTCGTCTCCACTGATTGGCTGCACCCCACGCGCTATACTCCCCTCCTCTGTCTCATTACACTCGGCGGTAAGGGGAAGTCGTATTCCGTTCCAACAATTCGCCTTTTCTTGACGATGCGACCCAAGATTGCGTCATGCTTCTCGACAGGAATCAGCTTGTATTTGAATTCCCAGTGAGTCATCTCTCTCAAATACCCTAACTGACAAAAACTCCGTAAAATTCCGTAATCAGATAATTTTCTATGATATCGTCGTTCGTAATAATTTGCATGATAGCGTTTTCTAAGACATAGAAAACCTATCTGTATGCTTATAATTTTTATAAAATGCTCCGAAAATACCTTAATAATAATTATAATAAATTAATAATAATAATAAATTAACATGAAAAATTCTCTTGGCTGAACAATTTGCCGTGTAAATAAATATAGAAGGGCTTCCTACTGACTTATGCCAGTTGCATAAAAAAAACCTCGAAAAACACGTTACAACATCACGACAAGATGAGGATACCATCGTGAGGGTACAGACTGTTTTAGTGGTAGTATTTTGTTGTTGGTAGAACTTGAGTATTTTTTCCTTAGTAGAATTTTGGTATTTAATCGTTAGTAGAACGTTAGTATTTTTGTTAGTAGAAATGCTCCATTACTTATTCTGAAAGGGTGTAGCAGCCTTTCAGAATAAATCAATTCTCTACTTGTCTTATAGACGGCTAAGATATTGATAATATAAGCCAACTAATGGCTACACTGCGATCTGCTGCACGGCTGAAAGCAACGGGAAACTGCAGCCGTAACGCTATTCCCGAGGATATGCACCTCTCTATGCATAATTACATGTGATGATGGCCTCCTCCCTTGTAAAATTCCAGTCCGGAGGTAAACTAGTCCCCCGTTCGGATCTCCGGGTGGGGACTACTCGAAAGGGGTTTAACATCACAGAAGTGACAAAGAGGAAATCTGATATTCTACGGATCGGGGCGTGGAATGTTAGAAGTCTGCTATAAAGTGGAAGGTTAGAAAACTTGGAAAGGGAAATGGATAGGTTGAGGTTGGATTTGGTTGGGATTAATGAAATGCGCTGGCAGGAAGAACAGGACTTTTGGTCAGGAGACTATAGGGTCATTAGCACTAAATCAAACAATGGCCAAGCAGGGGTTGGTCTCATATTGAGTAGGAAACTTGGACAGCGGGTGGAATATTATGAGCAATATAGTGAACGGATTATTGTAGCAAAAATCAATACTAAACCTACGTGCACCACAGCGGTGCAAGTCTATATGCCTTCCAGTCAAGCTGATGATGAAGATGTTGAAAAGGTCTACGAAGAAATAGATGAAATTCTGAGGTATGTCAAGGGTGATGAAAATGTTATAGTAATGGGAGATTGGAATGCTGCGGTAGGAAAAGGAAGAGAAGGGAAGATAGTAGGAGATTTCGGATTTGGTGAAAGGAATGATCGAGGAAGCAGGCTGATGGAATTCTGCACCGAGCATGAGTTGGTCATAGCTTATTCAATAACCACAATAGAAGAATATACACATGGATGAGACCAGGAGATACAGGGCGTTACCAAATCGACTTCATTATGGTCAAGCAGAGGTTTCGAAACCAGATTTTGGATTGTAAAACATATCCCGGTTCTGACATAAACTCTGACCACAATCTATTTGTTATGAAATGCAGATTAAAGTTGAAGAAACTGAAGAAAAGTCAAAAGCCAAAAAAGTTGGCAATAGACAGACTGAAAGAGAAGGATGTAAACGAAAGATTCAAGAAGAGTATAAAGGAAGGACTAATGAAAACCCCTAAACAAACTTCAATTGCAGACGAATGGACACTTTTGAAGAATGACATGACAAAATCCGCAGAAGAAAATATTGATAGGAAAGAAAGAATAGGCAGAAAACAGTGGATCACTCCTGATATACTAGAATTGATGGATGAAAGGCGGAAACACAAGAATGTAAGAGATGAAAAGTGAAAGCAGAATACAGACATCTGAGAAATGAGATTAACAAGAAGTGCAAGGTAGCGAAAGAAAGATGGTTGAAAGAGAAATGTGCAGGTATAGAAAATTGTCTGAAATTAGGAAAAGTAGACACAGCTTATCGAAGGATTAAGAATACATTTGGGGAAAAGAAGACTAAGTGCTGTAATATTAAGGACACAAATGGAAAGCCTCTAACAGATAGGTAAGAAAAGGTTGAGAGATGGAAAGCTTACATAGATGGTTTGTATAAAGGAAAGGAGATTGAGAATCATGTAATGGAAAGGGAGGAGGGAATTGATGAGGACGCAAAAGGAGATTTAATATTGAGATCAGAATTTGACAGAGCATTGGAAGACTTAAGCAGGAACAAAGCATCAGGTATAGATGATATACCGATTGAGTTGCTACGCTGCATAGGAGATGAAGGTCTGATCAAGTTATTTCACTTGGTGTGTAGGATTTATGAGACAGGTGAGGCACCCTCTGATTTCAAGAAGAATGTTATCATCCCTATACCGAAGAAAGTAGGAAGTGACAGATGTGAGGATTACCGTACAATCAGCTTGATTACTCATGCTTCAAAGATCCTGTCTAGAATAATTTACAAGAGGATGGAAAGCCAGATAGAAGCGGAATTGGGTGAAGACCAGTTTGGTTTCAGGAGAAATGTAGGAACAAGGGAAGCTGTACTAAGTCTTAGTCTGATTTTGGAAGGTAGAATAAGAAAAGATAAGAGAACGTTCATGGCATTTGTAGACTTAGAAAAGGCTTTTGATAACGTTGATTGGACTAAATTGTTTGACATTTTGAAAATGATTGGAATAAAGTATAGGGATAGGAGGGTGATCTACAATCTATACAGAAACCAGACAGCAGTCATTCGAGCTGATGGACATGAGAGAGAAGATGGTATTCAGAAAGGTGTGAGGCAAGGCTGCTACTTATCACCCATACTTTTCAATCTTTACATTGAACAAGAAATGAAGGAAATTAGAGAGAAATTTAAAGTGGGAGTGAAGATTCAAGGAGAAATAATTTCAACTCTGAGATTTGCTGATGACATCGTCATCTTGGCCGACACGCCTGAGGATTTGATTGAGTTTTTGAATGGTATGGACTCCGTCTTGAGGAAAGAATTCATGATGACAATTAATAAATGCAAAACAAAAATATTGGAATGCAGTCGCAATAAATCAGAAACTTCTATGAACATCAAATTGGTAGGGGAAAAGCTAAAGGAAGTAGGAGACTTCTGTTACTTAGGAAGCAAAATAACCAGTGATGGAAGAAGCAAAGAGGATATAAAAACTAGGTTGGCTCAGGCAAGGAAAGCATTTCTACAGAAAAGGAATCTGTTGACATCGAATATAGATTTAGATATTAGGAATACATTTTTGAAAACCTTTGTCTGGAGCGTGGCACTCTATGGAAGTGAAACTTGGACTATTGGTGCAGCAGAAAAGCGGAGAATTGAAGCGTTTAAATGTGGTGTTACAGGAGAATGATGAAGATCAGATGGGTAGATAGGGTTACAAACGAAGAGGTATTAAGACGAGTGGGAGAGGAGAGATGTTTCTGGCGACTGCTAATGAAGAGAAGAGATAGGTTGGTAGGACACATACTAAAACACCCAGGAATAGCAAGCTTAGTTATGGAAGGAAGGGTCGAGGATAAGAACTGTAGGTGTAGACCAAGGTTAGAGTATGTTGTTGGCAACTCTGGCACTGTACATACTCTAATGACAGTTGGTCCCCCTGCTGGAGGGTTGTTGACCCATTAAGAGGGTCGTTTTTCTTACCTGCGTCCCTAGCAAGCAGGTAGGAGTGGCTACCGGACATAGTGTCATCGCACGCATGTAATATCTACTGTATTTGTTCAGTGTTTAATCATGTACATACAATGTAAAATATATTTCTTTATACAGTCCACCACATCGTATTCTATGTATTCGACATAAGTTTTGGTCCTCCGGGCCGGATTATATGGCAAGGAAAACAGTGAAAATTGAACTCGTGTGATCCAAAGACAGCATGGCTTCTCACAAATGGCGTGGGTGGTTACCAGCATGGCGACTACTGGACAACAGAATTCATCGTCTTGGTAAGTCACCGATCATCCTTAATTATTCCTTGTGACTCATATGCATTCCTTTGTTTCTCCATTCAAAACTGTTCGTTTGTACTTGCAATGTATTGGTATTGCTAGTGATCGCACATGATTTCGCCCGTAAAACTGTATGTTATTTGTACGCAGTTTTCCCGCAACTCTTTGAAACAAAACCAGCAGTTCATCTTTGTATTATGTAAATATGTTAGGTATTTGTATTTTCGTTTTGTCATTCTTTTACGTATATGCATTTGGTCTATTGTGATTTTATATCATTCAGCAGTTTATTGGGAATTGCTAGTGAGAAATGGAACAAAAGATAAAATCACTGTGTAGCAAAAGGGGTAGGTTAAAGGCTAGCTTATCTCGCATACAAGGCTTCGTAGAGAAATTAGATTCTCAATCTAAGGACGTAGATCAGTTGGAAGATCGACGGGCTCACTTATCAAAAATCTGGGAAGAATATGAAACAGTTCAATCACAAATAGAGGATTTGAAAGAGGATGAATCATTTCAAGCAGAACAAGAATCTTATCGCTCCGACTTTGAGGAGCAATACTTCAAAACATCTGGTCTTATAAGATCCATAAATGGTGCAATTTCCAAGTCAGTAACTTTGCTGATTGATTCTATTGGTGAATCAACTTCCAGTTCGCAAACACGTTCAGTTAAACTGCCTCAAATAAGTTTACCTACATTCGCAGGTGATTATTTAGAATGGCCCAATTTTGCCGATACCTTTAAGAATCTCATTCATGAAGATGCAAATTTGTCAATAATACAGAAATTTCATTACCTAAAATCAGTGGTATCAGGCAGGGCGGCAGACGTGTTACAGTCTCTAGAAATATCTGCAGCGAATTACGACATAGCGTGGAACCTGTTAAATGAGAGGTTCAATAACCGGCGAGCAATTGTTTCCTCCCACATGAATTCGGTCCTTCAGATGAACAAAATAGAAGTAGAATCTTCCAAGACATTAAGAGACTTGTATGACGGCTTCAGAAGGCACATACAGTCGCTATCAGCGCTTGGTCTGTCTTGTGAAGAACAATTAGATGCCATTTTGATACATTTAATAACAAGCAGATTTGACGCTGAAAAATTAAAAAAATGGGAGACCTCGTTACCAACCTTTGATCTTCCATCGTATCAGACACTGGACAAATTTCTACTCGAAACATGTAATGCATTGAAATCGATCGAAACTAAGAATTGTGATCGCACAAAATAGCTGAAGCAGGTAGGCGTTTCATCTAAACCGAATGCGTCTGGTTTCAAACCGAGGCCATTCACGAACCCAGGAAAAAATTGTTTCCTTTCACAGAAAAATCAGAAATGCCCGCTTTGCACGGAAGAACATCCCATATTTAGATGCAGAACATTCATTTCTATGGGTTTTTATGACAGATGGCGGAAGATCAAGAAGCATAAGCTCTGTGTTAATTGCCTGTCTGGAAATCACTTCGCTAACGAGTGCACTCGTTCATGTTGTAAACTGTGCAAGGATAAACACAACACCTTGCTTCACAGGGACCAAGGGTCACCGAACCACATTAATAGTCAGACTTCTAACAAGAGTATTGTGTCCAATGATACTTCATTGTCCCCCCTTAATGAGCAACATAGTAGTAATGCTGTTCCATTGCACAATCACAACAATGATGTTTCCTCTCATGTATTGTTGTCGACAGCAGTAGTGAATGTCAACAATTCAGAGGGAAAACCCCGTCATGCTCGGGTTGTGTTAGACAGCGGCTCGCAACTCAACTTCATAACCAGGGAATTGGCTCATCAATTACGATTATTAAAGACAAAGACTAATATTCCGATACATGGGTTGCATAACACTATCATCAAGGTGGGGTCGGTGGTAAGAACAAAGATTTCTTCGCGGTTCGGTTCCTTTGAACGAATCATGACATTTCACGTAATACCTTCAATTACTGGTCAGTGCTTGCCCACTAAAATAGCAACATCACAGATTGGAGTGTTCCTGAGTTTATATTAGAAAACCTTGCGGATCCTCAATTTAATGTGTCATCATCCATAGACATTCTCATTGGAGCAGAATTCTTTTACGATCTTATCGGCGCAGAACAATTTCAGCTCGACAGTTTCTCAAACAAACTACCGTTGTTTCGCAACACGGCTCTTGGCTGGGTAGCAGCAGGTAGTGTTGGTTTGTCTGAAAAGCACGCAGATAACAGTTCTTCCTGCCTCTTTGTGTCAGGTAAGATATTCAATGAGCCGGGGAAAGCACTGCTTGGCCAAGGACATTCTGAGCAAGAGATTAGTAAGAGGCTATTTACTGACGGTCACAGAAGGAATCCACAGGGTAGGTTCATAGTCCCACTACTCCTTAAAGAGGACCCGAGTCAGCTAGGTAGCAATGTTAATGAGGCAATTAGACGGTTTCACAGCCTAGAGAAGCGTTTTGAAAGGCAGCCCCATTCAATTCGGAGTACGTACAGTTTATGAGAGAGTACACTGACCTGGATCATATGGAGGAAATTCCCAGTAATGAGATAAACAAACCATTACAGTACTACCATCCGCATCATTGTGTATTTAAGGGTAATTCATTGACAACGCACACTCGCGTGGTATTTGATGGCAGCTCGAAGGGCGATTCTGTATTATCCCTCAATGATTTGTTATTAGTAGAACCGATCGTTCAAGATGATTTATTTTCAATATTGTCTAGATTTCGCATGCATCGCTATGTATTGACCGCTGACATAGAAAAGATGTATCGGCAGGTCCTCATAGAACCTGCACATACTGACTTTCAGCGTATCGTGTGGAGGGAGTCCCCTAAGGACGAGCTTAAACATTATCGTCTCAAAAAAGTCACATATGGCACGTCATGTGCACCCTTCCTGGCCACAAGATGCCTCTCTCAATTGGCGAATGACACTAAGGAGGAATTTCCTGAAGCTTCGAATGTAATACGGCGGGATTTTTATGTTGACGATTTAATGACAGGTTGTGAATCAACTGACGGCTTAAGAACCACTCACAAGTGTGTTTCAGATATTTTATCCAGTGCGGGTTTTACCTTAAGAAAATGGTGTTCGAATGAGCCCAATATTCTATCGAGCATTTCTAACCACGAAACAGATTCCAAGTACATTATTAAGATAGATGAAGGTGAAGACTTGAAGATGTTGGGGCTATCTTGGAAACCCATCACAGACACTTTTCAGTTTGAGTTGAGAAGTGATTTCAGTTCGACACAGATAAACAAAAGAATAATTCTATCAGACCTGGCTAAAATATTTGAACCCTTAGGGCTTTTGACCCCAGTATTGATTAAGGGTAAGATTTTCGTCCAGCATCTGTGGCAAATGAACTTAAATTGGGACGACGTTCTCACAATAGAACTTCAAATTAAATGGATTCGCTATATGCAGGACATTGCTAAATTGAAGGAATTCAAAGTGCCTCGTCATGTTAGGGCAGTAGAATTTGTGGAGTATGAGATTCATGGATTTTGTGACGCGTCTCAGATTGCTTACGGCGCATGTGTTTATGTGAGATCTCAGACAGGAGATGGTAAAATAACAGTTCACTTTTTGTGTTCTAAGTCTCGCGTTGCGTCATTAGGCTCAGTAACTTTGCCAAGATTAGAACTATGCAGTGCTGTATTACTTTCTCAGTTGGTCGAAAGAGTCATGAGATCCATAAACGTAACTAAAGACAAGTGTTTTTGTTGGACTGACTCCACAATAGCATTAGCATGGATTTCGGGCCATCCACACCAGTGGAAAACATACGTCGCTAATCGAGTGTCGCAGATTCAACAGTTGACAAATATTGATTGTTGGCAGCACGTCTCTACTCATCATAACTCAGCAGATATGATCTCGAGAGGAGTTACCGCGGAGAAGCTGTTAAATTCATCATTTTGGTTATCGGGACCATCTTGGCTTTCCGATAATAAAGACGAATGGCCTTCACAGCAGAGGCATAGCTCTCAAGAATTACCTGAAGTTAGGAAAACTAAAATTGTTCTAGTGTCATCTACAGAATCCCTTGGATCGAATCTGATTAACAGATACTCTTCCTGGAGCAAGCTGATTAGAATAACAGCTCTCGTGCTCAGATTTATCAAAAATCTTAAAACTAAAACAGACAGACAAACAGATGCTCTTAATCCTGTAGAACTAGAGCAGGCTAAGTATTCATGGTGTAAAATTGCTCAAGGTTCTGAATTTTCACAAGACATAAAGGCTCTCAAACAAAATTTGCCACTGCCCAAGGGAAGCAAATTACATGGATTAGCAACGTATTTGGATGAGCAGGGTCTGTTGCGGGTAGGAGGCCGTCTGCAAAATGCTAAACTATTGGTCAACATAAGGCATCCTATCTTATTACCTGGCAATCATCGCATTACAATAATGTTATTTGATCATTTTCATTTTGTTTTTCTTCATGCTGGAGCTCAGACTTTATTGACAATGATGCGACAGCAATACTGGCCTCTATGTGGGAGGAACGGTGCTCGAAAGGCAGTGTATCGATGTAAGACGTGTTTTCAATTCTCGTCTCGGCCGTGAAAATCCACAGCCTGCTTCCAGTCTCCGACCGGGTCTGGGATGGAATGAATGAAGCCCCCATCTAGCGGCGAGAATATGAACTGTGCCGGCTGCCGAGGCCTGACGCACTCCTCTGGGGCAATGATTAAATGAATGACAGATGAAATGAAATGATAGTGGAGAGCGTTGCTGGAATGAAATTTTTGACAGGGAAAACCGGAGTACCCGGAGAAAAACCTGTCTGCCTCCGTATCAACCGTTAATGGGATCGCTACCTGAAAGGAGAGTAGTTCCCAGTCGACCATTTGCATCTTCAGGAATAGATTTCTGTGGCCCAGTATATTTACGGCCTTCGTCCAGGAAGGGCGCTCGGATTAAGGCATATATAGCTATGTTTGTTTGTTTTGCCACAAAGGCTGTACATATTGAACTTGTAAGCGATCTGTCTACAGCTGCCCTTTTAGCATCACTGAAAAGATTCATGGCTAGACGAGGAACGTGCACCCACATATTCACTGACAACGCAACTAATTTCGTAGGTGCATCGCGTGAGCTAAAGAAATTCTTTAATGATAGGAATACCAAGCAGTCACTCATAAGCTTTGCTACAGATAAGGGGATTCAGTGCCATTTTAGTCTTCCTGGATCACCTCATTTCGGAGGGTTGTGGGAGGCTGCAGTTAAATCAGCTAAGTATCACCTTAAGAGAATAGTAGGAAACGCTGCATTGTCGTTTGAAGAAATGACTACAGTGCTTGTACAGATAGAGGCAGTTTTGAATTCGCGCCCCCTCTGCCCACTATCCTCTGATCCCAATGATCCGGAAGTATTAACTCCATCCCACTTCCTGAACGGTGGCTCATTTCATCTTCCTGTTGAAGAAGATTTGTCGCAGACTCCATTGAATAGACTGAAGCGCTGGCAACTGCTTCAGGCTATGTTCCAGCAATTTTGGCGCCGATGGTCCAAGGAATACCTCGGACAACTCCAACAGCGTACTAAATGGCGGTCGCTTGGACAATCCCCACAAATCGACACTCTGGTTGTTCTGAAGGAAGAGGGCGTGCCTCCACTTCATTGGAAATTGGGCCGTGTCGCAGCAGTGCATCCAGGAACCGACGGAGTTACGAGGGTTGTTACCATCAAAACACCCAGCGGAGCTCTTTTGAAAAGAGCAGTGTCAAGACTTTGCCCATTGTTGAGTGAAGAGAAGTGAAGTGTTTAAATGTTTTGTGTACATAGTGTTTATTTGAACTCTTATTCCAGTTAATAGAACAAAGTGACAATATTTAGTTGTTTGAAATATTTGCTATTTCAAGGGGGGGGGGTATGTTGGCAACTCTGGCACTGTACATACTCTAATGACAGTTGGTCCCCCTGCTGGAGGGTTGTTGACCCATTAAGAGGAAGGGTCGTTTTTCTTACCTGCGTCAAGCAGGACTCACTAGCAAGCAGGTAGGAGTGGCTACCGGACATAGTGTCATCGCACGCATGTAATATCTACTGTAATTGTTCAGTGTTTAATCATGTACATACAATGTAAAATATATTTCTTTATACAGTCCACCACATCGTATTCTATGTATTCGACATATGTTAAATAGATTGCCTCGGATGTAGGGTGTGGTAGCTATGTAGAGATGAAATGATTAGCTCAGGATAGGGAAGCGTAGAGAGCTGCATCAAACCAGTCAAAAGACTGAAGACTCAAACAACAACAAAATACAACTACTTTTCCACTTACAAAGTGTGATGTTTGACATGAATGACTGTCTTGAAATTCGGTGAATAGAAGGTCAAAATGCGAGATGGCATTTCCCGGAGTCAGAAGTTGGCTATGTCGATTCAAATAACAACGTTCACGGTTGACTAAATACAGGGTGGGGTAAATAAAAGTGGCCCGGGGAACAGAGTTCCAGGTTACAAAGAAACACACCAAAATAATGGAGATAGTTCGCTAACCTGCTTATAGCAGATATTGAAAATGACCACCATTCATAGTTTGGCACCTTTGAGCCTTGGTCAGCAAGTTGCGAAAGGCAGATCGCAGCTGGACCGCTGGAATTGCTGCAATCTCATTAGAAATGTTCTGCTGCAGTTCTTGAAGACTATGAGGGTTATTGCGATACAATTTAGCATTGAGGGTTTCCCACAAAAAGTAATCGCACCCGGACATATCAGGTGACCTGGGTGGCCAGCTAGGGCCGAGATCAGACTGGCCTCGGCTAACAACTCTGTCAGGAGTGAAGATTGTGTGACTGTGAGCCATGGTTCGGCGGGATGTTTGGGCAATAGCACCATTCTGTTGGAAGTAACGGTAGGTGATTTCCTCCTCATTTAATGCTGCCACAAATGGATTGAAAATGTTGGAAAAGTAATGCTCCGAATTCACCGTCTGATGAAAGAAAATGGGACCAATAATGCGGCGTGCAGACACTGCACACTGAACACCAACCTTCTGATCGTGTACAATGGTGTATGGTGGAGTGATGAGGATTCTCCGTTGCCCAGTACCTGTCATTCTGTGAGTTGACATAACCACTCAGGTGAAACCAGGCTACATCAGAAATAAAGAATAGATCCATGTCCAAGCCATGCATTGTTATCTCAGTGAACAGCCAATCACAAAACTGGAGGCGCTGAGGAGCATCTGTTAGCTTTAATGCATTAACAACAGACACTTTGAAGGGATGCATCTTCAGGTCCAGGTGGAGTATTCGTCCGCATGTTTGACGTGATATGGCGGTCTGTTGCGTCGGGTTGATTTCTTAGGGCTCCGAAGCATACTCTGGTTAACTGCATCTACATTTTCTGGTATGCGGACACGTATCGGAATGTTTTTTGCCTTCTTCAAAACAGATCCTGTCTGACGCCATTTTGTGATTAATCGTTCTGGCACTCTTTGCTGGCACCTTGACCCTCATGAGCAAACAACCGACCACACCATTTCCACGAATTTGTTTTAACATAACTTTCCACAACGAACACCCTCTGCTGCAATGTGAGTACCATTTTCACCTGTAAACTGATCAACTCACACTGACGTCTGACACAGCCCATACTACTCTAATATCTGAACCGGTTTCGATCACGTGTTGTGCGCGTGTGCGTGGTGTAGCCCCTCGCCCGGCCCACCTTTATTTGCAACATCTGCTACAGTATAAGCTGGTTAGCGAACTACCTTCTTTCCTGAGATGTGCTTCTTTGTAACCCGGAATTCTGCTCCCCGGGCCACTTTTATTTGCCCCACCCTGTATATGCTGACGATCTAAAGGTAGATTGCGATCGACGTGTTGCCGGCCCCTGGTCTGCTACGTACATAGTGAAGAACTTGTCAAGTGCACGAACATTTTGGTTGGTTGGTTCCTTAGTTTAGAGGCTGCGACAACGCGGTCATGTAGCCCCGTGTACTTTGGGTGTGTGTAGAATTTGTCTGATAACCGGTGTTAATTGTGATGGCTGTATTAGTGTGTGTATCTGTTTTTTTTAATTCAAGGTAGGACTGCAACTTTGAATTTATCAAATAGTTCCTACTTTTGCCGCCAAACGCCACCGTCAACGACTACTAGGCCTAGTTCAGAACATAACGTAGCTACTAGACGCCACCGCG
The DNA here is from genome assembly GCA_946902985.2 of Meconema thalassinum. Classification (NCBI taxonomy): domain Eukaryota; kingdom Metazoa; phylum Arthropoda; class Insecta; order Orthoptera; family Tettigoniidae; genus Meconema; species Meconema thalassinum. Next base: position 301,846,174 of record OX336392.1, on the reverse strand, counting down.
TGCCACCGCAGTCGGCTCTTGGCAACGAACGTAGGGACCTAAGAGCGTTGTTTACATTCTTAACCTATACAATTTAGCTTCACACAGGTGTAATTAGTGGAAGGTTCTTTAACATGCCATAAATCTATGACATGGGACCGCAGGCTTTACTTCCCCTCCGAAGGAAGGCATACTGAGGGATTTTTAACGCTCTTAAAAATCCGACGGCTTACCCTCTTGTTATAGTGCGTATTGATCATAAATTGTAGCTAGCTGAATGGTACACAAGGAACAAAGCCATTTGATTAACAATAATAATAATAATAATAACAATAATAATAATTCAAAAATGGGTCTCAGGAATCAACCTGGGAGGAGTCCTTGTGGCTCTGGGCAAATGGGAGTGAAATGCGTCGTTGCATGTCACCTGCAACTCAAACATATTGGATTCAGCAAGAGAATCCAACTTAGCCTCTTTCACTCCAACTCCAGCACGTAACCTACCCGAGGTGTCCCCTGTTAAGCCGAGCAACCCAGTGGAAGGTTGGGTAACCACTCCCAGCGGGAAGCTGGGTCGGCGAGCCGATCAGTGCTGGTGGCTCCAAGGCTCACAACCTTGGTAGTACTTTGGCCGGTGTGAAATATCACCGATCCCAATTACAGTTTTTCAACTGCCTCAAGAAAGCATGGAGGAAAATTCAGCAAAAGCTACTACCCCAGGTGGTAACCAATCCACCATCGCTTTCAGCGATGCATGCAGGCCTTCGGATTCTGGGGAGCCAGCACCAAAATGCTTGGAGGTGTCGGAGACTCCACTAAAGATGAAACACAAACATCGGAACTTCTTTGCTACCGTTAATATGAACTCCCTTTTGAAAACTGGTAAACTTAAGCATCTCACTGATACTCTCTCCCAACATCAAATTCTTATTACGGCAGTACAAGAAACGAGATTTACAGATGAACATCCTTTTGAGTCTCAGGGGTACAGAATATTTAAAGGCAAAGTTGGTAAACGTGTTGCAAAGAACATTCCTCACCTTGGCACGGGATTCATTGTAAATAGAATAATTTTGGACTCGGTCGTAGATTTCAGTTCTCCCAACAGCCGAGTAGCAGTCCTCACTTTCCGATGCACGAACAAAATGTATACTATGGTTAATGTGCATGCGCCAATTAATGAGGCAAACAAAAAAGACAGAGAAGGAACAGATGAATTTTGGGAAGAACTGGAGGATATAATGGCTAAAATTCCGGACAAACATATGATTATCTTGCTTGGTGATTTCAATGCTCAACTTGGCCGTGAAAGAAAATTCCGAAACATTGTAGGAAGTTACCCAGCTCATTACAGAACCAACCGCAATGGAGAGAGACTTCTGGAGCTCTGTAAGGCGTTCAACCTTGTTATGAAATCTACTGCTTTCAAACACCTGCCAAGAAAGCAGAAAACGTGGACTTCTCCAAATCCAAAACTTGGTGAATTCCAAATCGATCATGTCGCTATTTCACGCAAGGCACACCGAGAGATCCAGAATGTAAAAGTCCTGAGAAGTGTAAATCTTGATTCTGATCACTACCTTTCCAAAATCAAGGTTAAACTTCTTCCAAGAAATACCAGGAGGGTCAGCCGAAGAGAGATCAACAGGTTTGACACAGAGAAGCTACACTTGAATCACGAGTTTACTGAGAAGCTTGAAACTTTGGATCCACAGAATTGGGAACAACTACGAGATGGCATGGTGAGAACAGCTAAAGAGATAGTCCCGCTAACAAAAAGAAGGAAACATCTCTGGTGGACCAGTGAATGTGAAGCAGCAATAAGGCAGAGACAACTAGCATGGCAGAGATGGAACTCTAAGAAGAATTCAGATAACTGGGAGAGTTTTCTGTTAGTGAGGAAACATGCTGCAAAAACCATACGTGGGGTAAAACGTGCATACGACAAAAGTCAATTGGAAAAGATTCAACAAGACTTCAAGAAAAACAACACTCGAGATTTCTACAGAACCTTCAGACAGAATCTCACTAAATACACTCCACCTAGCCTACATTTCAAAGATCCTGAGAGAAAAACTGCCTATAATGACAAGGACAACTGCACTATCCTGGCACATTATTTTGAGTCTCTCCTTAACTGTGAAAGCCCAGGATCCTCATTCTCATTTGAAGACAATCCAAATACAAACCCGGACTCTACACCACCAACCAAAGAAGAAATTATGCAGATCATTCAGTCACTTAAAAACAATAAGGCACCAGGCGAGGATTCAATAATCGCCGAATGATGGAAGCATGCTGGCGACGTAGCTATCGATAAACTAACAGAAATAATTAGTGAGATATGGAAAAAGGAGGAACTCCCTATTGATTGGACATCAGCTCTGCTTCACCCTCGTCACAAGGTGATAGAACGAATGTGAACAATTACCGTGGCATCTCCCTCCTTGCAATAACATACAAAATCCTTTCAAAAGCCCTTCAAACTAGAGCAGAGGAACATTTGGTCCACAATTAGGGGAATATCAAGGGGGATTTCGGAAGGGACGATCGTGTGCCGAACAGATTTTGAACCTTAAATCTATCCATTCATATCTGAAGCTTAGAAACAAACAGTTTGTAGTGACCATCATTGACTTCAAAAAGGCTTATGACTCTATCGATCGACCCACCCTATTTGAAATACTGAAAGAACTGGGACTAGACAACAAAATAAGAGCAATCATTCAGAAAACCTTAACCAACACTGCGTCCAAAGTGAAATTCAGGGGAGAAATTTCAGAGCCCTTCGAAATCAAGACTGGTGTAAGACAAGGAGATGGACTATCTCCTTTGCTCTTCAACTGTGTACTCGAACTTAACGTAGCTACTAGACGCCACCGCGTGCCACCGCAGTCGGCTCTTGGCAACGAACGTAGAGACCTAAGAGCGTTGTTTACATTCTTAACCTATACAATTTAGCTTCACACTGGTGTAATTAGTGGAAGGTTCTTTAACATGCCATAAATCTATGACATTAGACCGCAGGCTTTACTTCCCCTCCGAAGGAAAGCATACTGAGGGATTTTTAACGCTCTTAAAAAATCCGACGGCTTACCCTCTTGTTATAGTGCGTATTGATCATAAATTGTAGCTAGCTGAATGGTACACAAGGAACAAAGCCATTTGATTAACAATAATAATAATAATAATAACAATAATAATTCAAAAATGGGTCTCAGGAATCAACCTGGGAGGAGTCCTTGTGGCTCTGGGCAAATGGGAGTGAAATGCGTCGTTGCATGTCACCTGCAACTCAAACATATTGGATTCAGCAAGAGAATCCAACTTAGCCTCTTTCACTCCAACTCCAGCACGTAACCTACCCGAGGTGTCCCCTGTTAAGCCGAGCAACCCAGTGGAAGGTTGGGTAACCACTCCCAGCGGGAAGCTGGGTCGGCGAGCCGATCAGTGCTGGTGGCTCCAAGGCTCACAACCTTGGTAGTACTTTGGCCGGTGTGAAATATCACCGACCCCAATTACAGTTTTTCAACTGTCTCAAGAAAGCATGGAGGAAAATTCAGCAAAAGCTACTACCCCAGGTGGTAACCAATCCACCATCGCTTTCAGCGATGCATGCAGGCCTTCGGATTCTGGGGAGCCAGCACCAAAATGCTTGGAGGTGTCGGAGACTCCACTAAAGATGAAACACAAACATCGGAACTTCTTTGCTACCGTTAATATGAACTCCCTTTTGAAAACTGGTAAACTTAAGCATCTCACTGATACTCTCTCCCAACATCAAATTATTATTACGGCAGTACAAGAAACGAGATTTACAGATGAACATCCTTTTGAGTCTCAGGGGTACAGAATATTTAAAGGCAAAGTTGGTAAACGTGTTGCAAAGAACATCCCTCACCTTGGCACGGGATTCATTGTAAATAGAAGAATTTTGGACTCGGTCGTAGATTTCAGTTCTCCCAACAGCCGAGTAGCAATCCTCACTTTCCGATGCACGAACAAAATGTATACTATGGTTAATGTGCATGCGCCAATTAATGAGGCAAACAAAAAAGACAGAGAAGGAACAGATGAATTTTGGGAAGAACTGGAGGATATAATGGCTAAAATTCCGGACAAACATATGATTATCTTGCTTGGTGATTTCAATGCTCAACTTGGCTGTGAAAGAAAACTCCGAAACATTGTAGGAAGTTACCCAGCTCATTACAGAACCAACCGCAATGGAGAGAGACTTCTGGAGCTCTGTAAGGCGTTCAACCTTGTTATGAAATCTACTGCTTTCAAACACCTGCCAAGAAAGCAGAAAACGTGGACTTCTCCAAATCCAAAACTTGGTGAATTCCAAATCGATCATGTCGCTATTTCACGCAAGGCACACCGAGAGATCCAGAATGTAAAAGTCCTGAGAAGTGTAAATCTTGATTCTGATCACTACCTTTCCAAAATCAAGGTTAAACTTCTTCCAAGAAATACCAGGAGGGTCTGCCGAAGAGAGATCAACAGGTTTGGCACAGAGAAGCTACACTTGAATCACGAGTTTACTGAGAAGCTTGAAACTTTGGATCCACAGAATTGGGAACAACTACGAGATGGCATGGTGAGAACAGCTAAAGAGATAGTCCCGCTAACAAAAAGAAGGAAACATCTCTGGTGGGCCAGTGAATGTGAAGCAGCAATAAGGCAGAGACAACTAGCATGGCAGAGATGGAACTCTAAGAAGAATTCAGATAACTGGGAGAGTTTTCTGTTAGTGAGGAAACATGCTGCAAAAACCATACGTGGGGTAAAACGTGCATACGACAAAAGTCAATTGGAAAAGATTCAACAAGACTTCAAGAAAAACAACACTCGAGATTTCTACAGAACCTTCAGACAGAATCTCACTAAATACACTCCACCTAGCCTACATTTCAAAGATCCTGAGGGAAAAACTGCCTATAATGACAAGGACAACTGCACTATCCTGGCACATTATTTTGAGTCTCTCCTTAACTGTGAAAGCCCAGGATCCTCATTCTCATTTGAAGACAATCCAAATACAAACCCGGACTCTACACCACCAACCAAAGAAGAAATTATGCAGATCATTCAGTCACTTAAAAACAATAAGGCACCAGGCGAGGATTCAATAATCGCCGAATTATGGAAGCATGCTGGCGACGTAGCTATCGATAAACTAACAGAAATAATTAGTGAGATATGGAAAAAGGAGGAACTCCCTATTGATTGGACATCAGCTCTGCTTCACCCTCGTCACAAAAAAGGTGATAGAACGAATGTGAACAATTACCGTGGCATCTCCCTCCTTGCAATAACATACAAAATCCTTTCAAAAGCCCTTCAAACTAGAGCAGAGGAACAGTTGGATCCACAATTAGGGGAATATCAAGGGGGATTTCGGAAGGGACGATCGTGTGCCGAAAAGATTTTGAACCTTAAATCTATCCTTTCATATCTGAAGCTTAGAAACAAACAGTTTGTAGTGACCTTCATTGACTTCAAAAAGGCTTATGACTATCGATCGACCCACCCTATTTGAAATACTGAAAGAACTGGGACTGGACAACAAAACAAGAGCAATCATTCAGAAAACCTTAACCAACACTGCGTCCAAAGTGAAATTCAGGGGAGAAATTTCAGAGCCCTTCGAAATCAAGACTGGTGTAAGACAAGGAGATGGACTATCTCCTTTGCTCTTCAACTGTGTACTCGAAAAAGTCATCCGGCAGTGGCGAAAAGTAATGAACATTAACAAGTCTGAAAATGGAGTCAGATTGGGCTACAAAAAACAGAACCTGATAGTTGACTGCCTAGCATTCGCAGATGACCTCGCAATTTTTTCAGACTCCCTCGATGCAGCCGCAGCGCAAATTAATGAACTCCAGATTCAAGCAGCAAAAGCGGGCCTTAAGATCTCCTTTGAAAAAACAGAATTCATCACTAATATCAAGCTAGCGCCAAAAGAGCTGGATGTAGGACAGGGGAAAATCAAGCAAACGAAAGCGTTCAAATATTTGGGTGAGTGGATAGACCCCAATCTCTCCGAGAAGGCAGCTTTCGAGTCACGAATCAGGAAAATGGAAATGTCATACAATCTAACAAAGGCCATTTACAACAAGAAATCCATATCAACAAATGCCAAGTTAAGACAATACCAAACAGTCATCCGTCCAGAGGCTTTGTATGCTGCAGAGTGCCTTGCAATGCATCGCAAGGGACTAACAGAGAAGCTGGAAGTGAAAGAACGAAAAATTCTAAGAAAAATCTTGGGTCCGGTAAAAGAAAATGGGGAATATAGGAGAAGGCACAACCACGAACTTTACACCCACGTGGAAAAAATAACTGATGCCATGAGGAAACGGAGAATTACCTTTTACTGTCATATAACAAGAATGAACCCAGCACGATTGACAAATAGAATTTTCACCTACTTCCTCAAAAAGAAAACCAAGGGAGCTTGGTTCATTGAGGTGGACAAAGATTTACAAGAAGTGGGAATAACAGGCAACGATATTTGGGAACGTGCCACACTTAAACCAAAACTAACAGCACACCGATGTTTTCAAGAAAAGCCAAAGCTTCCAACTGGCAAGAAATGGACTGCAGAAAGGAAACAACAGCTTCGAGAACTAATGCGAAAGTACTGGGAGGACGTTAAAGCTCGATGCAACAAGAAACAGTTGAAATGACGTGGTCCTTAGATGGCCGAATCGAAAGAAGAAGAAGAAGAAGAATTCAAAAATACTCCATCTGCTTAAATGGTTCCTTTATCATGAAAAAAAAAAAACAACGCGTCAGATGGTGCATTTCTACACTAATGCCGACTTTTCATGAAATGACTAGGATTTTCATGAAGAGACTGATTTCACCATCAGCCTGCGACATAAGCCACGCGGTCTAATACGAACTCTCTGACGTGGAATTCCACCTCGAAAATCCCACATGCATCAACCGGGAATTGAGCCTGGTCCACCTATGTGAAAGAAAATCAGCTATTCCGCTCCACCATCACGCCCTTTTGTTCAATACTCTTAATTTGGCTTTTACCCATTTTAATTTAATTTCAATTTAAACACAATATTATGTTACAAAAATTATGTATAGCCTATGCCAATCTCTATCCACGCTAAATGACTCATTTATCTTTATTTTCATATAACTGTATGGATTATGTTTACCCATTGAGATATTTGTGATCAGGTGATCACCATCCCTTCCGGCATTTTTACGAAGATTGCTTTATTCGCTTCCAGACACGGAGCAAAGCAAGGACATATAAGGCGCATTTTAAAGACCTAGGGTCCCGCCAGCCCGATTCACACGTGCATTAAAACGTCACTGTCAAAGTATGAGGATATTGGGTTAAGAAATATAAGGACTATGTCAAATAGGATAAAGTAGGGAATCCAAATTCTCGAATACCGGTACCATATCTCTGATAGTATCGGGTTGAATCTGACCAAGGTACATCACACTAGAAGAAGAATATCGTACCAGTATCAGATAGTGTTTCCCTGGTCTCCGTCAACTCCCCAAGGTGGCCCACTGGGGAAGATATGTTTTACTGACGTTACGCCCCTGAAATTCCGATTCAAACGTTAATCTTGCTGTGATTCTGTAAGGAACTGTTCTACCTCCACCTATGGTGGAGAGAATGTGATCGGAAGCCACACTCAGCATGGCTGCTGTGAACGATGGGAATCGAACCTCGGATCTGGCGAAGAGTGAGGGTATTGGTAAAGAAAAGAGATGAATCATGAAGGATAGGAAAGTAAATGACTGGCGGCTTCGGTGGTGTAGTTGGTAGCATGCTGAGTTTCTATGCCCAAGGTCGCGGGGTCAAAGCCGGCCGAAGTCGTCGGATTTTTTAAAAGCGTTAAAAACCCCTCAGTATGCCTTCCTTCGAAGGGGAAGTAAAGCCGGCGGGCTCATATAATAGATTTATGGCATGTAAAAGAACCTTCCACTAACTACACTTGTGTGAAGCTAAAATTTGTAGGTTAGATTTGATTAACGCTATATTAATCCCAACGTTCGACACCAGGTGTTGGTTGCGATGATATCTAGTAGCCAAGTCTGCAGCTAGGTGTCGTGGACGGTAGCAAAAGTAGGAACTAATTGAAAATTGATCGTTTGCAGTCCCTACCTGAATCACGGATAACACAATACAGCCGTCACAATGAACACCGGTTATCAGACAGATTCTACACACACCCAAAGCACACAGGGCTACAAGACTGCGTTGTCGCAGCCCCTAAACTAAGGAACCAACCAACCAACCATAGTATATGACTCCCTAGGCCTCGTTGCGTAATAGCAAGGGGACTGGGAGAGAACGAGAGTTGACCAAGGGAGATCGACGAGAAAGCTGAAATTGAGGAGCCCAGCACAAGTGGTACAGTTAAATTGGACTCGGCTAGGGTCCTGCGGCTGTCGATCTATGTCCCACAAGCTGTGGTTCTTGGTTCTTGAATCTCCGAACGATGGGACACCCATAAAAGCATGGCTAACGAGCTCAGATAAGGGGGTAGGCATAACATTTGTGTTTAGTGCGTTCAAAATCATTGCGGTTACAGTAGCTTCCATCCGACAGTTAAAAGAACAAACATTAAGCAATCATGATCTTCACTTACAAAATTATTCGCGACACAGGAACCTGGATTGCAACGGCATACGGTTACAGGAATATTAGAAAAAGCACCTATTGCCAGCCACTGCCATTCTCGTCTTGGTGTATTTTTAACAACTACTATTTACGATCGGGCAGTTGCATAAAATGAAATTTCTTTTCTCGCTATAGTTGCTGACTGATGTTAGGCTGCCACCTCCACATTTGTAGTGAAAAAATAAGGAAATCAAACCTTTTTCAGATTGCATTGGTAATCTAGTGTCTTCCTGCACAAGTACTTTTCATGGGCCATTTCATTTGGAATCAGTGCATCTGTGTTCCTGTAACTAGTTTTTTTTTTTTTTTTTTTACAACTCTTACCACATTCCAGTTATTACATGATCATTGAAAATGCCATTTCGTACAGTGGCATAATGGACATAATCCAGAATACTTCATCTCTAGATATAAAAATTCTTCTCGGAAGCTGCATACGGTATTTTCGTCTTCTTATGTTACCGACCTTGAATCGCAAGAACAGTTGAAAAGCGAAATATTCTTGTTTACATTTTTTTATCTTCTTGCCCCGGTTTAGAGATTTTAAAGGATACGACCATGTGTTTGATGAGCGTGTGTGTATTGGTTTTATTTTGCAAATTAAGGTCATATTGAAGGGCGATAAGATAAGCTTGAACTCTGAACCTTGCCTGATAATAAATAAATCTGTTGTTTAATGTAATTTTCAATTCACAATGGTTCGGTTGGGACAGCTGCTGATTCGTAGCTCCCGAGGGGTAAATTTTAAGGATGGCCATGCACTTAAAGTTGCATGCTGTTTACTTAGTAAAAGAGACAAGTCTGATAAGCCTGTTGATCCACCTTTGCCGACAAATCCCATTAGTAGAACAGTCAATCTCTTAAAGAATGACATGAAGACGGTCAAGTCTTTCTTTATTTCTGAACAGCAAGGTGATGATACACCTAAGCCTAAGTACCTACCGAGCCAATGTGATGTAGTTGTTATTGGAGGAGGTGCAATGGGCTCCTCAATAGCTTATTGGTTAAAACAAAGAGCTCCTCTTGGAATTGAAGTAGTCGTCGTAGAGAAAGATCCCTCGGTAATGTCAAACAGTTCTGATCAGGTAACAGTACCAATCCCTGGTACTAGCTGCTGATACTTTGTTAATATACATTTTGATGCCAGTTGGTATTGTACTTTACCAGTATTTTTTCCTTCCCTACAGTATTCCATTGCATCCACAGTTCTATCTGTTGGTGGGTTGAGACAGCAGTTTTCTCTGAAAGAAAACATACAGATGTCTTTATTTGGAGCTGAATTCCTGCGGGACATTAAAAAACATTTGTCTGTCGAAGGAATGGATCCTCCAGATGTTCAGTTTACTCCGAATGGATATTTATTTCTTGCCACGGAAGATAGGGCTGAGCAGATGCAGAAAAATGCCAAACTTCAGTGGTATGTATCATTTATTGAAGCTAACATGTTTTAAGTCAGACAAATGGGCTAGGCAAAAACCATTGGTTAGGATGAAAATTAGTAATGTGTGTCTATCTCCATTGTGTGTGACAAAAACCAGGGGTGTTTATATTGGCTAACGCAGCCCACCTAACAATTATTGGTTTAGGCAAAAACAATTGGTCTGGATTAAAATATTGGACAAGGCAAAATCCATTGGTTTGGATGAAAATTATTGATGTGTTTGAAATTGGAGAATGTTAACTTGCAACACGCACAATCCATGACTAACTTACGACTCAAACTTGGCGCACTTTCACATTAAGTTTAACTTGACGGTGCTCTTTTGTTTTATGACACCATATATGAAATAGTACTGAATGCATGGGGTTGGCAATACTGTCTTTGATGATAATTCACGCGCATAATGACATACACAGCTGGACTTTTACCTATAGGCCTATAAGTCGTGATCTAAAACGGGGATGGCGGATGTTTTGTGGTCAGCAGAGGAGTAAACGTCTATTACTACATCATTTCCTGATTAATTTTTCATCATTTGATAAGGTATTTTGAATAATTTATGTACTATAGAAAATTGTAGCATTCGTATCTCATTCAGTGCTACCACAACTTCCATATACAAATGCAGCCTCCATTAAAATATAAAATTTGTCTGTAGAAATGGATATTCTTGCCAGGTCGAAAGGAGATTAGTAGCCCTGATTGATCGTTTTTGATTGGTACTGCAGAATGCGATATTCACAGTATGGGATCGACTAATGACGTCATAACATGGCGCCAATGATGACTAACCTTCCAAAATAACGGAAAGTGCCTGGGATATGGAAGTTTTTGGAAGGGGACATTTACCAAGCAAAAAGATTCCTTTTTCTTTTCTTTTAATTTTTTATTAATTCTGGGGAAGACCTACTCCTGGCCTTTACACTTCTACCTGGCAGATTATTGAAAATATATGATTTACAACCCGGTCACGAAAACCAAGATTAACGGCCGAGGGGACCCGACGCGTCACCCCAATATCTGCAGGCCAAATGGCTGGGCAGCGGTCGCTTGGTAGGCCTAGGACCTTCATGGGGTGTAGTGCCCGGGGTTATATTATATTATTATATATATGATTACAAACCTTTCCCAGAGTAATTACGAATTGAAATTACATACTGTCAATTATCACTGCTGCACTGGAAATATTTGTTATACACTGACCGGCAAAAAAAGTGGAACAGATAATAAAATATAAATAGTGTTTATAATGAAAGGGATGTAATCACATTTTAAAAACTTTTCACACATTAGAACGAACAACTGAAACATCCATGAAAAGAAATTGATAATATGACATATCTAATTATGGTGGTTTATTACCCCCAAACTTCGAAGCTCCTCCCTCCATTTGGAGGTGACACGGTTATGGTGTGGGGTGGCATTAACGTTATGGCCCGCACTGAGTTGGTGTGCATCGATCATGGGACGCTGAATTCCCAAAGGTACATCGAAGAGATCCTGATGAACCATGTGATGCCCTTTGCGCCTTTCATTGGTCAGTATTTCAGGCTGATACAGGATAATGCCCGCCCTCATACTGCTCGCTGTGCTGTACAATATCTGCAGGAAGTGGGGATTCAGACCCTGGACTGGCCAGCTCGTTGTCCTCACTTGAACCCCATCGAACATGTATGGGATATGTTTGAAAGGAACCTTTTTATACAGACAGCGTGACCACACCACCTCGGCACAACTGAGAACATTGCTGCTGGAGGAATGGGATCGCATCCCGGCAGATGCCATTCAACGAGTTGTGAACAGTATACCTGCGCGTTTACAAGCTGTCATAGATGCTAGGGGTGGAAACACTCGTTTTTAAGTGATCAATGTTCTCATGCAGTGCAGTGTAAACATTAACACTGTTTTGTTTGGCAATACATTTGACAAAATCCAGCCCAAAAGAACAATATTGAAATATAGAACATTGTAAGATTTGCAAAATGTAACAAAATTTGTGAGTTAAAGCTGGTTGTAAAACATGTTTTGGTATTTTCTGTAGACAACCATCTAAAATTTAGCTACATGAATAATGCAAATATTGGAAAACCGATACATTTTAGTGGAATACATTTAAGAAATTAGCCTATATAAAAAATTAAAGTGTTTCACTTCTTTTGCCGGTCAGTGTATTAAGTAAATAAATGTTTTTATTTCTTGCTCATTCAACGACAGCAGCCATGTTCCTGAGGCGCTGAGGTTTTTCAACTGTTATTTTGACGCACACATTGACGACAGTTCATTGTTGCCAACATGTGAGATACAAAATACACCACACGACACGTGAAATGTTGTATGTATGTGAGAAAGCAATAATTTGCAAAAACATTTGCCTGGATAATGATTCTTGATGCACGACTACCCCGACTGTGCGTAACAAAAACCAGGGGTGTTTATATTAGCTCCTAACAATTAAGTTATTGGTCTAGGCAAAAACTATTGGTCTGGATGAAAATATTGGGGTAGGCAAAAACCATTGGTTTGGATGAAAATTATTGAAGTTGAGTTTTAGCGAACATGTGAATTGTGACATACTCGTTAAGCCTAAGTAAACAAGATCCGAGGATGAACGCGTGAAGTTCGAAACATGTCATCCAATGAAGTAGGTATTTGTGCATAAAGAGTGTGTTAGTTTGTAGGGTTAGTAAATACTTGTTTCCCGCCTAATATAATTGGGCACAATTCGTGTTGAACGACTGAAAAGCTTTCTTTATTAGAATTAGGCAACACTGGAAAATGGCTTCTATCAATAAGCTACAACCAAAGAAAAACTAAGACAAATATTTCATTTCTTGTTATCTCCAAAATAAGTTTTTACCAATGTGCCCTTTTTATGTCGACTGCAGAGAAAAAAGTAATTTGATGTACTTTGACAACCCAATGCTAAATATTAAATAACTGTATGAGATGTTTCATACATTTTTTCATGAAAATACTTGAAAATTCGAGTAGACATTTGAATACTATAAAACTAAGTATCAATATTCTAAACCTGATGTGTGTGACTTTTGTGAGATGAGTAGAAACAAACTTAGACAGAACCCGAAAGATCCATGTCGTCCAATTTTTGATCTCCTCATGAGAAAAGTGAATAAAAGAAAGGAGTTATGTGATAACCACTTAAAAAGATCCAAAGAAGATCGTTCATATTAAGTGATAGAATTTGAATACTCTCAAAACTTTTCTATTCCGAAATTAAATGTAAACACTCAATTCTAGCCTATAATAAAATAGTAAAAGATACCTTAAGTCAATAAAATGTAATATTTGAGTCTACTGTATCGGTTTAGGTTATATATTATAACCTTCTTCAGCAGATAGTATATGCTACGAATTAAGTGCAAGATTACATACCGGTATAATTTTATAAAAAGTATGAGTTCAAAAATATTTCAAAATGTTAACTATCTAACTTAAATGATTAAATGGACTTTAAAAAATTAAAAATTTTTGTATGAAAAGCAGAAAATCTTGTTCTGAAACAAGACGAAAATTTTGAATCAAGTTTCCAGGAAGACCTGTGCCTAATGCCAGTACAATTAGGAGGCTTGCTAAAGGATTCAAGGAAACAGGCTATGTAAATAATAAAAGAGATGACAGACATTCTTTCATCAAAAGATGTCAGGTGTGTGTTACAAGAGAGGGAGGACATTTTCAGCATCGCCTATGAGCACTGTAAGTACACATTATTGAACATGTTTGGTAAAAGTGTGATAATGCGTGCTGACCGCCGGCTGAACCGGGTGCGCGCGGCCGCGATTTGCGCTAGTCACAGCCGGCGTAGCTTGCCGTGTTTACTGGCGCCCACACACATAATGACCCTGTAGTTAGAACAAGAAACTAGAGAAGCTATAGATGAATGTTTAATCATGAGTTTTTGAACTCATACTTTTTACCTACTTTCTATTCTCAATGTACTACACACCAATTTTGACATATGCAGCAGGTACTTGGTCCACAACAAAACGCGATGAAAGCCGAATCCAAGCAGCCAAGATGAAGTTCCTTAGAGGAATAATTGGGAAGACACAGAGAGATTAAGTCAGAAATGTGGACATTAGGGAGAGAACTGGGTTCCCAAAACTGCAAGACAAGATAGAAACCAGTAAGCTGAAGTGGTACGGACATATGATGAGACTGGAAGAATATAGAGTACCAAAAAGAATATTTATGGGGAAAATACCAGGAAGAAGACCACGAGGAAGGCCCAGAAAGAGGTGGATAGATACGGTGAAGAAAAGCATAGAGAAAAGAGGAGTAAAGAAAAAGAAGTATTGAAAGAAGGAAATGAATGGTGGAGGGATAGACAACTGTGGAGGTCCTTGATTCGCAACCCGACCTAGGGAACTGGAAATGGGAAATGAAGAAGAAGACTTTTTATAAAATTATATGTAATCTTGCAACTTAATTCACATTCTCTCTGCTGAAGAAGGTTATAATACGACTGAAACTGGTACAGTGTACTCAAATATTACATTGTATTGACTTAAGGTATCCTTTCCTATTTCATAAAACTCTTTCAATAAGGATTAGGCAGATATGGTCCTTTTCATGTCATTTCGTACTCAATTCTATAAAAGAATGTTTTGGCTCTACTGTTTAACATTCATGTATTCAATGATGAATCCAGCTATTGTTATTGTTTTACTGAGTGTGATGGAAAAAAGAATCCCAATTCAGTAGGTTCAGTTGTACAGTACAAATGCTTGCAGAAACAGATAAAGAAGTTTCCTAGCGTGTCTACAATAGTATTCTTGTCTGATGCAGCTGGACGACAGAACCGAAACTATATAGGCACTAGATTTGCAACAGTACACAATGTAGATATTGTACAACTTTTCCTAGTTTGTCGTCACAGCTTCACAGTGTGATAGGAACTTTGGACTTATCAGACAGTACATTAACCAGAAAGAAGTGATATCTTACTGCAATGGTGGTGTGCTGCAGAAACCCTTCTCCATTTGAAGTTACAATGGATGTGGACCTACTGCGAGTCTGGGATAAGTTTTAACTGTAGGCTATCTCCATTCTTTTTGGGCAAGCCTGTAACTGCATCCAGAAACAAAGTGCCATTCATAATAATGCAGTATGTGATCATAAAAACAATGAGAGGTGGTCCTGTTTTGTGTTTTTGCACTTTCACTGCAAATTTCAACCTTTTTCGCATTTGGAAATGTCCTTACAGACAAGAAAACTTCACCATTGGGAAGACCGCTCCCCCGGACATCAACCAAATGAAAGTAAAGGATGTAAGAAGCCTGTACACGTTTTTGTCTGAAGACGATGTTGCATTTATTGAAGGGATGATCAGCCAAGACTGAACAGTAAATGACATAGGGCCTTTTTGTTTTTACCTCTAACAATGTTAATAAACTAAGACTGAACAGAAAATGTTATTCTCTACCAATGCTGATATATTGAAGCCACTTAATTTTTCCACAAACTCAATCTCTTATATTACATTTACACTGACCGGCAAAAAAAGTGGAACACTTAAATTTTTAATGTAATTTCTTAATTTATTCGACTAAAATGTATCGGTTTTCCAATATTTGCATTATTCATGTAAATTTAGATGGTTGGCAACAGAAAATACCGAATCATGTTTTACAACACGCTTTAACTCACAAATTTCGTTACAATTTTCTATTTTTTAGTAATGCTCTTTTGGGCTGGTGTTTATCAAACGTATTGCCAAACAAAACAGTATTAATGTTTGCACTGCACTGCAAGAGAACACTGGTCACTAAAAACGGGTGTTTCCACCTTTAGCATCTATGACAGCTTGTAAACGCTCAGGCATACTGTTCACAACTCGTCGAATGGCATCTGCCGGGATGCGATCCCATTCCTCCAGCAGCAATGTTCTCAGTTGTGCCAAGGTGGTGTGGTCATGCTGTCTGACGTTCCTTCCAAGCGTATCCCATACATGTTCGATGGGGTTCAAGTCAGGACTACGAGCTGGCCAGTCCAGGGTTTGAATCTCCACTTCCTGCAGATATTGTACAACACAGCGAGCAGTATGAGGGCGAGCATTATCCTGCATCAGCATGAAATTCTGACCAATGAAAGGCGCAAAGGGCATCACATGGTTCATCAGGATCTCTTCGATGTACCTTTGGGAATTGAGCGTCCCGTGATCGATGCACACCAACTCAGTGCGGGCCATAACGTTGATGCCACCCCACACCATAACCGAGCCACCTCCAAATGGAGTCCTGGAGGAGAAAGCAACAGGGCTGTACCTCTCCCCGCGCCTTCTCCACACTCTTTCTCTTCCATCAGGAGATCTAAGGTTAAAGCTACTCTCGTCAGTGAAGAGAACAGAGGCCCACTGCTCGTGGGTCCATCCCAGATGCTGCCTTGCGAAGCGAAGACGCACCTCTCTGTGATGCCGTTCGATTGCGGGTCCACGTGCAGGTCTCCTGGACGAAAGATGAGCTTCTTCAAACCTTCTTCTTACTGTTCGCTCACTCACTCTCACATTTCTGACATTTTCCAGTTGATTTCATGCCTGAACTGCTGTGGTATGCCGATCATGCAGAACTTGGAGGGTGAGAAATCTGTCATCCCTGGCACTTGTGCTTCTTCTACGGCCTGACCCTCGTCTCCTGTCGTATGTTCGGAGCTCTCTGTAACGTTGCACTGCACGATGTATGCTACCGAGAGATGATCCAATGACCTCAGCAACATAACGGAAGCTGCGGCCATCCTCCACCAATGCAACTGCCTGTGCAGCTTCTTCACGGCTAAGAGGCATGTTTTAGTGTGAACTGCAAATGGATAACTTGCTAAAATGTGTGACAATGGTTCACACGTGTTCAACAAGTGCCAGTTGTTATCCCTAGAACAACAATAGGCGAGCGGCAACACTCATAAACCTTAAACGCTTCCAGTCCGCTTCCCGCCATAAAACCATTAAGATAGGCTCATCGAGGATTCCCCCCTGTGGGTGGGGGGTTTAGAATACACCCACGGTACCCCCTGCCTGTCGTAAGAGGCGACTAAAAGGGGCGACCTTGGCTATACTTTAAGGACTCCGCGTTGTTTTGTGAATTGGACCCCCAGTGGGTGGGAGGAAGCGAATACATCCACGGTACTCCCTGCCAGTCGTAAAAGGCGACTAAAAGGGCTTCTCGGAACGGTCCCCTTTCGAGGGTTTGACAGTCAGCTCTAAAAGACATACACCCGTGCAGTATAACTCTCATTAGGTTATATCGCACTTCTTTCCGTCACTGCTTTCAGGGTCTGGCAACCAAAATTTCTATATGTGCATGCTGTTAGGGGATGGGCCACTTACGCTAGCGACTACGCTTGAAAGCCTGTTCCGGTCTTGGCCGCGCCGACAGGTGGGTGTGCCATGTACCCATTCAGTAGTATCCGCCTGACTACGCAGGTCCCCACAGCCGAATGTCTGAGCTGTAAAATCCAGTATATGCCAAGGGGTACATGCCGATACGGCATTGTAAAACATCGGACCCCCGGGCAATGCCTTCCAAGCTAGGCGGGCCTTGCCCTGGCTGGGTAGCGCCTACTGTGACGGCCCGTGATCGGATGTCGGTGGCATTCGGGGAGGATGATCTGGCCATGGGTTCAAAAAGAAAAATCCCCAACCAGGGTGGACCTACACCCAAACAGGGTGGTCCTACACCCAAGTCTTTAACATTTGATTCCCTACGGGGATCAACCCCCTGGGAACAATCTGTGCGTGAAAATCTGGGTGCTAACACCCCCAAGTTTCTGGTAACTACCAGAACAGATGGGGGTGATTTCAAGCTGGTAAAGAGTATTTTGTTTTCTCGCCACATAGAAGGTGTCTATGGTGAGCTTGAGAAAGTACATAAGATGAGGAACGGTAGCTTGTTGCTCAAGACTAGGACTGGAGAGCAAGTTGAACAACTTTTGCAATGTGACCACTTTGGCGACATTCCCGTCAAAGTGGAAAAGCACACGTCCCTGAATCTGGTCCGAGGAGTTATTTTCCACCGGGACCTGATTCTGAACACTGACGAGGAGCTCAAGGAGGATATGCGGCACCGTCACGTGACTAATGTCCGGCGCATTACGCGCAAGGTCAATGGTCAAATCGTGGATACTGGTGCTTTCATTATTTCCTTTGAGCTTTCGGTGCTCCCGGAGAAAGTCAAGGTTACAAGTTACCGTTGTGACGTACGGCCTTATATCCCTCCACCAATGAGGTGTTATAAGTGCCATAAGTTCGGGCACATGTTATCCCGATGCTCGAGCCCCGCAATCTGCGGAACATGCGGTAAGGTACCACACGAAGCGGAAGAGTGCACAACACCTTATCAGTGCACTAATTGCCCTGGATTTCATTCTCCTCGGGACAGGAACTGCCCTGTCTTCCTGAGTGAGAAGAAAATCCAGGAGATCAAAACCCTGGATGGTCTCACCTACCAGGAGGCCCGCAAGAAGTACCGTACCACGACATCGCCTTCTCCAACGATTGATTATAGAGCCATAATACCAAATTTGGTCCCGGCTACCTCATCTTTTGTACCAGCTGTGAAACCTGCAACTGAGTTTCCTGTTCCGAAACCAGCTCCTAAGATTATAACGAAAAGCCCGAAGGTGACTTCAACTCCACCTTCGGCCAGCACGAAGGCTGTGCGAGCGAAGGCTGCTCCGCCCGCACAGCAGGGGAGGAAGTTGAAGACTTACTCCCCACTCGGGAGGAAGTCGAAGACTTTCTCCCCACCCAAACGGTCGGCGAAAGCCGCGCCGAAGCCGGCGGAGGCGGCATCGTCGACCAGGGTCAGGAATTCGGCTCCTGACCCGTCTATATATTTTAAAGAGGCGGGTGGTAAGAAGGGACCCCGCACTACGCATTCCCTTTCTCATACCTGCCAACTCTCCCGATTTAGGCGGGAGACTCCCGATTTCAGACCATTTCTCCTGCCCTCCCGCTTAACGTATTAAATCTCCCGATTTTTCAAAAATCCCACGCGTAATTTCGGATTGAATGTGCGAGATGACACTCCAGTCGTCTATCGAACGGATCGACTTTACGTGTTTTGAAGTTATATCTCGTTACCGCAGTTTCGCTCTTTACCGATAATCGACAACTGCGTACTAACTTCCGCGTCACGTCCTGCCGTTATAAAAAGTTCGCTTCGAATACGGCTTTGTTTGAAATCGTCGATGGTTAATTCAGCGCTTGTTCCTCGATGTTTTGCATAATGACCTGTGGGTGATAGGTAGTTGTGCGCTGCGGAATATTGTATCTGTTTCACACGTGAAATTATATGATTTATGTATAACTTAGTTAGATGTTGTTGGCGTTAATATGCCCGTAGGCTATTGTGTGTTTTCGATCTGAGTGATTGCGTCTGTTCCTCGGTAATATGGCGAAGAAATATGATGTGACATTTAAAAGTGTGTTCAAAGATAACTTCCCGCATATAACTGAGTCAAGAAGAGGCGCAACATTTGCATTTTGTAGTGTCTGTAGTTGTGATTTCAGTATCTCACATGGTGGAAAGGGAGACATTTCAAAACATGTGCTCTCAAAGAAACATAAAGACAATGTACAATGTGTTGGAAAAAACAAGAAACTTGATTATTTCAAGCGTAAGGAGGAAGACACTGACAGTATAACATGTGCAGAAGTATTGTTCACATCGTTTATTATTGAACATAACCTCCATGTCAATTGTTCCGATCACGCTGGTCCTTTATTTAGGATGATGTTCCCAGACTAAAAAATTGCCGCAAGATATGGCTCAGCCAGAACTCAAGTTTGACAAATTGTCTAAAGTTATGCTTTCCATTCTGACCATTCCGCATAGTAATGCAGAGTGTGAGAGGATGTTCAGTCTTGGCAGAAAAACAAGAACGCAGTTGAGGTCATCTCTCTCCCACAAGACTTTGGACAAACTTATAACTCTGAAGTCGATTCAGAAAGGGAAGTGTTTTGAGCAAGAATATAGCAAGACCCTTTTGAAGAGGGCAAAATCAGTCACAGTCACCTGCAACAACGACCAATAATATGATCTTCGATACGTCACTAGTTTTGTATGCCTGCGTGTGGTCGAAAGAAAGGTAGGCCTATGCTTGTTTGATAGACTAGTTTGAATTTAAAATTACTCAGTCTTAAGTACATTTGTAAACTGGGATGTCATGTCATGTTAGTTATGTACAGTTTAATAGTGTAACTTATATATTTGCTGAAATGTCTTAGCCTGTGTATGTATTATGTTTAGGGACACTCAAATTTCGCGACTCGCGAAATTCGCGAATTTTTCAAAAGTGTTAAATATGATGGGAGAAAGGCATATAGGACATGTGTTACGAATTTAAATGTAATTTTGACATTTCGGCTCCATATACGAATTTTTATGTTTACTCGCGAAATTTATCGCAACTAGAGAAATACCGTATTTTCTCGCATAATCGTCGCCACCGCGTGATCGTCGCACCCCAATTTTCAAACACTAAAATAGGTTTATAAAATGTCATCGCATAATCGTCGCATAGCGTATTCGTATTTGTGCGCCAGTCAGTTGCACATGCTGCCGCGACTTTATAACCTGGCGCGACTTTGTCAGAAGAAAAATATGTCGTCTTTATGCTTGCGGGCTATGAACTGTGACGCGAGCGGCAAGCTTCGTCACTTAGCACATTCCGCGAGCGTATAATCTGGCGTGATCTTGTCAGGAGAAAGTAATCTCTTCTATTTGCCTGCGGGCTATGAACTGTGACGCGAGCAGCCAGCGCACATTCCGCGAGCTTATAGGCCTAATCTGGCGTGATCTTGTCAGGAGAAAGTAATCTCGTCTTTATGCTTGCGGGCTATGAACCGCGACGCGAACGGAAAGCGCACATTCCAAGAGCTTATAGGCCTAATCTGGCGTGATCTTGTCAGCAGAAAGTAATCTCGTCTTTATGCCTTGGGGCTATGAACTGTGACGCGAACGGCCAGCGCACAATCCGCGAACTTATAGGCCTAATCTGGCGTGATCTTGTCAGCAGAAAGGAATCTCGTCTTTATGCTTGCGGGCTATGAACCGCGACGCGAACGGACAGCGCACATTCCGCGAGCTTATAGGCCTAATCTGGCGTGATCTTGTTAGGAGAAAGTATTCTCGTATTTATGCCTGCGGGCTATGAACCGCGACGCGAACGGACAGCGCACATTCCACGAGCTTATAGGCCTAATCTGGCGTGATCTTGTCAGCAGAAAGTAATCACGTCTTTATGCTTGCGGGCTATGAACCGCGACGCGAACGGACAGCGCACATTCCGCGAGCTTATAGGCCTAATTTGGCGTGATCTTGTTAGGAGAAAATATTCTCGTATTCAGCAAAATACCGTCACTGAAGGGTATTCCCGTTGATGAAGGAGTGCTCGCATATAGGGATCTTCAGGATATTCTGAAGAAGAATGCAGAAATAGTGGTGGAAGATGCCCTTCAGGCAATGCGTGAGGATCATCAACCCTTTGTTGATGGTGCATTAAGGGCACTGTGGGTTCCAGTGTCAAATGTAAATTGTGAAAGATTCTTTTCAAACTTTTCTTGTGTGTTGACGGATTTCAGAACTAATCTAACAGTGACAAATTTGGAATTGCTGTCATCCTACATTACATTATGAATGTAAAGCATGAAAGGAAGCAGGGAGGTAAAGTTTGTAAATATCTTTTTTGTCTTTAATGTTTGAGATTTCTGTATTTTGTACCGATAATTTTCAAGTTACAATATAAATATTTGAAAGTAATGACTGCCTTTCTATTTCCCTAAGATCCATATTATCTAAGAATTTGTCTTTTCTACCCTAGCATTTTTGTTTCCTACTCAAGAATTTTAATTACCTACCCAAGAATTTTCCCTCGTTACTCAATAACTTTTTCTCTTTTTACTCAAGAATTCAGCACCATTTCATTCAAGAAATTTGAGTGTCCCTAATTATGTTGCATCACCCTCCCTCTCTCCCCCCCCCCCCCCCCCCTCACTCTCCCAAGCGCCGCCTGTCGAATCTCCCGATTTTTCAGTCTGAGAGGTTGGCAGGTATGCTTTCTCCAAAAAAGGGGAAGCCATCCGCGCCCACACCTGCGGATGCTTCTGCGCCTGGGGACGTTTCGGTCCCCAGATCTACGCGCTCCCCACGGAGTTCCCCCCGCCGCCGAACTGCGTCTAGGAAATCTTCCACCGAGTCGAGTCACTCCATGACCTCGCCTGAGGACATGGAGATTATAGTCGACGTAGTGGATGATGATCCTCCAGAGTCTAAGTTGTAGCTTGCTGCTCCAACTTATTCCCTAAGTCCACACAATGGCACTGTTACAGTGGAATTGTAACAGTTATGACAGGCATTTGACAGAGCTCCGTCAGCTTATTGCCCAATACGCAGCGAGTATAGTCTGCCTACAGGAAACGAACCTCAGACCTGATCACGAGACTGTTCTGAGAGGTTTCCGACTATACTCTAAAGAGCGACAAGACGCCGCCCGGGCTTCCGGGGGCGTTTGTACCTTCGTTCCCTCTGACTGCTATAGTGAGGAGTTTCCACTCGCCACTCCTCTGGAAGCTATTGCAGTTCGCGTGTCCTTGCCTGCTATGACAACTGTATGTAACGTGTAACTTCCACCGAACAAGCCCCTTGATATTAATGACGTCTTAGATCTTGTTGATCAACTTCCAGTCCCTTTCCTACTCGCGGGTGATTTCAACTCTCATCACCCCCACTGGGGATCACCATCTTCCTGCCCCAGAGGAAGGGACGTGGAGGGCTTAATTCAAGGGATGGATTTATGTCTATTAAATACAGGGGAAGCTACACATTTTAGCTTAGCGCACGGCACGTACTCACACATTGACTTGAGTGTGTGTAGCCGTGCGCTGGTCCCCCTATTTGGTTGGAATGTACACGACGACCTCTGTGACAGTGACCATTTCCCGATCGTTCTTACACTTCTGAAACAGAAGCCCGTGGAGTTCCCCAGTCGTTGGGTGCTTAAGCGGGCAAATTGGCCGTCGTTTCAAGAACGAGCTGTGTTCGTTGATCTTGGTTGCAGGAGCGTCGATGACGAGGTACAGCACATCACCGATGTGCTTCTTGCTGCCGCCAAAGAGTCCATTCCATTCTTTTCTGGGACTCCTCGTCGCAAACTCGTCCCTTGGTGGACAGAGGATATTGCAGTGGCAATAAGAGACCGTCGTCGAGCTCATAAGCACTACCGTCGGCGTCCAACCATGGCCAATTTGGTGGCGTTTAAGAAATTTCTTGCCAAGGCACGGATTCTTATTCGCCAGAGTAAGAAACAATCCTGGGAACGGTATGTGTCTTCTATTACGGCACATACCCCCTCCTCTCAAGTGTGGACTAAACTAAGACGCATTTCGGGAATTCAGACATCTTCTACTGTACTGGGAATTTCCATTGATAATGAATTGGTTACAGATCCTTATCGCGTTGCAAACCATCTCGCCTCGTATTTTGCGGATATATCCGGTTCCGATAACTATGACCCTGCCTTCGTGGCCCTGAAGCGCGAAGCGGAACGGTTCCATCTTAGTTTTGCTTCCCGCGCTTCGGAGGAGTACAACGTGCCCTTTACGGAGTGGGAACTCCGCGGAGCGCTGGCGCTCTGCAGGGACACGTCTCCTGGTCCGGATAATATTCACAACCAGATGCTTAAACACCTTAACGATGAGAGCATTCGTTATTTGCTCAGGGTGTTGAATCGTATCTGGTTGGAAGGTGTGTTTCCAGCGCAATGGCAGGAAGGTATCATTATACCTATCCTGAAGCCCGATAAGGATCCCAAATTGACAGGGAGTTACAGACCTATTTGTCTCACTAACGGTCTGTGCAAGCTCTTTGAGAGGATGGTCAATCGGCGCCTAGTGTGGGTCCTGGAGAAACGGGGACTCCTGTCTGAATACCAGTGTGGTTTCAGGGCATCTCGGTGTACCAACGACCATCTGGTACGTCTGGAGACCGCCATACAGGACGCTTTTCTCCGGAGACAGCACCTAGTCGCTGTTTTCTTTGATCTCGAGAAGGCCTATGACACCACTTGGCGTTACGGCATCCTCTCTACCCTGCATCAATGGAAATTCCGAGGTAACTTGCCGGTTTTTATTGCGAATTTTCTGTCCCTTCGCCTGTTCCGTGTCCAAATAGGGGGGACATATTCGCAATATTATATACAGGAAAACGGAGTCCCACAGGGATCGGTGCTTAGCGTAACATTATTTGCGATTGCCATAAACGGTATAGTCGCTGCTGCTGGTCCAGCAGTGGTACCGTCACTATATGTAGACGACTTTGCTGTACATTATAGTGCGCAAAATATGGCGGTCGCTGAACGACAGCTACAACAAGTTATTCGGAGAGTGGAACGCTGGACACTAGAGCATGGCTTTCGATTCTCTACCGCTAAGTCCTCGGTTGTCCATTTCTGCCGAAAGCGCACTCTCCATCCTGATCCTGAGCTTTATCTGGGCGATGTAGCTTTGCCGGTCGTTGCTGCGTACCGGTTCCTTGGGCTCCTTTTCGATCAGAAATTGACGTGGGAGCCACACGTGCGGTGTTTGAAAACTACCTGTGCTAAGAAACTCAACATGTTGCGGTTTCTTAGCGGCACATCATGGGGGGCGGACCGCGCGGTGCTCCTACGCCTTTATAAGTCTCTGATTTTATCTCGATTGGATTATGGCAGTGTAGCATATGGTTCGGCCCGTAAGTCAGTGCTTGTTAAACTGGACAGTGTCCACCACGGCGGTGTGAGGCTGGCGACGGGTGCCTTTCGGACGAGCCCAGTCGTCAGCTTGCTCGCCGAGGCTGGCGTACCTCCTTTACACCTGAGGCGCCAACAAGTACTGCTGACCTATGCTGCAACAATTCGACAGATGCCCCTTCATCCAAGCTATCCGTGTGGGTGCGGGTTAGAATACACCCACGGTATGCCCTGCCTGTCGTAGGAGGCGACTAATAGGGCCGACATGGCCGAATAACTTGCCAGTTTTGATTTGTTCAGACCCCCTGTGGATGGGGAGGGCAGAATTCATCCACGGTATCCCTTGTCTGTCGTAAAAGGCGACTTAGAGGGGGCCTTATAAAGGTCAATTTTGGTTTTCTGGTCCCAGCTCTGGTTTGACCAATAGAAATAAACATGCGTGCTGTTAGGGGAAGGGCCACCAGCTTGGCCATCTGGCCAGAAAGCCTAGACGGTATGCCCCATCCCGTCAGGTGGGTGCGCCATGTACCCTACAGTAGTATCCGCCTTACAACGAAGGTCCCTGCATGGCCGAATACTGGAGCTGAATAAATCCTTTGCATGCCGAGGGGAAAGTGCCTGTTTGAGGCACTGGGACCCCGGGCAATATCTGCTATGCCAGGTAGGTATTGCCTTGGCTGGGTGGCGCCCACAGTGATAGCCCCCGTTCGGAGTGGGCAGTATTCGGGGAGGATTTCGTCCGGGATGCCATCAAAGCGATCACGGACACCTGTACATGGTGGCACCCTTAAAAAGCCGTCTCTTGAGTGTCGAGCTAATCCCAAGGTGTATACGCCTTGGGATGAAGCCTTTAATAGAAGATTCCCCGCTGATAAGTCTCCTCGCTACCTGGTAGCTACGAGGACTGACGGGGGTGATTTTAAACTAGTAAAATCAATAATTTTTTCTGAGGAAATCGAGGGGAAATTTGGGGACCTAAGCGGGATTTCCAAGCTCCGGAACGGTCAGCTGCTGCTGCACACCGTTGATCGGAAGCAAACCGAAGCGTTGCTGGAATGCACGCAATTCGGCGAAATTCCCGTTAAGGTCTCAAAACACGAAACGCTGAATGAGGTCCGAGGAGTTATTTTCCATCGTGACCTCATTTTAAATAGCGATGCGGAATTGTTGCGGGATCTGGGGAAGAGAGGCGTCACCAAGATTAGGCGCATCACCCGAAAGATTGGGGAGAACAGCGTCGATACCGGCGCTTTTATTCTCCATTTTGAGGGTGATGTAGTACCTAAGCAGGTGAAGGTCACATCGTACCACTGCGATGTTCGACCGTACATCCCTCCACCTATGCGCTGCTATCAATGCCAGAAATTCGGGCATGTTTCCGCCAGGTGCACTGCCAAGGCCGTGTGTAGAGAGTGTGGCAAGGGGACACATGAGGGTGAGAGGTGTACGCCTCCCCCGATTTGTCCTAACTGCCAAGGAAGCCACTCTCCACGATCGAATCAGTGCCCTGAGTTCTGTAAGGAAGCAAAAATTCAAGAAATAAGAACTCTTGATAGGCTTTCATATCACGACACTCGCAAGAGGTACCGTGATATGAATGCCCCCGAATTTCGGGTATCGTTTGCAGCTGCAACGACGCCCTCATTCACCCCTGCCGCATCTTTACCGAGTGTAGTACCCTCGACGCCCGTATTATCAGCAGTATTAAAATCACCCCTCGCTGTACCAGCGAAAAATGTCAGCCCGAAGGAGGTACAACAACCTTCTTCGGCCCAGCAAAAGAAGGCGCCGGTTATACCATCTAAACCGGCGCAATCGGAGAAGAAGTCCTCTTCTTCTCCGAAACGGTCGGCGAACAAGTCTTCCCCAGCTAAAGGGGGAAAGAAGACTTTGCCGACCAGGGCTGGTCCTTCTTCCAGCCCACCTAATACGAAAAATATAGGGGAGAAAAGGGAGACGGTTCGCCGCCGTCTCTCTCGCCCTCCCGCTGACGGGGTGGCTACTGTCTCTGCTGGCCTTTCCGCTCCCATTACCACCAAGGGAGCGAAGCCTGCTGAAGCCAAGCCCGTACGTATGGAGGAACTCCCCTATAGAAAAGAAAATAGATCGGCGGAGTAGAGGGGAAACTGTTCAGCGCCGTTTCTCTTCCTCTCCTAAAGGCAGGGCTGCTCACGTATCTGCTGACCATCCCGCTCCCACCACTACCAGTGGAGCGGTGCCAGCAGGAGCGACCTTGTTTTATAAGGACCCGGCGTCTGTGGGGAAGGGACCATCTACTTCCCCAAACACGCGTCGGCGCCGATCCAAGAAGAAATCTCTTCGGGGCGTGTCGGGGACAGACACCCAGTCTTCGGACCGGGAGAAAGTCCCTCGACACCGCTCTCGCTCTTCCCCAAGAGCGAGACTCGTGAGGTCCGACGACGACCGCGCGCAACCCAAGAGAGCGCCCGCTCCATTTTCTTCGTCTTCGGACGGAGATGTGGAGATTGAGGTGTGCTCTCCTGCCCCATCATCTCCAACTAGAGCTGGGGAAGGGTGGCAAACGGTCAAGCATAAGTAGAAGACCCATTTCTACTTAAGTCCACACCATGGCACTATTACAATGGAACTGTAATAGCTATTCTGTTCATCTCGCTGAGTTACGACAATTAATATCTTCGTTTTCGGCAACCATTGTCTGTCTTCAGGAATCCAGGTTTCGTCCTGGACATGAGACAACAATGCGTCACTTCAAACTCTTCTCTAAAGACCGGGTGGACGGAGCTGTGGCCGCTGGTGGCGTCTGCACTCTCGTCCACTCTAGCCTCTTTGGTGAAGAGGTGCCGTTGCGTACTCAGCTAGAGGCAGTTGCAGTTCGTACTTCGTTGCCAGTAATGGCAACAGTATGTAACGTGTACATCCCGCCTGATTCTCAGCCGGATTACGACCAGCTGGTGGATCTAGTCTCTCAGCTCCCCCCTCCTTTCCTCCTTCTGGGAGATGTTAATGCCCACAACACCATCTGGGGCTCCGCTACCACTAGCGGTAAAGGGAGAGATTTTGAGAGGCTGATCAGGCGGCTGGACCTGTGTTTGTTGAACACAGGGGAACCTACACACTTCTCTATTGCACACGGCACTTATTCAAGTGTCGATATTACCTTGTGCAGTCGTGCGCTGGTTCCCCTGCTACAGTGGGGTGTACACGACGACCTTTGTAATAGTGACCATTTTCCAATTATCGTTACTCTTCCGAACCAGAGAGCCATCGAGTTACCAAGTCGA
This sequence comes from Meconema thalassinum, assembly GCA_946902985.2. NCBI lineage: Eukaryota > Metazoa > Arthropoda > Insecta > Orthoptera > Tettigoniidae > Meconema > Meconema thalassinum. The sequence goes on along the minus strand of OX336392.1, from coordinate 301,818,081 downwards.
TGGCTTCTCCGTCGGGCTGATTGGCCAACTTTCACGGCACGTGCGGTGTTTGCCGAAGATACCTTTGAGAGTGTCGACGATCATACCATTCACATAACGAATGGTATTTTGGCTGCTGCTGAGGAAACAATACCTTCCTCATCCGGAAACTCACGCCGGAAGCTTGTCCCTTGGTGGACAGCCGAGATTGCAGCAGCCATTAAAGATCGTCGACGTGCTTTCAAATGCTATCGGAGGCAAAACACCATGGCCAACCTTATCACATTCAGAAGGATGCGTGCCAGAGCCCGATATCTGATTCGGGAGAGTAAGAAAACGACGTGGGAAAAGTATGTGTCGTCCATGACGGCGCATACTCCATCATCTCAAGTGTGGACTAAGCTTCGTCGGATCTCCGGACTCCCGACATCACTGTCGATACCCGGAGTGTCCATCAATGGAGACATCATCACGGACCATCTCGCCATTGCCAACAGCATTGGCTCGCACTTCTCCGATGTATCCTGCTCCGGGAGTTACGATCCTACATTTCTGACTCTGAAGCGGGAGGCAGAGACTCACCCCTTGTCCTTTGCCGCTGCTGCTTCTGAGTCCTATAATGTACCATTCTCTGAATGGGAACTGCGCAGTGCGCTTGCACTGTGCAGGGATACGGCTCCTGGACCGGATAACATACATAATCAAATGTTAAAGCATCTGTGCGAATCCAGTATAAAACAACTGTTGATCCTCTTTAATCGTATATGGATTGAAGGGGAGTTTCCATCTCAGTGGCGAGAGGGGATCGTGATACCGATTCCTAAGGCTGGAAAGGATCCCAAGTTTGTAAGCAGCTATAGGCCCATTTGTTTGACAAATGGCCTATGTAAGCTGCTCGAAAAGATGGTGAACCGTAGACTGGTGTGGTTCTTGGAGGATAAAGGTCTCCTGTCTGAGTACCAATGTGGATTTCGCTGTCATAGGTCCACCACTGACCATCTGGTGCGACTTGAGAGCGCCATACAGGAGGCTTTTTTCCGAAAGCAGCACCTAGTCACGGTTTTCTTTGACCTCGAGAAAGCCTACGACACCACATGGCGCTACGGGACTTTCATTGCGAATTTCATGTCCGTCCGACTCTTCCGTTTAAGGGTCGGTAGGACATTATCGCAATACTATACCCAAGAAAATGGAGTTCCTCAGGGTTCAGTGCTGAGTGTCACCTTGTTCGCGATTGCCATTAATGGCATTGTTGCCGCCGCCGGGTCCGCGGTAGTTCCATCGCTGTATGTAGACGATTTAGCTCTGCATTACAGCTCTGGAAGTATGGCAGTCGTGGAATGGCAATTGCAGCTAGCTATCAACCGGGTCGACAGGTGGGCTCACGACCGGGGTTTTCGTTTTTCAGCAGCGAAAACCTCCGTCGTCCATTATTGTCGGCTCCGGAGGCTACATTTACACCCTGAACTACATCTCAGGGATGCTGCGTTGCCGTTGGTTGACACTTATCGCTTCCTGGGGCTCCATTTTGACAGCAAGTTAACGTGGCAGCACCATATACGGCAATTGAAAATGACATGTCTCAGGAAACTGAACATGCTCAGGTTTCTTAGTGGCACTACTTGGGGGGCTGACCGTGCGGTGCTGCTACGGTTCTACCAAGCCCTCGTCCTGTCCCGGCTAGACTATGGTTCTGCGGCATACGGTTCAGCAAGGCCGGCAACCTTGAAAATGCTGGACAGTATCCACCATAGTGGCGTTGGGCTGGCTACCGGTGCCTTCCGGACCAGCCCGATACCCAGCCTACTCGCCGAATCGGGTGTTCCACCTTTAAATTATAGACGCCAACATATGCTTTTAGCATATGCTGCCAATGTGCGTCAAATGCCGCAACACCCGACCTATCAAGCTCTCTTCGGTACCCAAAACCACCAGGGTTACGCCAACCGGCCTCGTGCCACTCGGCCGGTTGGTATTAGACTTGATAGCTCGTGTACTGAAATAGGAGTGGCTGTAGGTCCCTGTATGATCCGGACATCTAGCGAGGTGCCTCCGTGGCAAGTCCCGCGTCCGGAAATTCGGTTAGATCTGCACCGAGGTCCTAAGGTGAACACGGATGCCTCCGTTTACCGGAGGCAGTTCCACAGCATAGTTCACCAATTTCCGGACGCTGGCATTCTCTACACGGATGGTTCGAAGGTGGACGAGAAAGTGGGTTGTGCTTACGTTATTGATGGTGCAAATACCAAGATCTCTTTGCCTGAGGCCTGTAGTGTGTTTACTGCGGAGCTCGTTGCCATCTATGAAGCTCTGCAGTTTGCACTACAGGATGCTCGAATCCACTTTCTCGTGTGTACCGACTCTTTGAGTTCGTTGCAGTCAATTGCTACATGTTTCCCGCAACACCCCCTAGTGCAGCGAATCCACGACCTACTAGCCGGGCTGTGCCACGCTGACACTCGAATCACCTTTCTGTGGCTTCCAAGCCACATGGGAATTGTGGGAAATGAGTTAGCAGATCAAGCTGCAAAAGAGGCGGTATCACTACCACCTCGACCAATGGAGGTACCCGCTAGAGATATTCGCTCTCAGTTACGCCTACAAGTTCTGGCTTTTGGGAGAGTCAGTGGCTAGCTGACCCACTGCCCAGTAAACTGAGAGCGATCAAGGGAACAACTCGCGTGTGGCGGAGCTCCTTCCGGGCCCGGAGAGAGTCCGTCATTTTGTGTAGGCTAAGGATAGGTCATACAAGATCCACCCACTCGTACCTAATGAGAAGGGAAGACCCCCCACTTTGTACCTGTAGAGCCGTATTCACCGTGGCCCACATTTTTACCGAGTGTGTGGATCTTGCTGACTTACGAAGAAACCTTGGTTTGCAGACGACACTCGAACTTATATTAGCCGATGACGCGGTGGCTGCTGATCGCGTTATCCCCTTTATAAGTGAGAGTGGGTTAGGGCCAGCAATCTAAATTTTCCAGTGAACATTGACTCAACGACTTGTTCGTTTTTGAATGATAATGTTTTGTTTTTTCCGTAATTTTTGTTTATTTTTATAATTTTTATTTTTTATTTAATTGTTTGTTTTTGTTTTATTAATTTTTGGTCTTTTTAAATTTAGATGTCCACCTCAAAATTTTAAATTCAATTCAAAATTTGTATTCTTTAATCTGTGTTAAGAGGGGCAGATGACCTCGTAGTTCCGCCCCTTAAAACAACAATAACTAACTAACTAAGCTATCCATGTTTGTTTTCCAATCCGAATCGCCGGCTGTATGATGCGCTCGCCCGAGCCACTCGGCCGGCGGGGATTCGCTTGGATGACTTATACCGTCAGTTCCGATTTCCTTCTGTCTCCTGTATCGTCCGAGTACCTAGCAAGGCCCCTCCGTGGATGGTCTCTCGCCCTGATATCATCCTGGATCTGCCCCCCCCGCCCCAAGTCGGACACGGACTCCTCCGTCCATCGGAGGCTGTTCCAGTCCGTGGTGACACGGTATCCGGGATCAGGGCTTGTATTCACGGACGGTTCGAGGGTAAACGAGAAAGTAGGCTGTGCATTTGTGGTTGAGGATCGTCGGTTTCTCTTTTCACTTCCCGAGGCCTGTAGCGTGTACACTGCGGAGCTCTATGCCATCTTAGAGGCTCTGCGGTACACGTTATCAGACGATCACCAGCACTTTCTTGTGTGTACTGACTCTCTGAGTGCGCTGCAGGCGATCGATGTGTGTTTCCCGAAGCACCCGTTGGTCCAGCGTGTGCACGACCAGCTCGTCAGTTCGCGTAACGCTGGAACCGGGGTGACCTTTGTGTGGCTTCCTAGCCACATGGGTATTGCGGGAAATGAGCTTGCTGATCAGGCGGCGAGAGAGGCAGTCGCACTGCCCTCGCTACCGTATAAGGTGCCTGCTAGTGATGTGCGCTCTCAGTTGCGGCATTCGATCCTGTCGCATTGGGAGGAGGCATGGCGTGCCACGCCTCCACCCAACAAACTGAGAGGCATCAAGGAGACAACGAAGGTGTGGAAATCTTCCTTCCGATCTCTCCGGAAGGAAGCTGTGGTACTCTGTCGACTCCAGATCGGCCATGGGAGTGCGTGTACTTGCGGCGCCCACCTAACAGTGGCACACCTTCTCTTGGAGTGTGTGTATCTGGCCGATCTGCGAGGGACTCTTAAACTGCCTAATACCCTCTCCCTTATTCTCCGTGATGACGGGCCGTCAGCTGACCTCGTCATCCGGTTCATGAGAGAGAGTGGTTACTTTTTTAAGTTTTAAATGTGTAGTTACGACTTTAAATTCTGGTTAAATCTGTTTTATGTTTTTTATTGTGTTATGTATTGTATTGTTCACTATGCCTTATTTTTTTTTTTTTTTTTTACCATGCGCCTTTTATTCTTTTTATTCAAATAAGGCATAATTTTTTTGGGGCTCACTGTCTGTTTTATAAACACCATTTTCGCTTCATCCATGGCAGTGAGTTGTTTTTTATCTACATCCTTTCATTTCACGCCATTTCATTTCATTAGGGGCCGATAACCTCGATGTTAGGCCCCTTAAAACAACAATTATCATCATCATCATCGAGGATTGGGGGTAATTGGTGGTAATAAACCACCCTAAGAAATGTCATATTATCAATTTCTATTCACGGATGTTTCAGATGTTTGTTCTAATGCATGAAAAGCTTTTAAAATGTGATTAAATCTTTTTCAAGGCTAGATTTATACTATTTATATTACTTTTTTTAACTGTTCCACTTTTTTTGCCGGTCAGTGTAATTTAAAACACTGTATTAAGTCTTATTTATTGAATTATACCACCCAAAATGCTGTCTGCGTAAAAATGGCTCATTATATTGATTTAAAAGGTCTTATTTATTTCATTCATGAACTATTTACATGAATTTTACATGAATTAAGGTAAATGCACCAATAGTCATCATGTTAAGACAGATTTAGTCAAGAAAATATATACACATTACACATTTCGGTAAATTTAATCAACAAAAGCACTGTACCTAACCTCGAACTTTACTCAAACACTAGGAAAGTCTAAATATCGAAGATATTCGTTTTAGGAAAAATGATGTATTTTTTAAAAAAGTGTGTTTTTGCGCTAGGCCTCGGCATGATGCATTTGGATTTTTCCTATATCCGTCACTCGTTTGCACCAATTGCTGTCACATTATTTTACCTTGTCTGCTGTTTATAATACATTTCTGTCAATTGTTGCGTAAGACACTGATTGGAGGCTAACATTTACGAATAAAACAGTACCAGTAATTATGTTTTTTTAATAAAAAATGAAATAATTTTTTTTAAAAAAATAGGACTACATCGGGAAGCGGGAATGGTGGGTAGAAGACATACGAGCATGAAAATATCGTAATTCTGCTCTAAACAAGTGAGACCACGGCATAACAGCCCGGAAAATGACCATTCGCCGAGGCCTAACACCAATTGTTCCCAAATGTTTTGAAAAATCCTCCTTCAGTGCTGTATCTTCGCTATTAGCAACCCTCTGAATTCGCCACTCATGTACATTTTTCTTCCAGGCAGTCTTTAGTGGCTTAAAAACCCCTACATCCATGGGTTGAAGTACGTGTGTGGCATTAGGTAGTCAAGCGACCAAAGCAATCCCATGATCCTCACAAAATTTACTAGTATGTACGGTCAAGTGTGAGAAGTGCCCGTCTATGAATAGAATGACAGGAAGAGGAATCTCTTTCTCAACCAACCAAGGATGAAATATGTTACTGAGAAATTCGTAAAACACTTCCCCCGTTATCCACCCATTTGGGATTTGCCAATGCCACAGTGTACTGGCATTGAGGCAATGATGTCTTGCGGCAGATGTTCATACTTGAACACTACAAGGGAAGAGGAAATATCACCTGTTACACGTACCGTTAAGCATTCTTTCTCATCCGAATTCACTTGATGATATATTGTCTTGTCACCCCTGTTCGCCAGCACTTTGTTACCTTTCGGATTGAGAAAGAAAGCCGTCTCGTCAGCGTTGAACAGTCGCTGAGGGTGTGACAAAATAGACTGGAAGACACTTTCCACCAAATAGCTGTAGACTTCTGAAACCCAGGTTTTAATTTGATGTTCTGTAATTGCAGCACAGCTTACTGTCAAATTTTGAGGGTTCATAAAGATAGACCTGGATTTCTTTTTAGGAAAGATTCACACCATTTCCTTCCTGGCCGCCATCTTTGAAAGGAAAGTCCCTCTTCATTCTTGTGTGAGGCACTGGACGCTATTTTGCAAATCGTCCTTTGTTACCGGGACCCCGCTTTTCGTAGTGAGACTACCCATTGAACAAGCATAGCCTCATTTTCCTTTGTTAAATAGGAACAGCCCCATCTTCCTCTCTCTAGGAGATTTTCCTTTAATTTTGTCCGAGAAGGTGTTTCTCGGAAAATCATTCCTCTCCGCGGCCTTTTTAATACTCATGCCGTCCTCCACAACGGCCTTAATAGCAGCTTCCATTTGCTCAATATCATAATTCAGAACTGTGCGTTTCGACATATTGCCTGAAAGCAAGGATTTAGTAAGTTATTAGAATAATATAATATTTTTAATCTCAATAAAAAAATCCTCTGTAGCACGCCTAGCCAAAAAACCCTAAGCCTACTGAGGTGCGGCCGTCAAGAAGACAGACCTACGTAATAATAACAATACACTGTAAATGTTTATTGGTTGCGAAACGTTAACATTATCGTGCACTAGTGTTCGTCACGAATGTGCTCTAAAGTTCATCAGCTATGACAACTACTGGACACGATGATCAAATTATAATTTAATTAATACAGGGTGCTGTAGAGCTGTTAGTTAGGTCTTACAAGGAGAAATGACAATGTACCAGTTTTCGTCATAAATGACGAGCATCGGTAAAGTGCCTTTTTTTAAAATCCAGTGTTCGTCACCGGCATTTCTAACAAAACTAGGCACGTGAGCACAAAATAACAAATCACATATGTTACAGAAACAATTACCAACTGGATCAGTGACGCACTTGTAACATTTTAAAATGTCGGAACATAACACGCATGCACATAATTAACTTGCGTGCCTGCTTAGCACATGCGAGAAGCAAATGGCGCGTCATGACAGCTCAGCTCACAGGAGATGTTTGACGCTGGGAATCACCTATTACATCGCACGCATGATTTCGCAAAGTTGCTCCTTTTCGGCAACGAAGGTAAGACGCATCTCTTAAGACTTCGTGTGTTGAGAAAGACCCGTTGACATGCTTATTTTTTGTGCTTATATACGAGAGTGACGACGACTGGATCAGTGACGAAAACCGGTACAGTTACCTTATTCATATCTGAATTAAATATTCTAAGTAATAACAAACACTGCAGTATGAAAAAGAAATAAACACCAAAGAAAAACAAATATTTCATTTCCTCGTATCTCCAAAATGAGTTTTTACCTATGTGTCCTTCTACGTCGACCGCCTCTTGTTATCTCGCAACTCGCACAATCCATGTCAAACTTAGACAGGAACTTGGCGCACTTTCGCATTAACTTGGCGGCACTTGTTTGTTTCATGATACCGGATATGAAGTACAGTATGGCTCCCAGCTCATAATCCCTGGCGGGAGGGGAAGGTTGAGGGAGGGAAAGTAGAGTGGAATGAGGGTGTGAGGGAGAGCGCTGTTGAGTGCCAGACGAGGAAACATTTCCTAAAAGCATTGGGTGCGCGGGTGGCATTGTACCAATATATACCTGCTGTAAGTAAATGTTTCCTGTATCGTTAGTAGTAGTAGTAGTAGTAGTAGCCCTTGTCAGGCTGTCCGCTGATGTGACGCAGGGGTGTGTGGTCACATTCCTTGCAGGGATCACGAGCTCAGTGCCATACAGTAGTACTGTATGTGTGGGGTTGGTACTACTGATGTGTGGGGTTGGTACTACTGAACTTGGCCCTGAATCTGGCGTATAATGGCGGACTCAGTTAGAATTTTATCTATATAAGTCGTGACCAAAAAAGGGGATTGTGGGTTGGTTATAGACAGAGGAGGAGTAAAGATCTATTACTATATCATTTCCAGATTATTTCTCGACCATTACCACAGGTAATTTGGCTAATTTCAGTAATTATTTAAGATTTTTTCACCAAGAGGTCTCCTCCAGTTTTGCCATATAAATCACAAAATATTGTGGACACTACCAAATATACACACGTTATAACAGTAATCAACCATTTGATCAGGAAAGCCAAGAATACAGGCAATAAAAAGCATGCTATCATCAATATGCCATCACATATTTTGACCCCATAATCCTCAAGGCTGAACAGCCAGTATCTTGTCACATATTCAGCAAGGCGAGCAATGTTTCTTACTGAAAATTTAAAATGTTAGTAATGTCCTTATTAAGGCATTTCCTGAAAACCAGTATGACACAATAACCCAGCAGAATAACTTTAAGAATGTTGTCTGAAAATATGACTGCAGTCAGGATTTGAACCTTTATCTCCTGCTGTTCAGGCAGGTGCGCTAAGGCAGGCCATCTAACTAAAATGCTACAGTGGCAGCCACTGCCACTATCGCTAAAGACAGCCACGCTATGGTGTTGTACAGAGAAAGACAGAAATTGTGAACAATGCTGGCGTGCTGTAGAGGCGTTAGTGGATAGATGGGCTGAATGCTTATTGATGCTTCTTGTTGGATAGGACAGTGTTTTAGTCAATAACATTTATTGATAACTTAGGTTAAGATTAGCAGTACCAATTGCATTGGGCAGCTGCACTCCAGCAAAACACTCGTACTGTACTAGAGAATAGAAATTAGCCTTTGGGTGAAATGATTGTAACGGTACTTCGAGTATGCTTTTTTTTAGAGTTTGATGATGATTATTGTTGTTTTAAGAGGCAGAACAGAAAAGTCAAGTCATCAGCCCCCTTTATTTTTGAGTTCAAAGCGTTTTTCTAATAAACCTTACTAGACTTTAAAAGTCCAATAGTTACTATAGTCAGTATTTAGAAAGAAAGAACGTGTAGGATATGGCGGGAGCTGCGTTGCCGAATTTTAAAATCAGCTGATTCTAATAATAAAGTACACTTTGGACATTCAGTCAGTACAATTATACTTAAAATATTTTATCAATTCAATACATTCAAATAGAGAAATAAATAAGTTACACGCTGAAGCCATGCTACCTCTATCACCAGTATTCAATTCAATAAATATGACAAAGGGTGCAAACATTCTACAGCTGAAGCCATGGAGGAAGCCATGATAATGTACAAGTTATATTAACCCGGCATTAGTCGCAGCTCTTAAACAGAGCAGTTTTATCGCAGCGATCTCTTAGATCGCCTAGTTGTAAAATTAGTTTAAATGCCCTTATATATCCGAAGAGGAAGAAGAAGGTTTCAGATGCTGGATTCCATCAAGATTGATAAATCGTATGAGCTGATGAAACGTGCTGCTGAAGACCGGATAAGGTGGAGAGACCGACCGTGAGGAAACCTGCCATCAGGCAGATGAACTGATGATGATGATGATATATTATAAATATAATCTAGAGTGAATAAAAGAAATAGAAAATAGACCAGGAATGTTTGCTATTATGATCAGCTTAAAATAAGTATTCATATGATACTATTTAGAGGGAAGAGTTAGAATTAAATATGAATTGCTTTTCTCCAGCATCACTTGCAAAATAATGTTATGTATGTTGCAGGACTGTTCTAAACATATCCATTCTATCGCCTATGATTCCAACAATACATCAAACCTAATGTAAGGTCAAATACGCTGATCTGTAACTAGGATATTATGATATCAGCAAGGCCTCTCGCAAGTGTCGCAGTGATCTGTGAGATCAAACTAGCTCCGGCACGTAATACTATTGATAGACGAGGAATTTGAATCACACTGACTGGTTCCAACCGCCAAGAAAGATAGTGGAGCGGTAGAGACAGGCCTGCCACTCTTCACGAAGCAATAAAAATGTCCCTTCCCGATCTGTAAGATCAGCCGCGACTAATGCCGGGATAGGGTAAAGGAATATTTAGCACTGAATACTCAAACAGGCCACTCTATGGAGATATTGTTACCGTGTTTTTGCACTATTGAGTTATGCTGTATTCTAGGCGGTTGAGTTTGAACAATATGATGGAAAACTATGGTTAATAAGCAACTGACACTGTGCTAGTTGTCAAACTGCAGCCAATAGGAGCCCGCTGGCAGCCATTTTATATCGTTCCCGCCAAATCCTTCAGATTCCTTCTTTTGAAACACCGGGTATGGCCAACTGAGGGAAAGAGCTAAGCATCTGTTGCTGGGTCAGCTGTCAACACTTCTAATCAAGCAAAGCTTAACACAAGTCATATGGTATTCGCTTGGGGAGTTTCACGGCACATAGCCAGAAGTGTGGAGTCTTAAATTATACTCCCTGCATTTGCACAACACTTGACCTAATAGCTGAAAGCCTCCATTTGTTCCCGGAGGTGAAGTGCACAATGTCACATAATACTGAACTGTTCAGGAGAGCTCAATGAGTGTTTTTCTCTGTTTCATTTCCATTTTTTTTATGAGAAGTTTTGCAATCCTCTTTTGTTTAATAATGCAAAGGATTTGTGCCTTTTTTTAACAAGCAATTCTCAATTTTTAAAATTATTAACTTTTTTTTTCATCAATTTATGATGGCAAACAATGCCTTTCCAGGTAGCTAAATCACTTATTTCTAAACATAGGGAATAGCACTTGACTCCACTGAAAATAGTGCAATAAATATGCCAATACCTCAATTTTGTTAAGAATGGACAGAGTGTCCTTTACTTCCGGCATACAGAAATGTAACTTACACATTAGTTTAAAGTATCATTCTTTAGGTGATTCTAAACCTGTTTTTCTTCTGTCTAGGAATCTGGGAGTTAAAAATGAATTGCTCTCTCCTATCAAACTGAAAGAGAAATTTCCATGGATAAACACGGAAGGGATTGCTTTGGGTTGTCATGGACTTGAAAATGAAGGATGGTAATGTATTCCAGTTCTAAATATTTTCCTATTTGATGCTATGTTTTATGGCAAACAGAGGTGGTGCAAAACATTTTTTTGATGTGTGCATGTTAACTGATCCACCACTTTCAAACAAAATCACAATAGACGAACAACAAATCAAAATTGTGGACAAATTTAAATATTTAGGAGAAATTTAACAATAAGCCAACTTGTCATATAGAATAAACAAATTGACTTAGCACAACATACACTGAAGAAAATGAAAATTGCAACACCATGAAGGCATTGGTCGTTTGTGTTGATTTTCAAGATATGGAACGATGCCATGTAGGTATGTAAACAATCAAAGATTGTTGCTACAGGTCTCCCCACATGATTGGTCGCGGAGGAATCAACTCCAGTATACGGACTCTGGTGTAGCGTAGTTGACTTGCAGTCTGTGCAGTGAAGTGTTCCCCGTCAAACATGCCTCGACGACAGAGAAGAGCACGCTATCAACAACTGTCGCCGTTTGAGAGGGCTCGGATAATTGGGCTGTGTGAGGCTGGATTATCGCTAAGGACTGTCGCTGCACGTGTTGGCCGACAGGCATCAACGGTACAACGCGTATGGCAGCAGTGGTCAAATGAAGGTACCCACACTCGTAGACCTGGCACAGGCCCAGCACGACAGACAACTGTGAGAGAGGATCGCTGCATCATTCGGATGGCCCGGATGGAACCCCATGCAACAGCAGCGCAAATTCGAGCAGCTATGGCACCCCACGTTACACAACAAACAGCTGGTAATCGCCTGCGTGCAGCTGGCTTACGATCTCGTGTCCCTGCAGAAGGTGTTCCATTGACCCCACAACAGCAACGTGTAAGGCTGGCCTGGTGTCGAGAACGATCGACGTGGGTCGACGAATGGCATAGGGTCGTCTTTAGTGATGAATCGCTCTTCTGTCTTGCCCGCAGTGATCGCCGGAATCGTGTGTGCCGACGTACCGGGGAGAGGGGCCGCCCAGACCTTATTGTCGAGAGGCACACAGGGCCAACACCAAGCATTATGGTCTTGGGAGCTATTGGCTTTAATGTGAAATCACAATTAGTGCTTGTTGAGGGCACTATGACTGCTCGACAGTACGTTGATAGGGTACTCAATGCAGTGGTTGTCCCTATGATGGCGTTGCTAATGGGATGTTTCAGCAGGACAATGCCCGGGTTCACACTGCACACATCTCCAGAGAAGCTCTCCACGACATCACAACCTTAGAATGGCCCGCCAGATCCCCGGACCTCAGTCCTATTGAGCATGTGTGGGACATGATGGGTCAACAACTGGCCAACCGTCCTCAGCCACCCACAACTCTGGAACAACTGACCCGTGCAGTGCAACAAGCATGGGCCACAATTCCTCAGGAAGCAATCCAGGGCCTTATTGACTCCATGCCTCGACGAATTCATCAATGTATTACAGCTCGTGGTGGGCACATCCTGTATTGATTGATGTCCAAACTTGCGGTCAGAGGGACCTGAAAGTGTAATCATCGAATCACAACCGAACACTCGTCCTGCATGTTCAATTGTAGCAATGTAGCACCACTCCTTCTGGGTGTTGCAATTTCCATTTTCTTCAGTGTATTATTATACAGGGTGCGGCAGATATAACTCACGAATTTCAAACATAAAAAATATAGCAACGCAACACGACAGTTACAAATTTATTGCACAGTTTAAAAGAAGAGTGTATGCCATTTATGATTTCTAGCATCCGTATTGGCCATAGCTCTTAAGCAGGTATTATTGTCGATGTGCATGTGGCCTTGGAGAACAGGTGAATCGCCTCATCAGTTGCTAGCATGGCATGGAGTGGTGAGCATAGAGGTTTCGTCATTAAAACTACTTCAAAAATGCCAACTCTGTTACCAAAACACAGCGTAGACACTTTGGGTTTGGAGTTTGTGTTTGAGAGGAACTGGTTCGAGTGTTAAAGCGAAGCCGTGTGGTAGGCCTCGTGGCGTCAGAGAACATCCGTGCAGTGAGACATTCCCTCCTCAATGTAGGCACGCACGTGCTATGCGACTCTCAGATCGCACCGTAAGGAGACTTTTACACACCCCGATGAAGTTCCATCCGTATAAAATGGTGGGTGTGCAGGAACTCGGTAAATGTGTTTGGGCCAACCGCAGAGCGTGTTGTGAGACTATCCTGGAAGCTGTGGCAGCTGACTCCAGGCTACTGGCAAGTGATGAAGCGCACTTTCATTTGTCGGGCTACGTTAGTAAACAACATTTTTGGTACTGGTCTGCAACCAATCCTCGACAGATCCGTGAGCGACCTCTCCACAGCGAATGTGTGACTGTTTGGTGGGCTGTCCTTGATTTCGGAATTGTAGGCCCTTACCATTCTGAAGAGAAGGCCAAAACTGTGACAGTAACATCTGCACGCTATGTAAAACGACTTAGGGAATCCTCCTGTGTTGTTTCAAAAAGATGGTGCCAGTGCACACACAGCCAGGGCATCAATGAGCCTCCCCAGAGAATGTCTAATCTCCTTACGGGGTGACGTCCCATGGCCAGCCCGTTCCCCTGATCTCGCCCCTTGTGATTTATTTCTCTGGGGATACCTGAAGGCTTGCGTCTTCCAACGTAAGCCACGAACACTACATGACCTGAAAGCTGCTATCCGTGAGGAAATCGAGGCAATACCACTTCACATGACCAGGAGGGTAATGCGGAACTTCAGGGAGAGGCTTCAGAAATACATCAAAAAGGGCGGTCGGCATTTGGACGACATTATTTTTAAAACTAGTGTGTATGTGTATATGATGTAAAATGGCAAACACTGGTCTTTCCAAATGTGCAATACATTTTTAAATGGCTCTTTGCGTTGCTGTGTTATTTACATTTGTAATTCGTCAGTTATTTCTGCCGCACCCTGTATAAGCCTAAAATGCAAGCGATGATACAAGAAATGGAATAGGAAAGCTGTCTCACTTCTCTTAATGATAATCAAACTTAAATAGTGAAAGTAACTATTCACTAGTGTATAGAGTCTAGAACAAATCTCAAATCAAAATCCGATTACTGATATAAATAGAAAAGTTTTGAAGCCATTTTTCAGTATTGCCTTATTAACAATTGAATGGCAACTTTAAATTGGTCAACACGAATATATGTCCAATTAAGTTAAATAACAATTGCACAGATTAGAAGGGGAAGGGAACTAAGGGGATGACATGTTTTGTTTGGCAAGTGAGCATCATGAAATAAAAAAACTGTACAAAACACTACCAAAGCCCACTATGTCAAACACGAACAGATGCGGCCCTCCAAAGCCTACTCTCCAAGGCACAACAAAATCTTACTGCTGTGAAAAACTAAAGCGTTAAGCCCCCTCAAGAAAGAACGATTTATTTAATATCTACAAGGATTCAAGATTGAAAATCACAAAGATACCTTCCTCCAACTAATCCATGAAGGTGTGACTGAAATACACTTCAGCTATTAGCCCCCAGACAAGAAATATAAACACTATGCAGTAATAGTCCACAATAGGTAAAACATTTCCATAATACTGTTTTCCTCAAGTAGAAATATGGGATATATCTCATTTTACGCGTATCAATGCGAGGAGCAATGTTCGTGGTTTCCACTTCTACGAAGTGGGAACCGAACCGCGCATTTTAAGGTAAAAAAACGAACGGTTTTCAAATTGGTGATTTGATATTGTTTGTGATTTTCAACCTTGCATCCTTGTGGATATTAAATAAATTGTCCTTTTTTAGGGGGCTTAACGCTTGAGTATTTCATGGCAGAACTACCTGCACTTTATTAAGATTTTGTCGTGCCTTGGACTTGGATGGTTGGTTTTCAGGGTCTGCGTCCATCAAGTTTGACATTGTGAACTTTGGGAGTGTTTTGTATTCCTATTTTTTCTTGCAGATTTTTTTAAATTTATTTTTTGATCTGGCGAGCAGCATAAGTCATCCTATTAACACCCTTACACTTGTAATCTGTGCAATTATTATTTAATCACATGTAAATCTTTTTCAGTTGGTATCACATTATCCCAATTTAATTGGGCATATAGTTTTGTTGACCGACTGAAAGTTGACTTTCTACTGGTATCATTTAATTTATACACACATATACTGTATTGGATTTGTAAGTTATTTTTTAAAACATAATTTACCCAACTCTGGATTTAATTTTCAGGCTTGATCCTTGGGCATTACTACATGCATTCAAAGGTAAAGCCATAAATCTTGGAGCAGAGTATGTTGATGCCGAGGCTGTTGGGTTCGAATTCAAGGGGATGCAAGATGTGCTCGCAACCGGTGTGGAACCTGGTTCTTACGAATCATTAGATAAGTTGTTAGTACGTAGTCTGATAGATTGATGGTATTATGATGATATCATTGCTAATTTTGTTTTTTATTAGAATTGTCATATTTTTGGTGTTGTAGGTTCGAACTCAGGATGGAGAAATTCATTCTATTAAATTTGCAATTGCTGTAATTGCTGCGGGTGCTTTCTCAGGGAAGGTTGCAAAAATGGCTAGAATTGGTTCTGGTCCTGGATATCTCAATGTTCCTCTGCCAGTCGAACCAAGGTCAGTTGAGTTAATTGTTCACCTCCACTCATTGCATCCTGCTAGCATTAAAAAATACCTCACCTTATACTGCTAGATGATACGTATGAAAATCTGTAATCTTGCAAGATAGGTTAGTTGGGGTCTTTTGTTCATTTTTCCTATGTTTTTCGGGGGGAGGGTTAGAACCTCAAATTTCTCCCTTATCACTTGGTCCTGCTTTCTCTGAAATCATGTGGCCCTCATTCTTCTGGATTTGAGATATAGATTTTTTTTGTTTACTGTACCCTCATCAGTCATCAACATTATTTTCATATCAGTGGCTCAGATTCTTAGGTTTTTACCTATTTTCTTTCCTTACTTCTAAATACAAAAATACTTCAATACTTTTCTGAATTACACTCAAAAGAGCCATATTCATGAATTCTGTGGTACCTAAAAGAAACCTAAATGATATGCGAGGACCTGAAATACCTAATTGCAGTTTTGTTCCACTTATTGTAGTATATATTTTTAGTCTGTAATTTTTAAAAGTGCCGGCTCCATGGTATTGGGGTAGCGCGCACCTGCCTCTCACCCGGAGGCCCTGGGTTCGATTCCCGGCTCCGTCAGGGATTTTAGAAACTGACGTGAGGGCTGGAACGGGGTGCACTCAGCCTCGTGAGGATAATTTGAGTCTGACAGTGGGGCAGCGCCCCAGTCACGAAAACCAGGATTAACGGCCGAGGGGATGCGCTGATCATGCATCACCTCATTATCAGCAGCCCAAATGGCTGGGCAGCGGTCACTTGGCAGGCCTAGGCCCTTCATGGGTTGTAGTGCCAGGGGTTATTAATTTTTAAAAGTAAACCACTAGACAGTGTTTATTCCTAGCTCTAGTTGATTGAGAGAAATCCTACCTGCCAGAAAATTTAAATACTTTCAGCACTTTTCTGCTAATATTTTGTTTGGTTATTTAATGTTAGGAAAGTGGGAATATATCTCTTTTTTCCAAATAAAGAAAGTTAATTTAATGGGGTAGAGTGTAAAAATCACCTCTGACATGTTTGGTTTTATTGAATTTGAATAATTTACATATTTAAGGAGGAGAAAATATTGCCTAAAAGTGTGAAGTTCTCGGTGATAATTTGATAAAAGACTTATCATTTTGTAAAATATTTGCACTCTCGTTGCAATCAGATTTTCTACTAACAATTAGGAATTAATTTTAAGCTTTGCACAGTTTATGTCAACTTTTGCTACAGTTTAAACATAGAAACTTATTTTAAAACCTACAAAAACCTATTTTATGTTTTTGAAAACCTAAAATGACAATTTAAAGAAAACAAAAATCCGGTCCCTACTCATAACAGTCCTCCTTAATACAGCTACAATAATCACTGTATTACTCCCCTATTTACATACTTGATTTTAATTTTCCAGAAAACGTTTTGTGTACTGCTTCCACTGTCCAGACGGTCCAGGACTGAATATGCCGCTGGTTATAGATCCAACAGGAACTTACGTGAGGTATACGGATTCTGATTACATTTTAGTCAGTTTTTAAACCAGAACGTGTTCTATGCTCTTTGTTCTTCCCCAGGCGGGAGGGTCTTGGAGGTTGTTACATTGCCGGAAGATGTCCTAAAGCAGAGGATGAGCCAAATGTGGAGAATCTGGATGTCGATTATGATTTCTTTGATCAACACGTTTGGCCAGTTTTAGCTTCAAGAGTGCCTGCTTTTGATTCTATCAAGGTAATCTTGGTTTTTGTGAATGTTAGAACATATCTCTATAAATAAAGCAAGCTTCCTGTCTGAACATTTGGAATTTGTTTATATCATAAGTAAAATACCATGAGTATTTATTAAATTTATACACCTGTCAATAAATACTGTATTTACTCGGTTATAGGACCTCCTCGCCTATAGTACCCCCCCTTAATTTTCGATAGCCATAATAAAAAATTTGGAAATCGCTTATAGTTACCCTCCTTAATTATTGAGAGCCCTGTCCGTCATTGTCTAGCAAGCAGCGTGGCGCGGGCGGGATATGGCCGGCGGTTGGTCAGGCAAATCAATCGCAGGGAAAGTGTGATATCCTTTCAGAGGTTGTTGGCAATAATCATGGAATATACTTGTCTTTGTATACCAGATGTTGGATCATTGTTGGCTGCTTGGGCCATACCATTCAATCGTACGCCTCGAGCTCCGTGACCTAGTTTGAAGAAAGAAGTCTCTCTTTCTTTCTGTGCATACGGGCTATGACTCACGCTATGCGACAGGTGGCCTGCAGGCATACTCACGCACTTTGTTTATTTCGATTAAATATATCATACTATGTAGCATCAAAATAAATTAGCTTCTTTTTACTCTCTCCCTTTCCCAAAATAATGGATTTTTGCAAAGTTCATGTCTATAGTCCCCCCCAATTTCGGAAGTAAAAATGTCGGAAAAAAAGGAGGGGGTTCCTATAGCTTAGTAAATACGGTAGCTTTGAAAATGGTAATATACAGTATCATACCAGTTTTGGCCAAAACGTGGCCCTCTTCAATAACTGTCTTATAAAATTAATTAAAACTAATTGAATTACGTGGCGGCCCCGTGTGTTGGGATAGCGTGCCTTCCTCTTACCTAGAGGCCCCGGGTTCGATTCCCGACTCCGTCAGGGATTTTAGAAACTGACGTGAGGGCTGGAACGGGGTGCAGATCATAAGCTCGTGGAATGTGCTAAGTTACAATGCTGGCCGCTTGTGTCACGGTTCATAGCCCGCAGGCGACAGCATGTGCAACTGACTGGCACACAAATATAAATATGTTATGCGACTATTATGCGATGAAATTTTATAAACCTATTTCAGTGTTGGAAAAGTGGGCTGCGACGATTATGCTGTGGCAACGGTTATGCGAGGAAATATGGTATATTTAATTTATTAATTTATTTAAGTTGCATTTGGTTATATTTTGAGCATTTTTGTTTAAATTTTGACTACATACATGTTATACCACGAAGTCAGGAATCTCCTTTGGGACAGTCAAATTCCTTTAATATAAAAAAAAATCATTGTATAAGGCCTACTTTGTACCAACAACAATATATGGCCTGGAAACCTGCACCATTAATAGAAGGGATAACAGCAGACTTCAGGCAGGGGAAATGAAATTTCTGAGGACAATGCTTCAGAAATTGAGACATGATAAGATCCGGAATGAAAAGATCCGTGAAGACATACAAGTGAAACCACTTAAGGAAACTATAGCAACATCAAGTTTGAGATGGTTCGGTCACTTGAAGAGGATGGATCTAAAGAGAGTAGCATGGAAATGGTTTGATAAGGACATAAAAGGAAAGCAACCTTGGGGAAGACCAAGGACACAATGGATCTCCCAAATAGAAGATGATGTGGAGGATATAAGAGTGGAATTGTATAAAGTTGAAGATGAATAATATTGTACTAGCATAGACTGAAATGGAGAGCACTCTTACACTGCACCTGGGAAACTGGAGACGGTGAAATGACGATGACATGTTATCAGGGTGCAGTTTCAAACTCTGGATTTGCAAATGGTGCAGTAGATATATTTTTCTCAGTATTCGTGGAGCAGGCAGATAACAGGTTTAGAAGACCTGATTCTGAGGAAAAGCTACTTTATGGATGTCTCATTTAGTAAGATGCCACCCCAGGAAACAAAATAGCTCAGAGCAATTAGTAAACAAGGATACACCGAGTTATGTCGTGCCCAGTTTGGCCTTGGTAGGTCCGGTAGGTATTGTAGCTCTATCAGTTTGCGTGGTAAAATGTGTCTGCTGTATTATCGCATTTTACTACTCCAATACTTCATTCGCCTTAGACCTTACTAGGCGTGTTTCGTACAAATGTATCCCAAAAATAAGGTCTCCTATTTTTTTTTTAATGAATACACAGAACCGTTTATGTGCTATAATAGTTACATCATTGTAAAGATTTGAGTATTTAAGTATTATTTTACATAATCAACATATTGGTCAATGCATTTTTGTAGATGCTATAACAGTTATTTCATGTATATCAGCTCGCCCTCATGCCGTTCAGGAAGCATTGAACCTCATCTTTTATCTCATTGCCAGTGGTAGTCACTGGGTGCCAAGTCCGGTCTATAGGGTGGATGGGTGATGATGTTCCATTGAAACTGTTGCAGGAGAGCAACGGTTTGCTGGGCGTTGTGTGGGCAAATGTTGTTTTGGGCCCCGGACATCATCACGGGGGGTTTTACGCTCTTGCTCAACACTCCTCATGTCCAGTTCTGAATTGCCTGTCTGAGTTTTTTCAGTGTCTCACAAAACCTCGCCATGGATTTTAATCAGTTCAACACCTTTTGCATTCAAATATGAATAACTGTGCACACTTCACACTTGGCAGTAACGTGCAACGGGAGCTTCATTCCCAACAGTTGCCAAGCCAAGATCGAGCGCCCCAGCTAGGAGCGTACATACTTATTTCGGAGTGCAGGAATCGCCCATCACAATAGTGTGGCCAACAGCTGCACGAATAGTGTTTTGTATTTATAAAATACAGGATTATGTGGGATTACCCTCGTATTAAAATAACTACTTAGACATAAATACCGGCAAACATTATTGGGTATTTTGTCTGTAAACTTGCAAAGTTCTCTCGTGAGTCACTTTTGTACAACTCTGCTTCAACATCTGTATCTGAAAGAGCAGCCATGTTTACAAATAGAACAGCGGAACGTGACAGTCATGAAAAACATTTGCTGTGTGTCCTCTTCGCTACAATCCTAGGCCTTCTAAGTCAATGCTTGCGGGACATATTAACACAAATTTACAGTAGTAGTTATTACAAACCAGCCCGAGAGATAGCAGTAGTACCTGATAAGTACACAGGCACTTAGAGAACGAAAAAGTTAACCGTTCATTTACGTACCTCACAGAAACTATGTTACCTTCAAAGGCTCGCTTTGACTCACAGCCCAACTCCCCACTTTGGCCTGCCTCATCTTAACCTGACAGATACACCTTGTAATCTCCTACTTCTTCCTCTATCTCCCTTTATCTGAACTCCACTAATCCCTATAATATCCAGGACATCCTACTTGCCGACTCAGTAGCTCTACTTTGTTTCTTCCCCATCGAATACCAGTTTGATTGCCTGTTTGTTTCCAAGGAGTCCCTGATCTGTCTGATGGGAGTGGGACTCATTACTCTCATAGGTCTGAAGTTTGCTCAAGACATAGTTAGCAGGTTTAGATGTGTAAATGAAGCAGGTAGCTAGCCTTACTTATACGAGGACTCCATGAGTTTTACCTCAGGGAACAAACAAGTGAGTAGTATATTCGTAGCCACCAGAGCACAAGAAGGGTCACGACTCAGAATATGTCCAAGATGCCCACTCCTAATCCATAGTTACTGGTATCCTGAATGCCATGACCACTAACTAGGTTACTTGGCCGTTGCATGAATTAGGATGTGACTACACCATGATCCATTAAAACAAGTAGAGTCTTGGGCCAATTTATTTCAATAATGTTTGCCCAATGGTAGATCTTTGAATGTATTCCATTAATCCTCCGGCATCTCAATACAGTCTTGGTAGGTCATTGATCTCTTTGAAGTTACGATCCAATTTTGGACCCACTACGAGGTGATCTTTCTTCATTATCATATCCTGCTGTTTGCATATTGTACAGATTTTGAAACATTGAAGTTGGAAATTTATTACTGCACGTCTTCTTGGTTCATTTTTGTTGATTTCCCAAGTGGATTGAATGTTTAGCCATTGTTTGTTATTGGATAAGATAATGGCATCTTGGTAAAACTTCCCTTATGTTTATTTTTCTTTCTTAAGTATTTTGAATGTTTCAAATCTGGCCAATGTCTGTCTGATTTGAAGTGTAGTTCCTCTCTTTGCTAACAGGTCAGCTGTTTCATTACCATTTATCTCTACATGTGAGGGAATCCATTGGGAGGCTACGTGTTTGTTAAGAAGGCTTACCATCCCTCTTGTTTCCTTTACTGCCTGAGTTGTAGCTTGTTTGGTGTGATTTTCTATAATTTTCTCCATGATTTTCACTCCATTAATTCCACCATTGTATATGTGGGATATTATGATAATGACTTACATATTTGTGTGTGATTTGGCCATTTTCTTTACAGATGAGATCTGCATGGGGTGGATTCTATGAGTATAACACATTTGATGAAAATGGAATTATTGGACCACATCCACATTACCATAATTTATACATTGCCACTGGCTTCAGTGGTCATGGTAAGTTCATTATGAGAAAAACAATAATACAGTATGCGCCAAAATATACAGTACTCGTTTTTGCGCAGCGCGCATGCCTTAGCGCCTGTGTTGTTGTATCACCTTGATGTATTGTTAGTTGTGTAACAAATGTTGTGCTCTGGGGTTGAAAGTGCCAATGGGTCTCGCAACGGAGGAAGAAATGTTCATAGTGGAGTATTATTTTGGCTCGTACTGAAATGGTTATCAAGGCAGCCAAGTTTAAAGTTAGTGGGGGAAAAATATCGTGAACACTTCAGTAAGCCGGCACCAAGCAACACAGTTATGCTGTCTATTGCTACCAAATTTCGTCTTATGGGTAGTGTATTGTGTCAACGGAAGGGAAGGTCTGTTAGGTCAGTAACTGTGCCCACAAATGAAAATCATGGATGTGTCTTCAATCAGGTGTTGCAGTCACCAAAGCGAAGACTTCGGCGAACAGCCCTGAAATTGAGGATGATGTTAACCAGGAACATGGTGGTCAGGCCATTTATTCAGAATATAAGAAGGTTTTGTCGTGCCAGGAACATTTAGATGAATAGACAGTGGTTCCAACATGACGGTGCGACCTGCCACACCGCTCGACAGTCTATGGTTTTGCTGCAAGAAACATTTCCAGGACGAATCATTTCCCGTGGGACTGAGTTCCCTTACCCATCACATTCCCCCGATCTGATGCTTATGTGTGGGGAGTGTTAAAGGAGGAAGCTTTCAGCTGTCCAGATCCACCCAAAACTGTGCCTGCATTACGTCAGAAGATCATCTCGTTTTTCAGGACTCGGAGGCAACCTGTGTTCCAGAATATGTTTGAAAATCTGCGTGATCGTTATGAACACTGTCTGCAGCACAATGGAGCACATTATGAGCATTTACATTATCATCCCGATAAATAAATAATAACAATAACATAATTTTCCAGTACTGTATATTTTGGCGCATACTGTACATCAAGTGTTATTAGGAAAGTGCTAAGATATTCTTCACATTCTGGACCAATTAATTAACTAAATTAAATACACACCATGTGTGCTGGATTTAATTCTTGTGATTTTGCAAATTGAAATATATTTTACTTCATTTAACATGACGTTTTTGTTTTCCTTTTTCAGGATTTCAACAGTCTCCTGCTGTAGGTCGTGCTATAATGGAGATGATTCTAGACGGCCGTTTTGAGTCTATTGACTTAAGTCGAATGAGCTTTGATAGAATATTAACGAATGAACGAATGGTAGAGCAGAACATATGGTAATAGATAACAAATTTCACGATTTATTCTGTCCGAGTATAAGGGTGTATCAGTATTGTTGATAAAGGACAGGCTTTTCCCACGTTCACAAGTTTTGAACTGACAGATTTCTTTTACTGTGTACTTCTTTTGCGGTTTCGGTGGCGTAGTCGGTAGCATGCTGAGCTTCTATGCCCAAGATTGCGGGTTCAAACCCGGCCGAAGTCGTCGAATTTTTTAAGAGCGTTAAAAATCCCTCAGTATGCCTTCCTTCGGAGGGGAAGTAAAGCCCACGGTCCCATGTCATAGATTTATGGCATGAAAAAGAACCTTCCACTAATTACGCTTGTGGAAGCAAAAATTTGTAGGTTAGTTTGATAACACACTATTAGTGCCAACATTCAACACCGGGTGCCGACTGCGATGGCATTTATTAGCCGCATCCGCAGCTAGGTGTCGTGGATGGTAGCATTTGGTGACAAAAGTAGGAATTACTTGAAAAAATTAATCGTCTGCAGTCCTTCTACCTGAATCACAGATAACACACACTAATACAGCCATCACAATTAACCGCATTGTCCCAGCCCCTAAACTAAGGAACCAACCGTATACTTTGGATATTGTACAGTATACACACATCTTCGACTTAATCATCTAATTACTGTATCAACCTGGGCTGGTTGGAACCTCAACTGAGACTTTTCTGAGACAGAGCCAGCCTGCCAACTGTGAGATGCTTCGAATCATTGACTGAGCAGTGCCTGGTTGTAATAGGATTCTTTTCTCAAGGACTGATCTGAAAAGAAACTTCAGAACCATTTTTGTTGCAATAATAGTTCACAATTACAGTAAACTCTCTATTATCCGCGGGCGGTTTATCCGCTTTGCGGAATATCCACGGTGCCTGTAGGAGAACATTTTCATAAAAAAGGAAGGTTTTGAAACCGAAAATTATTTCTTAAAAATTGAAATAAAGTTACTAAATACTTAAACGTAATAAAACTGAATTTTGTTATCATGTACGTCCTTTTATTGTATAATAAGCTTATTTAAAGCACTTGTGTGTTGTTTTTTAGTGCCTTCGACCTTTGTTTAACCATTACCAGCAATTTTGCGGCTTATCCGCGAAATTCGATTATCCGCGGTATTCGCGCCAGTCAATTCTGCGGATAATCGGAAGTTTACTGTACAGAATATTTGGACTCAAATAGTATGTCCACACAGCATTTGTATGGAGTTTTAGAAATTGCTTCTAGGGAGAAAGGGGAAGAGAGAGATTGAGTGTTTATTTAAGGATTATATACATAGGACTAAAAAAGTTCCATTGGATGTATGTAATCCACTCTCTTACATAAAAATACAGCATGGTCAACAATCATTAAAATTAACAATGTATATTCTACTGTACACTAAAACTACATCTAAATCCATAATGCACTTGCCACGATCTCGTAATCCTCTTTAAATGTCACATAGCCCGCTATTAATGCACTGGTAAAAGTGTCTCCCTTGTACCGAAAGATGAGAATTCTCAAATTTATATATGCGTTACAAATAAATGCTTTATTGAATTTGGCTGTACGATAGTGAGGTATCTGCATCGTGACTTGAGTGAATCTATTACACCGACCAAGAATGTCCCATACGGGAAATATAATCAGACACATTGTGGAGGTTTGTGTTAAAATATATTGATATTTAAAATTGCTATAGTCAGTAATCTTGGCTCATATAATTTAACCCATTGAAGCTAAATGAAGAATGGTGTGTACATCTGCATACATCAAGAATGAATCTGTGTTTGTTGAATTTTGGTGTTAAGTGTTTCTGAAATATCATTATAAACAACTGAGCAATACTCCCAACACAGGATACACCAGGAATTGAACAAATAAGTTGCGTATATTAATCGGTTGTCACCAATTATTATCTCGAAGCTGGTGAATAATCGGTACAGCTTTATTGATAGTTCGATATGCACTTAATTAAGGCAATATACTAACCTGCATTTGGTTGGAGTACAAGTGGGAAAGCATGGAATACAACTTCAAGTATGGCCAAGGTTGGACTCAAACCCTCTTTTCAGATGTCCTCTCAAGGTTGAGTGAACCCTGTACTAGCCCTCAGACCAAAATTACATTTCTTGACTGATTTCTTTGGGTCTGGAGGTATAGAACATACTGGTACATAATACCCCTAGGCCTGAGAAGGCAAGTGCTCTCGATTTCCAGACCTTACTGCAAGAAGCTTTAAATGCATTGTCAGACCTGATGTACCCACAATAATACAGTATATTACCCAATGCTACTTGGGCCATTATGATCTGGAGTCTTTAATAAAATGACACAGTGCTGTAGTAGCTATATGGTGGCCATTCATGAACATTCCAAGATTGGCAATTCATATCTACCTCAGCATCATCATAACTTCCACCTTTTGTTTTAATAGGGATGTATAGAACTAGCACCGACAGACCGCACCGTTTTTGTGCTGGGTAAGCGCATGGCGCTCTTCATTTGTCTCCTGTGTTCTCATGCCGCTAATATGTACGAATTTAAGTTGTTTAAATTGTTATTTTCGTGACTATGCCGAGCTATTGCAGTGTTCCTCTTTGCAAAAATCAGGGAAGCCTGTTTTCGTTTCACCGATTTCCACAAAATAAAGAAATGAAGAAATGGTCACATGTTATCAGAAGGAAAAATTTCGGTGAGAAAAATCTGACCGAATATATTAATGTGTGTTTCCATCATTTACAACCCGATGACTTCACGAAAACTGTGTTGGATTAGTGTGACTTACAAAGGGAAATAATTCCTTTTTTGTACCTATAAACTGATTAGACATTTCGATAACAACCACTGAATTTATGCGTTTGTATCTGAAGGTGAGAGAGCAAGATAAAAACCGGGCGCTGTTCCATCGCTTTTTCCGTGGACCACGAACACAACAAAAAGAATTATTTAGGAAGAGGCCATACAGAAGAAAATTGCCCGATTATCACGATAAGCCTACAAAATCGGAATCTGCAGAAATCATCTCCATTGAAGTCGGGAAGAAATCGTCAATATACACGAAGATATGAAAGTAACATTTCTGACTCCCATTTTCAAAGACGTCAATAGGCTACTCGGTCAAATACTTCAAGAATAAATGTCGCAACATTAACAGTCACAAACGTATTATGGTTGGTTTCTTGAAATCAGAATTAATCGTCAACTTCCATCTGGCCGACGGAGAATGTGGTAGCGACTGACTTCTACAGTACATTCTTGAGACATAGTCAGATGAATGGAAACAGTTCGTGGCTCTAAAGCAGGGATCAAACTTTTAAAAAATTGTACCCCCAAGTCCTTTTCCAGAGGTAAGGGAACGATTCTTATTGAGAAATTGGCAAAATTACATAAGAACCAAACGTTGCGATGCATTTTCGAGGTACACATTACCGGTATCAACTTTCTTTGATTATGTTTACCTTAAAACACGACAGTTTCATGTAAGCTATCAACCTAAAAAAAAAAAAAAAAAAAAAACATGAATCGAAGTCTGTAAGCAGGGGGAGCAAGTGAATATTTAAATCTCTGTTTATGATTTAAGTCTTATGGAGATATATTTATCAATATAGGCCTACAACACTCTAGTAATTGTAATCTTTAGGAAAAAGCATGCTGAATCATATTGATTATTTGAATAATAAAGCGTGTTAGAATTTTATTACCGCTGTAGGCCATTAATTCTTCCTTCCTCCCGCTAGTTTTAGTGTCTCTAGTCCGTAGCTCATTTTGCAGCTGTTTAACGCTTAAACGCTGAAAATCGTCCATAATATATTAGGAGATATACCTATAGAATTAATTAATAAAGTCTTGGAGTAAAATTAAAGATGATATAATTTACTTTAGCTTAGAAACCTCGGTCACAATTTATACATTCTTCGCAGCTGACTGGGAGAAACATAAGACGATCGCCTTGCGCTTACCCAGTACTACACGAGCGCTATCTGGTGCGAACTTTCTCCCGCTACATCCCTATTAGTGTGAGATATTTCTATTGTAACTGATTTCATTTTTGCTTAGATTTATTTTTATCAGTGCAAAAGTTTGTTGCTAAATACCTAAAAGGAATGGGAAGAAGCCTAATTTTCTATCAATTCTTGGGGAGACTGTTGCTCTTCATCGCGATATGTAGTAAAAGACTTGTTTCAGACGATTGTGCAATTAGTGATTTCTTTCTAGTATAGTATGGCATTGTAGTGATTTTGTACTGAGATTTACCAATATTTTTTAATTTATCTGTGAGGATGAGATGTGTACCCAATGTACTGCCATAGAGTTGATAATGACTGTGTCTGTTTCCTGTAAATAGGTATTATTATTTAAGTTGTTTTGTTGTTAAATGGTTTCATGAATAAATGACATGAATTGAACCATAGTTTATCTTCAACTGGATCTGTATTGACTTACACTAATATCTTTCTTTTGAAGGTTCTATTGGTTTGTTAATATTAATTGTTGTTAAGTTATTTAAAATTATTAGTAATTTTGAAATTGAAAAAATAAATTGAATTATAATAATATCGTATGGCTTCGGGTGCTGGGTGCAAGCTTTGTTATTTGACACTTCGAATTTTGTTGTTGTTGTTCTTTGAAGCACTATGAAAGATGTTAGATATCTAAGCTCCTTGACACTATAGCGCTTTCTCGTAGAGAAATGAGGAACTTTGGTTGGCAGGAAATCCCGAGATTAATTTAGCCATTATGAACACGGCCTACTGAATTCAAATAAATTCTTTAACATGCCAACATCGTATGACATGCGTATCGTAATTTTTGCCGCCTTTCAAAAATCGCTTACCATGGCCAGGACACGATAACCACTCACCCACCGTGAGGTTGTTGTCAGGTTTTAATATAACATTTGAAAAATAAAAAAGGATATAATATATATGAGGTGCTCAGTTTCAAAATGGTCCATGTCCAGCCAAGGTCGAAAATTACTTTTTAAAACCTCTATTCTTCAAGCATGCCGTGAAGTATAAAAATGCCAACACTTCAAATACGGGTTCTAAAATCAAAATGACTTCCTTAATACACTTCCAGCTCTGGTTAAAAAAATAAAAAAAACTCATATTCCCATTTCAAAGTTAAGTATTAACTCTTTTTGATTTAAAAAAATAGGGGGCATGATGGAGCAGTGGTCAAGCTGATTGCCTCTCACCAAGGTAGACCAGGTTCGATTCCCGGTTAATGCATGCGAGATTTTTGAAGTGAAATATCACGTCCTGTGGCTCATGATTGCGAAATTAACGGAAACGTAAAACCACAAGCTTCCTTCTTTTGTTTTCAAAATATCTCTTGCCTATTGAATAAGATTTGAAAATGTGACCGCAGTTGGGATTCGAACCCAAATGTCTTGATTTTCAGGCAGGTACATTTAGCCACATATACCAATGTGGTCATGCCTCACCAGGGCAAGACTTAGGGAATAGCCCCTCTCTGCTCTCTTCCCCTAAAGTCATTTCTGTGATCTCTTGTCCATTTGGTCCATGGTGTAGTAGCAGCAGAAAAAGAGCATTCAATACGTAAATGTCATTTCTCTTTGTTTAATGGAATATTTCAAGGTTGGCAACTCTGATAATTATCTAGAATGGGTTCAAGTTACATAATGTATGTACACACAACAAAAAAAGTTTTGCATATTGCTGGCCAAGTCGTCGTGCTCTCAAACCCATTAGTCATTCTTACGTGCGTGTATATCGGCTGTGTACACTCGCCTGGGTCAATGAGGATAGATCTGTGCAAGTGTGGAGACGAACCGTGAGCATATGCACAAGTAATACATCAGAGACAGGGAGGAGGTGGTGCAATGTTTTGGGGTGGCTTCACGTATGGTCGCCGTACCCCTCTTCTCTACATCCTTTCCTTGCCGGCCTTTAGTGCCGCATCCATCTCATTTTCATTCCATGCCTGTTGATTAGCCTTCCTTTTGTATTTATGAACCATTATGTACCTGAAATCAAGTAGAAATAAACATACAGCATTCTTCAAACACTGTGGGCAAAGTGGAATATTATTTCAAATTGCCCACTATAGTGAATTTCACTTTGTCGCAATAAGAACTAAAAGGCACAATTATTTCCAACCGAAACAAGAATGGGATGTTAGTCAATGTGTTCTCAAGACCTCATTTTATCACAATCCAAACAGTAATCAAAGGAAATGATTAACAATGCTCTGAAAGGGCTTTCTTGCAAGAAATGGAATATATGAACATTTATTCTGTTAAAAACACTTGAAGCACCTCAACAGCTCGAAGCCATGTGGCCACAGGATTGCCAAATGTGTAGCAGTAGGAATGCCTGCCTACAGATGGAAAGTCCACCAAACAACAATTTTAAAAAATCAAAATTTCTTTTTGCACAATGCCCTGACGAAGGTACATTGGCATGTGATCATCATGTGCATACTTGTAGTAACAGGAAACTCAATCATTTTCTCGTGTGAGATTAGACTTGAATTTGTGTTTTATAATTTTCTATAGGCATTCATACCAAGTGTTTTCCTCTACGGATCTTACACATTCCATCCAGAAAATGCTAGGATTTGTACTTTTTTTTTTGTGACCCCAAAGCACACCTCTCAATTTAGTTCTAACAGTAATACAGTTCAACCATGAAGAAGATCACCGTATTGGGGCAAAATTAGGGCTTGCAAAGGACTGTGGGACTGTCGACTGCATTAAATGAAGCAATAATAACATAACATTGCTATCTTTCAATTCATCTGTAACTTTAAAAAGTATTATCTTACCTGGTCACTGTAATTGCAGTAAATGCACTGCATACAATAAGTCTTAAGACTATATACAGTACACATGAAATTGACATCACAAACAAAATGGTTCCACTTCATTAAAACTCAATGCAATGCACCACACTCAGTAACAGCAGCCTTCATTGGTGAGAGGTAAGGATCCGGAAGCTGGTTTGAAAGTTCGGGGAGAAAAATAATTCAACCTTCAACTAATCTAAATTTAGATAAACGGACTGCATGCCTTTCCTCTGAGAACATTACTGAGTCTGAGTGACAGTTCAGACCGCAGTTCTTCCTAAAGTCCTTCTTTGTAGGGCACGTTGGCTACTCCCGACACGTGTTTCTGTTCCTATAATAATTTACGCAAATAGGCTAATTGTCAATAGTGGATTCAAGTTACAAAAAGGCACTAATAAATCTCTGCTCACTCATCTTTCCTTTCCTAGAGCACTCACTACTTGCCTCATCCCCTCTCGATTCAGAATACTGAAAATATCCAAAACTTTGATAATTTCCACTGGGTCTACTGTCCCCTCAACTTCCCCCATTCCTATTATTGGTCCTGCTCCCAGTCTCTCCTGATTAATGCCATGAAGTTAACTATTTTGCAACAAAATCCAGCTATTTAAATGTTTATTTAGGCATGTTACAAGTTTTTAGAGAATTTCCCATAAGGAACATGGTGTATTTAGCTACTAAGCATAGGCAGTTCTGCATTGTAAATTAAGTTTCACTGTATGATATTCAAATATCTGTGCAGTTGCAGACAAAACTACTGATATTTCCAGGACAGAGCAGTTTTCAATTGGTATGTTAATGAATAGTCCAGTCATTTGGTGACTGAAAGTAGTCGATTCAGGAAAAAATTGCTGAAGAATTTTTCCTTACGGTTCTATATGTTTTTAGTGGTGCTGAATCTGAAAATCCAGTTATCGACTAGATTCGGATATGGCTTCACCATAAAAATGGCAAAATCCCATAACATTTCGGAAGTTGTTTTAGTTTTTCGCTTATAACTCCAAAACGACGAATCCTAGAGAAAAATCACTTTCTATCAAAAGTAAACCTGATAAAATTTCCTATGTAATAAGACTAGAACCAGCTCGCAAGCTTTATGTGTTTGGCCACTAGAGCTAGCTAAACATTGACCATAGTTTTCAGGTTATCCAAAATCTTCGTATTTCAGAATTTCAAAGCCTATTTAGCCCCCCCACTAAACAGGTCACTCCGGTTCTTTATTTTGTATGGATAGACCGCAGATCGTTCTTTTGTCAAGGACGCCATGTTGCCTTTCTCCCAATCTACGCCTTTCTTTGTTTTAGGTCCCATTCCTAAACCCAAACAGTTACACAGTGAGTTGCCTTCCGATTACCAAGTGAGTTGCTTGAAATGTGTGTTTTCATACAACCTTAGCCAAAATAGTTCTGCAATCGATGGAAATCAGCTCATCATTGTCGGAAGTGTACCGGTATATCTGAGCGTTGCTGCAGTGGACCTTACAGGCTTTCGCACATTTTAGCACAGAACAACCCGGCTTATTTGCAGCCGCAGTTTCGTTTGCAATCCTGCGTGCACTTGCAGGCAACAAGACGCAACAGCTTGTCTGGTGCATGTGGTTGCACGGTTGTTTTCAGCGTAAGTCTGTTGTTGGTCAAGTTCCAACCCCAGAGCAAAGGTTTTTTTTAATGCCTGAACTTGGTGATATACCCTGTGGTACAGACTGCTTTTAACATATAAAGATGTCCACTGGCATGAAAGAAAGGAAGCATGTTGTAAATAGTTTGAAGATGAAGATTCCAATCTCCTAATCTCTCTGCCTCGATAAACCTTTTCATGAGGGTAACCATCTCCAAATGTTGAACCCACAGTTTTGCTATGGACCCCTGATGACCCAGCTGTTGAAGTTTATCAGCAATTTGATCTGAGAATCCTCTTAGTATGTCGTCTTCAGGTACATAGAGAACATCAGTCATGTCACAACTAAATAACAGTTCCATTATTTTATTGTTTTCTTCAGGACAATTGATTGCAGAGCTATTTTGGCTAAGGTTGTATGAAATAATAACACACACTTGAAACAACTCACTTGGTAATTGGAAGGCAACTAACTGTGTGACTGTTTGGGTTTGGAAATGGGACCTAAAACAAACGAAGGTGGAGAGGGAGAGAGGCAAAACATGGCATCCTTGACAAAAGAACGACCTGCGTTCTATCCATACAAAATAAAGAACCGGAGTGACCTGTTTAGGAGGGGGAATCAGGGGGCTAAATGGCGGGACACACTAGCCTGGCGGGGTATACTAGGCTTTGAAAGTCTGAATACGAAGATTTTGGATAACCTGAAAACTATGTCAATGTTTAGCGAGCTCTAGCGGCCAAACGAAAAAAGCTAGCGAGCTGGTTCTAGTCTTATTTCATTGGACATTTTATCGGCTTTCCTTTTGATAAAATGTTATTTTTCTCTCGGATTCGTCGTTTTGTAATTATAAGCGAAAAACTAAAAACTTCCAAAACATTATGGGTTTTCGGCATTTTTATGAACCCATATCCGAATCTAGTCAATAACTGGATTTTCAGATTCAGCACCCCAAGAAACAGATAGAACCGTCGAGAAAAATTCTTCAGCAATCCTGTCCAAACTACCAAATGATTGGACTAAAGTCAAGAATAGTTTATTAAGATTTCCATAAATTTGTAATAGTTTATAAAAAGAAGAAAAAATATGTTCCCTGTAATAACCATTCATTAAAGTTGGCATATGTACAGTGTAGAACTGTTTAGGACACATGAAATCATCATATTTTGAGCAGCTTCACCTGGGGAAAGATTTTAAGGGATGAAGAACCACGGTCTTGGTTGTTGCTGAAGCAAGAAGTAAGTTGTATTTAGGGGTGGAACAGCGAGTTCATCTGCACCTCTTAAAACAGACAAAATTAAACAATTTATTATACAGAATTATACAAATTTATATTGATTTAAAATTTAGCAGTGAATGCCTAATTATTATTTAAAAAAAAACTAAAAATAATAAAACTAATAGTTATAATAATAATTTAAAAAAAATATGGGAAACAAAAAATCAGAAATGCATAGTAAAACAACTTCTTTGAGTAAATATACACTGGATAATTTAGATTCCTGACCCTAACCCACTCTCACTTATGAAGTGGATGACGAGATCAGCAGCCACTACGTCATTGGCTAATATAAGGTTAAGTGTATTCTGCAAACCAACATTTCTTCCTAGATCAGCAAGATCCACACACTCTGCTAAATTGTGGGCCACTGTGAATATGGCTCTACAGGTACAAAGTGACCCCTCACTTGTTGTTGTTTATAACCTCCTCAAAAACATATTCTGTTCTCACATCTGCTACATTCACTACAATAATACAGGTTATCAAATGCCACTAAAGACCAAAGATGTCCCAATCGCCATACTTGAAGTAACGACAACCACCCCATACAGAAATAACTGACACAACTTGAATAAAAAAGATACAAATGAAAACATTGTTTTTTATTGGATTTGTATTACACTTTGTGGTAACTTTCACTATGCATAATGTAATATACAGGGTTAATCACCTAAGTTGTTAAACCAAATAACTTCTAATCCAATGAAGATATCGACATTTTGATTTCAGATTCTTAAATGGCATTAAAGGGTTAATAAAAAAACATGTTTTAATGTGGGATTGTCAATAATGAGATATCAATACCAACTTTTTTTTTTCTAGTAGAATGATACTGGATTCTGCCACTAGTAAAAGAGTAAAACTTTTTACAAATTCAGATTCATAATGTTTACACTCAATGTTTTAGAGCTGCTATAATGAAAATTCGTCCGGGCACGGACACCAAGAGTTTGCTGATGAGCCAGCTTGGTTTGTGCCGTGTTTTGTGTGGGGTTTCGCCTAAGGACCCCAAGCTGGCTCATCAGCGGGCTCTTGGTGTCCTTGCCTGGACCCGCACAGGAGTAACGAAGTGCACCTGCGCCTCTTTACTGTGAGAGCTAAAAGCTCAAGCTCACCTCCCTATGAAGGCTTCCAAAAAGATGGTATATTGGCTTTCACGGTCAGTGAATTAAAACTCAGCAATTTCTCTAGGTTTGTGCCGTGTCTTGTGTGGGATTTCACCCAGGAACACCAAGCTGACTCATCAGCAAGCTTTTGGTGTCCGTGTCCGGACGAATTTTCATTATTGCAGCTCTAAAACATCGAGTGTAATTTATTTTTAATTTATGAAATTTCACGAAGGCCACTGCGCACTAACACTGACAATGGATTTGCCTCTAAATGTTTTATTAGCTTATTGGAATCTCCACTGTATCCGCTAAAAGGATATACAATGGGATTATTGTTCCATTATTTCAGGATTCTAACAAGTTATACGGAAAGGCGATAGGAATACACAAACGCAAATAAAGCAATGCGTCACAGCAATTAGAACTCGTCATATCATTTATGTGCTAATGTGATAACCCGCGACCGGAGTTCATCAAATGATGTTAATGGGTTAATACCATTTAAGATTCTGAAATCAAAATGTAAATATCTTCACTGGATTAGAAGTTATTTGGGTGTAACAAATTAAGTGAATAATCCTGTATAAAGAGGATTCAAAGAACAACTAACAATAAATATAAAATATTTTGTATTGTTTCATTCCACTTTCAAACAACAGAAAACAGCATAATAAATAAATATTTACAATAAACACACACCTGTTACACATTACGTATGAGTAAGAATATCCTGTCCTATATACCGGTACTCTACAGGGTGCTGCAGATAATTTTTCGGCACGTACCGTAATACCCAAAATTTCAAATGGCAATAATGGTTTCTGTTATACCTTCAATGTGGATAGATGGCTTATTCTTATAACAGAATGCAAATACATTTGCCATTATTGCAAAATGTTTGTTGATATCTGTATTGATAGATGCATTCTAAAGTTTAAAATATACGCCTATCAATACCTGAATTAAAATACAGTGAGATTCTTTTGCTGGAGCGGGACCGGCGGCTGACTGCCGGGCGTGCGCGCCTTCCGCCAGCCAACCGAGCTCGGTCCGCAGGGTTGCGCAAGGCGGAGGCGAGCTACCCAGGGTCATTAAAGTCATTAAGTTACTAAACTTCCATCAACGAGGGTGTGTAGTGTCAGCGCACATATAAGAAGGTAACATAAACAACAGCTGCAAGATTTAATTAAAGAAGCACAGATGTTTTTTTTATTTCTTGGGAATCTGGATGACCTCACGTCACCAGTTAAAGGTTAGAACTTATCTTTTCAAGGGAGATACTAAAAATGTTCTCCTTCAGCTGACAGACAGTAACTTTGGAAGTTACATCGTTACATTATGTATCTACTCCTGTACCCACCTGCATGTTTACTGTGATTAATCGAAGCACGGACCTAAGCCCGCTTTATGTTTAATTGTGGGGTACTTCAAAATATAAAGTGTACAGATCAATTAACCGTACTCTAGTGGAACTGAAGAACAATATACGGAAGCAGATATCCCATACAACAGAAAGGAATCACAACGTGTAAACACTAATTTATTTACACGGTATAACGCCTGTCTGTCAGCTGAAGGAGAACACACTCAGCATCTCCTGTGGATAGGTAAGTTCTTTAATCATGATTTGCTGGTGAATTTACCATTAATATTAATGTACTTTTGTTACGGTTTCCACCTGCGCACAATCCGCGGTGCAATCTTGGTTGGCTGGCGGAAGGCGCGTGCGCCAGGCAGCCAGCCCTGCTCCAGCAAAAAATCACCCTGTATATCTATTAGATACAGTATTATAGTACATGTTACGACATAACATTGAGGTCTTCTTCAGCTCAATTAAGAAATGAAAATACTAATGGAGTACTTAGGTCTAATCATGAATATTAGTTATAAAAAATGACATGATAAATTATAATTAAAAAATAAAATATTAAAATGGATAACCTTACAATTTAATTGAATGTAAATAAAGTTGGGTTTCACATTTAAAATTTTCAAAATTAGAGATAAAAAACAAGTATTTTTGTAATAACAAGTCTACTTAAGTGAATGTAAATAAAATATTGGGCTTTACATTAAAATTCTAAAAAAATCCATATAGAAAATTAATTATAGAAATAAAAAGTGTAAAATATAAACAAGAGTGTTATATGAGTTGCCTGAAAATGAGTTTTCTGCAAGTTTTAACCAAAATCTAGATGATTTTATTTATCTGGTTTTCAAGTTATGGAATGCTCATCCAAGGGCAACTTTTTATGACAATCCTTCAGTGGATATATCTGGCAATGTTTACCAATTACCAATCTCCTCTCCCTAGCCCTAAATAGTGGCTTAATTGGAATAAAAACACAAACTATCGGTTATAAACCCGCACTTTTTTTTTAAGGGAGTACAATAGAATTGAAATTTAGTGGGTGTTTATCAATACAATTTCTATCTGTAGTCCTCACAGACAACTCTATTGTCCAAGTCACTTGATTAACTTGTCTTTCAGTAGTAATTATTACATGTTTCAGGACATATTTTTTTCAGGCTCTCTGGAGCTCACAACTGAAGGGACATTGGCTGATGACCATGGAATCCTGGGCGAGTCTGGCATTGCTTCTACTTACTTGTGAATGTCAACCTCCCGTGGTCACCTCTTGTTCATTTCTTTCATTGACAGTTAATTATTGGAGTTTTAAGGGGAAGAACAGCTAGGGCATCTGCCTCTTTTCATTCATTGACAGTATTAGGGTATCCGACGTCTAGGGAGTCTTCAAATTTCCTGCCTAAATTAGCCCTCATTCTCCGAGGTGTCAGATCTCTGCTTTCCATGGTATCTCCTACCTTCTGCAGAAGGCCCTAAAGGAGGCAGAGTGTTTAGCCCCACCAGACGAAGAGCATGTCCACTACCCCAGCCATGACCCGGGCAGGGTGTACCAAGAGCCTGACTTGGTGCACCACCCTCAAAAGACATGGCAAAAAACCTGGAATAATTGTTCAATATCAGTTCCTAGTTTATTCATTACTAAGGGTAGCTGTTTTCACGGAGCAAACTATGCAGGTAAGTTTGTTACTGGCCAGTAAAACTTAAAGACATTCTTTCTGCAACCATACTTAGGAGTTTGCCTTCATCCCTAGTTTTATTTCTTCCCCGCAGCTATTGCATTTATCTCTCTCTTTTTTTAATGTTTCTTTTCCTGGCACCTGATTGATCATATTAATTTGCCTACACACTAATATGTGTGTTCCAATATACAATGAAAAACTGGCAAGAACTGCATAATGCACAAGATGAAGTGGATCAAAACCAGTGCCTTTCCAGGTAAGAATGTGATTTATAAATGCAGACACAACACGCTGCGATTTCCATTCATACCCACTAGGGAGAAAATAAACACCTCTTCTATGGAATGTTTCCCCGTGGTGTTGGGATAGCGCACCTGCCTCTTACCCGGAGGCCCCGGGTTCGATTCCCGGCTCCGTCAGGGATTTTAAAACACTGACGTGAGGGTTGGAACGGGATGCGCTCAGCCTCGTGAGGACAATTGAGTAGCTGTCTGACAGTGAGGCAGCGCCCCGATCGCGAAAACCAAGGTTAACGGCCGAAGGGACCCGATGCGCTGATCACGCATCACCCCAATATCTGCAGGCCAAATGGCTGGGCAGCGGTCGCTTGGTCGGCCTAGGCCCTTCATGGGCTGTATAGTGCCAGGGGTTGACTTGTTGGTTGACTCTATGGAATGTTTCACCACCAAATTCCTGAATTATTTTACCCCTATCCTCTTTCATGCTCAACCCAGGGAGATTTCCAAGTTGTAAATAAAATACCAGCAATTACTTCTTTTAAAACTTCACATAAGCACCATGGTTGAATTTCCTTTATCATCTGCAACAAGGTGAAGAAGAACAAAATAAAGCTCTGCATTGGGTTTGAGGTTTCAGCTGCCATATTGCTGTTAACAAATATCAGGGCAAGCAGAAAGTTGACAAAAGTTAGTTGTGAAGTATTACATTTTATAACTGTTCTGGTTATTTCTTTGAGAAATCGGATTGGCCTACATTATGGAAAAGAAGGAAATTCCCAACATAAAGCTTAGGACAGTACATATAATTGTCTAGAGATATGAACCTTCATAATGCCTGAAATTAAACTTGATTGTTTTAGTTCATTTAAAACAAATAGCTTCTGAATTTGATGATGGTGAGTTTTTCTATTAATGGAAGCATACAACAGTTGAACTTACTTATGCATATTTCAAGCGAAAGAGTCAACTGGTTACTCAAAATATATTAGTCAGAAATCAACTACTGGGTGGATTGAGTAGCTCAGTCGTTGCTGTTGCCGGTCCCAAGTCCGGGTAAAGGAGGAGGGTTGGCTCGAAGCCGTAAAATAATATTCAGCCCAGAACACCAAGAGGCACCAGTAAACCACAGCATAACATCAGCTGCCGTATAAACTAACAATCCTTACGATGAGAGTGAATTTTATGGATTATCAGCGATTCACTCGCCCTGGGCTCACGCCCACCAGCTAAAATCAACCACGAACTTAGCATGATGGAAGCACAAGCAAAAAAGCAACTACCTCAGGCCAGAGCTAAGAAGAGCGAAGGCGAACCTGGTCATTCGGCTTCTGGGGGACCAGGACGTCATGCCGGGAAGGATCGGAGCTTCCCAAAACTCCTCAAACCTAAGCGAACGCAATTCATTGGTACACTAAACGTACAGACGCTGACCAAAACTGGGAAACTCAAGACACTGACGGACACCAGCGACAGATTCGGAATTCTCATACTTGCAGTACAAGAAACACGATTCCGTGATTGTGATCACTTCGACTCCGGTGGATACTGTATCCATAAGGGAAAACCAGCAACTAAGCTAAGAAATAGTAATTTACATGTGTTCGGAACAGCATTCCTTGTGCACAACAGTATCCAGAACTCAGTGATAGACTTCACATCACCTTCGAATCGTCTCTCTCTACTCACAGTTAAATGCGCCAATAAGGCCTATACATTGATAAACTCACATGCTCCAGTTAACAATGACCCTGACAAAAACAAAGTTGAGAAGTTCTGGTCTCAACTTGAACGGACACTTACTAAGATTCCTCAACACCACATTAAGATCCTCCTCGGAGATTTCAATGCGCAAATTGGCAGAGAACGGGAACACAGACTTATCATTGGGAATTTCTCGGCACTCAAAAAGACGAATGCGAATGGGCTTCGCTTAATCAACATATGTGGAATGGCCAACCTACAACTAATGTCCACAAATTTCAAGAAACCACCACGAAAAATGACTACATGGAAATCTCCCATAAACCACATCGGGGAGTATCAAATAGATCATGTAGCAATAACCATACAATTCTCTCCAGAAATCATGAACGTGAGGGTACGCAAAGGCTACGTAGAGTCCGACCATCATCTCTCGCAGATCAAAGTCCGCTTCATACCCAATCGTAAAAAGCGTCCAAAATCCAAACTCCCATGCATAGATCCAGAATACCTAAAAGAACACGCACAGGAGTTTACACAATCATTACAGACTAACACGGAAACATGGGATGAACTTCTCAAGGCCATCCAAGAATCAACAAGAAAACTCGGCAAACCACCAAGGAAACGAAAACACAGATGGTGGAGCATAGACTGTGATAAAGCCCTAGAGTCCCGAATCCGAGCCTGGAAGACATGGAATAGCAACCGAACACCAGAACATTCGCAGAACTTTTTAGAAACGCAGAAGCAAACATCCAAAACAATCAGACGAGTTAAACGCATGTACCACCTCAAACAATTGGAAGAAATCGATAATGACTTTAAGAGGAACAACACACGAAATTTCCACAGGACATTTAGGGAAGAACTGACGAACTACAAGCCGCCCTGATGGCACACTTGAGACAAACACAACGGCCAATTGTGATAACCTGAAACAGTTCTTCGAGGAGCTTCACAATTGTGAACCACCTGCAGAGAATCTCCAACTCCACTTTACTGCCCCAAACCAGGACTCAGTACCACCAACATATGATGAGATACAAAACATCATATTACATCTCAAAAACAACAAGGCACCAGGAGAAGACGGTGTAATCGCCGAAGTGCTCAAGATTGGAGGTGAACTCTTGACTGAAAGACTACAAAACATCATTGCTAATATATGGGAGAGTGACACCATACCGGTTGATTGGAAAACTGCTCTGATTCACCCACTACACAAAAAGGGCGACAAGACAGATCCGAATAATTACCGAGGCATTTCACTCGTGCCAATCGCCTACAAAGGTACTCTCACGTTCCCTCCTCACCAGATTGGAACAACAGACAGAGCACATGATCGGTGAATATCAGGCGGGATTTCGACCGCGTCGATCGTGTGCAGAACAGATCTGGAACCTCAAGATGGTACTCCAACATCGCCAGTCGAATCGCACAGTTGTCACCTTTGTAGATTTTAAGAAAGCATATGATTCAATCGACCGCGCAACTCTGTTTAATATACTTCGTGAATATGGTGTGGACAACAAAACAACTACATTAATCCAACAGACCTTGACAGATACAACTTCTAAAGTTAAATTTATGGGTGAAGTGTCCGAACCTTTTCACATTAGAACAGGCGTAAGACAGGGTGATGGGTTGTCCCCACTCCTATTCAACCTGGTACTAGATAAGATCATCAGAACATGGGAGAAAGAAATACCTGGAATAAGTATGGGAACAAAAGAACAACGAATCAACATAAAATGCTTCGCCTTTGCTGACGACCTAGCAATAATTACCCGGACTCCAGAAGAAGCCAGACATGCCATCGAGAAGCTTCATGAGATATCAATCAGAACCGGCCTCCATATCTCTTACGAGAAAACACAGTACATGGATTCCAAGAGCACAAACCTGGCATCAATTACAACCAAATATGGCGACATCACACAAGTTAAGCACTTCAAGTACCTAGGTGAAATTATCGGGAACACTGGTAACGAAAGAATGGCTAACAAAACACGTGCAGAAAAATTACGCAAAGCTTACACAATCACTTGGAATATTTACAACAAGAAATCACTTTCCACTAAAACCAAGCTCCATCCATGACGAATGAAAGAGAAAGTGAGAGGACCCCTCAAGTTCAAGCGCGCCCCGCCCGGCAGCGCTAGTGTGGGCAAGTTCCACGCTGCCGATCAGCTGGTCTTAGGGATAATGCCAAGGGA
Source organism: Meconema thalassinum (assembly GCA_946902985.2). Lineage (NCBI taxonomy): Eukaryota > Metazoa > Arthropoda > Insecta > Orthoptera > Tettigoniidae > Meconema > Meconema thalassinum. The sequence continues at coordinate 301,777,012 of OX336392.1, read as the reverse complement.
AACGAATCACCGTACTTTGTAACTGATACTCTTTTAAAATGTAATTAGCGATCACAATTAAAATAACACGGCAGGGCACAATGGAAAATATAATTCACGGAAATAAGTACTACGGTCTCCATTACATGTTACGGAAAGCACAGATTCCTGAAGTACCGGTAGGCTATACAGACTGTTACTTTTGTTGTTTCTTGTTGTGGCATTTTAGTTTCCTCAGATTGAGAGACTAAAGAAGGTGAATTTGTGGTCTGAATCTAATTAATGAAAATGGGGGAATGGCAGAGTGGCTCTTGAGAACACTAGTGACAGAGTTGAGATGGCTATTCTCAGAAGGAGTGATGCCTATGTGGTGATTACCTAATTCCTCAATGAGGGAAATAAATTGGGCTATGGGATTGAGCGCGTTAATTACTGTTTGCCTGACTGATTTACAAAGGCTAATACCAATAGGTGGGTGGATAAGGACCATCGTGCTCTGAAGGTTACTGCCATTGGGTGAAGCGTACCACAGCTCTTTCTCGAAATCAAATGTCGGGAATGAGACGTGATCCGGTGAGGGAGGAGGTGAGCTAGAGAGTGAGGAATCTGATTTTGGTGAAGCTGGTTTAAGTGGAACGAGTGTACCATCTCCTTTGTGGGCAGGCCCACTCGGAATTGGTGTTTTTGGATTAACAGGGGTATAATTTTGGCTTTTAGAGTCATCAGGGTCCTGAGTTATCAGGAATGTTATGCCCTGGTACGTTAATGAGCGAGGTTTAGTGTCAGTGCGCGACATGTTTGTGTTCGTGAGTGTAGACTATAAGCGCGTGTAATGAGTAAGAGGTGATGGGAGATAGTGGTCAAATACCTTGGTCGACCAGAGAATAAGGAAAGAGAAAAACAAATTTACCAGTCACTCAAAATTATCCAGTTTAAATACAGTTGGAGCTATGACGTTGAGTGCGCTGATGAAATTTGAAGTTAATTAAATAATTAATTAAATAATTAATTATTGGCTGCTTAGTAGGAAGAGGGGATGAGCTAAACATGTATTAAAACTCGAGGGAGACAGGAGTTGCTTGACTAGGATGGTTACATGGTGGGTATGGAGTTGGATATTTGAATGGTAGAGGAGTGACTTAATCTGCACTGTTACTAAGGGGGATGCAAATTAAGCCTATAGGAACATAGTGGAATGGCTTGAAATATCGAAGTCGAGGCGATAGCGAGGCCTAGGCTTGGTAGAAAGACTGGCAAATCATCGATTTCATCAATTGGCGTTAGAAGACGGAGCTTGGAGCAGTGGCGTGCAGTTGCTTGGATGCTGGACTCGGAATGAGATAATCAAGCTTGCATGCATGCGTGCATTGCCTGATAGAATGGGAACCTGGTGCTCTCAATGAGCTCCTTACGCCCCTTTATATAGTGAAATTTTTGATTTTAATGAATTGTTTTAGATGAAATTTGTTGTTTTAAGTGATTTTACACCGTACCGATTTGATAGGTCGGCAGAGGGTGCAATGATTGATTGGATATATTTGTTTGAAATGATATATATAATTTAATTAATTATATATACATATATATATATATGAATAAGATTATCTCTCAACAGTAATTCGCCATGGCTTTGCTCCTCAGTTCCTGGACATATGAGTCAAGGTAGACCGTCCATTCGCTGAGGGACAAGCACAAAACAGTAATATTAACAAAGAAATAGCCTATGTTTGAAGTAGGCCCACACAAAACATAGAACGCTGATGTACACAAGACACAATGAACAGAATTTAAGAACTGAAAGCAAAGACAATTCAATTTAATTCACACAAATATCTCACACAGTAGCTTCCCCCGCACTTTTCTATGACCCGGTTCGACGGAACAACAGGACACGTGTTGGACATAATCGCTTGCAGTGCTTGTAGCGGCGGGACCACAAACTACCGTTCTATAATGGCGGAGTCCTCACACTAGGTCCTTCTATTCGTCATGCTCCATCACTACCACACAGTCATCCTCCCAGAGGCACTCTATGCGATTGAGACGTCATCGTTAACCATCAACATCAAATACATTGAGAAGATAGAACGACAAATACTGAGAAAAATCTTTGGACCAAAGCTTCAGGACGGTATCTGGATGAGGAAAAGCTCAGACGAACTGTATTCACGTACTGAACGATTCGCCTCACTCGCACGTAAACGACACATGAAATTCTACGGACATTTAGCTCGAATGGACAACTCCCGACCGACCAAGAAAATCTTCCTCATACTCAATGGAAACCGACAAACCAAAGTACGCTGGCTAGCAGACACCCAAAAGGACCTCACTGAAATCAATATTGACCCACTGACAACGACGCGGACTGCATATAGACAAAAAGTAAATTCGTATAAGTTTCCACCCAAGATCCCTACGGGACAGAATTTGAAACTTAAAGCTGCATGGACACAAGAAAGAAGACAGGCACATAGCGAAAGGATGAGGAAGTTTTGGGAAGATAAGAACAAGAAGACCAATGTTAACTAATGGTTCTACGTGCTCCTTAGAGGGCCAAACGCATTATATATATATATATATATATATATATATATAATATATCTCACTGAAAATGACAATACAGTGGGCCAATGCATGTAAAAGGTGACAAATAAATAGAGAAAATGTTACTTTGAACTCGGTCCTACTAAGAAATCAGAAAATTTGGCTTCTTTCACTTTTCTTGCATTGAATACACCTCATTTTGCAAGCTGAATTCAGACCTTCTTCACTACAATTTTTCACACTGATGTAACATCCACAGACATTGACACCGCAAGCATTTTACTCAATTTAGGTCTCAATTTACCATCTCCTTCACTGTCGGTTGAAGCTGGTTTACTTTCTTGATCACCACTGTGTCATTTGTACACATCAGCAATTATCTCCTAAGAGTATCACCTTTGCTTTTAGCAAGTTGTCATTGATTGGTAGACCTGCAGCCTCCTTTTACTAGAACCATGGGAAAAATGGCTTTTCCAAATCTATATAGCCTATCTCCCTTCTTACTGATGGCTATGATTTATTGGTAATGCACCCAACTCATCCAAAATGATAATAAGCAATCCAATATCAGAAGGAATTCCAGTTTTTGTTTTGTGTGGATTAGCATCCATCTCTTGTATGAATTTTCCTTTCTATACTATTACTCGCCCAATGGTACACCGGGGGGAAACGCTGGTAACTGATATGAGCTAACCGGACCATTTTATCAAGTTTTCCTTTTGATATTTGCTAAAGTATAGTTAAGTTAGTTTTGTAGTTTTAAGGGCCGGAACTACGAGGTCATCTGCCTCTTTGTTAAATTATAACTAGCTCATTCGGAAAATAAACATCCTGTATCCTTCGGGAACAGTCACTTCCAATATGTCAACTTTATGTAAGAATTATTTACCACAATGCTACAAAGAAACATTAAGAAAAGATGATGCAGTACTCATGGAAAGACTAAAGATGTGGTGTGCACTATGTAGCCAACATTGTGATTGGAACAGTGCAGGTGAAATATTTTTATGACTACTGAAGTGTTTGAAAAGTCTAGCTCTACAATATCAAAACTTTTTGACAGTCTTGTATCATCTTTGGCTAGAGGATACGGTATCAAATACAGTATAACAATGTGCTTCTATTTTGAACTGATGCATCACCATATATGTGACAATCTCCTGGAAACCTTAAGTCGCGTGACAAAATGTTATGCTACGCCGCAAAGAGCCGAGAAGGACGAGATATATCGATTTATAGATTTCAGCACCATCTGTTAGCTGGATCTTTGAACTAGATGATGGATATGGTAAAGTCTTCAAAATAAACTTGGAAACAGGTTGTGTCATTTAATAAAACCATACCTTAAGTCGCAATGGGAATTTAACATTGCGACTTAAGGTATGGTTTATTCAATAACATTCCTGCACTGTCTTCTTGGGCTAAAATATGAAATAACCAGCTCGTGCTTCAGGATAATGTATAGTTAATTTTAGATTTCATGTACTGGGCTGCATATTTTGTAAATGGTAATTTTAATGTGTGTGGACCGCCAGCGCAGGAACGTGGACAGGGAATTCCTGGCGTCTTTCTAGCTTGTCTAATTTTATGCACTAAAGCTGGCGGAGATATGGAGCGAGAAGAGTTTGCTGTAGGTATTTGTAATTCTTTCCCTAGCGGTGCTAATATTCCAGACGATATTCAGGAAGTTCATAATGATTATTTTTCTTCACGTATTGGATACTAACTTTGTGTAGTTTCAGAACGTTTTTAATATCCAACATTAATATGTTCTGAAATATTCTCCTTGTTATTATTCTTATTATTATTACCATCATTATTATTATTAACATTATCACAGATACTAATAATGTTTTCCTTTTTTGCACTTCTTAACACAGAACATTAAATAAATGAAATTAATAAAACAATAGTTATAAAAACAAAATTTTGAAATGTGTAGTTATGCCCTTTGGCAAAAGTTGAAAAATATAAATAATCCACGGCAAAGAGGGTGTTATGCCCTTTAATTTGAATCTTTGCAAGACTTTGTACAATAATTATTGGTTCGCGAGATATTTTAAAAATGTAGTTATGCCCTTTGCCAAAATCTAAAAGAATTATTATCATCTTCTTCTTGCTGTCGTTTCGGCTATCTACGGATCACGCTATTTCAACTGCCCTTTTCCATGTCTTTGCGCCTGTGCCTTAACGTTCACCCAGTATTCCCGCATTCGTTTCCTATGCTGTTCCTTCCTCGCTTCAGTCCATGTCTTGCCAGTTGTTAGTTTTGGCTTTTCTTGGAATCCATGATGTTCTTGAAGTTTCGACTTTGGTGGAACACGTTTCTGGATATCCTCCTGGGTTATTCCCACTTCATGCAGGCCTTTTTCTACTTCGGTGAACCACACCACCTGGTTTTTTTTTTTTTTTGTTAAGAAGAAAACTGAAGATCCTATCCACTCTATATTATTATTATTAACATTATCACAGATATTATTATTGTTTCCTGATATTGTTTGCACTTCTTAAGACAGAACATCTGTGTAGGCCTACTTGAGCCTTGCAAGACTAAAATTTTCTGTTTCACTTTCATTATCTTGAACATTTTAACATATTTACAATACTTTCTAGAGAATAAAACTCCGATATATTTATGAAATATTATTTTAATACACAATGCTAATCTTCCATCATCCAGTGAAACAGTCAAATTTTCTTAAATATTTAATATATTGTCCGAGCACTAGACTAAATTTTCAAATCGATTTTCTCGACATTCAATAAATTCTGTCCTATAACTTCAATGTTTCATAAAATAATCAGTTTTTAAGATAAATAGTTCTAGTTTTCACGACAATGATCGCAAATTTACCTACTATCAAAATATAAAATAACCCAAAAATGAGATTTTCCGACTTAAGGAATGATTTCCTGGAGAACGTCACATATATTATACAAGTAGTCGATACACTGAAGACACACTATTCTAAAAGCGTACAGTATAAGTCCTGAGCCTTACCCATGAACTGCACTGCGTTTGTGAAGGTACAAGCAAATTATGCCAATATACCCTCATGAGTAGCATGCTACAAAGCTGAAGCTCTGGAAGTTGTATTGCCACCACAACCAATCATAACACGCTGGAGCTTGTGGTTAACTGCATGCATACATTATTGTGAAAATTTCAATGTGGGGAAACAATTAGTGCTGAGTTTAGACTGTGAATAAGCTGCTTCTTTGTTATGACGGATAGATGACTTCCCTGTTCCACCTCTTAAAACAACTAACATCACCATTATAAAAGAAGCTGCTTCAATACAAATTGCTCTGAAACTAATCTGGAGGGCAATTAGGTATTTATCAAGTCAAATTCTGCATTATTTTCAACAACAATCACTGGAGAAAACATCTGAATCAATGGTTTATTCCATTTCATTACTTACACAGGTGTTAATCAAACTGATCTTAACACCACAAACTTAAAACCACCCAATGGTAAAATTGCAACAGTTATTGCATTTAAACTGAAATATTCCTGGATAAAAAAACTGGTTACAAAACATTGTGTCAAATCTCAAACATACTCTGTGGTAAATACTATGTGTATGGGAATGAGGGGGATTTAAGAGTCAATGATCTTTCCTGCTTCAAGTATACTCCAATCACGTCAGTGTTATGCTGAATGCAGATTTTCAAGGTATAAAAACTGTTGATTGATAACCGCACATCCTTCACGCTTGCCAACCTGAGAATATTTGCAGTGCATTTTTAACCTTATCATGGCACAGAGCTCTTGTAGTATAACGAAGTGAACAATATTTCTAGGTTTAAATGTATTTTTTGCAACATTTGCATCTGGCATAGCTACACTTGTAACTGGAACACTGGTCATTGGTTACTTGTCACTGGATAGTTCTTGAAACAGAAACTGTAATTAACAAGTCCTTACACTGGTATTACTAGCCTTGTCACTTTTATGAAACAGGCTCCAGAAGGGCAGGCAACTTATCTTCAGTTGCTTAAAACATTCTTCAAATGAGATGATCTGTCTCAGAAGTGGATGGTGTAGGAAGTGAAAACCAACAGTAGGAACACCCAGGACAAATGCAGGAAGAGGTGGTACTGTTGATTCATTTAGGCGCTTTACAACATGGTAGTGGGAAGGAAAGAGACCGAGAGACAGGTGGCTGAAGGGGGTGGAAGAAAGCGTGAAGAAGAAAAAAAGCTTGTAGTTGAACGTGACCGTTAATCTCGAGATCATGAGCCACGGGACCTCCTTTTTACGTAGAATCCGAACCACAGGACATGGCATTTCACTTCGAAAATCTCACATGCAATGACCGGGAATCGAACCCGGACCGCCTTGGTGAGAGGCATACAGCTAGACCGCTGAGCCACCCACGCCCCCCATGCGTGAAGAAGAGAGGAGAAGACTGGGCAAGGGTGGAGGCTGAGAGATGGTGGGAAGACAGAAGACGTTGGAGAGGCTTGTGTTCCAAACAGACCTGGCCAGTGGCTGGAAACTGTGCAAGATGATGATGATAACATGGTAGCAGGGCCGGTCTTAGGGGTTTCAGCGCCCTGTGCGAAATTCGATTTTGCGCCCCTCTGTGCGAGGCGCCTAACTCTGGCAAAAATTATGTGGTATCATAAAGAGGAATCAAGAAAATATAAAGTAGATTTATTTATTTATTTAAAGTAGAAAATGCAGGCAAAGGCAAGGCACCGAGTTATCGGTTGAAATTAAATAAAATGAACCTAAAGTACATTTACCCATTTACTATATTACTTGAACATGCTTTACTTGCGTTGTAGTAATGGGATTGTCAAGGTAACATACAAAATATCGGCTGTACGCTCGCATGATGCAAAAATACTGGACTTTATTATCAAATAGGTGATGAGTAACTTATTACAATAACTATTTTTTCAGTTGTGATGCAAACTGTCAACATAACAAAATCACTGGAAAAATACACTTACAGGAATCAAGCTTTACGAATTCAAACGTCTGTGACACACAGGAAAAACACACAAAAACCCAAAACCTTATGAGAAGGGAGCTTTCCGTGCTTTGAATGAAGCAAACTGTTTGACTAACTGGGCTAAATCGAGTGAACGCACAACATCGTTCTCTATTGAAATTAAAGCAAGTTTTGGCAGTCTCTCTTGGCTCATTGTAGCACGCAGGTAGGTTTTAATCAACTTCAATTTTGAAAAGCTACGTTCACTCGGAGCGACAGTTACCGTCAAGGTTACGAGAATTCGCAAAGCTACATCGACGTTTGGAAAAACGTTTATCATATTCGTGCTGTACATGAACTGCAACGCAGCGCAAGGGTTTTTTACGTTTGGTGGTACGCAAGGGCTCAAATGTTGCAGCTCAGAACATAGATCCATCCCACTTACGTCAGACTCATTATTTCCACTGGAAAGCTGCTTTTGCAAGTTCAAGCAACGGTCCATGAGCAACTATTTTTAATAGACCCAGGCAGTGCCTTTAGATCGTACAAAAATCCCCAAGTATCGGAATGCTCTTTAAAGAAAAAGAATCTCTTCCTTACAGACTTTAAAGCTACTGTTAGGAGTTTGTCAAAGAAACCTTTTTTGAAGCGTCGTTGTAGCTTCACTTGTTTGCGCTTAACCTTAGCCTGACCTTCAGCCTCTGTCAGCTCCGGCTCCGACTCTGACTCAGAACTGTCACTCTCAGTGCCTGACTCGATGACTCGGTCCGAGTCAGTCATCTTCCTCAATCAACCGTTTAGGGGGTCTAGTCATCCTTTTCCGTCTACCTTCTTCGACCTCAAGAGACACAGACGCAATGATTTATTTAGCCGAAGTTATAGCGCTTCCATAGCCTTCTTGGGAATATTTTTCAAGGTACGCGATACAAACTTCCGCGAGAGAAGACGCCTTTTGTATATCAATTGCTTCTGCTTGCATGGCTTTGCAAACTATGTTTAACTTACTTGAAACAAAATGTCGTGCCATACTACAACAGCAACGACAAATTCGAATGTCACAATTTTTTTCGCCAAGTATTCAGCTTCATGGCGTAGCCCCGAATCAAAAGCAGGGTTCCTTATTGGCCTTTAAGTCTGCCACTACCCCATTTGTATCGTATCTAAAAGCCTCACTGCATCAATGCGACACTCCCAGCGAGTGTCGCTCAAATCTTTTAGAGTCAAATTACAAATGTGAGCCAACAAAATAGACCACCGGCCAGGAGACGACGAAAATAAATCATATATACGTTGAATAATGCCAAATAGAGTAACGCAGTAAGGACAGCATTCGGCTGAGTCAGATAAAACTAGGTTTAAGGAATGGCTGCCACATGCAACATATTTTGTGCACGGGAACTGTTTTACAATGCGAGCTTGAACTCCTTTATGTTTACCTTTCATATTCGCGCCGTTGTCAAAGCCTTGACCTGTAAGGTCTTCTAGCTTTAACTCCATTTTTGTCAAAGTATTAATGATCAGATCGGCAAGTGCCTCACCATCAGTTTTTTCGGCCACCACAAAACCAACGAAGTGTTCGGTCGGATTTACACCGTCATCAGATTTTTGAACGAACCGTAAAATGATCGACATTTGTTCATTTTTAGAAAGGTCTGATGTGCAAAAGGCAATAACCGAGAAATAATTAGCTTTAGACACTTGAGCTAAAATATCCGACAAAATCGCATCACCTAGCAAATTTATGAGCTCGTTCTGGATTATCTTACTGCAGTAGTGATCATTTGTTTCAGAACCCATCACCCTTCGTAAGTGCTCCTTCATAATCGGATCGTATTTGCCCAAAAGTTCAACAAGTTGAAGGAAATTACCATTGTTTTTCTCGAAAAATTTGTCAGATGAACCCCTGAACGACAAATTGTTTTTACTTCGAAACATTGTTATCGATAACGATCGTTCGAGTACGGACCTCCAACACACATCATTCGTTGATTAGCATCATCAACGCCCTTTTTCGAGGATAAACGCAACTCTGTTTCGGCCCATTATTAAGAACATTTAAAATGAGAAGGGGATCTTTCATGAAATTCCAGGGCTTGCGAAAGATGTGCTCAGTCACAGAATCCCGAAGTGACGAGAGCTGCTGTGGACTTTGTCAAAGAGCTTACAACAAAAGCATTTTTTTTTAACGAGTCAGAATATTGGAGCCAATGTCTTAGTACTTTTTCGCCATTCGGCAACTCGCGATAACAATGAAACATAGTAAAATGACGGCCACCTCCAGCATCTTTTTTAAGTTCCGATCTTTTATTTTAACTGGTCCTTGAACGATAATTTTACCAGTACATTCCGTGCTTCGAACCGGAGGCCAATAGGCAAGGTTTTGAAGTTAGCTGCTATCACTAATGAAGGGCACAATGCATAATCCATTCCCAGCACCAGGACCGACACCAGAACCTTCACCGACTTCACCGTCACAAGTTAAATCAGCACCGCAACTACCACGTTCACCACCTTCGACTGTATGTCCACTACCAGCAAAATCATCAGAGTCGAATGGTTTCCTCGAATCCTTCCCGCCTTCACCCCTGTCACAAGATCCAACACCGTCCCCACAACCAGCAGTGCCACAGTCAGAGCCAATTCCTATTAAGGTGATCGCACCCTTCACCGCACCTGTAAAGAGATCAACAATCAGGCCGGCACCAAGTCAAAACGCATTTCTGCCTACACGGATTATTAAGCCCATTCTACATTGGAGGTTTTAGTGGTAATAAGGGAACTATTTCCGATTTTAAGGACCGGTCTAAAAACGTAATTTTACTTTGTTTTTATGATTGCTTAAACAAAAATTACCGAATAAATCTAAAATAGCACACTTTAGAAGGTAAATAACATAGCGGTCTGCGTTTACTTAGCATTATCCGCACAAGCAGTGCTTAAAACAGTCTTTGTGACCTTACGACTATGACCTAGACTATGACTTATGTATAATGTGCTTTAAGGAAAATATACAGTGAAACACGCTTTTATGAAAGTAAGAAAATGTTCTTGTTGAGATTAAAATATATACCTTCATCTCGTTCTGCAACTTTGACGGGTACATTATTGGACTGATTAGTAGGATTTGTTCGAGAAGATCTCCCGTCTATTGATGTTGAAGGTCAGACGAATTTTTAAAAAGCTTCTGCTGCCTTCTTGTCTTCTTCTGCATGCTGCAACCTTCGTTTTTTGTTTGCAGCTCCACTAGCTTTACCGAAGGAGGCCATTGTTGTAGGGTTTCTCATTCTTCGTCCCGACTTGACACCATCCGCACCACGCACTCGAATGAACGACAATTAGCAAGGGCCATTACACTCCCGTGTATTATGCTAATACGTGCTCGTCCTGCCATCTACCAACAGGTCGACGCCGACTTCGCCCAACACGTGGGCACGTTTGTTATGATTTCTTTTTCTTTGCCTCTGTCTCCACCTCGTGCCACACCCGTACCCCTTTCTTCAACCTCACTCCCCTTTCTCCCTGTCTTTCTCGCTTTCTTTCTCTCTCCTTCGCCTTGTGACAGCTCTGCTACAACAGGTAACCGAACCGAAATATCACGGAAATGCCCAAGCGCTGCCGAAGGGCGATTTGGTTGGTCTCGGGCCCGGGAGTCGAGCCGGGTTGCGTTTCCGCGATAGTGAAAAGGCAAGGCAAGGGACAGAAAGATATAGTGTTTGCTAATCACTATTTCACCGAGTTTAACTTCGGTCCGTCACGGTCTAAGGTGCGGGTAGGGTTTTCAGTCGTAAGGAATAACACCGGTTGAACTTAAAAAAAAAAAAAGATTCCCTTATTTGTTTGACGAACTCGCATTCACCAATCTTGCCATTTGTTGAATAGGAAATAAATCGAAATTTGCCTATCTTCGGCGCCCCCCAAACCGATGGCGCCCTGTGCGACCGCACATATCGCACACCCCTAAGACCGGCCCTGCATGGTAGCCTTGTGTACTTGGGTGAGTGTTTAATTTGTCCGATAATGTGTGTCATTGTAATGGCAGTACTAATGTGTGTATTTGTAATTAGTAGTAGTTGTGGAAAACCACTTCTAGAATGGCCAAGGTGAGAATCGAGCCTACCCGTTCTCAGCTCAGCCTCACAAGGCTTTTGTACCCCATACCAGCCCTCATAATTTCTTGGCAGAGCTGGAAATCAAACCTGGACCTACAGTCAAGAATGCTAACCGGTAAGAAGAGAAAAAAAAACATACAGGTTGAATAAATCTGAATTCACTTGAGGTTATTAATTATTTCTGCTAAATGTGTTTTGAAATCAGCAGCATATTCACGATGCTTTTATCCTAACTCCACATCAGTTAAGCCTTGAGTGATACAGCAGGTGACACTTCATTCCTTTAGAAATACAGTAAGAGTTACCTGCTCTTGTAGTTGCATCTTTGGTTACTTCTTTATCCACATTAACCCACAGAATCTGAAGCATTCTTTGGTAATCATGTTTTAAATGCTAGGAGACTTGTCATCTCTGCTTCCAATTTCTTTTTAACCTATGAAGGCAGAAAAGTTTATCTGGAACACCCTGTACATCCAGAATATCACATACCCTCCGTCCGTTATCTAAACTAATATCCAGAATAAAAACAGTAGGATTTAAAGTTGACAACATATTTTGCACATTTTCATAAACACCATCTCACCGATTTACATGGTTATTTGTATCATTTGAACTGTTGAGGAGGTGGTCCAAATATGCTCCCGCTCTGCTTGCTGGCAGTTCGAGATGGGGCAAAGCCTAGTAGCTTCTGGATGTTCTGAAACAATTGCAAAAATATCACGAAATGGAAAAACATGAATTTTAAAAAACTTGGATTACACATAATACTGGCATGCTTACAAGGGAAGTCTTTGGACTCTTTCCCTCTGATTCTGTTCAAATTTGACATACACAGTAGGTAACTGAGTTAGTGTACCATAGAACAGTGAAAACTAGTTTAATCACAATTTAATTCCAATTTTTTTCAATGTTGAAGTTGGTAACTTATGAGTGCTGGCAATGCTGGAACGATTAACTGAAACTCGGTAAGGAAGCAGTACAGGCCGGACGTTTGTTTTAGACGATTGCCCTTGACCTTGAAACCAGAGGGTGAGCCTGTACACAGTCACTCTCTCACCCTATCGCTTCAAACTTGTCACCACCGATCTGATGTAATGGAATTTCAGACTTGAGCACGTGGTGACACCGTCCCGCTGACAGTACAGTCCATGTCGAAGTATTGTGTGACACGGAAGTACATGTTACGTAGTTACGAACAGAACGCCATTATATTTGCCAATGACTGTACTTCAGCATAGTGTCAGACAGCTTTGTCAATCATCGGACCGCTTGGGGGAGCTGATAACAACGCAGGTACTGCAGTAACTCGCCTCCAGGCTTCCATTAAGATTTTTCTCTCGTCTAAAACAAACGTCCGGCCTGTACTATTTTGTCCGACCCCGACAATTCAAATTTCAATATGTTTCACCAATCCAACATGGCGGCCACACAAAATATTTCACCAGCATTCTATATCTCCAAAACTATTACTGATATCACCCTGAAATTTTGTATGGTGATAGGGAATACTAAGGTACAGATGTTCAGCTATGTAACGCTTAAAAATTAGGTATGTACAAAACCAACATGGCGGTCAAGCGAAGTTAAAATATATAAATGGCATTCTCTCGAGATTTAATCAACCGAGAGCAGTGAAACTTAACACACTACATGTCTAAACAAGATTTAATCTACTGGCATTCAACTCAATTGTTCTCATAAAAGCAAGATGGTGGCTGAGCAAATATTTCATATATTAGGTTTTTATTTTTTGTGTCCTAATCATACGATGGAAGTGATCGTTTGAATAACAAACCTACGCAATAATCTTTATCTAATGGTATTTATGTACATGAACCACAAAAGAAAGGAAAGTACCGCCGCCAAAACGAACAGAAACATCAGGAGCAAAACTTGTGATGTCCAATGGGTGGGGGTTCTATCTTAAAATTACTATGATCATTTTTATGACTGTGTCAGAAATTAATGCAATTTCAAATTTAAAAATGGGATGCAAGATTTACGCGATGGCGAGTTTTATGTAAGCAAATACGGTATTAAAAATTCTAGCCTAGTAATCAGGATCTGAAGATGGCCTCATGACAGTTGAAATGCATAATACTAAACATCCCCCCTTTATCAGTGAATAATATTAATACATGTTGTTTTTTTTTTTTTTTTTCAGGAAGTTTATTATAATATATAACCCATCTAATCTCATTGGGCAAAAGTGGGTTGACCAACTAAAAAGTATAAATTGACAGTTTAGGCAACACTGAAAAAAATTGCTTCAAAACTTCACATACATGTACAGTCACTCAAAGGAGGAGAGCACTCTTGGTAGCTGTATGTTATTGAACTTAATGGATTAATGTGAAACATTCTATCATATTATTGCCCAGAATAATCTAATAATGTTAGCCATAAGAGATGTTATCGAACAGTGTAAACTGTCTGCGAGGAACTTCTAAAATAACCATATGCTCATTCTGTTTTTGAGTGACTGTACCCGATTCTCAACATACAGTTACACTCTTGTAATTTTACTTGTTAAAACATTGTTGCTTGGAGCAGATTTTGTCATGCTGTGACTGACAAGTGACCATACAAAGATGTAAAGCTTAAGATAAAGCAAAAATTACCATGAATATCAAATGAGATTTTCAGCTATCAGGTTATGTTGAGTACAGGAAATTACCTACAGACTTGGAGTGACCAGGACATGAACATTGAACCATTGGGGTTGGAAAATCTCATTCGGTATGAAAGCAGTTATGAAAATTACAAAGCTACTAATGAAATGTTTTTAACTAACCTGTCTGATAGACATTGTACACAGTATATACAGGAATATAAACGAACACTCTGTGTAATCATCTCCTGGAAGGTTTCGATGAGATAAACCCTGGATCCAAGAGATTGGAACAAATGGAAGTCTAGCCACAACCCGTCCATCAAATCTGAAAGGAAGCAAAGAGATTTTATGAGATTAAGATGATGGAGGTGTTGATTGTTGTGTTAAAGAGCAGAACATCAAGGTTATCTGACAAATGCTACTACCATTACTAACTACTTACTAACTTTAAACTAACTTTCAAAGGAAAGATATATTATTTGTGGCCAGTTAGTAAATAAGATTCCTGTAGCAAAATGACCAATGAATTTGCATTTTTGTTGAAGCTAGACAGCAGCTATTAACGCTGATCCAAAAAACTCATTTCCTTAAGAAACCACGTGATTTCTACCTAGAATGATTACACTGGCCTTTGTGGGTATGAGATCAGTTTAACTACTTGTGTACCTAATACAGAAATTTTATTTCACCAGTTTGATGTGTATTTTTTGTTGCTATGTTAATTCATTTCATATGTTAACTACAGCCCCATTTATTTGAGCGAGTGTTGAACTTGTTTGATAACCACTGTTTCTGCGGTGAATATAAAAGAGTGTTTATAATTTAGAGAGTCAAGGATTGGGGTAGATGACTGGGACTTTTAACAAGATACCATCCTGGCATTTAGGAACGGGGAACAAAACAAGAAAAAACGGAATTGTTCCGGATAAAACGGAACGTCTGGCAACCCTATGAACTAAACCAATCCTACAAATTAGGTACAAAAAGTAAACATAATAGATATCTATAGTAAAAACAAACAAGAAGTACATTGAAATTCAAGTCCAGCTGAAATTGGATTTTCAAACAGCTTTGTTTTTTCTCTTTCTTTTGAGTAAATGGGGGAGGAGAGGTTACCTAATGAACTCAGCTATAGATGGAAAGAGAAGCAGAGGCAGACCTAGGGGGCAGACCTAGCTGTGCGAACTGCTAATTTGGGAAATGGAGGGGACTCCTTCGCAAACACGAGGCCAGCAGACTAGACTGGATGCTGAAATGCAAAACTAGTGACATTTCAGCAAAAATTTTCCTCTGCTGTCAATTGCAGAATTTTCTTACCTTCTTCTAGCAGGTTCTCAGCAGCCTTCTATTCTTGACTTGCTTTTTTTTTCATTATTATTGATAGCTACTTCTTTATCTTTTCCACTTTCTTTTCCCTTATTCTTATTCTGTTTGTATTCCCTGGCCTGTTTTATATTTTGCATGAATTTCTCTAGCAGCATCTAACATTTTCCTTGTGAATTTGATGACTTCAATATTACCTCACACTGACATAATCTTTTACAGCTCTTGGGCCTCGTATGATATACAGTACTTGGAAAAAGAACTTCTCACATGTGTATCAAGATTTTATTCAGTAAAAATTATCTCTCTACATCTGAGTTTCCATTGCTAGAATCACCAGGCATGGTATATACCAAGAAAGATGAGGATACTTGCATTTTCCATCTTAAGTTTTCAACTCCAAGTAGTCCTTTCAGTGAAATTAGATTCTTTACCAGTTTCTTGTTTTATAAACCACTTTTTGTTATGTCTTGGTCAACCTGATAAGTCATCCACTCCTCCTTCAATCTGTACTTGCTGTTGGTAGGCTGCCGTGCCGGCATAAGTCTTTGCTAGCATCAAAGACTTCATGCCGGCATGGTAGCCTACCAACAGCAAGTACCCATTCCAGATTTCCTATGAAACTCGGCTTGCCATGGGAAACAAGAAGAAGTCCTGGTGCCTTTGGAAGGATTTCCCCAACCCCCACACTCGAAATACTTTCGATTCCATTAGCCGACACGCAAGACGTCTGCTCAGGAGAGACTACATGGGGCATATAGAAGCCATCACTGAGAACATCCAGGAAAACCCCAAGCACTACTGGTCCGTCATCAACTCGAGGAGGAGGACTGAAAGGATTCCCACCAGCATAAAACACCAGGGAACCACAGCGGAGGGACCAGATCGCGATAAAATATTCAACAGGTATTTCTTTGAAACTTTTTCCACTCCCACCCAAAATCAACCCTTTCCACCAGTAGAAACAGCAGCAAATTGCACTTTATCGAAAATAATAACAACACCAAATTAAGTCCTCAGTCTACTTCAATCTCTCCGAACCAACAAAGCTACCGGCCACAATGATATTGGTCCCATCTTCCTGAAAAACACAGCCACTGTTCTCTGTACACTGCTTTTCAACCTATTCAACAGGTGCTTTCCCAAGGGCTATTTTCCCACTGCCTGGAAACAGGCCAACATTGTCCCTATATTCAAATTTGGGGACAAAACAAACGTATCATCCTACCGACCAGTCTCTATACTACCCACACTATCCTTTATATTTGAAAAAATAATCCACCAATGTCTCTTGTCTTTTACCTTACCGTATATTTCAACCAGCCGGCATGGCTTCCTTCCTGGAGGCTCGTGCCTCACTAACTTGGCCCCTATCCACAGCTACGCAACACATGCCATTGCAGAAAGATCCCAGCTCGATATCTGCTACGTAGATATATCGAAAGCATTTGATTCAATAGACTATACTCTACTATTCCACAAAATCGCTGAACGTTTCAATATACACGCCAATCTCCTAATACTCCTCGCCGGCTTTCTACAGAACCGACAACGGAGAGTCGTAATATCAGGCACTTCATCCCCTTGGCTACCTGTGCTCTCCGGCGTCCCACAAGGCAGTGCCCTTGGGCCACTGTTATTTTCATTATTTTTGGATGACCTATCATCCACAGCCAATACCCTACTCTTCGCAGATGACTGCAAGATTGTCAAGGAAATTTAGACACCAGCCGATGCCGCACTCCTTCAGTCCTCACTTAATGCTCTATCTGACTGGTGCTGCACATGGAAGTTGAAACCAAACCCAGATAAATGCAGCTTTTTAACAATTACCCTACACAGTTCCCCAGTACCTACAACAAATTCCTTACTTGACAGGCCCATTACCACAGTTGCGCATCAGCGAGATCTCGGGGGCATATTCGACAACCATCTAAGATTTAAAGAACACATACAACATTCTTTATCTAAAGCTATGAAATTCCTTGGCATACTCTACTGCTTCTCAGAAATATCAAATCCTACAGCTCTTCGCCTCTATTACCTCTCGATAATCCAGCCCATTGCAAACTACTGCTCTCGCATTTGGACAACTTCTTGCCTGTCAAACATAGCTAAATTAAACAGAATTCAATCCTTCTTTGCTGCCATTGTAAGGAACAGAATGCCAAGGTTTAGACACTTCACCACTAAGCAGGTAGGCTACTTTCAGCCATAAATATCCCTCACCTCAACAAATGACAGGTAACTGACCTGTCCTTCCTACATTCTATTTTAAATGGCCATTACCGTTCGGAACACCTGCTGTCACTTTTCAAACTAAGAGCCCCTTCCCGTTCTACCAGGTCAAAGATATTCTCCACATTCCACACACTAAACATTCCATAATCCAAAGATCCTTCCAAAACTGCTTATCATCCCTGAACAATAGCATTGCAAGTAAATGCGAGCTGGACATATCCACAAACAAGAGGACGTTCCTGAAGCAGGTGCACGAGAACATAAAGTGTATTTAGAACCGGCATCTTGGCCATTGACGACACGGCTACGAACAAGGACATTCTACTGGCTCTTGATCTGGACTTGTTTTGTTTGGAGATTTGTTAAATTTTATATTATATTTTCTTTTGTTGTTTGGTTGTTATGTGTAGAAGCATGAAGGGTTTGCATAACTGTAGTTTGTGCTTTGATTAATAAATGAAAAAAAAAAAAAAAAAACTTGGTCAGTTTTGATTAATCCATGTGGAAACTTTGATAGGGTTTAATCATCTGTTCTCATCTCAGAATTTCTCCCTCTTCTGTAATCCATAGCAAATATTTTTCTTACATATTGTAAATACCTTCACCCACATACTCGTAGACAGATTTAAGGGCCTGAGTGTAAAGGATCTGATGATGATCACTTGACAATCAAAACTAGTAATCCAAGTGATTTTATTAATCTCATGTCATTTTTGTCAGGTTAAGAGAATAACACCCATTACAATTGGTACAATCGTGTTGACCGACTGAAAAGCATTTAAATTTCGTTTGCAACTGTGTTTTTCTCGAGTATCCACCCATCATACAACATCAATGTACTGACAATCTACTGAATCAATCTATAAAACCTGTCTTCAGTACTTCAACTTTTTAATCATACATTCAATTTTATTTGAGACTGTTTTGCCTTTCAGCGTCCAGTCTAGTCTGCAAGATGTTTGCAAACAAGTCGCCTACATGATCCCATACTTGCCAGCTTTCAAAAATAGAAATCCAGAAGATCCCAAAGTGCAAAAATGTAATGCGTACATGCATCGCAAGGTCTTAAAACATACCGAGAAAAGACTACAGGGAAAGAGATTACAAACTCTTGATGATCTGAGACTATCTAATTCGTTGTGCCAGTTTCCAAAAATATTGCAATTACATCAAGAACACATAATATAATTGGGAACAGTTCACAAACTACACAGACATGAGCTTTTCTGCACTTTGATCTTGCAAGTCACAGAACACTTGCTATATTCCATCACAGGCTGGAGAGGAGAGATGGAGATGAGTAGCTTTCTTTGCTTTCTTCAGAAATTCTGGAGGGTAACTATTCCTGTAACATGGACCACTACTTCTTGTTTTGAAAACAGAAATGGATCCCACAGTTTCATTGGACAGGAGGACCTAAACGGATTTCGGTTCTTTTTCACCAAGCTGAACACATGCTCACACTGAGCATTGCTGTGCGGTAGAGTCAAAACAGAAAGCATTAGCCTGGACATCCTATCGTACTTAGGAGCACCATCAGCTCCATGAATGCTCATCAAGCGAGCCCATTTGGTGTCATCTGTCAAGTTCTCTCTCTCAACAGTAGCAAAGTCATCAACCCGCAGGGCCACAAATTGGTTCTGAAGCACATTCAATGCACCCTCAGCTGACTCACTTCCCTTCCTTGGCAGCAATGATGGAAATCTTTCTACAAGAAATTCTGCAGAAGAAAACTTGGCATCTTCAATTTCTGCAACCTTTGCATGCTTCAGTACGTCATCATTGAGGGAAAACATGTTTATGATATAATCACATGTAGAGCAGAAATAAGCCCTGACTGACGAAAAGAATGTTGATTTGTCTTTATCGTTAAGTTTCTTCACCAAGTTCATTGTCAGAACGCCAATAACTAGATCATTATTGTCTCTCTGATTCTCAACAGAATGGTACTGAACTTTCCGTAACAGGGAACTCTTTATCACTTTAGGTTTAACAAACCTGGGAAGAAACTGCTTTAATAGGTTTGCCATTAGTTCGAACCAGTAGCGTAGTCAGGATCTACCAATGGGGGGGTTATAGGTACTCAAGCCAAATTCTACAAGCATTTCGTAACGCGGCGCAGCCGCGCTCGTCAAACGTCACCATGGTCGCGAGCGCAGCTGTGGTAAATACGGATATCGTAGGTTCGAATCCCGGTGCTGACAGCGATTATCCTGAGTGTGTTTCTTCCCCGGGTTTCGCCACACTTCCTACAGGAAATTGCCGGGATAGTGCCTTGCTCAAGTCCCGGAGCGTCTACTCCATGCCTGTCCCAGATACATTTACACACACAACAACAATCATCACAGCAATACAGGTTGCCCGACAGCTTCAACACACTCCCAACTACACGAGGCTGATGACCAAGGTGTCTCAAGCCCCTCAAATGAATTAACAACAACTCTACAAGTATTTCCATTTCTCTACGAGATAGCATTACACAAGAAAAGTTTCATGTATTTTGATCCCGAATTTTTTGAGCAATACAGTATGCTCAAAAGACAAAAACAAATCAGTTCTTTAAAAAATTAAGTTAATTTTTGACAAAAAAAAGTCTCACCTCAATGGTAAATTTAGAACATTCCTGTTCCCCTGCCAGGAACAAAATAAACTCAAATACGGAATATCTGTGCTACCAACATGAAGACTGTGTATCTCTGAACAAGATAAATTATTTACAGAGGTCTCAGCAAAAGTGAGCATGTCCTCTCACGATGTATCCTGTTGATTTATTAGTAATTCAATACCCGTACTCATTTTTATGTTTATTCAGTTTTTCCAACAAGATTCTATGCTTTATATTGCAATTAGCTCTGAATGCCTAAAGTATAATTTTCGAAGATTTTTGTCACCTACCAAGGTCCTTCTTACCTTACAAATGCTACCTGCAGCCCGAAAAGGTTTAATTGCTTACACTACTCAGGCGACAAATTTCACTCATTTGTAACTGGGAGATAACCGTAATTCGGGGAATTGCTGGACATATAGCCTATTTACGAAATATGAATCAACTTGGCTGACGGTTATCTCATGTTCAAGATGTTAATAATGATTCCAAAATTAGTGTTAATGTACCCATAGAATTTTCTAAGTCTTTATTAAAGTGCGTTATTTTTAATAAAAACTAGATTAATTTACATATAACTTCTCTCCCGCCAAGAAAAGGAAAAAGCTAATATTGCCCCACTGTGTGGGATTCAAAATTATTTGGCGCTAGCCTTAGTTTGAAATAAGCTTCGCGGGGGAAAAGTTAGATTGGCAACTCTGGGAGGGCGGAGTTGTATTACCACAGTCTAAAATACAAAGTCGCGAAGCTCGCTGCGTTACGAAATTGCATCCTCCTTGTAGGTGAGGCGACACTCGCGGCGGCTAGCAAGCTGGCAACTGCCTTGAGCACGATATTCACAGAACAGATGATTTCACTTTTGCAAGGGTTTTTTGAATTTTAACTCACCTGAGTGATTATTTCCATTGTAAACATAAGTCACATTAAATCACCAACTACTACAGAAAAAAGCCACAATGTTGATATACTGTACACTTTTAATTCATAGAAACATAAAAAGAATGCTGTGTTTTTATTAGTTGCCATGGTGTGTGAGTGGTTATAGTGTCGGACTACCAACCCCAAGATTGCAGGTTCGCTCCTGACCGTGGTAAGTAATTTTTGAAAGGCGACAAAAATCACGACACTCATGTCATACGTTGTTGGCATGTTAAAGAACCCATTTGGATTCAGTAGGCCGAGTTCAATGGCAAAATTAATCTCGGGATTTTCCGCCAACACAAAGTTCCTCCATTCTCTACTTGAAAGCGCTGTAGTGTCAAGGAGTTTAGATATCTAACCTCCTTGACTTTCATAGCGTTCAAAGGAACGACGAAATTCAACATGCAAGCTACCCTCTGGGTGTCAATTAACAAAGCTTGCACCAGGCACCCGAGGCCATATGATATTATTATTATTATTTATTATTAGTTCAGTCCTCTATAAGAATCCCTAGGTACAGTTGTATGACATATTTAATGAGTCTTACGTAGAATTCATAGTCAATAGTAGTTATAAATTCATGTATTTGTTTTAATGATAGTCGCTGGCATCTCTACATTAAACCAAGTCAACGATTCCTGGATGTAACGGGTAATCTTTAAATCCACTGAATGGATTTTGATGCGGTTTTCGCCATTCAGTAAAGAATTTCTCGAGGAAGGTTTCTGTAGGAAAACATTCATTTATGACCAAAGGAAGCCGAGCAGTAACGATTTCAGTGAATCGTGTCGAAGGAAAACCTGCCGTCCATGCATTTTTAAGCTTACGCTGGGTAAACCATTAAAAATATCCATATACTTTGAGTGTAAGAATTGGTCAGCATGATAAGTTCTACAAAGAAGTCCGCGACAGCATATCTTTATCCTTAATACATCGCCAACTATAAGTGATTTTACGTTTTAATTTCTTCCAACAATCTCCATTCAGTGGAAATTTAAATTACTACTGTAACTTCGGAGTGAGTTTACGAGCTAGCGAGCGAGCCCATCACCCCAGCTTCGGCCAGCATTAACTGTAGAGTCGTGTCGAGTTAAGACTTCAGAGAAGAGTAGACTATAAGTGTTTCGCTGTTCACCTCGGCTTTTCTGAATTGCGTCTGAGACCTACCGTCCGTGCGCCTTTTAAGCTTACGCTGAGTAACCCCTTTAAGATACCAGGCGAAGCCGGGGCGGGTTGATAGTATGGGTATAATATAATGTCAAATTCCTAACCATATCAAAAGCTAGTTATTCCGTAAAATTGAGTAACATTATAGTTAATTAGTAAAAATACCAGCGTGATATGTGAAACGAAAAGTATAAAAAGATCTTAAGGTCTTAAATGGCTCAGTTGTAGGTACTGTGTATCTTTTCTGTGGCTTTGAAACCTTTCATTCCTGAATTTGACAAAATAATACAATGCCAATTTTACAAAATATCAGCAATAACAATTGTGTACCGTACCTTCACAGCAGCCATGTGGGAGACCAGGTATTTCATAAGAGAATTAACAAACAGTGTACCACATCTATGTTTGTGAGCATTAACCTGACGACATAAATTGGCTTGCTTCCAAAGGATTCGAGAACAAGTTTATATTATTGTACAAAATCTTTTTTCATTAAATCAGGTCTCTGACTATTAAAAAGCCATTTTCTAGATCTGAAAATTAAAATGTTGGCACGCGTTTGAGATGACATCTTTTACGTTCACTTAGCCTACCGTATGTCTTAATTTTCAAAATGCATAGATATTTATATTTGATTTGCAGCCAATGGCCAATCGCAGGGCATTTCACATGAACGCCCATATGTTCCCCAATTACAATGTCGAGTAGTTCCAACTTAAGCTACAAGACTCCAATGACACTGAAACCAAACGGCGAACGTTTAAACGTGATAGAGCGTGTCTAACCCAATAGCCTACAAATTTTGGCTACACACTACCAATTGTAGTTGTAAGTTCTTTTACGTACCAAAATGTATGACATGGGTCCGACGACTTCAACTGGGTTTGAATCCGCACACTTGGGCATAGCAGTTCAGCATGCTACCGACTACGCCACCGAAGCCATGCATAGATATCCTACCGAGACATGCTTCTGATTTATAACCGACTGGCTCCGAGGCTCAGCGGTAACGTTCTCGCCTGCTGTTCCCAAGGTTGCAGGATCTTATCCTGGCGCAGTCAGCTGGCATTTAAGGGTGCATAAATGCGAGGGAACCGAGTCTGTAGATTTACTGGCACTTAAAGATCCCCTTCAGGGCAAAATTTCGGTACCCCGGTGTCTCTAAAAGTCACAGTAGTTAAAAAGGACCTAAAACCAATAACATTATCAATGATTTATAACCAGTTCAAGACCTAGTGCCGTTGTTTGATTGAAAAGCTTTATAATACTTTCTACTGCGTATCCCAATTAATTGGGGTCGCCGGAGCTAATCAGGCTCATTTTGGTTTTGGCCGGGGATTTAAGGCCGGATGTTCTTCCGGACGCCACGTAATTTTTCAGGTGAAAATTCCACCCCACTGTCACCGGGATTAGAACTCCGGTCGTCCGGGTGATTGACGAGCAGTTAAGTCACTGCACCATCACGCTTCCCTTGAAATGCTTTATAATACTAGCCTAAAATCCATAGCTCAAATCTTACCTTTTAGGGCCCTTTGGAGACTCGGGTGTCGTCTTGCTATTTGAACAGTCCGACTTCCCAGTCGGTCAACACGAATACACCCAGTTAGATTGGTCGAGGAGTAACAATTAATTTTCCTGTGTAATTCATAATACAATAATTATTTATACATTTAATAAAACGCTGCTCATACGACCCCCCCATTAATGTGAGAAATGTTTTATTCAGTGTATAAATGATTCATGTATTTTTATTTCAGGCATTAGGAGATAAATTGCCACTGCCCACCAAATCTAATTGGGTACCGTACACTCGTGTTGACCGACTGAAAAGCGATCATATAGTTTACTTATCAACACTGAAATATTGCGTCTAATATTAGATCTGTTTATTGAACTGCACATCTCCTCTTGTAAAGCACATGTTAAATTAAAGATATAACCATTACACAATGCTCACATACAGTAAATCCAGCAACAATAACATTCACCAACATAGCACAGTGGCACATTCTTGCTGGCTGCATGAGAGCATTATTGCCTCGCGCTAGAAAAATATGAGCCAAGCTTCGCGATCTGTAGGTAGACTGTGGTTATACGTTGTCATGAAGACACGTGTGTAGCCATAAATGGGAACCCGGGCCGAAAGGCGACAAGAGTACATCACCAAAGACACAAATCACAACCTGCCGATTTTCCAATGGGGGGGGGGTTCTACCCCCCCCCCCCCCCCGGAACCCCCCCCCCTTGGCTACGCCAGTGGTTCGAACAGTTTATGAATTTGAGGGGAAGCACTCTGGAGTGCAGAGATGAGATTCTCAAATAAAGGAATGACAGCACACAGGAAGGCACAGTATGCCTTGTTTAAGTCTGAAGATAGAAACATAAACAGTTTTTCTTCATGGGTTTGAATAATATTCTTGTTCTTCAAAATAGGAGTGTCAGATGCAAATCTTTTGGGGACAACCAATTCTGATGACTCGGTAGCCTTCCTCTTGCCATGGTCTTTAGAATCACCAAATTCAGCTTTTGGGATTGTAAATGATGTGAAGCTAATTGTTGATGCACACTGAGCACTAACACACACCTCATCTTTAAAGAACCCAACTAATGGATCCCACTGCTCTAACAGTCCCTGCCGACACTTTCCTAAAGATAGCCATCTTGTGCAGACATGTTTTAATATATTCTTTGTTTCCCTGCAGTGAAGCTCTTGGGACTTCTTAAGGCGTTCCTTCCTCTTGCAACTCTTTACTAAGTAATAGAAGATGTCGACTAAAAGTTCATCAACTTAAACAGGCAAGCTGTTTGCACCTTTCTCAGCAGCCAAGTTGACATGAGCAACCCAGCACAAAGACATTTGGCTGTGCTCCCCTTAAAACAGCAGCAACCCCTTTCTTCTTTCCGATCATGACTGGAGCATTGTCTGAACAAAACGCTACACAATTTTCAATTGGTAATTTGTAATACTCTGACTGCGAAATTATCAAATTCCCAATATTACAGGCCGGACGTTTGTTTTAGACGAGTGAAAAATCCTAATGGAAGCCTGGAGGCGAGTTACTACAGTACCTGTGTTGTTATCAGCTGCCCCAAGCGGTCCGATGATTGACGAAGCTGTTTCACACTACTCCTGAAGTACAGTCATTGGCAAATATAATGATGTTCTGTTCGTAACTACGTAACGTGTACTTCCGTGTCACACAATACTTCGACGTGGATTGTACTGTCTGCTCAAGTCTGGAATTCCATTACATCAGATCGGTGGTGACAAGTGTGAAGTGATAGGGTGAGAGAATGAGTGTGTGTAGGCTCACCCACAGGGTTCAAGGTCAAGGGCAATCGTCTAAAACAAACGTCCGGCCTGTACCTCCCGTTCAATCACCCGCCAAGGTTGAGACAGACAGCACCGAGCTAATTATCTTTTCCTGCTTTTCCTCAAAACAGGTGATGACTAAGGGATAAAGCTTAGCAAACCATCATTGGTCCCATCTGTAGCCAAAGTAAATGGTTCACGTTGCATGCAACTAATGAGTTCATTTCTTGAATCTGTAGCCATTTCTAAAAAAAAATACGAAGTTTTCGTACGACCACAACCATATCTTTTTGCCATTTCCGAACCTGGGAACATTTCTTAAAAAGAGCACCAGCATGATCACAGCAGATAACGGGATATTATGTTCAATTAAGAATGAAGTGAAAAAGTATTCTGCTCTTATTACATCAAGGTCAGCTCCAGAAGTGGTAAAAAAATGAATCAATTTTCCTACTGCTCTCCTTCAGTTTTGGATTGGAGAAGTGTTTAACGGATTTAAGTGATTTATTAATTCAGTTCAACCCCCGTAAGCAATGTTTATATCACACGAACACATGGAACAGAATGCGAATGTTTCAGCATTCCGTGATCATTTAATACAAGGAAATTCTTCAGAATATGCCTGCCAGAAAGACTGATGATATCGTTTCTTACTTGAATTCATCACGAAAACACTAAATCACACAAAAATTCGTCACACAATTGCATGAATACCTGAACTACAGCAAACACCGCTTAATACGAAGCATAAACAAGGCTTTCCCGCTAACAAACAGTCGAAGCACAAACAGTAATATAAATGCAGCAATAATCTGTGAGATGTGATTATAGACAGTTCGATCGACTTTCAGCGTAATGTAAAACGCATGGAATTAATTATAAAAGCGCAGCGATAATCTGCGAGATGGGATCATCGATAAACTTATCGGTCGAACACTCGAATCTCAGAATAGCAACTATTATCGAAAATCAAAACTGAAATGTGATTTGGATGCAGAGAACGGAAACGAGTCAGGGAGTTGAAAATCCAGAAAAAAAACCTATGTAAATCTGGACAACCGGAAAAAACACCAAAAATCCGGAAATCTTCCAGGAAAACCAGAAAACTTGGCAGGTATGTGATCCCCTATTAGCAGTTAGCACAGTGGCCTCCTCTGCTCCTCTCACTTTGAAATCATTCAAAACGCTAATCTAACCATCGCCTTCTAGGTCTACCTCTGCTTCTCTCACCCTCTACAGCCGAACTCATTAACCTCTAAGGCAGGGTTATCCGAGGGCCAATCAAACTTTAGTATAGGAATGTGAGGACCAGAGACATTTCAGAAAGAAAACGTGTTACATATTTAACTAAAAAACATTTATTAATATTTATATTAAAAGAAGTTTAATATTACTAGTTTAATGCCACTTCATTTTACAGTCGAGAGCAGAAAAAGCACTTTCGCACACATACGTACTGCCAAACAGCGATAACACTTGCAGAGAGAATTTGAGCAGTTTAGGAAAACGTTCTTAAGAAATCAGTTTCCAGAAATTTTCAGGGACATCACACTTTTTAGTCTGGTAGAATGGGTCTGCCTGAAGATCACAAATTTCCATTTGAAGGTCGCAGGGAACCTCACTCACTTCAATATCCATGGGGTTGTTGAACAGTGCAAGTTTTGGTTTTAGGGAGTAAAAATCCTGGAATGTGTTCTGGAACTCTTTCTTGATATCTATTATTATTTCATGAAACATACTAAAATTTATGTCACTTTCTTCTTTCAACTGCTGACAAGATGGGAAGTGTGCCATATTAATTGCCTTCAATGCAATTTGCATTACATCAAGTTTTTTGCGGAAGCCCAAATATGTCCATAAAGCTGGGAGATATTTTGTTTTCTGCCTTGTAGTTTTAGGTTTAAAGCATTTAGATGGGATGTTAAATATGTCATAAAAGCAAGATTATTTAAAAACTGGATTTCTTCCAGTTTTTCTTGATACTCATACCCAATGTTTTTATTTTTGAGAAAAGCACGAATTTAATTCCTCAACCCAAAAAACTGTTGCACGCAATTTCCAGCACTTAGCCAACGCACTTCACAGTACAATGAAATGTTACCATACTCGGCTTCCAAATTGTCTACGAATGCAATAAATGCTCTGTGTCTACAGGCTTTATTGCTTCCCCTTATTAAATTTACAGTATTTACAACAGTTTTCATTGTCTCACTGAGCCTTATAATATTTCCACCTGGTGGATAATGCAGTGGAAAAAACAAAAATTCAATCCTTTTTCTTTACCCAGTCCTACAAACCAATGCTAGGACCAACCATTGCTTTAGCTCCATCTGTTGCAATGCCAGAGCACTTCACAAAACCTCCATATTTAGAAACGACATCATCCAGTGCATTGAATATGTCAATACCTTTTTTGCTGGTTTCTAATGATCTTAATTCCAACAGTTCTTCATGAATTTCAAATTCTTCGTTTATTGTTCTGACAAAGATAACGAGTTGGCCGATGTCAGCTATATCTGTGCTCTCATCTGGAGCTAGAGAGTAAAATTCACATTTTTCCAAAATGCTCTTCTCTTGAGAGAACCTGAAACTTCACCAGCCATATCATTAATTCTTCTACTTACTGTCTGATGAGACAAGGAAACTGTTTCAAAATTTTTAGCCATTCTATTATCTCCAAATGAAGATGCCATTTTTACAGCCCATCTCTTCATAAGCTAACCATCCATAAAAAACTTTTTACTTTTAGCTAGCTCTAAACATACCTCATAAGATGCCTTTAAACCGGCAGTGTTTGATGGTTGCTGAAATATATTCTTCCGACATGTTAGTTTCAGCTTCAAATCATTAAACACACAACTTCTGGCACTTCCCTGGTATTGATCGTATTTTGATTTATGCAAGCTGGTATAGTGTCTGTTCACGTTATACTCCTCCGAAACACCTAAGACTTGAGAACAGATAACACACTGTGGTTTTCCATTACGTTCAACAAAAAAGTAACTTTTCTGCCACTTCGACTGAAATTGTCCTTTCTCATCTTCAATGCGCCGTTTATTAAGTCCTGCCATATTAGGTACCGCTCTCGCAACAACGATGACAACAAACTCTCGTCATACTATATCTCTCGAACAACCTCTCTCGTCAAAAACAACCTATTCGAACAGCCCTGCACTCCCCTTTACAGGGAAATCTGCCGCAGCACACGAACGATCACGAACTTATCGGCAGCCAATCAGTTGTCGCCTGGAGACGACTTGAAATACGTGCCGTACGTATTCGTGGAAAGACAATTCTATTACTGGCGTATTTTTCGGGATCTTTCCTTCCCCACCTGGCTCCTTTGTAACATTACTGAATGAAAGTGAAAATTAAAGTAGGCACGACATGGATTATAACTGTCGAAGAGTGAAGGGCAGTAAGAAGGGCAAGGACCAACAAAACTTAACAGGCGGCGGCCGAGGGTTGGACCACACTGCTCTAAGGTAATCTCTCTTCACCCATTCTCTTCACGTGACCCCACCATCCGAGTCGGCTCATACGAACAGCTTCATCTAGCGTGTACATTTCTATCTTTTTAAATTAAGGAAGAAAAATTATAGCTTCAGCAATCACAAAAATCACAATTTGACCATATGTTTGATGTATTCTATAATACTTTTGTATCCATTTGCCAGAAAATGATCACTTAGAAGATTGTATGTTGTATGTCTACCCCTTATTATACCCTTTACCAACAGGGTCGGGGATGATATGCGATGAAAGTCTTTGTGGTGGATGGTTTTTAACGTCGGTTGCCCTTCCTGATGCCAACCTCATGAGAGGAGTTAATGAGAGATGAAATGAATGATGGTGAGTGAAACTAGGCAAGGATGTGGAAGGAAGCGGCCGTGGACTGTTAGAAGGTACCGTTCCAAGATTTGCCTGGAGTTGAAAATGGGAAACTACGAACGGCTGATGGTGGGACTCGAACCCACGTCTACTAAGTCCGCAGATAGTTTCGCTCCATGGTCTAGCGCTGCGCGTTAGCAAGCCTTGCTACCGCTGTCGGTATCACTTAGAAGATTAACACTACTAAAAAGTGATAAAATGAACAACTGAAGGATTACCATCATGTTTTGGAATATACAGTAGACAATGACAAACAAATATCCTTCAATTTTGATCTTTAGCCTATTTTCAATTTTGAAAAAATAGGCTTATGAGATCACCTTTTGTCCGTGTGTGTGTGCGTGTGTGTGTGTGAGGTGTGTGTGCGAGGTGTGTGTGTCCCCCCCCCCTAATAAAATCTAAACGGCTGGAGCGATTTCAATGAAACTCGGTAAGTTCATAACACTATTCCCGGCGACCTCGACCGTGCCCTTCAAATTTTGTTACTTCTCACCAATCCAACATGGCGGCTGTGCAAAATATTTCACTAGCATTCAATATCTCCGAAACTATTACCGATATCGCCCTGAAATTGTGTACTGTGATAAAGGGCACTACTAGAAGTTCACCTATGAGACTTTCAAAAACCTGGTGACTACAAAACCAACATGGCGGCCAAGCGAATTTGAGACTTTTAAATAGACTTTTCTCGCGATTTAACTATCCAAACGTAATGAAACTTGGTACAGCAATTGTTTATATACATTGTAATGCACTGGAGTCTAATTTAGTTCAATTGTTTACATAACCTCAAAATGGCGGCTGTGCGAAATATTTCACTGACATTCTATATCTCCGAAACTATTACAGATATCACCCTGCAATTTTGTACGGTGATAAAGGGTACTGATACAAGTTTACCTATGTATATTTCATAAACCTGTAAAGTACAAAACGAACATGGCGACCAAGCGAATTTGAAATATTTTAATAGACTTTTCTCGTGATTTAACTCTCTGAGCGCAGTGAAATGTGGTACAGTAAATGATTTTGCAGTTTGTAATGCACTGCCATCTAATGTAATTCAATTGTTTACATAACCTCAAGATGGTGGCTGTGCGAAATTTTAAAATTAAGTTTTTATTTCTTGTGTCGTAATCATGCGATCGAAGTGAAAGTTTGAATAATGAACCTAGGCAATAATTGTCCTTGAATGGTACATAACTCTATGGCCTATACATATAACAATCCTAAATGGCGAGCTTCCGAAATATTTAGACGGTTCTCAATATCTATGAATCTCTTACAGCAACCAAACTGAATTTTTTAATGTTCATAGAGACTATGAACATATGCTCACCTATAGGACTTTCAGTAACCTGGTGAGCACAAATCCAACATGGCGGCGACGCGAAGTATAAATATTTAAATGGACGTTTCTCGCGAATTATCTATCCGAGTGCCGTGAAACGTTGCACGTTAAATGCTTATACAAATGTTGATCCACTGGCATCTAATTTATTTCAATTGTTTGCATAATCACAAGTTGGCTGCTGTGCGTAATTTTAAAATCTCGTTTTTACTTCTTGTGTTCTAATCATGCAATTGAAGTTTGTATACCACACGTACACAATAATCTTAATGTAATAGTACAAAAATAAAAATCCAACCTGGCGACCATCTGAAAGATTTAGACGGTTCTCAATATCTACGAATCTGTTACAGCAATTAAACTGAAATTTTGTATGTAGATAGAGGCAATTAACATGAGTAGGATATATGAAAATAGGCTGTATAGTTCTTCACGGAACTACTTGTTTAATTGTCGAATTTTTTTAATGTGGTTTTTAATAGTTGAAGCGATTCTCAGTTGAGATTGGTAACCAACAAACATTATGCTTGTTTGTATTGAATAGCTGAAGAAGATCTTATATGAGATTGAAACATATGTTTTGTGTTGTTGTTGTTGATTCATGTACAATTAAATTAATTAATTAATTAATCCTTTGCTTGATATATGATTCATAAATGAATCACAGCCAATGGCCATAAGCTGGGCATTTTTGATTGAATGCCCGAGGTCTCCCAAACAAGTTCAATTTCAAGTACGGTAGTTCCAACTTTGGCTACCAGATGCTACTGTCACCAACACCAGCGGCGAACGTTGGAACTTGATAGAGCGTTTCCTAACCAGCCAAATATAACCGACAAATTTTGCTACACACCACCAATTGCATTGGTAGGTTCTTTTACATGCCATAAATCTATGACATGGCCTGCCGGCTTTACTTCCCCTCCGAAGGGAGGCATACTGAAGGATTTTAACGCTCTTAAAAAAATCGACAAATTCGGCCGGGTTGGAACCCGCCATCTTGGGCATAGCAGTTCAGCATGCCACCAACTACGCCACCGAAGCATTTAGTATTGACAACGTGGAACTAATTAAAAAATTAATATCAATATTGTACGTCAATATGGATCCATATTTATAAACATGGTTAATTTCACGTCAATGTGTAGGAAAGATGAAAGCGAGGAGCTTCGGCGCTAGTAACCGGAAGCAATGCCATGAACAGCAGGGGCTCTTGTGGTTGCAAACCCACGTCCCACGAACTGCAATTCTCTGGGGTGTATCTAGATCTACAGGCCTATGCAGCAGCAAAAAAGAGCGAGTTAGTCATTGAGGTTTCAAAGGGCGAACTACGAGGTCATCTGCCCCTAGCAAAAAAGAGTAAGAGTTCATAATACCCCATAGGCTAATAATAACTTACATGCTATTAAACATGCTCAAAAGTGCTGTAAATGCGAAACCTATTGCAAACATAGATTTCATCTTCACCAGTGACAGGTCTCTGTTATTGTTTTTCAGTTTCTCTTCTTCTCTTTCTATTTTTTTCTTGTGTTGTTTGTCGAGAGAATCACCATGAGCTTCTTTTCTCTTTTCCACTGCAATGAGAACAAACATAGCAGCATTAATTTCAATACACTGAAATATTCAAATTAGGAAGAAATGACTGCCAACAGGTCAATTATAAAGTGGGTTGTGGCATCACAAACTCAACGGTGGCAGCCATACAGCCCTGTAATCTCATTTTCCCTAAAAAATTTATAACAGCATACCAGTAATAACAAGAAGTTCCATGACGAACTAAAGAGACTACTTTTCTTAAAATTTAAGATTCATGCCAATGATTAATCTATATGGTTCAATCTAGAATAATGACAAAATTAAGTTGGTAATATCGAAATTTCTAATTAGTTCGAAATACTGTATACCTGGCATAATGTAGCCTAAAAGAGAACTACAGTTGGCAGCCCTGGTGACTGAATATATTCTTAGTTCCATCTCGTAAGGTACAGAATACAAAATTTGGTTGGAGTCCAAAGAATAGCATGGACGTTACATGCAGTTAAACATTGGATCTAACAGCCTGCGTAAAATCGTGTTGGCAACAGTGTCATGCATGTATTGGTCAGAAATAATCTGAAATGATATGATCTATTGTTGTGCCAATTTTGAATGAAATCCATTAGTTAGTATAGAAGTTACATGCATTTTAAAATTGGACCTATCAGCAGGCTTAGAATCATGTTGGCAGCACTGACGTATATTAGTTACTCCAAAGTAATCTAGAATGCCAGGTACTATACGTGAGCAAAGTTTAGAGCTATTGGCTTGCATTCTTTCTGATATATTGATATTAGGGTAACAAACATAGAGACAGCATTTATTAACAGTTGGCAGCCCTGGTTGCTCTTAACAATACGCATAGTCATAGCTGTTGTGGTACACATAGCACATACGAAATTTGGTTGAAATCCAAATGATAGTATGGAAGTTACATGTATCTAAAGTTGGACCTCTCAGCAGGCTTAGAATCATGTTGGTAGCACTGACGTATATAAGTTACTCCAAATTAATATAGAATGTCATGTACTATACTTGTGCATAGTTTAAAGCTGTCGGCTTGCATACTTTCTCATATATATTGGTATTTGGGTAAAAGAAATTAAGAACATTTTTTAACAGTTGGCAGCACTGGTGGTTCATAAGAATACGTTCAGTCATATCTGGTTATGTACACATACATCATACGAAATTTGGTTGTAATCCAATTGATAGCGTAGAAGTTATATGCATTTAAATATTGGACCTTTCAGTTGGCTTATAATCATTTTGGCAACACTGCCATGTATGGCCTTCTGGAAATTAAACTGCAATATTATTATCTATATGTGTGCCGATTTTGAAATAGCTCCCATTCATACCTTCCAAGATATCCAACATGGAGCTCAAATTTCAATTGCGATTTTTCAGCAGTTGGTAGCACTGACATCATTTTCAAATATGGCCGTGAGATATTCAGGTATAGATCTTTACTCCTACCAAATTTTATTTCGATTGCTCCAGCCGTTTAGGAGTTGATAGGGGGACACACACAGCCAGACAGACAGACAGACAGAAGGACAGACAGACAGACAGACACACATTTTCCCGGATCGATCTCATAAGACTACTTTTTCCTCCTTTTTGCAAAATGTGAAAAGTAGGCTAAAAATACTGATCTTGTGACTAGCTTTGAAAATGGGGCTCTTCCTATTTTACATAATTTAGAAAGTTCTCCCTGGGATAATGACATGTTATTGATATTTACAATACAGGGAACTAATTTACTGCCACATTGATTTAAAACAACTGGTGGTTGTAATGCCATTGTCTGTTGTATTATTTTTATTCTTTAGTGTTGAAGGTTATTATTATATTAATTTCTTCCCGATTTGTTGGTCTGAGAAATGATTCATGTTCTCTCTTAACAAGATCATTTGTGTTCCATATATCGGGCTAACTCCATTAGCAATAGTCAACAAAGTATTCATTGGAGGAATCACTTTTTTAATATTGTCTTCAACTTGCAACACCATATTTGCAATTAAACTATATGATCTTTGTTTTAAGGAGCCACTTGCTACTGCCCACATAATTCTAGGGCTAAAGTTATTAAGTTAAGCCGACAATTTTTTAAAATGTTTTAGTTTTAGTTCATTGCTACATTGCTCAGATTAAAAAAAAAAAAAAAAAAAAAAAAAAACAACCTACCATGAATCAAAGATTGTATTAGTTCAAGAAATTTGGCTGTCGCTTAAGGTTTCAAAGGCTCTGCTTTTTATAATTTGGCAATCCTAATCTTGCTTGTCCTAACTCCTACACATCTTGCTAAACTCTTTTGAATTTTTCATTTAATTTGTACAATAGACTCGCAATTATCCAAGGTTCCAGGTTAACTGAGGGAGTTGTAGGAAAATAAACATGGAGAAAATTGTTTGGCTTGAAGAAATGCAATGAAACTTTGCCAGGATCTGAACTTGTCCAGGTACCGGTAGCTAATGAGCTATCAGTGGAAACGCCACTTGAAAATGAAGACATCTTTGAGGGTTGTAATCAAGATCAACAAATGGAGCTCACTGATGACACTATAGTTAATATGGTCAACAAACCTGAAGAAAAAAAATGAGCAGCACAACACCGACATAAGCATCCCATCGAAGCTGCTATAGCCTGCATTGAACAGCAAGAAGAGTCTACATCGCTTGATCTACTGTCCCTACAGCATTGGCGTTACATGGCAGTATTCAAGAGAGGCAAGAGGTTAGCCCAAAAAAACTATGAATGACTTTTTCAAAAAGTAATCTTCTCATTTAATATTATTAATCTATTAATCTTTTAATTAAACTGTATTAATTATTCAATGTATTTTAAGGATATTTGTTGTAGTAAACAATTACAGTAGGCTACCATGCAGTTTTAAGAGTTTTCTTGTCATTTGCGACTTATTAGCACACTTACTCCGTATTATCTGAGTTTTCCTGTATCCGAGATAGTCTCGTCCCAATTAAGGTACCTTGGATAGTCGCAAGTCTACTGTACTTAACTATTCCTGGTTTAAAAATGATTAGGCTACTTAACTTTAAAAAGTAAAGTTTTTTGATATGTGCTATTTAGAGCCCTCACGCACATAAGTATAATTTGTATAAGAATTTCTACGGCACACAGCTCATGGTTTATCTTTGTAACTTTATTCCTGCCCCCTGAATTAGCCCCCATCCCTTACTACTTGGTTTGGGCCATCTTTCTCGATCTTTAAGTGAATCTTGCTGGCCCTCATCCATGTTGAGTCATTTTTAGGTGAAAGATGATCATTCATGAAAATCTTCTGAACTGCACCACACCAGTCTATGTTAGGTGTTTTCAATATTCCTTTACAAATTCTAGCAGCAATAATTTCTTTTATTTTCCATCTACAGTAGAACGTCGTTTACCCGGACGTCAATTATCTGGACG
Organism: Meconema thalassinum; assembly: GCA_946902985.2. Lineage (NCBI taxonomy): Eukaryota > Metazoa > Arthropoda > Insecta > Orthoptera > Tettigoniidae > Meconema > Meconema thalassinum. The sequence goes on along the minus strand of OX336392.1, from coordinate 301,741,037 downwards.
AGCAAAAAAAAAAAAGACGGAATAGCGCACGCTGCCTACAGTACTGTATTACGTTGTGAAAATGGCTTCTACGAGTGACAAAATAGAAAAACGAAATCGCAATGTTTTATCCATTGAGAAGAAGGTGGAGATCATTAATAAACTGGATAAAGGTGAGAGTGTGCAGTGTCTAATGAAAACTTAATGTTAGAAAATCCACAATTTATGATTTGAAGAATTGAAAGTTGAAATTCTGAATTATGCATCGAAGTTAGATAGTGAAGACGGGTCTAAAAAGAGTAGAACCATGAGATAAGCTAGGGATAAAAATTGGAAGAAGCGATGTACTTACGGTTTATTCAGACAAGAAGTAGGGGAGATCCCATTTCTGGACCTTTGTTATGTGAGAAAGTGTTGCAGTTAAATGAGAAGCTTATTGGTTATTACCATAATGTACTGTGCATGTCTTTTCCTATGAAATAAATGCATGTTTGATTATCCGGAAAAATAGTTATCCGGAGCACCTTCGGTCCCAATTAGTCTGAATAAACGACGCTCTACTGTATTAGTAAATTTTGCAATAATTAGTCTTGGATCAGGTTTTATGTTGGTATTCAGTGTACCGTACTACATCACAGTCGCACAGTGGATCCCTAAGGTGTTGCTTATGGAGATGACTGCTTCATTCTAGTCACCTTCATGAGTATCAAAAACTCCTGATATAATTAAATTATTTCCCCATTAATATTGTTTCATACCTTCCATTCTTTTGCTGATTTCTTTGCTTTTTCTTCAATTTATTGTTTTGTCCAATAGAATCTGTGCAGATTTACAAAAATATTAATTTCACTTCCTCATGGCTTCAATACTATTATCTAACTTTTTGTCATTATGTTCCAAGAACACAATAGTCTGTATGGCAAGGCAAGATGTCTACCAAAACTTATAAAATACCCAATACGAAATAAACAATAAACCTATCACAGTAAAAGACTAAACAACCTTAAGTTAAATACAGAATAAGTCACCAATACCTTATACCAACAAATAACTAATTTAAAATTACTGAAACCATTAATTGTGATGAAATTTAACATCCGTAGTGTAAGTACAGGGTCGTTATCTATGTGCGCTCCGATAAACACGGCAAGCTAAGCCAGCTGAGACTGCCGCAATTCGCGGGCGCGTGTACACGGTTCTGCCGGGGGCTGGCGCGCTCCGCTGACTCATATCGTTAGTTCACACGCGTTTTGTCATTCATATGGCCGTGTGTCTGCAAAAGCTCAGACGTTAGTGTTGCACGTTTAGTGAGTATTGTGATTACTGTGATTGTTGGTCATGCCTAGACACCAATTCACATTGCGCGAACGTGTGTATATCCATAATTCGTACATGAAAAGCAGAAAATCTTGTTCTGAAACTAGACGAAAATTTCGAATCAAGTTTCCAGGACGACCTGTGTCTCATGCCAGTACAATTAGGAAACTCGCTAAACCATTCAAGAAAACAACTCCGTAAATAAAATAAAAGTTAACAGACAACGTTGTGTTCTTACAGAACAAAAATTAGATGAGATTGTTGTCCTTTCTTTCTTCAGAAGATTTCAGGTGTGTGTTACAAGAGAGGGAGGACATTTTCAGCATCGGCTATGAGCACTGTTAAGTACACATTATTGAACATGTTTGGTAAAAGTGTAAAAGTGCACGCCAACCACCGGCTGAACCATGTACACGTGCCCGCGATCTGCACCAGTCACAGCCGGCTTAGCTTGCCTTGTTTATCGGGAAGCACATAGATAATGAACCTGTAGTTCACGATAATTCACAGCCACCTACATTTTATTGAATTGAAGGTGTGAATGTCCACATTGGAAGATGGTAGTGTGTCTGTGGAGATTACCACTGTCTATTTAATTTGATATTTTTCTTTTATTTCTCCTTCTATCCATACTTGCTTGTCAATGTGTTTGTCCTTCTTCTGCACTAGGGACATAAGATAGGCAGCCTGATTACATTTTTTGACTATGACAACGGATCACTAAACAGACCTCTTGAGCTCATGTTAACGTGGAGTAGCGAAGCTGGTTGTTGTTTTAGGGGTCCTAACATCTAGGAACAGCAATAGGATAATTAAAAGACAGGGAAAAGAAATGCCCTCGACTGTCGAAGAATGATGATCCAGGGACTGGAAAGTAAATATTTATTATAGATTTATTGAACACACTGTGTACATATTAGTGGGCTCAGAAGATGTAACAATGCTCCTGTATGCCGATGATATGATACTCCTAGCAAAACATAGAAACGCTCTACAGCAAGGACTCGAAAGGATACACGAATGGTCGATGAGGAACGAGATAAACACAAGCAAAACATAAATCATGAAATTCAGGCGAGGAGGAAATATAACAAAAGAAGATATCTTCACATGTGCAGTGACAAACTAGATATAGTCAACTCAGTCAACTCACCAGACACATAGAGGACAGATGCATGGGAGCAATAAAATCAATATATGAGATAAAGATTCTGGAAAAAATATTGGTAAGAACTAACTTACCATCAACCTTTTCCAAATCAAGATAACTTAGTACCAATAACATCCTACCTTGTCACCCAGGTCACACCTCAAGAGAGCCAATCTAGAGAGACTAGAAGCGGTGAAAGCCACCTACTTGAAAGGAAATAGAGCCCTGAAAGGCAGATAGAAAAGAGAATAGGATATATGGAAAAAATATTGGTAAGAACTAACTTACCATCAACCTTTTCCAAATCAAGATAACTTAGTACCAATAACATCCTACCTTGTCACCCAGGTCACACCTCAAGAGAGCCAATCTAGAGAGACTAGAAGCGGTGAAAGCCACCTACTTGAAAGTAAATAGAGCCCTGAAAGGCAGATAGAAAAGAGAATAGGATATAGGGTCTGCCCCATAGTCACTCGAAAAAGGTGAAAATCTGGACTCAGCTCAGTAATCACTTGGAGTTACTAGCTCCCGGAATCGAAAACCATGAGATCTTAAGGGTTTGGCCCCATAGTCGCTGGAAAAAGGGAAAAATCTGGACCCAGCTCAGGAATCCCTCGGAGTCTCCAGCTAACGAACTCTCCAGCCGTGAGCCCTTAAGGGTGTAGCACTATCCATGGTGGACATTAAGTGGTAGAGCTACATAAACCCTGCCTCTGTTATGGCTATGAGCAGAAGGCAGGAGATACCATGAAAAGATATAGACGAGGTTGACCCCTTGAAGAATGAGAGTATTAACTTAAGGGCCAATTAAGGCAGGGAAGTGAAAGACACCCTGGGCCTCGGATACCCTAATACCAAGGAAGGTTAGCAGAAAAGAAGACAGAAAGGAACCCAGCACAGGTGGAAGCAATGCTGAACTCAGTTGGGGTCCCATGGTTGCCAACCCATGTCGCACTAGTTGTGAGCCCCTGGGGGGATCCCAATCTGCATCACAAGGTTGGGACACCCCATACTTTCTTGGTAGGATCACCTCATGGTGTAGCGGCTAGCACTCTTGGCTGTCGCCCCAGAGGTCTGGGTTCGATTCCTGACTCTGATAAGAAATTTAATTCTAGTTCGAGGGCTGGAACGGGTTACACTCAGGCTCATGAGGCTAAACTGATATGAAGTGAGTTCGATTCCCACCTCATACCCTGGAAGTGGTTTTCTGTGGTTTCCCAATTCCACTCCAGACAAATGCCGGAATGGTTCCTAATTCCAAGTCCACAGGCACCTCCTTCCCAATCCATCCGAATAAAAAATACACACACTACTAACACAGGTTATCACACAAATCCAACACACTTCCAAATACTGTAGGCTACATGGGGCTGAATGACCACTATGTCCAAGCCCCTAAAATGAAACAATAATTACTTTCTTGGTAGAGTCAGGAATTGAGGCAAGTGATAGCTAAACACTATCCACAATTATGGTGTTTGAAGCCATTTTTCAGTGTTGCCTTAGTAAACGTAGGCTAGTTGGTCAGACACGATATACCTGATGTTTCGAAGTGGTAAATAAAACAGACTAACTTACGTCGTTTACTTTGTCTCTCAACCTCAGCTTTCAGTTTCTGATATTTATCCGTTCTGTACACCATAAGCCACGTCAGGCCTGAAAGAAAATAATATTTACATCATTATTTGCCGAATTATTTTATCTGCCAAAGCATTTTCACCATAGGTTATCAGTAATTACCGTAGACAGTGAAAATAAATCTAATATTGATAATGGTATTGCTATGTATTAAATTGAATTGATTATTTCACCAAGCAGTAACCTTTAAGTTAAAATAACCAACAGGAAACCAAACCTAACCTCAATGCCACGTGTAGCTGTAATCCTTATTTAGGTTAAAAACCTTATGCTTCAGATATTGTAAAATATACCAGACTTTAAAAAATGTCCAGTCATAAATTAACTAACCTTCTCCGAGCAATGCGGTGCATATTGATATAAATAATATGAGTATAGTGTCTGCCCACATCTCACAAACGTAGTTCTTGATTCTATCCTAGGCTAGTTACAATTCTGACATATGCAACGAGATGATTAGACACAATGATGTAATTTTACAAGTTTTGTTGATTTATTTATCAAAATAAGCAGTGCCAAGTAATTATTTCATTATTATTGTTAATCACTTGCAATCAAGAGTTTTTAAGGCACCAAAGCACGTCACTAATAAAGATTGCTCATTCTGAAGGTGATATACCTGCTAGTTGAATTCTGTAGGTGCTCTTTGAAATCGCGGGCATTTCAAAATCATAAAATGAGTATTATATCGCAGTCGTGTCTCTTCCTCGTCAAGGGGAAACATATATTTGACATTTATTTGAACAAATTGATGAAGTATAGTACCTTAAATGCTACGACATACCATTTTGTTAATTTTGATCTAGCAAAGAGATGAACAGGCGTATAAGTGTGTCATAGTAGTATTTAAATGACATGGTTTCAACACAAACCCAGTAGGCCTATATAGAAATCCATAATGTTAGGGTGTGTAGCTAACAAAATCATAGTGTGAAAACTTCGAATATACCGGGAGAAAATTTACCTGAATGCTTCAATTGTTTGTGTCACTGTTATGGCCGGTGGGCCGGTTATGGCAACACGCTTTTGGAAAAGATTCCAATGTTGCTTTTCGAGGTTAGGCTCAATTTGTGCAAGATTTGATGGTGCATGTTCAAATAATTCCATAAAATGTCGACGTGGCTCACATGGTTATAGTATTTCAGTATGCTCTGAATCTTCAGTCAATGATCAGTTTTATGGATATTCTGGAAATTCCTGTAGTCTTTTAGGATCACAGATATTACTTGGATATTTGTTTGGTTTGATTGGTGGTGGAAATGTAATAAAAGAGGAAAGTAAATGGGAGGGAGAAAGTGAGGTGCTTCAAAGAATATCACAGGCGCAGTCTGCACTCGAGGTGAGTTGAATGTTAGTTGATGTAAATAAATATCTTATAATAACGAGGTATTGATAGGTTGGTAGATAGGTTTCCAAATTGAGACATAGTCTTTGGTGGCTAATTACAATAAAACTACATTTTTAAATATTTAGCCTACACAATGATAACAAAAAAACAGCTGAATTTTCTACAGAGACAAATAAATAACTCATTTTAAAATTAAAGTTTGATGCTTTTCAGTCAGTCAACAAGATTGTACCCAAATGAGTTGGGTTATTCTCTAATCCTGAAAAAAATCCAAGCGTAGGCCTATCTATTAATCTCATGTAAATTTTGTTCAGGATTAGGGAATAAATAACTCATCTCATTCGGGTACAATCGTGTTGACCGACTGTAAAGCATCAAACTTTCGTTTACTAAGGCAACACTGAAAATGGCTTCAAACACCATAATAATAATTTAAAAATGATAAAATACTAGTCCAACTCCTTCCCCCCAACACAAATAAACTCACTACCACCCACTAATCTAATTACAACTTCGTGTGTAGTTGATACTGCGTGTCTAAATTTTTAAACCTTCGAATGTTTGGAGGCTGAAAATATCATTTGGCAAATGGAGCCATTCTATTTCCCCTCTCTCCTCAAAAGAATACTGTATGTACCCCAGTTATTATTCCATTAAGTTAACGATCGGGGCAGATGACCTTGTAGTTTCGCCCCTTGAAACAGCAATAACTAGAAAGTCTATCAGTCAAACGTTCCCACCCCAAATTCTAATCACTTGATTCACACTACTTCTCAACCTGTGGTTTCCCAGTCAGGCGTGTCTCCCGAGGGTAGGCCAGGAAGGCAAAGCCTATCTGGACATTTTGAAACAGAAGAGAACAACCCGCAAACTATACTTTAATATTTCCTCTGTATATGTAGAGTAAATTAATGGAAATACAGCACATTACATTATTGTATTTATAGTGTTTAAACCTGCCCAAAATTAATCTCCGGAGTTTCTGCCAACACAAAGTTCCTTATTTCTCTACTAGAAAGCGCTATAGTGTTCAAGGAGCTTAGATATCTAACCGCCTTGACTTTCATAGTGCTTCAAGGAACAACGGAATTCGACATGTAAGCTACCCTTTGGGTGGCAAATAACAAAGCTTGCACCCGAGGCCATACGATATTATTATTATTATTATTATTATTAACCTGCCCAGTCTCAATACTTAGTTTATGTTCCCACTTTTTGAACCTGAGTGCCACCCCACTCAATACATTTTGACGAGATCTCTTCGCAGGGCAGGCAAGCTCAGAGCTAGCCTAGGCACGCCGCTTCAGTGAGCATTATACGATCAACAGGGTCCTTGTGCGTACTCAACGCATGCGTATAACACTTTGTCAAGCATGTTTAGATCTTGTCTGCCCTTCTGATGGATTATGATAATTAGCCTACTGACTACTAACGAACCTTGAGTATTCAAGTTCCTCTCTTTGTGCTATCAATTGGCTTCAACAGTCAAATTACTTCTAAATTGTTGTTATGATTCTATTTTGTGACTTGTGTTTCTAAGTATTAATTTATTATTTGTATTCTGTGGGTCCACATATTAAGAATGATTGGGTTATAGCAATAAGCCTACCCTGAGAATTTAAGCACGATCCACTACTGCCTCCGGTATATGCCTAGTGGCTTTCTTTGCACCCCTATCAACGTACGTATTATTATTATTTTGTTTGGCACAAAGGATACATATGTTACAAATAAGGTGAAAAACTTAATTGCTAGTATAAACAAAATGTACGAAAGTTCTGACAGGGAAGAATATACAAGCATTACAAATGGATGTCCAACGAGTTTAACCAATTTTCATCTGTAGCCTCATGTATTTCTTGTAGCGTCCCACTGAATCTCCTTATTGGGCATTCCATGGCAATGTGATAAACCGTCTGTGGCACTTCACTGCAATCGCAGGCTGGACTGTCGATCATCTTCCACTTATGCCTCCATTACTGGCATCTACCATGTCGGGTTCTTAGTCGATTTAGTGACGTCCAAGTTTTTCGGGATTAGTTGAAACCAGGGGGGCGTTGAGTTGGATCCAGAATTAGATGATATTTGTCTGGATTCGAGGAAACCCAATTGTTGCGCCATGTTTGACAGACTTTAAATTGTTTTTGAATCAATTCCTCACCTAGTAACCAGGGAAATTTCCTTGATGTCAATCTGAGATGTGGTTGAAAAATGTCCTGATGAATTGGTAATGAAGGATCTTTACAGTATTTTTCCCATTCTTTCGTCAGTGCCAATTGTCTACGGAGGTGAGGAGGCGGAATGTTTGAGAGGACTGGTAACCAATCCAGAGGTGTAGATCGGATGGTTCCTGATATAGTCTTTATAGTATCATTCAGCTCAGTATCAATTTTCTGTATATGAGCGCTATTTAACCACACAGGACAGCAATATTCGACCACTGGGTATACTAGGGCAAGAGCTGTTGTTCTAAGAGTTGATGCAATTGCTCCCCATCCTGACCCAGACAATTTGTGAAGAATATTGTTTCAGGCTTTGACTTTAGCAGACGTTCTGCTTAAATGTTCTTTGTAAGTTAGAGTTCGCTTAAGGACAACACCAAGGTATTTTGGGTGAGGATTGTACTTCAATAGTTGACCATTAAAGTGAACTTGGGGAGAATAACTTGCTATCTTGTGGCACAGGTGGAAACAGCTAACTTCAGTTTTGGAGATGTTTGGATTTAGATGATTAGTGTTGAAGAACTTGCTCACCTCCAGGAGATCTTCCGAGAGGATAGCTTCCGCTGTTTTAAAATCATGGGATTGAGCAGCAATGGCTAGATCATCGGCGTAAATGAACTTTCGAGAAGTGGTAGATGGTAAATCAGCTGTGTATGTATTAAACAGTAGGGGTGCAAGCACTGAACCCTGTGGTAGTCCATCATTAAGCCTAAAGGATCGGCTTATATTACCATTTAAATGCACTTAAAACATTCTGTTACACAGCATATTATTCAAGAGGATTACAAGGGGCTTACTTGGGATTATCTTCAAAAATTTAAGAATCATTCCCTGGCCACCCTACCGCATGTAAACTCCGGCTGGGGGTAGCCTCTTCGGAGGCTCGGACCTGCCTTCGGGCAGAATACCAATTTATATATATATATACCTTTGCGCCAGACAGTATCATACTCTGATGTCAAGTCTACAAACACAACGATTGTCTTCTTCCTGTCTTGGAAGCCTTTCTCAATGTGGATAGTTAGAGCCAACACCTGATCAGAACAGCTTCGATTTGGTCTAAAGCCAGCTTGTTCAGCTGGTATATGCTCTAAAAGTCTGCTTGTGATTCTGTTGTAGACGAGTCTCTCTAGTAGCTTATAACATACACTTAGGAGTGCAATCGGTCTGTAAACTTCTGCATTTTGTCCACTTTTCCCAGGTTTGATTATAGCCACTATCTTAGTTCTTTTAAGTAATGGTGGGAGTTTGCCTTCTCGTTGAATATTGCTATAAAATTTAGTTAACCATTGAATTGTGCGAGGGCCACAGTGCAGTAGAAATTCAGGATATATTCCATCTGAACCTGCTGCTTTACCTGGTTTCATTTCTCGGAGTGCAGAGAAGACTTCAACATTAGTAAATATTGCAGAGAGTTGATGTGATGTACTGGCTTGGGATAACTTGGTTTCTAATTCGCGTAGAATTTTTTTTTGAATTCTGGTTTCGAGCAGTTGCTAGGATTTCTAGTCAGACCTACTAACCTTCTTGCCACATCATCTGCTTTTACTATGGAGTTCTTACTACTGATTGTTGGAGTGCTGCTACCTATCTCCCTGAGGAGAGACCAGGCTTTCTGCTCAAGTGTTGAAAGTTCAGGTTTTCCATTAGTTCAGACCATTTTTCTTTTCTTGCTGTATCCAAGGAATGTAACAATTCATTTGCAACATCTGGATCACTACTCAGTTTATAGTCCTGGTACAATTCGGTACATCTGGGGCTCCGTCCAGGTATGTATTCTCGTCTGTATCCTCTTGGAATGTGCTTTTTAGCTATGGAGCACATTAGGCCTACATAGTGCTCAAAGTTTTCTTTCTTGGGTGGGATCCACAGTATGTTATGATCTACTTCGCTTGTGAGTTAAGACCAATTTGCTTTCCCAAAGTTCCAGCGAGGCAAAGGGATTGATCTAACAACTGGAATTTCTAGGCCAACTTTGACAAGAACTGGTCTGTGCTGACTTCGAGGAAAATCAGGTAGGACTTTCCGACTGCAGTGTAAGGGTCTTCCAAGGGAATCCTTTGAAACAAAACATAGGTCAGGGTTATAATCCTTACTCCATCTGGCAGAGTGGAAGGTGCCCTTTTCCTTGGCATCATATACTAGGAAAACATTCTCAGCATCCACCCAGTCTAGCAAGTCTTGACCTTCGCTATTTGTATCACCGTAGCCCCAGTTGGAGTTCCGGCTATTAAAATCTCCGAGAATAACTGCTGGATGTTGGATGTTTTGAATGGTTATATTCAAAGTCCAGGGTTTGCAAGGAGGTTTATAAATATTTAGAATTTCAATATTGGCTATCTTCATTCTAGAGGCAAACATATTGTCATCAGTGTTTGAGCTTATTATTTCAACTTCCTCAATATCGTTCTTCACAAAGACAGCAGTGCCATAACTCTTATGGAACGTAGCAGAGATTAAGGTATACCCAGGAATCGTGCATCTGATGTGAAGCTGACTTAGATCTTCAACATGAGTTTCTTGCAATAGGACGACATCCACCTGATATTCCTTTAGTGTTTTAGTCAGATATTCACTCTTGGACCTGCTTGCTCCTTCAATGTTAAGTTGAAAAATTCGTACGGAATGATGAAAATCTCTCCCTTCCAAGCTCTGACAAGAGCTTCTAGGCTGAGTCATAGTATTCATTGTATCCTCAAATTGCTGGGATATCCAAAATTAAAACTTAAGGTCCAGCAGCCAATGTAGCTGTTGCTTTCTTAGCACCACCCAGGAGGCATGTGATATGGATTCCACACACCTTAAGCATATTCCAGCTGAAGTTTTATAGAGACAGATAAGCCCCTCATTTTGATCTCTTTCGAGAACATTTGATTAGATAAGCCCTCTCCGTAATTTCCGTACCTGTACCTTTATACACTTGCATAATCTTGTGCAGAGACTTGTATTCCTCGTAGCTGTTTTCTCCAATGTAACATTACCCCCCTCCCCCATAGTAATCCCTGAATACCCACAATATCCACCAAACTGAACACAAATTCCTCCTACTGACTAGCCTAGTTAAAAGCAAATTGATTCTTTTATTTTAAAACTCAACTGCTTTACATTTATTCGCATGTATCTGCAAGCCATTTCTAACCGTCCAGTTTTGTATCATAACCAAATTCCTTTGCTATATGTCACCGACATTAATATCCCAAATGTTTCCAAAAATATCAAGGTCATCAACAAATAATCTTATTTGAGTGAATAAGTTTATTGCAATTTCATCAGCATAATCAGAAACAACAAACGTTCCAATTTACTACCCTGAGGTATGTCCATTTCCACCTTAACTTGTCCAAATAATGACCCTCCAAATGCAAACCTTTTGACTGCTACCCTCCAAGAAAGTTCTCACCCATTGCACGGCTCTCCTGTCCAGACCTAATCCCTCCATCTTCTTTAATATGATTCTACGATTTACCCTATCAATGGCCTTGGATAGATCAATAGTTATGCAGTCGACCTGTCCCTCTCAAAATATCATTATTATTTTTATTACTAACAAATCTCCTCTACCAACGCCTGAATGAGGAGGCCGATTCCAAACTTTCAGATGCACAATTTGGCTTCAGGTGTGGAAGAAGCTCAACTCCGGCATTCCATTGCCTTCAAAATGATATTGTGTCATCTCTGTCAGTTTCAAAGGGTAAGCTACATGCCATGACTTTTTAAGGCCTTTGACTTGATAAGCAGGAAGTTGATTATGGAGAAACTCGAAAGACTCAAGAATGTACTTGCTTAAAGATGAAGTAGTAAACGACGGAATCCAGATATCGACTCCAATAGAGCAAACTATCGGCGTACTGCAAGGTGATCCTCTAAGTCCACTGTAATTCATTATTGATACAGCTGATATCACATACGTTGTCTCAGGGAGAGTAGCCCTTTGTATGTACGCTGATGACATCGTGTTGGCTCCAAGTTCACAAGACGAACTGCAATCTGCTTTTAACTTGTTGTACGTTGTATCAACGGAGACAAGACTAAATCAATGACTTTTAGGAAAGTGGGGAAGCCAGCAATTTTTCACACAGCAGGTATGCCATTAGAGAGTATGTCGCATTGTAAGTACTTGGGCATCACATTACAAACATCTGATAAAGTCTTCACCCTTCATATTAATGATTTACTCAGTGCCGCCACCAAGGCTATGAATGAAATCAAACATCTGACTGATCTATCCCTCAGAACAGCTGATAAACTCTTTAAACTCAAAGTTACTCCTATTGTAACGTATGGTTTGGCGAACATTTGGCTACATCTAGAAAATACAATTTGGAACAGCTGAAAAAACTTAGATGCCTTAGATGTCTCCAAGTACACTCCTTCAAGGCTGGTGTATGAGTTAACTCGTGAGTTATTTTGCTCAGAAGAACTTTGCCTACATCTGTTATTGCCCTCTATTCCGGGTTATACGCAACTTATAGAAACTTGACATTCGAAAAAGAGAGACATACGTATGAGGTCTCCATTGGTTTGTACTCTTACAGTAGGAGCATTCGAGTGTGGCGACGAGTGAGTGAGAGATTTCAAGATCCCTTCATCTAGGAACGCCACCAACAGCAAGGAAGTTCAGGCATGTTTTAGGGTGGGATCATGTTTGGTCGACGAGCATCTCTAATTCCTATACACGGTAACATGACTGGCCTGGTGTACAGAGACAACATCCTCAAACCTGTTGTTACAGGTTGCACTGCCATTGAGTGAGGGCTTTACACTAGTGGACGATAATGCTCGCCCCATCAAGCTAGCGTGGTCAATCAGTTCCTTTAGATGCATGGCATACGGAGAATGGAGTGGCCTGTATATTCTGTGGACATGAACTACTGTATTGAACATGCAGGAAAGATCTTAAGAGGACAATTTCGCACCGTCCCAATCTCCCAATAAACATTCAGCAACTGATTTAAGCTGCTATCAAAGAGTGGAATAATCTGCCCAAACCAGGTTGGATCTGTTGGTTCTCAGAATGCCTCATCGTCTGCAAACATGCCTTTGAGATCATGGTGGCCATACATGGTATTGTACCAAGTCTCACATTATCACTTTTGTTATTCCTTTCTTGTTTCTGTCTCTTTTTGCTCAGGAGATTGTGTGTTGTTTTTCTTTGTATGTAGGCAAAGCTGTAACTTATCACCCATACTTTTCAATCTTTACTTTGAACAAGCAATGAAGAAAATTGGAGAAAAATTTAAAGTGGGAGTGAAGATTCAAGGAGAAATAATTTCAACTCTGAGATTTGCCGATGACATAGTCATCTTGACCGACACGCCTGAGGATTTGAATGAGTTTTTGAATGGTATGGACTCCGTCTTGAGAAAAGAATTCATGATGAAAATTAATAAATGTAAAACAAAAATACTGGAATGCAGCCGAAATAAATCAGAAACCTCTATGGACATCAAATTGGCAGGTGAAAAGCTGAAGGAAGTAGGAGACTCCTGTTACTTAGGAAGCAAAATAACCAGTGATGGACGAAGCAAAGAGGATATAAAAAGTAGGTTAGCTCAGGCAAGGAAAGCATTTCTACAAAAAAGAAATCTGTTGACATCGAATATAGATTTAGGTGTTAGGAAGTCATTTTTGAAAGCCTTTGTCTGGAGCATGGTGCTCTATGGAAGTGAAACTTGGACTATTGGTGTAGCAGAAAAGAGGAGAATTGAAGCATTTGAAATGTGGTGTTACAGGAGAATGATGAAGATCAGATGGGTAAATAGGGTTACAAACGAAGAGGTATTAAGACGAGTGGGAGAGGAGAGATGTTTCTGGCGACTGCTAATGAAGAGAAGAGATAGGTTAGTAGGACATGTATTAAGACACCCAGGAATAGCATGCTTAGTTATGGAAGGAAGGGTCAAGGACAAGAACTGTAGGGGTAGACCAAGGTTGGAATATGTTAAACAGATTGCCTCGGATGTAGGGTGTGGTAGCTATGTAGAGATGAAACGATTTGCTCAGGACAGGGAGGCATGGAAAGCTGCATCAAACCAGTCAAAAGACTGAAGACTCAAACAACAACAACCCTATATTGTGTATAATATGATTACATGCACATAGAAAAATAAACAAGTCACTAAATTGCAATATGCAAAATTCAATTCTATGTTAATTGAATCGCATTGAGGCATTCATGGGCTTAATTGAAGAGTAGTGTATTATTACTTTAGAATTAGTGATCTCTTATTAGTGTTATAGCATATATTACCACCTGGATCAGAACAGTAGATTATCTCCCAGAGTCAATAACGCATGAAGCGGAGTGTACATGCCTTCCCTCTTTCCCCACACTAGTCCTGACGTGCTGATAGACACGTGTAAACAGTTGACAGCGCACTCTCTTCAGAACAGCAAAGACTCATCAGAAGGGTAATACTTATCCAATTTGCCGGTCAATGCAGAGCATATCTGTTCACATTGTGTTGGAAGCAATTTTTCAGTGTTGCCTTAGTAATCGAAATTTAATGTTTTTCAGTCGGTCAACACGATTGTACACAATTAAAATGGGTCGTTCCCTAATCCTGAAAAAAAATTACATGAGATTAATAAACACACTTGGATGACCAGGTTTGATTGTCAAGCACTCATCATCAGATTCATTACACTTAGGCTATTAAATCTATTTCTATAAGCATGGGTGATCGTATTTACAATATATACACTTATTTAGTCGCAGTTTGATTCAACAAAATATGCACGGAATTGACTACTAATTTCATGTAATTTTTTTTTTCATGATTAGGGAACCACCCATTACAATTGGGTACAACCGTGTTCACTGACTGAAAAACATTAAACTTTGATTCTAAAAGATGGTATATTGGCTTTCACGACCAGTGAATTAAAACTCAGCAATTTTTCTAGGTTTATGCCGAGTTTTGTGTGGGGTTTCGCTTAGGAACACCAAGCTGGGTCATCAGCAGACTCTTGGTGTCTGTGCCGTCCCCCGCAGGAGTAGCGAACAGCGCGCTACCTCCATTTTTATGAAGCACACCTGCGGCTCTTTACTGCGAGAGCTAAGAGCTCAAGCAGCCTTAACCACCCTATGAAGGCCAGTTTACTACTCCTGTGGAGGTCCGGGAACAGACACCAAGAGTCTGCTGATGAGCCAGCTTGGTGTTCCTAGGCGAAACCCCACACAAGACACGGCATAAACCCAGAAAAATTGCTGAGTTTAAACTTTTATTCTGTTCACTTAATAGACCTACTTACCTCATTAATGATATAATAGCTATATTGCTATGCCCAGCTGTCCCACGGCGTAGTCGTGCTCGTTTAATCGTGCACCACGGCCGCTCGGGCAGCTGCAGTTAGTCCAGCGCTGACAGAGGCTATCCTGACTGTGTTTTCCTCACTCCAGGCAAATGCCGGGATAGTACCTTATTTCAAGTCCCTGGGTACATAGTCTATCCTGTCCCTAATACAGCTACACACACTACTACAGTCATCACATAAATACAGGTTACCAGAAAAATTCAACACACACCCAACTACACTGGACTGATGATCGATATGTCCCAAGCCCCTAACTTGAATTATTAACAACAACAACAACAGTTATGCCCAGCGACCTACGAAATGCTCTGTTGTCCTGTTTAAGGGGAGACGTAGGCAGAAAACAGAAAGAAATCACAAATGCTCGTAACATTTACAATTTTGTTCATATGTGAATGAAGCTTGGAACACTTGCTTGATATGACTTGGAAATTTATGGTGAGGTCTTTAAGAATTCTTCAATTATTATTTGTAGAAATATGAGGCATTTAATTCATGCTGCTCTTTTATTTTCGGTAAACGTTTTGTCGTTATCAAAAAATTGTAATTTGCATATATAAAACTAAAACCTTCTTCATTGAGGAACTTAAAATAAAATTGCAACTACCAACAACACCAGCCTCAGAAAAACACCTAATTGACAGGAAGGAGAAACGGGAAAATATCTGGGAAGAATTCTACAGCACTGACGCAATGGTAAATAGGGAATGGACTCAAACCAACTACACTCTCAGGCACACGGTGACTCATTTCGCTGTACATGGGTTCCATCATTTGATATGCCAAGTTAAGTCTTTTCATTCACCGGACGAACACTGCTTTTGTGAACTCTGTGATAAGCAATGCGGAAGATATCATCTACGGGACTGTTCGAAAAGATGAAGATCTATCACAAGTTATAGTGAAGGAAATTAAAATGTATTTACATACTGTATATATTGGCCATTGGCTGTAATAAATCTATTAATTAATAAAACTAATATACAATTACCGACAGCGGTAGCTACGCTCGCTAACGCACAGCGCCAGACCATGGGTCAAGCTCTCTGCGGACTTGGTAGACATGTTTTCAAGCCCCACCCATCAGCAGTTCTTGAAATGGTTTTCCGTGGTCTTCCCATTTTCAACTCCGAACAAATGCTGGGACAGTACCTTCTGACAGGCCATGACTGATTCCTTCCACATCCTTGTCCAGTTTTGTTCACCATCATTCTTTCATCTCTCAATAACTCAGGCATCAGGAAGGGCATCCACTCCAGGGTTGCCAGATTTCAAGAATTGAAAAACGGAACATACGTCCCAAAACATGTTTTTATGAATTAAGGTTGTAATAAATAATACACATGTGTATTTAATAAGCATTACATAATCAAATACACCAAATTGAAACTAGATATTACTGACATATCATATAGGCCTATGACCAGCACCTTCAAATACTTTTCATTTGAACTACCCTTTACAAGGATTTTTTATTTGTAAGTACCTTCTGATAAAATTCACTACAATTGTTGTCATAATTGTAATATGTGAACAATTCTTGTTTTAACAAAGTAATGGAGCTTCTGTTTCTATCATCTCTCCATTTGATATTCATGACAGAAAAAACTCTCTCCTTAAAAGCATTGGAGGGGAAAATGCTGAGTATTAACTTCGCAAGGACTAAGATATTCCTTAATTTTGTTGCCCCGAATAAATCTATAACATGTACCCATCTATCTGACACAGACATTTAAATCATTTTCTCTTTCAAACTTGCCCCTGTACCACTGGAAATCAAGCTAGATATTACTATCAATTCTGAAGTGGGACATTAGAAAATTGGTGCGAAATTTAATATATTATCAAATAACTAAAACAACGGAATATTTGGTGTTCCGTTAAAGATTAAAATGGAACGCGGAACACAACAAGAAAAAATGGAATTGTTCCGGGTAAAACCGAACGTCTGGCAACCCTAATCCGGCCATAAAAACCATACGCCACAAAGACTTTCATCGCATCCCATCCCCGACTCTGTTGGCAAATGGGAATAACAAGGGTTAGAAATACAAAACTTATCTACAATTGTGTTGAGAGCTGTAAGAGCAGTAACTTATTGATTGTATATTGGCTTTCACGGCCAGTGAATTAAAACACAGCAATCTTTCTAGGTTTGTGGCGTGTCTTGTGTGGGGTTTCGCCTAGGACACCATGCTGGCTCATCAGCGGGCTCTTGGTGTCCCCACCCGGACCCCCACAGGAGTAGCAAACTGCGTGCTACCTACCTTTTTATGAAGCGCACCTGTGCCTCTTTACTGCGAGAACTAAAAGCTCAAGCAGCCATCACCTCCCTATGAAGGCTTCCAAAAAGATGGTATATTGACTTTCACGGCCAGTGAATTAAAACTCAGCAATTTTTCTAGTTTTGTCCCGTGTCTTGTAAAGAGTAAAGAGGGGCAAGTGCACTTCATAAAAAGGGAGGTATTACCCTTTCACGAATTGATTGCCGGCGGTCGAGATGGGAACTATTCTCTGTTTACTTGTGTCACACGTCACTCTGCTTCGTTGACAGGTACAGTTGTGCGAGTAGGATATGACTCAGCTCAGTAGCTGTCCGTGGTGACATGACTCTTATCTGAACTTCGAAGACAGATAGCCCACGCAATGCTGCTTGTCTTATTGTGCAGACTACACTGTGTCATCACAGTGTCCTCCTCTTTACCCCGCGGAGCCCCTGCTACAATAATCAACAAACCATGGTGCGCTCACGCTCAGCGGGAATCAAATGTGAAATGGGTAATAGCGTGCAGTTGGCTACTCCTGTGGGGATCCAGGCAGGGCACCAAGAGCCCGCTGATGAGCCAGCTTGGTGTCCTAGGCAAAAACCCACACAGACACGGCATAAACTTAGATAAATTACTGAGTTTTATTTTCATTGATTATTTGTGATTTTTAGAATTTGTGGTAAAATGGTTTCCAAAAAAAGTTATTATTTTTATTCTTTTTTTTTTTCTCTGAACCATATTAAAAATCTGTTGGACATAAATATTCATACTGATTCTCCCCAGTATCCATGGCTTCGGTAAATTGCTTACTAAACTTTGACTGACAAAATTGTTGGAGAATGCTTTTCCTTTGACAAAGAGAAGAAAACAAACTGCAGTACATAAGTTGTTAATTATTGAATACCATGTGCAATTTGAATTTCGATGTAAAATGTTGGGATAATGTTATCAAAGATATGTACTTTCATATAAGATAATAATTAGACAAAATATTCTTAATGGTTTTCTGCCTATGTCTCCCCTTTTAAGATATTCACTGAGTTGAGATGATGGCTATGTCACAGGATGGCGAGCCGGAGAGAGCGGCCAAGATCCTGGAGGGTGCTTTGCGATACGCTGAGGAGAAGCACGTTGTGGTAGGGTTGGCATGCATATACGACATGTTAGCCACCATAGCGTACCAGCAAGGGAACGCTAACCGAGCAGAAGGAATACTCATCAAGGGCATCGAAAGAATGGTTGCAGTGGGCATCCCTGAAAGTGACAACCAGATTGTGAACTTCGTCCTCAAACTGTCACGAATTTACAGCAATGAAGGTGAAGATGAACTTGCTGAGGTGTTATTCACGAAGTGCATCAAAGCGCAGGAACCTAAGATGGAAACTGAACTCATGGAAGACGATGAAACGGGGATGTTATGGGTTAGCATTCTGTTCTGGTATGGGAAGTTCCTCATGAAGAAAGAACGTTTCAAAGAGGCAGTTCTGCATTTTAATGAAGCTTACTCTTCTTCTTCCCTGGTACGTGGGGTATTGCCTTCGCAAATTATGGTGATACTCTATAACCTGAGTGAATGCCACTTTATGATGAAGGACATCGATAGTGCACTGCTCTGTCTTTTGAACGCTATCATTCTAGGAAAGAGTACAAGTAATCCTGACATGGCCAGCTACATCGTCAAAGTTGGAGTTCTCTATATGCATAAGAGAATGTTTAAGAAAGCCAGACAATGGTGTGGTATTGGTAAAAGATATGCCAAGATTCACAGAAATAAGGAAGCAGAAGCAGAGGCTGATGAGTGCTTGCGAGCAATGCTGGAGTTGGAAACAGCATGACAATATTTTGTAACAATGTATGTTTAGACACAAAAATTAGCTGTTTGCTATAACCTTTAATGAATTTTTATTACGCCTTTTAAAGTCAAAATATTCATTCTTTTTTTTAAGGAAATGTCATTTATTCATTTGATGTATGATATCGAATTTTGTTATTAATTACTATGTTGCTGAATCCTAGAATTTGATTTGTTTGAGTTGTTAATAAAGCTTTAATATTTTACATTCTATGACACTGCTTGTGTTATAACTTCTATTTATTAAACACACTTGATCCTTTGTAGGCCTGTGTTTTATTTGCACCAAAAAATCCGTGGCTTAACACAGACATGCATTTTATAATGATTGATAAAATCGAGTAGCTTAGCCGTGCACTCCAAGTCACACTCCAAGGTGATGGTGGTGGTAGTTGTTCTTTTAAAAGGACAAACATCTAGGTCATCTGCCCCTAATTATGTTTACGAATATAAAATTGAGAATGAAATGATGATGATGATGATAATTGTTGTTTTAAGGGGCTTAATATCTAGGTCATTGGCCACTAATGAAATGGTGATAGTGAAAAAATAATAATGAAATGAAAACTACCTACTACAACTAACTACTGACTTACATCTAACTCATATACTAGAAAAAAATGGACAAAACAGGGATATGGGAAAATGAAAGATAAATAAAAGAAATAATGAGGACTGATGGACTCAGATATAAGTAGAGTCTTGAAAGTCAGATAGGAAAGGGAAATAGGAGAGGGTCAGCCGCAAAGGCAATGGAAAAACAGACTCAATATAGGAATCCTTTGGGATGCCACTCCCAAACTCACCAGCTGAGAGTCCTTGAGGGTGTAGTAATATACAGAGTGCACCATATGTGGTGGAACTACACACTTCGAACCTCCTTTAGGGTCTTAAGCATAAGGCAAGAGATACCACGAAAAGAAGAAAGGAGGTCTGATCCCTTGAAGAATGAGGGTACGATATCTATAAAGAATAGATAAGGGCCAATTAAAGCACGAAAATGAATGTCACCATTGTCCTCGGGCACCCTTATACTGCCAGGGTTGTAAGAGAACAAGAGTTGACCAAGGCAGGTAGATACGAAAAATTGACACAAGTTGAAATATTTGAAGCCATTTTTCAGTGTTACCTAAGTACTTACTCTATTAGCAGAAGCTTTCTAGTCGGTCAACATGAGTGCACCCAATTAGATTGGGCGGGGAGTTACTATTATTTTCCTACTGTCCTAAATATTATGGCGTCACTCACCGTATGTCCATAATGTGCTACTGATACAGAAGAAGATTGTTCGTGTAATGTGTAAAGCTGATCCTAGGGAGCACTGTCATCCCCTTTTTATTAGACATAAAATATTAACAATTACAAATCTATATATTTTCATCTTGTTACTGTATGTCAAAAACAACTTAACCCTTAGCTGACCGACGGTACTTACAAGTACCACCTATTTCTTTGTCCCATAGCCCCTGATCTTTAACGACTAGCACCTCCCTAGACGTTTAGTACATTAGAGGAATGCTAATTTCATAAAGAAAAGTGATTTTTTTGCCATTGGCTAACCTGCCGTTGACAAGGCAGGCGATAGAAACTTCCGTTTCCATGGTTACAACATGCTTTGAAAATGTGATATTGTTATTGATGTTTATGTGACTTATAACTGCACGAGACTTTGTGAATGAGTGATTCGCCTAGAAGTGGGCCTTTCTACTTGTGTTTTACATATGTTATAACTGAATTGAGAGGTTAATTTTTGTGAGGATGGACTTTGACTGAACTGGACTCCTGAGTACCGACGGTCTACGTGAAGGCCTACCGTATATATCAACATAACCTTCCTATCAGCTGTGTTGTCCTGCTAACTCTAGACAATTTATTGGATATTTTAGTGATTTCTTTCGGTATGGCAAATGTTTTTACGATGATGATGATGATAATTGTTGTTTTAAGGTGCCTAACATCTAGGTTATCGGCCCCTAATGATTTGGATGATCGTGAAGATGATGATAAAATGTAAACTATAACTAAAACTAACTACTTACTTATATACTAGAAGAAGAAATGGAAAACAAAAGGAGAATAAGGCAAATAAAGGGCAGGAGGAAAAGAAATGCCCTCAACCCTCGAAGAATGCGGATTGAGGGACTTGGAAGGAAGGAGAGCCATGAAAGTCAGATAAGAAAATAAAAGAGGAGAGGGTCACCCCCAGAGGTAATGGATAAAAGGGAAAAACCGGACCCAGCTCTGGAATGCCTCGGGGTCGCCAACTCCCGAACTCATCAGCCGTGAGCCCCTGAGGGCGTAGAAATATCTAGGGTGCACCAGAAGTGGTGGGGCTACATACACCCTGTCTCCATGAGGGCCTTGAGCAGAAGGCAGGAGATAACATGAAAAGAAAAAGAAGGCTGACCCCTCGCATAAGGAGGGTATCAGAAAAGATGAGACAAGGGCCAATTAAGGCGGGAGAGGAAGAGACTCACTAGGCCTCGGATACCCTAATACCGTCGGGGTCCGAAGAGAACAAGAGTTGACCAAGTGAGGTCAACAGGAAATAAGACGGAGAGGAGCAAGTGAGTAGAAGCAATGCCGGACTCAGCTGGGGCCCCGTGGTCGCCAACCCACGACCCACTAGATGTGAGCCCCTGGGATGGCAGATGTTTTGAGTGATTACCAACTTTTAGAACTTCTAGACACAGAAATTGAAGTGGATAATCACAGTGACACTGATATTCAGGAAGATGATGACGAATTTGACCAGAATCTGTTACCACTTGCTAATAAACCGGCACCTGACATTTTCAATTTGGTTTTTAATGCTGAAATCGCTAAAATTAGACAGTAAGAGAAAATGAGCCAGGAATGTGGTAAGGGAAGAATAATATGTTTTGACAATTATTTTACTTCTCTTGACCTGTTAGAGAAGCTGAAGGCTGAAAACACTCTAGCATATGGTACAATAAAACAGGAAAGGTATTCCACAGAATATGACAAATGGCAACAAAAAAAAGTCTCGTGGAGATAGTGATTTTGGGATTTCAAATACTGGCCTAGGATTCTCCAAATGAAAAGACACGGAAGACTTTTCATCCAACTAACATGGCATGGAACAAGCCTGCCCTTCTAGGAGACTAAAGGATGGCACAAAGAAAGATGTGACTTGTCCAGTTATTGCTGTTGACTATAACTCACACATGGGAGGTGTTGATATGGCAGACAGACATAGAACAGTGTATGGACTTGATTGAAGGTGTAAGAATTGGTGGCAGAGGCTCATTTGGGGGCTATTGGAAATACCATTCATCAATTCATATGTGGTTTTCTGTGAAATGATTGGGAAACTTTCACTGAAATAGTTACACAGGGATGTTGTTCTTGGATTATTGGCTTTCACTGAACCAAAGAAGACAACTCCTAAGAGGAATGCAAACTTATAAGTAACAAGAGATGAGGGAAGAACTTCTCTGTCCGTAAAGATGTCAGGCTGGGGATGTCCTGGCCTGTCTCCACAGATGTACGGGGTAGATGTGAATTTTGCAGTCTTCGTCCCTACAGTAAATGTAGTCACTGTAATGTACATTTATGCGGCAATGAACGAAATAACTGCTTCACTGCCTAGCATGATGTAAATGCTTAGCGGCATGAAACAGTGTTAGTCCTAGTAGCTTTCAGGGCAGCAAAGTTCTGTGAGTTTTGGAGTGTCTGTGGTGACAGTATGGAATGTAGTAGGTTATATCCTGCTCTATTTCTGAATGTATTAATGCATTATGTTTTACATGCTTCCTATTATATTTTTGAAGAGGGAAATCAGTTCTTAACAGAGCAATATTTTATGACATGCTTCACCATACATTACAGTTTGTTATAGTAAATAAATTACAAGCATAATTAATTATATTTGAGTTACTATTCATCAGTATTATTTCTCAGGTAAGTCAGATGCAGTTTGGCTATTTTTACTGAAAACGTGTTCTACAAAATGCAAAATGTTATTTGATAATTTTCTGGGAGGAAGTTTCTCATTATGTAATAGAGATAAGTCTAAATGTTGAATAGGCCTACATAGGGACCAACGGTACTCTGAAGTACTGTACCCGATCTCAGGATAGTAGGCTGTCAGATATCCGCCCCCTCAATCGGATTGCCAATAATCAATCGCACCGGCACAGCTACATCAATGAAAATGGCACTGACAAATACTATCAAGATTAGAGCACAATAGTTAACAAGAAAATTATTGTGGAACACACCAAAATATACGGGGGTTCATACTTACCTTTACTTACCTCTTAAATTTATCTCGGGGACTGGGTTGTCAACTGGATCACTTAAAGTATGCCCACACAATAACCTCCACCATGATATTTAAAATGAACCAGAACGGAGACGAGAAACTTTAAACTGCACAATAATTTATTTCACATAAAGAATGATTTAACAAAAAAAAAAAAAAAAATCAACGTGGCAATCAGAAGCCATCGACCACATAACCATGTCCTCCTGTAGGACCTGTATTCTCTACATATAATGTTTCAGCTTTCTCAAGCTCATAGCAACGTAAAAATAATAATGCACATGGAATGGAAACGGGATTTGGGATGAGACACATATATCAATTGTTTTGCGTGTTTATCTACTTCACATTTTATTTATAGCCACAAGGCTATTATGGAACGTCCTTGGCCTCTGTAACACAGTTGTCCGGGCCAGCTGCAATGCACCTGTATTGTCAAAGCGGACTCCCGTTCGTTCAACCCTAGCATAAGCGTGTTACCTCAGAGCTTGGCTCTCCTTTTTCAAACACGTAAATGTTCACATCTCAACTGAAATATTATCACGCAAATGTTTTCAATGCTTCATTCAAACACCAGTGGATTCCTCCAATAATCCCAAATAATGATTAATTGTTTAAACCACTTGTTTAATTAGCGTTGTTTAGAGTATAAAAACAAAACTCTAAATGTTAATAACAAAAGTTCATTAATTATTTATAACAATAATAAATTGTTTATAACAATGTCAAATGACCATTGAAAATTTTATACACGCCTGTATTAATCACTATCATTTCAAATTATTTAACAAAGATATTTACAAAATTATTTTACAATATTATATTGTTTATATTATTTATACAAGAAATACATTAAACCACACGTTTATGCGGTTGATAATTACTTAAATCGTGGTGATATAATCGACCAATGAAGGTTAGTTATATTTAACTGTCAAATTCAGGTTTAATAAGGTTTAATAATAATTATTAATATTTGTGACGGTAACCTCCATTCAAAATCTTCCTCTCAAATTATTTAACACTCTTGTTAAATTTTAACAGTATCTTCATATGAATAACTTTCAAAGAACAAGAACAATACAATCAGCGGGAAAATACTTCGCTCAAGACGCCCAAAATTACACAACAATTGGCCCAAAATTCATCATATATCTTCATGTATATGGCATAAAAATCTTCCAAACTACACACAAAAATCCTCCACTTATAAATTCATCAACTTCATTAATTATTGTGGGAACCTCCTTCATTATTCAAGGGCATTACTCAACAGCGACTTTTACTCGTCCACTGAACTAACGATTATACATCCATTGTTCCTCTTTAAAAATTCTTATATTCATCAATTGTAATAATGACTGTTATTATTTAACCTTCGTGGGTTTCATTCATGAATCGATATGAAGTAAAAATTTGCCAATCACAAATAAATTTAATAGCGAATACGATTAGACACTCCTGCCTGGTCTATCAAAATTGAGATTAACATCTTCAAAGTAACGCAGTATAAAAATACTATCTTCAAACAAAGTTCATCTAAACTGCAAAATAGTCGAATAGAATACAATTAGACTGTGGAATGCAAACATTATTGTTCCAATCTAGAATTGAGAAAAACTCCTATCAAATGTTCATTACTATAGTGTATTCAATAAATCGAAATAAAGTTCATATTTCATAAAATTGTCTATGATGCAATGATAAATGTCTATGTTGCAATCATGTTCATAAGACGACTAGTATTTCAAAGATCGTCGATATCGTAATAGATTTTAACGCTCTAAAATCATTTAATTATTCTTCTTTCTTGAGGATGACAGAAAATTGGTCAAAGTAATTTACTGAATAGAATTACTTTAATAAAATGACACGCTGTCTGAATTCAAATCTGCCATAGCAAATCGTTAACTTTACAGTCAAATCGTGACTACAAAAATATGCAAATTACTGAAAGAATCTAAATCATCAGTCTCAACTGATCCAAAATGATTTAGTATGCCAATGACATAGCAATGTCTCAACAATCGAAGAAAAAGGCATAAATCATCGAAGTGTACTGAGTACAGAAATATCAATCAAGAAAATGGGGCAAAAGATAGGACAGAAAATATGGGAAGAATGGTTGCTCAGATATCGCTACAAGACTCAAATAATACAAGAAACGTTCACGACTACCTTATCTGTTGATTGAAGATCTAGAGGAAAGTTTTCAAAGAAAACTGCTGTTGGTTCCATTTCACCAGCGTAAAGATGTGCTCCGTCCTCGAACCTGGAATCAGCGTCCTCGGAGAATCGAACTGCTTCCTCCTCCGAAATTGCACTGCTCCGTGGATACGAAAAACATCCTTCTGGCAAAACTCTTCTTTGTGCGCCGGGACAACCCTGGCCTCTCTTGAAAGTTCCCTGAAGTTCTTGCATGAATTCGCCATGAAGTTTATTGTAGTTATTTCCGCAGAAATATTCATAGTTGTGGAGTATGAAAATATTTCCACTGTTATCTGGTATAATTCAGCGATGGATTCACGATGCATGAGTGTAGTTGGATGTTCACTACATGCTCGCTTTTGTAGAAAGACGATTAACGAAGTTCCATGCTGTTACTTTACTCCAACGATATATGTCCCAATTGCATTAAAGCCTTAGCCTTCCATCTCAACTACTGTTATAATCATTGAAAGCACTGCAAGATTATAATGTTCCATAGTCGAATGTATCGTTGTAATACCTAACGTATTCTCCAATATCACTGTTGCACTCCACGTGTCAGCCGTAGTGTATAATGTGGAATTTTAAAAGTGTTTCTCCTGTGGCGAGAAAATCACTTTTGTTGGCAGCCTTAAAGTTCCAATATCTTTCGAAGTATAACTGTGAAATTGTTCAAATCTTCTACACACCTCAATGTTATACTGCCCAATAGAACTATAATAAAGGCTGAAGTTAGCGCTTGATATCTTGACTGGTGGAAACGTTAATGTGAGCGTTTCAACTTCACCTAGTTTCGAGCAGCGTAAAATGGAACTGCTCCGTGTTCGTTCGATGCGCCGGGCTTTAACCACGCTAAAGACAACTTACTTCACTGAATCACTTGAAAATAACTATATATCACCAGAAATATATATGCGATCTGACATATGAGATCTGAGTTCTGAGTTCTGAGAGCTCCTCTCTCCTGTGCACGACCTTTTATCAACTTCTTAAGGGGCGTATCCATCCCTTCCATAGCCTGTTGCTGCGTCATTGCTGGAAGTTTTAACTTTGGCTATACTTGACGGATTTTCAAATTTCAAAAACTCAAAATTAATTTCTTCAAAATTCCAAATCAATGCCATAACTGAAAATAGATTTCCACAAATCTGCATGCCAAAAGTAATCAAATATCGTAGTTTCAGCAATCTCCGTCTTCCTTCCAAACTATCGTTCATTGGTTCGAGTCTCTCCTCCAATAGCGTAACTTCTTCCTTAGCACAATACCTTGTTTCCTGCGACTGCGTCGTAAATCTCGGATCTTTCTCGAACAAAATCATGACGTCACCAAGAATCTCAGCTCAATCAGCCTGCTTGCCTCAAGTCTGCGTCATCCGTGCCTACGTCATGAATATCCACGTCATTACTATGACATTCATAACTTTACTCATATTTGCCAATACAGCCACCGTGGTCTCAATATAATTCAAATTACGGGGGCATTCTCCCTTCACCACGTTTTAAAAACAGTTGCAAATTGTTTTTAAACTCTGTGTTATAAATATCTCAATTCACTTGAACACGAAATTGAATTATTATTGGCTTACTCTTGGATAATATTTCTTCTATGTTCCTTAATCATAAGTCTCTTCTTTTCTGGTTTGTGTGTGGCTAATGTATTCTCTCCTTTCTACTGTCTCTTCTGTCCTGAATATCTGTTTTCCAAGTTCTGCTGACTTGTAGAAGGACCAGGATCGATCACTACATCCTGTCTTTTCTTTTGATTTTCAGCTTCCTTTTCTCGTAATTCCTTCAGATACTGCTGACTTTCTTTCTCTCTTTCTTGATACTTGTCGGGTGTCATAACCTGACCTTGAGAATTCTGATTCTGATTCTGGTACTGGTTATTTCTGTTATAATTTCTATTATAACCATTGTTGTAGTATCTACCTCTTCCGTTGTTGTAATTCCCTCTATTATTATTCCAGCCTCGTCTTTGCTGATATGGACGGTAACCTTGGGATCTGTGGTTGCGGAAATAATTATTCCTGTGAGGACCTACATTTTCAGTTTTTCCTTCCTCAGGCTTATCAGTTTGTTGCACTTGATCCATGTAGACCGTATTAACGTCTTTGAATTCGTGCCTCTGACCTTTTTGTACCAAATTTGGCATTGGACTCGTATAGTCAAGCCTTCTCAACAATTCGTCCATACTTGTCAAATCTCTGATATTTGACGATATGATCAGTCTTCTTACCTCCACAGGCAGCATACGTGAAATCGCATCTATCAACTGCTCTGTTGACAATGGGGGTTGCAAAAATCTCAAGCGTGATAGTTGACTCGTGAAGAAATCAGCGTACCGTGTTGGAAGAGTACCTGAATACTTCCTCGAGTATACCTCAGCTCTTAATGAATTCTGAGCTTCTATTGACCAGAATCGTTTTATCAGTGCCTCTGCAAATTCGTCAAAATTGCTGAAAGTGTACCGAAATGCTCTAAATCATTCGAGGGGTCCTCCAGCTAGAAATCTTTCTACGATTCTCATCTCTCTCTCTCTAGGAATGTGGGCTTCTATGAAGTAGTCTTTAAGATTCCTGATATATTCGATCGGTGTGAGACTATCAGTGTTGCTAAATTTTTGAGGTTTGTCTTCAAAATTCTGGATGACTGTCACATTTCTCGGATATGCATCCATATAATTCCTCCCACTATCACGATATTTCCATTCGGGTTCAATATTCCGATCCTCTTCTTCTTCCCTGAATCTGGATATACGTTCCTCAGGACTAATATCTCTCTCTTCTGTATTAAGGTGACCTCTTCTCACGTAATTTCTCTCCTCTTCACCAGTCAATCCTTCGGTATCCTTGTCTGTGATTTCCGTGATGACTTTCCTAATCAACTCTTCCTTATAGGTTTCCATCATGCTAGCTTCTCCTAGTTTCAAATTCTGCAGCTTGCTCGTAGTTTCATTAACATCAGAGACAACCTTATGAATCTGTTCCTCTAACGCAGTTTTTAATGCTTGCACGTCCTGACCTATTTGAGTTCTATCCTCTACCTGCTTTTCGGATAGCGAATCCATCCTTACATTCAAGTCTTTCCTAATCTGAACTACTTCGTTATTAATGTCTACTTGTGTACTGGCAAGTTTTCTTTCAATTCGTTCCTGAATCTGATCTACATGTTCCCCACTTGACCTGTTCCATTCATCTTTCCACACTGTTACATTTGCAGTTAACATGTCTGCAATATCTACTTCGATGTCTTCCTTAAGTAAACGCTTGTGATCTAATACTTGGGTTCTCATGACCTCTACATCGTATTTTAAACCAGCTAAAGAAGCCGTTGTCCTAACAGACTCGTCAACTAACCGAGTTGTTAATGCACTAATGTTACGAGTACAAAGTGTTTTTGAAGTTTCAATTTCCTCCCTAACTTTGTTAACATCAGTCTGAACTTTAGCAATGTCTACAAAAACAGTATTGACTTCTACTTGTATTTTATTGATATCGCTTTGCATATCGTTAACATCTGAATGAATATTATTGATGTCAACTTGAACATTTGACACATCAGTTCGAACATTACTAACCTCTCTTTGAACTTCTTCTACTTTGTCTTGTACAGTAGCAACATCATTCCTTACAACAATTACTTCAGCTCTAGCACATGAAATATCACCCCGGACATTAGCAACATCAAGATTCAACATGGTAAGATCTTTTTGTACCTTAGACACATCATTTTTAACATCAGACACATCTTTATGCACATTGGATAAATCTTTATGGACATTGGACACGTCTGTGCGCATGTCAGTTACAGCATTCTCGATTCCCTGGGTACTGATCTGTAAACGCGACATATCATTTTCTAAGTTTGCAGAACTGGTCTGAAGAACTTTCATATTCTCCTCCATTCGACTAGTATTCCTAGCTTCCATTTCCCTCACACTTTCATTCATGCTAGCTTTCAAATTAGCAGACATATTACTAGCATTCTCCTCCATCATCTGCTTCATTCGGCTAGCATTCCTAACTTCCATCTCTTCCAACATTTTTCTCAGACTCTCGTCTGCCATTTCAATAATATTTCAATAATAAACTGCTTTAGGGACAAACATCAAACAGAGCAAAATAACAACATCTGAGTAACATTTTTCACCATATATAAAATTTGAGCAATTTTCTGTCTTAAATCTAACTTATAATTACCTTATAATTAACCTTCGTAGACACTTCATGTTGAAATAAACTTAAGCACATGTTCAAGTTTCTTTGGTTCATTTTAAATATCCTAACACAAATAATTTACATTTATAATCCAAATAGTTTAATTTTATCTTTAATATGACTAACATGTCATAAGCCGGTCAAATAAAATAAGATTCCAGATCATAGGCGATTTTTCTAAGTTTCCAGCCTATTTAACCTCTTTCAAGTCGTATAAGATCTGATCTTTTCTGAGTGTAATTTTCCTAATACAACACAACATTTAATCCCTATATAATCACACTCTCAAATTCTACAATTGGCTAAGACATCTAACAAAGAATCAACCTCTTTATTTGAGTCTTCACAATCCCTTTGACATCGATAACTTGGTAATCCAATGTTATTCGAACACTCCACAAAAATTGCGGTGTCAATTCTACTGCAATAACTTGGTAATCCAATGTTATTCAGTCGAACGTGCCAATCGAGACAATCGTGCCCCACCGAATTGCGCCAATCCTACTGTACCCGATCTCAGGATAGTAGGCTGTCAGATATCCGCCCCCTCAATCGGATTGCCAATAATCAATCGCACCGGCACAGCTACATCAATGAAAATGGCACTGACAAATACTATCAAGATTAGAGCACAATAGTTAACAAGAAAATTATTGTGGAACACACCAAAATATACGGGGGTTCATACTTACCTTTACTTACCTCTTAAATTTATCTCGGGGACTGGGTTGTCAACTGGATCACTTAAAGTATGCCCACACAATAACCTCCATCATGATATTTAAAATGAACCAGAACGGAGACGAGAAACTTTAAACTGCACAATAATTTATTTCACATAAAGAATGATTTAACAAAAAAAAAAAAAATCAACGTGGCAATCAGAAGCCATCGACCACATAACCATGTCCTCCTGTAGGACCTGTATTCTCTACATATAATGTTTCAGCTTTCTCAAGCTCATAGCAACGTAAAAATAATAATGCACATGGAATGGAAACGGGATTTGGGATGAGACACATATATCAATTGTTTTGCGTGTTTATCTACTTCACATTTTATTTATAGCCACAAGGCTATTATGGAACGTCCTTGGCCTCTGTAACACAGTTGTCCGGGCCAGCTGCAATGCACCTGTATTGTCAAAGCGGACTCCCGTTCGTTCAACCCTAGCATAAGCGTGTTACCTCAGAGCTTGGCTCTCCTTTTTCAAACACGTAAATGTTCACATCTCAACTGAAATATTATCACGCAAATGTTTTCAATGCTTCATTCAAACACCAGTGGATTCCTCCAATAATCCCAAATCATGATTAATTGTTTAAACCAATTGTTTAATTAGCGTTGTTTAGAGTATAAAAACAAAACTCTAAATGTTAATAACAAAAGTTCATTAATTATTTATAACAATAATAAATTGTTTATAGCAATGTCAAATGACCATTGAAAATTTTATACACGCCTGTATTAATCACTATCATTTCAAATTATTTAACAAAGATATTTACAAAATTATTTTACAATATTATATTGTTTATATTATTTATACAAGAAATACATTAAACCACACGTTTATCCGGTTGATAATTACTTAAATCGTGGTGATATAATCGACCAATGAAGGTTAGTTATATTTAACTGTCAAATTCAGGTTTAATAAGGTTTAATAATAATTATTAATATTTGTGACGGTAACCTCCAATCAAAATCTTCCTCTCAAATTATTTAACACTCTTGTTAAATTTTAACAGTATCTTCATATGAATAACTTTCAAAGAACAAGAACAATACAATCAGCGGGAAAATACTTCGCTCAAGACGCCCAAAATTACACAACAATTGGCCCAAAATTCATCATATATCTTCATATATATGGCATAAAAATCTTCCAAACTACACACAAAAATCCTCCACTTATAAATTCATCAACTTCATTAATTATTGTGGGAACCTCCTTCATTATTCAAGGGCATTACTCAACAGCGACTTTTACTCGTCCACTGAACTAACGATTATACATCCATTGTTCCTCTTTAAAAATTCTTATATTCATCAATTGTAATAATGACTGTTATTATTTAACCTTCGTGGGTTTCATTCATGAATCGATATGAAGTAAAAATTTGCCAATCACAAATAAATTTAATAGCGAATACGATTAGACACTCCTGCCTGGTCTATCAAAATTGAGATTAACATCTTCAAAGTAACGCAGTATAAAAATACTATCTTCAAACAAAGTTCATCTAAACTGCAAAATAGTCGAATAGAATACAATTAGACTGTGGAATGCAAACATTATTGTTCCAATCTAGAATTGAGAAAAACTCCTATCAAATGTTCATTACTATAGTGTATTCAATAAATCGAAATAAAGTTCATATTTCATAAAATTGTCTATAATGCAATGATAAATGTCTATGTTGCAATCATGTTCATAAGACGACTAGTATTTCAAAGATCGTCGATATCGTAATAGATTTTAACGCTCTAAAATCATTTAATTATTCTTCTTTCTTGAGGATGACAGAAAATTGGTCAAAGTAATTTACTGAATAGAATTACTTTAATAAAATGACACGCTGTCTGAATTCAAATCTGCCATAGCAAATCGTTAACTTTACAGTCAAATCGTGACTACAAAAATATGCAAATTACTGAAAGAATCTAAATCATCAGTCTCAACTGATCCAAAATGATTTAGTATGCCAATGACATAGCAATGTCTCAACAATCGAAGAAAAAGGCATAAATCATCGAAGTGTACTGAGTACAGAAATATCAATCAAGAAAATGGGGCAAAAGATAGGACAGAAAATATGGGAAGAATGGTTGCTCAGATATCGCTACAAGACTCAAATAATACAAGAAACGTTCACGACTACCTTATCTGTTGATTGAAGATCTAGAGGAAAGTTTTCAAAGAAAACTGCTGTTGGTTCCATTTCACCAGCGTAAAGATGTGTCCGTCCTCGAACCTGGAATCAGCGTCCTCGGAGAATCG
Source organism: Meconema thalassinum (assembly GCA_946902985.2). Lineage (NCBI taxonomy): Eukaryota > Metazoa > Arthropoda > Insecta > Orthoptera > Tettigoniidae > Meconema > Meconema thalassinum. The sequence continues at coordinate 301,708,230 of OX336392.1, read as the reverse complement.
AACTGCTTCCTCCTCCGAAATTGCACTGCTCCGTGGATACGAAAAACATCCTTCTGGCAAAACTCTTCTTTGTGCGCCGGGACAACCCTGGCCTCTCTTGAAAGTTCCCTGAAGTTCTTGCATGAATTCGCCATGAAGTTTATTGTAGTTATTTCCGCAGAAATATTCATAGTTGTGGAGTATGAAAATATTTCCACTGTTATCTGGTATAATTCAGCGATGGATTCACGATGCATGAGTGTAGTTGGATGTTCACTACATGCTCGCTTTTGTAGAAAGACGATTAACGAAGTTCCATGCTGTTACTTTACTCCAACGATATATGTCCCAATTGCATTAAAGCCTTAGCCTTCCATCTCAACTACTGTTATAATCATTGAAAGCACTGCAAGATTATAATGTTCCATAGTCGAATGTATCGTTGTAATACCAAACGTATTCTCCAATATCACTGTTGCACTCCACGTGTCAGCCGTAGTGTATAATGTGGAATTTTAAAAGTGTTTCTCCTGTGGCGAGAAAATCACTTTTGTTGGCAGCCTTAAAGTTCCAATATCTTTCGAAGTATAACTGTGAAATTGTTCAAATCTTCTACACACCTCAATGTTATACTGCCCAATAGAACTATAATAAAGGCTGAAGTTAGCGCTTGATATCTTGACTGGTGGAAACGTTAATGTGAGCGTTTCAACTTCACCTAGTTTCGAGCAGCGTAAAATGGAACTGCTCCGTGTTCGTTCGATGCGCCGGGCTTTAACCACGCTAAAGACAACTTACTTCACTGAATCACTTGAAAATAACTATATATCACCAGAAATATATATGCGATCTGACATATGAGATCTGAGTTCTGAGTTCTGAGAGCTCCTCTCTCCTGTGCACGACCTTTTATCAACTTCTTAAGGGGCGTATCCATCCCTTCCATAGCCTGTTGCTGCGTCATTGCTGGAAGTTTTAACTTTGGCTATACTTGACGGATTTTCAAATTTCAAAAACTCAAAATTAATTTCTTCAAAATTCCAAATCAATGCCATAACTGAAAATAGATTTCCACAAATCTGCATGCCAAAAGTAATCAAATATCGTAGTTTCAGCAATCTCCGTCTTCCTTCCAAACTATCGTTCATTGGTTCGAGTCTCTCCTCCAATAGCGTAACTTCTTCCTTAGCACAATACCTTGTTTCCTGCGACTGCGTCGTAAATCTCGGATCTTTCTCGAACAAAATCATGACGTCACCAAGAATCTCAGCTCAATCAGCCTGCTTGCCTCAAGTCTGCGTCATCCGTGCCTACGTCATGAATATCCACGTCATTACTATGACATTCATAACTTTACTCATATTTGCCAATACAGCCACCGTGGTCTCAATATAATTCAAATTACGGGGGCATTCTCCCTTCACCACGTTTTAAAAACAGTTGCAAATTGTTTTTAAACTCTGTGTTATAAATATCTCAATTCACTTGAACACGAAATTGAATTATTATTGGCTTACTCTTGGATAATATTTCTTCTATGTTCCTTAATCATAAGTCTCTTCTTTTCTGGTTTGTGTGTGGCTAATGTATTCTCTCCTTTCTACTGTCTCTTCTGTCCTGAATATCTGTTTTCCAAGTTCTGCTGACTTGTAGAAGGACCAGGATCGATCACTACATCCTGTCTTTTCTTTTGATTTTCAGCTTCCTTTTCTCGTAATTCCTTCAGATACTGCTGACTTTCTTTCTCTCTTTCTTGATACTTGTCGGGTGTCATAACCTGACCTTGAGAATTCTGATTCTGATTCTGGTACTGGTTATTTCTGTTATAATTTCTATTATAACCATTGTTGTAGTATCTACCTCTTCCGTTGTTGTAATTCCCTCTATTATTATTCCAGCCTCGTCTTTGCTGATATGGACGGTAACCTTGGGATCTGTGGTTGCGGAAATAATTATTCCTGTGAGGACCTACATTTTCAGTTTTTCCTTCCTCGGGCTTATCAGTTTGTTGCATTTGATCCATGTAGACCGTATTAACGTCTTTGAATTCGTGCCTCTGACCTTTTTGTACCAAATTTGGCATTGGACTCGTATAGTCAAGCCTTCTCAACAATTCGTCCATACTTGTCAAATCTCTGATATTTGACGATATGATCAGTCTTCTTACCTCCACAGGCAGCATACGTGAAATCGCATCTATCAACTGCTCTGTTGACAATGGGGGTTGCAAAAATCTCAAGCGTGATAGTTGACTCGTGAAGAAATCAGCGTACCGTGTTGGAAGAGTACCTGAATACTTCCTCGAGTATACCTCAGCTCTTAATGAATTCTGAGCTTCTATTGACCAGAATCGTTTTATCAGTGCCTCTGCAAATTCGTCAAAATTGCTGAAAGTGTACCGAAATGCTCTAAACCATTCGAGGGGTCCTCTAGCTAGAAATCTTTCTACGATTCTCATCTCTCTCTCTCTAGGAATGTGGGCTTCTATGAAGTAGTCTTTAAGATTCCTGATATATTCGATCGGTGTGAGACTATCAGTGTTGCTAAATTTTTGAGGTTTGTCTTCAAAATTCCGGATGACTGTCACATTTCTCGGATATGAATCCATATAATTCCTCCCACTATCACGATACTTCCATTCGGGTTCAATATTCCGATACTCTTCTTCTTCCCTGAATCTGGATATACGTTCCTCAGGACTAATATCTCTCTCTTCTGTATTAAGGTGACCTCTTCTCACGTAATTTCTCTCCTCTTCACCAGTCAATCCTTCGGTATCCTTGTCTGTGATTTCCGTGATGACTTTCCTAATCAACTCTTCCTTATAGGTTTCCATCATGCTAGCTTCTCCTAGTTTCAAATTCTGCAGCTTGCTCGAAGTTTCATTAACATCAGAGACAACCTTATGAATCTGTTCCTCTAACGCAGTTTTTAATGCTTGCACGTCCTGACCTATTTGAGTTCTATCCTCTACCTGCTTTTCGGATAGCGAATCCATCCTTACATTCAAGTCTTTCCTAATCTGAACTACTTCGTTATTAATGTCTACTTGTGTACTGGCAAGTTTTCTTTCAATTCGTTCCTGAATCTGATCTACATGTTCCCCACTTGACCTGTTTCATTCATCTTTCCACACTGTTACATTTGCAGTTAACATTTCTGCAATATCTACTTCGATGTCTTCCTTAAGTAAACGCTTGTGATCTAATACTTGGGTTCTCATGACCTCTACATCGTATTTTAAACCAGCTAAAGAAGCCGTTGTCCTAACAGACTCGTCAACTAACCGAGTTGTTAATGCACTAATGTTACGAGTACAAAGCATTTTTGAAGTTTCAATTTCCTCCCTAACTTTGTTAACATCAGTCTGAACTTTAGCAATGTCTACAAAAACAGTATTGACTTCAACTTGTATTTTATTGATATCGCTTTGCATATCGTTAACATCTGAATGAATATTATTGATGTCAACTTGAACATTTGACACATCAGTTCGAACATTACTAACCTCTCTTTGAACTTCTTCTACTTTGTCTTGTACAGTAGCAACATCATTCCTTACAACAATTACTTCAGCTCTAGCACATGAAATATCACCCCGGACATTAGCAACATCAAGATTCAACATGGTAAGATCTTTTTGTACCTTAGATACATCATTTTTAACATCAGACACATCTTTATGCACATTGGATAAATCTTTATGGACATTGGACACGTCTGTGCGCATGTCAGTTACAGCATTCTCGATTCCCTGGGTACTGATCTGTAAACGCGACATATCATTTTCTAAGTTTGCAGAACTGGTCTGAAGAACTTTCATATTCTCCTCCATTCGACTAGTATTCCTAGCTTCCATTTCCCTCACATTTTCATTCATGCTAGCTTTCAAATTAGCAGACATATTACTAGCATTCTCCTCCATCATCTGCTTCATTCGGCTAGCATTCCTAACTTCCATCTCTTCCAACATTTTTCTCAGACTCTCGTCTGCCATTTCAATAATATTTCAATAATAAACTGCTTTAGGGACATACATCAAACAGAGCAAAATAACAACATCTGAGCAACATTTTTCACCATATATAAAATTTGAGCAATTTTCTGTCTTAAATCTAACTTATAATTACCTTATAATTAACCTTCGTAGACACTTCATGTTGAAATAAACTTAAGCACATGTTCAAGTTTCTTTGGTTCATTTTAAATATCCTAACACAAATAATTTACATTTATAATCCAAATAGTTTAATTTTATCTTTAATATGACTAACATGTCATAAGCCGGTCAAATAAAATAAGATTCCAGATCATAGGCGATTTTTCTAAGTTTCCAGCCTATTTAACCTCTTTCAAGTCGTATAAGATCTGATCTTTTCTGAGTGTAATTTTCCTAATACAACACAACATTTAATCCCTATATAATCACACTCTCAAATTCTACAATTGGCTAAGACATCTAACAAAGAATCAACCTCTTTATTTGAGTCTTCACAATCCCTTTGACATCGATAACTTGGTAATCCAATGTTATTCGAACACTCCACAAAAATTGCGGTGTCAATTCTACTGCAATAACTTGGTAATCCAATGTTATTCAGTCGAACGTGCCAATCGAGACAATCGTGCCCCACCGAATTGCGCCAATCCTACTGTACCCGATCTCAGGATAGTAGGCTGTCAGATATCCGCCCCCTCAATCGGATTGCCAATAATCAATCGCACCGGCACAGCTACATCAATGAAAATGGCACTGACAAATACTATCAAGATTAGAGCACAATAGTTAACAAGAAAATTATTGTGGAACACACCAAAATATACGGGGGTTCATACTTACCTTTACTTACCTCTTAAATTTATCTCGGGGACTGGGTTGTCAACTGGATCACTTAAAGTATGCCCACACAATAACCTCCACCATGATATTTAAAATGAACCAGAACGGAGACGAGAAACTTTAAACTGCACAATAATTTATTTCACATAAAGAATGATTTAACAAAAAAAAAAATCAACGTGGCAATCAGAAGCCATCGACCACATAACCATGTCCTCCTGTAGGACCTGTATTCTCTACATATAATGTTTCAGCTTTCTCAAGCTCATAGCAACGTAAAAATAATAATGCACATGGAATGGAAACGGGATTTGGGATGAGACACATATATCAATTGTTTTGCGTGTTTATCTACTTCACATTTTATTTATAGCCACAAGGCTATTATGGAACGTCCTTGGCCTCTGTAACACAGTTGTCCGGGCCAGCTGCAATGCACCTGTATTGTCAAAGCGGACTCCCGTTCGTTCAACCCTAGCATAAGCGTGTTACCCCAGAGCTTGGCTCTCCTTTTTCAAACACGTAAATGTTCACATCTCAACTGAAATATTATCACGCAAATGTTTTCAATGCTTCATTCAAACACCAGTGGATTCCTCCAATAATCCCAAATCATGATTAATTGTTTAAACCACTTGTTTAATTAGCGTTGTTTAGAGTATAAAAACAAAACTCTAAATGTTAATAACAAAAGTTCATTAATTATTTATAACAATAATAAATTGTTTATAACAATGTCAAATGACCATTGAAAATTTTATACACGCCTGTATTAATCACTATCATTTCAAATTATTTAACAAAGATATTTACAAAATTATTTTACAATATTATATTGTTTATATTATTTATACAAGAAATACATTAAACCACACGTTTATCCGGTTGATAATTACTTAAATCGTGGTGATATAATCGACCAATGAAGGTTAGTTATATTTAACTGTCAAATTCAGGTTTAATAAGGTTTAATAATAATTATTAATATTTGTGACGGTAACCTCCATTCAAAATCTTCCTCTCAAATTATTTAACACTCTTGTTAAATTTTAACAGTATCTTCATATGAATAACTTTCAAAGAACAAGAACAATACAATCAGCGGGAAAATACTTCGCTCAAGACGCCCAAAATTACACAACAATTGGCCCAAAATTCATCATATATCTTCATATATATGGCATAAAAATCTTCCAAACTACACACAAAAATCCTCCACTTATAAATTCATCAACTTCATTAATTATTGTGGGAACCTCCTTCATTATTCAAGGGCATTACTCAACAGCGACTTTTACACGTCCACTGAACTAACGATTATACATCCATTGTTCCTCTTTAAAAATTCTTATATTCATCAATTGTAATAATGACTGTTATTATTTAACCTTCGTGGGTTTCATTCATGAATCGATATGAAGTAAAAATTTGCCAATCACAAATAAATTTAATAGCGAATACGATTAGACACTCCTGCCTGGTCTATCAAAATTGAGATTAACATCTTCAAAGTAACGCAGTATAAAAATACTATCTTCAAACAAAGTTCATCTAAACTGCAAAATAGTCGAATAGAATACAATTAGACTGTGGAATGCAAACATTATTGTTCCAATCTAGAATTGAGAAAAACTCCTATCAAATGTTCATTACTATAGTGTATTCAATAAATCGAAATAAAGTTCATATTTCATAAAATTGTCTATAATGCAATGATAAATGTCTATGTTGCAATCATGTTCATAAGACGACTAGTATTTCAAAGATCGTCGATATCGTAATAGATTTTAACGCTCTAAAATCATTTAATTATTCTTCTTTCTTGAGGATGACAGAAAATTGGTCAAAGTAATTTACTGAATAGAATTACTTTAATAAAATGACACGCTGTCTGAATTCAAATCTGCCATAGCAAATCGTTAACTTTACAGTCAAATCGTGACTACAAAAATATGCAAATTACTGAAAGAATCTAAATCATCAGTCTCAACTGATCCAAAATGATTTAGTATGCCAATGACATAGCAATGTCTCAACAATCGAAGAAAAAGGCATAAATCATCGAAGTGTACTGAGTACAGAAATATCAATCAAGAAAATGGGGCAAAAGATAGGACAGAAAATATGGGAAGAATGGTTGCTCAGATATCGCTACAAGACTCAAATAATACAAGAAACGTTCACGACTACCTTATCTGTTGATTGAAGATCTAGAGGAAAGTTTTCAAAGAAAACTGCTGTTGGTTCCATTTCACCAGCGTAAAGATGTGTCCGTCCTCGAACCTGGAATCAGCGTCCTCGGAGAATCGAACTGCTTCCTCCTCCGAAATTGCACTGCTCCGTGGATACGAAAAACATCCTTCTGGCAAAACTCTTCTTTGTGCGCCGGGACAACCCTGGCCTCTCTTGAAAGTTCCCTGAAGTTCTTGCATGAATTCGCCATGAAGTTTATTGTAGTTATTTCCGCAGAAATATTCATAGTTGTGGAGTATGAAAATATTTCCACTGTTATCTGGTATAATTCAGCGATGGATTCACGATGCATGAGTGTAGTTGGATGTTCACTACATGCTCGCTTTTGTAGAAAGACGATTAACGAAGTTCCATGCTGTTACTTTACTCCAACGATATATGTCCCAATTGCATTAAAGCCTTAGCCTTCCATCTCAACTACTGTTATAATCATTGAAAGCACTGCAAGATTATAATGTTCCATAGTCGAATGTATCGTTGTAATACCAAACGTATTCTCCAATATCACTGTTGCACTCCACGTGTCAGCCGTAGTGTATAATGTGGAATTTTAAAAGTGTTTCTCCTGTGGCGAGAAAATCACTTTTGTTGGCAGCCTTAAAGTTCCAATATCTTTCGAAGTATAACTGTGAAATTGTTCAAATCTTCTACACACCTCAATGTTATACTGCCCAATAGAACTATAATAAAGGCTGAAGTTAGCGCTTGATATCTTGACTGGTGGAAACGTTAATGTGAGCGTTTCAACTTCACCTAGTTTCGAGCAGCGTAAAATGGAACTGCTCCGTGTTCGTTCGATGCGCCGGGCTTTAACCACGCTAAAGACAACTTACTTCACTGAATCACTTGAAAATAACTATATATCACCAGAAATATATATGCGATCTGACATATGAGATCTGAGTTCTGAGTTCTGAGAGCTCCTCTCTCCTGTGCACGACCTTTTATCAACTTCTTAAGGGGCGTATCCATCCCTGCCATAGCCTGTTGCTGCGTCATTGCTGGAAGTTTTAACTTTGGCTATACTTGACGGATTTTCAAATTTCAAAAACTCAAAATTAATTTCTTCAAAATTCCAAATCAATGCCATAACTGAAAATAGATTTCCACAAATCTGCATGCCAAAAGTAATCAAATATCGTAGTTTCAGCAATCTCCGTCTTCCTTCCAAACTATCGTTCATTGGTTCGAGTCTCTCCTCCAATAGCGTAACTTCTTCCTTAGCACAATACCTTGTTTCCTGCGACTGCGTCGTAAATCTCGGATCTTTCTCGAACAAAATCATGACGTCACCAAGAATCTCAGCTCAATCAGCCTGCTTGCCTCAAGTCTGCGTCATCCGTGCCTACGTCATGAATATCCACGTCATTACTATGACATTCATAACTTTACTCATATTTGCCAATACAGCCACCGTGGTCTCAATATAATTCAAATTACGGGGGCAGTACCATGTCTCAAAAACACTGATTTTCAAAACTTAATTTTAAAAAAGTATGATATTCTCTTTAGGTACCTCCTTTCTTACCAATTTTCATTAGCCAACTATGGAAGAAATCGTTTAGCACATCCTTGGTCAGCTAAGGGTTAAGTGAATTTATCACTAGGGAAAACATACACCATCACAACACTCGAAATAAAGGAAACATTGATATCCCAAGCCATAGACTGGCAAAAACTAGTAGCTCACATAAAGTAAATGGCATACATTGTTTTAACCCTTAACTATGGATGTGCGGTCAACATGACCGCGGTGGAAATATAAACACGTGCCACACCTCGATTATCACCCTCCCAGTATATTTGCTTGCAGTACCCTTCTATGTCAAGAAGACCTCTCCACTGCACTTATCTTATCCGTCATTAATAACCATGCAGCCGCGATAAGAGGCTGGTGAGTTTCGTAGCGGCCTGGGTGACCGCACGTTCACGGTTGAAGCAGTGGAGGAGCGTATCAACATTGCTGAGGAGAAGCTTGAAAAACAGATAACTTGTCGTCGGTACCCACCAGCAAAGAAGAGGAAAACATATTACAAATGCTATAGATGTGAAAAACCAGTATGCTTGCAGTGTACAAGAAAGATCTGCTACGAATGTGTTGAGTGAGAGTAACATTGAGGGTCAAGTTCAGTGCTTGCAATTTCCACCCCAACAAGAGATCAGTCTCATGTGTGGTTAATTTTCAATGCAGTGGTTATCAAACAGCTTTAATACCCAAGCTAGGGTCCATTTTGGTTGATAGTGTAAAGGATATGTGTGTTCAAATGGAACAGTGCATTCTGAGTAACGAAAATTGCTGCGACTGTAATCTGAAGGTATGAGGGTTCTACAAATTAACAAATGAAAAATATTGTTGTGGTTTTGGGTCGAATAAAGTGTAATTATTCAAATGAAAACAGCTAGCCATTTCTTTCATTAACCTTCCCTTCCGTAGCTACATTAATTTTGATGCGGTCTCTGTGACCTCACGTCCATGTTGATGTCACTGAAAATGTACATCCATAGTTAAGGGTTAATAAATTACCACATTCTGCACAGTCTACGCCCTTCAGTACGTTCAAAAGAAAACTGTACAACTGGATGTCAGAAAATCCATTTTACACTGTAAAAGAATTCTTGGATATAAAAATTGTTAATATTGATTTTTAATATCTGTATATAGAGGATACTAATGTAATACTGTACCACGAATGACAAAACCTATTTCATTTAAATGATCAATGGTAAATAAAATATTCTTATTCTTACAGATTACATCATATTATTTATACATGCAATAGCACACTTCTCACACAAATGGGGGGAGGCACCCAATCTAAATACTTGTGTTGACCGACTGGAAAGCTTCTACTAATACAAGCAAGTGAATCATAGCTGTACTCAGCTGGGGTCTCGTGGTCGCTAATCCACGTTCCGTGGATGGACATTCCTAGTAACTGTAGTGTTAATTTTCATAATCAACCCTATCATTATGTAATTGTTGTTAATAATTCATTTGAGGGGCTTTGGTCATCTTGGTCATCAGCCCTGTGTAGTTGGGTGTGTATTGAACTTGTCTCACAACCTGGATTTCTGTGATGACTGTATTTGTGTGTGTAACTGTATAGGGTCATGGTTGAAGTATGTGCCCCGGGGCTTGAAGTAAGGTACTCTCCTGGCATTTGCCTGGAGGGATTGTGGGGAAAACCACACTCAGAATAGCCGCTATTAGCACCGGGATTTAAACCTGTGATCTCCGGACTTGCTTCAGCTGCCCGCGCGACCGTGGTGCACGATTTAACGAGCACGGCTATGCCGCAGGGTCTTACCATTAGAGGTAGATAGCTTTGATATTCCAACTCCTTAAAGAACCAGCTCCACCAACCACCTAAAATCATGCTGTGTAAAGGTAAAAATAATTACAAAATCACTTATTTTTTGAAAATAGTGTAATCAGAAGAATTTGAAGAAAATATACAATACACATGTAGAAACATAGAGTGTATATTATATACCCATTAACATTTGGGTTTTACAGGTAGAATGTATACATATATTATATTCTTTAAAGGTACATTGAACATCACATTCACATAGGCTTGGCCAGGTTTGCTGTGGTGGTGATTCTCTCAGTATAGTAATGTGGACTCCACAATATGCTGGTTAGACCGAGGAAGTTCATGCTAATATTGTTATCAAACATTATTTTATTTTATTTAATTCCTTCATTGGAAGGTTACCACAATACAAAGTACACAATAACAATTATGCAGATTACAGAATTAATTACAAAGAACAAAGGAAACACATTTTTACGAAATACAGGTAATTCACAAGCGGCTTCGGTGGCGTAGTTGGTAGCATGCTGAACTGCTATGCTCAAGATCGCGGGTTCAAACCCGACCGAAGTCGTCGGATTTTTAAGAGCGTTAAAATCCTTCAGTATGCCTTCATTCAGAGGGAAAGTAAAGCCGGTGGGCCCATGTCATAGATTTATGGCATGAAAAAGAACTTACCGTTACAATTTAGTGTAGCTAAATTTGGTTCAGAAACGCTCTATTAAGTTCCAACATTCGCCGCTGGGCGACAGTGGCATCTGGTAGCTTAAGTTGGAACTACTTGAAATTGAACTTTCATTCATCTTCATTCATTTCATATCTCATTAACTCCTCTCGTGAGGTTGGCATCAGGAAGGGCATCCGGCCGTAGAAACTATCAGCCACGTGGAATTTTATCGCATCTCATCCCCGACCCCATTGGAAACGCGATTAATAAGGGTAATCGACAGGTAATTCACAACAAAATGTAACCTATAAATATTCAATAACTGAGAAAATAACAAAAACATGAATATAAGAGAAACAACGAAATTTTAAAATAAAAATAAAAAAATGGAACAATACATGAAGCTAGCAAAATAAAATAATAATAAATGGAACCTATGACAAAACCTAAGAAGGGCGTTGTAGTACTGGTATCCAAAACTTGTAAAAGCGTAGTATAATATGGCTAAAGAAATCCCTATTGTATGTGAATAAACTGATACTGCAGAGTGTAAATTTGATTTCTTAAGATTAAACTTTGATTCTCTTTGTGGTCTTCCCTCGTCGTTGCCAAAATGGCACAACGGTATTGAACTGAACTGACCCCGCGACGCGAAGTCAGCTTTGCGATTTTTGTTGTAGCCTTTGAGCCCGAAGGCCTTTAGAGCTCTATCTGTAGCGAATGCTTCCTAAGAGCACTTGTTGGGGGGAGCTGGGTGATGTGTTTTATTGGTAAGTTGATGTGTAGTAAGTTGGCTGATAACTTATTTTAAATCTTAAATGGTCAGTACAAGACACAGGAAATAGGAAGAGTCATAAAGTGCCAAGGTAGGCAGTGGTTGTACAAGGTGAAAAGGAAAATTTAGAACCAAGGTAGGCATGTAATAAAGGAAGCAATAGTTAAATTATTTTATAATGATTCTGGGGTGTTTGTGGCATGCCCCAGTGGTTTGGTAATCACCCAACTCGTTTATGAAGTGGTAACTAACTTGCCGCCAGTTGGCTTGATTTAACCAGAACTCCTGTGCTGCGGGGCCGATGTAGATCTCTGATTGTTGAGTCGCATGATTGACTTAGTGTCAGTTAGCCATTGATATCATGTAGAATAATAATAATGTTGTTGTTTTTACATCCCTTTTATCTACTGTGATGTTTAGAGATGCCGATTTCATGCAGAGTAAGTAACACACCACCATGAGAGAGATCTGGAGAAGGAAGACCAACCTAGACGACTCAAAAACGAAAAATTCTTAAGTTTTTTTCTTAATGTTTTGAAAGTACTTTGTGTTGTCAAGATGGCTAGCCTCGTGTGCTATACAGTACGAGACATTATAGCCGCCACGTGGAAGGTCTTGGGATAAATCCACGCTAATGCTCCAGGCAATTTTGATACACACACTGTAAAATTATATGTAAAACATGTAATACGAAGGACTATCGTCACTTCGGATGCTAAGTACTCATAGATCACATCTCGTACACACATAATTCACGTTGGGTATCATTTACTTACAGTCATTCGATTTTACCATTATTGATAACAAATCATTCTTTTGTTCCCTTTTTCACGAGCATTTGGAGAAGAGTTACGATAACAGACGACTTACAGCGTATTCTAATCCCTCGGTCTATGCGTACAGGTGAACAGTGCTGTGCTTCCTTGCGCTTGTGCAGTATCTTCGACAAGTTCATGTATTTATTTCTAATAGGGTTATCAACTGAAAATTACCAAATGCAGGACATTGCTATACAAGAAGACGGACTTCATTTAATAGTGCCTTAAGAAAAATCGATCGAATCATAAATCAGATATAATACACATTATCTTTATTTTTTACAAATTCAATTATGATTACTTCAGTCCTTGATGAAATCCTTTCCTATGTAGCTGTATTTATGAGCTGTTCTAGAAAGAGGAGATGAATTTCCTTCTTCCAGTATATTCATAACGTAACACATGCTTTCAACGTTATCAGTGGCATTCACTTCATTGACTCGGTCAACGAACGGGTCCTTACTTTTGTTCATTGGGCACTTAAGGAATAAAAACACGATCAGGGGCATTGATGTACAGAATGTTGATCTTGTGTTGTGTGCACACTGATGGCTGAACTTTTAACAAACTGTACATTTTGGCGTTGCAGAACTCGTCGAATGATAATTTCTAGTCACATGTGCGTTTGTTTTAAACGTTATGACAACATGGTGCTTTCAGTTTAAAACCTAGATGCGGGAAGTATAACAGTCTTGTCCAAAAATAATGCATGATATTTTCAAAAAATTTGATTTACCTGTCGAACATGAACAAAATGATTGAAAACCTGGACATGTCCGGTACTAGCCGGATGGTTGGTAACCCTACCTGTACAGGAATTGACCTATGGAAGGCTTGCCATTTAAAGTTAGATAGTACAACCATTGTGAAATCGTGAAGAAGTCTTCTCCAACATCGGGCAATATGGTAGTTCAGAATACAGTCAGGTATAGAAACCAGGACAGTCTTATATCCGTTAAGAATCGTCCATATGGAAGCGAATCACCAATGTGTGTTTTATACAGTATAGAGAATATTAATACACGTATGCTTTTACCCAATACAAGCCTTATTTTGTGAGAGATTTTAAATGTTGGATTGAAACTGTATTTAAAGTGCATGTTATGGCTTTTCGTTACAATTTTTTATATTCATCAGTGCGTATATTACATGTTTGAGAAATGAATGCCATTGACCTTGGCTGTGCCAGCGTCTGTTGATTGTAGCAGCTGGAACCATAGCTGGGGACATAGCGATGACGGAATACAGTGTCCAGCACTGACAAGTGTAACAGGAGCACATATTACCAGGTAGAGGAGAACGATGACTAAGACTATTGAACCTGTGTTATGTTATCCTACCTGCAGGACTATATATATTTGTCAACAGTACAAGCTGACATATAAACAAAGAATAGTTATTTCCAAGTTAGTCACCCGGCACTCATATCTCAAACTGTAATACATGCGCATACTTTGGAGCTTTGTAAGTGCATGAACTTCCTCAATCAGCTGATAACATGTAACAAGAACACTCCGGAATATCTCTACATATTTAGTGCGCCACATTTAGAAAATAAAACTCTTACATTGATGTGCAGTACCGGAGTGTTCAGAGCAAATGTAAATAATATTACTTTTTTTAATCTGTTAAACATTTAAAAAAATACATAGTTGACTACTGACAATATAGGCTGAACACCAGTTTACAAGTTTAATGATGTACCAGTGCTGCTCGAAGTATAAAGCAGAGGCTGCATAATAATTTGACATCTGAACTAAAGTCTTGGATGGAATCTGGTGTCTGGAATACATGTGGGTTTAAATAAACTACCGGGCATTAAATGAGCTGATAATATAGATACGACCGGGATTGAAACCCGAGTCCCCAGTTTATCCAGAACTGTTGTGCTGCTACTGCACCATCATGACTACATACGGTCGAATCTTATTTGCAACATATGTACTGTATAACTTATAGCCTACAGTGGAGTAATCAGTCTCGTTTTGCCTGAAATATCGTGCCATTCTTTAAGATGTTTGTTGTTGTTGTTTCATTTCAGGGGCTTGAACATCATGGTCATTCAGCCCTGTGTACTTTGGGTCTCTCTCTATTTTTCTAATTTTGTCTAATAACCTGTGTTATTGTGATAGCTGTATCAGTGTGTGTATTTATAATTCAGGTGAGGATTAGATGAGGGGGGCAGTGGCCTTAAGATATGAACCATCCCAACATTTGCCTGGAGTAGAAGAAGTAAACCACGTAAAACTACTTCCAAGATGGTTGAGGGGAGTATCAAATCCACATTTTCTCGGTTTTGCCTCACGAGGCTGTGTGTAGCCCATTCCAGCCCTCAGACCAGAATTAAATCTTGCCAGAGGCGGGAATCGAATTTGGACATCCGGGGCAACAGTCAAGAATGCTAGCCGCTACACCACAAGGTGGTCTATTCTTTAAGAATTTTCTCCAAATGTATGGTACTTTATCTGATTTAGAATTACTAATGCAAAAGTGAAAAGCTACGAATAAATAAACTTACTGCAGTCTCTCGAGACGGTTAACAGGGTGAACGACAAACTTTGACTCCTGAAGCTTGGTTGTAATAGGGATTGTTGCTTTAAGGGGCAAAACTTCTACGTCATCTGCTTCTAATGGATGTTGATGATGATGATGAATACTACTAGTACAATACTACCAACTATGGGCTTACATTTACCATGGTAGATGAAGAAAGGGACAAAAATAAATGAAGATGGTACAGGACAGGAGAAAATAAATACCCTTATTCCTGGAAGAGTGTGAATTGAGGGACTTTGAAAGAATTAGAGCCATGGAAGGCACATAGAAAAGAAGAAAAGGAGAGGGTCCATCCCAAAGTAACTGAAAAATGGGAAAATACTGACCCAGCTCAGGAATCTCAGTGACCTCGAGCGATTCATGAGCTGGGTCCGGTTTTTGCCCCTTATCCCATTGCCTTTGGGGCGGACCCTCTCTTTTTTTAAATCTTTCCTCTCTGCCTTTTATGGCTCTTTTCAATTCCCTCAGTTCTCACTTTTCGATGGCTTTGGCATTTCTTTTCCCTGTATTCTTATTTCCCCTATACGGTACCTTTATTTTTTCTATTCATTCTTCTAGTATGTAAGTTAATTATAAATCATTAGACAGGTGGCTGAAGGGGGTGGAAGAAAGCGTGAAGAAGAGAGGAGAAGACTGGACAAGGGTGGAGGCTGAGAGATGGTGGGAAGACAGAAGATGTTGGAGAGGCTTGTGTTCCAAACAGACCCGGCCAGTGGCTGGAAGCTGTGCAAGATGATGATGATGAGTTAGAAGTAGTTGTAGTAGTAGCATTCTCATTTTCACTATCATCCATATAATTACAGAGCGAAAACCTCTAAAACAATAATTGTCATTGTTTGGTTAGGCGACGAATGTTGACCGCAAAAAATGATATTGCTTCCTAATCCTCTGCATTGGAGTAAAATCTTTGTCGCTATAGGAATTTCTATAATGGCCCAAACAACTGAAAGTCACAGGATGCGACAAATCTGTCGTTTCCTCACGACCATCTTGGAATATTCACGACCAACCGTAACAGTTGTCTTAGACAAGCACTTTTCGCCATATACAGCAGCCATTCTCCGATCAATCTCTACTAGCTTGCAGTCCTCTGCCGTTAAATCCTGGATTACTGCTCATTGGTCCTTGCTTAGACGGGTTGTAAAATGCACCAGACAACTTGACGTAATGCCACATGTGGTGTATTCTTTGAATACACGGTACGAGAGAATAAAGTCTATTGCTCTTTGCATGTCCATTTTTTCCTCCCTCTTTGTCAAAACACCAACAGTGATCTTCTGTTTTCTCCTTGATGGGCAAATCTCTTATGTCTTCATAAGTTTGTTTCAGATATATAACTTCTGTGACCCACCTAGCGTCATCTCGCAGCGAATCTCTGAAGCTCCTCAATTCTTCCTGGTGTTAGAGGACTTACTTATCCATTTGGCCA
Organism: Meconema thalassinum; assembly: GCA_946902985.2. Classification (NCBI taxonomy): domain Eukaryota; kingdom Metazoa; phylum Arthropoda; class Insecta; order Orthoptera; family Tettigoniidae; genus Meconema; species Meconema thalassinum. The sequence continues at coordinate 301,691,596 of OX336392.1, read as the reverse complement.
CCAGATCCTGTTACCATCGCCAGCTATTTTCTCCTTGAGCAAGAGGACTACGTCTACCTCTTTACTCACCATGCTGCGCTAATATCGCCTACTATCAACTCCTTGAAGACCATTCATCAAGAAGAACATTTATTTTTGACAAGTTGGCAATGTTTATATGTTCTCCTTTTGTTTCCTACCCCCCACTCCTTTTCCCTTCCTTGGACCTTCTGTGCTCCGTTGAGCAGGTCTCACTTCGCAATCGGCAGTTGACTCGGTCAGTCAAAGCTCCTCTCGAGCTAGTCTCCTCAACCCTAGAGGCAAACTCTCTTCTACGCCATGTTGGCAAAGTAGTCATCGTCAAAGGGAACTTCATCTTCTACATGAAATCAAGATAAGTACCATCTTAAAGTTTTAACCTCATCTTCATGGTTTTAACTTTCACGTGCTTTTATAGATGTTTTATAGACAGTGTGCGATTGCTTATTTTGGGGCAAAAATCATTCTTCGTGGGATTTGCCATGTTGAGCCTTTGGTTGTATAAGCCAACCTTATTAAAAAAGAGCTTTTCTTAGGCTATTCAAATGAGAAATCCTCTCACTACGTGGGATATTATCTAATACCCGCTGTCTATAATTCAACAAGTTAGTTCCTCCGTTGGATTTTCTCAACTCCATTTTTTCTACTAAGGTCGTTCTGGAACCTTCTAGATTCTGTATTTCATCTACAAGTCCTGCCGTTTTGAAATTTTCACTCACTTGTAAGAATGCTATTTAAAATTGAAGAATTTCGTTTCTGAATTAAAAGCTTAATAGCTAACTTTCTTCCACCGCTGGAACCGCTGGAATGTTCTATGGCGCATTTAACTGTAATCCACCATGTTCTCAAGCAATAGACTTTCGTCCATTTAGTGCAACCAGTCATTTTGTTCAAATTGAAATAACTTTCCCTGCCAAAAACTTTCGTGTTTCCATAGTGAACTTTTCATAAGTTTCAACGAACTATAGTGAAAATCAGTGCTTGTTCAACTTTCTACCGCGTCGCGATCGTCCGTTTATATTTAAATAAGGCCATGAACATTTTTCCTCAATTCCCTATTTCTCTTTCCTAAACTTCCTACTAACAATCCGTAATAAATTTTTCAATATAGGTCTGTTTCAATAAGGTGTCACTCTGCGAAGTGCCCTTCCATTTTTCTTGTTTATCATTAAGTAATTTCTGTATAATTACGTGTTTTATACACGGTTTAAGTTTGCATTGTTTTTTCTCTATTATCAGAAAAACAATTCTTTCAATTCTTGTGTGAGTTATTTTTAGGTCTCACGAAATGGAAACTACCCCATTTGGCTCGTGATTCCTAATTAAACATAGGAAGTCTAGAACCTTCCTTTTGATTACTTACTTAGGTTTCACAGTAAGTGACCTGCCCTCCTTTGTATAATTCTCATAAAGTAATCCTGTTTAAATATAAGAAGTTGTAGGAACTTCTATTTTTATGCTTTATGTTTTCCTTATAGTTAGCTTGAAAGTTGTTGTTCTCTCTAGAATATTCTTTCAGAAATTTCTTATAGTACACTCCTTGTACTCTTATAAATGTTTAAACTTTAATCATTTCATTTAGTCCTTTTTCAAATCTTAAAAAGATTTTAATACCAGGTTTAAAACCTTAAAAATTGTTATTTGCCTGGAGCAATTTCTGAATGTTGTCGGAGGTCTGCGACCTCAAATTGTTAATAAGATTGGAAAATATTTATTTGTTAAAAAGATTAATTTCTCCTGAATTGTTAAATAAATTAAGCGTTCTTTTTCTCTTTTTCATTTTTTCTAATACAAAGGTTAAACAAAGTCCTGTCCTCCTTGGCTCTCCCTACTTGATGCCATTAAAACCATTAATAGGGCTTTCACCACTCGTTGCATTTGAGCAAGAACTCTTAGCAGTAACCTCACTAAAGATTCTTTTAGCTTTAATAGCTAATTCTAATTGGCCAGTAAGGCAAGTAAAGCTCGCTACGCCAGCTACCTGCTTGTGGAGATCCTCTCCGAAAACTTATGGTCAGTTTTCAAAAAGATAAGTGTTTCTTTTTGTCTAAACTTTTAGCCGGCTTCTCGCCGAGTAAAAGCTTAGATATTTCCAAAAGCAACCATTGGTTCACTTACAAAGATTACTTTCCAAGTTATAATTTTTCGTCACTATCCTTCCTGGAAGCACTGGGTCTCTTTTTCTAGAAACTCTATAATTTCGAAAATTGGAAATTCCGAACTTGATTTGAATTATTGGCATTCTTCGAATCATTTCACAAAAACTAATTTCCTTGAGAAGACATACCATAAATCGTTTGTTCTCAGCCTTGCCAGACCATCACCCTTCCCCATAGTACTTTTGTACATGCTTGGGAGGAAATATACTAAAGCCTCTCTCTTGCAAACCGCCCAAGTCCTAGCTGCGGTTCCCGTTAGCCTCGACCAAGCTCGTTCCTATTTTAGGTATCAAAAAGTTAAATTTCAGTGGCAACTGCCTCTAAGTGTATTTAAAGTTAAATTCATAACTTTTGTGGGACTCTCCTCCTATTTTTCTATCCTTTTTCTCCAATCCCAAATCTACTTCCTTCTCTTAATCATCTTCCCTTGGTGGGTGGGTTATTCCTCAGTCAATAAACTACCCAACATGCAAAGCATAAGTATCTAACCACAGCGCATGATCCATACACTTAACTCCACTTCTTGCGCATGCGTATTTCCAACCCCAAGCAACAGTACATCACGTTTCGAACGGGTATTAATTGAACACACCACGTAGAATGGTTTAGAGCCTAACTTTATTATCTTCCGAACTAACTTGTCCAACTTCTGTTAGTGATAACCTATTTCATCCAAAGAAAATAATTATGTTTTAGTTGTATTTGTTGTTAAAAAGAAAGGCGGGAAACATAATAGAGAGTCACACCATTTGTTCGTCTCATCTCAGCCATCCGGGAAGTGGTTTTCTGTGGTTTCTCACTCCTATTCCAGGGAAATATTGGAATGGTTTCTAACTTAAGGCCACGGCAGCCTCCTTCCCAATCCTCACCCTGAAATACATATACACACACTACTACAGACACCACAATAACACCGATTATCAGATAAATTATCTCTCTCTCTATATATAATATATTGACATACACAAACACACGCACCTACCCAAGTACACGGAGATAAACGACCACAATATCCAAGCCCCTAAAATGAAACAAAAATGAAACATTTGTTCTTTGCTTAAGAAATCTTACACAACTGCACAGGTATGATTAAGTTAAAAGAACCCCAAAAGAACTCATATAGGCATAGCTCAATTATTGTTATGGGTCAAATAATAGATGACAATTTGAAGGATAGCAGCCCAAGCATCGTAGTTAATACACTGGTCGATCTTGCTACTCTACTACAAAGTTACCACAGATCTTAATTTTCAAATATTAAACTTCCAAATGAACCGAGGAACCACAATTGCAAAATTTCCTCCTCTGGCTACACCGTAAAGCGTTTGCATAGTTGATAACAGCCACTCTATCAAGGCTCCACCAATTGTTTTTATCTTGCAGTTTACTGACTTTCCTTGCCATTCACATTCTCAGGGACAACCATCACTCAACAATGTTCCTGAGAACAAAACACTCCGATCACTAATTTCAACGCCTGATAGTTGGTTACATATTACTATCATTTATTGAAGTATGGTACCTGGCAAAAAAACTTGGGTAAGGTTAAGTTAATGGCTGAAAACATGAACTGATTTAAGTTTAAACTTTAAAACCATTTAAGTGATTTAAGTTAAGGTTAACCTTTAAAATCATTAAGTGATTTAAATTAATGTTAAACTTTAAATTCATTAAGTGATTTAAGTTAAGGTTAATATTTAAATTCATTAAGTGATTTAAGTTAATGTTAAGTTAAACTTTAAAATCATTAAGTGAATTAAGTTAACGTTAACCTTTAAAATCATTAACTTAAGAAGTTATATTTAATGGCTGACAAAATTAACTGATTTAAGTTAATCGTAAAACTTTAAAACAATTAAGTGATTTGGTATTTGAAATTTTTAACTGATTTAAGTTAAACATTAAACTTTAAAATAACTAAGTGATTTAATGGCTGATAAAATTAACTGATTCAAGTTAAACTTTAAAATGATTAAGTGATTTAATGACTGAAACGTTAAAATTTAAAATATTTAAATGTTTTAATGGCTGAAAACATTAGGCTTAAGTTAAACATTAAACTTTAAAATAATTAAATGGTTTAATGGCTGAAACATTAACTGCTCAAGTTAAACTTGAAAATATTTAAGTAATTTAATGGCTGAAAATGCTTTCAGTTAAATGTTAACTTTAAAATAATTTAATGATTTAATGCTGAAAACATTAACTGATTTAAGTTAAACATTAGAATGAAATCAAAATTAACTGACTGAAGAAAAAGGTTAAAAGATGACAAAATATATCCATGAGAATTATGCCAGAATAAATTCTTCGTCATTTTTCTTATTTAAGACTTAAATAATGTTGCTGTGTCATCAAACACTAAGGCCAACCCTTGGCGTACATACAGTCTCAAAACAATTGACGTTACTTGTCGGTATGGGATATTTTAACGAATGACAGTTAAAAGGGTAAAAACTCAAAAGAAATGAAAAAGTTAGTATTTTAACGCTTAATTTGAATCGTTAAAATTTAAAGTCTGCCGGAAAATGTATTAGCAATTAAAATATTACCATTTCGTCAATGAAAAGAAGACATCTTTAACACAACTTCAATATCTATGTATAGCAGTAATACACAGTGGTACACATAGGAGAGTAATCAATTATTGACCATCCTTGTACATTATATCCATACTGAACCAAGGAAACTGTCTGCATTAGAGCCACACCATTGTAAATTTACAAATTGTTCATTTTTCCTTCTTTTATACCTCAAGATCTTGCATAATTTGTAAGACTAATAATTGCTTCATTCTTCGTGACGACAAGTATAAGACAATTTTGATTATATACTGTATATATGCCTTTACAAGAGGATTTGGGATTTTAAGAGCAGCATTTAAAGGATCATGCAGTGGGGAAGTTAATTAACCTTTTACATGTTGAGTTAGCCATTTGCTACCTCAGTGCTGAGCTTTTTAATTCGCATTTAAAATAAAATGGTAGCAGTCATAATTGTTATCTTATTAGGAGGGCTTAAAATGTCTATACGTTTTGGGTTTTTATTGAAAATGAAAGTCCACAGCCTGCTTCCAGTCGACCGACCGGGTCAGGGAATGGAATGAATGAAGCCCCCATCTAGCGGCGAGGATGTGAACTATGCCGGCTGCCGAAACTTGTCGCACTCCCCTGGGGCAATGATTAAATGAATGACAGATGAAATGAAATGATAGTGGAGAGGGGCAATACATGGATTTCACCTTCGAATCTGCAGCAGGAAAGGTTTCCACAACGCCGACAATGAATGTGTCTACGAACTCTGCCACCAAGCCTGCCTACAGTATCATCTGTTCGAATGTGCCCAAAGAACTCTGCCAATCTCACATTACAGAAAGGACTGATGTAAATGACGTTTTCTATAGAATAGAATAACTATGTACACAATAAATATATATAGAGTGTTGCTGGAATAAAATTTGTGACAGGGAAAACCGGAGTACCCAGAGAAAAACCTGTCTGCCTCCGCTTTGTCCAGCACAAATCTCACATGGAATGACCGGGATTTGAACCAGTGACCCAGCGGTGAGAGGTCGGCGTGCTGCCGCCTAAGCAACGGAGGCTCGTTTTGGGTCTTTATTAATTTATAAATACAAAATCTTTAGTTTTCGTTTTGAGACGAATCGAAATTAAAATATTTGTGTCCATGTTTGCATTATCTCCATATCAGGTCCCAAAATAAAATTATTTCCTAAAATCAGTAGACAAGTAATACTTGTTGCGCCTCACTAGTACAAACATTGATATTATTTGATACGAAATCATAACGCGGTGTGAAGGATTTGCTTGTTATTCTGCCATACTCGTTTACATCACTACATCACAGATGTAGAGGACAGACGTCTACAAAATGCTCTGTTAGTTACTTCCACAGATTACCTTAGGTTACTTCCAAAAGCAAAGATCCAAACTCAATGTAGTACCACATAATACCTAGCAGATGGCGGAACATTCCAGAGATCGACTCAGCACTCAAAAGCAAACAGGGAATAGACAGGTGAAACACTCAACAGGTTAAAACAATCCCCAATCTTGTTATGGTGGCCTCACATTTTCTCAAATAAAATTACGACTTGCGCAAGATCACTTGATAATGGTAGATAGAGTCACTGCACAATAATACTTTGAAATTACTTTGGCAATTTGACTGAAGTACAGCATTGCTGTTTGTTCTTCTTTGATATTACAGAGTTACTTGGAGAGAAGTCCTCACTGCGGCTCTGAGAGAGGCAGCCACTGAGCTGTTGCCGTCTTGCTGGCTAGCACCTCGGTGAAGAACTCCCGCTCCTCAGGACGGCAGTCTGAGCCAGAACCCACGAGCGCTCGCCCCAGCAACTCGCTCGGACCAAGCAGGCTGTCATGCATGACGGCGAACTCCAGAGTGCTGCGCGATAATACATCTCGACCTACATCAAATGTGAGGGCCTCGTTAAACACTGGAGACACTGTGTTGCGATGAACTCCTGTCTTCTTCTTCTTGACACGTTTGCCATTCTGCAGCAGCGACACTCGCACAAATGGATCTGTAACGGACAGTGATTGTTGTTATAATGAGCATCTGCTCCTGATGGTTTGGGTAATAATGAAATTGATGAAGGCATGTTAGCTAGAACTAAAACATACAACTGACTTATAACTAACTTACATACAAGAATAAGAAAATGAAAAGGGAAAAGGAGTAACACATGGAAAATAAAAGAGATGGAAAAGAATGCCCACAATCATAGAAAAATCAGAATTGAGGGAAATAGAGCTACGAAAGGTAGATAGAAATGGAAAAGAGGATGGTGATGATAATTGTTGTTTTTAAGGGGTCTAACATCGAGGTTGTCGGCCCTTAATGATGATGATGATGATGATAATTGTTGTTTTAAGGGGCCTAACATCTAGGTTATCGGCCCCTGATGGTTTGGGTGATCGTGAAGATGAAAATGAAAAGCGAACTTAAAACTAAAACTAACTACTAACCTACATACTAGAAGAAGAAATGGAAAACTAAAGGAGAATAAGGCAAATAAAGGACAGGAGGAAAAGAAATGCCCTCAACCCTCGAAGAAGGCGGATTGAGAGACTTGGAAGGAAGGAGAGCCATGAAAAGCAGATAGGAAAGTGAAAGAGGAGAGGGTCCGCCCCCAAAGGTAAGGGACAAAAGGGGAAAACGGACCCAGCTCAGGAATCCCTCGGGGTCGCCAACTCCCGAACTCACCAGCCGTGAGCCCCTGAGGGTGTAGCATTATCTAGGGTGCACCAAAAGTGGTGGGGCTACATACACCCGGCCTCCTTGAGGGCCTTAAGCAGAAGGCAGGAGATGAAAAGAAAAAGAAGGCTGAGCCCTCGCAGAAGGAGGGAATCAGAAAAGATGAGACAAGGGCCAATTAAGGCGGGAAAGGAAGAGACTCCCTAGGCCTCGGATACCCTAATACCGTCGGGGTCGGAAGAGAACAAGAGTTGACCAAGGGAGGTCGACAGGAAAGAAGACGGAGAGGAGCCCAGCACAAGTAAGTGGAAGCAATGCCGGACTCAGCTGGGGTCCCGTGGTCGCCAACCCACGCCTCACTAGATGTGAGCCCCTGGGGGCGGCCCCTAATGGTTTGGGTGATAGTGAAAATGAAAATGAAGTGGAAACTATAACTAAAGCTAACTACACACTTACAACTAACTACAGACTTACATACTAAAAGAGGAAATGGAAAACAATAAGAAGAATGAGGTAAATAAAAGACAGGAGGAAATTAAATGCTCTCAATCCTTGAAGAATCAGAAATAAATGACTTGGAACAAAGGAGAGCCATGAACGGCAGATAGGACAGGGAAAGAGGAGAGGAAAGGCAATGGAAATAGGGACAAAACCGGACCCAGCTCAGGAATTCCTCGGGGTCGCCAAATCCCGAACTCACCAGGCATGAGCCCTTGAGGATATAGAAGTATCCAGGGTGCAGCATGAGTGGCGGGGATACACACACCCTGCATCCTTCAGGGCATTGAGCAAAAGGCAAGAATAGAAAAACAAGAGGTCTGACCGCTCGAAGAATGAGTATATCAGGAAAGATGAGACAAGGACCAATTAATTCCGGAAATTGGAAGGCTCCCTAGGCCTCGGATACCCTAATACTGTCGGGGTCAGAAGAGAACAAACGTTGACCAAGGAAGGTCGTTATGAAAGATTACAGAGAAGAGCACTGGCACAAGGGAAGTGGAAGCAATGCCGGACTCGTATGGGGCCCCGTGGTCGTCAACCCACGTCTGATTAGATATGAGCTTTAGGGGGGTGGGGGGCACGATATGAACCAAGACTCACCTGAAGATGATCTGGTGTCATCTACAACTCGCAAGTTTCGTCCTTTCAGCACGACTACAGTCAGTCGCTCGGCAGAGGGCAGGAATGCTAGTGATACCATCAGGTCTCCTAGATCAGCCTGAAACAAATATCACGAGGGTCGACCATACGGATATACAAATGCATAGAGTAATATAAGAAGTAGAGCACCTTTATAGTGTAGTACGCTTCATTACGAGAATGGGATTGTTATGATACGAGGACCATTCATAAGTGATGATAATGATGATGATAATTATTGCTTTCAGGGGCCTAACATCTGGGATAATGGTTGGTGATAATTTACAGCCTTGTTTTAATCCCAGATTTGACTTTCTCTCTCCCACGATTACATTATTTTTAATTTTGATCATTAGCCCAAAATTGATGAAAGCATAATATTATAATCGTATATTACATGTACAGTAACTACCACCCATAATATACTCGTAGAACTGTGACATTAAAATTAGTCTGGAAGTGTTGTGGGTTATATGGCTTGTTTTTCAAAGAGCTTGTTTATCCAGGACTATCCTCCAATATCACGACAGCCATACACTTGTTCGACGTCCTCACAACATAATTCAAGTTGATGTTTACCATCAACTAGAAGAACCATTTTGAATTCTTTTTAACAAAAGAATTAAAAAATATGTTTACAAGTTTGATGGAATAAGACTAGGTTACAATTGAAAGAATATTTTATAGATCCATTTTCAACTAGCTTCATATACGTTTCTTTGATTACGGTACATTTTAACACATAATTTTAAAGTTTTTTAAGGAAATTGTTACGAAAAGACATGAAAAAGACCATGTCTGTCTAAAATCCTTATTGACATAGTTTAATGAAACAGGAAAATAACACCTTAAATCAATAAATTGTAATTTTTGAGTACAGTGAACTGATTTCGGTTACATTATAACATACTTCAGCAAACCGTAGATGATTCAAATAAAGTTGCAAAATTGACACATTTTTTTAGGCTGATTTCAAAATTATTTCCAAAACACTATCTAAAACGATTCAAAATTTTCTAAGAGACTAACAATTAGATGTGTTACAATTTTTAGATTAACGATGAAAGATAAAAGACAGCTCGAAGTGGAAATGTCAATGATGTGGAACTGATGTAATGGTTCATTGAAAATGTTTGAGGTTGGGATGATTTGTAATTGTGATCATATGTGTACATTGAAATTAAAAGGTTTTATGATATGTTACTGTGAAAATAGTTAGTTATAACTACTCTTGGACTAACTATTTGCACTATGGAGGGTGCACCATAAGTGGTGGGGCTCCTTTTAGGGTCTTTCTTTCAGAAGACAGGAGATATCATGAAAATAAAAGCAAGAGGTCTGACTTCTTGAAGTATCAGGGGATCGGGAAAGATGAACAAGGGCCAATTAAGGCAGGCAAGTGAAAGTCAGCTTAGGTCTTGGATACCCTAATATCGTCGTGGTCGGAAGAGAACAAGAGTTGTTCCTACCTTAGCGTCCTGCTCAGAGCATGGCCCCAGTCCTTTCCACATGGTGACCCTCTCGGAGAGGTCAATGTGTGCTAGAGGGAGCTTTACTCCCCCAATGCTATGGTGACGAGAGTAGGCGTCAAAATCATACAACAGCACTTCCAAGGTGCGGCGACCAAGTGCAGACGGGTGCACCTCGAACACGAAGTCTTCGTCGAACACTAGAAACACATAAACAAAATATATGTTAATTCCAATTTAATACCCTCAGTTCCGAATCTTGGTTTGTCAGAGATTGAGGTGAGAGTATTATTTACTGATGATGATGATAATTCTTGTTTTAAGGGATTAATATCTAGGTTATCAGCCCAGTATTTTGTATTGCATCCATCACTAGGTATATATGATTATTACAGTATTTATCTAACATCCTATTGCAAATGTCCATTTGCTTGGGTAGTGGCTAGCATCCTTGGCTGTCGTCCCGGAAGTCCGGATTCGATTCCCAGATCAGGCAAAGCAAGAGCGATAGTATCCAAATTTCTCTTATCTCTAACTGTCTTGAGGTATTTCTATCCCCAATTGTCCAGTTATTTAATTTCTCTCTACAAAGTGGAGTAGCCTATATCTGTCTCTTTAGAAGTATGCTAACATACGTACAGTGTCAAAAAATAAAACCACCACTAGTTGTAGTGACTTGAGATGATAAATATCCTTTGTGTCCTTAGTAAAGCGCTTATGAAAATAGTTCATGAATACGTATGTGACTTCTTTAAATTTAATATCTTAAATCTTTACCCATCTGGGGTTAAAAAGGGGCATATTACTCCTTCTGCATTGTTAAAGGTCAGCGATGATGTACGCTCAGCTATGGACAAGTGTCAGCTTACAATCCAATGTGTTTTTGTTTTCAGTAAGGCTTCTAACTGTGGGAGTCACTATACTTCTTGCAAAGCTGAAATATTTTGGCATTTCTGAGAGTGTTTCTTTCCTGGTTCAAATTCTACCTTTCCAGTCGTACACACAGAGAGGTTCTCGCGGATGGCTCATCCTCAGACAGGAAGCCCGTAGAAAGTGGAGTACCTCATGGATCGGTCTTAGGTCCACCATGCTTCTCGATTTACATAAACGAGTTTCTAATGAATTACGAAATATTTCTGTTCATATATAGGCTACGCTGATGACCTCCAAGTTTATTTTCACCAAACGCCTAATACTGCATATGATCAAATAAATGTGTTAGATGAAGACATCGTCAGGCTTTGTGAATGGAACCTAAATCATAATTTTAACTTGAATCTAAAACAACTTTTATCCATTGGATATACAAAACTTCTAAATTCAGTAGATTTTAATTCACTACTACCCATCAAGATACCAGATAATAATATTAAATGTAGCAACACTGTCAATCTTGGAGTGATATTTGATACATCACTATAGTGGGCAGAGCATATGTCTGTGGTAAAGAAGGTTGTACCAACTATGCATCTACTGAAATGAACTGTCTCTTAACCCCAACATACGTAAGCTCTTCATCGAAACTCTCATTTTCCCAATATTTGATTATTGCTCTGATGTATACAATATTTACCAGAGGCATCAGAATATCAAACTACAAAGAGTCGAGAATGCATGTGTTCGGTACATCCTGGATGTAAGGCGAGATGAGCATATCACACATTACTACATGCAGCTGTAGGCCTAGTGGTTGCAACCCCATGAGTGCAGGCAGCTAGAAGTTGCCATTCTGACACATAAAATATTGCACACCAAGATCCCGTTATATCTCTACAATACCTTTAAACCAATGCATTATGTTCATAATCGAGAAAATGGGTACCGGTACTCAAAATTAACACTCTAATTTCTGTCCTCCAAACAATGAAGCCCAATACAGTATTTGTTTGCATCGCCTCACGCTTCTTTATATAAGTTCGTGAATATTGCAAGCACTGCTACTCAAAAGTAGTCTTTCATCTGATTACTGCATTATGTTAAAGGGCTATTGTTATGGAAGTTATTAATTTTAATTATAGCATCAAGCCAATAGCTGAGAACCTACCATAAGAATACGCTAATATATTGCTTGTAGACCTATATGGTGTTCTTTTTTTCAGGCTGATACTGGGTCTATAATAATTTTTCTATTATTATTATTATTATTATTTTATTATTATTGCTTTTGTTACTATCGTTGTTATCACTATTATTATTGTGGGAATCGGAAGATGACCGTTTTTTGGGTGTCCCGCCAGCCTTGGCACCGCCCTGTGGCGCAGCGTAGAGGAGTCAAGAAGAAGTCGCGAGAAGGGAAGACGATCAGTTACAGTTTTGTGTCGAGTCATGTCACGTCAAGTTCTGTTAATCTCATCTTATGTACTATTATGTTTAAATGCAGTTTTTATACTTAAAACTACTTCAAGACGTGTTCGGTTTATTCGCTTGCCAAAATCCCTTCCCACATTATTTATATTGTGAATGTTTTAAGCAATGTATTTTATAATATTATACAAACTTAACTGGTTGCTTATGATATTATACGATATATGGCATGGCTTTAATATTAACTATTGTGTTTTTCTACTTGATATGTGTTACTAAGTTTGAAAGCCCTATTCCTACTGTGTGTAGGGCGCTACTTTAAAGGCTGAAGAAAACAAAACAACTCAGCCAAGCAGCCAGTCGCTGTTAAATTTGCTTTTTTTATGCAAATAATCGAAAGTAGGCTAACATAGGGAGTTTGTCCCATTGATAAATGAAGGTAACGGTGTGATAAGACAAAGGCTAATTAAGGCGGGAAGAGGAAGGACTCCGTAGGTATCGGATACCCTGATGCCTTCCGTTGGGATCGAAAGATAACATGAATTGACAAAGGGGACGATAGGAGCACGACACAAGTAAATTGTAACAATGCAAGATTCAGCTGAGGTCCCGTCGCTGCTAACTCAGTTTTTGTGTACTTCAGTTGCAGGTTAACTGATCTAAAGAGAGTATTATATCCTAGTGTTGTCAATACCTGGATTAAGAGTCTTCTTGTGGATGCGGGTCTGCCACACGTTCGTACGGTCAGGGAGCAAGCGGATCTTGGCGTACGGATCTGCCGTGCCACTGAAGTCTCTCGCCTGCAAATCGTGGGCCTGCAACACACCATACACAGCGCGGTTAGCTATCACTCCCATTCTTTTCAGTCCAATTACATTGATGATCATGGTTACTTTAATACGAGTAATTATAGTTTTAAGGGGCACAACATCTAGGCTATCGGCCCATATTGATATAAATGAGAATAAAATGAATTTGAAAAAGAAACCTACCTACTACAGCAACTCACTTGCATCTAACTAATATACTAGAAGAACAAATGGACAAAGTACGGAAATAAATAAATGACAGGGTAAAGATGATGGTGATGATGAAGATGATAATTGTTGCTTTAAGTGACCTAACATCGAGATTATCAACCTCTAGTGGTTTAGGTGATAGTGAAAATGTTGAAATTGAACTACTGCTACAACTATTATTTCTTACTACATACCACAAGAAGAAAAAAAAAATGAAAATAAAGGAAAGTAGGAAAAGAAATGCCCTCAACCCTGGAAGAATGAGGACTGAAGGACTTGGAAGAAAGGAGAGCCATGATAGGCAGATCGGAAAGGGAAAGAGGAGAGGGCCCACCCCATAGGCAATGGAAAAAGGGGGGAAAGCGGAACCCAGCTCAGGAATCTCTTGGTGTCGCCAACTCCCGAACTCATCAGCAGTGAGCCCTTGAGGGTGTACCACTATCCAGAGTGCACCATAAGTAGTGAGGTTACACGCACACTGCCTCCATTAGGGCCTTGAGCAGAAGGCAGGAGATACTATGAAAATATAAAGAAAACGTCAAACCCATCAAAGAATGAGGGATCAAGAAAATGCGTCAAGGGCCAAAGGAAAGGGAAAGACTCCCTAGGCCTCTTATACCCTAGTACTGTCGGGGTCGGATGAGAACAAGAGTTTACCAAGGGAGGTTGACAGAGAATAGCCTGGCACAAGTAAGTGGAAGTAATGCCAGACTTAGATGGTGTACGTTAGTCGCTAATCCACGTCCCACTATTTGTGGGCCACTGGGGGAACCGAAATTTTAACCAGACCCCTTCCGAACCAAGGAAAAGGGTGTTAACCATTTAGCCACAAAGCCAGTCTATGAAGAGAGCAGGTTCCTGGTAATGTACATTGTAAGGAGCAGGATGATATAAGGACATGCTGGAAACTGTGTTACCCCCTGGAATGATAATATACAGGGTGTTTCAGAAATACTTTTACAAACTTTGGGGATTGGTTTCTTACACCAAAACAAGAAAAAAAGTTCATATACACATATGTCGCAAAATCATTCTTTTTCGCTTTATTAATGCAAGAACATTGTACAGTGACACATTAATTGACAGCCTGTTTGGAAGTGTTTAACACATGAACTCATATCAAAAAAGGTTCCTGACACCACAGATAAAAGTCTAACGGACCGTGCAAGCCATGAAACGGGTCTTCCTCTGCCCAACCATCCGTCCTGGAACATCTCCGTCAGTGCAGTGCGAACAAGGGGATTAAGGTGTGCCGGAGCCCCATCATGCATCCACCACTTACGTTGTCGTATTTGCAGGGGCACATTGTCATGCAGTAAGTCTGAGAGGGTGTTCTGGATAAAGTCTCTGGAGACAGCACCTGTAAGACGTGCTGGTAGAACGTATGGACCTACAACGCCAGCCCACCCGTTAATCCTAAACTGGTGCTGATGGCGAGCCTGTCTGGAACACCTGTGCATTTGACAGTTTTTCCATCTGTCGGTGTCAGATACCTTTTTTGACATGATTTCATGTGTTAAACACTTCCAAACAGGCTGTCAATTAATGTGTCACTGTACAATAATCTTTCATTAATAAATTGAAAACGAAGGATTTTGGGACATATGTGTATATGAACTTTTTTCCCCTTGTTTTGGTGTAAGGAACCAATCCCCAAAGTTTGTAAAAGTATTTATGAAACACCTGTATATGGGAAATTGCAGTCCGTGTGATGTACCAGCACCCGCCATCATTGGATTCTTTCTCTATTACAATGCTTTTGGTAGTCCCTCAGTTTGACCTGCTTCTCGCGAAATTTGGCTAACTACGGATACATTAAATGATCACAAATCTATTATTTGTAATTTCGTCTACTTACTATCGTGATTTTCACATGATTTCGCAAATATATCTGTCTTCGGCGTGACTCACCTCGATAAGTCGCACGGTGAGAATGCCGGCAGCTGGATCATACGTGAGACTCATGTGTATTGATCCCCTCAGGTCTTCAGGGAGACTGGGTGTCCTCGACGGCGATGCCTGGAATCATAAGAGGTAGATATTACTCTCTCATTGCACACAAGGGTGATAGATATAGGATTTACTCGTGATGTGTGTACAGATGTAGGAAGGTGGATCAAAAAGTTAGTTGCACTAACGCGCTGCAGCAGCGCGCTGTGTGTCGCAAACGTGGGCACAGCGGATAAAGGGACAGACACTGCCCACACGTCTGTTAGGCAGGTCTCTGTGGTGTCTCGACTTGTATGGTGTGAATAGCGGCCAAATGCAATGGCGCGTCGACTGGACGTTCACTTCAAATATGAGGTGCGTGCGACAATCCGATTCCTATGGGCCAAAATGAAGAATTGCACGATTAAAGAGAAGCGCTGGGGGAAATTGAGCGCCGGTGTGATTTTGTTGCACGATTACGCAACACCTCACAGGGCCCTCTAAACGAGCGAACTGCTGCAGCGTTTCAAGTGGGAAGTCTGGCAAAATCCACCCTACACTCCCGACCTAGCGCCATGTGAATTTCATCTGTTCGGTAAGCTCTAAACGGAGCTCAGTGGTCGACGTTTCCAGACAGATGAGGAGGTGAAGGCCGCTGTCTCCGTGTGGTTGCAGAACGCTGGAGGAACTTTCTATGCATCCGGCATCGACAAGTTGGTTGTGCGTTCGCAGAAATGTTTGGAGTCTCTTGGAAACTATGTGGAAAAGTGCCGTTACATTGTATGTCGTTATAGGCGTGTTGCTGTTGTATAGGTGGTGTAATAAATGGCCATAACTGGGAAGTGCAACTTATTTTTTTGATCTGCCCTCGTACTAACTCGACGATGGTGGTCGTTATTCCTTTAAGGGGCGAAATATCAAACCGTTTGGTTTATTTCATCGATCATTTACCAAAATTTCAAATCCTGAGGAATTTCCAATAAAATCTGTGTGAATATCACGTCACACAGGTTGGTATCCCGCCAATGAATCTTGCTTTGTTTATTTCGTGGAACAGAATTTTAAAACTCCCGCCAACATTCCTCTCATGACGTCACTTCGGATTTTTTATTATGGATACTCGAGTTTAGGCCTTAATTACAACCAAACCAACAGATCTATTGAAAAACGAGTTATACCAATATTTTCCTTGTTTAATTCTGCGCTAGACTATATAAGCCAATTATTTTCAAGTTTATTAATTATTTATTTATTTGTGGTTGTATGAAAAATTGTCCGTGTGTTAGACGTCTTTTTTTTGGAACCGCTCACTTAAAACTATATACATGGAAAACTACTTGGCTGAGGATAATGAAATTTTTATATTTGATAGGCACAAGTATTGGTAGTGCAAATCTCAAGTTTCAATCTTTTTCAACTACCCGATAAAAAGTTTTTATACTTTTTCTGACGTAAGGTTTTCTCAGCCCAGGATAAACGTACAGCAGGCAACTTGGTCTCATTTTGAAGCTCTCATTCGTGATTATTGGAAACTACGTCCACTGTAAACGTACAGTGTGATGACGAATTTATGAAGAGTAATATTAATGGTAGGTTTTGTGCGTTCTAGCCCGTACGATTAAAAGTGAGCAGGCTTGTGAAATCCGGTGCAGCGTTGCCGCGTTAAGTTGCAGTCGTCGCGCGGCTCGCAACGAACGAACACTGCTTTAAGTTTCCTTTCAACCTTTTATTTTCTTTCCTCGTACAAATTTCGTTTTCCATCACCTTTATCACATAAGAGCTTTAGACCTTCAATGGCTGGTTTAAAAGTGGTTTGTCTTCCTAATTTGGAAATGTCAGACTACACAATTTTTACATGGGCTATCTACATTATTTACATAATATCTTTACAATATTTAATTCAGTCAGTATTCTTCGTCTGAAGAATGGCTCTGTTCCGATTAATCAGTACTGCTGGCATTCGTGTTAATTATGACCTTCTCGAAATGAGGGACATTTTCAGACAGGCCATCTATCTCCCAGTAGTGGTCATCAATATTCTTTTAGCGTGTTTAATACATTGTTTCCAGAGTTCAGGAGCAACGATAAGCAAGGCTTCTCGGCATAAAACATTCATTGCTTCCATACTTCTACCATTTTGTAATATGTTAGTGCAAGTTCGCCCTCAGACAATGGTGGTCTCTGAGGCATTTGGATGTGATGTGATGTGGCATATAAGTAGTAAACAGGAAGACTGAAAATAGCATGTATACATAGCCAGGTGACTCGCATTCCATTACACAACTGCCCGGAAACGCTGCACTCGAATTCACCGGCTCGCCCGCTTTTAATCGCACGGGTCAGAACGCACAAACCCTACCATTAATATTACTCTTCATAAATTCGTCATCACACTGTACGTTTACAGTGGTCGTAGTTTCCGATAATCACAAATGAGAGCTCCAAAATGGGACCAAGTTTCCTGCTGTACGTTTATCCTGGGCTGAGAAAACGTTATGTCAGAAAAAGTATAAGAACTTTTTACTGGGTAGTTGAAAAAAATTTAAACTTGAGATTTGCACTATCAATGCTTGTGCTTATCACATATAAAAATTTCATTAGTAGTCTCGATGACCACTTATGTTTGTTTATTCTATCACCAGAATTAAAATCTGAGGGACTTTTCGGGTAAACTAAGGGATTTTGTTCTTTTTCACTCCCCTAGGTCGGTCACACGTGATGGGAATTCCACTGATGACGTAGACTGACTGCGTGGTACAGCGGTAACGTTCTCGCCTTCTGTGACCAAAGTTGCAGGATCGAATCCTGGCGCAGACAGTTGGTATTTGAGGGTGCGCAAATGCGAGGGAGCCATGTCAGTAGATTTACTGGCATTTCCGCACCCCAGCGTCTCTAAAACCCTCATTAGTTAAAAGGGACGTAAAACCAATAACATTGTTACCACAGATGATATCACATTACACCGGTCAACAACATGGCCAGGTGGCAGGGATTCCCAAGTCACCGTTATTTTCAACAAATCGATTAATTAGTCTATAATCTATCAATCAATATATCGATATAATCAACCTATCAATCGGCCGCCATCTTGAAAGTGATTTAGAAACTTAAGGAATGAAGTAGAATCATACACGCCCGTCCAGACACCACATAGCAACTGTACTAATGGGGGAATCTGGAAAGATAAGACAAGGACCAATTAAGGCGGGAAAGCGAAAGACGCACTAGGTCTCGGATACTCTAACACCGTGTGGATGGTAGAGAATAAGAGTTGATCAAGGGAGTTGAATAGGAAGAGGATAGAGAGGTGCCTGAAACAAGTAAGTGGAAGCAATGCCGAACTTAGCTGGGATCCCGTGGTCGCAAACCTACGTCCCACTAGTAGTGAGTCCCCGTGGGAATGAGGATTGAGATACTTGGAAAGAAGTTGTGCCATGCAAGGCTGATTTGAAAGCGAAACAGGTAGGTGCTACAGTACTGCATTTGTTATGTTAGGTGCACTGTAAGTCTTTATACGTACTTCCATAGACTTTGGGACAGAATTTCCCTCTTTCACTTTTCGATATGCCTTTCAAGGCTATACTTTCTGCTAAGTATGTGCAAAGTCTAGGCAGTGATAATCCTATGCATCCAGCTGGCTACTGACTTAAAGGTTATGCCATCGATTGTGCAATTTAAATCACCGGCTATGATAAGCATTTCATCCTTTGGTACCTGCGATAATGCGGTGCTTAGCGTATCTAATATTCCTTTCTATCTCACTGGAATGGCGTTCTTAATACACCACGGGAACCCAGCTGAGTCCGGCATTGCTGCCACTAACTTTTGCCGGGCTCCTCTCTCTCTCGTCTTTCCCATCGACCTCCCTTAGTCAACTTTTGTTCTCTTCCAAACCCGACGGTATCGGGGTATCTGAGACCCAGAGTGTCTTTCATTTTCCTGCCTTCATTGACTCTTGTCCCATATTTCTAGATTCCCTTATTCTTCGAAGGGTCAGACTATTCTTTATGGTACCGGTATTTCCCGCCTTTTGCATAAGGCCCTAAAGGAGTCAGGGTGTGTGTAACCCCATCATGAATGATGCACCATGAATAGTGCTACACTCTCAACGGGTCAATGTCAGATCGCAAGGGGTTTCTGAGCTGGATTTGGTTTTCCTCTTCTTCTACTACTTTTAGGTCGGACTCTAACCTCATTCCTACTTGCCTATCACGGCTCTACTTACTTCCTAATTCCTCACTCCTTATTCTTCGAATGTGAGCGTATTTCTTTTCCCCTGTCTTTGCATTCATCATTATTTCCTTTTTTCTTGCCCTTTCTTCTTGTATTAGACTATATAAGTTCGTTGTAAGTAGAGCTGGTAATAATCGATGTTCGATTTATCGATTACGGTAATAATCAAATAATTTGAAATTTATCGAAAACGATTAATCGATTAATCAACTTAACATTAATATGATTATACATCTAATTACAGAATAATTGATTAATCCGCAAACCGGAGAATCGACTAATTGATTAGCAGACACGAATAAGAACAGAAGTTTAAATGAGAGATTATCGCTTAAGTTCAGTTAAGCTTATTTTTGGAATGATTTGTAGAAATTTATAAAATTTATTTTTTGCCTAAATACATTACTTCTTTGTTTATGTTAACAATAACCAAATAAGAGTCAGTGACAGTGGAAGGACAAACATCAATCAAATTGGGAAGAGTTCGAAAGAAAAAAAAAACGAACAGTTTTCAGCAATGATTTTGAATTCTTGTTCAATGTTTACAATTTAGGACAGGAACATTTTTGTTTCAATTTGTTTTAGCTTAGATTTCACGAAGAAGGTAAGAACATTATTTAAAATTATATATACAATATATTTTAAATAATTAAACTAAAAAAAAATGGGTTTCACGGCCAAGGAATTAAAACTCAGCAATTTTTCTAGGTTTATACCGTGTCTTGGGCGGGGTTTCGCCTAGGAACACCAGGATAGACTCATCAGCGGGCCCTTGGTGTCCGTGGAAGGAAGGGAGGTAGCGTGCAGTTCGCTACACCTGTGGGGATCCGGGCACAAACACCAAGAGAGCCCGCTGATGGGCCTACATTGGTGTTCATAGGCGAACCCCGCACAAGACACAGCATAAACCTAGAAAAATTGCTGATTTTTAATTAATTGACTGTTTTGCTTCTGTGAGAGCGTAGTGAAACGAGCGCAGTACATCGATTTATTAACAATTAACCAATTATTCGACCAATCGATTAATCGAAAAAGAAACCAATTGATTAATCGATTACACGCTCATTCGATTAATCGTTATTTGTAGCAATTATTCGTTTCTCCGCTTCGATTAATCGATTATTCGACAACTCAAATTACTCGATTAAAAGTACGGTACTAGCTCTAGTTGTAAGTCAGTATTTAGTCAGAATAAATGTATGAATGAATGTGAATACCACAAAGGGCGGGCAAGATGACCTAGATTATTTATTTATCATACGGCTTTTAGTGCCGGGAGTGTCCGAGGACATGTAGCTGCTTCAAGCGGACACCCTTAGGGTGAGCTACAAGTTCCGTTCAATTTCAAGTAGTTCCGACTTTCGCTACCAAATATCAATGATACCTAGTGGTGAACGTTGGAACTTTGATAGAGCGTTCCGACGAAATCTAACCTAACAATTTAGCTGCACACAAGTTTAGTCTGTGGAAGGATCTTTTACATGCCATAAATCTATGGCATGGGCCGCCGGCTTTACTTCCCCTCCGAAGGAAGGCATACTGAAGGCTTTTTCACGCTCTTAAAAATCCGACGACTTTGGCCGGGTTTGAACCCGCTATCTTGGGCACAGCAGTTCAGCATGCTACCGACTACGCCACCGAAGCCGCACATGACCTAGATGTATTGTCGCTGGAACCAATAATTACCACCACTGAAATGCTGTAACAATGACAAAAAAAATTGGCCCTGTTGAATTTTGCCATGGAAACAGTAGAGGCAATGCTGTGACGTGGAATCATTGGAGATGAGAATTCTTTTGTGTGCATTGTCCATCTGCGTTCTGAATACACTATCGTGTCCTCCTCTTAACCATGAAGGCTACGATGAGTTTGAGGGAGAAGGAGAACGCGAAGACGAAATTCAAGCTCTAAGTTCTGAACATCCCACTGGCCCAAACGATGTCCGGGAATATAAACGACTAGCTACTGTGGATGAAGAGGATAGGACTTCATTACAAGATCTGAAGAAACGCGACTCCAGAAAAAATAAGAGGCGATTGCATGCGAAACATTTTAGAAAGAGTGATGCAGGGGAAGGAAATGACGATGGATTTGAACACGGTCGTATTCATCACATAAATCCGTCGTACCATTCACTACACCCCCACAGCAAATTTGCAGGACGCGATTCTTTATCAAGGGACGATGATAGCGACTATTGTGAATCTGAGGTGACAGATTTACCAGTAAACAGGAATCTTAAGTCCAAAGTTATCAAGTTGCATAGGACCACGGTGGATGATGATAATGAAGATAATGAAGAACTTGTTGAACCCAATAATCTTACCGAACCTCACAATATGTTTGCCGAACCTGATTACCCTGAAAGTCACGGCATCGTAGCCAGCAATATAAATGAACGCAGTGATATTATTCCTGAGTATGAACGGAAGCGTTCGAATGATATCGACAGTTTGGAAGAAGTTCCAGAACAATTTTCCAATGACACTTTTACCAACCAAAACGATTTAGAGGCAACTGCTGCTCAAGGTTATCCACCCGAGGCAACCGGAAATTTTATCGAGGGTGGGGTTGAAAACTAAAGAGTGTACTTAAAGAAATCGTTTGTGCAGGTCTGTTCTTTGTCTACTTGGCACACGCAAGATGAATAAATTATACTAAAAACAAATTTCTTTGCGATTAATTCTTCTTTATCTGGCACTACAGCCCAGTGTGAGCTTTAGCCTCCCCAACCACAGATTTCCATCGATCTCGATCTTGGACAGCTGTTCTCCAGGGTCGTACGTTCATTGTTTGCAAATCCACCTCCACTTCATCTTTCCATCGATTCCTTGGTCTACCAGGGCGTCGTCTTCTTTCCATTTGGTGTTCTTTTGTCTTCCATCCTTTCAATGTGGCCCAGCCATTGTAGTCTCTGTGATTTTATATATCGAACAATGACTTCGCTTTTGAGGATTTCCCACTCGGCCGGTTGGTATTAGACTTGATAGCTCGTGTACTGAAATAGGAGTGGCTGTAGGTCCCTGTATGATCCGGACATCTAGCGAGGTGCCTCCGTGGCAAGTCCCGCGTCCGGAAATTCGGTTAGATCTGCACCGAGGTCCTAAGGTGAACACGGATGCCTCCGTTTACCGGAGGCAGTTCCACAGCATAGTTCACCAATTTCCGGACGCTGGCATTCTCTACACGGATGGTTCGAAGGTGGACGAGAAGGTGGGTTGTGCTTGCGTTATTGATGGTGAAAATACCAATATCTCTTTGCCTGAGGCCTGTAGTGTGTTTACTGCGGAGCTCGTTGCCATCTATGAAGCTCTGTAGTTTGCACTACAGGATGCACGAATCCACTTTCTCGTGTGTACCGACTCTTTGAGTTCATTGCAGCGAATCCACGACCTACTAGTCGGGCTGTGCCACGCTGACACTCGAATCACCTTTCTGTGGCTTCCAAGCCACATGGGAATTGCGGGAAATGAGTTAGCGGATCAAGCTGCAAAAGAGGCGGTATCACTACCACCTAGACCAGGGGTCTGCAAACTTTCCAGCCTTAGGGCCATACTGATTACTCCAGTAAGTTCCGAGGGCCAAAACCATATTATCATTGTTGCCGGTGGTAAAAAGTGAAATAGTCCACTGATGAAAAATAGTCCGAAAAAGTACGCAAAGTTGAAAAAAGGCTGCAAATCGGACTGAAGTCCGCAAAACGGCAACACTGCATATTATTAATTTTCCTGTCATTATCTGTAATTTCTAGATTAGTCGTAGAGTACGAGCCATGAGGAGTAACGTGACACGACATCTGGTGGACACAAGCGGAAATAGGTAGTACCTTCTATCGCTAACAGATGGCGCTAATAGCACGTACAGAGTAATCTCGTTGGTTCGAGAGAGTTCTGGTGTCTTCCACTCACTTCTAGATGGCAGTAATTGGAATATATAAGAAGGCTAGTTGCGCAACCACAAGTCAGTTCCTATGACACTGTTGTGAAATAAAATAGTGCGTACCTCCTTAAAACGTGTTTGTGCGTGTTTAAGTTTAAGACATCTTTGTAACAGTATTTTGATTTGAATTGTTGCTTTTGTGTGTGATTTAGTAGTATGGAAAAGAAGCGAAAAATTGATAGTGAATGCAGAAAATTCAAAGATGAGTGGAACATTCAGTATTTCGTAATTGAGTCCAGTAACAAGGCGCTATGTTTGATTTGCAATGAAAGCATAGCCGTTCTCAAGGAATATAACATTAAACGTCATTATGAAACAAAACATTTTCAAAATTACTCAAAATATACAGGAAGTTTGCGGACAGAAAAATTCGAAGCTATGAAGCGCGGATTGAAATCGCAGCAATCTTCATTTACAAAACTCAAAACCGAACAAGAGGCTGCAACTCGTGCCAGCTTTCGTGTGGCTCTTGAAATTGCAAAACGTGGAAAACCATTCACCGATGGAGAAATGATCAAAGAATGCATAATTGCAGCAGCCGAAGAAATGTGCCCTGAAAAGGTAAATTTATTAAAAACTGTCAGTATGTCAGCAAACATTGTGGCTCGAAGGGTAGAAAACATCGCTGAAAATATATCCTCTCATCTGTTCGACAAAAATGGAGATGTTGAGTGGTTTTCTTTGGCCTTGGATGAGTCAACGGATGTGTCAGATACTGCTCAGGTGTTGATTTATATTCGAGGAGTAGATAAAAGCTATGAAGTGCATGAAGAACTTCTTGATATGTATAGTATTCATGGCACAACTACTGGTACAGATATTTTTAAAGGAGTTGAAATGGCCATTAATCAAAAGAACCTTCGATGGAAAAACTTGAAATGTATTACAACTGATGGAGGCAAAAACATGAGTGGGAAAGATAAAGGAGTGGTCGCTCTTGTGTCAAAGGCTGTAGAAAATGACGGTGGTTCAAAACCATTAGTCTTACATTGTATCATTCATCAACAGTCTTTGTGCGGAAAATGTTTGGATATGTCTGAAGTTCTGAAACCAGTCATATCAACTGTTAATTTTATGAGATCTTTTGGGCTGAATCACCGACAATTCCGACAATTTATTGAAGAGATTGGAGAAAATGACTTACCTTATCATACTGCCGTACGTTGGCTTAGTTGTGGGAAAGTCCTTCCGCGCTTTTTTGAACTTCGAGCAGTGATCGAAAATTTTTGAATGAAAAGCATCGCCCTCTTACTGAATTACAAAACAACGCATGGCTGTGGAAGTTAGCATTCTATGTTGATTTGACAAAACATGTGAACGAACTGAATTTGAGATTGCAAGGAGAAAACCAGCATCTTCCTGATTTATACACTAATATCAAATCATTCCGGAAGAAATTGATACTGTTTCAATCACAACTACGAAGTAAATGTTTTTCACATTTTAAAACATGTGAAATATTCAGCCACACCACTGAGACTGAGTTTCCTATCGATTTTGCAATCGAAACTTTGAGTGCTTTGAAAATAAATTTTGATACTCGTTTCTCGGACTTCGATGCCTTTGCGAATCAAATGAAGATTTTTCAGGATCCTTTTGATACTGACATTGAAACCCTAGCCCCGGAACTTCAAATGGAAATGATTGAACTACAGTGCAGTGATATAATTAAGAACAAATATCAAAACTCATCTTTGTTGGAATTTTATAAGAGTCTTCCACTGACACAATTTGATAATTTGCATAAATTTGCTCGTGGGCTGTTTTCTGTTTTTGGTACTACTTATTTGTGTGAGAAGACCTTCTCCAAAATGAAGTTCACAAAAAATGTTTACAGATCTAAATTAACTGATGAGCATCTTAAATCTCTTTTAATAATTGGTACAAGTAAAATTAGTCCACAACTACAAACTATTGTCAGTGGAAAATCTCAATTACATAAATCTCATTAGTATTTCATATGTCTGCATGTTATACACGTCTTTACTCATTACAATTCTGTGTTTCTTTATCCAACTTATCACAAAAACAATAACAATAAGCCTACAACAATGTTATGATTAGTTAGCCCATGACCATATCAATGTAGATGTCATATTAATAATTATTCAACATAAAATTAGAATACTTCAGTAAACTAAATTTAATTTGCTATAAAAAAATATGTTCTCTAAAAGGAGTTTTCAAGTATGCTAGCTCTCCGCGGGCCGGACAAAATCTGTCCGTGGGCCGGATGTGGCCCTCGGGCCGTAGTTTGGAGACCCCTGACTTAGACCATTGGAGATACCCGCTAGAGATATTCGCTCTCAGTTACGCCTACAAGTTCTGGCTTTTTGGGAGAGTCAGTGGCTAGCTGACCCACTGCCCAGTAAACTGAGAGCGGTCAAGGGAACTACTCGCGTGTGGCGGAGCTCTTTCCTGTCACGGAGAGAGTCCGTCATTTTATGTAGGCTAAGGATAGGTCATACAAGATCCACCCACTCGTATCTGATGAGAAGGGAAGACCTCCCACTTTGTACCTGTGGAGCCGTTTTCACCGTGGCCCACATTTTAACCGAGTGTGTGGATCTTGCTGACTTACGAAGAAACCTTGGTTTTCAGATGATACTCAAACTTATATTAGCCGATGACGCGGTGGCTGCTGATCGCGTTATCCGCTTTATAAGTGAGAGTGGGTTAGGGCCAGCAATCTAAATTTTCCAGTATAAATTGACTCAACGACTTGTTCGTTTTTAAATGATGATGTTTTTGTTTTTCCGTAATTTTTGTTTATTTTTAATTTTTATTATTTTTTATATATAGGTTATATATATTTTTTAAATGTAGATGTCCACCTCAAAATTTAAAATTCAATTCAAAATTTGTATTCTTTAATATGTGTTAAGAGGGGGCAGATGACCTCGTATTTCCGCCCCTTAAAACAACAATAACTATCTAACTAAATTTGAGGATTTCATCTATTTCCCTATTTGTTCGTATCCTCCATTCTCCTCTATCCAATGCAGCACCATAAATTCTCCGTATTATTCTCCTCTCAAACACCCTAAGTTTATTGCAGTCCTGAACCGACATATTCCATGTTTCTGAGCCATAAGTTAACACTGGTCTCATCAAGGTCTTGTAAATTTTGAGTTTTATTTTATGCGACAACAATTGCGACTTAATGAGTTTCAGATTGGCAAAATAGGCGCTGTTTCCAGTTTCCAGGAGGTTTTGTAATGTTTCTTGCATCACTACGAAAATTGTTTCTACAAATTCGACACGTTATTTTCTAGCTAAATGCATTTAGTAAACACAACATTCACATTATAACCCTTTAAGTGCTGAGTAACCCAGTTAGGGATTTGCTACCTCATTCCAGTGTTTTCATTCGCATTTTACAAAAGTTTTAGAAGTTATAATTTTTAACTTATCAAGGGCTAAAAATGTCCACAGATTTGGGTCTTTATTAGTCTAAACGTAAATTCAAAATCCTACGTTTATATATATACTAGCTGAAGTACCCGTGCTTCGCTACGCGTCATAAATAAATTAAAATGTGAAGGTGACAGTTAAAATAGGGGATAGGCGAGGTGCTGCGCAGAGGGAGATTAAGGATGAAACATTTTGTCCAACTACAACGCTCGGCGTTGACCGTGTTCTATAGCACAAATTTAGATTTTACTCGCTAACCGTTGGAGATACCTTTCGGATAGAAAATGTAATTTTAAACCTCGTATATGCCATCAAAAGTTTGCTATTTCTTAGCGTTCTCTTTTTATTTCAAATGGAAATATGAGTTTGAAACCAAAGGGTGTAGTGACGTCACTAAAATGGTCGCCATCTTTAAATAGTGCAAAGTATTGTAATCAAAAGTAACCTATATGTTAACCAGGTAAATCAGCTACTTCCATGTAAAATTCACGTATATCGGACCAGTGGTACTTGCGTGATTGAGTAATACACAGATACACACCATCTCATTTTTAGCCTTGCTTCGCTCGCGTCATTACTTACATTACTTACATGGGTAGGTGCGATCATCCTTTCAAAGTTAAGGGCCGACCACAGCGAACAAATTATGGTAAATATTCTTTTGTAAACCGTGCCATTGATAACTGGAACTCTCTACCTGCCGCAGTCTTAGAGCCTTTTCCCAAACATATCGGTGTGTTTAAGAAAAGACTGACTATTTGTGTAAATACTCCAGTTTAATTGTTGTATAATTGTTATTGAATTGTTATGTGTAATTATTTATTTGTTATGTATATCCAATTTGCCTCCGGGGGCCACACCCTCCATTGCAAATAAATGAATGAATGAACGAATGAGTGTCATATTGTTATATAATGAAATGCAGTTTTAACCCCGTTAACACCCCTTTACAACCTGAATATCCAAAAATCCCTCCTTAGTAGACGTTTTCGACACACATCGAACATATCCCCAAAATGTAATTCTTCTAACTTTAATAGTTTTGGTTGGTCGATGAGAGTGAACATTCAAAAATCATTCCTTAGTGGACGTTTTTCTTCCAAAATTTCACCCCTCCCCATAGGCTCCTTAAATTGCATTTATAAAAAAACGGTCGAACACCTATTTATTATATTTATTTATTTATTTTTAAGCTGATTGATTTCCTCCGAGTTTCAAACTCCTCGCCTATGTCTTTTAAGAGATACACGCTCCGGTAGGAATCTTTCAACCCCCACATTTCATTACTTTAACCTCATAACATACACTACATGGAAAAACCATTAGACATGTGTCAGCTTATTTTTAATGATTAGTATATATGCCAAGTATCACATCCCCAAATGAAACCACTCGTCAGATATTGTTATTCAATGAAATGCACGTTTACCCCCTTAACTCCTCTTTAGAACCTGAATATCCAAAACTCTTTCCTTAGTGGACGTTTTCGACATACAATGAACATATCCCCAACATTTCATGTTTCTAATTTTAATAATTTTGGCTGGGCGATGATGAGTGAGTGAGTCAGTCAGGACTTTTTTTCATTTATTTTTGATAATTTCACCCCTCCCCATGAACCCCTTAAATTGGATTTATGAAACAAACGGTCGAACGCCTATTTACTTATTTAAAGCTGTTTTCCCCTGAGTTTGATGAGTGACTAAGTGAGTCAATCATTTAGGACACTTTCTTTCCTGTTTTCCCCCCCAGAATTTCTCCCCTCTCCAAGGGCTCCTGAAATTGGATTTATGAAAAAACGGTCGAACACCTATTTACTTGTATTTTAAGCTGTTTTTCCCGCCGAATTTAAATTTTTTCGCCTATGTCGTTTCAGAGATACACGCTCCGTTAAGAATCCCTCAACCCCCAATTTTCACCCCTTTCACCTCATAATATACATCACATCGACAAACCCTTAGACATATGTCTGATTATTTTTAATGATTAGTTTCTATACCGAATATCACATCGCCAAAGAAACAAATCATGTGATATCGTTATTCAATGAAATGCACCTTTACCCCCTTAACCCCTCTTTAAATCCCGAATAAACAAAAATCATTCCTTAGTTGACGTTTTCGACATACAACGAACATATTCCCAAAATTTCATGTTTCCAACATTAATAGTTTTCGCTGGGCGTGATGAGTGAGTGAGTCAGACAGGACATTTCTTTCAATTATTTTTACCAGAATTTCACCCTTCCCCATGGGCCCCTTAAATTGGATTGATGAAAAAACTCTTGAACACCTATTAACTTATTTTTTAAGCTGTCTTTTTCCCATGAGTATGATGAGTGAGTGAGTCAGTCAGTCAGTTAGGACAATTTCTCTCCTTTTTTCCCCCAGAATTTCACCCCACCCCATTGGCCCCTTAAATTAATTTATGAAAAAAAAAAACCGGTCGAACACCGATTTACTTATTTATTTAGCTGATTTTCTTTCTCTGAGTTTCAAATTTCTCACCTATATCGTTTAAGAGATAGGCCTTCACGCTCCATTAGGAATCCTTCAACCCCCACTTTTCACCCCTTGCACCTCATAATAATACACCATATCGAAAAACCCCTAAGACACCTGTCTGCTTATTTTTAATGATTAGTTTATATGCCGAGTATCACATCCACAAATGAAACCACTCTTGAGATATTGTTATTCAATGAAATGCAGGTTTAACCCCCTTAAGACCCCTTTAGAGCCTGAATATCCAAAAATCCTCCCTTAGTGTACGGTTTTGACATACAACGAACATATCTCCAAAATGCCATGTTTCCAACTTCAATATTTTTGGCTGGGCGATGATGAGTGAGTGAATGAGTCAGGACATTTTCTTTCATTTGTTTTTCTTCAGAATTTCACCCCTCCCGATGAACCCCTTCAATTTGATTGATCCAAAAAAAAAAAACTGTCGAACAGCTAATTACTTACTTTAAAGCAGTTTTTCCCCCCTGAGTTTGATGAGTGAGTCAGTCAGTCAATCGGTTAGGACACTTTCTTTCCAGTTCCCCCCCCCCCCCCTGAATTTCACCCCTCCCCATGGGCTCCTTAAATTGGATTTATGAAAAAACGGTCAAACAAATATTTACTTATTTTGTATGCTGATTTCTTTCCGCTGAGTTTCAAACTCCTCGCCTATATCGTTTAAGAGATACACGCTCCGTTAGGAATCTTTCAATCCCTACTTTTCACCCCTTTCACCTCATAATATACACCACATCGAAAAACCATCAGACACGTGTCTTCTTACTTTTTAATGATGAGTTTATATGCCGTGAATCACATCCCCCAATGAAACCATTCGAGAGATATTGTTATTCAATGAAATGCAGGTTTAACCCCCTTAAGACCCCTTTAGAACCTGAATATCCGAAAATCCTCCCTTAGTAGACTGTTTTGACATACAATGAACATATCCCAAAACGGTCATGTTTCTAACTTCAATAATTTTGGCAGGGCGATGATGATGAGTGAGTGAGTGAGTGAGTGAGTCAGGACATTTTCTTTCAATTTTCTTTTTTCAGAATGTCACCCCTTCCCATGAACCCCTTAAATTTGATTTATGAAAAAAAAAACTGTCGAACAGCTATTTACTTACTTTAAAGCAGTTTTTCCCCCTGAGTTTGATGAGTGAGTCGGTCAGTCAATCAGTTAGGACACTTTCTTTCCTGTCCCCCTCACCAGAATTTCACCCTTCCCCATGGGCCCCTTAAATTGGATTTATAAAAAAACGGTCAAACACATATTTACTTATTTTTTATGCTGATTTTTTTTCGCTGAGTTTCAAACTCCTCGCCTTTGTCGTTTAAGAGATACACGCTCATTTAGGAATATTTCAATCCCCACTTTTCACCCCTTTCACCTCATAATATACACCACATCGAAAAACCCTGAGACTCGTGCCTACTTATTTTTTAATGATGAGTTTATGTGCCGAGTATCACATCCCCCAATGAAACCAATCGGGAGATATTGCTAGTCAATGAAATGCAGGTCTACCCCCTTAACACCCCTTTAGAACCTGAATATACAAAAATCCTTTCTTAGTGGGCATTTGCGGTCCTTGGGGAAGCTGCATACCAAATTTCATTCCAATCCGTTCGGTGGTTTCTGAGATTTCGTGATGAATGAATGAGTGAGTGAGTGGTATTTGACAAATATATAGTAGAAGATAGTGTCAAGTCTTTGTTATGCTAAACTCGGTTGACAGTGCTGTGTGAGTAGGTGAGTAACTAACGGGATTTCAAGTAAAGATGCTCATTTTCTATACCAGTAGTGCAGAGCGCAACTGGCACCTTCCGGCCGTGTCTCGACTTGAGCTATGTTGCCATGGAAACTATCTGCCTTGCCATTCCTTCATGAGTATATTTTATGATTTGATTAGCCTGTGCTTGAGTCCAAAAGGGCCTAAATCAAAAGAATGAGAAAGACTATCGAAAATTCATGTAGCCAGCGGTTCCTTCCGGGTCCTAAACTATGTGTATGCAAAATTTGGTTGAGATTGGTGGAACGGTGTGGATTTGTATACGGAACAGACCCACATACCCACATACCCACATACAGACTTTCACTTTTATATATTAGATATATATTTCTTGAGACGAATCAAAAATAATTTTTTGTGTGGGAATCATTTTCATACCAGGCCCAAACTAATATTATTTCCTAAAACCAGTAGACAAGTAATACTTGTTTCTCCGCACTAGTATAAAAATTGATATTCTTTGATCTGAAATCAAAACACGGCATGAAGAATTTGCTTGAAATTCCGCCATGCTTGTTTACATCCCAGATGAACTCCAGCTGTAGTGGACAAACGACTAAAAAATGCTCTGTTAGTTACTTCCGGAAGCAAAAATCCAAACCAGGACCTTCTATACTACCGGACCTGACACTGCAATCCAAGATGGCCGCCGTAGTTGGTGGTCGGACATCAAACGCCTGACGTGTGTCACAATCCAACACAACACAAAATAACATCATGACGTGATTTTGTCTGCTGTTAATTCATTGTTATGGGCTTGGGACATATTGGTCATTAGCCCCGTGCAGTTGTGTGTGGGTTGAATTCCTCCGATTACGTGATGAATGTAGTTGTGTGTGTAGCTGTGTAAGGGACAGGCATGGGGAGGTGCCCTAGGAGTTGAAGTAAGGTACCACCGGAGTTTCATCAGGAAAGGGATAAAATAAAATAATGTTGAGGCCCACAGGAGAGATCTGCAGAATATCTTGGCTGAGTGAACAGGGAAAGTTGTAAATGTTCCTGTAGGAATTTCAATCCCTTTTTAGTAAGTTACATATTATTCGGGACATGTTTGCCATCTATTGATGAATGCAGTACATTTGAATTTTTCTGTTGGCACAGGCTAGAGTAAAATGAGGCTTTTCGCCGATGTCTCAGTCTCACTCATGGCTGTGATTATATGGAAGCTACTGAGGTATGGGTGGTGCTTAGTAATGACATTCAGGGCACAGTCAGTGTCTGTGGATGCTGTGAAAGGTTCTACTCATAGGGTTAGTACTGCTGTACTGACTCAGTGAGGAAAGCAATGACAAACTACCTCACTCCTCTTCTTGCCTAGTACGCCTCAATATAGCGCTGCCATGGGTTTTTGTGGGTATCTACCCACATAACCTAACGGCAGTGCCTTTTGAGGATCCAACCAGCTTTCGGGCTGACTACCTAACAGACATACATATTATTCTTAAAAATAAAAGTGACCAACCAGATGGTGTAGTTCTTGGTTGTCACTTCTGGGCTCCAAGTTTGATTCCTGACTGTCAAGAAATCTCAATTCTAGTCTGAGGGTAAGAACGGGCTACACACAGCCTAGTGAGGTAAACCGAGAAATGTTGGGTTCGATTCTCCGCTTAGCCACCCAGCAAGTGGTTTACCATGGGTTCCCACACATACTGAAGATAAATGCCTAGGTAATTCCTATCATAAGGTCACGACTGCCCCCTGTAAATCCGTCAACAAGTAGGCTAGTCGTATTCATTCATTCCTATTCATGAGATTAAATGGAACTCTATCAAACGGGGCGGCTTCGGTGGCGTAGTTGATAGCATGCTGAGCTTCTATGCCCAAGATAGCGGGTTCAAACCCGGCCGAAGCCGTCGGATTTTTTAAGAGCGTTAAAAATCCCTCAGTATGCCTTCCTTCGGAGGGGAAGGAAAGCCGGCGGTCCCATGTCATAGAGTTATGGCATGTTAAAGAACCTTCCACCAATTACACCTGTTTGAAGCTAAATTGTATAGGTTAAGAATGTAAACAACGCTCTTAGGATCCTACGTTCGTTGCCAAGAGCCGACTGCGGTGGCGTCTAGTAGCTAAGTTGTGAACTAGGCTTAGTAATCGTTGACGGTGGCGTTTGGCGGCAAAAGTAGGAACTATTTGAAAAGTTCAAAGTTGCAGTCCTTACTCGAATTAAAAACAGATAAACACACTAATACAGCCATCACAATTAACACCGGTTATCAGACAGATTCTACACATACCCAAAGTACACGGGACTACATGACCTCGTTGTCGCAGCCCTTAAACTTAAGAACCAACCAAACTCTGTCAAAGGCATGACGTGTGTCAGAATCCAACCCAACCCAAAATAACATCATGACGTGATTTTGTCTGCTGTTAATTCATTTTATGGGCTTGGGACTTCTTGGTCATCAACCCCGTGAAGTTGGGTGTGGGTTGAATTCCCATGATGGGAAATTAGAAAATAGGCACCAATGGCTTATCTTCATAATAATTGGATTTGGATCCAGTCACACAACAGTTTCAAGGCATATCACCACAATTTTAGCATAACCTATGTATGAGTAAGCCTACTGGTAGTTTATTAAAACGGGATCCACACCAAGTACGTGATAAGATTGATATCCTTGGACAAGCAGGCGTATAATTGGATGAAAGAACACTGCAGACAATTTAAAAAGTAGGTTATGTTCCTACGTACGGTAATCAATTTTCAGATCTTCTTAAACCTTGAATTGGAATACGTTAATTATTGCTATGCTTGCTCATAATGAATTACCATTACTAATAATTTATAAACTCTAAACAGAATAATAAATCGACCAAACTTACCCACTGATTGGCAATAGTATTGATGGTATCACAAGCGTAACAGAAGTCACCGGTATCTCGTATTTAAGAAGCACTATTGCAGATTTACTTACACGAACGTGTAATATCATTAAGCAATAATCAATAAGCACAGATAATCAAGGGAGACGATTGCTAACCGAAATTCACATCACTATCACATCGTAAACAAAACGACTCAACTAATAAACAAAGCATGTAACCACCAACAGCGACAGCCATCTTTCATCAGTCCCGCCGCCAGTGTCAGGTCCGGTATTATAGAAGGTCCTGTCCAAACTCAAGTAGTACCACATAATGCCCAATAGATGGCAGAACATACCAGAGATCGAATCGGCACTTGAAAGTGAATGGGAAATATGAAAATAAAATCAGTCCTCGTGCAACGTTTATAGATAGGCGAAGCACTCAAAGGGTTAATAAAGAAATTATGAACGCCTTAATTTTGATATTGTAACTAAGTCAGCACAAAATAATTCAAATTACTGGAATATGTGAACAATTAACCTGAAATATTGTTATATTATTATGGACTATTGAAGAAGGAGAAAACTAAGGGATGTTCGTATTGTAGTTTTAAGAGGCGGAACAGCGAGGTCATCTGCCCCTAAAATATATGGGTTGACATGTAATTTATTTCAGGTTATTTTTTCACATATTCCGGCAATTGGAATCATTTTGTGTTGGCCAACTGAAAGTTAAAATATCAATTGTTAATAAGGCAACACTAAAAATTGGCGACAAAGCTCTCGTTTTGCTTTGATTTTGAAATTTTGAAAACTGACAAAATCATCAGTCGCCATGTTGGAAACGGCACAGCAAAGGCAATGCAGCCAACTTTACTTCAACGCACTCCCCTGAAGCCTGCCTGCACATTAGGAAGAAGATACATTTTCAACCCCCGAAAAATATTAAAAATAGGGAAAGCAACAAATCCCCGTTATTATGTCTGACGGGATTATTGGACATAGCCTAAGTTGTAGACAACAATCTTGCTATTTTATCATACGACGAAGAATAAGAGAGCTATTCATGATTGTAGATCATTGGTCGCTGTCCATCGAACTGTTTTCCAAACTGAGCCGAATGAATTTAGAGTTTTGTATTTTTTAGAAATTCTTTCATTACGCCTTAAGTGGTCGGAAAACGCAATATCACTTTGTACTTCCTTTTTGAGGGATCTCCTAGTTTCCCCAGGAATGAATTGCGATGCCCTTCAAATATGGGATGTAGTGTATGGTCCACTACCCCTGCGACGGACCGGGCAGGGTCTACCAAAAGCCCGCTGATGAACCTGACTTGGTGAAACCCCGCAACAGACAAGGCGAATACCTAGAAGAATTGCTGGAGTTGTCTTACTTGGTCGTGATAACCAATATTTCACAATTTAATTCGTTATATTACATTCACAGAAGGGGCAATTACCTCACTGTTCCGCCTCCTAAAACAACGATAACTAACTAAATAACTAAGTAACTAAGGGGCAGATGACCCCACTTGCTCCACCTCTTAAAAACAATAACTAACTAACTAACTAACTAACTAACTAAGGGGCAGATGACCTCGCTGTTAAAACTACAATAACTGACTAACTAATTATCTAACTTAGGGGCAGATGACCACACTGTTCCTCCCCTTAAAAACAACAACAACTGACTAATTAAGGGGAAGATTACCTCGCTGTTCAACCCCTTAAAACAATAATAACTAACTAATAAGCTAACTTAGGGGGAGATGACCTCACTGTTGCGCCTCTTAAGACAACGATAACTAAGGGGCAGATGACCTAGCTAGTGCCAGCGCTTAAAACAATAATTATCTAACTAACTAACTAACTAACTAACTAAGGGGCAGATGACCTCGCTGTTCCTCCTCTTAAAACAACAATAACTGACTAACTAATTAACTAACTACCTAACGGGCAGATGATATCGCTGTTCAGCCCCTTAAAACAACAATAACTAACGAACTATCTAACTAATTAACTCACAGTCAAACTCGCTGCCTATGGTCCCGAGGTTACAAACCCAGTACCCTCCGGTTGTTAATCCATTCGTAGTGATGATAAGGGTTTGGATGTTTAAGACACGTCATAGATCTACTGTATTTGTACCTGTCTTCATGTCAGTAATACTGATGATGATGATGATAATTGTTGTTTTAAGGCGCCTAACATCTGGGTTATCGCCCCCTAATGGTTTGGGTGATAGTGACATTGAAAATGAAAATATAACTAAAATTAGCTACTGACTTACATACTAGAAGAGAAAATGGGAAAACAAAAAGAAGAATAAGGTAAATAAAAAACAGAAGTATAACAAATGCCCTCAACCCACGAAGAATGAGAATTAAGGACCTTGGAAGAAAATAGAGCCATGAAAGGCTGATGGGAAAGAGGAAGAGAAGAGGGTCCGCCCCGAAGGCAATGGAAAAAGGTGAAACATCAGACCCAGCTCAAGAATCCCTCGGGGTCGCCAATTCCCGAACTCACCAGCCGCGAGGCCTTGAGGGTGTAGCACTATCCAGAGTGCACCATAAGTGTTAGAGGTACACACACGCTGCCTCTTTTAGGGCCTTGAGAAGAAGGCAGGAGATATCATGAAGAAAAAAAAAAGAAGAGGTCTGACCCCTCGAAGAATGAGGGTATCTGGAAAAATAGTAGTTTGTAGTTTTACGTGACCGTTAATCTCGCGATCATGAGCCACGGAAACACCATTTTTTTCATGGAATCCGAACCAGAGGACATGGCATTTCACTTTGGAAATATCACATGTATCGACTGGAAATCGAATCCGGTCTTCACCCCCAGGGGCTCACATCTAGTGGGTTGTGGGTTGGCGACCACGGGGCCCCAGCTGAGTCCGGCATTGCTTCCACTTACTTGTGCCGGCTCCTCTCTTTCTTCTTTCCTGTCGACCTCCCTTGGTCAACTCTTGTTCTCTTCCGACCCCGACGGTATTAGGGTATCCGAGGCCTCGGGAGTCTCTTCCTTTCCCGCCTTCATTGGCCCTTGTCTCATCTTTTCTGATTCCCTCCTTCTGCGAGGGGTCAGCCTTCTTTTTCTTTTCCTTTTACCTCCTGCCTTGTGCTCAAGGCCCTTAAGGAGGCAGGGTGTATGTAGCCCCACCACTTCTGGTGCACCGTCGATAATGCTACACCCTCAGGGGCTCACGGCTGGTGAGTTCGGGCGTTGGCGACCCCGAGGGATTCCTGAGCTGGGTCCGTTTTCCCCTTTTTGTCCCTTCCCTTTGGGGCGGACCTTCTCCTCTCTCCCCTCTCCTCTCCTTTTTTCCTTCTATTTCCTTTTCTCTTTAAGATTCCCGCACTGTTTTTGTTACTCGAATCACCGTGTATCTAAATTCCCTTTTACCATTTTTTTAAAGGCATTTTTGATCTATGTTGCATTTTGTAAGTCTCTTCGATCTAAATTACATCTCGCGATTGTTTTCAACCTCAATTGCATTTTGTAAAGATTGACAATCTAAATTGCTTTTTAGTAAGTCTTTCAATGCAGGCGTCAGGGCATTTTAGTGAGTATTTTGAATTTCAATTGCATTTTGTAAGTATTTTCAACCAAAACCGCATTTCGCACGAATTTTGAATCTAAATTGCATTTTGTTTGGTGGGCATTTTGCACATATTTTGATTCTCAATTGCATTTTGTGGGTATTTTGAATCTAAATTACATTTGTCAAGTATTTTCAATCTAAATTGCTTTTTGTAAGTATTGTCAATCCACATGAGTCGTTGGAATCTACCGTACATTTTGTAAGCATTTTCAATTTCAATTGCATTTTGTAAGTATTTTGAATTTCAATTGCACTTTGTGAATAATTTGGATTGGAACTGGGATATTTCAATCTGAATTGCATTGTGTATTTTCAATTTCAATTGCATTTTGTAAGTATTTTGAACCTCAATTGCATTTTGTACGTGTTTTCGATCTCATTTGCATTATGTAAGTATTTTGAATTTCAGTTGCATTTTGTAAGTATTTCGGCGCTACTTTGCATTTTGTACGTATTTTGAATCTAGCCTACGTTTTGTGGGTCTTTTTCAATCTATTCTTTTTGTGCAACTTTTCGTTCTAAATTCCCTTTTGTAGGACCATATTGTGAGTTGTTTCCATGCGAGTTCCTTTTTGTACGTATTTTCAGTCTTCGATAATTTTGTTCTGGTTTCCATTTCATTATCATTTTCGCTATCACCCAGATCATTAGGGGCCGATAACCTCGATGTTAGGCCCCTTAAAACAACAATTATCATCATCATCATCATCGAATCCGGTCTTCCTTGGAGAGAGGTCTACAGCTTGACCGCTGTATCAACACGCCCTGCATGGGAACGATGAGACAATGGCTGATTAAGGCGAGAAAGTAAAAGACTCCCTAGGCCCCGGATCTCTAATACCATGACCAAGGAAGGTTGACAGAAAGGATGATAGGAGCCTAGCACAAGTAAGTGGAAGCAATGCAAGACTCAGCTGGGGTCCCGTGGTCGCCAACCCACGTCTCACTATTTGCGAGCTCCTGGGGGAGGGGTATGTTTTGATGTATTTCAACTAGATAATAATAATAATAATAATAATAATAATAATAATAATAATAATAATAATAATAATAATAATAATACAAATGCCAAATAGAACAGAAAACAATCCAACATGTTACAGGAGGCTGCCGAGCAATCTCCTGTACTGATTACATGAAAAACCATACCAGCAAACCGGCCAGATATCGTTCATGTGGACAAAGTGGGGAAGATAACCTTTTTCATTGATATCGCAGTGCCTAATTCCCATAATTAAATTTTTAATTGGTATTCTGCCCAAAGGCAGGTGTGAGCCCCCGAAGAGGCTACCCCCAGCCGGAGTTTTTCCGCTCCTCCTTATGTTCGCCAACAGCGCGCAGTGCCTAGAACCGGCATACCATCCAAGTTCCGACCACGCACAATGCTGCTTAACTGCGGTGTTCTCATGGGATCCGGTATTTCAACACAGCTAGGCCGTTGGCTAATTCCCATAATCTGCAACAAACCTGCTGTGAGAAGATCACCAAGTACCTGCCCTTGGCTGAGGAAATACGGCGAATGTGAAGACAGGAAAGTGTAGTGGTTCTGCGCATAATCATCTCTTCTAACAGTATCATCCCTAAATCATTGGCTCGCAATCTAGAAATATTGGGAATACATCCTGGTCTACCTATCACCATGCACCATCACCTGTTCCATTGTTCGCTCGTTTCTCAATGTGCCACCCTAAAAGAAGTTGTCATACCGTCTTGCAAACAAGCCGACGATATGTTGATTCGTCTCACTTATGTGGTGAAATGAATAATATTAATATTAATAATATCGTATGGCCTTGGGTGCCGGGTGCAAGCTTTGTTATTTGACGCCCAGAGGTCAGCTTCCATGTCAAATTTTGTCGTTTCTTGGAACGCTATGAAAGTCAAGGAGGTTAGATATCTAAGCTCCTTGACAGCGCTTTCTAGTAGAGAAAGGAGGAACTTTGTGTTGGCGGAACATCCCGAGATTAAGTTTGCCATTATGAACACAGCCCACTGAATTCAAATGGGTTATTTAACATGCCCACAACGTATGACAAACGAGCCGTGATTTTTTCACCTTTCAAAAAACATTAATCACTTACCACGGCCAGGAGCGAACCTGCAAGCTTGGGGGGTTGGTAGTCCGACACGATAACCACTCACGTACTGTGGCAAGCTAATGAAATGAAATCCACAGCCTGCTTCCAGTCTCCGACCGGGTCAGGAATGGAATGAATGAAGCCCCCATCTAGCGGCGAGGATATGGACTGTGCCGGCTGCCGAGGCCTGACACACTCCTCTGGGGCAATGATTAAATGAATGACAGATGAAATGAAATGATAGTGGAGAGTGTTGCTGGAATGAAATTTTTACAGGGAAAACCGGAGTACCCGGAGAAAAACCTGTCTGCCTCCGTTTTGTCCAGCACAGATCTCACATGGAGTGACCGGGATTTGAACCGCGGACCCAGCGGTGAGAGGCCGGCGTGCTGCCGCCTAAGCCACGGAAGCTTTGGCAAGCTAATAATAATAATAATAATAATAATAATAATAATAATAATAATAATAATAATAATAATAATATTGGCAGAGATTGAAGATAAAAAATTATGTAAAAACTGTCAAACGTGGTCCATATGATGATGATAATTGTTGTTTAAAGGAGCCTAACGTCTAGGTTATCGGCCCCTAATGGTTTGGGTGACAGTGAAAATGAAAGATGATCAATAAATCGAAACTTACAACTAAAACTAACTACTGACTTACAAACTAGAAGAGGAAATGGGGAACGAAAAGGAGAGGAATGTAAATAAAAGACAGGATGAAAGGAAATGCCCTCAACCCTTGAAGAATGAGAATTGGGGGACCTGGAATGCAGGAGAGCCAAGAAAAGCAGCGAGGAAAGGGAAAGAGGAAAGGGTCCGCCCCAAAGGCAAAGGAAAAAGGGGGAAAACTTCACCCACCAGGCGTGAGCCCTTGAGAGTTGGCATTATCCAGGGTGCACCAGAAGTGGCCTCCTATAGGGCCTTGCCCAGAAGGCAGTAGATTACCGGAAAAGGAAAATACGGATTAGGGTATCAGGAAACATGAGAAAAGGGCCAAATAAGGTAGGAAAGTGAAAGACACCCTAGACCTCGGATACCCTAATACCGTCGGATAGGAAGAGAACAGGAGTTGTCCGACCAAGGGAAGTTGATAGGAAAGATGACAGAGAGGAACCCGGCACAAGTACAGTAAGTGGAAGTAATGCCGAACTCAACTGCGGCCCCGTGATCGCCAACCCACGTCTCACTCGTCGTTAGCCCCTGGGGGTACGTGGTCCATAGTTGGCCGTAACGAATGAATATATAATAATAATAATTATTATAATCCTAGCCGAAGGAATTGAACATTAGATTTTATAATTCTTTGACTGTACCATGAATCAAAGCTGGGACCCTTCGTGCTATATTCCATTGTGCTATCTCATTTACCAGCCTGAAGGCATGGTGGAACGAGCTTACGGATTTCAATTCCATGCTCTAGAAACAGGATTGTGATATTCCCCTCAACGCCTCGCCTGATGCGCGCTGAAGGTATAATATTACGCCACACTTGCCCAACATAATTAATATTTACATTACATGCTACAAGGTTTTAAATTAGGGCATGTAATACTATATTCCCGCAAGGCAACGCTAAACGACCGACCAGAGAATTCCACACAAAATGTAAAATTCTTAACTGAATTTGAACAAATGTTTAGCAGTGTTCTCCCAAGAGATCGTAACTAGCGAGGACCACAGAATTCCAAGCACTTGTTGGATGATAATGATGATAATAATTGTTGATTAAGGGGCTTAACATCTAGGTTATCACCCCATTGATATGGGTGGCTGGTTGTTTCACGGGCGTATATAAGGGGGGGGGGGGGGGGGAGGGTGCTGACGGGGGCTCCAGCCCGAAAAAAGCTAATTAAAATTAAGAAAATGTTGCATCGGTAAGAGCATAAAATAATTGTAAATTTGGTTGTATAGCATTCTTGCCTGCTGCCCTGGAGGTCCGAATTCGATTCCCGGTTCTGCCAAGAAATTTGCATTCTAGTCTGAGGGCTGGAACGGCGTACACTCAGCCTTGTGAGGCAAAACTGTGAATTCGACAGTACGGTACTTTTGAGAAATAAGTTATCAACTAGTAAAAAAAAAAAAAAAGACCTTTACATTTCTGCTTAGTAAATTGACAAATATTTCGATATTTGCCATTCATACTCCATAATAGAAAATTCATTAAGTACAAAATTTTATTTGCGTGTTGTGTTGTATTTTACAACCTTTTTTTTGGAATTGCCAGTAATTGTAGGCTATATAAACTTTGAATCTTATCTAAAATAATTACACAAAGTCATATGCTCTAAGAAATTGGTTGATATTTCTGGGTATTTTGCGGTGGCAATCTCCTGAGAATACTCACAATTTTCCAGGATACCCAGCCCCCCACCCCGAAAAAATATTGTATATACGCCCCTGGGTTGGTTCCTTAGTTTAGGGGCTGCGACAACGCGGTCATGTAGCCCCGTGTACTTTGTGTGTGTGTGTAAAATCTGTCAGATAACCGGTGTTAATTATGATGGCTGTATTAGTGTGTGTTATCTGTGATTCAAGTAGAAGGACTGCAGACGATTAATTTTTTTCAAGTAGTTCCTACTTTTGCCACCAAATGCTATCATCCACGACACCTAGCTGCGACGCGGCTACTAAATGCCATCGCAGTCAGCCCCCAGTGGCGAATGTTGGAACTAATAGAGCGTTATCAAACTAACCTACACATTTTTGCTTCCACAAGTGTATTCAGTGGAAGGTTCCTTTTCATGCCGTAAATCTATGACATGGGACCGCTGGCTTTACTTTCCCTCCGAAGGAAGGCATACTGAGGAATTTTTAACGCTCTTAAAAAGCCGACGACTTCGGCCGGGTTTGAACCCGCGATCTTGGGCCTAGAAGCTCAGCATACTACCAACTACGCCACCAAAGCTGCTTGATTTGGGTGAAGGCGAAAACTGTTATTGAAACGGAAAAACTACCTACTATAACTATCAACTGACTGAACATATAAACAGGAATACGGATTAAGGGAAAGAAAAGTCAGAGAAAAGAAATGCCCTTGAAGGATGAAGACTGAAAGACTAGGAAGGAAATAGATCCAGGAAAGGTAGATAGGAAAGGGAAAGAGAAGAGGGGCCATCCCAGAGTCACTGGAAAAAAGGGAAGAAGAGGACCCAACTCAGGAATCCCTTGGGATGACCAACTTCAGAACTTACCAGCCGTGAGATCTTGAGAGTGTAGCGCTATCCAGGGTGCACCATAAGTGATGGGTTACACACACCCTGCCTCAGTTAAGGTCTTGAGCAGAAGGCAGGAGATACCATGAAAAGAAGAGCTCTATGAGGGATCAGGAAAGATGAGACAAGGGTCAATTAAGGCGGGGAGCTGAAATACTCCCTAGGCCTCGGATACCGTAATACTGTCGGGGTCCGAAGAGAACAAGAGTTGACCAAGGGAGAACGACAGGAATGATAACAGAGAGGAACCTGGCACAAGTAAGTGGAAGCAATGCCGGACTCAGCTGGGGTCCCGTGGTCGCCAACCTGCGTGCCACTAGTTGCGAGTCCCTGGGGGTTACATATTTAAAATTTAATTTCTTCTCATAAACAAATTGTTTGTGTTTTGTTAACTTTGCTGATCCTTTGTGTGCTGTACAACATTTGTAGAATAGAAGCTAACTGTTGCGTGCAAGTTGAGTGACCTTAATCTAACAATATATTGCATCACGCTACTTGAGGCTATTAGAGTTGCACTTGTGTTATGCTAATATACTCCATCTACATTCTACACAAATGGTTTAAGATTCTGAGTGCTGAATAATTTCGATGGATATTTCTAGATATACCGTTTAGATCAATAAATTGCGTGTGTTCTTCGAAGAGACCTGGCAACTTCCTCGGAGCTGTCGGTGGTCGAGTGTTTACCCCATGACTCA
This sequence comes from Meconema thalassinum, assembly GCA_946902985.2. NCBI lineage: Eukaryota > Metazoa > Arthropoda > Insecta > Orthoptera > Tettigoniidae > Meconema > Meconema thalassinum. Next base: position 301,648,029 of record OX336392.1, on the reverse strand, counting down.
AACCTTCCCGGCCGGGGGTGTCTGATTGTTGAAGGGTGGCAAAAATGGCGCTCGAGTTCGCTCTCTGAATGATCTGATATCAGGGTTGGGTAAGTTGTTTTTCAAACGTAACTACGTTATTGTTTGAGTCTTCAGTCTTTAGACTGGTTTGATGTAACCCTTCATGTCTCCCTGTCCTGAGATAATCGTTTCATCTACCCCACCTTACATCCGAGGCAATCTGTTTAACATTATTCTAACCGTGGTTTACCCCTACAGTTCTTGTCCGCGATACTTCCTTCCATAACTAACAATAAGTTTGCTATTCCTGGGTGTCTTAGTTGTTGTTGTTGAATATATAGGCTATATTAGGGGTTTTGTGACATCGTGGTCATGTAGCCCCGTGTACTTGGCTGTGTGTTAATAATCTGTGTCACTGTGATTGCTGTACTAGAGTGTGTATTTGTAATTGAGGTGGGGGCGTGGTGGCGTAGCGGTCAAGCTGTGGCTTCTCTACAAAATGGTTCGGATTCCACGTAAAAAGGAGGCCCCGTGGCTCATAATCACAAGATTCACGGTCAAGTAAAACTAAAATCTTCCTTCTTTCCTGTAATTGAGGTAGGAAGTGGTCGTGGCCTTAAGCTAGGAAACATCCCGCATTTGCCTGGAGTAGAAGTGGGAAATCACTTCCAGGATTGAATTGAACCCGCCTCTACTCAGTTTTGCCTCACGCTGCGCGTTCCAGCCCTCATGAAATGAAAATCCACAGCCTGCTTCCAGTCTCCGACCGGGTCAGGAATGGAATGAATGAAGCCCCTATCTAGCGGCGAGGATATGAACTGTGCCGGCTGCCGAGGCCTGACGCACTCCTCTGGGGCAATGATTAAATGAATGACAGATGAAATGAAATGATAGTGGAGAGTGTTGCTGGAATGAAATTTTGACAGGGAAAACCGGAGTACCCGGAGAAAAACCTGTCTGCCTCCGTTTTGTCCAGCACAGATCTCACATGGAGTGACCGGGATTTGAACCACGGACCCAGCGGTGAGAGGCCGGCGTGCTGCCGCCTAAGCCACGGAGGCTTATCCAGCCCTCATACCAGAATTAAATTTCTTGGTAGAGCCGGGAAGTGAACCAGAGCCTCCGCGGTGACAGCCAAGAATGCTAGCCATTACGTAACGATGCTAACGGGTGTGTTAGTTTGTGTCCTACCAACCAATCTCTTGCCTCCATTAATAGTCACCAGAAACATCTCTTCATTTGTTTCTCTATCTACCCATCTGATCTTCATCATTCTCCTGTAACACCACATCTTAAATTCTTATATTCTCCCCTTTTCTGCTGCGCTAACATTCCAGGTTCCACTTCCATAGAGCACCACACTCCAGACAAAGGATTTCAAAAAATAATCTTTAATGCCTACATTTATATTTGATAATAACAGAATTATTTTCTGTAGAAATGCTTTCCTTGCCTGAACCAACCTTCCTTTTTAGCCCATTTTTAGCCTACTTTTCACATTTTGCAAAAATGAGGAAAAAGTAGACTTATGAGATCGGGCAAATGTGTGTCTGTCTGTCCTTCTGTCTGTCTGGCTGTGTGTGTGTGTCCCCCCTATCAACACCTAAACGGCTGCAGCAATAGAAACAAAATTTGGTAGGAATAAAGATCTATACCTGAATATCTCACGGCCATATTTGAAAATGATGTCAGTGCTACCAACTGCTGAAAAATCGCAATTGAAATTAGAGCTCCATATTTGATATCTTGGAAGGTATGAATGGGAGCTATTTCAAAATTGGCACGATAATAATATTGCAGTTTAATTTCCAGGAGGCCATACATGGCAGTGTTGCCAAAATGATTATAAGCCTGCTGATTGGTCCAAATTTTAAATGCATATAACTTCTACCCTATCAATTGGATTTCAACCAAATTTCGTATGTGCTATGTGCACATAAACAGATATGACTGAGCGTATTCTTAAGAGCCACCAGGGCTGCCAACTGTTAATAAATGCTCTCAATTTATTTTATCCTAATACTCATACCGTATATCAGAAAGTATGCAAGCCGACAGCTTTAAACTATGCACGCGTATAGTACCTGACATTCTATATTAATTTGGAGTATCTTATATATGTCAGTGCTACCAACATGATTCTAAGCCTGCTGAGAAGTCCAAATTTAATAACATGTAACTTCTATACTGTCATTTGGATTTCAACAAAATTTCGTGTGTGCTATGTGTACCATAACAGACATGACTATGCCGATTCTTAAGAGTAACCAGGGCTGCCAACTGTTAATAAATACTGTCTCTATTTTTGTTACCCTAATATCAATATATCAGAAAGTATGCAAGCCAATAGCTCTAAACTTTGCACACGTATAGTACCTGGCATTCTAGATTAATTTGGAGTAACTAATATAGGCGAACTAATTAGAAATTTCGATATTACCAACTTAATTTCGTTATTACTCTAGATGGGTCTATATAGATTGGCAAGAATCTTAAATTTCAAGAAAAGTAGGCTCTTTAGTTCGTCACGGAACTTCTTGTTATTTATGTAAAAAGAAAAAAAAAGGCTTATGAGATCACCTTATGTCCGTATGTATGTGTGTGTGTCCCTAATAAAATCTAAACGGATGGAGTGATTTCAATGAAACTTGGTAAGGACATAGTACTATTTTGTCCAACTCCGATAGTGCCCTTTAAATTTTATTACGTCTCACCAATCCAACATGGCGGCTGTGCGAATATTTCACCGGCATTCTATATCTCCGAAACTATTACTGATATCACCCTTAAGTACGATGGTGAAGGGCATTACTAGACGGTCACCTATGTGAGTTTCAGAAACCTATTAAGTACAAAACTAACATGGCGGCCAAGCGAAGTTGAAATATTTAAATAGACGTTTCTCACGATTTAACCATCTGAGATCAGTGAAACTTCGTACAGCAAGAGTTTATACACGTGATAATGCACTGACAATTAATTTAAATCTATTGTTTACATAACCTCTAGATGTCGGCTGTGCAAAATTTTGATATTAATTTTTATTTCTTGTGTCCTAATCATACAATCGAAGTCAACGTTTTAATAATGAACCTACGCAATAATCGTCATCTAACTGTACATACCTCTATGGCCTACATATATAAAAAATACGAGTCTTACAGTAGTCGCGTGTGATGTGTATCATCTGATATAGAAGAAACCTCACGTGAAATTGTTGATACACCGGTATTTTATACTATTATTGGAACACATATTAATCTATTGTAAAAGGGAGTGTTTTACAGATATTGTAGTTTATAATACGGAACTCATTTTATTAGATGATTTGTAGCTTCCACCAGCACTAGCCTAAATAAAGAATACGATATGGATCAGCTAGATTAATAGACGCGACACCGCTCATAACCTTAAATTTCTTATAAATAGGCCAACTTGCTAGTAAATGCAATGTGCACAGCAGTAGATCATGAAAGGCTTGCCCAGTTCCCTGACCTCTTGATTCACAGACCAACACGTAATTTCATATGGATTCTGTTAAAATGAGTCATATTGATATGATAAATATCGTTTAAAATGATAATCAGTTAGCAAAAATATTTATCCCACCCGGGATTCAAACCCGAGATCTCTAGATTCACAGTCAGGGTCGCTAACACCATGGCTATTTCGAACAGGCAAATATAATGCACAAAATGGTGACTTATGTCCACGTTCAAATAATACTGCATTACGGAATTAAGTTTCATTTATATTTTGCTTGTTTCGATAATGTTCCTGCGTGAAATTGAGTTTAAAATGCCTTATGAATAGGCCCTCTTGTGAGTAAAGAGACTGTATTCAGCAATAGTTCACGAAGGCTTGCCTAGTTCCCGTATAACATGTGCTTCAATCAGTTGACACTAGATATAACAGCTTAGGCTTTCACGGCCGGCGTTCATAATTAAATACAAGTTTTTCGGGCTTGTAGGCCGTGGTCCAGACAGGATATCTCCCGACGTTTCACCGGAAACTGCGTCCGGCATTATCAAGGGTTTCGCTCCTTTCCTTGGTCAGCAGTGGAATGAGGAAGAGGCTTGAAATAATGGGTAACGGCTAGTAGTGGAGTATTGTTGTTTGAATATGACTGTTGGTTTGGGTGGATCTTGACGATGAACTAACGGCTGGAAGGTAGTTTGGATCTTCAAATTAGCATGGTGAGCTGAGCGTTCTCTTCGCATTCCGGCTGGATCGTCTGATCTCACGTACGTTGCGGGGTGCGGTGCGTGCTCCGGCTTCGGCGACCGAGCTTGTGAGGGTCAGGTGTTCCCTGCGCGACTGCCGGGCTGTAGCGGGAAGGTTCTTCAGGTTGACGTGTGAGTGATTTCTTGGCCTTGATGTTCCTAAGAGCCGGGATCCATGTATTACGCACACGTTCAATTTCTTCCTTCCGATTGAAATTGTCGGGGTGTTTGAAGATTTCTATGGCTTCCCGTTGCAGCCTGGCGTGGTAGTGTGTGGTCGTGGAGAGTATCTCCGTGTCCCCGTACTGTACATCATGACCGGGCAAGAGAGAATGCTCAGCGACTGACGATTTCTCAGTTTGACCCAGGCGGCTGTGTCTGTTATGTTCCTTGAGTCTGGTGGTCACGCTCCTCTTCGTCGTTCCTATGTACACCTTCCCACAGGAACACGGGATTCTGTAGACACCTGCAGTGGAGTGTGGGTGGCGCGGAGATACTCTCCACGACCACACACTACCACGCCAGGCTGCAACGGGAAGCCATAGAAATCTTCAAACACCCCGACAATTTCAATCGGAAGGAAGAAATTGAACGTGTGCGTAATACATGGATCCCGGCTCTTAGGAACACCAAGGCCAAGAAATCACTCACACGTCAACCTGAAGAACCTTCCTGCTACAGCCCGGCAGTCGCGCAGGGAACACCTGACCCTCACAAGCTCGGTCGCCGAAGCCGGAGCACGCACCGCACCCCGCAACATGTACGTGAGATCAGACGATCCAGCCGGAATGCGAAGAGAACGCTCGGCTCACCATGCTAATTTGAAGATCCAAACTACCTTCCAGCCGTTAGTTCATCGTCAAGATCCACCCAAACCAACAGTCATATTCAAACAACAATACTCCACTACTAGCCGTTACCCATTATTTCAAGCCTCTTCCTCATTCCACTGCTGACCAAGGAAAGGAGCGGAACCTTTGATAATGACGGACGCAGTTTCCGGTGAAACGTCGGGAGATATCCTGTCTGAACCACGGCCTACAAACCCGAAAAACTTGTATTTAGTTGACACTATAGTTCGCCAGAATTGGTATCAATTTCCGACACCGCGCACTCATTGTTTCCTGGATCTGACCACTGCCAGCCAGGGCCGTGGAGAGCGGCGACGGGCCCTGGGGCTGGAATCTCTCGGGCCCCCCTCTATATCCAAACTCTGTAAAATTAATTTATAATCCTCGAAACACGAAATCAATTACAAGAACATAAAAAACCAGCAATAATAATAATAATAATAATAATAATATTAATAATTGTAGCAAGCTGAGCTGCTATGCCCATGATCGTGGGTTTAAGTTCGGCCGAAGTCGTTGGATTTTTAAGAGCATTAAAATCCGTCAATATGCCTTTATTCGGAGGGAAAGTAAAGCCGGCGGGCCCATGTCTTAGATTTATGGCATGTAAAAGAACCTACCACTACAATTGGTAGTGTGTAGCCAAAATTTGTAGGTTATTTGGTTAGAGACGCTCTGGGTGTCAATGACAGTGGCGTCTGGTAGCCAAAGTTGGAACTACTTGAAATTGTTGTGGAGCCTACGGCGTTCAATTAAAATGTCCTGATATGACCATTGGCTGCAATACATACTCTATAATATACTGTATTAATAATATTTTCAATTATATATTCCACTAAATCCAGTCTATACCGTATTTATTATCATAAGCATCGCGTGAATTACTATCAATATACATAAGTTAATGCTGTTTTATATAATTTACAACAATGAAACTGGAGGAATGCATGTAACATTATTTGCAAATTCAATGTTTATACCTGACAAGCGCGTGCTAATTCACTATTTTCAATTAACAAAAATAAATATCACTAGTAAAGCCATAAAAAATAAGTACTATTTTTCATTAAATTCACTATACTGTTTAGTTTTGGCGTTTGACAGATCTAAATTTGTCCCGATAAAGTAACACTGTAAGCATGCACAGTGTTAAGATTTGTTCTGCAGATCCTCTTTGATATCAATAATTTTAGAACTTCAGTGATACTCGTAAAAGCAATATGCTCGTTTATTATATAAATAATTCATGCTTTTGGGCAAATGCCGTGTGTATTTTGATTTGAACCATACGTTTCGGAGAAACCTTGCCTCCTTTTTCAATGGAAATAATCCGGGCCGTGAAAGCCTTAATATGCAAAATATGCTCGTTTTTTGTACACAAATTTGAAAAAAATGCATTTACCGGACCGTAAATTCAACGCTTTTACAGTATTTAACTTGAAAAAAATTCACATTAAAAAAACTGTTGTCCATGAACTCGGTGATTCTAAGCTTATTTTCCATGATTCATCGTTTTGACACTATAGCTAAAGGCTGTAGTTGCACCATCGTGCATTCATTTTCTCCCCAAATCTATTCCAAATTAATTAAAAATATATGATCAACTTCAGATATAGATAGTCAGACAGAGTTCTACACGCACAGTAAGTAGATAGGACTGATGACCACGACGTCCTAAGACCCAAAAATTAATCAACAGGAAGTTCAGTTCTCTGAACAGAGGTGGAAAGGCTATACTTTACACTGTGCAGTGTATTTTATGCTATCAGTAGATTGCAACTGATCAGTGATTGTTTTTACAAAAGAAGAAAATGTAAATTTGAACTATAATTTATAATTTGCAGTCAGTGGACTTGTTATAATTTGATATTGTATTTGCAGTAAGCAAAACTAGAGCCAGGTTCTCCTTAAAATCCTCAATCCTATCTATGACTGGTGACCATCGGGGGTGGATTTAAGCCTAGATTATAGGGGAGTGGACACTCCGGGAATCTCGGGGTATGGAATATCACCAAGCTCAGAGTGGGGTCCGGGAGTACTCGTCCGGGAAATTTTGCAAAAATTAGGTCCAAATTATTGAGCTATAGGCCATTTCGGTGATTATTTTTGTGATATTTTAGAGTAAAAATTTGGTGACCATTGATATTTAGTGGCTATATAAAAGACTCTCCGATATTGAAATAAAAGCTCTCGCACCTTCAAGTATGACCCTGCGGTGTAGCTCACCAATAACCGTGATGGGAGTCTACAGCAAGTCTGCAGATCAGAGGTGCGAACGTGAATTAAGTTACTAGGAGAACGGAAGATGATTTCGCTGTTCCGCCCTTAAATCAACAATAAATATAAAGTGAATTACTCTGTGGACGGTACTTTAAAATCTATTTGACTTACCTGCCTGCACGGCATACGATACGTCTAGCTAGGCAATATATTCATTTCAGACACTAGCACCTCTAAATATATATCTAACGTAAGCTCAACGTGACGCACCAAACTTGAAACTCTGGAGCTAGCTGACCAAACACACCAGGGCAGTCCAGGCTCTCGTGGCCTTGGCGAAATAAGTGAAGGGATGAGGAAGTTATTTGAAAGATTGGTGTATAAGCCGAATAAGCTAAATTTAGAATAATGAAATGGTCTCTCTGTCTTCAGGTATATTCTGAGTGAAGCCCCATCGCCTAAGTTGACCACTTTTCTTTGAGACAATTGTTCTTCCCACAACCGCTTTGTAAAAGAAAATATTGTCCACTTGACAGAATAAGTTTTTTAATCCTTGTAACATTGTTCACATCAGTTCATTGCATTCACTAAATGATTGCCAGTAGCAAATTCAAGTCACGTCATACAGGCAACAATAAATCAATGCCCGAAGGCCCATCCTCCTTGGACGCCGGGCCCCCCTGGGGGGGTCGGGCCCCGGGGCACCAGCCCTGCTTGTCCCCCCCTCTCCTCGGGCCTGCTGCCAGCAGTGCGTGTTACACACTTCCGTTCGATCCACTACTGCTAGCTGGATCATTCCGATCCACTTCCGTCCCATTTTTCAGAGCACCGGATATCGTGGTCCTACAAAAATATCCAGCAACCGAGTGGAAAGATGTTACACATAAAAAATCCAACATGGCAACCATCCGAAATACTTAGACGGTTCTCAATATCTACTAATCTACGACAGCAATCTACCTGAAATTTTGCATGTTCATAAAGGCTAATAACATTAGTTCACCTATGGGCCTTTCAATAACCTGATGTCCAGAAATTCAACATGGCGGCGACACAAACGTTAATAATTTAAATGCACGTTTCTCGCGATTTAACCATCCGAGCGCAGTGAAACTTGGAACGGTAAAAGCTTTTACAAATTTTAATCCACTGACATCTAATTTATTTCCATAGTTTTCATAACCTCAAGATGGCAGCTGTGCGAAATTTTAAAATCTCGTTTTTATTATTTCTTCTGTCCTAATCATGCGATTGAAGTTTGAATAATAAACCTACACAATAATCTTCATTTTATAGTGTGGTACATAACTCTATAGCCTTCATGTATAAAAATCCAACATGGCGATCATCCGAAATATTTAGATGGTTCTCAATATTTACGAACTTATTACAGCAATCAAACTGAAATTTTGTGCGTTATTAGAGGCTATTAGCATAAGTAGGATATATGAAAATAGGCTTTTTAGTTCTTCACGGAACTACTTGTTATATCTCCTTTGCTTCGTCCATCACTGGTTATTTTGCGTTCTAAGTAATAGATTTTCACCGGCCAATTTTACGCCAATAGGGTTTTCTGATTTTTTCGCCTGTATTTCATTATTTCTATGTTACATTTATTGATTTTCATCGTGAATTCTTTCCTCAAGACGGAATCTATAACTTGAAAAATAATATTAATATTAACAAGACAAAGTAAAGGAAAAACTGGAGTCCAAGGAAAGGAAGATTTTGAGAAAAATCCTTGGTCCAGTCAAAGAACACGGCGAGTTCCGAAGACGCCACAACCAAGAGTTGTACACACACGTCGAGAAAATAACTGACGTGAATAGGAAAAGGAGGATTTCTTTCTATGGACATATAACCCGAATGATATCAACACGGCTATCCATGAGAAAAAGACGAAGGGGGCCTGGTTCAGTGAAGTAGAGAAAGATCTGTTGGAAATTGGGATAACATGTGAAGATATCCGGGAGCGTGGCCCACTTAGGAAAACACTTAAAAAACATCGGAGTTTTCAATTTAAGCCGAAGCTGAAAACCGGGAAGGCGTGGACGACAGAGAGAAATGTGCAACATCGATTGCGTATGAAAGAGTACTGGGCCAATATTAAAATGCAGAAGTAACAGTTGACATGACGTGGTCCTTAGTTGGCCGCAACGAAGGAAGAAGAAGAAGACAAAGTAACGGATCGTTATTTTTAGTTAATTATGTATTGTATAGTTGCTTAATAACATTTCCCCCCCCAACTATAATTTACTTGATGTAAACAGAATACTGTAGTGGATTACAGTAACATTGAAAATCAAAATGAACATCACCACAACGCTACAACACCTGGTGCACGTCATGTGTTGGCTCACCTCATGTCTTCAAAACAATTCATTTCATGGAAGTGAATCGTATGCCGTTAAAGTACAAAATACCCTCAGGGGCTCACATCTAGTGGGACGTGAGTTTGCGACCACGGGACCCCAGCTGAGTCCGGCATTGCTTCCACTTACTTGTGCCGGGCTCCTCTCCGTCTTCTTTCCTGTCGATCTCTCTTGGTCTACTCTTGTTCTCTTCCAACCCCGATGGTATTAGGGTATCCGAGGCCTAGGGAGTCTCTTCCTACCCCGCCTTAATTGGCCCTTGTCTCATCTTGCCTGATACCCTCCTCCTGCGAGGGGTCATCCTTCTTTTTCTTTTCATGTTATCTCCTGCCTTCTACTCAAGGCCCTCAAGGAGGCAGAGTGTATGTGGCCCCACATCTTCTGGTGCACCCTGGATATTGCTACACCCTCAAAGGCTCACGGCTGGTGAGTCGGGAATTGGCGACCCCGAGGGTTTCATGAGCTGGGTCCGGTTTTCCCCCTTTTATCCATTACCTGTGGGGCGGACCCTCTCCTTTTTCAATTTCCTATCTGCCTGTAATGGCTCTCCTTTCTTCCAGGTCCCTCAATCCGCCTTCTTTGAGGGTTGAGGGCATTTCTTTTCCTCCTGTCCTTTATTTGCCTTATTCTCCTTTTGTTTTCCATTATATTTTCTTCTAGTATGTAAGTCTGTAGTTAATATTAGTTATAGTTTTCATTCTCATCTCTTTCACTATCACCCAAACCATTAGGGGCCGATAACCTAGATGTTAATCCCCTTGAAACAACAATTATCAACATCATCATAAACTACAAAGTATTTTGTCACCAGAACCATATTTTTTTTTTTTTTTTTAGGGGAAGAAATGCATTTACGCACAGAGTGTCGGGCTCCTGCTCCTGAGTAGCAGACTACCGACTAAAACTCCCCCGTTACTTCTGAACACTAGCCTGGAACCGTTTAGCACATTACTTCAGGCTAGAGTCATTTTATATTTGCCTGTAGGGCACTCTTCCGTAATGAATCATCTTCAGTGGCGATCCAGATCCGTCTTCTTTGTTCGGAGGATATCTTCAACAAAGCTTGCTACCAGTTTCCAGTTTTCCTCATTTTGTAGCATCATTGCAACAATATTGTCCGGGGATATCTCTACATCAATGTGATCTTGAAGAGACTGCCTATTTTGGACCCACCGTCCACAAGAGAAGAAGGTGTGATTAGCATTATCTAATTCGTTGATACAGTAGATGCAATCTGATGAATCCACCTTCCCCATCTTCTTAAGATAGGAACAGAAGTACCCATGGCCAGTCAAGAACTGAGTGAGATAGTAACCAACCTCACCATGTTTCCTCTCTGTCCAAACCTGCACCTGAGGGATCATTCTCTTAGTCCATTGGCTTTGATCTCCTTGCTCCCATTTGATCTGCCAATTTTGAAAGGTTTGTACTCTTGCCGATCGTCTTGCATTTTGTAAACCCATATCAGATTTCCTCAAGTAAATGTTCTTGCGTTCTTTCGCAAGAAAAAAAATCGGAATAATCCCGACAATAACGAGAACTGCTTCTTCAGATACCGTGCGGTATGCAGATGCCACGCGCAAAGCACCCCGCCTCTGCACTTGCGCCAGTGGCTTCCTATAAATTTCCTTTTCCAAGGCATCCGCCCATATATCCGCTCCATACAGCAGAACTGAATGGATGGCTGTCATCAATAGCCTTCTCTTACTAGATTTTGGCCCACCAACATTGGCCATGAGCCGACTGAGGGACGTTACTCCTCTGGCTGCCTTATCTGCAGTCCGTCTAATCTGTTCTCCAAAATTCATTTTACTGTCGATCATGATGCCCAGGTATTTTGCTGCTGGCTGCGTCTCGACTTGAATTTGTCCTACCTGTATTGGAAGTATTGTCTGAATTCTCTTCTTTGTTAGGATGACAATTTCCGTCTTACTAAGTGCTAGAGACAGACCATGTTCCTCCATCCATCTATTGATTTTGCGCATTACCATATTGAGTCGCAACTGTGCCTGCTCGACACTTCTTCCTGCTACAAGAGCAGCAACATCATCTGCATATCCTACTAGAATAGTTTCTTCAGGCATTTCAAGCCTCAACAAGCTGTCGTATGTAACATTCCAGAGATCAGGTCCTAGAATCGAACCCTGGGCAGCCCCAGCCGTGACTTGTACTCTACGGATCCCTTCTGTAGTATCGTAGAGCAGAGCACGATCTTTCAAGTAAGAGTCTAAGATCCGAAGGAGATACCTTGGAACATGGAATGAAAATTCTAGAGCATCCATGATATCAGTCCATTTGACAGAGTTGAAAGCGTTTTTAACATCCAGTGTAACAAAAAGAATCACCCGGCGAGAGTAATGATTATAACTCTCCGCTCTTCGTACTTTATCGGCGACTTCTTGCACTGCATCCAGGGTCGACCGGCCTACCCTGAATCCAAATTGTCTTGGTGATAAATCGCCGGCTGCGATTATTGCTTCAAGCAATCTCCGTCTTATGAGTTTCTCAAATAGTTTGCCTGTTGTGTCAAGCATACAAAGTGGGCGGTACGATGATGGTAACTCAGGGTCACCCATGCCCTTACTAATGAGCACTAAGCGACAGATCTTCCAGCGAAAGCTAAAGATTCCTGCTTTCATGCACACATTGAACATTCTCAACAATAACAACAACATATCTTGATCAACTATTATTTTCAGAACCTCATTAGGAATCCCATCCGGCCCCGGAGCCTTGTTGTTCCGTAAAGAATGCGTTGCAACCCGAAGTTCATCTTCAGTAAACAGTGGGAAATCTAGATCACTTTCAAAATTCCTCTCAGGTCTTGTGGGATGAGTTGGAAAAAGGGTTTGAACAATGGTGTTCATAATATCATCCTCCATGATGCACGATGTTCTGTGACTTCCAAGTTTCTGTGTTACAATTTTGTAACCCAAACCCCATGGATCAGTGTCAATATCTTCCTGAAGCTTTCTCCAACTCTGAACCTTGCTCGTAATTATGGCTTTCCGAAGTAGCTTCTTTGCTGCTTGATGCTCCGCTGATTTTTCATTAGCTTCTTCCCGATTTCTTGCTCTCTGGGCAAGACGGCGAAGCCTGAGGCAGTTCTTCCTTAATTCTGCTATCTCTCTGGTCCACCAGTATACAGGGCTCTTTCGGTGACGTGGTACTGAGGAGGGCATCGAAACATCACAAGCTGACGTAATAATTTTCATGGTTGCAGAAACCAGATCCTCAACCTTAAACTCTCTCCGTGCTTCAGCACTTCGAATCTGTTCTGCACCCTTCCCAATGATATCTTTGAACTTGTCCATGCTAATCCTATTTACATTCCACCGTTGACATTTCTGGGGAGGTACTTCCCGTCCCTGAACATTTGATTCAAAGTCAAAGGCGATGAATTGATGATCGCTAGCACAATAATCTTCCAACACTTTCCATCTCTTAATGAATGGCACAATTACTTCTGATGCCAGGGAGACATCCGGAATTGTTCCTTCACATCCTGGACGTCGGAAAGTTGGAACTGTACCAATATTTAATATTAGAAGGCCTATCCTGGATGCCATCTCTAGAATGTACTTACCCCGGGAATCTGTACTTGGCATACCCCATTCCACTGCTTTGGCGTTAAAGTCTCCAGCCACTATGACACTATCTGTGGCGTTTAGAATTGCATCTTCCAAAGAATTTACTTTGCGGCGGAAGTGCTCAATTGCCTCATTAGGAGTTAGGTAAACACTAAAATAGGTGACCCTTCTGGTCTTCACCCAAACATAACCATCAGAACTTCCATGATCCTTTATAATAACTTTTCTAGAATCCAACACCCAGATTGCAGAAGTGCCAAGTGTGTCACTGAACCAAAGAGATGACTCTTTATCTTTATACTGTTCGCTGATTAGCAAGAGATCGCTTTGCTTCTATGTGACTAGCTGATATAGCAGATCATTGGCTGTCTTACTTCTATGTAGATTGGCTTGAAGTATACGAATCATTTGAACCTCAGTGCCTTTTCTTTGTCCAAAGCTTCTCTGAAGACCTTACACTGGCCAGATCCCATAGCATGTGCTAAATCTTTGATAAAACCTCGTTCTTCACAAAGAACACATTTCTTTGAGGCCGTACATCCTCTAGCTTTGTGACCTGTCCCGCCGCAATTGTAGCAAAGTTTACTTCTATCTGTGCCTTTGCAGTTGCTAGCAACATGTCCATAGTCCAGACATCTATAACAACGAGATACCATGATCCTCGGTCTAATCCTGCAACCATAATAATAATAATAATAATAATAATAATAATAATAATAATAATAATAATAATAATAATAATAATATCAGCAAATAGGCCAGACATTATTCTTATTGATAAAGTGCAGAAAAAAAACTCTTCTAATAGACATCGCAGTCCCTAACATTATAATATCCAACACATTTATGCTGAGAAAATAACGAAATGCATGCCTCTGGCTGTAGACATCTGACAGATGTGTCGACATTGCCTGTCATACAGTAATCTTCCACAGGGATCATACCAAAATCGCTGAAGGCCAACCTCGATAAACTGGGGCTCCACCATAATCTGCAGTGCATACCAGTATGCAGAAAGTAGTTATTTTGGAGACCTGCTCCATAGTTCGTTACTTCCACAACCTACCAACATAGAGAAGTCCACTCCATCTTGCAACAAATACCTATGAAATGGTGAATTGTACCCAATGGCATGGAGAACATATGAATAATAATAACAATAATAGATGTAGAGATTTGTAGCTATTCTTTTCAGTGTTGCCAATACAAGTTGTCTTTTGCAGCTTTTCAGTCGGTCAACACGATTGTGCCCCGTGAATTGGGCGGGGAACGAGTTATAAATATCTAAACACAATTACATACATTAGTTAATTATAATTTGCCCATTTAAGTTTGATAATTAATTAATACATGTAATTTTTTCCAGGAGTGTGTTTGCATATGTATAACTTGTACCCCGCCCATTTCACGGGGCACAATCGTGTTGACCGACTCTCTCTCTTACGTTAACAGCCCTGGGGATGATTTGCAGCAACTCGCCAATCTTCTCTATTCTCCACCATCCTCTTCAATTCACGATATGATTTTGTGTTCGTGTCTGTTATTATCTGTGTGATGTATGCAAGTGGTGGTCTTCTTCTTGTGTTTTTCCCTTCTAACGTCCCTTCGATGACTCTTGCTAGTAGCAGGCTATTATGTCTGAGAATATGTCCCAACATATTTGCTCCTCTTATTTTCAGTCACTTCATAAAGCTTTACTTGCTCCTGCTCTTCTGAATACCTCTTCATTTGTCATATTGTTACGGCTGTGAGTTTGTGTCATCGCTCGCCGCATGAGTCACAACTGCCCCAGGGCTGGGCTGTGCCCTGCCTCGTGTATTGCGTGCGCCTTATGCAACAGGGCTACTAGGACAAAGGGATGGTCCAGAATATTCGTGACCCAGCCAGTGAAGGAAATCTCTAGAAGCCGTGTGTCCTGGACGATTCTAGAATTCATTGAGTCACCAGCCTGCTATATAAGCGGCCTCAAAGTGAGGGGACTGAGTTTTTTTTTCTGTGGGTGTGTGTTTCTGAGCTAGTGCGTGTTTTCCTGAGCGACAGAAGTGTAGTGACGAAGTGCCGTGCGAGTTACGAAACCCGGTGACATTGTTTCCCAGCTTGTGAACAGCGTGCAGCAAGCCATCGTAAGTAACTGGAGTTGGTGTACATAAGGGAGAGGAGCCGGTAGTTTCTGTCAAGGCCACCGTACTCATTAAGACGGTTTAACTTCTGTGGTTTGTTGACAAGTGAAAGGGCCAAGAGCGCTCAAGGAAGAGACTTGAGGAAACTGGAGTAAGGTTCCAATTGCTTGTATTTGCTGATGAGTAGTGTACCTCTTCCTGCAAGCAATAAAGCTAACTTCTCTTTAAAGCAGTAATTGGTGTTGTGTTTTCTACCCTCCGTAATCCAGTTAACAAAAGTGCCACTAGGGGGTGGCACGTAACAATATGTTGTATCCAACTGATCTTAAGCATTCTTCTCCAGCACCAAGCCTCAAAAGCCATCAACTTCCTCTCTTATGACTTCCCTATTGTCCAGTTGACCGACTAAAATTCTCCAAATGACAACAATAATAGACTACTACTACTAATAATAATAATTTCAATCTATCCAATTACCGATGCTTCTTTAGGATCACTGCGGAACTGCAACTGCTCTACATTATTCGTTCACCTGTGCACACTTCACATATGATTTTAAGAAATTAAATACGAGTATACCGGCGTATGGCAGCCAAGGCATCACTTTCTCCTCTTTTTGCTCTATAACAATGCCACTACTCTAGATGCAAACACGCTTTATGATGATAATAATTGCTATTTTAAGGGGCCTACCATGTAGGCTATCGTACCTTTGGCTATTACTTTGGGTAATAAGTGAAAAATGATGAAATGAAACCTACAACTAAAACTAACTACTGGCGTACCAACTAACGTACGTACTGTACTAGAAGAAGAACAAGTAGTTCCGTGAAGAACTATACAGCCTATTTTCATATATCCTACTTATGTTAACTGCCACTATCAATATACAAAATTTCAGTTTGATTGCTGTAATAGATTCGTAGATATTGAGAACAGACTAAATATTTCGGATGGTCGCTATGTTGGATTTTATATATGTAGGTCCTAGAGTTATGTACTGTTACATGAAGATTATTGTGTACGTGTAGCATTCAAACTTCAATCGCATGATTAGGACACAAGAAGTAACAAGGAGATTTTAAAATTTCGCACAGCAGCCATCTTGTGGTTATGGAAACAATAGAAATAAATTAGATGCCAGTGTATTAACATTCGTATAAGGATTTACTGTACCAAGTTTCACTGCACTCGGATGGTTAAATTGCGAGAAATGTCCATGTGAATATTTATACTTCGCGTCGCTGCCATGTTGGATTTGTGATCACAAGGTTATTTAAAGTCCTATAGGTAAACTTATGTTCATAGCCCCTATGAACATAAAAAAAATCAGTTTGTTTGCTATAATAGATTCGTAGATATGCAGAGCCGTCTAAATATTTCGGATGGTCGCCATGTTGGATTGTTAAATGTATAGGCCATAGAGTCATGCACCATTAAAGTAAAATTATTGCGTAGGTTCATTATTCAAACTTTCACTTCGATCGCATGATTACGACACAAGATATAAAAACTTAATTTTAAAATTCGCACAGCCGCCATCTTGAGGTTATGTAAACAATTGAACTAAATTTGACACCAGTGCATTACAATGTATATAAACATTTCCTAAACCAGATTTCATTGCGTTTGGAACATTAAATCGCGAGAAAGGTCTATTTAAAATTTTCAAATTCGCTTGGCCGCCATGTTCGTTTTGTAGTTAACCGGTTTTTGAAAGTATTATAGATGAACTTCCAGTAGTGCCGTTTATCTCCGTACAAAATTCAGGGTAATACCGCTAATAGTTTCAGAGATATAGAATGCCGGTGAAATATTTCGCACATCCGCCATCTTGTGGTTATATAAACAATTGAACGAAGTTAGATGTCGGTGCATTACAATGTGTATAAACATATACTGTACCAAGTTTTATTGCGTTTGGTTGGTTAAATGGCGAGAAACGTCTATTTAAATGTCGCGAATTCGCGTGGCCGCCATGTTGGTTTGTAGTTACCAGTTTTTCAAAAGTCACATAGGTGAACTTCTAGTAGTTCCCTTTAACACCGTAATAAATTCGAGGGTGATATCGGAAATAGTTTCGTAGATATTGAATGCTGGTGAAATATTTCGCACAGCCGCCATGTTGGATTTGTGAGACGTAACAAAATTTTAAGGCCACGGTCGGGGTCATCCGGAATAGTGCTATGAACTTACCTAGTTTCATTGAAATCGCTCCAGCCGTTTAAAAGTTATTAGGGGGGCACACACACACGCACGCACACACACACGGACAAAAGGTGATCTCATAAGCCTATTTTTTTCAAAATTGAAAATAGGCTAAAAATACATAAAAAGGAAGAAGGAAAAAAAGTCAGGGGAAGGAAATACTTTCAGCCCTCGATGAATGAGAACTAAGGGACTTGGAAGAAAGGAGAGCCATGAAGGGCAAATAGAAAAGGGACAGAAGAGAGGTCTGCCCGAAAGGCAATGGAAAAAGGGGGAATCCAGACCCAGTTCAAGAATGCCTCGGCATCGCTAACTAACAAGCCGTGAGCCCTTGAGGGTGTAGCACTATCCAGGCTGCACCAGAAGTGATGGGGCTACACCCTGCTTCCCTTAGGGTCTGGGAGATACAATGAAAATAAAGATACGAGGTCTGACCCCTCGAAGAATGATGGTATCAGGAAAGACAAGAGAAAGGTCAATTAATGGCGAGAAAGTGAAAGACTCCCTCGGTTACCCTAGTATCGTCGAGATCGGAAGAGAACGAGAGTTGAGCAAGGATGGCCGACAGGCATGATGACAGAGAGGAGCTCGACACATATAAATGTGAGAAATGCCGAACTCAGCTGGGAACCCGTGGTCGCCTACCCACGTCCCATTAGTCGTGTGCTCCTGGTGGAGGAAGGCGATAGTACCCTTGTGAATACACTCTTGGAACAACCTGATGTACGCAAGAAAACACCTGGCAACGATAATCAATACAATAATGCGCGCGATTGGGCTGCAACCACAATTACGTTTCAGGTTTATTCCTTTGTAACTACTGTATAATAGAGAACACACTGCGCCGCCCTATGGCTCAATAGTTTCAGTGTTCCAATATCTATATATATAAAGCTCAATGTTTGTCTGTCTGTTTGTCTGTTATGTATACAAATCTACACCGTTTCACCGATCTGAACCAAAATTTGTATACTTACCCTTTGGAACCCTGCGGGTAACCCTGTCTACATTAAATTTCGGACAGACCACTCCATTCCCTGCATTTAGGCCCTTTGTCAAAAATCTACACCGTTTCACTGAACTGAACCAAAATTTGTAAATTTACACTTCAGAACCCGACGAGTAACACTGTCCACTTTAAATTTCGGACAGACCACTCCATTCCTTGCATTTAGGCCCTTTGTCAAAAATCTACACCGTTTCACCGATCTGAACCAAAATTTGTATACTTACCCTTTGGAACCCTGCGGGTAACCCTGTCAACGTTAAATTTCGGACAGACCACTCCATTCCCTGCATTTACGCCATTTGTCAAAAACCTACACCGTTTCGCCAATCTGAACCAAAATTTGTATACTTACACTTTAGAACCCGACGAGTGACACTGTCTACTTTGAATTTCGAACATACCACACCATTCCCTGCTTTTAGGCCCTTTGGAAAAAATCTACACCATTACGCCGATCTGAACCAAAATTTGTAAATTTACACTTCAGAACCCGACGAGTAACACTGTGTACTTTAAATTTCGAACAGACCACACCATTCCCTGCATTTCGGCCCTTTGACAAAAATCTACACCGTTTCACCGATCTGAACCAAAATTTGTATACTTATCCTTTGGAACCCTGCGGGTAACACTGTCCACTTCAAATTTCGGACAAACCAACCCCATTCCCTGCGTTTAGGCCCTTTGGCAAAAATCTGCACCGTTTCACCGATCTGAACCAAATTTTACATACTTACCCTTTGGAACCCGACGAGTAACACTGTCTGCCTGAAATTTCGGACAGACTACTCCATTCCCTACATTTAGGCCTTTTTTTTTTAACCAAAATGTACACCGTTTCAGCGATATGAACCAAATTGTGCGTACTTACCCATTGGAACCCAACGAATAACACTCAGTACTTTAAATTTCGGACAGACCACTCCATTCCCTGCATTTTGGCCCTTAGGCACAAATCTACACAGTTTCACCGATCAGAACAAAATTGTGTGTACCTACCCTTTGGAACCCTGCGTGTTACACTGTCCACTTTAAATTTCGGACAGACCCCTCCATTCCCTGCATTTTGGCCCTTAGGCACAAATCTACACAGTTTCACCGATCTGAACAAAAAAAAAAAAAAGTCCTCTCGGCACGCCGGAAGGCGGAGGTAGATTTCACCGGACAAACTTGGGGATAGGCGAAAATAGGCAGAATATGCAGGTTTTCGTAGAAGGATCAGACCTCATTTAATGCGAGAAGGTATTTTATAATTGGAGCTTAATTAACTTTGTTTTTCGTCATTTTATGCTTATTTTAAACATTTTATTGTCTTGTGGGAACGGTAACCTTCTTGTCATTTGGGGTCCATTTTTATACTTGTGGTCACACTATCCTTATGCAAGGTTTCGACACTGATGTGTAACTATGTAACGGTCTGTTACTTCTTCACGCAAAATTATATCTCCCGCAGAGATTTTGGTTGGTTCCTCAGTTTAGGGGCTGCGACAACGCGGTCATGTAACCCCGTGTACTTTGGGATGGCTGTATTAGTCTGTAATTCAGGTAAGGACTGCAGACGGTCAATTTCAAGCAGTAGTTCCTAATGTTGCTACCAGGTACTACCGTCAACGACACCTAGCTGTGAACTTGGCTGCTAGATGCCACCCCAACCAACAACTCGCAACGAACGTTGGAACTTCCCCTCCAAAGGAAAGCATACTCAGGGATTTTAGTGATCTTAGAAAATCCGACGACTTCGGCCGGCTTTGAAACCGCGACATTGGGCATAGAAGTTCAGCATGCTACCAGTTACGTCACCGAAGCCGCTTCCCACTTTGTCAGGCGGCTTCGGTGGCGTAGTCGGTAGCATGCTGAGCTTCTATGCCCATGATAACGGGTTCAAACCCGGCCGAAGCCGTCGGATTTTTTAAGAGCGTTAAAATCCCTCAGTATGCCTTCCTTCGGAGGGGAAGTAAAGCCGGCGGTCCCATGTCATAGATTTATGGCATGTTTAAGATCCTTCCACTAATTGCACCTGTGTGAAGCTAAATTGGAAAGGTTAAGAATGTATACAACGCTCTTAGGTTTCTATGTTCGTTGCCAAGAGCCGACTGCGGCGGCGTCTAGTAGTTCAGTTCTGAACTTGGCCTCGTAGTCGTGTTAGTGGCGCTTGTCGGCAAAAGTAGGAACTATCGGAAAAATTGTTAGTTGCAGTACTTAAATTAACAAACAGATAACACACACTAATACAGTCAGCACAATTAACACCGGTTATCAGACAGATTCTACACACACCCAAAGTACACGGGGCTACATGACCGCTTTGTCGCAGCCCCTAAACTTAAGAACCAACCAACCACTTAGTCAGATGGAAATACTGAATCTGATCTCGTGCAAGTGCATTGTCATGGCAACATCTGATGGTTCATGCCTCGTCAATTTAGTAATGTTGCCATGGCAACCACTGATAGCTCTTGGCATCTCTATCTCTCTATATATAAGAATGAAAGTATGTTTGTTTTTTCTGAATTTCTACGGAAATTTGCGTTATTTACGCGTTTTAGACTGTTTTATGACGGATGCGCGCGAAAATGAAATTTTTGTCTGTCTGTTTGTTTGTCTGTGGACAATTTTTTGTGTCCTTATAACTCGAGAACGGCTGAGTGGATCAACGTAAAATTTGGTACAGATATCCTTCAGAGGCAAGACACCAATCATTGATGTATCACTTCTCTGTACCTCTCATAAAAGGGGGCCTACCCCCTTAAAATACATGCTGAAATAGGCGTAGAAGGGCGAGACAAAGCTCATTTTCAGCCCCTCAATGTGAGAAACGAAACTCGGCCGAAAACCACATTTTAAGGCCCTAAAACCAATAATTTTTGAGATATTCCCAGAAAATTAATTTCATTTAATACAATAATGAAAGGAAGCTAGCCGGTAACCATGGCAACAGAAATTCACAGGTCCATCTATTGCTGTAATATAAGACGCAATACAATTCGATTTATTACTTTACTGAGATAGTTTGCAAACGGCTAGAAGGTTATAACGGAACCAAACTAAGCTGTAAAATTCATCAATACATATAATGCGCTTAAGGGGGTCAAGGGGTACTCTAGAATTTTTTTCACGCGATTTACACGTGCTGGTGTGCTACGGAAGGTCTATTATATATATCCCTATCCCTATATTGTTATATTATTATTATAATTAATATTATTATTACACTACGGAAAGGAAGACCCCAGAGGACTGGAAAAAGGGAATAATTGTCCCGATCTTCAAGAAAGGTAGTAGAACAGAATGCAGAAACTATCGGGGAATAAAACTGATGAGTCATTGTGCAAAGATGTTGGAGAAAGTTTTGGAAAGGAGAATTAGGACAAGGATAGAAGGAGGGATGAGGGAAGAACAACATGGCTTCAGAGCAGAAAGGTCCACAGTGGATTTGATTTTTGCTGTAAGGCAGTTACAAGAACAGCACTGTGAGTATGGAACAGATCTACTGATGGCCTTCCTGGACATTGAGAAAGCATATGACAGTGTATGCAGAAACAAAGTATGGAAGTCCCTGGAGGATAGAGGAGTAGAAAAATGGAATATAAGGAGGATAATGGAGATGTACAAGAGAAGCGTGAGCTGTGTGAAAGTGGGAGGAGAGAGATCGGACTGGGAGGAACGGAGAAACGACCTGAAACAAGGAAGTGCACTGGCACCGTTACTTTTCATTGTGGTGATGGATGACATAATGACCCGAGCGGCACAAGTAATTGGGGAAGGAAAGATGAAAGCAATGGTGTTTGCGGATGATTTGATGATTTGGGGAAACAAGGAGGAGGAGGTACAGGAACAGTTGGACGTGTGGGAAGGAATAATACAAGGATATGGGATGAAATTTAGCATAAATAAGAGTGAGATAGTGATCACAACAAAGAAGAAGGAAATAACCGCAACGGGAATAACAATTGGTGGGGAACAGCTGAAGAAAGTGGAGAGTTTCAAGTATCTGGGAAGCCTGATACAGGATAATGGAAGAAACTATAGAGAAAAAATGAGCGGGGGAGACAGGCAGAAGCATTCCGGAGGAATGTGAGAAGCATGTTATGGAGCAAGGATGTCCCTCAGAACAGAAAAAGATCATATATCGGACGTTCTATGCCCCTATCCTGACGTATGCCTCGGAGACCTGGGCTATGAAAGGAAGGGAGAAGAGCAAAATACAGGCCAGTGATGATGATGATGATGATAATTGTTGTTTTAAGGGGCCTAACATCTAGGTTATCGGCCCCTGATGGTTGGGTGATCGTGAATATGAAAATGAAAAGCGAACTTAAAACTAAAACTAACTACTAACTTACATACTAGAAGAAGAAATGGAAAACTAAAGGAGAATAAGGCAAATAAAAGGACAGAAGGAAAAGAAATGCCCTCAACCCTCGGAGAAGGCGGATTGAGGGACTTGGAAGGAAGGAGGGCCATGAAAGGCAGATAGGAAAGTGAAAGAGGAGAGGGTCCGCCCCAAAGGTAAGGGACAAAAGGGGAAAACGGACCCAGCTCAGGAATCCCTCGGGGTCGCCAACTCCCGAACTCACCAGCCGTGAGCCCCTGAGGGTGTAGCATTATCTAGGGTGCACCAGAAGTGGTGGGGCTACATACACCCTGCCTCCTTAAGGGCCTAGAGCACAAGGCAGGAGGTAAAAGGAAGAGAAAAAGAAGGCTGACCCCTCGCAGAAGGAGGGTATCAGGAAAGAGGAGACAAGGGCCAATTAAGGCGGGAAAGTGAAAGACTCCCTAGGCCTCGGATACCCTAATACCGTCGGGGTCGGAAGAGAACAAGAGTTGACCAAGTGAGGTCGACAGGAAAGAAGACAGAGAGGAGCCAGGCACAAGTAAGTTGAAGCAATGCCGGACTCAGCTGGGGCCCCGTGGTCGCCAACCCACGCCCACTAGAAGTGAGCCCCTGGGGGAACAGGCCAGTGAGATGAGGTTCTTGAGAAGCAGTATTGGAGCTACAAATATGGACAGAATAAGAAATGAGAGGACCAGAGAATTAATAAAGGAGGAACCATTACGGGATAGTATAGAGAAATCTAGACTTAGATGGCATGGGCATGTAAAACGAATGGAGGATAAGAGGATACCCTGGAGGATACACGAGACGAAGTGGGAAGGAAAGAGACCGAGAGGAAGACCGAGAGACAGGTGGCTGAAAGGGATGGAAGAAAGCGTGAAGAAGAGTGGAGAAGACTGGACAGGGGTGGAAGCTGAGAGATGGTGGGAAGACAGAAGTCGTTGGAGTGGCCTGTGTTCCAAACAGACCCGGCCAACGGCTGGAAACTGTGCAAGAGGATGATGATGATGATACTACGGCCTACAACGACGAGACAAAGCTCATTTTCAGCCCCCTGGTGTCAGAAAAAAAACCTCGGGGCCCCTAAACAGTCGTAAAGGGTCCCCGGAAACTACATTTTAATGCTCTAAAACCAAGAGTTTCTGAGATATTCCCAGAAAACTAATTTCATTTAATAAACTAATGCAGGAATGCAAGCCAGTAACCATGACAACAGTGTCTCAAAAAGGTACATCCAACATTCCATCTATTTCTGCAAGAAGTAATGCCACTCCATTTATTAAATTTCTGTGAAAGTTTGCAAATGGCTATAAGATTATCACGGAACCAACAACAACTGTAAAATTCATCAATGCGCTTAAGGGGGTCAAGAGGTACCCTGGATTTTTTTCACAAGACTTAAACGTGCGATGTGTCGGGCAGAAGTTCTATTATATCTTCATACAGCAACATTATTTTCAAAAATTCCTGAATTGAAATAGTTTATTTTATTTTTTTGCTTTTAGGAATTTGGGCCATTGGAGGCTAAAAAACCTGAATATTCATGCACCACAAGCCTTTATAATTTATTAAAGGGGTCTTCCTCTGGATGCGCACTTGACACAACAGTGTGGGTCAGTTTTTATGTGACGTGAATAGCATTTCGTCTACGAGGTTTTCAATTTTATTTTCACGTCAGGAAGTACACGTTAGGTAAATTAGTTTCAGAGCATATTTCAACTAATCATTTATCTTTGTCGACAAACAGGTTCCAAGCCCCTACCCATTGCAACAGTAGCTCAATTGATTACGTCTGGTTATTAATACCGACGACCGTTCGAAGAATGGGTACTTCTGCTAGTTTTCTTATAATTCCGAAATCATTTTTCTCGTCCCTTGGCGTAATGGTGGGTCATATCAAAAATTCTTTCAGACAAAAGTTTTAGGTAATTATTAGGGGAATATTGTCCATTTTGTACGGTTTTGATATTGTTCCTATTAAGAGAGATATGATTAATGTTTCCCGAAAAACCCACTTTTTCACACCCCTTTGGTCAATGGTTGGTGCTATAAAAAACCTCTTCAAACATACATTTTTGGACTTTATCCGACACATACTATGAACGTTGAACGGATTCAATATTTCACATATTAAGAGAGTTATAGCAATATTTCACTTTTTCGAAAAAAGCCCCCCATTTTCACCCCCTTCGACCGATTTAGCCCAGTAACGAACTCGACCGAGATTTTACAGGTATATATATTCGGTAAAAAATTAAAAGTGTTTGGTGCAAAATTACGGCAGTTATCGTGTCCACAAGAAACTGATATACATATATATATATACATACTGCTCAAAAAAATTAAAGCACCACTTTTTTCAAAGGCCACGAAATTTTGAAAAGTTGACCTACAAGCTCGAAATCTCAGTATGACGTTTGTCCTGACACCTACCAAGCATATGCTTCAGCACAACTCCCCAACTTGAGTAGTTTCGGGGTAGCACCCCGAAAACCTGCCCATTTTCCAAAACCGCAAATTGAAGTTTGCGAAAAACACTGCAGGACTTGTCGCAGGTTGCCAAAGCAGTCGAAAATGAATGAGTCTTGCTCTTAAAAGTTCCACAAACACATTGAAATCGTTACATTTGACGTTTGGGCATTTTCAACCCCCTTCATCATCCCCTAAACATGGACTACCATTGGGTAGGTACCGGGTGTGTTTAACCACCTGAAAACCTGTACACCGTCCTCAGTTGCTGATTGCAGTAAGTTCTTAAGGCCTCCGGCAATGTCCACACCCCCTGATACCCTCAACTGGCATGGGACCAAACCACCCCTTCTCAATTCACCCCTAAGGAAGGTTTTAATCGAGATGTTTATCAGTGCTGCTAATGGGGGGGGTCTTCCCCTAACGTTTCAAAAAAGGAACTGTGCCTTTGTCACCACCCCTTCCCCTGCAACCCCCGTTTGTATGATTTTTCGAATCAGGCCCATTTTAAGGGCTGAAACGACGTCTTAATCGCTGAAAGGGCTGTAAAGGTCCTTAGAAGTAGTGGTGACACGAAATCAACCCCTTCCGATCGATGATTGACATTCCGTCCCCCAAATTCGAAATTTTTGCACCCCCAACCCTCCCTGTCTGGATGTGTAATGCGTCATGGCAGATTATTCAGAGTTGGATGAAAATGAAGCTTATGGCCTGCAATGGAGCCCAAAACAGCAGGCTGGATAGAAATTCATCGGTAGGTTGGGAAAGGGGACCAAAATTTTTCAAAAAAGTGTACAGCCTACAGTAAGTACGCCCATGCATAGGCAACCCACATCACGTCCGTGCGTGTGGGTTGCCTATGATCGGCAATAGGTTACAAAGTTTGGCAATGGGAGAAAAATGACGTGATGTGGGTTGCCTATGCATTGGTGTACTTACTAGAGGCTGTTAACTTTTTTGAAAACTTTTTGGTCCCGTTTCTCACCCTACCGATGAATTTCCATCCAACCTGCTGTTTTGGGCTCCATTTCAGGCCATAAGCTTCATTTTGATCCAACTCTGAAAACTCTGCCATGTCGCGTTACGCGTCCAGACAGGGAGGGTTGAGGGTGCAAAAATGTCAACTTTGGGGGATGGAATGCCAATCAAACATCGGAAGGGGTTGATTTCGTGTCACCACTACTTCTAAGGACCTTTACTGCTCTTTCAGCGATTAAGACCTCATTTCAGTCCTTAAAAAGGGCCTGATTCGAAAAATCATACAAAAGGGGGTAGCAATGGAAGGGGTGGCGACACAGGCGCAGGCCCTCTATTGAAACGTTAGGGGAAGACCCCCCATTAGCAGCACTGATAAAAATCTCGATTTAAACCTTCCTTAGGGGTGAATCAAGACGGGGTGGTTTGGCCCCTTGCCAGTTGAGGGTGTTAGGAGGGGTGAACATTGCCGGAGGCCTTAAGAACTTACTGCAATCAGCAACTGAGGACGGTGTGCAGGTTTTCAGGTGGTTAAACACATCCGGTACCTTCTCAGGCGCCCCCAATGGTAGTCCATGTTTAGGGGATGATGAAGGGGGTTGAAAATGCCCAAACGTCAAATGTAACGATTTCAACGTGTTCGTGGAACCTTAAGAGCAAGACTCATTCATTTTCGACTGCTTTGGCAACCTGCGACAAGTCTTACAGCGTTTTTCGCAAACTTCAATTTACGGTTTTCAAAAATGGGCTGGTTTTGGGGGCGCTATCCCGAAACTACACAAGTTGGGGGGTTGTGCTGAAGCATGTGCTTGGTAGGCGTCGGGGCAATCGTCATACTGAGATTTCGACCTTGTGCAGTCAACTTTCCAAATTTGGTGGCCTTTGAAAAAAGTGGTGCTTTAATGTTTTTGAGCAGTATATATATACATATATACATGCATAAATTATGTATAAACTTTTGAACTGACGGTGGTTTTGGGGTCTAGGGGATGTGAAACGCGAAGATATGTCGAAATTTTCCGGAAGTCGAAACATGGGACCCATTGCAATAGTTAGCTTTCTAATGAATTCTACCCAATGTGTATACCTACCCTTTGGAACCCTGCGTGTTACACTGTCCACTTTAAATTTCGGACAGACCACTCCATTCCCTGCATTTAGGCCCTTTGGCACAAATCTACACCTTTTCACCGATCTGAACCAAATTTTGTATACTTACCCCTTGGAACCCAACGAGTACTTCGGTGAAACTGTGCCACTGTGCGGGACCAGAAAATCACGTTATAAGGCCCTTGAACAAACCGTGTCAGAAATTAAGCAACACCACACTCTTCCCCGCCTGTTATTTTTAGCCTACTTTTCACATTTTGCAAAAATGAGGAAAAAGTAGACTTATGAGATCGATCCGGGAAAATGTGTGTCTGTCTGTCTGTCCTTCTGTCTGTCTGTCTGTCTGGCTGTGTGTGTGTCCCCCTATCAACTCCTAAATGGCTGCAGCAATCAAAACCAAATTTAGTATGAGTAAAGATGTTCACCGGAATAGCTCACGTCCATATTTGAAAATGATGTCAGTGCTACCAACAGCTGAAAAAACGCACTAGAAATTTGAGCTCCATGTTGGATATCTTGCAAGGTATGCATGGGAGCTATTCCAAAATTGGTACACATGTAGATAATACTATTTCAGTTTAATTTCCAGGAGGCCAACCATGACAGTGTTGCCAAAATAATTTTAAGCCTTCTGATAGGTCCAATGTTTAAATGCATATAACTTCTACACTATCAATTGGATTTCAACCAAATTTTGTATGTAATATCTGTACATAAACAGATATGATTGAGCGTATTCTTAAGAGCCACCAGGGCTGCCAACTGTTAATAATTGCTCTCTCTATTTTTTTATCCAATTAACAATATATCAGAAAGTATGCAAGCCAACAGCTTTAAACTATGCACACGTATATTCTGACATTTTAGATTAATTTGGAGTAACTTATATGCGTCAGTTCTACCAACATGATTATAAGCCTGCTGATAGTACCAATTTTTAAATACATGTAACTTCTATACTATCAGTTGGATTTCAACCAATTTTCGTATGTGCTATGTGTGCCATAATAGATATGACTATAAGTATTGTTAAGAGCAATCAGGGCTGCCAACTGTAAATAAATGCTGTCTATATTCTTTTTACCCTAATATCAATATATCAGAAAGTATGCAAGCCAACAGCTCTATACTTTGCACACGTATAGCACCTGACATTCTAGATTAATTTGGAGTAATTAATACAAGGCAGTGCTGCCAACATGATTCTATGCCTGCTGATATGTCCAATTTTAAAATACATGTAACTTCTATACTAACAAATGGATTTCATCCAAAATTGGCACAACAAGATATCATAATAATTCAGATTATTTCTGACGAGCACACGCATGGTATTGTTGGCAACATGCTTTTACGCTTGCTGATAGATCCAGTGTCTAACTGCATGTAACGTCCATTGGACTTCAACCAAATTTTGTATTCTGTACCTTAAGAGGTGGAACTAAGAATATATTCAGTCACCAGGGCTGCCAACTGTAGTGCTCTATTAGGCTACATTATACCAGGTATATTTTTAACTAATTAGATATTTCGATATTACCAACTTAATTTCGTCATTATTCTAGATAGGTTCATATACTGTAGAATAATCATTGGCATGAAAAGTAGGCTGTATAGTTCTTCACGGAACTTCTTGTTAAAATATGTCTTTCTATTAGTTTCTAAGTTTGATGAACCAGTTCAGTAGTAGTAGTCATCTCACCAGATAAAGTCTTGCTCAATAGTGGTAGTGTATGTATGTCCCCTATGCGTTCATATACCATTAATCCGATTGCGAAGAAACTTGGATGATTTGTTGTGTGGATTGCAGGGAAGGTTTCTGCCTACAAATTATTTATGTATCACATAAGGGTGAGAGACTTAACAGGAAGTTTTAAATACCATAGTAACCCAATTGCACAATGCTGTGGATTCCAGGGAAGGTTTCTAGCAACAAATAATGTATTGTGCCCGTTTAGACCGGAGTCCGCACGACCACATATGCACTTTACCAATAATCAGTCAGCACGAGAGTCAAAATATCCCGGAGCGCCAGATGGGTTAAAGCTAATCGCAAAAACGGCATCAAATGAAAAAAATGCTTTACTGATTTTTGGCTCAATGCAACAATAAGGATAGAAGGAGATTCAACTGGGTATAACACATCAAGTAAAATTATCTCAGTTTATTTTGAATTTAAAATTGACTGCAAAAATGCTCAAAGCAGCATCACTCACGTGTGGCGATCCACACTCCTATTAACACAATATACAGAAATTTCCCAAACACATTTGACAATTATTTTTTTGGAAACACAAGTCTGATTGTTAGTCCTGTAGACTGTGTTCCAAAATTATTTATGATTAAATCCAGTTCAAATTTAATTGTCTCTACTGGAAATATCGTAGTTCACTGTTTGAATTTTTATATAATATTAACACTCGTAGAATAAATGTTCATAGAATTTTTAACTTTCACTTATTTTTCCAGTTTCAAAAATATTTTCGAAAAATATTATTATTTCTGAATCATCACAAATTATTTACACATATTAATAACATCTGAAAAGTATTTGACCTTGAGCATAGCATCGAAGAACTGTGCGAAGCACAACAAAAATTAATTGTTCTTCTGACATTAAACATTTCGAGAAGTGACTCGATTATGAACTTCAAGTTCCTAACAAAATATATGATTTCTGAATCATCAACTTGATCAATAAATTGTTGAACCATTCAACTATTCAATTTTCCACTTGGAATCATTATTATGAAAAAATATTTTTATTCATGGCCATTTTAGTAATTTTCACAACTTGCAATTCTTCGACAGAATGCGGAAATAAGAATTGTAGCTTCATAATAAATTCATTTAGTTCATGGCACTAGGATTGAAAATATCCTTCAAATTATTCGTGGTTAAAGAATTATTTTTAATTGGCAGTGGCCCATTCTATTATTTGTGTAAGAACACAATATTACAACAACAACGGCAAAGGTCTTCCTCTGAAGAAGAATAAACTACTATCATGACAAATCCGGGTTCTAGCAAAATCAAAGTCTAAATGGAATTCGTAAACAAGGTTGAAATAAGAACTGATGGTTTCTAAGAAATAACCTTCGGGTCATTCATACGACGAAATGTGTAGTTCCAATACTCCTATAAACCTGAGCCATCGAACCTGCTATTTGATTGATGCTCGAAAAAACCTCTTCATTCCTGCGACGTAAACATGCGCACCTGGGAATGGCATTTCAACTACTCCACACATATAAATTTTCTTCCCAAAATTTATACAATAAATCAAGCCTCTGCTTGTTATCAACACTGGAAGATTAATAAACTTACAAGTTTATTTTATTTTACCATTCAGTTCAACCCGTGAATTTACCATACTTATGAAAATCTTTATTTCACTTTCGAGTGTATTTACGTCATGATTTTATATAAATACAAAAATATCCTATTTGATACAAATATCATTTGCTTCCCGTTTCATGACTCTCCGTGTTATCTGAAAAATATACTTTGCTCATTGCAAATATCAACTGTTCAACCAGAACTGAAATGTTGGTTGAATGCGGGCTTGCGCTAACCACTCTCCTTCGGAAAATCTCCTGTTCCAGACTAGAAATGATTAAACTACTTCATAGGCTCTCTCTCAATACATATGATTATTAGAAAATATAAGATCCAAAAATTATTTAGAAAAATTATGAAAATTATTATTATTATTATTAGTGGATTATTATTATTATTTGTTATATTATTTTAAATATGATTAATTATCATCTCATTATGTGAGAATCCACATGTTCGAATCTTCGAATATGGAAAAAATATCCATTCCTCAACAACAACAAAAAAAACTCAACCTTTACATCGACGGTTTTCCGTGATATCCCTAAAATATGAAATATTCAAATAAATGCTCGAAATGCTCGGTCATCGATCCTAAACTGTTCTGAGTGCTGAAAATACTGAGAATAACTCTAATATGTCTTGCGTAAATCATTGCAAGATTTAAATACGAAGAAAAATAAATAAATGTGTTGGTCATCTGCAGAAAAATAGTTTGTTCCAATTAGCTAGGCATAATATTATTCAAATGTGGCTTACATTTCTTGATGGTCTTGAAGCGTAGTGAATCTGGTCTGTACCAGATTTATCCATAGACATGCCCTATCGGACAAGCATATATAATCCTTGTATCGGCCGCCATTATATACCCACAATCCGTCTAGTAAGACATAGTGGTAGTATCTCTTGACCTTTGAAGTAACTGTTGATTCATTTTAATATGGGCTTCTTTCAAAGCCATAACAGTTTGCTTAAATGGGGTCAGATCTAAGTGATCTATTCTTAGATATGTCAGTTGTAACATAACTCACGGTAATCTTTTCAGTACAAGAAAACACTGACAGTCTAACCAATCAACGGCTGTTCTGAAGATCGTTCCCTGGGCATGGCTTCACACCATCTACCATGCGCGATGCAACATGTAGTTTCCCTTGCGTAGACTAATGAACACCACCGTGATAGACTGGTCTTCAGTGTACTGATAGATCGAAGTGGTTATTAAGTTACAAATATGAAAACTGACTGAAATGGATTAAATATCCAAGTATTAGGTTATTACTGGTCTGTGACAAAGTACTAATTCTAGACAAAGTCTAGCATATGTCCATGTAGAAATAAAAATATTTCTCCAGTGTCTGTAGAAAAATTTCAATCACCTAGTGATTCTCCTTGCCGGAAACTTACTAAGTTCCACCTCGTAGCGCAGCACTTTTGTGACTATCACAACTTTGAAAATAACTTCTGCGTAGATCCGGCAACCATGTGCCTTGGCTCAGCGTAGCAGCACCTTGCTAGGCAAGTGCTTGTGTTGAAGTGAGCTACTGATGCTTCGGCCAGCCGGCTTTTATTCAAAACTGTCAGGGTCACGCTGCATCAGCTGATATCTGGAAATCCTCATATCTCTTGTATCCCTGGTCCGATTTACTTGATACTAATTGCATTCTCTTTCATTTGGCCGTGCCAGTAATCTGATCCAAGTCTCAAGTCTCTACTCCATGGTTAACTATTTAATCAATAAATAGCCTCGACCTCTGCTATTACTCGCTACGTCACTTGACATGCTCTTAGTGGTATATTCTTTCCAATTCCTTCTCGAAGCAATGTAGCGCGATATTCAAATATCTCAACTTTCAAAAGCGGCTGTAGCCTTTCCCTTGATATCTAGGTGTCTGAATCTTGGAATACCCATTCCTAGAGTTGGGCACAGTATGTAACACAAAAGGGTGAGAGGCTTAACAGGAAGTTTTAAATACCACAATAACCCAATTGCACAATGCCAGTTGTGATGATGATGATGATAATTGTTGTTTTAAGGGGCCTAACATAGAGGTTAGCGACCCCTAATGGTTTGGCAGATCGTGAAATTGAAACTAAAACTAACTACAAAACTTACGGGCTAGAAGAAGATAAGGACAAAAGAATGTTATAAGGGAAATAAAAGACAGGAGGAAAGGAAATGCCCTCAACCCTGGATAAATGAGAATTGAGGAACTTGGAAGGAAGGAGAGTCAGGAAAGGCAGATAGGAAGGGGAAAGAGGAGAGGGTCCGCCCCAAAGGCAATGGAAAAGAGGGGTAAAACCGGATCCATCTCTGGAATCCCTCGGGGTTGCCAGCTCCCGAACTCACCAGCCAAGAGCCCTCGAGGGTGTAGCACTATCTAGGGTGCACCAGAAGTGGTGGAGCTATGCACACCCTGCCTCCTTGAGAGCCTTGAACAGAAGACAGGGGATATTATGAAAAGAAAAAGAAAGCTGACCCCTGGAAGAATGAGGATATCAGGAAAGATGAGACAAGGGCCAATTAAGGCGGGAAAGTGAAACACTCCCTAGGCCTCGGATACCCTAACACCGTAGGGTCGGAAGAGAACAAGAGTTGACCAAGGGAGGCCGACAGGAAAGAGAACTGAAAGGAGCCCGGCACCTGTAAGTAGAAGCAATGTCGGACTCAGCTGGGGTCCCGTTGTCACCAACCCATGTCCCACAAGTTGTGAGACCCTGGGGGAGAGGGCAGTTGTCAGAATCGCTTGCTGATTCATCGCGAGGTGACATGAGAAGACTGTCCAGAGCCCGCCGTCTTATCTGGTATAGCTGACTATGCTGATGTTGATACAGGGCCGTTGCTCAAACCACTGTGGTGTTACGAAAGAGTAAGTGATTCACCGGTACGATCCTCTCAGGTCCGTGCATTAGGGACCCGAGCAGTACGTCATAAGCTCTTTCACTATAGTGCGTCTCTGCCTTAAAAGACAGTATGGAATTAAATGTAGTATTTGCCTCTCACTCGCAATCCTATGTCCTGCAATTAGCTTCGTACTTTTCTACCCCGGCGATGTTGCCGTTTCCCAATGATTGAAAGTGACAAATAGAATTCTTCTAAGGCGCTATGCGACAAAAGACGACACTATTGATCTCTACTTTTCTAACAGCCAATGAGATATAGTCCCTAGGCAGTGTTTGCTGTTCACATACTCCTCATTCTAATCATATTTTTCAATTCGTTTGTAAATTACATGTGTCAGTACTATAGTTAATAAATAGCCGTTTCCCTATTCATTATTATCATTATCATTACGGGAAAATGACCTGAATATTATGTCCATTATACTGTACTACTTATCACCCCCACTACCACCACAAAAAGTTATATTTTTAAAATATTTTTTTCTTTTAGTTTAAGTATCATGTGCCAGTTCTGTAGTAGTATTCATTATCTTCCATAAAAAAGTAAATCTACCGGGCGAAGCCGGGCACTACTGCTAGTTCCAAATAGAATCAATAGCAAATGACATTTCCTCTGCATCTCGGGTCGGCTTCGTTTCTCTATCACCCTGCGACTTAGCCATGCGCGTTAAATCGTTCATCATGACTGCCATGGGGAACTATAGTAAGTCCGGAGGTCGGAGTTTCGAATACTGGCGCTGATAGTGGCTAAACTGAGTGTAGATTTTCCCAAGGTTTAATCATATTCCTTCCAGGCAAATGCCGGGATAGAACCTTATTTCATGCCCTGGGACATCTAATTCCATTCTTGATCATTGTAATAATAGTTACATACACTACTGCAGTCACCACAGCAGCACAGGTTATGACACAAATTTATACACATACGCAAGTACACGTGACCTCGGACCTAGATAATAATAATAATAATGATATTAACAATAAATATACTACTTCTATTACTAATAATAATACTAATGCCGTGCTGTCTCCTGGGAGATGGGCACCGCATGTACACACAGAAGAAGGAAGAGCTTCTCTCCCAAACAAGTGTGGGAGCGTAGCAATCTCATGGCTGATCCAGAGTTGACAGAGTAAAGTACAGACGGTATAAGGTGGGGCTTGAACGTCAAGCAGACCGCTCTGGGCAGACAGATCTCCAGGCACGTTTCAGTGGTGGGGAAACAGCGACAGCATTTACAATACTCGTCGTCTGCCGTGCTGTCGACATCACGTGTCCATGCTTAAATTCTGTGCATGCAATCGTCTTGAGTTCGGCGCAGTTAAGTGAGGGGTGTCTCCTCCAGGGATCTCGCTCCCCACCACTCATACTGTACCGTGACCTTGAATACTCATCACGTACCGTCCATGCTCTACCACAGCTTCCTTCCGGCTAGAGTGGAAGGAGGATTTCCATACCTTCGTTGTGGCCTTCATCGCTCACAGTTTGTTGGGCACAGGCGTGGCACGCCATTTCTCCTCCCAATGTAAAGGAAAGGAAGGAAGCTTTTAGTTTTACGTGACCGTTAATCAAGCGATCATGAGCGACGGGACCTCCTTTTTACGTGGAATCTGAACCACAGGACATGGCATTTCACTTCGAAAATCTCACATACATTGACCGGAAATCGAACCCGGTCCACCTTGGTGAGAGGCCAACAGCTTGACCGTTGCGCCCCCTTCGCTCCCATATATCCAAGTTATTTCTGACTTACTGCATGTTGTCGTCCATGTTTCAGACCCATACATTACAGCAGTTTTAAAACTGTCAACTTCAGCTGCCTTGAGACGTTTGAGGAGCGCGGCATGTTAAGAAAGCTGTAATTGCACCTGTTGCCTGCAGCTATTCTTGCCTTTATCTCTGTGTGACTGTTATTATCTTCAGTAATCATTCCTCTCAAACCCTTCAATCTGCTCAATTCATCTCCACCTACAGTTGTAGGTGATCGTATTTTGTTTCTTCCTTATTTATGACCATGCCTAAGGGGGCCGCTCCTCTTTCCAGAATTGCATAGTTCTCCAGTATATATCCTCTATTCCTTCCAAGCAAAACTATTTCATCCGCAAATGCCATTTCTGGGTCGTTCTGTTGAAAATAGTACCATGTGTACTAGGGTCCGCCCCAAAGTCAGTGGTAAAAGGGGAAAACGGACCCAGCTCAGGAATCCCTCGGGATCGTCAACTCTACGAACTCACCAGCCATGATCCCTTGAGGGTGCACCTTAAGTGGTGGAGCTACACACATCCTGCCTCCTTTAGGGCCTTGAGCAGAAGGTAGCAGTTATCATGAAAGACAAGACGACGTTCAACTGGAGATATGAAAAGAGGAGGTCTGACCCCTCGAAAAATGAGGGTATCATGAAATCTGAGATAAGGGTCAATTAAGGTGAGAAAGTGAAAGACACCCTAGGTCTTGGGTGCCCTAATATCGTCGGGGTGGGAAGAGAACAAGAGTTGAGCAAGGAAGGTCGATAGTGTACCCATGTGAGTAATTTCCATGGAAAACATGCTTCTGCCTCCAGCCAGCATCAGTCCTCAGGCGTGTACCGTCCACCCACTGAGTAGTTGCATATTTTTGATCTGAGACTAAAAGGTATCAACTCTACAATGATAAAGCACAACTCTATTCTAAAGACTTTAATCCAGCTCTAAATCATGGCTTCAAACACACAAAAACACAATCCCAACAATATAACACAAACAAAGCAAAATTACTCCTACAATCCACTAATATTCACACTTTATCCTAGCAAATCCAAATGATTATCCATTCATTTACCATGAGATTGACATCACAATTCATTCTCAAGTGCGCTGATGCACATGTAAATTACACATAAACTGTACTTATAATCTTATGTCACCTGTTGTGACCTCTTTCATTTCACAAGCTTAATTGTTTACTCTCAACACCTCTTAATTTACATTATGCGTACACTTGTGCTTTGTATCTCTCTTCCCACCAAAATGCTTTACCATGCATTAACCAATTTATGGGTTGCACATCAAATTTACTTGCAACTCCACAATTATTTGTAAACATACCCCATTCTGCAGTTCCCTTCTGCAGTCCCCTTTTCTACAGTTCCACTGTATGCCGTTGTGATTTCGATTTCAAAGATTCCGTTACCGCTGTGTCGGATGGTATATTATGCTACCCTTGCGTGGGCATAGCCTATGGCATCTAGTGTCGACCTTTAGAACTAAGTAACACCGTCAGTATAAAAAATGTAACTTCCAACAACTCATAAGTTTGCCAAGTATTACGTTATACGAACGATCCTTAATTAACAATGTGTTTCAAACCACACAAATTCATTATACAATACAACAACGACTCCTTTCATTACAAACAGGGTTTCGAAGTCTGTCCATTCTAAATGTCAATCTTCAAAGGTCGTTTAAAAATCTCCCCCTCGGAGCTACTTGTATACAATGGGACTGAATCAGGCGGTCACAACACGTGCGCTGTCCCTTCCTGACTCTCTCCCGCTTTATCTCCAAGCAGTAACAAGATTTTAAATACAATAGTGCAGTCTCAATGACCCACATATCCCATATAATTTCAACTAAATTGTATGCAAGACAGGTTATGGGCGTGTTTAAATATTTATTCCTAACCTTAGGATATTGATAACTGGCCTCAATAGGTCCATTACATTATATGAAGGAACGAGATTCATCAATCACTGGTCGAACTGGCTAGCCGGCATCTTATTAAATGCTACGGTCAGGCACATCCTGCCGCCAATTAAATTCACTTCTCAGGAGCTGAATTATTTCAATAACTAGTTCTCGGTCGACATCAGGTATCATGCAGAGGTTTCCATTGTTATCCTCTCATACACCACAGGATTCGAACCCGGAACATTTCATGGCAATCCACAGAGCTAGGGTTAATCACTATGTACGCTCTGGCCATAATAAATATCTCTGTATGCCCTAGGCTACACGAGATTTCACACGTCGAATAGATTACCTGGCTTACGTGACTATTGTGCTATGATCTCGTCCTTTAATTAGTAAGATAAATCTATCAATTACTCATACAAGCTTATTCACAAGCTGCAAATTCAATTCTCTCTTAAACTCTTCCATTCCCTAGATTCTTGCATATTTATTCCCATTATCATAATATACTCTGATATTAAATTGCTTTTTTTAGCCCTTCATGTATAATATTACTGCTTGGATAGATAAATATTCCAATTAGCATATATATTTTGCTTACAGCCATTCTTCCCTGATGTGTATTCATTTATTCTTATTGTTATTCTTATTCTTATTCATATTATTATTATTATTATTATTATTATTATTACTGACATGAATTACAATAACCCGACACAACGTAACCATTTATATAACCGAACATCCGTGTTCGTTACGTTAAGTTCCTATATAACTGAATTGCCATTTTACAATAGTGGTAACGATTTATCCACTCAAAGATGCACAAAGACATCTCAACTTTACTAAAATCAACACAACAATAATACATTGAGGTTCTCCCTCCTAAAATTGACTCTTATTGGCATATTTTATAATTTTGAAATCACTCAACATACAGTGGACTATAATTGCTATAAAATCATGGTTTTTGGGTACTTACATCGGCTAGTCTGGTGGCTCCAACCACGCATTTCTTCCAGTAATGCCCGCCATTATTTGCAAAATTAGCAAGGCATTCTTATACTTATAACATACATTTTACATAACTTTTGCCTTACAAGACACACGGCACTTTTCCTTTCCATATTGAAGCTGTTGCCTCCTTATTCACACAACACTTTATAGCACTTGTTACAATATTAATTTTACATATATTTAACAAATCATCATTACAATCACACGCTCACTATTTACATTTATTACTGGTTGACTTTTCCTGGCAAGATATCAGAAATGCAGACGTTGAAGATCTCCTCCTCGCTGCTATCCGCATCCTGATTGAAAGTTTCGATTCTCTGCCTAAGTATTCCTATCTGTTCCCCAAACTGTCTATCAATCTCTATCCTTCGATAAATTTCCTGATATCGCATAGATATGCTTGCATATCGTCCTGAGCATTAAGTATATTGGTATTCTTATGAAATTTCACCAATCACATAATAAAGTTTATCTCTACGCAGTCCAACATCCTATGATATGTCTAACCAATAGTTTACATACTGCGCTCAACCATTGCACATTGTACTTGTACAAATTATCACTCTCAATTGTCCTACCTTGTATATCACACGGTACATTTCCTACGTGCACAATAACAATCGCTCGTAATGCCGACTATACAAATATCTGTCCTTAACAACTGGTATTAATAAATGTCTTGCTGCATGGCTCTTCATGTTGAAGTCCGAGCGTCCCTTCTCGACTTCGGTAACGCGCACTTCGCACTAGACTGCAGTTCAACTGATTACATTACTCGTTATTAATTCCATGACTTAATGCATGATTATATGTTGCTGCGCGCCTTTCTTCTCTGAGCTAGGGTGACGTGCTCCTCGCTCTCAAGTATGGTTCGACTGACTGCCTCTGTCCTGGGTCCACCCCTTATATTCGTTTGGAGAGAAAAAATAGACCGAGAATTTCCCTGCAGTGTCATCTTCTCTCACAGTATGATTCTGGTCTTGAATTAACGTTTATATGGTTCCTTTTTCCTCGCTGGTCACAGATCTGTATGCGTGCTCGAGGATCGATCGGCCAATTAATTAATATTAATTGCCTTTGCCAGCGCGTGCCCACGCGGCGTCACCTAAAAATCCCCGAAACCATGGTTAGATCTCTCCGCTAACCTCCAATTACTGTGTTACTGCGCGTTCCATTAAATCTGCCTCGATTTCAATGTTTAACGGCTTGATAATTAGCCTCCCGGCTAAACATTCACATAGGTGCAAACCTCATGTCACTGCGTTGCTCCGATCACGAGTAATCATTAAATTACGCTGGTATCTTCTCACTCCACTAGCCTCTCTATTCTGAAACGGGGAATAACTTGACAATAATTTAGCCCCCTGACCTGCTCCAGACGACATAAGTAGGTCACATAGAGTGACACGGCTCCAAGAAACTACGCCCCTTTTCCAGAGTCATTAGACAAATGTCAAGCGCTCCAACTTCTGTGCTCAAGTCCAGAATTGCATGCCTAATACAGCCCAATAATGCAGTATTCTACTAATATTCCCTGCATTATATTAATAAATAAAGTCAGCATTAGTTCATATCACAACAGTGATTTAATATATATTTTCTCTAGGGGTTTTTATAACTTAAACTCACTCAAAAGATCTCGTGTTCGTTCCTTGCCGGAACCTCTATTCTGAGCTCATCTATCTCTGAGATCCACGTTCGACACCAGTCATCCTAACCCCGTTGGGTTCAATAGGAAAGATGACAGAGATGATCCCTGCGTTAATTATGAGACCCTGGGGAGAATAGTTAATAGCGTTAGAGATAGATTATTATCATTATTATTATTATTATTATTATTATTATTATTATTATTTGCATTGCGAAATGTTCAGCTTTTGCCTTTTCAACTTTAACTGTTTTAGGCCCAGTTGCAATTAAATTTTCAGACCTATATGATAATCTCAGTATTCCTTGCTTACTAAATTGTGTTATTCAAATGGTATGTAAATATTGTTGATTGTGTTTTGCGTCAGATCCATTCCTCACTTACTGCTCCTGCTATTTGCATATAACTCTTCATTCAAGCGCCGTCCGTCCGCCTTTACCTTTTCATAACTAAGGTGCCTCCTGAATACACAAGTTGAGTAAACTGCTTGGAAATTGCTGGACTCTCTGAAAGTTGGACGTACTGAATTTGAAAAACTATAGAAGTTAAACCCCAGGGGCTTACAACTAGTATTGACGTAGTTTGCGACCACGGTGCCCTAGATGAGTCAGGTCTTGCATCAAGTTACATGTGTCGGGTTCCCCTCTTCTTTTATCTGTCCTGTCGACCTCTCTTGGTCAACTTTTCTTCTCTTCCGAACCCGACTGTAATGGGTTATCCGAGTCCTAGTGTGTATTTCATTTTCCCGCCTTATCTATTTTTGGACAATACTATTTTTGAATGTTTTGTTCTGTTTAATTTCAGATTTTATTTTTGTTTTAGGTTTTGGGTCTGTTGATTTTTGATTTTTTTGATTTTGTGTTTCTTTATTCCTTGAGTTTTTGTTTGTATTTTGATTTGGTTGATGGTTTTCTTTTTTATTTATTAGTTTTAATTTCTATTTTTGTTTTCTGATTTTGATTGGGTTTCCTATTCCTTTTGTTTTGGCCAGTAGATCAAGGATATTCAGGAAATACAGTATTTGTTTTTCATAAATTTGAGCACTGATAAAAGAAAAATCGTCAAATAAAGGCTGAAAGATTTAACCATTAACTCATCAAATAATGATGATGATGA
This sequence comes from Meconema thalassinum, assembly GCA_946902985.2. Classification (NCBI taxonomy): domain Eukaryota; kingdom Metazoa; phylum Arthropoda; class Insecta; order Orthoptera; family Tettigoniidae; genus Meconema; species Meconema thalassinum. The sequence goes on along the minus strand of OX336392.1, from coordinate 301,606,853 downwards.
TAATTGTTGTTTTAAGGGGCCTAACATCAAGGTTATCGGCTCCTGATGGTTTGGGTGATCGTGAAGATGAAAAAGAAATGCAAACTTAAAACTAAAACTAACTACTAACCTACATACTAGAAGAAGAAATGGAAAACTAAAGGAGAATAAGGCAAATAAAGGACAGGAGGAAAAGAAATGCCCTCAACCCTCGAAGAATGCGGATTGAGGGACTTGGAAGGATGGAGAGCCATGAAAGGCAGATAGGAAAGTGTAAGAGGAGAGGGTCCGCCCCACAGGTAAGGAACTACAGGGGGAAACCGGACCCAGCTCGGGAATCCCTCGGGGTCACCAACTCCCGAACTAACCAGCCGTGAGCCCCTGAGGGTGTAGCATTATCTAGGGTGCACCAAAAGTGGTGGGGCTACTTACACCCGGCCTCCTTGAGGGCCTTGAGCAGAAGGCAGGAGATAACATGAAAAGAAAAAGAAGGCTGACCCCACGCAGAAGGAGGGAATCAGAAAAGATGAGACAAGGGCCAATTAAGGCGGGAAATGAAGAGACTCCCTAGGCCTCGGATACCCTAATACCGTCGGGGTCGGAAGAGAACAAGAGGTGACCAAGTGAGGTCGACAGGAAAGAAGACGGAGAGAAGCCGGCACAAGTACAGTAGAAGCAATGCCGGGCTCAGCTGGGGCCCCGTGGTCGCCAACTCACGTCCCACTAGATGTGAGCCCCTGGAGGGACTCATCAAATAAAGGCTGAAAGATTTAACCATTAACTCGTTAAATGAAGGCTGAATGATTTAACCATTAACTCGTCAAATAAAGGCTGAATGATTTAACCATTAACTCGTTAAATAAAGGCTGAATGATTTAACCATTAACTCGTTAAATAAAGGCTGAATGATTTAACCATTAACTCGTTAAATAAAGGCTGAATGATTTAACCATTAACTCGTTAAATAAAGGCTGAATGATTTAACCATTAACTCGTTAAATAAAGGCTGAATGATTTAACCATTAACTCGTTAAATAAAGGCTGAATGATTTAACCATTAACTCGTTAAATAAAGGCTGAATGATTTAACCATTAACTCGTTAAATAAAGGCTGAATGATTTAACCATTAACTCGTTAAATAAAGGCAGAATGATTTAACCATTAACTCGTTAAATAAAGGCTGAATGATTTAACCATTAACTCGCTAAATGAAGGCCGAATGATTTAACCATTAACTCGTTAAATAAAGGCTGAATGGTTTAACCATTAACTCGTTAAATAAAGGCTGAATGATTTAACCATTAACTCGTTAAATAAAGGCTGAATGATTTAACCATTAACTCGTTAAATAAAGGCTGAATGATTTAACCATTAACTCGTTAAATAAAGGCTGAATGATTTAACCATTAACTCGTTAAATAAAGGCTGAATGATTTAACCATTAACTCGTTAAATGAAGGCTGAATGATTTAACCATTAACTCGTCAAATAAAGGCTGAAGGATTTAACCATTAACTCGTTAAATAAAGGCTGAAGGATTTAACCATTAACTCGTTAAATAAAGGTTGAATGATTTAACCATTAACTCGTTAAATAAAGGCTGAATGATTTAACCATTAACTCGTTAAATGAAGGCTGAATGATTTAACCATTAACTCGTCAAATAAAGGCTGAATGATTTAACCATTGACTCGTTAAATGAAGGCTGAATGATTTAACCATTAACTCGTCAAATAAAGGCTGAAGGATTTAACCATTAACTCGTTAAATAAAGGCTGAATGATTTAACCATTAACTCGTTAAATAAAGGCTGAATGATTTAACCATTAACTCGTTAAATGAAGGCTGAATGATTTAACCATTAACTCGTCAAATAAAGGCTGAATGATTTAACCATTAACTCGTTAAATAAAGGCTGAATGATTTAACCATTAACTCGTTAAATAAAGGCTGAATGATTTAACCATTAACTCGTTAAATAAAGGCTGAATGATTTAACCATTAACTCGTTAACTAAAGGCTGAATGATTTAACTATTAACTCGTTAAATAAAGGCTGAATGATTTAACCATTAACTCGTTAAATAAAGGCTGAATGATTTAACCATTAACTCGTTAAATAAAGGCTTAATGATTTAACCATTAACTCGTTAAATAAAGGCTGAATGATTTAACCATTAACTCGTTAAATAAAGGCTGAATGATTTAACCATTAACTCGTTAAATAAAGGCTGAATGATTTAACCATTAACTCGTCAAATAAAGGCTGAATGATTTAACCATTAACTCGTTAAATAAAGGCTGAATGATTTAACCATTAACTCGTTAAATAAAGGCTGAATGATTTAACCATTAACTCGTTAAATAAAGGCAGAATGATTTAACCATTAACTCGTTAAATAAAGGCTGAATGATTTAACCATTAACTCGCTAAATAAAGGCCGAATGATTTAACCATTAACTCGTTAAATAAAGGCTTAATGATTTAACCATTAACTCGTTAAATAAAGGCTGAATGATTTAACCATTAACTCGTTAAATAAAGGCTGAATGATTTAACCATTAACTCGTTAAATAAAGGCTGAATGATTTAACCATTAACTCGTTAAATAAAGGCTGAATGATTTAACCAGTAACTCGTTAAATAAAGGCTGAATGATTTAACCATTAACTCGTTAAATAAAGGCAGAATGATTTAACCATTAACTCGTTAAATAAAGGCTGAATGATTTAACCATTAACTCGCTAAATGAAGGCCGAATGATTTAACCATTAACTCGTTAAATAAAGGCTGAATGGTTTAACCATTAACTCGTTAAATAAAGGCTGAATGATTTAACCATTAACTCGTTAAATAAAGGCTGAATGATTTAACCATTAACTCGTTAAATAAAGGCTGAATGATTTAACCATTAACTCGTTAAATAAAGGCTGAATGATTTAACCATTAACTCGTTAAATAAAGGCTGAATGATTTAACCATTAACTCGTTAAATGAAGGCTGAATGATTTAACCATTAACTCGTCAAATAAAGGCTGAAGGATTTAACCATTAACTCGTTAAATAAAGGCTGAAGGATTTAACCATTAACTCGTTAAATAAAGGTTGAATGATTTAACCATTAACTCGTTAAATAAAGGCTGAATGATTTAACCATTAACTCGTTAAATGAAGGCTGAATGATTTAACCATTAACTCGTCAAATAAAGGCTGAATGATTTAACCATTAACTTGTTAAATAAAGGCTGAATGATTTAACCATTAACTCGTTAAATAAAGGCTGAATGATTTAACCATTAACTCGTTAAATAAAGGCTGAATGATTTAACCATTAACTCGTTAAATAAAGGCTGAATGATTTAACCATTAACTCGTTAAATAAAGGCTGAATGATTTAACCATTAACTCGTTAAATGAAGGCTGAAGGATTCAATTATCAACTTCTTTGATGATATACTCGTACATTGTCCTTATGCCAGTGTTAGGCATATGACCCAATCTATGTAGTGTAAATTCACCCTTGATTTCATTCACCCCCATTTTTCGGGAGGTCAGACATTTACGTTTTATTTTCAATCCCTATGCTACTGGAGGATGATTTCCTTGCCTGTCGTAAATGGTAAAGGCTTGGGCGTGTGTGGCGCAACACACATGGTACACCCTAGGTAACAATACAAGCGTACAACCTCAAGGGCTCACACGTTGTGACTTCGGGAGTTATTGGTGGTGATTGTTGTTGTTGTTGTTATTTTGAGGGGGAGATATGTCTAGGTCATTTGCCCCTATAATTGATATAGGTGATTACTTTTTACTTATTTCCTTTCGCTCCGTGCGGAGCATAGGGCATCCAAGAGTGATTTCCATCGGGCTCTGTTTGTTGCCAAGTTCTTCACTTCCCTCCAAGTCCTTCCCGCTTTTCTGGCCCCCTCTTCAATGGTGCGTTTCCAGGTGTTCCTTGGTCTTCCCCGTCTCCGAGCCCCTTGAGGATTCCAGTCCAGAGCTCTCCTTTCTACTGCATCATTCTGTTTCCGCAGAGTATGCCCAATCCAGCCCCATTTCCTCCGTTTAATTTGGGCTTCTATAGGTTGTTGGTTAGCCCTTTGCCACAGCTCTTCGTTTGGGATTATATCTGGCCATCGTATACCCAGAATTCGACGCAGACAACGAATGATGAATACTTGAAGTTGGTGGCTGATAGGATTGGTAACTTTCCATGTTTCACATGCATACAATAGGACAGCTTTCACATTGGTATTAAAAAGTCTGATTTTCGTCTTCCTGGATATGTTACGGTTGATATAGGTGATAGTGAATATGAAAACAAGTATTACTGCTGTAACTACTAAACATGAAAAATAAGTGGAGGTCTGATCCCTCGAGTTAGAAATGGACAAAAAGGCAGAAGAAACAAAAAGGGAATCAAAGACTGGGAAAAGAAATACCCTCAACCCTTAAAGAATGAAATTTGAAGGACTTGGAAACAAGCGGATAAGGCAGAGAGGAAAGAGGAGGAGAGCTTCCGTCCCATAGTCAATGGGAAAAAGAGAAAAAGGACCCAGCTCACGAATTCCTCAGGTTTGCCAACCACCAAACTCATCAGTCGCGAGTCCTTAATAGTGTAGCACTATTCAGGGTGCACCTTAAGAGGTGGGGCTACTTACATTCTGCCTCCTTTAGGGTCTTGAACGGAAGGCAGGAGATGCCATGAATAGAAAAAAGAGGTGCGACCTCTCGAAGAATGAGGCTATCGGGTAAGACGAAACAAGGGCCAATTACGGCGGAAAATGAAAGTCTCCCTAGACTTCGGATGCCCCAATACCGTCGGGATCGGAAGAGAACAAGATTTGATCAAGGGAGGTCAACAAGAAGGATGTCAGAGAGGACGCAGGCACAAGTAAGTGTAAGTAATGACGGACACAACTCGGGTCCTGTGGTCGCCAACCCACGTGCCACTAGTTGTGAGCCCCTGGGGGAAACCTAATATCATCATCACAGGGAATAAATTAAGGGTGTTTATGAATTCTGACCACACTGATGAAATACTCAGTTAAGGAAACTGTACTTACCTTGTCAGTGTTTATCTGCCACCCTCCACAATACACACCTTTTTATTGGAGCTTCTATATAAACTTTGATAGCACTTGTAAAAATATGTAAACTAGGTCACTTCCTAGCAAGCTAGATTAACTTAATAACATTAACGTTCACAAGAGTGAGTGGGTATGTACTTAATATGCAAGGAAGGATACTAGTACCGCTAGTGTTTATAATGCTCGAGGAAAGTTCTTGTTAGTGTTCCCGACATTACGTTCAAGTCGAGTTTCTTTCAGAATGGTGAAACTTCTCAAGACAATAATTGGGCTGTTACAAATTGTATTTCACTGCAATAATATCCGTGATGGGTTAAATCAGCAGCAATGTTTAAAACTGAGCAATTTTGTAGCTAGACCTTGCGTTTTGAAATATCTGTTATCAACAAGGTATATTCTGATTTATATCGTTTGAATGTGTTTTTATCGACTGTTTAAACCACCTATACTCTCAATAAATGCATGGTGATTAGTAGAAATATGATGATAATTGTTATTTTAACAAGCCTAACATCCAGATTCTGGTTATCGGACCCTAATGAAATGGATGAGAACGAAAGTGAATATGAAAGGGAAAGCTACCTGCTAGAACAAACTTACATCTAACTTATCCTCCCTATATAATTCTGCTAAGGTCCCATTCCGGTTTTGTACCGAAAGTAAGGTCCTGTTAACACCAACCTACACATATGGGGTACCCAGAGGTTCCGCATAACCCCATGTGTGCCCGAAACGCACTCACTTCCTCTTTAAATGCCTCACAATTAAATAAATACCTTAAAATGTACATTTACACTGGGAGCACCGTAACCTGGCGAGCCTGCCGCTAGAGCACAGGGCAGCGCGGCGGCGGCAGCCATCTGGCGGGAGCGCGGCGTACTGCTAGCTGAGGAGTCTCTCAGCAGATGGCTCCGGTGTGGTCTCGGCAAGACTTTCTCTAGGGTTCAATCCTTTGCAAATGTAAAAATTGCTGTAGAAGAAACTCCCGAGCAAACAATAACCGATGAATTCGTTGTAACATCGATTATTGTCTACAAAGAGGTGCTGTGACAAGCACAAAACACTGTTCTACATAATTATTTGTGTTCTTCTCATGTCCGTATGCCGTTTAACAACAATAAATACATTTCTTCAATATTTAAAACTTCGTTCTCCAACATTCTTCCCTACTACCCCACGGACCAACATTCACGTTGCGAAAGCTCACACGGGCCCACTAGTACACTAGAAAAGGAAATCGAGCCATGAAAGGCAGATACGCAGGGAAAGAGGAGAGGGTCCTGCCAGAGGCACTGGAAAAAGGAGATAAACCAGACCCAGCTCAGGAATCACTCAAGGTCGCCAACTCCCGAAATCACCAGCCCTTGAGGGTGTAGCACTATCCCGTTTGCACCATAAGCGGTGGGGCTACACGCATTCTACCTCCATTTAAAGTAACAAAGTTGGTATTGATAACTCCGTTGGCAATAAATCAGATTTAAAAACAAGAACGTTGTCTAACAGCCCCCTTAATACCTTATTAGAATCTGGAAAATAACCACCGGAGTAACAGTTAATTGCGTGTAACATCTGTATAAGTTAACAATTACAATATATTCTGTTGTTTAAATTTGTTGATTCCTTTAGGGGATTTGCGAAATCGTGGTCATGTATCCCCTTGTATTTGGGTGTGTGTGAATTCTGTCTGATAACCTGGGTTTATAATTGGAGCAAGGATTTGGAGGAGGCGGCTGTGACCTTATATAGGTACGATCCCGAAATTAACTTGCAATGGTAGTGGGAAAACCACGGAAAACTCTTACAGGACGGATGATTTGGGACTCTAACTCAACTCTTAACAGTTCTGCTTCACGAGGCTGAGTGTACCACTTTGCAGCCCTCAGACCAGATTTACATTTCTTTGCAGAGCCGCGAACCGAACCTGGACGTCAGGGGTGGCAACCATGACTTTTAGTGACTGCGCCACGAGGTAGTCCAACACTTTCTAATTACTGTACCACAAAGGCGTCATGCAATGTCTATCACTGATATACCAACATCACATGGATGTGCATTTTGAATAACGTTATTCCATGAGAGAAATAGTGTTTACTTACCTAAATATCTGTATATACTTGGGATCCAGGCAGTGAAACTTGGCAAAAACCCGGAAATAATTGTATCCGTAATTTACGGTAATCAATTTAAATTGATTAAATTTTAATTACTTAAAAAAAAAAATAAACACAGTTTAACTCCCATTGCAACTTATGAAAGGTTCTAAAAAGAATGCACGTCTTGTTTTAATACAACATTATACTGTAATTGTTCTCTATAACGAGTGGCCCACTAAATCATTCACCACATGTATATCTGAAACAACAATAGATATTGAAGAATGACTTTGACAAGCATGAAGGCAGGAAAGGAGCTCATAAAACTAAACAGTATGGGTAATTCGAATACGTGAGCAAATATGATGTTCAACAAAAACTTGCGTGTTTTTAAGGAGACATCCCGTAATATTTATTGAACGAATGATAACGTGGAAACTTACGTAAAGAATTGCGTTTCTTTCATCGCAATAGGTCAATTATATCCTGAGAAATTGTAAAGTGAATTTGACACTTGAAATAAACGAAATGTTCATCAATTGCACGTCACGAGTGAACTTCACCATGCTTCTAATCGCGATCACCAATCACGAACATGAAGGTCACGCCTGAAGACCAGGAGGTGCAAATAGATGCGCATTTCAGGATGTAATTGACCTATTGCAATTCAACAAACGCCATTCTTAACGTGAGTTTCCATGTTATCATTTACGCAGTAAATAATATGGTGTCGCTTTAAAAAATACACAATTTTATGTTAAACATCATATTTGCTCACGTTTTTGAATGACCCATTATATTAACAACTAGCAGAAGTACCCGTTCTTCGAACGGTGTTCGGTGTTAACAACAGACATTATCAATTGAGCTAGTATTGCAATGGTTAGCGGTTTTTCATTCCTTCATAAGTTTATTAGAACGAAGTTAGTTTTCTGGGAATGTCACACACACTGTTAATTTAAGGGCCATAAAATGCGGTTTTCGGAGACCCTATATAGACTCCTGAATTTTGTGTCTCACATTGAGAAGCGTAACATATGTTGTGGTCGTCCTTCTAGGATAATTTTTATATTTCGCCTATTTTAGCATGTATTTTGAGAAGTTTTCCCCTATATCCACCTTTCTACTGTATGAAAAGTGAGGTGAATAGTTTTATAAATTATTGGTGTATTGACTCTCATGGATACCATACCTAATTTTACGATGCACCAAGCATCCAAACACGAGTTATAGGCGTACATAAAGATACACAGAAAGAAAGACAGACAGACAATTCTATTGTCTACAACATATCACCGAGATATCCAAATATGGGTATATCTACCACACAGTATCAAACAAAATCATCCTTACGATGAACCGGTATGTCGAAAAAAAAAGTTTAGTTAAAATGTGCTCTTAAACTAAATTCACCTAACGTGTACTTCCTGACGTGAAATAGAATTGAAAGTCTTGTAGACGAAACGCAATACACGTCACATAAAAACTGACCCTCTACGTTGTGTTAGGTCCCCATATACAGGAAGACCCCTTTCATAAATTATAAAGCCTTGTGTTGCTTGATAATTCAGGTTCTTTAGCTTCAAATGGCCCAAATTCCTAAATGCCGCAAAAAATACTGATTCAATTAAGAAATTTTTGAAAATAATGTTGCTGTTTGGAGATATAATAGACCTTGTGCACTATATGTCGCATGTGAAAATTGCGTTAAAAATTTTTAGGTTACCCTTTGACCCACTTAATTGCATTGATGAATTATACAGTCTACGTTGGTTCCGTGATAACCTTATAGCCATTTGCAAACTTTCACAGAAATGTAATAAATGGAGTGACATTGCTTCTTACAGAAATAGATGGAAAATTGGATGTCACCCCTTGAGATAATGTTGTCATGGTTACCGACTTGCATTCCTTCATTAGTTTGTTAAATTAAATTAGTTTTTTGGGAATATCTCAGAAACTGTTGTTTTTAGAGCCTTATAATGTAGTTTTCGAGAAACCTTTAGGGCCCCCAAGTTTTGTTTCTGGCACTGAGGGGCTTTGGCTCGTCGTTGTACGTCATACTATAATACTACTACTAATACTACTACTAATATAATATAGGGATATGAATATACTGTAATAGACCTGCCGTACCACACCCGCAGGTGTAAATCGCATGGAAAAATTCTAGAGTACCCCTTGACCCCCTTAAGCGTATTATACGTATTGATGAATTTTACAGCTTAATTTGGTTCCGTGATAACCTTCTAGCCGTTTGCAAACTTTCACACTAATGTAATTAATGGAATTGCATTGCGTCTTATAGCAATAGATGGACCTCTGAGATTCTGTTGCCATGATTACCGGCTTGCATTCTTTCATTAGTTTATTAAGTGTAATTAGTTTTCTGGGAATATCTCAAAAACGGTTGGTTTTAGGGCCTTAAAATGTGGTTTTTGCGAGTATTGTCTCTCACATTTGGGGCAGATGACCTCGTAGTTCCGCTCCTTAAAACAACAATAACTAACTAACTAACTAACTCTCTCACATTGAGGGGCTAAAAATGAGCTCTATCTCGTCCTTCTACGCCTATTTCAGCATGTATTTAAAGGGGTAGGCCCCCTTTTATGAGAGGTACGGAGAAGAGTTACATCAATGATTAGTGTCGTGCCTCTGATGGATATGTGTACCAAATTTTACGTTAATGCACCCAGCCGTTCTCGAGTTATAAGGGAACAAAGTTGTCCACAGACAATGAAAGAAAGAAAGAAAGAAAGAAAGAAAGAAAGAAAGAAAGAAAGAAAGAAAGAAAGAAACAGGCAGACAAAAATTATTTTTGCGCGCATCCGTCATAAAACAGTCTGAAACGCGTAAATAACTCAAATTTACGTAGAAATTCAGAAGAAACAGACAAACTTTCATTTTTATATATAGAGAGATATACTGCACCGCTCGGCGTTGACCGTGTTTTATAGGTTTTACTCGTTAACCGTTGGAGATACACGAAAAGTGATAAGGACCTTTCGGATAGAAAATTAAATTTTAAAGCCCGCACGTGCCATCAAAAGTTTGCTATTTCTTAGCGTTCCCTTTTTATTTGAAATGGAAATATGAAATTTTGAAACCAAAGGGTGTAGTGACATCACTAAAATGGTCGCCATTTTTAAATAGTGCAAAATATCGAAATCAAAAGTAGCCTATGTGTAAACAAGGTAAATAAGCTAAATCCATGCAAAATTTCATTTCAATCGGACCAGTGGTTCTTGCGTGATTGAGTAACAGACAGGACGACAGACACACACCATCTTTCCTGCCTCTTTCCTGCTTTCATGTCTGTGAAAGTAGTTTTTCAATGTCTACTGTTGTTTCAGATATTTTTGTGGTGAAAGATTTTTGTAGGTCTCCATCAAAACTAAAATTCTAATTTTGAACACATTATTATAGTTGTTAATGTTCTCTATTGTGTGAGGATAAATTTGTAGGTTAGATTTGATTAACGCTCTAAGTTCCAACATTCGTCACCAGGTGCTGGTTGCGGTGGCATCTAGTAGCCAAGTTCGCGACTAGGTGTCGTTAATTGTAGCATCTGGTAGCAAAAGTAGGAACAACTTGAAATTGATCGTCTGCAGTCCTTACCTGAATTACAGATAACACAGCCATCGCAATTAACACGTGTTATCAGACAGATTCTACACACATCCAAAGTACACGGGGCTACATGAACAAGTTGTCTCAGTCCCTAAAATAAGGAACCAACCAACCAATGTTCTCTATATACTTCAGGCAGTTTGAAACGATAGTCAAAAATCGAAAGTTACAGATACTACCAAAACGCAAAAATCTAATTTTGAACACAATATTATAGTTGTTCTCTATAAACTTGAGACAGTTTGAAGTGGTAGTAAAAAAATCAAAACTAGCAGATACTAGGCTATCAAAACGTTAAACTGTTTTTTGAACACTGACAACTAGGATACATAGCAGAATGATTTTTGTGTTATGACCAGGTTTCACTGCTAGGGTCATACGGTAATAGAATTAAACATGCTGTGTTGAATACTTAAAACATAAGCAGACTACGGGGAGGAAACGGGAGAAGATAAGAAATATGAAGAGACAAAATAAGATAGGAAGAGTGAAAGACAACTTTATTTAAAGGTTTATTGTATACAACACAATAAATACTAGTAAAGAATATAAAACATACAGAAAATAGAGAACCAATCATATTACAGGCATGAAACTAAACTCTTCCCCTGCTTCATCAGCAAGAAATCTTGATTGCAACATCACGGAGGAGTTTTAACAAACCACTATTTAACGTTGCTGGAATGCGTGAGAGCTTTTACTAGAATAATAATTACTATTATTAATATTTATACTTACAGAGTTATTGTTAATAATATTTATTTTGCAGAATTATTATTATAATTATTATTATTATTGAAGGATTTTAGTTGGCCAGCTAGCAATACTGTATTGTAATGCTCAAGGTCTTGATCAAATCATTGTAGTAAAGTGCATACAATAACTATTATTTAAACCTTAAATATAAATAGTTTAAGCAATTTTAAGACATTATGATTAATTTCATATATAAACGTACAGTAACAATTCCAAACAAAATATGAAGCTCACATTGAACTCATAAATCGTAAGTCTAAATATAACCGTAAGAAGTAAGAACACAACCTGGCATATTATTCAACTGTTTATAATAACAAGGCACTGTGAAAAAACGGCTAAACCTACCGGGTTTGTGGTTGTCTGAATTTTTGCTTTTCAACTGTAGATACTCACAGAGTCTTTAAAGGAAATAATAAAGGGAAGTTATCGCAGAACCAGAATATAGAATCGGAGATATGTCTTCATTCGTCTATTGTATGGTCATCGCGCACGCTTTAACGAGTGGGAACTAATTTGTTAGAATTTTAATATGTGTTTTAGCCTTTAGACCGCTAGTATTTATAGTTTTTTTTTTTAAACAACCTTTGTTATGAAAAAGTTTTGAATGTAAGACTTGCAACGCGACTTGTATTATACCTAATTGCTGCAGGTAGGTCACAATGTAAGATGCTTGGATGGACAGCTGGCAATACTAGGTTGGATCACATCCCCAATGAAAGAATAAGCTAACGATTTGGTGTCGCGGCAATCAGCAACAAAATGCGTGAGGGTCGTCTGCGATGGTTTGGGCATGTGCTACGATCAGGAGCGGACACCATTGCAAAACAGAGCCGGGAAAAGACGAAAAGAGTGACCGAGACAACGTTGGGCCGATACACTGCACAGGGATCTGAAAAGCGTCAACCTACATCCGGACATGGCCCATGCCCGAGTAAAGTGGAGACAACAGATTCACATAGCGGACCCTGCCACGAGGCGGGACAAACGCTAAAGCAAAAGAAGAAGAAGATGGAAGATCACGATGTGGCCGAAACCGTAAAAATACATATTATTGACTTAAGGTGTTAATTTTCAGATGATATTAAACTTCGCCAATAAGGAATTGAGCAGACATGGTTATATTCGTGTCTTGTCATACTAAATACTATACGTACGATATATGCCTTTAATGAATTATGTGTGTAAATTTTTAAACCCATCAGAGCTATCAGCTTTCTATTGCCACTTCTATAACAGAACTCCAAGCTCTTTTTGTTTTCTGTGTGATGAATAAAAGCTCTTTGTGGAGTGGATCACAGGTTGGAATATGTATTTATGTTTTTGCTCCAATGGAAATTTCGAAGTGATCCGCCCATTGGATAGTAATAAAGTTATAGGTTTTACGACCCTTTTAACTACTGTGGCTTTTAGAGACGCCGGGGTGCCGGAATTTTGCCTCACATTTGCTGACTGGGCCCAGCGAGCGAGAACGTTACCGCTGAGCCACGCAGCCAGGCCCGCCCATTGGAGCAAGAACATCGAACCTACGCTTCACTTCACAAATAGTCTTTATTCATCACATAGAAAACACACTTCACATCCTGTTGACCATCTCAAGACATTTTTAAAGAAACTTTTACTCTGATTTATAGGGATATACAAATACCCACTATTTAGATAAATTATATAACATTTTCGCAAAATTATTTTTATTAAGAACAAATTAAAGCCCACATTTGTTGCAGATCTAATTCTAACTATTTTAAAAAATCATAGAAAACCCAAGTAAATTATTAATAACAAAGCTTTGCTCGTAATTACATTAGTTTCTTTTCTTTTTAACAACATCGCTGAAGGCCACAATATGGCCGAAACGGGCACATTCCATTAATTAATGTACAGGGTGGTTGTAATTAAACTTGCGCTACCTGCGCATTGACGCCATTTTTTCGGGTTGTCTTATTAACAATATCAATTGATCATTGGTCATTCATAGGTTTATGATGGTGATGATAAACGGCAAAACCATTACTGTATGTTTGCTGGAGTTGAATTACGTGGGCGTGAAAGTCAATACCGTTGTGTTGCACGATTTAACGAGCATGGCTACGCCGCGGGACGGTCATGAAAATAAAATGCCTTCTATTACAATATGATAAAACTACACAAGCTTGATACTTTGAAAGTTAAGAAAGACTTATCACCATTAAAATGATATCTTAACACGCGCAATCAACAGGTAGTGGATCGGCGTTATCCAGGTCCTAACGCGTAAACAACATTCTGAAACTTAAGTTATACAATCCAGGAAATTATTATTAGGGTAGATCCAACTTAGTACAAAAATATGTAATCTAGATGTTCCTTGAAACCTTTTATCGAAAGTGAGATATATTACAGTATATTATAAATGAAATACAATAGTACATTATGCAACGAGCCTATAATGGCTATAATTAAGACACGAGTATTTTTTTATAAAACGAGCGTATGCGAGTTTTATAATTTCCATACGAGTGTCTTAATTACCATTATAGGCGAGTTGCATACGACTGTTTATGTTCGACGATAATTATAACTTTATTATATGTTTTAACATAAATATTCATAAATATCTGTTGAGAGTCAGCTACTGGAATTTTGTGATCGCAGAGCGAGCGTTGGGTGTTATACCTTCGTCTTTCAAGAGCTTTGAACGGCCGACGCATGCGCTCTGTGGGCTTGCAATGCCATATGCAGCCATATGTTTACATCAGCCGTCCCTCAGTAATATTGTCACCGCAGTCATTTGAAGACAATGCGCTGTGTAGAAATTAGTGTTAGTGATTTTAAGGTACTGTGCTATTTCTTGTCTCATATTCGCCAGTTTATTTACGCGAACATATGGACGGTGGGTATTCCATGTCGGTAATTTATTATAGTTCGATGTTGTGTTTATGTCCGACATGTTGGATTTTGAGCGCATGCGCGAAATTATCGTTACCTAATTGGTCAATGAACGAGCTCTGATTGGCTGGAGAAACTGTATCGTAATGAAAAACGGTGTTATAATGACCATCGTTATGATACAGTTTTCAAACACATAATAGTGAGGGTCGAACATAAAGAATTATTACTTATCAGCTAACTAGGTACTACTAAATTGCTTTAATCGCTTATCTAAATACGCATCTTACCTACCTCAACTGAATACCGTATAGTCTGAAGAAAATGGAGGTGATATCAGATCCATTACACACTTGACTCCAAGACTTCTACCGATGAATATTGTCGATGAAATTCAGAAGCTTCAACTAAATTTGCTAGCTTAAACATTATATTTGTATTTCATAAATGTTGAACATTGACAGCATGTACATAAATTAGAAACTTATTTTATGCCACCATACGGTTTATATCAACATGTTGAATTATTTATTGATAAAAATACAAATAGCCTATAATTTATTATCAGTTATGCCTTAGAAATATTTAAAAAATACCATTTGAATTTGAAGTTCAAAGATATAACTTAGATGAAGTTATTTCCCAAATTTAAGGTTCAAAATTGAGGTATAATCATTTATATGTACTTTTCCTGTACCTCATGAACCTATGATGTAGCTTTCTTTAGCGAAAATTGTTAAAATTAAATGTTCGATTTAATCCAGTTAAATATATTAATTTCAGTTAATCTGAACTACGAGTTATTTTTATTGCTTTTTTTTACTATTTTTATTTTATTTCCTTATTATTTTTATTAATAGATTGTCATGATTCTTACACTAATATTTATGGGTAACACAAGGGATTATTATAATAAAATATTATTATTTAGAATTGGTATAATAATTTCCGATTAAAAATGATAAATTCACTGTTATATCTTTATAAACTGTAGTCTACATAATAAAAACACCAGAATATTATTATTATGTGTAGATTAAGGCTTTCATGGCCCGGAATACTATTAATGTTATCCATATTTTTGTGATTATGCGCTATGAAATAATAGTTAGTTAAGATGCCTAAACGTTTCGTGAGAGACCTTGCCTCCTTTTTCAATAGATCAAAAGTGAGGTCCCTCACGAAACGTTTAGGCGTCTTAATTATTTATTATTTCACAGGGCGTAATCCCAAAAATATGGATATTATTATTATTATTATTATTACTGTATATTCCCATACTCATACAAGTGGTGATGCACTACTCACGTATGTTCGCACTGTGAATGTCGGAGGGAGCACGCTGTGTGTACTGGGGGAGGTAACCCCTTCGCCCTTCCTAGTCTTGTACTTTAATGACATTGCGGTCTCCAATGTCTCTAATATCACACACACACACTTTGACGGGACAAACAAAGTCGACGACGCCACCCCACAGATCCAGCGTGATACAGGCTACAGCCACCTGACGGAGCGCACGTCGTCGCCAGAGATCAATACACCAATACAAAATACAGTTCCGTATTTAACTGATAACACTCAAAACTGTGTTAAGCGCAGGAATCATCTGTTTTACTATCGACATTTTTGTATGTTTGCCCTTTGCGTTTCATACAACTAACGACACCAGCTAAAGCTTCGGTGATTATTTTCTAAGTCTATTTTTTATCATCCCAGGTTTCGTAGCAAAGTGGTAAAAAACGTCCCATGATGACGACGATGATGATGATGATGATGATGATGATGATGATGATGATGATGATTATGATGATGATATTTTTCTTTTAATGCCCAAATATCTATGTTTTCGGTCCCTAAAGATATAGGTGATACTGAACACTGTAATGAAATGAAAATCTATTACTAGACTACTGCTAGCTACTGACTTACAGTATATCTAACACAGGCTGTATACTAAAGAAGAAATAATGGAGGAAATCAATAAATAAATTATATGAAGACCGGGGGAAAGAAATGTCCTAAACCGTCTAAGAATGTGATTTGAAGGACTTGGAAGGAAGTAGAGCCATGAAAGACAGATAGGAAAGAGAATGTCCGCCTCAAAGGCAATGCAAAAAGGAAAAGAAAAAGCGACTAATGGCAGGAATCCCTTGCGATCGCCAACTCCCGAACTCACTAGACGTGAGCCCTTGAAGATGTAGCAGTATCCAGGGTGTACCATAAGAGGTTTGACTTCACACACCCTGCCTACTTTAGGGCCTTGAGCAGAAGGCAGGAGATACCATGAAAAGAAAAAAAGAGGTCTGACTCCTCAAAGAATGAGGATATCAGGAAAGATTGGACAAGGGCCAATGAAGGCGAGAATTTGAAAGACATCCTGGGTTTCGGATACCCTAATACTGTCGGGGTCGGAAGAGTAATAAGAGTTGACCAAAGGAGGTGGACAGGAAAGATGACAGAGAGGAAACTGACATAACTAAGGGAAGCTGGGGTCCTGTGGTCGCCAACCCACTTTCCACTACTGTCAAACAAAGTATTATGTGTACTCGAGTTTGAAGGTTGTTTGTGAAGTAACCAATAGACCTACATGCAATCCAATAACTTCATCATTTTAGTCGTTCTATTTTACGTTAGTTCATGTAGGTTTGACATTTTTAATTTATATTTTAATATTTTTTATCGCAGTTGGGATACAAAAAGTGCACGTTTTTAAGCGTGTTTCAACCATGCGTCGCTTTTAAGAATTATTATCTCAAAAACCCGTCATCAGATCGAATCCAAACTTTAACACAATATACATTGGAATGTTGTATAACTGGTTTATTAATTTCATTTTTTTGTGTGTTCAAGAAACAAAGTAGCGAAAGTTGGAACTACCTGAAATTAAACGGAACTTGTAGCTCACCCTAAGGGTATCCGCTGGAGGCAGCTACAGACTCAGACGAGCAGAACATGTCCTCGGACACTCCCGGAACTAAAAGCCATACGATAAATAAATAATAAATTGCGTTACATAGCAGTAAGTTACTTCTTTCCGAGTCTCTAAACCTCATTCTTCGAAGGTTAACGATACTTCTTCACTCTGTCTTATCTTCTTATAGTATAAAAAAGACTACTAATGAAAACCAACACATACAATAACATATATCAAAATCAACCATAAATTACAACACAAAAGTCATTAGTCAAGGACCATCAGGTTTTTCCATATCGAATCAAAAATGTTCATTGGAGCAGAGGATAATTACAATAAACATTCCAACCTATGCTCAACTCAGCAAAGAGTTTTCGCTCCTGACCACGGTAAGTGATTTTTGAAAGACAACAAAAATCACCACACGCATGTCATACGTTGTTGGCATGTTAAAGCATCCATTTGAATTCATTAGGCTGTGTTCATAATGGCAAAATTAATCTCGGGAATTTCCACCAACACAAAAGTTCCTCCTTTCTCTCCTAGAAAGGAGCAGATGACCTCGTACTTCCGCCCCCTTGAAGCCTCAATAACTAACTCTCCCCTAGAAAGCGCTATAGTGCCTAGGAGATTATATATCTAACCTCCTTGACTTTCATAGCACTCCAAGGAACAACAAAAGAATTCGACATGTCATCTGCCCTCTGGGCGTCAAATAACAAAGCATGCACCCGACACCCGATGCCATACGATATTATTATTATTATTATTATCGACAGTAGTGGCTACGCTGGCTAAAGCGCAGCATTAGGTCATGGGACCAAGCTCTCTGCTGACTCGGTAGACGCGTGGGTTCGAGCCCCACCGTCGGCCGTCCTTGAAATGGTTTTCCGTGGTTTCCCATTTTCAACACCAGGAAAATGCTGGGACGGTACCTTCTGACAGGCCACGGCCGCTTCCTTCCACATCCTTGCCCAGTTTCATTCACCATCATTCATTTCATCTCTCATTAACTCCTCTCATGAGGTTGGCGTCAGGAAGGGCATCCGGCCGTAAAAACCATCGCCACAAAGACTTCCATCGCATCTCATCGCCGACCCCGTTGTTAAACGGGAATAATAAGGGGTAGACATACATTATTATTATTATTATTAACATGATAATCAGTACCCTCGAGCTGGAAAATACACTGCCAAAATAAAAAGGTCACCTGAAAAGACAACGTCGATTTTGATCCGATGACGGCAGATGCCACCTGTGGGATAGTAGATGTACCGTACTAATAAGGGTTTCAACGTCGTCCGCCAACATGTAGCGTAGTGGCATAGCTACCAGAACGCCATCTGTGTCTACCATTTAATAGGAAAAGCTCACAGCCATAGGGCTCATTGTGGTGCAAACGTGTGAAGCCAGCAGTACAATGCCACGGAGACGCACTTCTTCTTCATACAGCCAACTGAGCGAGTTTGAAAGGGGTCAAATTGTGGGTTTCCGAGTGGCGGGATGGTCCTTTCGGAGAATTGCCACACCAGTTGGACGTGTGTGTCCGTTGTGCAACGATGCTGGTCACGTGAACATTCTCACACCCGTAGACGAGGTTCTGGACGTCCACGCAGCACAGACGTCTGCCAGGTTCGTCGTAATGTAAGGGCAGCAGTGGCAGGTCGTACAGCTACCACAGCATTCGCAGTCCGGTCTGAACCGTGGCAGCGACCGGTTCGCTGCGCTTTGCTTCGTTGTGAGTGTCGTATTCGAGTGTCTAACTTTCAAGTCTTTTCAAGTACAGTTAAAATGGCAACCAACAGCATTAGGAAAAACACGATAAAATGTGCTTTCCCCGACAAGGCCAATAAACCAGGCCCTGCAGAAATACATGAGTGGATTCAGTACACCCTAAAACTCAACGTGGACCCATTAGAAGCCATTCAACTCGGCAATCTGGAAACTGCTGTTTTCATCAAGTTCACCAGCAAACTACTGATGGAGAAGGTCCTCAACAGTATCAACGGCAAATCTCAGGTACGGAAATTTAATGGCTCAATTTTTTTTATTTTTTTAAGCGTATGGCTTTTAGTGCCGGGAGTGTCCGAGGACATGTTCGGCTCGCCAGTTTTGTAGCAGCTTCGAGACGGACACCCAATGGGTGAGCTACAAGTACCGTTGGGGAGGAAAGTTGGAAGGGAAGGGCGAAGAGTTGGAAGGTAGCGGCTGTGGCCTATAGTTAAGGACCAACCCCGGCATTTGCCTGGAAGGAAGATGGGAAACCACAGAAGACCATCTTCAAGGTTGCCGGCGGGGGGATTCGAACCTCCTCGCCTCCCGGATGTGAGCGACTGCCATTAGTCATGCCGTAACGACCACGGCTAACTCACCCGGTTAATGGCTCTATATCTGAGGTAAATATAACTTGTGCGGATGTTGACAGCAAACTAATCCGAATTATGAACCTTCCCATTGAACTACCGAATGACCGGATAATGTCGTACTTTAGTAAGTACGGGAAGGTCCGTGAAATTAGAAACGAACGATGGTCAGCTACCTACCTATTCAATATTTTGAGTGGTATTCGGGCTATGCGGATTGAACTAAAAACTGCAATTCCACCCATTATTTCTATCGATGGCTACAAAGCACAGGTGGTGTATGATGGACAACCTCGATCATGCTTTTATTGTAATGCCACTGATCACTTTAGACAGGAATGCCCAGTGAGGCGCGGTGAAACTGAAAACAAAACCGGCCCTAAGCTTCTCAGTGAAATTGTAGCCAACAAGGACAGTGACATTGTCTCGCCTGCCTTATCGGCACCTTGTTCATCTAACGTCAGTATTTCTCCCGAACAACCTGCCCCACTCGATACGTCAGCTGTAGCACAAGACACGATGGACGTGTTGACTCCTCACTCCACCGCCTAATCGCCGCAACCAGCTGGGCCATTGCCCGCCACTAGTAAACAACAACATACTCCCACATTACAACAGGAACTCAACGGGCAGCCAGCGTTGCCACCTTCGTCTGATACTAGCCAATACACCAATGGCAGTCTAGGTAGGACGGCCACTTCTCTAGTTCCTAAAACTGACCAGAAACCTGACACCAGCACTGCCAGCCCTGAAGCGGTCACAGAAGGCGTGACCTCAGGAGAAAGTGCTACCAGTCTGGAAGCCTCAAACCTGTCCCTATTTAGTTGTGAATCACCGACCGCTGGTATAAAATGGTCGGATGAAATAGAAGACGACCCCTCCAGCCACATGGATACAGAAGAGACGGGGTCACGGGACCAGGGGAACAAGGAACTAACTCCTAAAGAACAGGCACCTTTGAAAACGTCCTCCAAAGCTAAAACAATCCGGGCGTCAAAAGAGGGAACGCACAAGCCTTATGCGGGTGTCAGGGACCCCCGACTACAAGGCGGGAAGTCGAGCGACAAGCGTTAAAGACCACCCCATCTCCATCTTTTTTATTTTGGTAAAAAACATGTCTATCTATCTGACGATGTTGTTGACATACACTCTAATGACACTCAATGTAAATTGCATTCAAACTGCTAGTAAACAGTCGCTCTTACGCAACCTCATTCGAGACCAAGGTGTGGATATTGTTCTGTTGCAAGAAGTGACTACTGAAGACCTCCTTACCATCTCTGGCTACGATAAAATAGTTAATGTTAATGAGCACAAACGTGGTACAGCAATCTACATTAAGGACCATATACCATATGCGGATCCACTCCAGTTAGTCAACTCACGCGGACTCAGTATCCGTATTCGAGATCTACTGATTGTCAATGTATATGCTCCCTCTGGTTCGCAGGCCAGGATACAACGCCGGCTCTTTTATACCACAGATATTCTCCCACTTCTCCATAATCATACCGGCAATATAATCCTCGGTGGGGATTTTAACGCAGTGCTATCACCCAAAGACCAAAGTGGCCAATTTCAGGGCTGCCCTGCGCTATCTGCGTTAATACAAGGGCTACGCTTAAAAGACACATGGTAACTGAAGCCGTCGGGGTCAGACGGTTACACGTACTACTACCATAATGGTGCTTCTCGACTGGATAGAATATATGTCAGCGGGGAATTGAAAGAACACGTGAGGGAAACAGATGTATGCCCGGTAGAGTTTTCAAACCATTGTGCGTATCTGTGCAAGATTCGCCAAGCAGAATTGGGACCTCGGCGTGGGAGAGGATCATGGAGGTTAAATGATTCTATTCTGACACACTTGGGCATGAAAGATAGCTTTGCCACTGAATGGCATAACTGGAAACGCCACATTCCCCGGTTTCAAGATACTCTTGAGTGGTGGTTGAAGTATGCGAAACCCAGAGCTGTTAGGTTATTGAAGGCCTACAGTGCCTAGAGAAGACGCCGAATCCATCAGACGACAGATTTCTACTATAAATGTTTACGACAGTTATACAATGAAGGCCCTACCAACCCTAATACATATCGCAGAATAAAGAAAATCCGAGCGCAGCTCCTCACGCTGCAGCGAAAAGCATTGGAAGGACTCAAACTTCAAGCTCAAGTTCATCAACATCTGGCATCAGAGGCACCCTCCGTTTATCATTTTATACGGGCGTGCCGCAAAGGCCGTCAGAAGTACATCAACCACATTGCGACACCTGAGGGACAAATGGTGACTAGTCATACTTTAATCACAGAAACGGTAGAGAACTTCTTTCAGTCCTTGTACACAGACGCCGCCCCAGTCCCACGTCACTGCCAGCATCCGTTCTTCGATGGTGTACGAGCAAGACTTTTGCACAGAGGGCAAGAGTGCTTGACCCAGGACATCACCGCCGAAGAAATATATATCTCCATACTCCACAGTGCGCCGAACAAGAGTCCTGGTTCTGATGGCCTGGGGAGAGCTTTCTACATGACGTTTTGGACCACCATTCGCGAAGAACTTACAGCCGTAGTGAATGATGCTTGTCGTCCTGGACGAAATATCGACACCCTGAAAGATGGCCTGGTGGTATTAGTCCCAAAAATTACACAACCAACACAGCTCAGGGACTTTCGCCCACTCACGCTTTTAAACTTTGACTACAAGATCTTCACGAAATGTATGAAAACGAGACTTCAGGCCTTTATGGAGGAAGACACATCTCGCCACCAATCGGGTGGGGGTACCAGGCAGGTGCATTGTCAACACTACATATGCTATTCGCGATGTCATTAGTGAGTCGCTGGTCGGCAATAAGAAGAAACTGTTATTATCACTGGATTTTAACCATGCCTTTGATAGGGTAAACCATAAATACATCCTTGCGACCCTTCAAGCTATTGGCTTCGATATGCGGTTTATTGCCCTCGTGAGCAAAATTCTTCATGGTGGATCTTCAAAAGTGAATGTAAATGGGTATTTCACACGACCTCTCCTCATCCATCGTGGAGTCAGGCAAGGGTGTCCGATGTCCATGCTTCTTTTTGTTCTATCCCTGGAACCCCTTCTTTGTAATCTCCATACATCTTTCAATGGCACGGAGATCAGTATTTTTGCATATGCGTATGATGTCACTCTTGTGGTGGATCGAACCGTTGACATGCAGCAATTGTTCACGGACCTTGATGAGTACGGGAGATATTCTGGTGCGCGGCTGAACCGACGAAAAACAAAGGCGATGTGGTTTGGGAAATTGGACCGCGTCCAAGGGGTTCTCCCGGCGTGGGTAACGATCGCCTCAGAACTCAAATATTGGGCATATCTTTCCTGAATAGTGTAAACCAAATGATTAAAAAGAACTGGGACGTTGTCCTACATTCTGTGCGTGGTGCCTTGCAACAAGTGCGGTACCGCTCCTTCCTCTTACACCAACGAACAATGTACGTGAATATGTTCAGCTTAAGTAAAATATGGTATCTCAGTCAAATTCTGCCTATGCCAAGAATGGTGGGTACACGTATTATTTCCGCCGTCGGATGGTTTATTTGGCAATGAGCTCTATTACGTCTTTCCCGCAGCACATTAACATTGCATAAATCCCAGGGAGGTCTGGGACTCATCGACGTTGAAAAGAAAGCTAGAACTTGATTCCTCAAACGACACCTTCAACTGCTTACAGGCTTCGGGACCGATGAGTCACATAACTTCCTACGAAGATGGTGTAGTCCCTATGACTGCTCGAACCCACCAGCTTATTATGATATCAACCATCATGCACCTCATGTCCGGTATCTGAGAGTTGAATTAAGCTACGTGCCACAAGACGTCATCAGGTCTATCTCAACGAAAAAGCTGTATCGTTCTATCATGGCACAACAGTATGTTGCCCCCAGAATTATGCAATCCGCATTGATCGTCAACTGGAATCGAGTCTGGAGGAATGTCACCAATCGCATTCTTCCCAGCGCAGCGAAGGAAAGTTGGTATAAAGTAATCCATGACCTTATACCAACAAACAACAGACTCCTTCGCATTCACATGGTGGAGACAGCCTTATGCACTTCATGTTCCAATCAGGATACAATCCTGCACCGATTTACGCAGTGTGATCCGATTCGATCGACCTGGAACCGCTTCACCCGTGTCCTGAATAGCTTCTTGAACTGTTCTACTACCTACATCACTCCTGAATGGGTGATCCGCCCAACATTTAGCCTTCAACCGCCCCAACTGAACAGTGCGGTAGTGTTACTCCTCGGTTGCTGTGTGCACTGTGTGCTGAAAACTACGGGGCCATATACAGAACTCGAAATGCTGTCCGAGGTAAGTGAGTGTGTCCTCACGAGCCTTCGCTGTACTACAAGAACTCGCCGGCTGGGGGACTATGCCCAGCAGCTCACCCGCATCATGTGTGTGTTTTGTGTTTTGTGATAGTGATTGAACATTGAACATTAAGTAGACTAGTATAACTGTGATAAACTCATCCATATCCACGATTGTTATTCATCTACCACCTCACAATCACCGGTGTACCTTAAATATATCAAGACAATAAACAAGTTACCTTAAAAAAAAGCAAAAAAAAAACCAGCACAGATACTGGTTTTTTTGTGAGCCCAGAGCTCTCAACACGAACTGTTGCGAACCGGTTACTAGGAGTGGGACTACGGGCACGCACACCTCTAGCCCGTCTTCCACTCAAGCCACAGCATCGATGTGCACGGCTCGACTGGTGCGATCAGAGGATCACTTGGAAGATGGAATGGCGCGCCGTGGTCTTCAGCGATGAAAGCAGATTCTGCCTGCACGCAAGTGATGGTCGTTGGCGCGTTCGACGTAGACCTGGTGAGCGCTGTCTCGTAGAGTGCATTCGTCCAAGACACACCGGCCACACCCCAGGCCTTATGGTCTGAGGTGCGATAAGCTACAACTCTCGTTCACCTTTGGTGTTTGTGGAGGGAACGCTAAGCAGCGCTCGGAACGTGCTAGATGTTGTTAGACCCGTTGTTTTGCCGTTCTTGCTACAGGAAGGGGATGTGTTGTTCCAACAGGATAATGCTCGCCCACACACTGCCCGTGCAACTTAACGTGCACTGCAAGATATGCAGCAACTTCCCTGGCCAGCACGATCGCCGGACTTGTCTCCAATCGAGCACGTATGGGACATGATGGGCCGATAAGTGACTCGTGCGGCTCGTCCACCCACAACTATTACAGAACTGTGAGAACAGGTCGAGCAGGCGTGGAATAACGTATCCAAGACAGTATTCGCCATCTGTATGATCGACTGGATGCAAGAGTCAGTGCCTGCATTGCCGCCCGTGGAGGCTACGCCTCGTACTAATATGGGTGTTTCGGCATGGGTCGATACCTGGTATCTCTGAACCACTTGACTAAATGATCTGTATTGGGCCTGTCAGACGAGCTGTTAGGGTTGCCACTAACCGAAATGACTTCCCGGACAACTCATCGACCGAACATATATGCCGAAGAGGATCGGATGTACTTCTTATAGGTCAGTGCACACGAAACGCTAGATCCCGGGGCGATCTGGGCAGACAAGTTATGTGTCAAGAATAACCCAAGAAGTACACCGCAGAAACACTTAAACTACAAAATAATAACATCCAGACTTATGTAATCTCGGGTAAAATTTATTTTAAAAAATAACAAACACCTAGCCTAGTTCGGAGGGTTTGTTACGGACTAGTCCCGCAAGCTAATAAAAAAAAAAGAAAATAAAGGGTCAAGAATCCTACACTGATTGAAGTTTAAAACCCTCGCGAAAGATCTATTATACAAGAAAACAACGATAGCAAAGCTAGGGTAGTGGCACGGAAAAGTATACCCTATACAGATGAAATGGGCTACTATAGAAAAACAGAAGTTAAATTAACAATAATCAAGCAAAAGAATTTATGGTAGTACCACTCCGAAATTTACATTTATTTAATTAATGAATGTAGCGAAGTCCTAACGTTACAACAAGAATTTACGGCGAATGACTACCGTAATAAGCAAACATTTACAACAAAAGCTATATGATAACCAGCAATAAAAAAACAATAGTACACTTCTTACAAGCTAAAGGTACAATGTGTTATCATAACAGTATAACATTCAAATAAATCAGTGAACACAGCAATTACAATGTTTCTTATTCAAGCCTGCCTACACGCTGGAATACTGTTTGTATTCAAGGGTCATTTAATGTAGTTATGTTGGCAACGGCGTGATTAAAATCACGACTTAGGTCGCATGAGCATCGTGCGCCACTAGTTGAAAACTAATGGTCCGAACGTAGCTACGTCGTCTCAAAATAGTGTAACAATAAGTCAACAAGTCATTTCCCGTTGGAAATGGAAAACATCCAAATAGAATCGTCCTGCGAGTAAAATTGAAGATCAAGATAAATTCACAGTCATGGTTATTTAGCATTTGTTTATAATAATTAGTTCTTCATTATTATTAGGAGCACGGTTTATGTTGTCGTAGGTTTATGACGAATGCTGGTGATTCTATGGACACCTAGGCTTAAACAACGTGAAGTCTACTGAAAGATCATCACTCACAAACATCGGCTCTGCAGCCGGCACAATAACACAGGTTAGCATGACCCGGTTGCAACAATACTGTCAGGGGCACACAGCTCTCCTATTACAGTCTTCAGGCTAATCCTGGAAAGAATGGTCGCAGGGTTGTCCATGTACGACAATGCATCGAAAAGCACTCAAATATAACACATAGAAAAACTTAGGGTGTCATAATCACCACTAAATAATAGACAACATTGGTTTCCTACTAAATCATACACTCTCCAATAGTGCTAAAAATGAAGTTCGCTTTCCAAAGCGATAACAAGACAAGTTGCATGCACGTCTCATGACGTCAGCAAAAACATCTGATCTCACAACAAACTGCTGGCCTTGACCTGGAGCATGGCTACATTCTCCAAACGGTAAAAATATGAATGTGTACGCATCCAGTCAAATAGTATGCAGTCGTCTCGCAAAGAGCGCGACGAACCTTGGGTTGATAAACCCGTTCTCACTAGTGTTGGCAAACACACAAGCTTCATACAGTCGCGTCTGGCGACTTACTACATTCAGCAGGCTATAATTCACATAAATAAAGTCCTATAGTGAATTACGCTGGCTCTGATATCATCGTGAATAACTGTAAAACATTGGTGGCAAATGTACCACATAAAAATACGGAGTTAAAAACTTGCAAATAACAATATTACGAAGATGTTCCACTTACTTGTGGAGTACCTTGGAGTTGACAGAGATGTCACTCGATAATTATGTATATTCCTTCATCACAAAACTTTTGCGTGTCTACAGCTTGACACAAAATAAAGGTATAAGCAAATTGACAATCTCACAAACTGATAAGTTGTCTGAAATGATACGAAAGGTATCGGGGTTCAATGCTCTGGCAGCATATTTAATATAACTCCCCTCGATCTTGCTCGAACTCATGTGGCTTCAGAGCTCACATAAACAATAAATAACTAAATCACATCAAAAGGGTAATGACTACAGTCGGTCATTAACTGATACGCTCATACAAGGCAAAAACAAAACAAAACAGTGGCGTCTTTGGAAGTGTCGCGAAAGGGGTAGCAATAAAAATGACAAAAGAATGGTTGTCCATTCTTCAAAAATCAATCTGACCCACATGAAGGGTCGACCAAACCAAATCTAAGTGATCTGTGGTCATGTCTATCAAAGTATTAGGATTTTACATCCTGCTGACACATCCAGAATGCACAGAAAAAAAGATGACTAACTCTCACTGTAAAGACAAATCAAAACTATCTAGAAAAACCTACCTAAGCTGGTCATCACAAGTTCGGTTAATTTCTACATTCTAATCTACCACAGCTAAACCCGTACAAAGAAGGGAAGTTGTAGACTCACATACAATTCACCTCATGGTAAATCCATGACAAGAAAGGTGTTTCCAAGACCTGGGCAGTAGCAAATTCCAAGTTAGACTCCTGGGACCGAGTCTACTCTGCTCCAGTCTTCTCCTGCGTATACCAGTTGGATTCATGTCCAAGATCTCCTCCCTGTGGTTAGCTGATGGGTTGATGGACTCCTGGGCTCCATGTCCCGCAAAGTTGTTGGTTGGTTCTCCTGCCATGACGAAGTTCCTCTTCTTCAGATATCTTTCTCACATAGATGAGGGTCTACTCCATTACACTGATGGATATCACTTGAATAATTGCGTACACGTGGTTGACGTTATGATAGATCATCGTGTTGGATTGCACACGTGTTCTCACTGAATCTAAAGGATTAAGCACAGTCGAAAATTGGCTTACAGGCTCTACACAATTTATTTGCAGACTGATAATTAAAAATGGCTTTCACTGTCTGCTTCACTGATATTACAAACATGTGGTGTTGCAAATTCACAGATTCTATTGCCGTTATAAATCGTGGAATATCTTAAAAATTCGGCACAAAATTCACTTTACAAAGTGCATCGTAGATGATTATTAAAGTATTGTGCCTGGTTGCACATGGTAATTGTAGATAATTTGAAACTCTGCAATATTTCCGGTCCCTCGTGGACTTAAGATTTTGAGTGACCCATGCGTAGAAATATGGTGTTACTGATGGCCAAAAATATCCACAAAAATGTGGTATAATTTTCACAATTTTCATTCGTGCACTCGAAGATTTGTAGCACGGTCGATTAATCATTCACAGTTAGCATTTAAGTAACAACTTACAGTTGATGTTCGAAGATTCTCCTTCCACCTCGTGGACGGATGATGATGGTTATCGTCTTATAGACGGATATACAATGTTCTCAGACGGAATTGTAGTAATAATTTCTACTTCGTCGCACTGAACACCATGGTGCTTAAAGAAACTCCACAATTCACACGACTAATCGTCGGTTTTAGATAAACTCCTTCACCCTACGGGTGGACTAAAATTTGTCTCGTCTGAACGACGGACGGTCCCAGCACGTCTTATCAGAACGGCTGCTAGCTTTGTAGTCTCCGAGCATGGAGTTCACTTGCAGTGTCCGGACGGTCAATTGAGTCGTTGACAGTACAACTTCCTCCCGCCTATCTGCGGCGTTAATCACCTTTTACCGAAAAATAATAGAATCGGAACATAATAATGTTTATCTTATGCAGAATTATTTCCTGGAATGTTCTGAGACTTTTATAAGCAAGATGTGAAATAATGGGTGCTCAGAAAAATTATTAGGGTGAATGTCCAGAGTCAAGACATCATCTCTTTCTTACTACATGCCGCGCGCTGCATCAGGGCGCGTTCAGTGACAAGGCATGGCATGTTCATCGACATTAGCATAAATATCACTGAGCAATGAGCTCAGGCGGGCTCAGTATATTTAATCATTTCATGTACTCCATATGCACTGTTACCACAATAAATCTTGAGTGAACTGGTAACCTCTAAAAGGGTGACCTATTTTTTTCCGGCAGTGTATGATTCATAGCTGTAAAAGTCCACCAAGAAGAGAGTCCTTCCCAGTGAGGTGAGTGCAGCAATAAAAAGAAAAATCAAAGAAGGAAGCAGTTGCTCCGTGACGAACAATTGCAAGCTCAATACTCAATATACATAAGTTGTAGCCAATTCAGACAAAATAATACTATTTTAAGAAAGCATAATGGTCGTACTATGGTACTACAGGGTTATATTTATATATCAGCACCGTCGCGCGCGGGGATTTTCCACGCGACTGTTTCCCGTGCATCGGCCGAACGCGGCTGATGTAATTCCCCTTGTTATCTATATGCGTACTCGTCTTGTCAGCTGGATCGGTCACCACACAGTCATCCCACTGTCACACTCAGTGTACATTCTCTGGCTTAAGACTGTTAGCAGCGCATTTTTGTTTTAAAAAGTTACTTTAAATACCAATCTGCTCGCCGTGTTCGCGCAGAATGTTGGAAATCATAACTCACGAAGTCAGAACATTTCAGTTGCCGAACTTAATCGTGTTAAACTCAGCAATTGTTCTAGGTTTATTGCCGTGTTTTGTGCGGGGTTTCGCCTAGGAACACATAGATAGGCTCATCAGCAGGCTCTTGGTGTCCGTGTCCGGACCCCCACAGGAGTAGTGAACTGCGCGCTGCCTCCCTTCTTATGAAGCGCACATGCGCTTCTTTACTGCGAGAGCTAAAAGCTCAAGCAGCCTTTCGCCTCCTTATAAAGGCTTCCAAAAAGATGATACATATATTGGCTTTCACTGTCAAGGAATTACTTCCTTTATTTTTAACATTTAGCATGCTGAGCTTCTATGCCCAAGATCGCGGGTTCAAAACCCGGCCGAAATCGTCGGATTTTTTAAGAGCGTTAAACATTTCTCAATATGCTTTCCTTCGGTGGGGAAGTAAAGCCGGCGGTCCCATGTCATAGATTTATGACATGTTAAAGAACCTTCCACTAATTACACTTGTGTGAAGCTAAATTATAGGTTAAATTTGACTAACGCTCTTAGGTTCCAACGTTCGTCACCATGAGCTGACTGCGGTGGCATCTAGTAACCAAGTTCTGAACTAGTAGTCGTTGACGGTGGCATTTGGCGGCAAAAGTAGGAACTACTTGAAAATTCAATGTCTGCAGTCCTTACTTGAATTAAAAATAAAACAGATAACACACATTAATACAGCCATCACAATTAACACTGGTTATCAGACAGATTCTACACAAACCCAAAGTGCACGGGGCTACATGACCGCGTTGTTGCAGCCCCTAAACTGAGCAACCAACCACCCAATTTTTAACATTAATTCCTATCCCTGCCCTTTATTCCAATCGTTTTCAATATGTCAAACAACTTACTCCAACCAACGTTATCAAAAGTATTTTCTAAGTCTACAAATGCCTAGAACGTGCTCTTATTTTTCCTTATTCTACTTTCCAAGATCAGTCTAAGAATTAGTACCGCTTCCTTTGTTCCTAAGTTTCTCCTGAAACCAAAGTGGTCTTCACCCAACTCTGTTTCTGTCTGTCTTTCCATCCTCTTGTAAATTATTCTAGTCAGCATATTTGAAGCGTCCTTATAGGGGGGATTGAGAATCATGTAATGGAAAGGGAAAAGTATTTTTTTTTAGGATGAGAAAGGAGATCAGAATTTGTACGGTAATCTTCACATTTGTTAGTTCCTGCTTTCTTCGGTGTAGGTTTTTTTTTAGCGTATGGCTTTTAGTGCCGGGAGTGTCCGAGGACATGTTCGGCTCGCCAGTTTTGTAGCTGCTTCGAGACGGACACCTAATGGGTGAGCTACAAGTACCGTTGGGGAGGAAAGTTGGAATGCAAGGTCGAGGAGTTGGAAGGTAGCGGCTGTGGCCTATAGTTAGGAACCAACCCCGGCATTTGCCTGGAAGGAAGATGGGAAACCACAGAAGACCATCTTGAAGGTTGCCGGCGGGGGGATTCGAACCTCCTCGCCTCCCGGATGTGAGCGACTGCCAGCAGTCATGCCGTAACGACCACGGCTAACTCACCCGGTGGTGTAAGGATGATAACATTCTTCTTGAAATCAAAGGGTACCTCAACTGTCTCATAAATCCTGCCTACCCTGGCAGACCTTCATCACCTATATAACGTAGCAACTCAATCGGTATATCATCTTTCCCTGGTGTTTGGTTGCTGCGTAAGTCTCCTAGTGCTCTATAAAATTCTATCTCCTTTCTCAGCCTTAAAAAAATACTTTTCCCATTCCATTACATGATTCTCAATCTCCTTACCCCTATAAGAACTCTGTATATAAGCTTTCCATCTCTCTTTCTTCTCTATCTGTTAGAAGTTTTCCATCGGAGTCCTTAATACGTATTATAGCACTTAGTCTTCCTTTCCCCAGAAGTACTCTTAATCCTTCAATGAAATGAAATGATCGTGTGGCCTCCGGAGAGGGCGAGTGCAGGTCTTTGTAGTTGACGCCCGTGGGCGACCTGCGCGTCGTAATGAGGATGAAGTGATGATGAAGACGGCACATACACCCAGTCCCCGAGCCAAGGGAATTAACCCCAGGAGATTAAAATCCCTAATGGCTCGACCGGGAATCGAACCCGGGGCACTTTGGGCTAAAGCCTAGCGCGCTAACCATTTAGCCACAGAGCCGGACGTCAATATTCTACTTTCCCCATTCCATGTCTAGCATCCTTGTACTTCCACCTTTCATGCAATAATTCTAGTATATACTGAGTGATCCACGGGTTTCTACCTGTTCTTTCCTTCCTACTAATGTTTCTTTTCTGCAGATTTTGTTATTTAATTCTTCGAAAGTGCCCATTCCTCTGCATTTGAAAATTGTTTTTAGCTTCTTCATTGGTCCTTCTCTCATACTCCTCTTGATGCATTCGTTGAAGTCCTTCACTTTCAGTTTGTCTATTGCCCACCTGTTTTCTTTTGACTCTTCAGTTTTTAGATTTAATCTGCATTTCAAAACAACCAGATTGTGGTCAGAGCTTATTTCAGCTCCGGGATATGTTTTGCAATCCAAAATCTCCTTTCTTAATCTCTGCTTGACCATAATGAAGTCGATTGGTAACGTCCTGCATACTATGTATAGATTTATTATTATTATTTATTATCCATAACATTAGTTACGCTCCTTAAAACAATAGTCGCCACCAAGTTTCATCTCCAATTAACTCATATGATTAGGTTGACGCAAGCATGAGCATCTGGACGTAAAATAGTTCACAAGTTGAAAAATCATCTGACCCCGATTCCGTAGAAACATGAATAATAGCGGGTTGAAATGCAATGATAAAATAATTTTCCATGCTACGGCCAAATGATGATCCAATATTTTTAATGAAGCAATGAATCAAATGCTACTGAAACAATAATGCGAATTCATATAAATGCTTGCCCTTTCCAGAACTAAATCAGCGTTAATTAACTCCTATAATTAAACATACTAGTCATAAAGGGAGTTAAATGATGTATAATAACAGCTGAAACACACACTCCGTTCGAATAACGTGTACTTTTATCCTTTTATTTTACATTATTTTTCAGAGCCGTATTATCTCAGTCTTCTCATTCTCTGTAGTCTTGTATAGTGTCGAACTTTCATTTTCAATTCCACCAGTAACATTCTAATTCGTAACTTCTCTTTTATACATTCCTCGTCTATCAGTGGTCCTAATAAGGACTAATGAAGAACCCTGGACGACGTCAATTGCAGAGGAATGGGCACTTTTGAATGAAATAACACAATCCGCAGTGGTCCTTCTTATTGTTACGCATGCTATTATTTTCTTTCGCTAGGGCTTCATTGTTAAAGAGTTCTATCTTTTTAGCTGTATTTCAAAACATACATAGATACATACATACTGTGCCCGTTATCACGACGTAACGATGCGCAATGGCCCGGCTAAAAACCATTACGCACCGCGTGCAACAGACTACATTTCCTACTTCTTTATAAAATCATTTATGCTGTGGGATTTAGTTTGGAATCATTCTTACTAGCGCGGTAGGTCAAGGCGTGTTGGGATTGTTTGTAGGGGGGTCTTCCATCCAACTAAATTAACCATACCATAAATCGTCTCTTCCAACTAAAATAGAGGAATTTTAACTACTACAAACAACTCCAAGTTAAAAAAATAAGAATGGAACATTGATCCTCTTATTGTATCCACGCATAAATACACACATATAACCCTAATCATGACTGTACCCTAGTTAGTTATTGCTCTTTTAAGGGGAGGAATTACGAGGTCATCTGCCCCAAACTGTACCCAAAAATACTCAGTAAAATATTTACTAATTTCGATGTATCTTGGTATAATTAATATTCGACGATAAATTCACGAAATGATTTGTCATGAGTCTTTTGCCACGGCGTCTCCTATCGTAAGGAGAATAAAACTAAACCTAAACCTGAAACATAAACAAGACAAGACAAAACAAGACACATAAATAATTAAAAATAAATAAATTAAAAATAAATAAATAAATGAATAAATGAATAAATTAATAAAAATAAAAATAAAAATAAAAATAAAAATAAAAATAAAAATAAAAATAAAAATAAAAATAAAAATAAAAATAAAAATAAAAATAAAAATAAAAATAAAAATAAAAAAAAAAATAAAAAAAAAATAAAAAAAAAAATAAAAATAAAAATAAAAATAAAAAATAAAAATAAAAATATATAAATAAATTAATTAAAATAAAAATTTAAATAAATAAATAAATTAATTAATAAAGATAAAAATTATAATAATTAAATAGGCCTACATAACTCCTCTTCTGGTAACAATTACTCTTACTAAAACATCGTTAACATTGAAATTACACAAACTATCTCTTTGTCCTTCTCATCCGTAAAGTCATCTATTTATTTCCTCTCACTGATAAATATTTACTTCTCCTAAAATGTCATTCTTTAAATTATCCCAAACAAATACCATCGTTAACCGTAACGATTCTTAATGGTTTAAAAATCTGCATTTATAAAAACATTTCTCACACAAATGAGTCAACTTTCATTTAATATCAGCTCCATCTGTCATAATCTGCCTTTTAACTTGCTAACCTGTAAACTCACCTACTATAAAATCGGAGATCGTAAGAGTGAAAATAGTGTTAATTACATCATCTACAACTCTCCATCATCTTATTGTTACATATCAGCTGATCTTTAATGCATCCTTTACTCTAAATCTTCATTCTCAAATCCATCACATACTTGTACTAATTCAAAAAGTTAAATATCAGACCTAGTTACTCTCTCTATATTCCATAATGCACAATAATACTGGCATGATGTTTAATGAACATAACCTTTCAAATAGAACAATATTGTTTTGACAACGTAACATACATTCCCATTTGTAGACATTTATAATACAATTTCTTCTCAACTTATACGCATATTTTCCTAGCTGCTATAATAAATGGCGAAAGAAACTTTCTTTATTGAAGATAATAAAGTTCATACTTCTACTATCATATACCTCGCAACAGAACACAAGAGGCGAAGAGAAGAGAAGAGGAACGAGATCTCCGAAGAGTTCTACTCAACAGACGCCATGCTGGACAGAAACTGGAGGAGACCCAATCAAAAACTGCGAAATGTCATAACACGTTTAGCAGGGCATGGCTTCCACCATAAATTCTACAAAAATACAGTACTTCCTCTCATGAACCAAGTGAAAAATGTGTGTATGATTTCCGTCTAAAAATTTGCGTAACCTTTCAAATACATCAGCAATTGGCCATTGGACAATTCCCTACACGGTGGCGCATCTTCTTCTTCTTCATCTGCCATCTCTTCTCAGGAGGATGGCAACCATCATAGAGACTCTTGCTTTAGATGATGCAGCATGAAACAGCTCAATAGTGGAACAATTGAACCAAGTTTTCAGATTATCGATCCAAGAAATGCGTCTTCTTCCTGGTCTTCTTTTGCCTTGTAGCTTCCCTTGAATGACCAGCTGCAGCAGTTGATATTTCTCTCCTCTCATCATATTACCCAGATTCTGCAGTTTTCTAATTTTGACAGTATTTAATATTTCCTTTCTCTTTCCCATCCGCCTCATCACCTCATCGTTGGTGACCTTTCCTTTCCAACTCAGCCTCAGTATCCTTCTGTACGTCCATAGCTCAAATGCCTCAAATCTGTCAATTTCTCTTTTCTTTATGGTCCAGGTCTCAACTCCATAGAACAAGGTGGAGAAGATAAAACATCTCAGAAGTCTAATTTTTAGATGTAAATTAAGGTCTCTGCTACAGAACACTCTCCTCATTTTATTGAATGCATTTCTGGCTTGATCGATCCTGGACTTTATCTCCTCAGTACAGCCAATCTAGCAGTTCACATTTGTTCTTAAATACTTGTATTTTGTCACTTGTTGTACTGTCTCCCCATTGATTATCAAGCTCTCTTGATGTTGTGTTCGTGATACTACCATAAAACGTGTCTTACTGACATTAAGTGTTAATCCCCATTGTTCACTTGCCTCCACGACTTTGTTAGTGAGTCGCTGTAAATTTTGTAGACCTTGTGCGAATAACAACGTGCCATCTGCAAATCATAAGTTGTTTATTATTTTTCCATTAACTTTAATTCCTGCTGTTTCCTCCTCTAAAGCTGCTTGTAATATTTTTTCTGAGTATTGATTAAACAGCATAGGAAACAAGACATAACCTTGTCTAACACCACGTTTTATTTCCACCTCTTCAGATAGCTCCCTACCTTCCTTTATGACCGCAGTCTGTTTGTAATAAATATTGCTGATGATTCTAATGTCCTTCACATCCTACGTTTTCATCGATTCGATTCACTGAAATCGTTACTGTTTGGCTTTGTTTGGTCATAAATGAATGTTTTTCTGCAGAAACCTTCCTTGAGAAATCCTTTACAGAATGGTGTAAAGCGCATCAAAATCCATCCAGTGGTTCTCGAGATTATCCGTTACGTCCAGGAATCAGGGACTTACTTTTATACTATGTAGAGATTCTTGACATTACTATAGCGTTATTGTCATTGTCAAACGTCTATCCTCAACTTATTAATCAACTGATCTACAAAATCCCGAAATATCCAAACTATATCGAAATCACCAAGATCCTCCTATCCTAAATATCGAAAATATACTGATCTTCGATATAAAATTTTTCATACTCGCAAGATTTAATGAGTCAAGCAATATAGTATAGTACAGTGTTGCCAGAAAGTTTAGGGACACCCGTGTATTTCATACTTCAACAGCTGCTCCTATACTTTTAAACTTATGATGTATTTTAAGTACAATTGCTATTAAGTACACTAATGTCATGTTAGGTTGAAAATTTGAGGACTGTAACTCAAATAGTTTAGAGTTATGATTTTTTTTTTGGTCTTTTATGGCCACCCAAAATTAACCTTGATTTTGAAGACAAAAAGTTATACAATTAAAAAACTATCCTACTATGCGTACTGATTGTTATGTGGTTGCTAGGCGGTAACAACACCTTTAAAATGACCCTTATTAGAAGGCTTTAGAGGAGTTTTTACTCATTTTGCCAACACTTCAGTAAAATTTTTATTTCCTGTAAATTTTAGTCTTAATAGCACTGACATTTGAATTGCTGCAACTTTTGAACGGAGGTAGCTAGCGCGATGAGGTTTTCACGGCTGGATTCCATGTGTTGCGGTGTCCAGCCTCATCGCGTTAGCTAACTCCATTCAAAAGTTGCAGCAATTCAAAAGTCAGTGCTATTAAGCCTAAAATTTACAGTTTTTTTTATTGAAGTGTTGGTAAAATGAGTAAAAACTCTTCTAAAGCCTTCTAATAGGGGTCATTTTAAAGGTGTTGTTACCGCCTAGCAACCACATAACAATCAGTACTGCACCCGTTCATCCGAGGGATGAGATGACCCATCTGCTATTACATCGCATACCTGGCTTCCCAGGCCTGAGTGGAGTTGAATGAACATGAAGTCAAATAAGGCGTGTGTCGGAAATTCAGTTGAAATATCACAAAAGCAGAGGGTAACACGAGATAAAGTATCTCCAGGGTCGTTACGGGCTTAAATTTGATTAAAAAAAAAACAAATAGAAATGGGCGCCATCAACTGAACCCCTAGCAAACCACATCCTTTCAGGTTAAGCCTTAATTAAGACAAAGGAAAGGATTGGGAAAACAACACCATCATCAGATCACAACTAAGATAAAACCAAATTTATTTAAACTTTAAATAGTCAGACAGAGAAAATAAACACAAACCCTACCTAAGAGTATGGTCGAATGCAAACGTTAGGTTGTCATTGTCCTCAAAATCGAACCATCTCTGTGCTATTTCAAAGTATTTTTCATCCACATAAAATATAAAAATTTACTAAAGTTCGCTTGGGTTCTCAGGGCCACCGTAGCACTATGTCTTTGCGTCACTCACATTTCGTGATCCCTGAGACCTAACCTTTCTTTAATTTAACATCAGGAATGTGGATGTCAAGAAATATGAATCTGTCTAACAAAATATCCTAAAAACACATATATTCTAATATTAACTTATTTCCATGGCTTAAATGGCACTAATCAAATGCTGGAAATCTCAATAAATGCTCCTAAAAATCTAACAATTAATTTATAAACCATATTTACACTATCACTGATTATTATTGCTTGGTTGTGAATCAAAGAAAACTTCACTATTCATTGGTTATCATCATCATTATCATATCATAATTAAATATCTCTCACATTAGTTCTCATCCCAATATTCGTTATATTCAAGTCAGAATAATTAATTTATTACCATCAAATCATCTAAATGAATATTATATTCATCAATTCATTATATTCTTCAATTATCCATACACTCTCATTTCATTATCTCATTCAGATTAAATTATCTCAATTCATCCATTTAAATTGTTTAATTCATTAATTCAATTTTTAATTCATCAAGTTATTTAAATCATATCTCTTATT
Organism: Meconema thalassinum; assembly: GCA_946902985.2. Classification (NCBI taxonomy): domain Eukaryota; kingdom Metazoa; phylum Arthropoda; class Insecta; order Orthoptera; family Tettigoniidae; genus Meconema; species Meconema thalassinum. Next base: position 301,568,689 of record OX336392.1, on the reverse strand, counting down.
TAAATTTATTTAAATTCATTTAAATTTTATTAGTCATCAGCTTCCTTTAATTAATTATCACCTTTCAATTCAGTTATTCATCAGCTGTTTAATCACCTATTAATTTATTTAATTCAGTTAATTTATTCAACCTTTAATTCATCAACTTATTTAATTCATCGTCAAATTTTAATTTATCAATTTATTCAAATTTTAATTCATCGGGTTATTTAGATTTTATTCATCGGGTCAGATCATTAATATACTTAAACTTCAGATTATTATTTTATAAATTATTGTTATCAGAAAATCTTGGATTATCAAAATTATTTATTTAATTTCCAAAAAAAATGTTTAATATAGGTTATAGAACGTTGTCTTACAGTTTTATCACTTCCAAGTTATATCTCGTATTTAATTGTCATGCCAAAATAATATGTTGCCTTCACAAAACCACGTTGGATCTCACTATCCAAAACTTCACCATTTAATCTCACTTTGTCAAATACCATATTTGGATACCATAATTATTCCATATAACACCATAATTATTCCATATAACACCATAATTATTCCACATAACACCATAACTATTCAGCGCACAGCATGAATCTCAAAAATATGCTAGACTGGGTTCAACAACCTCATGTCTGCCTCAAAATACTCATTGGCAATATTGCAAACTTCCATTTGGCAACCTCAAAAATACCTATCAAAAATACTTCACATAATCACGTTGCATGATCCACAAAAATATTTAACTGGCTTCAAATGATTAACGCACACAATCTATAAGAACTGTAATTCATCTGGTCATATCTAGACAACTTCTTAAACAATATGAAAATTACTTTAGTAATTGTAATCCAATTCAAGATCTGGTTTCAATTAAAGCATAAATTCTCTTAAGATTCTCAAGATTTACTTCAAAGAAAAACACCAATGTGTTATAATACCTCACATCAAAAATATCTAATACTGATCTGCCTCAAAATAAATTCTGACCATAAATGATTCATCTTACAAGATTCAATTACTTGAAATCCTTCTCAAAGGTATCAAATCACTCACAAAGAGTATCAAAGGTATCAGCTGTTAAATGACTATACTCTCAAAAGAGTATTGCAACAAAATATTGGATTGGCAAAACAAGAATTAAAAAATGTAACCCTGCTGACATTTATTTTTAATTTATTTAACAAAATTCGACTAATATGTGACTGGTAGTTTCTTGTTTAATCCTCTTACGATCTTAAGTACACTCGGATGATAAAATGAGACCCTCGACTGGCAGGTAAGGTGAGTGCCACCACACAATCGCCTAAAGCGACAGGCCCCGCCTCGTAGACTAACATGATAATGCCCTAAACGATGGGTAAGGTGAGTGCCACCACACAATTGCTTAATGCAACAGGCCCCATCTCGTAGACTAATGAGTGAGTGTACATGGTTGGAATCAACAAGACTCTATTTGTCACATAAAAGCGATATGCATTCACTTGAGTGAATAAAATTTTAATATCACCAAACAATCCAACAAAAAATCCCTACTGATGAATTATACATACTCGCTAGTATGCAATGAACTGACGAAATAATTTAAATTATCCAATTGCAGATCACGAGTTCGAAACACTCGCTAAAAATATCCATAATCAAAAAATACTATCCTCACAGAAAAATATAAAGACCAAAATTCTGTCTAATAAAGTCAACCAATGGTGAGAACGTCGTATAACTGTGCCTGCCATATCATATGGTAACACCATATTTTAGCAAATGGAGCAATAAAGTATCTAAGCCATGTCGAAAAATAATAGTAGCACTCCTACTAGAAATATATACAAGTATGCCCAGTGTTCATGAAAAATCATATCAGGAATGCCGTAACTCTTACAATACCTTCATATTCCAGATGTTAATATAATTCAATGATCGCCGATAATCCACGTGTTTGTCACAGATTTCTCGATAGATCAACGAAAACGCTGTATCACCCACTGAACTAACGAAAATTCCATCCAAGTGAATTGCTGTTGTATATCCTCTTCGTCAGGAACCGAATCCATCGCTCTGTGGTGCCATCACGTCTCCGTATCCGCCTAGCCCGACATGATGAACTGAAGATTATCCATCGCGGATATTGTCCAAACTCTTCCACAAAAGCTCAAAAATGTAGAGTACCCCATACTCTTCGAATATGTCACGCCACTGTCCCATAAACTATTCGGTTGGCATATGACAATAATGTTAATCTCCACAGCGGCTGAATTTCACTGGTAGAAAAATAAATTATCTTGAAAGGTGTACTGATTTGTCAAACACCCTGTATCTGTGTTCGTAACTGAGATATATCATAACTGTTCATGATATGCAACTATTATGCTGCACGTGCCACTGTTCATAAAGTGCATACGCTTATAACTTTTCACTTGCCAAAAGCAATAATGTTGAAATGACCCCATGGTCGCCTTAAATATTTCGGTCTAAAATGCATCATAAAATATGCCGTAATACCGCTGAAATATGTTCAAGTCCATTTAAATGTCCATAAAATAAGTGTATAATTGTAATTGGACTGCACAATTGGACTGTCGAAACACAAGTCCAACATCTTAAGCCTGACAAAATGTCAACGAAATGTTCAGCTGCTTGACTATCGCCTGATTGTAAAATGTCGGCCACAGCACGACACGTTCCGCCTCACTGTCCTTGGATAATGCGAGGTTGAATACTGGCCTCATTATACTGCTTCGCTGTGCTGTTCTGCATTGAGAATGTAGCTGAAATAATGTTCTCAATCCTATCGTAATGCTGCGCATTGCTTCGATAAACTGTAAGTTTGGAAAAGCATTGCTGTTTCACGTAACTATTACTGCGATGTTGAAAAGACATGTGAGTAGGATAAATAAGCCGGTTCTGGCACAGGGGCTAATGGGCAAGATGGCCGCCGCGCGCAATCACTCTATGTTATTCTTATGGAGGTTTCATTCAGAGCTGGCACAGGGGCTATTGGGCAAAATGGCCGCCACGGCCTGAGACCGTGGATTACGTCACAGGGAGAGGTCGGCCGTGTAGTTGCCAAATGGAATATTTATTATTATTATTATTATTATTATTAGGTAATTGTTAATTGATCATGTATAATCAAGACCAGCCTTATATTGTCCACTTTTTGGTGTAGTGGCTAGCATTCTTGGAGGTCATTCCTGAGGTTCGAATCCCGGCTCTGCCAAGAAATTTAATTTCTGGTCTCATGAGTGGAACGGGGTACACTCAGCCTTGTGAGGCAAAACTGACAAGAGCTGGCTTTTGATTCATACCTCAACAATTCTGCCTAACCCAACTTCACCTAACCTAACCTAACCTAACCTAACCTAACCTATCCTAACCTAACTTCAAAGTCAAAGCAAATATAAAAGCAAATGTGAAAGCACACATAATAAACTAAGTTATAACCTAACCTGACTTCACCTAACCTAACCTCACCTAACCTGTCCTAACCTAACCTAACGTAACCTACCTAATTTAAAATTGCAAGCGAAAAAAATTTAGCAAAAAGTATGAGAAAAAAGTGAGAGCAAATGTAAGAGCACAAATAATAAACTTAGTTATAACCTAACCACACCTAACCTAACCTAACCTAACCTAACATAACCAAACTTCAAAGTGAGAGCAAAAATGTAAGAGCAAATGAGAGAGCACAAATAATAAACTTAGTTATAACCTAACCTAACCTAACCCACAGAAACCTCATTTAAAGATTTTAGATTTTATGTTTTAACATTTTAGATTTTTGATTTTTTTCATTTTACATTTTTTAGATTTTACATTTTACATTTTTGATTTTTTGTATTTTAGATGTTAGTTTTTTTTTAGATTTTACATTTTAAATTTAAGATTTTTTGATTTTAGATTTTACTTTTTACATTTTCCGAAAAGAGTAAACTACTAGGTCACATACCTAACCTCACCAAACCTAACTTTGCCAAACCTAACTTAAGCTAATTCAAAGGCTAATGCACATACACAAAGTATATAAGGGTACAAGCAACTATCCTTATGCTAGTTTTATAGGTTACTGTACAATATGATAACTACCCCAACCGTTTTTTTTTTCATTTGTTGTTTACACATATGACAATTTTCCAATTCCCCATTTTCATTTTTTTAAATGTTAGTTTTAAGTTTTTCAATTTCATAACATGGAAACATGGATTTTGCATTATGTTGTTTACACATTTATCAATTTCACAATTTCCCATTTACAGTTCTTAAAATGTCAGTTTAAAGTTTTTCAATTTCATGATATAGAAACATGGATTTTCCAATTTGTTGTTTACACATTTGTCAATTTACCAAATTCCCATTTACAGTTTTTAAAATTTCAGTTTAATGGTTTTTTTTATTTTGTCAATATGGAAACATGGATTTTCCAATTTGTGTTTTACATGTTCATTTTGCATTAGGAGTGGAGAGAGGTGAGTAGTAATAAAAAATGTACAAGCAGTTTCCATACGGTACAATATTTTTTTATTTAAATACATGTACACTATTTACACATAATACATTTTTATATATATTCCTTATTGTTATAAATTGTACACTTGTTTTTATTTTGTTTTCTATTTTATTTATTTTTGATTATGAATGCCATTTCTTATTTTGTTTTATTTTTATTTTTGTAGTGCTATTGTTTTATTTCCTAAATTGTTTTGTTTTATGTATTTGCTAGTTGCAGGCAGAAGATTTTGATATTCATAACTTAACTCTTTAAGCATGGTTAATGATTGAGTAATGACCATAGGCATGTGTACCTATACCATCAGCATCAATCACTCTTTTATCATCACCAGGACACAAAGCAATTTTGTTTAGTCTTATAGATGATATGTCATGTTGTTTAGAAGCGATAATGTTCATTGGTATTCTTTTTACATTGTTTTTCATGACACAATCCTTATAATCTTGAAAGCTTATACAATTTTTGACAACACCTCTGCTAATACCTTTAATCTTTTTGATTTCTTTACCATTTATGTCTAAAGCATACATTTTAGCTCTAAGTCCAACAAATGCTTTTATAATTTGTCCACAAGCCTCGTCTTTAAATTTCCCCAACGTTTTCTTGTTTGATGTAGAGTAACATATGTGATTAGTAGGATAATCTGATGTGTCCAGGTGTTGTAGGAAATCCAACTTGTCTTGATATACATCTGGGGTGTTAACCAAATATATGAACGAGTCAGTATCCATATACATGAGTTTAATATTGTTCATGCCATAATAGGGTAGCAGGACATCATAGTGGTGGGAATACATGAGAGTTTTTGAAATATCCAGTATACACATTCCAATATATATAGGCTTATTGAATACAATGTTACGTTTAGACATGTGGAAAGCAGCTAGGTTAGGGCCATAAATTGTTCTGTCGATAAATGTCGGCTTTGCTATTAGCTTTTCTGCCTTTTTGCTGTCAGTCACAAGACGTATGTCTATTCTTTTACGGATATTTTCCATTGTTTTCCCAAAAATGGCATTGTTGAATAATTTGTACAGATTTTTCTCAAAATCATTTTTGGCTTGTTTTCGAAGGTTGTTATTAAAATCAACGTATGCCTTTAACCAAGGTCTTTGTTTAAACTTTAACACACGATGAATTTTTATCAATTTTATTCCATGATCTAAAGCCTGTTTTAATGCCATGTAGTGAACAACATATCGCCTTCGATTTCCAAGATGAGGAATTAGTTTTTTCAGAGACGAATCCTTAGGTTGTGTACACTCTGGTAGGAAAGGTAAATCGTTGTGTAGATCATGAAGGTCAGATGGGTAATCAACATCAACGTCTAGAATGTATCCCACAGGATCGTCTTTCTTTAGTTTTTCTAGATCAACAGTATCTGGAGAAACCCACTGAAATCCACCATAAGGAAGGGAGTGACACATAGCCCACCCGTATTGGTTGTTGGCATCATCATAGGTAATAAACTGCGATGGTTTCTCAGAATCATAGGTTTCCATGTATTTATTGTTAGCTTCAGCATACCGATGAGACACCTGGCATATGCCTCCACGTATTCCAGACTCGATTAAAAGAATCTGATCGTAATCCTGTAGCAATTCCAGTTCAATGCCTGTGTAAAGGAGCATTGCCTCGAAACTTAAACCAGGCGAAGTAAAAAAGTGTGCAGCATCCACTCGGTGTGTTTCTAGTGTTTTGTTTCTAAAGGTTTCAAAGCTGTCTGCAAGAAGGAGTACATCTGAAGTTAGGTAGAGGTCACTATATTCCCCTAGAGTTTTAATGTTGAACTGATTCCAGACACTTTTGGCATGTTCATAGTCTTCTTGACTAACATCTTCTTGACTTAATTTGTTAAAGAATGCCTCTTTTGGAGGTAAACACGTTTCACTTAACTTTTCCCATGAGTCAATGTAGTCATAACAAAATACCCCTTTACGAGTCATGAGCATTGCATTTTCTTTTCCAAAGTACTTGTCTGTTTCAGGGTATGATGTTAAGTTGGAAACTAAGTTTTCCAAACTACTCGGCATTAACCGAAACGTATCCACAAATCTAAGCTTAACATTTCCTACATATTTGGTAAAGGAAATGTACTTTTCTTTGGAGTTAGCGATAACATCCACTCTCTCAGTAGTACATCCCAATTGCTTTACAATGAAATTTGCGTCGTAGCCACTCATATTATGTAGAAACACAGGAACGGGGTTTCGTGTTTTACACCTCAAATTACAGTTATTGTGAGCACTTCCACGGTATTCCCCTGTAATATGGCAGTGGTCTCGAACTTTCCAGTCCTCTTTGGTGAATGGTTTTCGACACAAATAACAGGTTTCAGAACATTGGAACTCTGCTTCTTGAGCCTGAGTTAAGGCCTTTGGAACATTTAAGCTGTAAAGTCTATCAATTTCATTAGCTATTGAGATCAAACAGTCCATAAACTTTTCTGCAGCGTCAGGTCCACGATAAATAACAGGTTGGCTTGGAAGATTTGTCTTTATGTGTTCCACAGCGGGTGATGGTTTAACGTATATACCAAAGCTCATAGGAACATGACTCTGGTATGGCACTGTATAACTTGCTTCAGGATTGGGCAAACATGTTTGATAGGGTAAGAGTATACTTTCGAAATCTGCATAGATAACGTAAGGTATTCTTAGCATTTTTTCCACGTTTAAAAATTTGACAATGGGGTTTTTAATAGGCATTTCAACCCTAGCAATGTCATGCTGGACACACAAAGCTCTATGTTCTTTCAATTTTTCCATTCCTTGTTGTCCATATTGATTATCAAAGTGAGTAAAACACCGTTTACACGTATATATCTTATGTTCACGGCGGGTAATCTGATGTGCTACTAGTTTATCAAAATCTTTGATAAAGACGTAGTGGTTCTGGCCGGATGATGAACTTAGCAGAAGGAGGTCGCGATGGTCTTGCATCTCTTGATCCACAACCTTTAGAGGGAACAATTTGTTGTCTTGTTCCAATCCAAATACATTAATGGATATATCGTTGGCTTTTTCAAATTTGGGAATGTCAACTAGCGATGTAGGAAACGATATTACAGAAAAATCATACTTGTTGTCCAGGTCCTTGTATTTACTAATGCGATGAGCATTCTTTTTAACCAGTTTTGCTAAAATGGCATACATAAAACACTTTTCATCATTCAAATTTTCAGGATTAATGCAGGCTTTTCTTGCTTGTATAGCTGCTGGTAATGGAATATATGTGCTTCCACGCAAGGGATTGTACTTATTTATTTTCAATCGTACTCCTTCCACTGCTAACAAAGCCCAATTACTGCCTTTTAGCTCAGATTCCTCCATTTCCGTAGTTAACTTTGTAAATTGTGTTTCCAAGAAACTACTTAAGTCCGTTTCCAAAAATAGGGCCTGATTTCGTGTTTTAAAAGCACGATCTGTAATGTCATTGGTAGATGTATGAATGAATCTACATTCAGCCACAAGATTAACTTTTATCGACTTGTGCATTGCTAGTTCTTTCTGCATAGCTTGTATTATTTGCTGTTTGGACTCTTTAAGGTATGAATTTAAATCCTTGCACGTATCGCAACGAATGAAATAGGATTTAAGTCGACCTTCAAAAGATGTCTCATATTCAATAAGTCCATTTTTGTCAGGGACCAATGACAGTAGGTAATGTTTTGTAGGCTCTGCCTTTTGTCTTTTAGCTGCCGACACAACATTACAACATTCTTCATGACGACGTCCATTGTAGGCATTGTTGAATGTACTACCACAGGTCTTGCACTCATGAAATTCACCACACGATACTTCATGTCGCTTCCTATGATAGTCTCGAAGAAAAGTCTTTCCACACTCTTTACACATATAGCTAGGAATGGCTTCTTCCATTATGATTGTTGATTTCTGCAAACAGCTGCTTACTGCGTATCACAGGGCTAGAGGTTGGTCAGTGAGACGGTCTTTCACGATGTGAACACCGTGAGAGGTAGTAGTCAACTGGTGCTATTCTTGTGAAGGGTCCTCTAATATACCCCTAGTCTAGACCAACAGCTCTTTACAGCGTATGACAAGGCTGTATACTGGACAGTGAGACGGTCTTTCACGATGTGAACACTGTAACAAGTAGTAGTCAACTGATTATATACTTGCTAAGGGTTCTCTAATATACAATAGTCAAGACCAACAGCTACTTACTGAGTAGTACAAGGCTGTACAATAGTTGTTTTGACAGTCTTTCACGATGTGGTCACTGTGAATAATGGTAGTAGTCAACTGATGATATTCTTGATAAGGGTCCTCTAATATACCCCTGGTTAAGGGTAACAGCTGTTCACCGCTTATGACAAGGCTAAAGACTGGTTACTTCAACGGTCTTTCACAATGTTAACACTGTGACAGGTAGTAGTCAACTGAAAATATTCTTATGGCCTACTCAAGGTTATCAGGTACTTACTGCATATCAAAAGGCTGTACACTCATGTGTGTTAGGCACTCTTTTTTGCTAAGGACCCCAATATTCCCTACACAAGGCTATACATGTTAGTTCTAAACACTTAGTGGTTAATTGTATATTCAATTTTTGTACAAAGCTTATACAAGCACGTTTTATGAGGTAAAACTTTGTTAAATAACTGCATGCGACACGCAAAGTATGTTTCCGCTATCTAGCGGTGACTATGAGTACTACTTGAACGACCAGCATGCTACCTAGCGCTCCATTTCAACACTCGCTCACTGAACGATCAGCATGCTATCTAGCGGTCGATAGCAATACTCCTCAACTACCAGCCTGCTATCTATCGGTCAATATGACAACTCACTCAACTACCGACATGCTACATGGCTCTTTTGGTCAGTTTTTTGTTGGCTTTTTTTGGTCAGTTTTTGTTGGCTTTTTTGTTGGCCTTTGTTGGCTTTTGTTGGCTTTTGTTGGCTTTTTTGTTGGCTTTTGTTGGCTGTTGTTGGCTTTTGTTGGCTTTTGTTGGCTTTTGTATTAGCTCTTTCATATTTGCTCTTGCTTGTGGGGGCTTATTATTTGGTCTTGGAAAGTATGTCAGTCCTTTTTTTATGGCTGCAAAATGCTTACAGCCATGTTTGTAAGCAGCAACAACAACAACAACAACACACAAAATTCAAAAAAAATCCAAAGTACTCTAAGGTTTATCAATGACTCTCAACTCTTACACTTACCTCTATCCCATGCCTAGTCAAAAAAGTAGTGTATTTTTCAAATTTTTCAAAAAAATATTTGGAAAGTAGGCTATATCATTAAACTAAAAATCCTGAAAAGACATATGTTAACTCCAACACCTACCTCTATACCACTCTCAGTCCAAAAATAATGTATTTTTCAAATTTTCCAAAACATATTTCCGAAAATGGGTTATATTTCCGAAATTAAAAAGTTAACAAAACATGTTTGTTTGACATAAATGAATGGCCTTTGCCTCCTCTACCACTGTACCAAGTCCCAGGTCTCCAGGACAAAAAAAAAAAAATTTTTTAAGGGTTTTATTTCCAAAATTAGGAATTTTACAAAAAAGTTTGTTTGACATAAATGAATGGCCTTTACCCCCTCTACCCCCACACTAAGTCTCATGTCTCTAGGACAACAAAAATAAAATTTTCAAAATGGGCTTATATTTCCAAAATTAGGAATTCTACAAAAAAGTTTGTTTGACGTAAATCAATGGTCTTTACCCCCTCTATTCCAACACCAAGTCTCAGGTCTCTAGGTCAACAAAAATAAAATTTGGAAAAAATGGTCACTATTTTGGAAACTAGGAATTCTACAAAAAAGTTTGTTTAACATAAATGAAAGGTCTCTATCCCCTCTACTTGTAAACCAAGTTCCAGGTATGTGAGACAAAAATGAAAAAAGTTCAATTGGGAAAGTAGGCGATTTTTCATATAACCAAACATTCAAAAATGTGTTCATTGGGCTGCAAATAATGGCCTCTATGTCCTTTATTTTTATAATAAAACGTTTTTATTTTTTTCATTTTTTTAAAAAAAGTTCAATTTTGAATTTTTTATAATTTAGAAACTAAAGAGTTTTCAAAAAATTTTGTTTGACATAAATGAATGGTCTTGACCCCCTCTACCCCCAAAATAAATTTCAAGTCTCTAGGACAAGAAATAACAGTAGTGGAGTACTAGGAGTTCTGCCCCACTTCAAAACCCCCCTTGCTCTACTACTAAGCCTCAGCCATGTTAAATATCTCTTGAACGCATGGTCCGATTTTGACAAATGAGGTATTGTTGGACTCGGGCTGACGTCCTCTTTGCTATGGACCACTCATTATATTTTTCAAAATTTTTTGAAAAATATAATGAGTGGTCCATAGCAAAGAGGACGTCAGCCCGAGTCCAACAATACCTCATTTGTCAAAATCGGACCATGCGTTCAAGAGATATTTAACATGGCTGAGGCTTAGTAGTAGAGCAAGGGGGGTTTTGAAGTGGGGCAGAACTCCTAGTACTCCACTACTGTTATTTCTTGTCCTAGAGACTTGAAATTTATTTTGGGGGTAGAGGGGGTCAAGACCATTCATTTATGTCAAACAAAATTTTTTGAAAACTCTTTAGTTTCTAAATTATAAAAAATTCAAAATTGAACTTTTTTCAAAAAAATGAAAAAAATAAAAACGTTTTATTATAAAAATAAAGGACATAGAGGCCATTATTTGCAGCCCAATGAACACATTTTTGAATGTTTGGTTATATGAAAAATCGCCTACTTTCCCAATTGAACTTTTTTCATTTTTGTCTCACATACCTGGAACTTGGTTTACAAGTAGAGGGGATAGAGACCTTTCATTTATGTTAAACAAACTTTTTTGTAGAATTCCTAGTTTCCAAAATAGTGACCATTTTTTCCAAATTTTATTTTTGTTGACCTAGAGACCTGAGACTTGGTGTTGGAATAGAGGGGGTAAAGACCATTGATTTACGTCAAACAAACTTTTTTGTAGAATTCCTAATTTTGGAAATATAAGCCCATTTTGAAAATTTTATTTTTGTTGTCCTAGAGACATGAGACTTAGTGTGGGGGTAGAGGGGGTAAAGGCCATTCATTTATGTCAAACAAACTTTTTTGTAAAATTCCTAATTTTGGAAATAAAACCCTTAAAAAATTTTTTTTTTTTTGTCCTGGAGACCTGGGACTTGGTACAGTGGTAGAGGAGGCAAAGGCCATTCATTTATGTCAAACAAACATGTTTTGTTAACTTTTTAATTTCGGAAATATAACCCATTTTCGGAAATATGTTTTGGAAAATTTGAAAAATACATTATTTTTGGACTGAGAGTGGTATAGAGGTAGGTGTTGGAGTTAACATATGTCTTTTCAGGATTTTTAGTTTAATGATATAGCCTACTTTCCAAATATTTTTTTGAAAAATTTGAAAAATACACTACTTTTTTGACTAGGCATGGGATAGAGGTAAGTGTAAGAGTTGAGAGTCATTGATAAACCTTAGAGTACTTTGGATTTTTTTTGAATTTTGTGTGTTGTTGTTGTTGTTGTTGCTGCTTACAAACATGGCTGTAAGCATTTTGCAGCCATAAAAAAAGGACTGACATACTTTCCAAGACCAAATAATAAGCCCCCACAAGCAAGAGCAAATATGAAAGAGCTAATACAAAAGCCAACAAAAGCCAACAAAAGCCAACAACAGCCAACAAAAGCCAACAAAAAAGCCAACAAAAGCCAACAAAAGCCAACAAAGGCCAACAAAAAAGCCAACAAAAACTGACCAAAAAAAGCCAACAAAAAACTGACCAAAAGAGCCATGTAGCATGTCGGTAGTTGAGTGAGTTGTCATATTGACCGATAGATAGCAGGCTGGTAGTTGAGGAGTATTGCTATCGACCGCTAGATAGCATGCTGATCGTTCAGTGAGCGAGTGTTGAAATGGAGCGCTAGGTAGCATGCTGGTCGTTCAAGTAGTACTCATAGTCACCGCTAGATAGCGGAAACATACTTTGCGTGTCGCATGCAGTTATTTAACAAAGTTTTACCTCATAAAACGTGCTTGTATAAGCTTTGTACAAAAATTGAATATACAATTAACCACTAAGTGTTTAGAACTAACATGTATAGCCTTGTGTAGGGAATATTGGGGTCCTTAGCAAAAAAGAGTGCCTAACACACATGAGTGTACAGCCTTTTGATATGCAGTAAGTACCTGATAACCTTGAGTAGGCCATAAGAATATTTTCAGTTGACTACTACCTGTCACAGTGTTAACATTGTGAAAGACCGTTGAAGTAACCAGTCTTTAGCCTTGTCATAAGCGGTGAACAGCTGTTACCCTTAACCAGGGGTATATTAGAGGACCCTTATCAAGAATATCATCAGTTGACTACTACCATTATTCACAGTGACCACATCGTGAAAGACTGTCAAAACAACTATTGTACAGCCTTGTACTACTCAGTAAGTAGCTGTTGGTCTTGACTATTGTATATTAGAGAACCCTTAGCAAGTATATAATCAGTTGACTACTACTTGTTACAGTGTTCACATCGTGAAAGACCGTCTCACTGTCCAGTATACAGCCTTGTCATACGCTGTAAAGAGCTGTTGGTCTAGACTAGGGGTATATTAGAGGACCCTTCACAAGAATAGCACCAGTTGACTACTACCTCTCACGGTGTTCACATCGTGAAAGACCGTCTCACTGACCAACCTCTAGCCCTGTGATACGCAGTAAGCAGCTGTTTGCAGAAATCAACAATCATAATGGAAGAAGCCATTCCTAGCTATATGTGTAAAGAGTGTGGAAAGACTTTTCTTCGAGACTATCATAGGAAGCGACATGAAGTATCGTGTGGTGAATTTCATGAGTGCAAGACCTGTGGTAGTACATTCAACAATGCCTACAATGGACGTCGTCATGAAGAATGTTGTAATGTTGTGTCGGCAGCTAAAAGACAAAAGGCAGAGCCTACAAAACATTACCTACTGTCATTGGTCCCTGACAAAAATGGACTTATTGAATATGAGACATCTTTTGAAGGTCGACTTAAATCCTATTTCATTCGTTGCGATACGTGCAAGGATTTAAATTCATACCTTAAAGAGTCCAAACAGCAAATAATACAAGCTATGCAGAAAGAACTAGCAATGCACAAGTCGATAAAAGTTAATCTTGTGGCTGAATGTAGATTCATTCATACATCTACCAATGACATTACAGATCGTGCTTTTAAAACACGAAATCAGGCCCTATTTTTGGAAACGGACTTAAGTAGTTTCTTGGAAACACAATTTACAAAGTTAACTACGGAAATGGAGGAATCTGAGCTAAAAGGCAGTAATTGGGCTTTGTTAGCAGTGGAAGGAGTACGATTGAAAATAAATAAGTACAATCCCTTGCGTGGAAGCACATATATTCCATTACCAGCAGCTATACAAGCAAGAAAAGCCTGCATTAATCCTGAAAATTTGAATGATGAAAAGTGTTTTATGTATGCCATTTTAGCAAAACTGGTTAAAAAGAATGCTCATCGCATTAGTAAATACAAGGACCTGGACAACAAGTATGATTTTTCTGTAATATCGTTTCCTACATCGCTAGTTGACATTCCCAAATTTGAAAAAGCCAACGATATATCCATTAATGTATTTGGATTGGAACAAGACAACAAATTGTTCCCTCTAAAGGTTGTGGATCAAGAGATGCAAGACCATCGCGACCTCCTTCTGCTAAGTTCATCATCCGGCCAGAACCACTACGTCTTTATCAAAGATTTTGATAAACTAGTAGCACATCAGATTACCCGCCGTGAACATAAGATATATACGTGTAAACGGTGTTTTACTCACTTTGATAATCAATATGGACAACAAGGAATGGAAAAATTGAAAGAACATAGAGCTTTGTGTGTCCAGCATGACATTGCTAGGGTTGAAATGCCTATTAAAAACCCCATTGTCAAATTTTTAAACGTGGAAAAAATGCTAAGAATACCTTACGTTATCTATGCAGATTTCGAAAGTATACTCTTACCCTATCAAACATGTTTGCCCAATCCTGAAGCAAGTTATACAGTGCCATACCAGAGTCATGTTCCTATGAGCTTTGGTATATACGTTAAACCATCACCCGCTGTGGAACACATAAAGACAAATCTTCCAAGCCAACCTGTTATTTATCGTGGACCTGACGCTGCAGAAAAGTTTATGGACTGTTTGATCTCAATAGCTAATGAAATTGATAGACTTTACAGCTTAAATGTTCCAAAGGCCTTAACTCAGGCTCAAGAAGCAGAGTTCCAATGTTCTGAAACCTGTTATTTGTGTCGAAAACCATTCACCAAAGAGGACTGGAAAGTTCGAGACCACTGCCATATTACAGGGGAATACCGTGGAAGTGCTCACAATAACTGTAATTTGAGGTGTAAAACACGAAACCCCGTTCCTGTGTTTCTACATAATATGAGTGGCTACGACGCAAATTTCATTGTAAAGCAATTGGGATGTACTACTGAGAGAGTGGATGTTATCGCTAACTCCAAAGAAAAGTACATTTCCTTTACCAAATATGTAGGAAATGTTAAGCTTAGATTTGTGGATACGTTTCGGTTAATGCCGAGTAGTTTGGAAAACTTAGTTTCCAACTTAACATCATACCCTGAAACAGACAAGTACTTTGGAAAAGAAAATGCAATGCTCATGACTCGTAAAGGGGTATTTTGTTATGACTACATTGACTCATGGGAAAAGTTAAGTGAAACGTGTTTACCTCCAAAAGAGGCATTCTTTAACAAATTAAGTCAAGAAGATGTTAGTCAAGAAGACTATGAACATGCCAAAAGTGTCTGGAATCAGTTCAACATTAAAACTCTAGGGGAATATAGTGACCTCTACCTAACTTCAGATGTACTCCTTCTTGCAGACAGCTTTGAAACCTTTAGAAACAAAACACTAGAAACACACCGAGTGGATGCTGCACACTTTTTTACTTCGCCTGGTTTAAGTTTCGAGGCAATGCTCCTTTACACAGGCATTGAACTGGAATTGCTACAGGATTACGATCAGATTCTTTTAATCGAGTCTGGAATACGTGGAGGCATATGCCAGGTGTCTCATCGGTATGCTGAAGCTAACAATAAATACATGGAAACCTATGATTCTGAGAAACCATCGCAGTTTATTACCTATGATGATGCCAACAACCAATACGGGTGGGCTATGTGTCACTCCCTTCCTTATGGTGGATTTCAGTGGGTTTCTCCAGATACTGTTGATCTAGAAAAACTAAAGAAAGACGATCCTGTGGGATACATTCTAGACGTTGATGTTGATTACCCATCTGACCTTCATGATCTACACAACGATTTACCTTTCCTACCAGAGTGTACACAACCTAAGGATTCGTCTCTGAAAAAACTAATTCCTCATCTTGGAAATCGAAGGCGATATGTTGTTCACTACATGGCATTAAAACAGGCTTTAGATCATGGAATAAAATTGATAAAAATTCATCGTGTGTTAAAGTTTAAACAAAGACCTTGGTTAAAGGCATACGTTGATTTTAATAACAACCTTCGAAAACAAGCCAAAAATGATTTTGAGAAAAATCTGTACAAATTATTCAACAATGCCATTTTTGGGAAAACAATGGAAAATATCCGTAAAAGAATAGACATACGTCTTGTGACTGACAGCAAAAAGGCAGAAAAGCTAATAGCAAAGCCGACATTTATCGACAGAACAATTTATGGCCCTAACCTAGCTGCTTTCCACATGTCTAAACGTAACATTGTATTCAATAAGCCTATATATATTGGAATGTGTATACTGGATATTTCAAAAACTCTCATGTATTCCCACCACTATGATGTCCTGCTACCCTATTATGGCATGAACAATATTAAACTCATGTATATGGATACTGACTCGTTCATATATTTGGTTAACACCCCAGATGTATATCAAGACAAGTTGGATTTCCTACAACACCTGGACACATCAGATTATCCTACTAATCACATATGTTACTCTACATCAAACAAGAAAACGTTGGGGAAATTTAAAGACGAGGCTTGTGGACAAATTATAAAAGCATTTGTTGGACTTAGAGCTAAAATGTATGCTTTAGACATAAATGGTAAAGAAATCAAAAAGATTAAAGGTATTAGCAGAGGTGTTGTCAAAAATTGTATAAGCTTTCAAGATTATAAGGATTGTGTCATGAAAAACAATGTAAAAAGAATACCAATGAACATTATCGCTTCTAAACAACATGACATATCATCTATAAGACTAAACAAAATTGCTTTGTGTCCTGGTGATGATAAAAGAGTGATTGATGCTGATGGTATAGGTACACATGCCTATGGTCATTACTCAATCATTAACCATGCTTAAAGAGTTAAGTTATGAATATCAAAATCTTCTGCCTGCAACTAGCAAATACATAAAACAAAACAATTTAGGAAATAAAACAATAGCACTACAAAAATAAAAATAAAACAAAATAAGAAATGGCATTCATAATCAAAAATAAATAAAATAGAAAACAAAATAAAAACAAGTGTACAATTTATAACAATAAGGAATATATATAAAAATGTATTATGTGTAAATAGTGTACATGTATTTAAATAAAAAAATATTGTACCGTATGGAAACTGCTTGTACATTTTTTATTACTACTCACCTCTCTCCACTCCTAATGCAAAATGAACATGTAAAACACAAATTGGAAAATCCATGTTTCCATATTGACAAAATAAAAAAAACCATTAAACTGAAATTTTAAAAACTGTAAATGGGAATTTGGTAAATTGACAAATGTGTAAACAACAAATTGGAAAATCCATGTTTCTATATCATGAAATTGAAAAACTTTAAACTGACATTTTAAGAACTGTAAATGGGAAATTGTGAAATTGATAAATGTGTAAACAACATAATGCAAAATCCATGTTTCCATGTTATGAAATTGAAAAACTTAAAACTAACATTTAAAAAAATGAAAATGGGGAATTGGAAAATTGTCATATGTGTAAACAACAAATGAAAAAAAAAACGGTTGGGGTAGTTATCATATTGTACAGTAACCTATAAAACTAGCATAAGGATAGTTGCTTGTACCCTTATATACTTTGTGTATGTGCATTAGCCTTTGAATTAGCTTAAGTTAGGTTTGGCAAAGTTAGGTTTGGTGAGGTTAGGTATGTGACCTAGTAGTTTACTCTTTTCGGAAAATGTAAAAAGTAAAATCTAAAATCAAAAAATCTTAAATTTAAAATGTAAAATCTAAAAAAAAACTAACATCTAAAATACAAAAAATCAAAAATGTAAAATGTAAAATCTAAAAAATGTAAAATGAAAAAAATCAAAAATCTAAAATGTTAAAACATAAAATCTAAAATCTTTAAATGAGGTTTCTGTGGGTTAGGTTAGGTTAGGTTATAACTAAGTTTATTATTTGTGCTCTCTCATTTGCTCTTACATTTTTGCTCTCACTTTGAAGTTTGGTTATGTTAGGTTAGGTTAGGTTAGGTTAGGTGTGGTTAGGTTATAACTAAGTTTATTATTTGTGCTCTTACATTTGCTCTCACTTTTTTCTCATACTTTTTGCTAAATTTTTTTCGCTTGCAATTTTAAATTAGGTAGGTTACGTTAGGTTAGGTTAGGACAGGTTAGGTGAGGTTAGGTTAGGTGAAGTCAGGTTAGGTTATAACTTAGTTTATTATGTGTGCTTTCACATTTGCTTTTATATTTGCTTTGACTTTGAAGTTAGGTTAGGATAGGTTAGGTTAGGTTAGGTTAGGTTAGGTTAGGTGAAGTTGGGTTAGGCAGAATTGTTGAGGTATGAATCAAAAGCCAGCTCTTGTCAGTTTTGCCTCACAAGGCTGAGTGTACCCCGTTCCACTCATGAGACCAGAAATTAAATTTCTTGGCAGAGCCGGGATTCGAACCTCAGGAATGACCTCCAAGAATGCTAGCCACTACACCAAAAAGTGGACAATATAAGGCTGGTCTTGATTATACATGATCAATTAACAATTACCTAATAATAATAATAATAATAATAATAAATATTCCATTTGGCAACTACACGGCCGACCTCTCCCTGTGACGTAATCCACGGTCTCAGGCCGTGGCGGCCATTTTGCCCAATAGCCCCTGTGCCAGCTCTGAATGAAACCTCCATAAGAATAACATAGAGTGATTGCGCGCGGCGGCCATCTTGCCCATTAGCCCCTGTGCCAGAACCGGCTTATTTATCCTACTCATGTGCCTGAGCACCGGCTTCCTCTCTCAAGTTCACGGCTTGTATAACCTGCCTTGTGGATAGCGTGCGCTCCAACAACGAATTCCTACTCCCGCACGTAACTTTATGTATCGCACTGCCTTGTAAAACTGTTCTCTTACTGCACGATGTGATCCGCTTAGCTTGACTGCTGGAATACTTCTTTCGTTCTCTTACTGCACGATATGATCCGCTTAGCTTGACTGCTGGAATACTTCTTTCGTTCTGATACTGTCACTGCGTTCGGCTGCCTCGCCCGGCTCTAGCACGTGACTTTCCCCTTCCTTCCGCTGTCAGACGTCACAGCTATAACCTCGACCACTATTATATCGGCAATTAAGTTATAACATAACTTAAGGAGCTGTCTGCCTTTCTTCAAGTTATCACCAATAAGATTTCTTGATATTTCCTTCTCTTCTGAGG
Source organism: Meconema thalassinum (assembly GCA_946902985.2). Lineage (NCBI taxonomy): Eukaryota > Metazoa > Arthropoda > Insecta > Orthoptera > Tettigoniidae > Meconema > Meconema thalassinum. Next base: position 301,549,496 of record OX336392.1, on the reverse strand, counting down.
TTAGATAATGTTTTATTCCATATTAATCTTTATAATTATCCAGTATTTCTCCCATTATTCCATATGATTGAGGGATAGTGCCTCCTTCTCCCTCGGCCTCCTACGGCATTTCCTTCCATTCTTCTTGACTCGATCTGAGCGCTATCTTTTCTTCTTTGCCCACAAATCTCAACTATGGCTCGATCACAACTGGCGTAGCCGATAGCCTCAACTAGGTATCGGGTACAGTACGCATAGTTGGATAGTTTTTAATTGTATAACTTTTTGTCTTCAAAATCAAGGTTAATTTTGGGTGGCCATTAAAGACAAAAAAAATCATAACTCTGAACTATTTGAGTTACAGTCCTCACATTTTCAAACCAACATGACATTAGTGTACTTAACAGCAATTGTACTTAAAATACATCATAAGTTTAAAAGTATAGGGACAGTCTGTTGAAGTACGAAATACACGGGTGTCCCTAAACTTTCTGGCAACACTGTAATTCTAAAATGAATAATTGATCTAATCTCTACTTACAATTAGTATAAAACAAACTCCCTGATTCTTGGATGTCACGAGTAACCTCGAGAACCACTAATTGGATGTTGATGCGGTTTTCACCATTCTGTAAAGGATATCTCGAGGAAGGTTTCTGTGGAAAATTATTTATTTGTGACCAAAGGAAGCCAAGCAGTAACGATTTCAGTAAAAAAAGAGTCGAAAAAGAAACCTGTCGTCCGTGCACTTTCTAAGCTTACTCTGGGCAAACCGTTAAAAATATCAATATACTATGAGTGTAAGAATGGTTTAGCATGAAAAGTTCTACAAAAAAGTCCACGAGAGCATATCTCTATCTTCAATACATCGTCCACTATAAGAGTTTTTACGTTTTCATTTCTTCCAACAATCTCCATTCAATTATTACTGAGGCGACAGTTTACGAGCTAGCTAGCGGTGAGCCTATCACGCCAGTTACAACCTAGATAGCGGCCGAGCCTATCACCCCAGATACAGCCAGCAGCAAACTGTCGAGTTGTGTTGAGTTAAGACTTCAGAGAAGAGTGGTTGTATTTGGAGTTTCCCTGGAAGTGCAACTCGGCTTTTCTTCATTTTGCCTGTGAACATTTCGTTCCGCAAAGTACACAGTCAAGTTAAGATTGGACGGCAGGGGGGAATTGTTTTTAATGCACCTCGCCATTCTTAAATTACGTCTGACCAGAATTCGTTGCACATGCATCTCCATGATAATATAATTAATAGTCCAGTCAGTGATTTTAACCCATAACTAACCTAACCCCGTGGCACTAGAGCCCTTGATGGGCCTAGGCCTACCAAGCGACCGCTGCCCAGCCAATTGGCCTGCAGATATTGGGGTGACGCGTGGTCACCGCGTCGGGTCTCCTCGGCCGTTAATCTTGGTTTTCGTGACCGGGGCACTATCTCACTGTCAGACAGCTACTCAATTGTCCTCACGAGGCTGAGTGCACCCCGTTCCAACTCTCACGTCAGTCTTAAAATCCCTGACGGAGCCGGGGATCGAACCCGGGGCCTCCGGGTGAGAGACAGGCGCGCTACCCCAACACCACGGGGCCGGCTTTAACCCATAACGCCGAGATCTAAAACGGATGTATGTCGTAGTTCATTGACATCGAAAAAAAAAAGCACTTATCACGTAATGCATTCATAACTGTTCCCGGGCGAAGCCGGGGTGGGTTGCTAGTAAAGAAATAAGTAAGTAAATGGGCATGAGTATACTGGCATAATAAACTCGCAAGAATAGATAAAAGTCGTATTTCTATCTTGAATGAAGATCTGCGTTGACTTGCCTGGTTTCGATCTATGTCCATCGATATATCTGCTGGGCATTCTCCTTCCATTCGCAGGATGTTGTTGTCCAAGTCTCTCCTTCGCTGAAATTCCGCATGGATCGATGTCGTCTTGATACGTGCCGATGCCATCATATTCTGGATCGTGTTGGTCGATCTTTGGATGAATTCTCTATCAGTCATGGTTGTCTTCATGATGTTAGTTGAAGTCCGAATCATGCATGTCACTCACATATTTGTTGTTACTCAAGTCACTCGTGACTGAATTACGCACATGGCTAAAATGTCCCTCAATTCACAACTTAAAGAATCGTCAGTGTCGATCATAACTCGAAACATCCCCCTAAACTTTAATTTGTTGATTATATTTAAGCTCTTATAGCTCAATAGTTTACGGAGAGTTCTATCAACAGTGTTCATATACTTTCGAAGATCGTAGAATATCAATTTATCGTAGCATTGTGTGTCCAAAGTTGTATTTTTGGAACATCCCACCTATTTCGTTAGTTTAGCAATGTTCGAATGTACTCAAAGTTCTCTGCTGGCGATTCAATATTTAGAATGTTCATATTGAATGTCCATAAATCCATACTCGTATTCTATCACCTGTATGATGATGATGATGATGATAATTGTTGTTTTAAGGAGCTTAACGTCTAGGTTATCGGCCCCTAATGGTTCAGATGAAAATGAAAGATGATGAAATTAAAAACTAGAACTAAACCAAACTACAAACTTACAACTAACTAACGTACTAGAAGAAGAAATGAATAAATAAAAAAGTGAAAAAGAGAAATAAAAGACAGGAGGAAAGGAAATGACATCAATTCACGAAGAATGAGGATTAAGGGACATGGAAGGAAGGAGAGCCATGTAAGGTAAATAGAAAAGGGAAAGACGACAGGGTCCTTCCAAAGTCAGTGGAAAAAGGGAAAAAACGGACCCAGCTCAGGAATCCCTCGGGGTCGCCAACTCCCAAACTCACCAGCCGTGAGCCCTTGAGGATGCATCCCTACCCAGGGTGCACCATAAGTGGTGGGGCTGCACGCACCCATTAGGGCCTTGAGCAGAAGGTAGGAGATATCATGAAAAGAAAAAGAAGGCTGAGCCCTCGAAGAATAAGGGTATCAGGAAAGATGAGACAAGGGCCAATTAAGGCGGGAAAAGTGCAAGACTCCCTAGGCCTCGGACACCCTAATATCGTCGGTGTCGGATGAGAACAAGTGTTGATCAAGGGAGGCCGACAGGAAAGATAACTGAAAGGAGCCTGGCACAATTAAGTGGAAGCAATGCCGGACTCAGCCGTGGTCGCCAACCCACGTCCACAAGTTGTGAGCCTCGGAGAAATCACCTTTATAGTCTGACTGTAAATCTAAGAAATGATCACAATGACTGTGCTTTAATGCTGCATTAAATAGAGTTTTTATAGCGGTGGATCCCAATATTATCTATCGAAAAATAACCTGTCCTTCGCCGTATCAACAATCGTGTTACTCAGCACTCTTGCACATATAGTAGCAAATTTTACTAAGTCCAACTTCACTGTATTATTATTATACCGAGTCTAGAGATATTTCTCGCAGACACGTCGAACCTGTCGTCCGTCAAAACTTTTCCGTCATACCCATATTTTTGTCAACTAAGACTGCGCGGTTTTGCTCCTATGACAGTCAAAATCGAAGTATCCGACACTTCCCTTTCCACAACTCACTTAGGTAATTTTCTTGTGGTCTCTCTCAAACTTTTGGTGGTAAATTTCCCGCCTTCACTATATCATATAATGTGCTGAAATTAGATCATTTTGAAATATGTCGAAAACATGTAAATTCATATCATAACTTTCAGTAGTCAACGTGCTACGTATTCCCTCTTCTTAGCTTGTCGGTGTATTTGTAGGAGCTGTTTTAATTAGCAGTAAAAATAACTTATTAATTGGTCAGTAGTGGTCACGTGTCAAACGTGCTTTTTCTTAAATGTCAACACGCGCAAATACAATTTTACCCCGTGTTGATTTTTCTTCCTATTTTTCCTTCGATAGCTTCGCCGCCTCACTTCTTTTCATTTATACCTCTCTTCTTTTTACACCACACCCTCTGTTGGCTCAATCTCGATGCATAAACATGATAAGACACAAAGAAAAGAGCTGTCAATCATCCCGGCTCACCTTTAACAGTATAAAACCACCTCAACCCCTTCATTGACTGGGTGTCACAAATAAACACAGGATAAAACAAAACCAGGTTTCGGCTCGCTGTGAAAATATTGCAGTTTCTTCCGGATTAGGCACCGTAATTATGGGCTCAATACATACATACATACATACATACATACATACATACATACATACATACATACATACATACATACGTGATGAAGATTCTTCTTCTTATTATTGTCGCCTTAAGGGGCCTAACATCTAGGTTACTGGCCCCTAATGGTTTGGGTGAGAGTGAAAATGGAAATTATACTTACTTCGTAACTACATTACTTGCAACTAACTTACGAGTACATACTAGGAGAAGAGGAAGAAATGGACAAACCAAGAATAAGAGAAACAAAAAGACAGGTAAAATAAATGACCTCAATCCACGAGGAATGATGATTGAGGGAGTTTGAAGGAAATGGAGTCATGAAATGCAGATAGGAAAGGTGAAACAGGAGAGGGTCCTACCAGAGTCACTGGTAAATTGGAAAAACCGGATCCAGCTCAGAAATCCCGCAGGGTAGCCTACTCCCGAGCTCACTTGTCGTGAGCCCTTGAGGGTGTAGCACTATCCGAGGTGGACCATAATTGGTGGCTATACACACCATGCCTCCGTTAGGTGTTATACAGAAGACACCATGAAAAGAAAAGAAGAGGTCTGAGCCCTCAAAGAATGAGGGTATCAGGAAAGATGAGATAAGGGCCTACTAAGGGGGAAGAGGAAGACACCCCTGGGCCTCGGATATCCTAATACCGTCGGAGTCGGAAGAAAACAAGAGTTGACTGAGGGAAGTCAACAGGAAAGATTACAGAGAGGAGCTCAGCACAAGTAAATGGAATCAATGCAGGACGCAACTGCGGTCCAGTGGTCGCCAACCCACGTCCCACTAGTCGTGAGCCCCTGGGGGACAAACAATTAGAGGACGATGACCTAGATTTTAGGCCCCTTACAACAACATTTGTCATAATTATTTTTGCCAAACTCCATTTCTGAAAGCATATTCTTTCTATTATGTGTAATAGCCTCTCGGGCGGATGTGTGAAGTTCTGTTAGACATCTCCAACCCGGTTGAATAAATACATGGCATGCTTCCTACCTTCTGGTAGAGTGAAGTGTCGATCTTGGTGTGGTCCAGTTTGGTGTGCATGGACGAGACTCGAGGACGTGAGGGGTTTGTGGTGGACAGAACCACGTGCTTGTCGTTGCGAGCAAAGGGCAATGCCACGGGCGTCGTCTTGCCATCAGAATCAGAGAAGGGAGCCAACCCTGTGGGGGTACATGGTGTCCCAGGCGCCGAGTCATCTGTTGGCAGACAAACAAGTCATTAGGACCCTTATGTTTAACTAACTAAATTAGCTCTTAACACCTGTTAATACTTAAAATAGTTTCTTTTTTAGCCTATTTTCAATTTTGAAAAAATAGGCTTATGAGATCACCTTTTGTCCGTGTGTGTGTGCGTGTGTGTGTGTGATTCGTGTGTGTGTCCCCCCCTAATAAAATCTAAACGGCAGGAGCGATTTCAATGAAACTCGGAAAGTTCATAGCACTATTCCCGGCGACCTCGACCGTGCCCTTCAAATTTTGTTACGACTCACCAATCCAACATGGCGGCTGTGCGAAATATTTCACCAGCATTCAATATCTCCGAAACTATTACCGATATTACCCTGACATTTTCTATGGTGTTAGAGGGAACTACTATAAGTTCACTTATGTGACTTTTGAAAACCTGGTAACTACAAAACCAACATGGCGGCCAAGCGAATTTGCGACTTTTAAATAGACGTTTCTCGTGATTTGACCAACCAAACGCAATGAAACTTGGTACAGTGTATGTTTATATACATTGTAATGCACCGACATCTAGCTTCGTTCAATTGTTTACATAATCACAAGATGGCGGATGTGCGAAATATTTCACCGGCATTCTATATCTCTGAAACTATTAGCGGTATCTCCCTAAAATTTTGTACTGAGATAAAGGGCACTACTGGAAGTCCATCTATAAGATTTCCAAAAACCGGTTAACTACAAAACGAACATGGCGGCCAAGCGAATTTGAACATTTTAAATAGACCTTTCTCGCGATTTAATGTTCCGAGCGCACTGAAACCTGGTACAGGAAATATTTATACACATTGTAATCCACTGGTATCTAATTTAATTCAATTGTTTACATAACCTCAAGATGGCGGCAGTGCGAATTTTAAAATTAAGTTTTTATTTCTTGTGATGTAGTCATGCGATCGAAGTGAAAGTTTGAATAATGAACCTACGCAATAATTTTCCTTTAATGGTACATGACTCTATGGCCTATACATTTAACAATCCAACATGGCGACCATCCGAAATATTTAGACGATACTGAATATCTACCAATCTATTTTAGCAATCAAACTGCATTTTTTAATGTTCATAGGGGCTATGAACTTAAGTTCACCTATAGGACTTTAAATAACCTGGTGATCACAAATCCAACATGGCGGTGACGCGAATTATAAATATTCACATGGACGTTTCTCGCAATTTAACCATCCGCGTGCAGTGAAACTTGGTACAGTAAATCTTTATCCGAATGTTAATCCACTGGCATCTAATTTATTTCAATTGTTTCCATAACCTCAAGATGGCAGCTGTGAAAATTTTTTAAATCTCCTTGTTTTTTCTTGTGTCCTAATTATGCGATTGAAGTTTGAATACTACACGTTCACAATAATCTGCATGTAACAGTACATAACTCTAGGACCTACATATATAAAATCCAACATGGCGACCATCCGAAATATTTAGTCGGTTCTCAATATCTACGAATCTATTACAGCAATCAAACTGAAATTGTGTATGTTGATAGAGGCAATTAACATACGTAGGATATATGAAAATAGGCTGTATAGTTCTTCACGGAACTACTTGTTATTGTTGGAACATATTTTCATCTTGGTTACTTACATTAACTCAACATTAGGTGTTTGATAAACAGAATTACAATATAACTTAACATAATTTTGAAATGGACGTCCTTATGTTTTTTTTACCGTATGGCTTTTAGTGCCGGGAGTGTCCGAGGACATGTTCGGCTCGCCAGTGTTTTGTAGCTGCTTCGAGGTGGACACCCAATGGGTGAGCTATACGTACCGTCACGTGTGGAGTGTTGTCTGGGGAGGAAAGTTTGAATGTAAGGACAAGGATTTGGAAGGTAGCGGCTGTGGCCTATAGCTAGGGACCAACCCCGGCATTTGCTGGAATGAAGATGGGAAACCACAGAAGACCATCTTCAAGGTTGCCGGCGGGGGGATTCGAACCTCCTCGCCTCCCGGATATGAGCGACTGCCAGCAGTCATGTCGTAACGGCCACGGCTAACTCACCCGGTGTCCTTATGTTAAGTTATATTGTAATGAAATAAAAAAAACAATTGTTGAGTACAGTGAACAAGTTTCGGTTCCATTATAACCTTCTTCAGCAAACAGCAGTTGATACAAATGAAGTTGCGAGATTGACACAAAAAATTATAAAAAGGCAGATTTCAAAATACTATCTAAAATGATTAAAATTACTCTAAAAGATTTACTAACCATTTTCACAGTAACATATCATAAAATCATTTAATTTCAACATAAACCTATGATCACAGTTACAAATCATCCCAACCTCGAACATTTTTAATGAACAATTACATCAGTTCCACATCATTGATGTTTCCACTTCGAGCTGTCTTTTCAAAGGATTTATCTTTTATTGTTAATCTAAAAATTGTAACATCTGATTTTTATTCTCTTAGAATATTTTTAATAATTTTAGATAGTTAGCATTTTGGAAATAATTTTGAAATCAGCCTTTCTTTTAAAGAAATTGTGTCAATCTTGCAACTTCATTTGTATCAACTACTGTTTGCTGCTGAAGAAGGTTATAATGTAACCGAAACTGTACTCAACAATAACAATTTATTGACTTATGGTATTATTTTCCCATTTCATTAAACTTTGTCATTAAGGATTTTAGGCAGATATGGCATTTTTCATGACTTGTCGTTATATTGTAATTCTCATCATCAATTACCTAATGTAGTAAGCTTGGTTAATACAAATCCGTATAAAGCTAAGTAACCAGCTGACGAAGGCCCCACTGAAGGGCCGAAAACATGTTTCAACAATACAGTATAAAACATTTTAAGTATTAACAGGTGTTCAAAGCGAATTTAATTAGTTATCGAAGTAAACGAAAGATTCAAGAAGAGTATAAAGGAAGGACTAATGAAAAACCCTAAACAAACTTCAATTGCAGACGAATGGGCTCTTTTGAAGAATGAAATAACAAAATCCGCAGAAGATAACATTGGTAGGAAAGAAAGAATAGGTAGAAAACCGTGGATCACTCAGGATATACTAGAATTGATGGATGAAAGGCGGAAACACAAGAATCTAAGAGATGAAAAGGGGAAAGCAGAATACAGACGTCTGAGAAATGAGGTTAACAAGAAGTGCAAGGAAGCGAAAGAAGAATGGTTGAAAGAAAAATGTGCAGGTATAGAAAATTGTCTGAAATTAGGAAAAGTAGACACAGCTTATCGAAGGATTAAGAATACTTTTGGGGAAAAGAAGACTAAGTGCTGTAATATTAAGGACACAAATGGAAAGCCTCTAACAGATAGGGAAGAAAAGGTTGAGAGATGGAAAGCTTACATAGAGAGTTTGTATAAGGGAAAGGAGATTGAGAATCATGTAATGGAAAGGGAGGAGGAAATTGATGAGGATGCGAAAGGAGATTTAATATTGAGATCAGAATTTGATAGAGCTTTGGAAGACTTAAGCAGGAACAAAGCACCAGGCATAGATGATATACCGATTGAGTTGCTACGCTGCATAGGAGATGAAGGTCTGATCAGGTTATATCACTTGGTGTGTAGGATTTATGAGACAAGTGAGGTACCCCCTGATTTCAAGAAGAATGTAATCATCCCTATACCAAAGAAAGTGGGAGCTGACAGATGTGAAGATTACCGTACAATCAGCTTGATTACTCATGCTTCAAAGATCCTGTCTAGAATAATTTACAAGAGAATTGAAAGCCAGATAGAAACGGAGTTGGGTGAAGACCAGTTTGGCTTCAGGAGAAATGTAGGAACAAGGGAAGCTGTACTAAGTCTTAGGCTGATTTTAGAAGGTAGAATAAGGAAAGATAAGAGAACGTTCATGGCTTTTGTAGACTTAGAAAAGGCTTTTGATAACGTTGATTGGACTAAATTGTTTGACATTTTGAAATCAATTGGAATAAAGTACAGGGATAGGAGGGTGATATACAATCTGTACAGAAACCAGACAGCAGTCATTCGAGTTGAAGGACATGAGAAAGAAGCTGGTATTCAGAAAGGTGTAAGGCAAGGCTGCAACTTATCACCCATACTTTTCAATCTTTACATTGAACAAGCAATGAAGGAAATTAGAGAAAAATTTAAAGTGGGAGTGAAGATTCAAGGAGAAATAATTTCAACTCTGAGATTTGCTGATGACATCGTCATCTTGGCCGACAAGCCTGAGGATTTGAATGAGTTTTTGAATGGTATGGACTCCGTCTTACGGAAAGAATTCATGATGAAAATAAATAAATGTAAAACAAAAATACTGGAATGCAGCCGAAATAAATCAGAAACCTCTATGGAGATCAAATTGACAGGTGAAAAGCTGAAGGAAGTAGGAGACTTCTGTTACTTAGGAAGCAGAATAACCAGTGATGGACGAAGCAAAGAGGATATTAAAAGTAGGTTTGCTCAGGCAAAGAAAGCATTTCTACAAAAAAGGAATCTGCTGACATCGAATATAGATTTAGGTATTAGGAAGTCATTTTTGAAAGCCTTTGTCTGGAGCGTGGCGCTCTATGGAAGTGAAACTTGGACTATTGGTGCAGCAGAAAAGAGGAGAATTGAAGCATTTGAAATGTGGTGTTACAGGAGAATGATGAAGATCAGATGGGTAGATAGGGTTACAAACAAAGAAGTATTAAGACGAGTGGGAGAGGAGAGATGTTTCTGGCGACTGCTAATGAAGAGAAGAGATAGGTTGGTAGGACACATACTAAGACACCCAGGAATAGCAAGCTTAGTTATGGAAGGAAGGGTCGAGGACAAAAACTGTAGGGGTAGACCAAGGTTAGAATATGTTAAACAGATTGCCTCCGATGTAGGGTGTCGGAGCTATGTAGAGATGAAACGATTAGCTCAGGACAGGGAGGCATGGAGAGCTGCATCAAACCAGTCAAAAGACTGAAGACTCAAACAACATCGAAGTTAATACGCACAGGTATATAATAAATCTAATACACCTTAGTCAATAATAATGTTTAAATTAATACTAGAAGACCCGTGCTGCTCTGCAGCATTCACTTCAACAATCCTACAGCACTTCTGTCCATATGACATTTGCATGTCTTCATGCTAGTGACCTGAACAGACATTTACGGTACCGTCGCTTTTGGGTAAATGATGAAGTAGACTTATGAGATCAAATGTGTGGGTGTCGTCTGCCTGTCCTCTGTGTGTGTCCCACTATTTACTCTGCGTAAGCTTAAAAGGCGCACGGACGTCAGGCCGAGGTGAACAGCTAACTCCAAACACATAAGCTATACTCTTCTCTGAAGAATTAACTCGACACGACTCGGCAGTTTGATGCTGGCTGAAGCTAGGGTGATAGGTCGCTCGCAAGCTCGTAAACTCACTCTGAAGCTAGTAATTTAAATTTCCACTGAATGAAGATTGCTGGAAGAAATGAAAACGTAAAAACACTTACAGTGGTCGATGTGGGAGCTGTCGCGGACTTTCTTGCAGAACTTTTCATGCTGAACAATTCTCAGAGAATATCGATTTTTTTAAAAGACACATGGACGTTAGGCTTTTCTTCAGCTCAATTCACTGAAATCGTAAATGCTCGGCTTCTTTTGGTCATAAAAAAATGTTCTTCTACCTAATCCTTCATCGAGAAATCCTTTACAGAATGGTGAAAACCGCATCAAAATCCATCAAGTTGCTCTCGAGATTACCCGTTACATCCAAGAATTGGTAACTTTGTTTTATACTAAGTAGATAGAGATATCCACACAATTTAAGGCTACAGCGGTACAATTTGGTGTTTTGTCTACTTATGAACAATGGTATAAATTTAAAACAAAAGATGGGTCTCTTATATTTTAATTTAGATATGTAACTCTTGGTTAACATATAGAGGTGTGCAAATTAATAGAATTAAATAAATAATTTTAATTATCGTAATTACTTTTATTCAAAATCATTTTATTGACCAACTTCTTTTGTTGTCCTACTTAGTAGTGTTTCCTCTTCCGTGGAATTACACCTTTTCCCATAAGGAATTGCGTCTGGAAACTTTCAGATTATTGGATTCCGAGGAATATCTGAGCTGGGTCCATTTTCAATTTTTCATTGACTTTAGAATTCAAGTCAGGTGATTTCAATGCATAGATCATGAATCTTTGAATAGTTCAATAGCGTTCATCAGTTAAAAGACCCCAAATCCATCCGCTCTAAATTCACACGTAAAGTAGAGTGAAGTAATAAAAACGAAACGTGTGGCATTTTGCATATGCAAGGCTCCTCTGTTAGTGGAAATCCTAAAAAATCATTTTAATTTGAGTTTCTTAAATGGAAATATAATTAGGAGTCTTGGTTAAACATTTGAAGTAATTTCATCGCCTTGTAAACATACTTAGTGCATTAAACCGTGAAAAGTAAAAATCCAATTTTGGAAAACTGACATCGAATCTAATAATTTGCACATCTCTGAAAAGACAGCTATCGCCTCTACCCCTACAGATAGAATAGTAAGTAAAGGCGATTGATGAGAAATGAAAAGATAACTCACACAGAAGGAATTAATATTTATTAAGCTGTAAATTTGATTGAGTATATCTTTGTTATAGAACTGAGGGAATTAAATAACAGGATGTAGGATAGTAATCACCGATGTAGGACAATAGTATTTTTTTACCATTACCACAGGACAGTTTCGTATTAGGGATGCGGACGTCCTTGTATAATTGTTATTTAATCTGTGCCCCGTTTGCTGAGGTCTGTGCTTCTCCGCAACATTCGTTTCAAAATTCTAATTCCTTCCATTCGACATTTGCTGTTCGCTTGCCTTTTGGTTCTATTTGAACTTTGATGTCATGAAAGGATTTTGCTCGCGATAGTCCGGCATACAGTCAAGTTGTCCGTGGCTAAACACCGGTTGAGGTAAATAAATGCCTACTTGATCTAGTGTTTGACCTTGAGCTTTATTGATAGTTATACAAAAAGCCAAACGTACTGGAAACTGCCTCCTTTTGAAGGAAAATGGCATAGAAGTATCTGAAGGCGTAAGGTCAAGGCGAGGGAGTAGGACATTGTTTCCAACATTTACGCCAATAATAATTTCCAGGTGTAAGCAATTGTCATGCATCTTCCAAACCAACAGTCTAGTACCGTTCAACAGACCTTGGGTAACATTAATATTTCTCAACAAAATCACAATTGAGCCTTCTTTTAGTTGAAAGATATGAGGTGGCAATCCACTTATGCCTATGCTGTCTAAAAATTCTATTGGGAATTGTAGAAGTTCAATCTCATCATCAGTAATCAAATTATTCACACTGATGTAAGTTCTCGATGATCCTGGGATTAGGTCTAAAACTTTGTCATTGAATTCTTTACAATGTTCATTTTTAGGTGCTAAAATCGCAATTTTTGAAAAGCGTGAAATATTTTTCAGCATGGGACTACGTAATTCTGAATTTTCTCCATCGACGTGAGGGTATTCACCGTTACCAATTTGTATGAAGAAGTTTGCAAAGTCACGTTAATCTGTATCCGAACACATATTTTTGTTGAGTTTAAAAATTTTGAATAATGACCACAAAGGAGAGAACCTTACTGACATTTAGACTGATGCTGCTTTAGATGCGTGAGGCACAACAGGCAATACCTGCCTAAAATCTCCTCCTAATATGTTACTTTTTCCTCCGAAAGGCACGTCGTTATTCATGATGTCCTTGAGCAACCGATTTACACACATCAACGCGTGCTTATTAGCCAGAGGCTTCATCCCAGATGATAAGTTTTGCTGAACGAATATAAAAAGCTTCCTTGCTGTTAACTTTTATTCCTGATACAGAACTTTCATGTAAATGTAGAGGTAACTTGAACTGGCTGTGTACAGTGCGCCCCTGTGGTAGTAACATTGCTGCAATACCAGTCCATGTAACAGAAACTACATTTAACCCCAAATTTGTGCAACTGTGAATCAAGCATTGGTAAAGAAATGTTTTCTCGGTGCCCCCTGGACCGTCAATGAAATATGCATTACTCATCCTTTCATTGCTGTTTTGTACTAACCCCAAAATGTCTGTAATTATAGCCGTTTGGTTTCCATTTGCTTGGTTTATCATCCGACTTAATTGATCCTCATTAAGTTTTGGATAATTCATTGGTAAATTTGTCTGAGGGAAATTATCAATAATAGCTGGCAATTCGAGAGAAGTAATGGGAAGACCATGGAGCTTTAATGTGTTATAAATATGTATAAGAGTGAACAGATATGCAATGTTAGGTTCGTGAAACTGCAGATAATCTTCTGGTAATGAATTCTTGAAAATGTCCCATAACTATCTTACATTTGAAGGGGTCTGAAAGATACATATGTAAGAAAACAGTTGTCGTAACTGGGAAGGCATCTGAAATTGTGACGCTTCTGCCAAACAACGCTGCCATTCAGAATCGTCAATCAGCAAACCTCGCTCCTTAGCTGTTTCTTTAAAAGTAGAATAGACAACTGCTTTGTATGTTCGTAGATCCTGGAAGTTGGTAGCACCTATGACCTGAAGCAATAAATAATACCTTTCTGTTTCTCTAGGCGAAACATTATACATTCTTGTAATTCCGTGTTGCGCAACTGTGCTTGAAGTAAAATATCAGGAGCGTTATCATTTTTAAAATAGATATTTTGCAAGTTTGTCAAGTGAACTGGTAATCGCACGATAGAATGTGACTGTTCATGCATGTCAAATGAAAATATCCTGAATGCGGCTTCTGTTGGACCAACATATCTAGCATTTAGGAAAGAAGTAATTTCATCGTAGTTCACCGTTTCGCCTTCAGGACATATTTTAACAATGCAGCAGTCATGACCTTTATACACATCCTTGTGGATTTTAATATATAAGACAATTGTGGATGTATTTAACACTCCGAACACTTGAGCATATTTCAACATTAGTATGAGCTTGCACGTAAAGTAAAATAAATGGATTGTAGGGAACAATGAATCGACTATCGACTTCAATGTCAATGCCTCGAATTGTTTTTATAATAATCCGTCCATTATTTCTTCTCCTATACGAAGGATAACCATTAGCATTATCTTTGGTCTCTTCCTGAAACTGTTTAGGGAAATCTCTCTTACATACGCCATCTTTTATACAGACTGAAGCAGGATTCAAAGATCCGCGAGGACCATGTACCATATGACGCCTTACCAACTCGTATAGCGCTTCATCGTCGAGATCTGGTATTTCGGCTGACAACACACTGTCAATGTCAGAAATTTCTCGAAACTTACTATCTTCCGTTAATTTTAAGAGTAAATGGATGTGCAGGAGACCTCGTTTTTGAAATTCCACTGTATACAGATATGCTTTTACCGAAAATTTCCTTAACATTAATCAATCGTAGCAATTCCTTTACTTTGCAATGGAAAACTCTCTCTTCAATATCAGGCCTATTATTAGCCGTTTCCCAGAGATGATTGCTGTTAAGTATTTCTGGCCAGCCCGCATTATAGGTGAACGTAATGAATAAATCTGGCTTTCCACACTTCCCCACTATCGCCATCGTATCCTGATAATTTTGCAATATTTAACTTGGGCTACCTGTAAAAGAAGATGGCAAAACTACAATGCGACCGACTCTGAGATTTTCATTTTCTGCTCGTACATGCAAGGGGTCTGCTAAACCGGCATATGTATCAACTCGTAACTTCGTTTGTTGATGACGTATATATTTTAACCGGTCACCTTCCATACGACAGTAGTAATCCACGAATAAATATCCATTTTGCAAACTTGAGCAGCGACAACTAACTCAACATGACCTCCATGAACACCATTCATAGACATATACATTTTGTAATCATCGCTCGTAATGATAGCAGTTTCGTACATATCGCTGTTGCCAACAATAAAGGAAGAATAATTATTCCACTTGTCTGTAACATGTTTTACAATTCGCTTTCTAGCCTCTGTAAATAAACTCGGATTGTTGTACTCACAATATGCCAATGACCTGAACAGACAATTACCGTCACCTTTAATCTTTATAACATTTGTAATTGAGTGTCGCCTCTCATTCATCATAATATGATTCATTGTATTGATTGAGCACACAACCTATAAGAACGAATGATGAAACGAAAAGAAGACAGTTTGTAGCTGGTGAGACCAAAGACTATATAACAGAAAGATCGGATACACAATACAAAATGGCGGTTCCAACATTCGACTGTAGCGGAATCTTCGTGAAATTAGTACCGTAGTCTTTCGTATACAGTGTTTGTTGTCATTCAAACAGATGTTGACATGACATTGTCATTAGCAAAATGACTGCTGATTGTGCATGAGCATTTCATCTCAAAGTAATCCATTCTTTGAGAAGTTTTAATAAAATTATGTGCACAGAATCCCCTTCTGCTTATTGTTTGGATACATGCGACATTAGCGCCCGAGTGGTGCAGGTATTGGGGCGGTGTTGAATATCATGATACAGTGTTAGTCGTTGTCGCCTAGCGACAATATGTCCGTCAAGTCATTCGATATTCTATTTTCGTGAGGCCTTGAAGGAAGTAATATTCGCAATTATTTTAATACACGAATGATGTAATCAAGTAAGGTGGGTATCGATCGACGGTGCTTGACGGGCATTACATTTTAAGACAACAAACGTCGTCGTAGCGCAAATACTTCCCGAGATATTTCAGTTTTAGTAAAGGGTGAGATTTTTTGAAAACTATTTTAATATATAAGATCTATTAATTAAATACCAGTGTCAGTCACATTATGGCCTTCTCCACAGTTTTTTAAAGACGAAAAGACAAAATAAATGGAAAACTACGAACAAAGCTTTTGAAACAACATTTAAACTTGGTCTTTCCTATTATTTTTGTATAAACATATATTTAATAAAGACAGATCTGTCAAAAATGAAGGCTTTAATTTGATAATTGAAGATAACATGCTGACGTCACGAGACACGCCATCGAATTTGATAAGGCCGAATCTATTGCTAACATTCCCGGATATCAAAACAGGTTAATTAGAGAGGCAAGAGAGGTCGTGAAGCATCCCAATAATCTCAATCGCGATGATGGTTTCAAACTTAGCAACATTTGGAAAGTTCTACTAGCGCGCGACTGCCGGGGGCGGGGACCAATCAGCGAGCAGCAGGACGACAATGCAGGGCAAGCAAGCACATATGACTGGCAATAACCGTTAGTTTGAGTACGGACACCAACTCGAACCTACCCATGATTAAGGCTGCTGCAATGTCAGCCGAAACGTCGGGAAATAATAAATGATATGCGACGCGGCTCAATCCTGTAAGCCAAGATGATAATTCTGTTAAAAATGACATAAATAAAAATAATAATTTTCTGTTTGTATTCCCATAAATAGACTAAAAATTGTTCTTTACAAATCTTTTTGTGGTCTATGAGATGGAAGCACTCTCTGCTGAGTGGAACATAGGTTGGAATGCTTATTGTAATTATCCTCTGCTCCAATGAACATTTTTGATGCGATATGGATGGTCCTTGACCAATAACTCTTGTGTGGTTGATTTTGACATTTGTTATTGTATCCGTTGGTTTTCATTAATAGTGTTCATGGAACATAATGCAAGACGTTCTTGTTTAGTTAAGATGTTAACATATTAGGTTTATTTAATACCTGTGGGTATTTGCTTTTAGATTGATTGTCAATAAGGAAATAAAACCTATGATTGAATTCATATGATCACGTACTATAATGTTTTACAAACCTGGTAGGTTATCGGTTCCTAATGGAAAGGGTGATTCTGAAAAATATAGTAAAATGAAAATAACTATCACCACCTCTGTAACTACTACTCATTTAACATATTAGGAGAAGAAATAAAGGAGGAAAAGAGGAATAAAGAAAATAAAGGGCAGTGTAAAGAAATGCCCTCAACCTTCAACGAACGAGGACTGAGAGACTCGAAAAGAAGGCCATACAAGGCAGTTAGAAAAGGAGAGGGTCCATACTAGTGTCAATGGAAAAAAGGGGAATCGGACCATTCGCTGATTGCCGTGAGCTCTTGAGGATGTAGCACGTGTGGTGAGGCTATACACCACCCTGGTCTCACTATTTGTGAGCCCCTGAGGGTCATAAGGCAGGAGGTACCTTGAAAAGAACTAACCCCCGCAGTATGAGGGTTACAGGAAAGATAATTATGACGAAGATAATGATGATATAAGGGGCCTAACATCTGGGTTATCGGCCACTAATGGTTTGGATGATAGTGAAAATAACAAGAAGTTCCGTGAAGAACTATACAGCCTACTTTTCATGCCAATGATTATTCTACAGTATATGAACCTATCTAGAATAATGACGAAATTAACTTGGTAACATCGAAATATCTAATTAGTTCAAAATATACCTGGTATAATGTAGCCTAATAGAGCACTACAGTTGGCAGCCCTGGTGACTGAATATATTCTTAGTTCCATCTCTTAAGGTACAGAATACAAAATTAGGTTGAAGTCCAATGGACGTTACATGCAGTTAGACACTGGATCTATCAGCACGCGTAAAAGCGTGTGCAAAGTATAGAGCTGTTGGCTTTCATACTTTCTGATATATTGATATTAGGGTAAAAAAATATAGACAGCATTTATTAACAGTTGGCAGCCCTGATTGCTCGTAACAATACGTATAGTCATATCTGTTATGGTACACATAGCACATACGAAATTTGGTTGAAATCCAACTGATAGTATAGAAGTTATATGTATTTAAAAATTGGTACTATCAGCAGGCTTATAATCATGTTGGTAGAACTGACGTATATAAGTTATTCCAAAGTAATCTAGAATGTCAGAATATACGTGTGCATAGTTTAAAGCTGTTGGCTTGCATACTTTCTGATATAATGGTATTTGGATAAAAAATAGAGAGAGCAGTTATTAACAGTTGGCAGCCCTGGTGGCTCTTAAGAATACGCTCAGTCATATCTGTTTATGTACATATATTACATACAAAATTTGGTTGAAATCCAATTGATAGTGTAGAAGTTATATGCATTTAAACATTGGACCTATCAGACGGCTTAAACTTATTTTGGCAACACTGTCATGGTTGGCCTCCCGGAAATTAAACTGAAATAGTATTATCTACATGTGTGCCAATTTTGGAATAGCTCCCACGCATACCTTGCAAGATATCCAACATGGAGCTCAAATTTCTAGTGCGTTTTTTCAGCACTTGGTAGCACTGACATCATTTTCAAATATGGACGTGAGATATTCCGGTGCACATCTTTACTCATACTAAATTTGGTTTTGATTGCTGCAGCCGTTTAGGAGTTGATAGGGGACACACACACACACACACACACACAGCCAGACAGACACACATTTTCCCGGATCGATCTCATAAGTCTACTTTTTCCTCATTTTTGCAAAATGTGAAAAGTAGGCTAAAAATGAAAGGGGGAAAACTACAACTAAAATCAACTATTGACTCATTTGCGAGAAGAGGAAACGGAATACAAAAAGACGAATGAGGTAAATAAAAGACAGGAGGATAGGTATAATGAGAAATAAGGGCATTGGAAGAAAGGAGAACCATGAAAGGCAAATAGGAAAGGAAAAGAGGGAAGGATCAGCAAAAATACGAAATTGAAAAAAGGAAAATCCGGACTTAGCTCCGGAATCCCCCGGGGTCACCAATTCTCGAACTCACCAGCCATGAGCCCTTGAGGGTGTAGCACTATCCAGGGTGCACCGAAAGTGGTAGGGCTACACACACCCTGCCTCCTTTAGGGCCTTCAGCAGAAGGCAGGAGTTAACATGAAAATAAAAAGAAGAGGTATGACCCCTCGAAGAATGGAGGATCAGGGAAGTTCAGTCAAAGGCCCTAAGCTTCAGATACCCTAATATCGTTGGGTTGGAAGAGAACATGAGTTCACAAGGGAGGTCGACTGAAAAGATGACAGAGAGTAGCCCGGCACAAGTAAGTGGAAGCAGTGCCGGACTCAACTTGGATCTCATGGTCGCCAACTCACGTCACCAGTTGAAAATCCCTGGGGGAAATTTCGAATTGAGGACGTCTCTCAGAACATACAAAATAACTGATCCATAGTACAAAAATTGATAGATCAAACTCTGTAACAGTCTCTTTCTTATATTTTGTGGAAAAGGGAAGCATAATTTGGTAATTTGATATAATTACGATTCAACCCTTTTCAAAATCATGTTTGAGTGATCCTACTGGTGCATTCTTGGAATACACGGTACCTGAGATTATAATTTTCAATGTTTTTGCATGTTCTTTCCTTCCTCTTTGTCAGACACCAACAGTGATCTTCTGTTCTCTCTTAGGGGTTCAGGTCGCTTATATTTTGTATGAGTCTGTTCCAGATATATATTCTGTGACCCACCTAGCGTCATATAACAACGAATCTCTGAAGCTCTTCAACTCTTCCTCGCGCAAGAGGAATTCCTTATCCATTTGGCCACCAGATCCTGTCACCATCGCCAGCTATTTTCTCCTTGAGCAAGAGGACTACGTCTACTTCTTTACTCACCATGCTGCGCTAGTATCATCTGTTATCAACTCTTAGAAGATCAGCTCAGCAAGAGATTAATTTTTTGTTTTAAAGTTGGCAATGTTTATATGTTCTCCTTTTGTCTCCTACCCCCCACTCTTTCCCCCTTTCTTGGTCCCTCCGTGCTCCGTTGAGCAGCTCTCACTTCTCAGTCTGCAGTTGACTCGGTCAGTCAAAGCTCCGCTCGAGCTAGCCTCCTCAAACCAAGAGGCTCACCCTCTTCTACGCCATGTTGGCTAAGTAGTCATCAACGGAAACTTCGACTTCAACATGAAATCAAGATAAGTACCATTTTTAAAAGTTTTAACCTCATCTTCATGGTTTTAACTTCCACGTGCTTTTAATTATAATTTATAGACAGTGTGAAATTATTTACTTTGGGGCAAAAATCATTCTTCGTGTGATTTGCCATGTTGAGCTTTTGCTTGTATAAGCCAATCTTACTAAAAAAGAGCTTTTCTTAAGCTATTCAAATGAGAAATCCTCTCGCTACGTGGGATATTATCTAATACCCGCTGTCTATAATTATAAAGCTAGTTCCTCCGTTGGATTTTCTCAACCCCATTTTCTGCTAAGGTCGTTCTGGAACCTTCGAGATCTTGTACTCTATCTGCGAGTCTTGCCGTCAAGTATTGTTCACGCACTTGTGAAAATGCTAGTTAAAATGAGGAATCTTCCTTAAATTACTGCAATAGCGAACTTTCTTCCCCCGTTGGAACATTCTATGGCGCATTTAATTGTAAATCACAACTTTTTCAAGAAATAGACTCTCACCTATATAGTGCAATCAGTTATTTCCATAATTGCAATAACTTTCTTTCTCATAAACTTCAGTGTTTCTATAGTGAACTTTGCATCCATCTTTATAGACTACAGTGATAACCAGTGCTTGCTCCACGTTTCTACCGCGTCGCGCTCGTCCGTTTATATTAAATACGGCCATGAACATTGATCCTATATCCCAATGATCTTTCCTCAACCTTCTACTAACAACCATTATTAATAAAATTGTAACTTTCTATAAGGCGTCACTCACGAAGTGCCCTTCCAACTTTGCTAGTTTAACATTAATTAAATTCTGCATAATTGCTTGTGTGATACAAGTTTTAAATCACATTGTTCCTTTCCTATAATCAGGGAAAACATTCCTTTAAACTCTTGAGCGAGTCATGTTCAGGTTTCACGAAATGGAAACTGTCCCATTTGGCGAGTGATTCCTGCTCAAACTTGGGAAGTCTAGAACTTTCCTTTTCACTTTCTTCAGGTTTCACAGTAAGTGACCTGCCCTCTTTGTATAATTCTCATATATTAATTCTGTATAAATATAAGAAGTTGTAGGAACTTCTATCTTATTTTTCATGTTGTTATTATTGTCATTTTCAAAGTTGTCACTTTCTCTAGATCATTCTCTCAAGAATTTCTTAAGGTGCACTTTTTGTACTCCAATTCATGTTTAAACTTTAATCATTTCATTGCCTTTTTAAAATCTTAGCAAGGTTTTAGTACTAGGTTTAAAACCTTAAGAATTGTTATTTGCCTGGAGCAATTTCTGAATGTTGTTGGAGGTCTGCGACCCCAAATTGTTAACAAGATTGCAAAATATTTAATTGTCAAAAATATTAATTTCCCCTGAATTGTTAAATAAATTAAATATTTGTTTTTGGATTCATCATTTCTCTGATACTACAGTTAGGCAGGATCCTGGCTTTCCTAGCTCTTCCTAGGTTTATGCCCTCGTTCTTACTCAATAAAGCTTTTACTATCTGTCTGGCCAGACCATCACCCTTCCCTATAGTACTTTTATTCGTGCTTGGGAGGAAATACACTAAAGCCTTTCTCTGGCAAACTGCCCAAGTCTTAGCTGCGGTTCCCGTCAGCTTCGACCAAGCTCGCATCCACTTTAGGTATCCGAGCACGGACTTGCGGTGGCAACCACCTTTAAATGTATTGAAAGTCAAATTCATAACTTTTGTGGGACTCTCCTCCTATTTTTCTATCCTTTTTCTCCAATCCAAAATCTACTTCCTTCTCTTAATCATCTTCCCTTGGTGGGTGGGTTATTCCTCAGCCTATAATCTACCCACCTACGACGATAACCAAGTGTCACAAGTAACTGCCGGATTTCTCATTGCTCACTGATACGGTACCGTTTGGCCTTCGAGCTGAAAAGGTGGTACTCGGTCGGGTAGAGAACTGAGTAATTTGGTATAGCCGATGGTAAGAGGTTGTGGATTTTAGACTTGAAGTATGATCATGATGGAGTGTGTACTGGGATAGGCTTCGAATGTTGAAGATGTTGAAAAGGTCTACGAAGAAATAGATAAAATTCTGAGGTTTATCAAGGGTGATGAAAATGTTATAGTAATGGGAGATGGGAATGCTGTGGTAGGAAAAGAAACGGAAGGCAAGATAGTAGGAGATTTCGGATTAGATGAAAGGAATGATTGAGGAAGCAGGCTGATGGAATTCTGCACGGAGCATGAGTTGGTCATAGCTATCACCTTATTCAATAACCACAATAGAGGAATATACACATTGATGAGACCAGGAGATACAGGGCGTTACCAAATCGACTTCATTATGGTCAAGCAGAGGTTTCGAAACCAGATTTTGGATTGTAAAACATATCCCGGTGCTGACATAAACTCTGACCACTATCTGCTTGTTATGAAATGCAGATTTTAGTTGAAGAAACTGCAGAAAAGTCAAAAGCCAAAAAGGTAGGCAATTGACAGACTGAAAGAGAAGGATGTAAACGAAAGATTCAAGAAGAGTATAAAGGAAGGACTAATGAAAAATCCCTTACAAACTTCAATTACAGACGAATGGGCACTTTTGAAGAATGAAAACATTGGTAGGAAAGAAAGAATAGGTAGAAAACCGTGGATCACTCAGGATATACTAGAATTGATGGATGAAAGGCGGAAACACAAGAATGTATGAGATGAAAAGGGGAAAGCATAATACAGACGTCCGAGAAATGAGGTTAACAAGAAGTGCAAGGAAGCGAAAGAAGAATGCTTGAAAGAGAAATATGCAGGTATAAAAATTGTCTGAAATTAGGTAAAGTAGACACAGCTTATCGAAGGATTAAGAATACTTTTGGGGAGAAGAAGACTAAGTGCTGTAATATTAAGGACACAAATGGAAAGCCTCTAACAGATGGGAAGGAAAGGTTGAGAGATAGAAAGCTTGCATAGAGTGTTTGTATAAGGGAAAGGAGATTGAGAATCATGTAATGGAAAGGGAGGAGGAAATTGATGAGGATGCAAAAGGAGATTTAATATTGAGATCAGAATTTGACAGAGCATTGGAAGACTTAAGCAGGAACAAAGCACCAGGCATAGATGATATACCGATCGAGTTGCTACGCTGCATAGGAGATGAAGATCTGATAAGGTTATTTCACTTGGTGTTTAGAATTTATGAGACAGGTTAGGTACCCTCTGATTTCAAGAAGAATTTTATCATACGATACGCATGTCATACGATGTTGGCATGTCAAAGAACCCATTTGAATTCAGTAGGCCGAGTTCATAATGGCCAAATTAATCTCGGGAGTTTTCGCCAACACAAAGTTCCTCATTTCTCTACTAGAAAGCGCTATAGTGTTCAAGGAGCTTAGATATCTAACATCTAACCTCCTTGACTTTCCTTGACTTTCATAGTCAAGGAATAACGAAAGAAACGACATGCAAGCTACCCTCTGGGTGTCAAATAGCAAAGCTTGCACCAGGCACCCGAGACCATACGATATTATTATTATTATTATCCCTATACCGAAGAAAGTGGGAGCTGACATATGTGAAGATTACAGCTTGATTACTCATGCTTCAAAGATCCTATCAAGAATAATTTACAAGAGGATGGAAAGCCAGATAGAAACGGAGTTGGGTAAAGACCAGTTTGGTTTCAGGAGAAATGTAGGAACAAGGGAAGCTGTACTAAGTCTTAGGCTGATTTTGGAAGGTAGAATAAGGAAAGATAAGATAACGTTCATGGCATTTGTTGACTTAGAAAAGGCTTTTGATAACGTTGATTGGACTAAATTGTTTGACATTTTGAAAACGATTGGAATACAGTACATGGATAGGAGGGTGATCTACAATCTATACAGAAACCATACAGCAGTCATTCGAGCTGAAGGACATGAGAGAGAAGCTGGTATTCAGAAAGATGTAAGGCAAGGCTGCAACTTATCACCAACACTTTTCAATCTTTACATTGAACAAGCAATGAAGGAAATCGTAGAAAAATTTAAAGTGGTAGTGAAGATTCAAGGAGAAATAATTTCAACTCAGAGATTTGCCGATGACATCGTCATCTTGGCCGACACGCCTGATGATTTGAATGGGTTTTGAATGGTGTGGACTCCGTCTTGAGGAAAGAATTCATGATGAAAATTAATAAATGTAAAACAACAATATTGGAATGCAGCCGAAATAAATCAGAAACCTCTATGGACATCAACTTGACAGGCGAAAAACTAAAGGAAGTAGGAGATTTCTGTTACTTAGGAAGAAAATAACCAGTGATGGACGAGGCAAAGAGGATATAAAAAGTAGGTTAGCTCAGGCAAGGGAAGCATTTATACAGCAAAGGAATCTGTTGACATCGATTATATATTTAGGTGTTCGGAAGTCATTTTTGAAGGTATTTGTCTGGAGCGTGGCACTCTATGGAAGTGAAACTTGGACTATTGGTGCAGCAGAAATGAGGAGAATTGAAGCGTTTGAAATGTGGTGTTATAGGAGAATGATGAAGATCAGATGGATAGATAGGGTTACAAACGAAGAGGTATTAAGACTAGTGGGAGAGGAGAGATGTTTCTGGTGACTGCTAATGAAGAGAAGAGATAGGTTGGTAGGACACATACTAAGACACCCAAGTATAGCAAGCTTAGTTATGGAAGGAAGGGTCGAGGACAAGAACTGTAGGGTAGACCAAGGTTAGAATATGTTAAACAGATTGCCTCGGACGTAGGGTGTGGTAGCTATGTAGAGATCAAACGATTAGCTCAGGACAGGAAGGCATGGAGGGCTGCATCAAACCAGTCAAAAGACTGAAGACTCAAACAACAACAACAACAATCAGGACTACGTCTAACTAAGGGGATTCCGTATTTGTATGTAGATATAGCTTCAGATCGTCTGCGTGCATATGCTATTGACAGAATTTAAGAACAGTTGGTAGGTCATTTATACTGCATACACGAAGCACAGGAGTAGACCAAGGACTGAACCCTGGGGCACACCCGTAGTCGTATATAACAGACAGTGAGCCCCAACAATTATGCCTTATTTGGATAAATGGAGTTATAACGTGGAAGATAAAAGCAATAAAACAAATAAGGCCTGACTGTAAGAGGGGTGATTCGTCAGGAAGTACGGTTGAAAGTCTAATTTCTTTATTCTTAGCAATAGCCATTAGCCCTTCACTTAATTAGTTCACATTCCTTTTAGGTAAATTGCTTCTAACCCACGCATATAATAACAATCCTTATCGTATCTACGCACGTCTGTCAAGGGATAATATACGGCTGGACATTACAAGCCAAGCACCATATTAGTTAAATTATATATATTATTAGGCTATTTTCATTTTATGAAGAAATAGGCTTATGCGATCATCATTTGTCCGTGTGTGTGCGCGCGTGTGTGTGTGTGTGATGGCGTGTGTGTGTGTCCCCTAATAACTTCTAAACGGCTGGAGAGATTACAATGAAACTCGGTAAGATCATAGCGCTATTTTAGCCGACCCCGACCGTGCCCTTCAAATTTTATTGTATCTCACCAATCCAACACGGTGGCTGTGCGAAATATTTCACCAGCATTCAGTATCTTCGAAACTATTACCGATATCGCCCTGAAATTGTGTACGGTGATGAAGGGCACTACTAGAAGTTCACCTATGAGACTTTCAAAAACCTGGTGACTACAAAACCAACATGGCGGCCAAGCGAAATTGAGACTTTTAAATAGACTTTTCTCGCTATTTAACTATCCAAGCATAATGAAACTTGGCACAGCAAATGTTTATACACATTGTAATAGACTGGAGTCTAATTTAGTTCAATTGTTTACATAACCTCAAAATGGCGGCTGTGCGAAATATTTCACTGATATTCTATATCTCCGAAACTATTACAGATATAACCCTGAAAGTTTGTACGATGATAAAAGGTACTAATACAAGTTTGTCTATGTAACTTTCATAAACCTTGTAAAGTACAAAACGAACATGGCGGCCAAGCGATTTTGAAACATTTTAATATACCTTTCTCGTGATTTAACTCTCTGAGCGCAGTGAAATGTGGTACAGTAAATGATTGTACATATTGTAATGCACTGGCATCTAATTTTGTTCAATTGTTTACATAACCTCAAGATGGTGGCTGTAAAATTGTAAAATTAAGTTTTTATTTCTTGTGTCGTAATCATGCGACCGAAGTGAAAGTTTGAATAATGAACCTAGGCAATAATTGTCCTTGAATGGTACATAACTCTTATGACCTATACATATAACAATCCAAAATGGCGAGCATCCGAAATATTTAGACGGATCTCAATATCTATGAATCTTTTACAGCAATCAAACTGAAATTTTTAATGTTCATAGAGGCTATGAACATACCTATAGGACTTTCAGTAACCTGGTGAGCAAAAATCCAACATGGCGGCGACGCGAAGTATAAATATTTAAACGGACGTTTCCTTGCGAAATAACTATCCGAGTGCAGTGAAACGTTCCACGTTAAATGCTTATACAAATGTTAATCCACTGGCATCTAATTTATTTCAATACTGTAGTTTACATAATCACAAGATGGCAGCTGTGGCAAATTTTAAAATCTCCTTTTTACTTCTTGTGTTCTAATCATGAGGTTGAACTTTGAATACCACACGTACACAATAATCTTAATGTAATAGTACAAAAATAAATCTCCAACCTGGCGACCATCTGAAATATTTTGTCGGTTCTCAATATCTACGAATCTATCACAACCTTCAAACTGAAAGTTTGTATGTTGATAGAGGCAATTAACATGAGTAGGATACATGAAAATAGGCTGTATAGTTCTTCACGGAACTACTTGTTTAAAGTGTGATATATTTCTGTCATGAGGTTTAGAAAATGAATGATTATGATGAATGTTGATACTTGCTGTAGTAGGTAACCCAACATCTATGTTATCGGACCCTAATGGTTTGGGTGGTAGTGGAAATTATAATGAAAACAATACAACAAAGACTATCTACTGACATGCAACCACTTTACGTAGGCTACTGGAGGAAGAAAGCAAAGTATTAAAAAATGGAATAAGGGAAAATGGACAGAGAATAAATGCTCTCGCAAAATGAAGACTGAGGGACTCGGAAAGAAGTAGAGTCATGAAAGGCAGATAGGATAGGGAAGGAGGAGAAGGCCGTCCCAAAGTCAGTAGAAAAATGGGGAGAAACGGATCCAACTCAGGAATCCCCCGGGTTCGCAAAATCCCGAGCTCACCAGCCGTTAGCCCTTGAGGGTGTAGCACTATCCAGGGTGCACCGTAAGTGGTGGGGCTACAGACGCACTGTCTCCTTTAGGGCCTTGTACAGAAGGCAGGAGATGCCATTAAAAAAAAGGAAGAGGTCTGACCCCTTGAAGAATGAAGAAACGAGAAATATGAGATATGGACCAATTAAGATGGGGAAGTGAGTTACACCATCGGGGTCGGAAGAGAACAACAGCTGACCTAGTGAGGTCGACAGGACAGATGGCAGAGAACATCAGACACAAGTAACTGGAAGAAATCAGATGGACTCAGTTGGCGGCTCTTGGTCGGTAACTCACGTCCCTCTATTTGTAAGTCCCTGGGAGATGTTGTACAAGATTTATGGCAGCTACAGTCATAAAATTAATGTATTTTACTCTCTCTCTTTTTAAGCAGTTTTTCCCTCCTTGATTATACCAATTCATATTTCCGCCTGTGTACAAGTTGTTGAGACGTAGCTGCTTGTTGATCTGTGACCTAAAAGCTCTCAGAGAATACACGAACACTTCATTGCTATTGTGCGGCTAAGATTTAGCGCTTTCATTTCCTCTGTTTGTTTGTTTGTATGTTCGCTTTTCAACGGAAGACGCCATAAAAGAGAGAGGTCGATATCACAGGCTCACAGGCCAGTTAAATGTTGCGACGTGACCGTGCGACATGAGCTCTTAAAGGGAGGATATATTTATTTTTATTGGTTCTGCTGATGGGACTAACAATTTCTGATGATTATGATGATGACGATAATTGTACAGAGGTGTATAAATTATTAGAATCAAATAAATAATTTAAATCAATCACATTCTTTTATTCAAAATCATTTTATTGACAACTGCTGGCAACTTTTGTAACCCTACTTTTAGTAATGTTTTCTCTCCTAACGACTTAAACCTTTGGTTGTGTCCTGATTGCTGTCATTCCAGATTGCGTTCACCTCATTAGCAGTCCAGATTGCCGTCACTTTCATTTTAGGGAAGAACTATAAACATTCCAGGTTCCAGATTGCGATCACTTTTCTTGAGAGACCGGTCCTTGGTTCTTGGTCCTTCCCGACTGACTCATACCTTTCGTAAGTTTTGTGGATAACAAGGAGAAACTGATGTTTCACTACCTAACCAAAGAATACAGTTCAGTGTTCAGCTGAGCACACCCCATAAAACTCCACTTTAAAAAAATCAAGCCCCCTCCCAATCTGACAGCACCTCGTAAAGCAATGATTCTAACATTTTCAGTCTTAAGAATAGAAACGTTTTAGGATCGAAATCAACGACCTTCACTTTCAACAAAATTGTTGTAACGGGAAAATTTACACTTACATGGTATAATTTTTAATTTCTGCCCCTCCTCTCCCATTTGAGGCACGAGAAATCTATTTTTATAATAGGTACTGTATATCGTGAAAAACATTATTTTCATTACCTCGAAAAATTCGTCTCGAAAAAGTAAATAACATTGGCAAGAGGGGAGGACGTGAAAGGTGAGGAAATTCCCAGGGGAGTTAAAACTGAACCGGTCTCCCAAGAAAAGTGATCGCAATCTGCACGCTGGAATGTTTATAGCTCTTCTCTAAAATGAAAGTGACCGCAATGTGGACTACTAATGAGGTGAAAGCAATCTGGAATGACCGCAATCAGGAAGACACCCAAACCTTTTCCCATAAGAATTGTGTCTGGAAACTTTCAGCGTTGGAGATTCCGAGGGATACCTGAGCTTGACCCATTAACTATTATTTCATTGAATTTGGAATTTGGATTTCAATCCATAATTCATGAATCATTGAATAATATTCAAGAGCGGATCAGTAAAATTACTCCAAAACCCTCACACGAAAAGTTGAGTAAAGTAATGAACACAAAACGTGTGGCATTTTGCATTAGCAAAGCTCCTCTGTTAGTGAAAATTCTAAAAAATCATTTTACTTTGAGTTTCTTAAAATAAAATATAATTACAGTAAGACTCTTGATTAAACATTGGAAGTATTTTCACCGCCTTGCACACATATTTAGTGCATTAAGCAGTGAAAAGTATAAATGCTATTTTGCGAAACTGGCGTCGAATCTAATAATTTGAACTCTTCTGTAGTTTTAAGGGGCCTAACATCTAGGTTATCTGCCCCTTATGGTTTGGGTGATAGTGAAAGTGAAAATGAAACTATGAGTAAATCTAACTAAAGAATTGCAACTCTAACTAACTACAGACTTACACACTAGAAGAAGAAATGGAAAACAAAAGAAGAATAATGAAAAATAAAAGACAGCGAAAAGAAATTCCCGCAACCCTTGAAGAATCAGATTCAAGGGACTTGTAAGGAAATAGAGCCATAAAAGGCAGACAAGATAGAGAAAGAGGAGAGGGTGCACCCCAAAAGCCAATGGAAAAAGGGAAAAACGAACCCAACTCAGGATTCACTCGCGGTCGCTAACTCCCGAACACACCAGCCTTGAGCCCTCGAGGGTGCTCCAGAAGTGGTACATATACCCAGCGTCCTTTAAGGCCTTGTGCAGAAGGCAGGATATACCATGAAAAGAAAAAGACGAGGTCTGACCTCTCGAAGAATGAGGGATCAGGAAAGAAGAAACAAGGACCAATTAAGGCGGAAACTGGAAAGACTACATAGGTCTCTGATACTACGGACGGCTCAAGTGGAAGCAATCCCGGATTCAGCTGGGGTCCTGTGGTTTCCAACCCACGTCCCACTAGTTATGAGCTCCCGGTGGATTATCATCTCTACCCATCCCGCAACTAGTGGGTCGTGAGTTGGCAACCACATGGCCTCAGTCGAGTCCGACACATGGTGTCCACTCACTTGTCCGCTCCACACTTCGGTTTTTCCTGTCAATCCCTCTTGATCAACTTTAGTTCTTCTCTTCCAACCCCGATGGTATTAGAATACCTATCAGGAGACTTAGGGTGATTTCCATTTTCCTGCCTAATTGGCCCTTATCTTTCCTTTCGTGATACCTTCGAAAGATCACACCTCTATTTTTTCATGGTAGACTATCTCCTAACTACTGTAGTGGTAGTGGTTGTGAGCTCCACTAGTAGTGAGCACCTGAGGAGTCGAAGAAAGGACTGTGGGGCTCAGAAGGAAGCAGAGCCATGACAGGAAGATAGAAAAGAGGATGTAATAATGTTAATAATGATGATGATGATGATGATGAAATTGTTGTTTTAAGGGACCTAACTTGTAGGTTATCGGCCCCTGATGATATGAAAGATATCGGAAATATATATAATAATAATAATAATAATAATATCGTATGGCCTTGGTGCCGGGTGCAAGCTTTGTTATTTGACGCCCAGAGCGCAACTTGCATGTCGTATTTTATCGCTCCTTGAAGCGCTATGAAAGTCAAAGAGGTTAGATAATCATCTAAGCTCCTTGACACTATAGCGCTTTCTAGTAGAGAAATGAGGAACTTTGTGTTGGTGGAAAATCCCGAGATTAATTTTGCCATTATGAACACGGCATACTGAATTCAAATGGGTTCTTTAACATGCCAACATCGTATGACATGCGTATCGTGATTTTTGTCGCCTTTCAAAAATCACTTACCACGGCCTGGAGCGAACCTGCAAGCTTGGGGTTGGCAGTCCGACACGATAACCACTCACCCACCGTGGCAAGCAATATGAAAATGAAAACTATTTACTACAACTAACTACAGTTTTACATCTAACTTTCATAGGCTACTAGAAGCAGAAATGGATAAAACAGGAATAAGAGAAATGAAAGACAGCAAAAAGAAATGCCCTCAACCCTCGAAGAATGAAGATTGAGAGACTTGCAAGGAAGTAGAGCCATGGAAGGGACAGAGGAGAGGTTCCGCCCCAAAGGCAATGCATAAAGGGGGAAACCCCGAACCTAGCTCCGGGATCCCACGGGGTTGCCAACTCCCAAACTTACTAGCCGTGAGCCCTTGAGGGTGTAGCACTATCCAGGGTGCACCGGTGGGGCTACACACACCCTGCCTCCTGTAGGGACTAATGAAGAAGGCATTTTTCCAGCGACATCGGGGCGGACCCTCTCCGCTTTCCCTTTCCTATCTGCCTTTCATTGCTCTATTTCCTTCCAAGTCCCTCAGTCCTCATTTATTCTTCCTAGTTTTATATTTCCTTATTCCTTATTTCGAATGTTCAATTCTTCTTCTCTCCCCTGGCAGGAGGTTGTGTTTATCGTATCACTTCATTTCATGGGCTATAATTTAATTAGGGGCCGACAAATTCAATGTTAGGCCCCTTCAACAATCATCATCGTCAAGAATTCTTATTCATGATGGTAAGGCCCTAAAGGAGGTAGGGTGTGTGTAGCCCCACCACTTATGGTGCACCCTGGATAGTGCTACACCCTCAAGTAGCCTACTCATAGCTGGTGAGTTCGTGAGTTGGTGACCCCGAGGGATTCCTGAGCTGGGTCCAGTTTCTCCCCTTTTTCCATTGTCTTCGGGGTGGACACTCTCTTCTTTTCCTTTCCTATCTGCCTTTGATGGCTCTATTTCTTTCCAAGCCCCTGTATCCCATTATTCGACGGTGTTGAGGGCATTTCTTTTCCCTGTCTTTTATTTCCTTTATTCCTGTTTTGACCATTTTTAGCCTATTTTCATTTATGAAAAAAAAAAGGATTATGAGATCACCTTTTGTCCGTGTGTGTGTGCGTGTGTATGTGATGGTGTGTGTGATGGTGTGTGTCCCCCCCAAATAACTTCTAAACGGCTGGACCGATTTCAATGGAATTCGGTAAGTTCATAGTACTATTTCGGACGACCCCGACCGTACCCTTCAAATTTTGTTACGTCTTACCAAACCAACATGGCGGCAGTGCGAAATATTTCACCAGCATTCAATATCTTCAAAACTATTACTGATATCACCCTGGAATATTTTACGGTGATAAAGGGTACTTCTAGAAGTTCACCAATGTGACGTTTGAAAACCTAGTAACTACAAAACCAACATGACGGCCAAGCGAATTTGCGAATTTTAAAGAGACGTTTCTCGCGATTTAACCAACCAAACGCAATAAAACTTGGTATATGTTTATACACATTGTAATGCACCGACATCTAACTTCGTTCAAATGTTTACATAACCTCAAGATAGCGGCTGTGCGAAATATTTCACCGGCATTCTATATCTCTGTAACTATTACCGGTATCACCCTGAAATTTTGTACGGAGATAGAGGGCACTACTGGAAGTTCATCTATAAGACTTTCTAAAACCGGTTAACTACAAAACGAATATGGCAGCCAAGCGAAGTAGAAAAATAGACCTTTCTCGCGATTTAATGATCCAAACGCAATTAAACTTGGCACAGCAAATGTTTATACACATTGTAATGCACTGGTATCTAAATTAGTTCAGTTGGTTACATAACCTCAAGTTGGCGGCTGTGCGAATTTTAAAATTAAGTTTTTATTTCTTGTGTCGTAATCATCCGATCGAAGTGAAAGTTTGAGTAATGATCCTACCCAATAATTTTCCTTTATGGTACATGACTCTATGGCCTATACATATAACAATCCAACATGGCGACTATCCGAAATATTTAGATGGATCTCAATATGTACGAATCTATTACAGCTATCAAACTGAATTTTTTAATGTTCCAAGGGGCTAAGAACATAAGTACACCTATAAGACTTTCAATAACTCGTGATCACAAATCCACCATGGCGGCGACGCGAAGTATTGAACCCAACGGGGTTAGGCTGACTGGTGTCGAACCTGGATCTCTGAGACAAATGAGAACAGACTAGAGATACCAGCAAGAAACGAACACAAGATCTTTTGAGGGAGTTTAAGCGACAAAAACCCTAGAAGAAGTACACATTAAATCACTGTTGTGATATAAACAAATTCTGACATTATTTGTTAATATAATGTAGAAAATATTAGCAGAATACGGCAGTATTGGGCTGTAAGATGCATACAATTCTGGACTTAGCGCAGAGAGAACTCTTGACAGATTGTAAATGGGCCTGGAATAGAGGCGTGGTTTCGTGGAGCCATGCCAGTCACTATGACCTATTTATGCTGTCTGAGACAAGGCAGGACGGTAATATATGGGCAAGTGATTCCCCGCTACATAACGAAAGGTCCAGGGGGGGGGGGGTGAGAAGATGCAAGAGTAATTTAATGATTACTCGTGAATGGAGTAACTCAGAGACATGAGGATTGCACCTATGTGAATGAATGGCCAGGAGGCTAATTATCAAGCCGTCAAACATTGAAATCGAGGCAGATTTAATGTAACGCGCATTGACACCGTAGAAATGAGGCCAGCACCAGAATCTGACCCTGACTTCGGGGAAAAACCAGGGACGCGGCGTGGGGACGCGCTGGCAAAGGCAATTAATATTTATTAATTGGCCGATCGATCCTCGAGCACACAGACGGATATGTGATCAGCGAGGCAATGGACCAGGAAAACGTTATTTCAAGACCAGAAAGGTACGGAGAAGGGAGATGAAGCTCCAAGGAAATTTTAGACCTACTTTTTGTCTCCAAACTGATATAAGGTCAGTGGAGCGAACAGTCGGGGTCAGTTGAACCGTAGCCTAGTGCAGAGCGCACGCCTCCTGAAGCCAGGAGGGGACGCGCTGACTTTAGTATGTTGAGTGCTCATCAACATAATAACCATGCAGTAAGGCACTAATTAAGGACGATTAATATAGTCAGTTGAACCGTAGCCTAGTGCCGAGCGCACGCCGCCCGAAGCCAGGAGGGGACGCGTGGACTTTAGTATGTTGCATCAACATAATAACCATGCAGTAAGGCACTAATTAAGAACAATTAATAAGGACAGTCGTGCCATACTTTTATAGTCGGCAGTACATGTGATTACTATTGAGTACGCAGAAGATGTACCGTGTGATGTACGAGTTAGGACAATGTCAGATTAGGCAAATCGTACCTCATGACGAGGAGATATTATGTGGTAACATAATAATGTACGTGAAACTGTCCAATGTTTTGTTATAAGCAGATCATTAAGGGGGATTGTAAGTTCGGCCGAAGGGCAATTGAAAGTGGTAATTGTACAAGTACAATGTACAATGGACGAGCGCAATATATAAGCTATTGGTTAGACATATAATAGGATGTCGAACGGCGCAGGTATAAACTTTGTTATGCGAGTGATGAAATTTTGCAGGGATACCACTGTAATTAATGCTCGGGACGATGTGGAAGCATATTTATGCGATATCGGGAAATTTATCGAAGGATAAAAATTGATAGACAGATGGGGGACCGCTAGGAATCATTAGGCAGAGAATCGAGACTTTCGAACGAGATGCGGGATAGTCGTGAAGGAAGATCTTCAACGTCTGCATTTCTGAAATTATGCAAGGAAAGGTCAACCTTTAAGAAATGTACATAGTGATCGTGTGATTTTAGTGATGGTCATTTAAATACATGTAAAATTAACAGTGTAATAATTGATATAACGTGTTTTGTGAAAAAGGAAGCGACAGCATCGACATGGAGAAGCATTGTGCAGTGTGTTTTGTAATGCAAAAATTATGTAAAATGTGTGTGAAAAGTGTGATAATACCTTGCTAATTTGCAAATGATGGCGGGCATTACTGGAGAAAATGTTTGCACGAAGCCACCAGATTAACCAATGTGAGTAACCAAAACCATGATTTTGTAGTGAATGTAGTCCACTGTATGTTGAGTGATTTCAAAATTTATAGAATATGCCAATAAGAGTCAATTTTGGGAGGTAGAACCTTCAGATATTAATGTTGTGTTGATTTTAGTCAAGTTGAGATGTCTTTGTACATCATTGAGTGGATAAATCGTTACCACTAATGTAAAAATGGCAATTGAGTTAAATAGAAAGTTAACGTAACGGACACGGATGTTCGGTTATTGATTATATAAATACGGTTACGTTGTGTCGGTATAGGGAAAAATTTATGTCAGTAATAATAATAATAATAATAATAATAATGAGAATAAATGAATACACATCAGGGAGAATGTTTGTAAGCAAAATATATATGCTAATTGGAATACTTGTGTATCCAAGCAGTAGTATTATACGTGATGGGCTAAGCAAAGGAATTTAATATCAGAGTATATTATGATAATGGAAATAAATATGCAAGACTATAGGTACTGGAATGGTTTAATAGTGACTTGAATCGCAGCTTGATGAATATGCTTATAAGAGTAATTGATAGAGATTATCTTACTAATTAAAGGACGAGATCGTATCACAATGGTCATGGGAGCCAGGTAATCTAATCGACATGTGAAATCTCGTATGGCCAAGGGCATAGAGATGTATTATTTGCCAGAGCGTATTTAGTGAAGGAAACCTTAGCTCTGAGTATTGCTATGAAATGTTCCGGGTTCGAATCCAGTGGTGCATGGGAGGATAACAATGGACACCTCAGCATGACACCTGTTATCGACCGAGAACTAGCTATTGAATAAATTCAGCTCCTGGAAGTTGTACTGTAACGGCTAAATTTTTCGTTGGATATCGCTCTACAAGTTGGGCGATCATTTATAACGTTTCTACAGCTATTACAATCAATACTCCTTAAAACCATCTCATCGTTCTTATTTAGCATTGGCCTGTCTAGACAGACGACATACACTTTATTAATTTAGTTTTACTGGGTGCCAGTTATCGTTAAGATAACACATTAAAATTTTATTTAGCCACGGCCGCTCCCTTCCTTGTGCCATGATCTATCATCGGAGCGTAGGGCAATAAACTTGCTCTATGAGATACTCTTTGCATTCCAACTATCCTATATATTCAACTCCCAATGAACAAGACATTTTAACTAATACTGCTTTATTTACAACAAAATTATTAATAACATTTGATCTGAGGTTTCGAGCTGTGTACAATATGTGCATTAATATTCCCTAATTGCTGGGCAATATTGATTGTCTTCTCGTTAGCGCTGGTCTTCTGTGTTGATAATAACTCGGTCCACATACCTGGTGCCTTGTGGTTCAAAGTCCATCTCGTTGGTCTGCTTGTAGGCTAATTTGAGATCTTACGCCAACACGCGTTTATTGACCTTTGAAAACATATGTTTTCACTTTGCTAACTGTACTTCGTCTAGTTGTTGTGGTTGTTGTTGTTGCTGCTGCTGCTGCTTGTTTCTGAGTTTGATCACCATGGTGAGCAAATTTGAACAAATCAGGCTAATTGAATTCACTAAGTCCCATCTTACTGAGGGACTGACAGAGTCTACGACTCACAAAGTCAATGAGTGAGTGCGTGATCGAATAAGTGAATGACAGAATAGAATCAATAGAATAGCCAGTGCTGAAGTCGCGCTGGGATTTTATACACTCTGAATGGTCCCGATGTTTCGCGGCATAAATTTGCCCGCGACCCATCAGACCAATTATAGCAAAGCATTTCTCAGTCCTCAAGCGTCGCGTTACTTTTCCGAGCGGGAATACAGGCCCACGTACTTCAAATATTCCACTCAGTACCCGCTATTCCTCTCGTTGCGCATGTATAATTTTCCGCCAAATCTTTCTCCAAGCCCTTGTCTCCTGTCAGCTTGTCTTCGTTCCAGAAATACATTTTCTTGCAATGTGTTGCTTCACCGTCCGTAACTTCTTCCAACCATGCCCGTCCTGTCTTTACAATTTAACTAATAAAACAGCCCTAGACCTCTATAAAAACCCTGTTTCTAAATCTAAACACTTGACAATATTATATATGATTATGGTAATGACGTGAATATGTTATGGCCCCTCCCTTGATATTAATGGGTGAATAAAACTATGTAACTTTGATATTTCAATAATAATAATAATAATTTCTACCGTAATCAAGATTACGTTACAAAACGTCCCCATGGTTTCATAAAGAATGTAATGAATGATGAAATCACAAATCTTCCCTTTAAAACTTAACAGGAAATACACTGAATATACTTATATGACCCTTCAAATTACATACATAATGATTATATCCTTTACATTTTCCTCACCGGGTGAGTTAGCCGTGGTGGTTACGGCATGACTGATGGCAGTCGCTCACATCCGGGAGGCGAGGTGGTTCGAATCCCCCCGCCGGTAACCTTGAAGATGGTCTTCTGTGGTTTCCCATCTTCCTTCCAGGCAAATGCCGGCGTTGGTCCCTAACTATAGGCCACAGCCGCTACCTTCCAACTCCTCGTCCTTACATTCCAACTTCCCTCCTTCCCTCCCCAACGGTACTTGTAGCTCACCCATTGGGTGTCCGTCTCGAAGCAGCTACAAAACTGGCGAGCCGAACATATCCTCGGACACTCCCGGCACTAAAAGCCATACGCTAAAAAAAAACATTTTCCTTGATTGATCTGCACTCTTCTTGCAATGTTACATTAAACATTCTGATTGTCCTGTGCAGTCATACAGGATTTACATGCTACATTTGTTCTTGTAGTCCCTTACAATAACAGAACGCAATATATTGCTTCTTGTTTCACGCAACACAAGTGATTTATCTCACTTCCACCAATTCCTTAGAGCCACGACACGACTCTAATTATATGTTAACACACGGCAGTTTGCCCTTCCTGCTGCACTTGCTCTTTTCTATGATATTTCCTCAGATTGTAAATGTTATATGTACCTATGACACCATTTTCCTGATCTTTCAATAAGTAGGCATTCTTTCCTATCCTCTTGGAAACGACATAAGGTCCAGTAAACAATAAAAACAGCTTTGACATTTTCCCTTCCAATGCACAAGATGGCAACGGCTTACGTAACAAAACTTCGCTACCTACTTCCAATTCGTCGTAGACCCCCTTCTGTCGGCGATTCCTTTGGTTTCCTGACTTTACTAAGTTGTCCCTGGCCAACAGAAGATAATACTCCGTGGAGAGTCCCTCACCCGGATCTAAACCTATCATTCTTGCTATTTCGTTGGAGGACTTCCTTCTATAACGAATTTCATAAGGTGAACATCCCGTACTCTCGTGTAACACTGAGTTTAACCAACGTTCGGCATCACCCAACCGTGAGAACCACGCGTTGTGTTTGTCGTGCACGTATGTACGGAATATTCTTCCAATGGATTGCATAGACCGTTCAACCATGTTGCCTTGTGGATATCTAATTGAAGAGTAGATAATCCGGGTACCTAGTTCCGTCAGCTTGGTAGTCCATATTTTAGACGTGAACTGGCTTCCATGATCGCTAAGTATACTGAGTGGGCATCCAAACTCAGGAATATACTTTTCTGCTATCTGTTTGACACAACACCTTCCCGTAGCTTGTCTCAAGGGATATAATTTGACAAATTTACTGAATGCGTCAATTATTACCATTATAAATTGGTATCCGTATCGAGACTTCACCAGTGGCCCATACAGATCAACACACACAAGCTCTCCCGGCTTCTTGGCTATTACCGCTTGATACTCTCCAATCAAGTGCCGATTTGAGTGCTTTGCGCGTTGGCAGAGATCGCAAATAGC
This sequence comes from Meconema thalassinum, assembly GCA_946902985.2. Classification (NCBI taxonomy): domain Eukaryota; kingdom Metazoa; phylum Arthropoda; class Insecta; order Orthoptera; family Tettigoniidae; genus Meconema; species Meconema thalassinum. The sequence continues at coordinate 301,510,619 of OX336392.1, read as the reverse complement.
AAGAATCTTCCTAATCTTCCTTCCCATAGCTTTAAAAAAGAAATGCCCTTTAATGGCATACAGAACTTTCCTGGCTCCGAAATGACCCAATTGAGCATGAAAGAACCAGATTAAATCTTCCTGTAAATATTCCGGTACACACACTTTCCACTCACCATCTCTATCTTTCCTAGATAGCATACCTTGATATAGCTCGTACTTGAGCCTCCCTACTGATAACTCACCATCATTGCTGCTTCTCACCAAGCGGACAATGTCGCCTAATACTCTGTCTCTCTCCTGTTCAACAGACATATTTCGTAAACGTATTCTCTCATCCTCCTGCACTATACGTTTACCAACACACGCTAAGATGCCTTCTTTCACTCCTATATTGATATCACACTCTTCACTATGAATGTGTCTGCTCAGGTAGTCTGCTAAATTATTATTCGTTCCACTGATATGTTTGATACTGAAATCATATTCACTCATGGCTAACGTCCAACGTGTCATCCTATTACTAGTTAACCTGCTAGATTTAATGAACGTTAGCGCCTGATGATCGGTCCAGATTTGAAAGTGCGTGCCTAGCACGTAAACCCTAAATTTACTCATTGAGTAAATAATTGCCAAGAATTCCATCTCAGTAATTGTATAGCGTTTCTCAGCCATTGACAAACCTCTACTTGCCAACGATGCAATGCCTAACTGACCCTGATCATCGTATTGGCATAGGCAGCCTGCAATACCAATCTCTGATGCATCCGTGATTACTATAAACTCTCTATCATACCTAGGGTATTTCAGCATCACTGTTCTACTGAATCCTTCTTTCAGCTTTCTGAAGGCTTCCTCGTGGACCTGAGTCCATTTCCACACACTCTTCCTCTTCAATAATTCTCTAAATGGTTCTAATAACCCTGCATACTGGACAACAAAACGCCTGAAATAATTGAGAACACCAATAAATGACTTTAATTGCTTACTATTACGTGGAGACGGCATACTACTAATTTTCTCTAGCCTAGATGACTCTGGTGTAACACCATCTGCAGAAACAGTATGTCCTAGAAAAGTTATGTGGTGTACACAAAATTCAGATTTTTCCAGTTTCAAAGTGAAACTCCCTTCCCATAATTTACGAAAAACTATACTCAAGTGTTCTATATGTTCCTCGAAAGTATGTGACGCAATAACTATGTCATCCACATAATTCGTAACAAACTCACTAGTCTCTGGACCTAGAGCCATAGATAAAGCTCGAATTAAGGCGGAACTGCTAGTTTTAGTCCCAAATGGTACTTTTTTGAACTGTAGGAGTCTATTCTTAAAAGCAAAGGCAGTTAAATACCTATCTGAAGCACGGAGTGGAACTTGCCAAAATGAGCTACTTAAATCTACTGTCGAGAACCACCTCCGCCCCTGAAAACGTTGAACTAATTCCTCCACTGTTTCAGTTCTCAGCTGGTCGCTTTCGATCCTGGTATTTAACATTCTGGCGTCTATGCACAGTCTCACTGAATTGTCTTTCTTGGCTACTACAACTAATGGATTTAAACAATGGCTAGCTGAAGGCTCAATTATGTCGTTTTCCAACATTAATTCTATCTGTTCTTCGACGGCTTTCATATATTTAGTTGCAACAGGATACCTAGGCCCTACGAAACTACTCGTGTCCTTAACGACAAAACTATGCTCATATAAGTGTGTTGCTCCGGGTTTTGTGCTGAAAATTTCCTTATATTTTATTAATACCTCATGTAACTGATGACCTTGCTCATCATCCAGCTTACACTGTGACAATGCATCATGGATCCTACTCTCAAGTTCAGACTCCATTGCAACCTGACACACCTTAAAAATTTTGCTCTCACCAGCATCTCCGCGATCTACCTCATTTACTTCAGGAAACTCATCACTCACAACCACGTTGCTTTCTTCCTCAAACGTACACACTTGCATCTGTTTGTCAGTCTTAGACACCTTATACGTAACCTGAACTTCTTTATCCTGCCAAAATAAACATATCCTGCCAAAATGAAAATCTAATTTAACTTGATGTAATGATAACCATTCTGCACCGAGAATCACCGGATATACTAAATTTGGAACTGCGAAACAGGGCTGAAATTTAACTAACTCACTAATGTTAATTGGAACTGCGACTTGCTTAGATATTTTCTGAGATCTACTACCTACAGCTGTGACAATGAAAGTTGACTTAACTGGAATTATATCAACATGAATACCTTCTCTCATTACATCTTCCAAAAATCTTAAATTTATACAAGATTTTTCGCTTCCACTGTCCAATAAAACATCAACTTCTTTACCCCACACATTAAGTTTAATTACTGGTGACATAATCTCATTCTCAATATTGTCTAAATTTCCACCATTTAGGTCATAAAGCAGTTCTTCTCTAACATCTATATTAAAATCTCCTAAATACTCAATATTCCTAGGACAATGAACTGCAATCACTTCGGGCTGTCTGTTGACCTCACTGCAACCCGTTATTCGTTTTAATTAGGCCTACCTGCCCCTGGTGTAGATTGTTGTTGTTGTTGTTGTTGTTGACCTGTACGTCTGGCCTAGTACCTCCCCCTACTCTGTTCAAATTCTCGTTCCTCGTATTTGCTGTGCGTCCCCCATTGTCAAGTCATCTTTCGTAATTCGCATTCCTGCCTTGTTCTCTTCCCCTCTCTCTCTCTCACCTAGCACGAAATTATCTCCTCTACTTATTGGCTTGCGTTCGGTCCTACTATTTTCAAGAGAGTCAAAATTTTCCAATAGCTTCTCGAATCCGTCAATAGTAGTAATATTCTGCATGAAGAATGCTTCTTTAATTATATCTGGAAAATGCCTTAATAATGTTTTAATTACCTGTGATTCAGTCTCTAAACCTTCTAAATTCTGGCATATAAGTTCATGCGCTAAGAAATACTCTGTGTAAGAAACAACATCTCTCCTTTGGTACTTTCCAAAAATAATGTTACATCTTTCTCTTTCTTGCACATTTTCATTCCAGTACTTGGCTATGAACTTCTCTTAAAATTTTCTAAAACTAGTCATCTGGTATTTATACACACTGAACCATGACCTTGAATCCCTAACAAAACATTTATCTAGCATCTCAAGTACTTGTTCCCATTGAACGATCTCCTCTTCTAAATCTTTAGCGAACTTCTTTTCTACTGTTTTTAAGAATTCCATTGGGTTATATGCCTTGCCTGTGAATACTGGCAAATCTGCCTCTTTAGTTAGAAATCTACTTAAATTTCCTAATTGTACATTACCGCTATTTGTTGCTATTTGCTTCTGACATCTCTGAAATTTCTCCTCCATTTTATCTGTTTTACTCGCTACTTGTTCACTGATACTGTTAAATTTACTGTTAACCTCTTCCCTAATTTCTTGATTATCGCTCTCTAGTTTATTTTCTAAATTGCCTATTTTAGCAATATTATTATCACACTTGACCTTCATGCTGTTGACTTCTCCTTCTAAGTCAACCCTAACCTTACTACATTTAATTTTCACTTCCTCGTCAATTTTGTCAACTCGCTCCGACACTTGTTGCATTCTGGTGTCAACCTTAAGTGACCATGATTCCTCCACCTCAGTAATCCTGTTTTCTAACTTATTGTGAAATTCTCGGCCTACTTCTTTAATTTGTCTATTGAAGTTCTCTGTAGCTTCATCAAACTTCTTACGTTGTTCATCTAGCTTCTTACTATGCTCAGTGAACTTAAGATCTATTGCTTTTTCTAATTGATCACTACGCACGTCAAATTTCTTACTTTGTTCCTCTTACTTCTTACTCTGTTCAGCTAACCTAAGATCTATTTTTCTGTTCTGTTCCTCTTGCTTCTTACTCTGTTCTGTTATCAGCATCGTCAGGTTTCGAAGCCAGGAAGGATTCTCCCCCTCATTAATCCGGATGTTTGTAGCCCCGTCTTGTTTATTTTCCTCAGTTTCCTGATTTTCGCTTACTTTTGACATCTCATCATTGGTACCCTGCTCATCTAATTTCGACATTTTAACTGATCTTATAATACTACGGTTTCTCAAATTTATATTCCCCAACTCATCAAAAGAACACTCCTAATTTATAACCGTAGTTCCCTAACTTGATATATGCCTCTTTATTGAAAAACTCGGAACGAATGCAAAGAGTACTCGTTTATATCGTACATGAAAACAACTTTAAACTTTAACATACTTGAAATATACTGGATTTATACATAATATCCATTCACTACAGTACGATATTTCGTAGCCCCACAGTTGGTTGACCCATTTGTAACGGCTAAATTTGTCGTTGGATATCGCTCTACAAGTTGGGCGATCATTTATAACTTTTCTACAGCTATTACAATCAATACTCCTTAAAACCACCTCATCGTTCTTATTTAGCATTGGCCTGTCTAGACAGACGACATACACTTTATTAATTTAGTTTTACTGGGCGCCAGTTATCGTTAAGATAACAAATTAAAATTTTATTTAGCCACGGCCGCTCCCTTCCTTGAGCCAAGATCTATCATCGGAGCGTAGGGCAATAAACTTGCTCTATGAGATATTCTTTGCATTCCAACTATCCTATATATTCAACTCCCAATGAACAAGACATTTTAACTAATACTGGTTTATTTACAACAAAATTATTAATAACATTTGATCTGAGGTTTCGAGCTGTGTACAATATGTGCATTAATATTCCCTAATTGCTGGGCAATATTGACTGTCTTCTCGCTAGCGCTGATCTTCGTTGTTGATAATAACTCGGTCCACATACCTGGTGCCTTGTGGTTCAAAGTCCATCTCGTTGGTCTGCTTGTAGGCTAATTTGAGATCTTACGCCAACACGCGTTTATTGACCGTTGAAAACATATGTTTTCACTTTGCTAACTGTACTTCGTCTAGTTGTTGTGGTTGTTGTTGTTGCCGCTGCTGCTGCTTGTTTCTGAGTTTGATCACCATGGTAAGCAAATTTGAACAAACCAGGCTAATTGAATTCACTAAGTCCCATCTTACTGAGGGACTGACAGAGTCTACGACTGACAAAGTCAAGTGATCGAATAAGTGAATGACAGAATAGAATCAATAGAATAGCCAGTGCTGAAGTCGCGCTGGGCTTTTAAACACTCTGAATGGTCCCGATGTTTCGCGGCATAAATTTGCCCGCGACCCATCAGACCAATTATAGCAAAGCATTTCTCAGTCCTCAAGCGTCGCGTTACTTTTCCGAGCGGGAATACAGGCCCGCGTACTTCAAATATTCCACTCAGTACCCGTTATTCCTCTCGTTGCGCATGTATAATTTTCCGCCAAATCTTTCTCCAAGCCCTTGTCTCCTGTCAGCTTGGCTTCGTTCCAGAAATACATTTTCTTGCAATATGTTGCTTCACCGTCCGTGACTTCTTCCAACCATGCCCGTCCTGTCTTTACAATTTAACTAATAAAACAGCCCTAGACCTCTATAAAAACCCTGTTTCTAAATCTAAACACTTGACAATATTATATATGATTATGGTAATGACGTGAATATGTTATGGCCCCTCCCTTGATATTAATGGGTGAATAAAACTATATAACTTTGATATTTCAATAATAATAAGAAGAAGAATAATAATAATTAAAATTAAAATTAAAGACGACAACGGTTTGGATTAAACAAATCCAAACTGATCTCAATAACGCCAACATCACACCCACAGATATCGAAGACCGCAAAACTTTCAGACATAAGATCTACACTTGGGAAGCTGCATCAGAAGATAAGCCCAGCAGACCTAGGGGAAAATGGACTGACGAACGTCGAGCTAAACATAGCGACATGATGAAAGAATTCTGGAAGAACAAGAGAAATAACAGCAACAGATCATAACTTGCTTTATGTGATCCTGTATGGGTCGAAACATACTAAATAAATAAATAATAATAATAATAATTTGTACCGTAATCAAGATTACGTTACCGTACCTGACCGTGTTCTTTAACAAAAAGATGCCGGCTATCCCAATTCGACATGTGTTTGATGAATCTCGTTCCTTCTTATAAATGTAAATGGACCTGTTGAGGCCAGCTATTAATATCCTAAGGATAGGAATAAATGCTTAAACAATTCCATATCCTGTCTTGCATACGGTTCAGTTAGATCATCTGTGTTGTGCAAGTCAGTGAGACGGCACTATTGTATTTGAAGCCACGTGCTACTGCTTGGAAATAAAAGAGAAGGGACAGAGCGAGGGAGGTAGCAAGTGTTTTGTTACAGCCCGGCGCAGACCCATTGTATACAGGAAGGGCGAAGAGATTTTAAACTACCCTTGGAGGTTCACGTTTAGAGTGGAAAGACTTTGAAACCCTGTTTGTAATAAAAGAATCATTGTTGTATTGTATAATGAATTTGTGTGGTTTGAAACACATTGATAATTAAGGATCATTCTGATAACTTAATACTTGGCAAACTTATGAGTTGTTGAAAGTGGCATTTTTATACTGACATTGTCGCCTATTTCCGAAGGTGGACACTAGATGCTATATGCTATGCCCACGCAAGGGTAGCATAAAATCCCACCCGACACAGCGGTAACGGAATCATTGGAATTGAACTCATGACGGCATACAGTGGAACAGCATAAAGGGGTAGAATTACAAATAACAGTGGAGTTGCAAGTAAATCTGATGTGCAACCCATAAATTGGTTAATGCATGGTAGAGCATTTTGGTGGGAAGAGAAATACAGAACATAATTGTACGCATAATGTAAAATAGGATGTGTGGAGAATAAACAAATAGATTGTGAAATTAAAGTGGTCACAATAGGTGACGTAAGATTGTAAGTAAAGTTGTATGTGTATTTTACCAGTGCATCAGCGCACTTGAGAATGAATTTTATGTTAATCTCATGGTAAATGAATCAATACTCATTTGGATTTGCGAGGATAAAATGCGAATATTAGTGGATTGAAGGAATAAGTTTTGCATTGTTTTGTGTTTTATTGTTGGGATTGTGTTTTTGTCTGTGTGAAGCCATGATTTAGAGCTCAATTAAAGTCTTTAGAATAGAGTTGTGCCTTATTATTGTAGAATTGATACCTTTTAGTCTCAGATCAAAAATATGCAACTGCTCAGGGAGTGAACGGTACACGCCTGAGGACTGATGCTAGCTGGAGGCAGAAGCATGTTTTCCATGGAAATTATTCACATGGGTACAGTATAATTATTCACATGGTCGTTTCTCGCAATTTAACCATCCGAGTGCAGTGACACTTGGTAGAGTACATTCTTATACAAATGTTTATCCACTGGCATATAATTTTTTTCAATTGTTTCCATAACCACAAGATGGCGTGCGAAATTTTAAAATCTCGTTTTTACTTCTTGTGTCCTAATCATGCGATTGAAGTTTGAATACTACACGTACACAATAGTCTTCATGTAACAGCACATATATATATACAAGCTGACCCGGCAGACGTTGTCCTGCCAATCAAAGAAATTGTTGTAACTTTGTTTCTTGAAGTGCTTTTGGATACACAATATTTTTTTCAATTTCTGTTAACTGCCTCTAAACTATCGTGAACTGATGAACTAATTTAAAAACATTCGTTGGAGCGTGCACAACAACCCTCCAAAGTTTCATCGCAAACGGATAAATGGCATTTAACGCATACTCGATTTGGTTTAAATGATTCGTGCGCTGTCACCCATTTGTTGAATCTACTCGCGCTCTTTCAACTGCGAAATGGATTTACTAAGTTAGAAAGCTTCACGTAAGTGTACACAACAACTCATCAATGTTTCATCGCAATCGATGAATAGTATATGAACGCATACAGGATTTTGTTGGAACGCTTCGCGCGTCGTCACTCATTTGTTACATCTACTCGTGCGCTAGCAATATTGCAAAATGGATTTATCAAGTTGAACACCTTCCCTGGCGTGTACACAACAACTCATCAAAGTTTCATCGGAGTCGGATGAATGACATATGAACGCATAAGTGATTTTCTTTAAATGATTCGCGTGCCGTCACACATTTGTTGAATCTACTCGTGGGCTACCTATTGTAAAATGGATTTATTAAACCAGAAACCTTCCGTAGGGTGTACACAACATCTCACCCAAGTTTCATCGTAATCAGACGAATGGTATTTGAACGCATAGGGGAACTTATTGAAACGCTTCGCGCGTCGTCGCTTATTTGTTGAATCTACTCGTGCGAAACCTCCTGTGAAATGGATTTACTAAGTTAGAAACCCTCCCGTAAGTGTACACAACATCTCACCCAAGTTTCATTGCAATCGGATGAATGGTATATGAACGCATACGGGACCTTATTGAAACGCTTCGCCCGTCGTCGCTTATTTGTTGAATCTACTCGTGCGAAACCTCCTGTGAAATGGATTTACTAAGTTAGAAACCCTCACGTAAGTGTACTCAACATCTCACCCAAGTTTCATCGCTATCGGACGAATGGTATTTGAACGCATACGGGACTTTGTTGAAACGCTTCGCACGTCGCCGCTCATTTGTTGAATCTACTCGTGCGCAACCTCCTGTGAAATGGATTTACTAAGCTAGAAGTCTTCCCTGGAGTGTACACACCATCTCACCCAAGTTTCATCGCTATCGGACGAATAGTATTTGAACGCATACGGGACCTTCTTGAAACGCTTCGTGCGTCGTCGCTCATTTGTTGAATCTAGTCGTGTGCTATCTATTGTAAAATAATTTACTAAGCCAAACACCTTCCCTGGAGTACACTCGACATCTCACCAAAGTTTCATCGCAATGGGATGAACGGTATATGACCGCATACGTGACTTTGAAACGCTCTAACGTGCAGAGACAAACAGTAGAATTCGACATCACTGCCACCTTTGGTATAAAACACAACTTTCCGTCACGGGCGGAGTGTATGTTATGGCGGTAGTTGCACAGGTTGCGACCAGGTGGCTCTAACGTGCAGAGACAAACCGTCCAAAGACATCAGCTTTCACGAAGGCCAAGGCTAGTGGTTTCCATGACGACTGTTTTTGACTGTATATTGTGGTTCCAAAATTGTGTGTAAATTGTGGTTCTAAAATTGTGTTCATTCCACCTACCGGGTCAGATTGTGAATCTAAACCATACATGGACCCACCCTAATGTACATACCAAATTTCATCAAAATTGGTCCAGTCGTTTAGGAGGTGTTCAGTCACATACACACGTGTCGAAGAATTATATATATAAAGACTAGCTGACCCGGCAGACGTTGTCCTGCCAATCACTGAAAGTGTTGTAAATTTGTTTCTTGAAGTGCTTTTGAATACACAATATTTTTTTAAATTTATGTTAACTGCCTCTAAACTATCGTGAAATGAATTAACTAATCTAGAAACATTCGTGATAGCGTGCACAACAACTCTCCAATGTTTCATCGCAATCGGATAAATGCCATATAACGCATACGGGATTTTGTTTAAATGATTCGTGCGCAGTAACTCATTTGTTGAATCTACTCGTGCTCTACCAACTGTGAAATGGATTGACTAAGTTAGAAAGCTTCACGTAAGTGTACACAACAACTCATCAAAGTTTCATCGCGATCGATGAATAGTATATGAACGCATACGGGATTTTGTTGGAACGCTTCGCACGTCGTCACTCATTTGTTACATCTACTCGTGCACTACGAATATTTTAAAATGGAGTTACCAAGTTGAACACTTTCCCTGGCGTGTACACAACAACTCATCACTGTTTCATCGGAATCGGATGAATGACATATGAACGCATACGGGATTTTCTTTAAACGATTCGCATGCCATCACTCATTTATTTAATCTAAACATGCGCTACTTATTAAAAACTGGATTTACTAAGCCAGAAACCTTTCCTGGAGTGTATACAACAATTCACCAAAGTTTCATCGCAATCGGATAAATGGTATATGAACACCTACAGTACAGGATTTTGTTGAAACGATTCTCGCGCTATCGCACATTTGGTGAATTTACTAAGCCAGAAACCTTTACTGAAGTGTACACAACAATTCACCAAAGTTTCATCGCAATCGGATAAATGGTATATTGACGCATACGATACTTTGTTGAAATGATTCGCGTGCCGTCACTCATTTGTTGAATCTACTCGTGCGCTACCTATTGTAAAATGGATTCATTAAGCTAGAAACCTTCCGTAGGGTGTACTCAACATCTCACCCAAGTTTCATCGTAATCGGACGAATGGTATTTGAACGTATACGGGACCTTATTGAAACGCTTCGCGCGTCGTCGCTCATTTGTTGAATGTACTCGTGCGCAACCTCCTGTTAAATGGATTTACTAAGTTAGAAACCCTCACGTAAGTGTACACAATATCTCACCATAGTTTCATTGCAATCGGATGAATTGTATATGAACGCATACGGGACTTAGTTTAAACGTTCGCGCGTCGTTGCTCATTTGTTGAATCTACTCGTGAGCTACGTATTGTAAAATGGATTTACTAAGTTAGAAACCCACACGTAAGTGTACACAACATCTCACCCAAGTTTCATCGCTATCGGACGAATGGTATTTGAACGCATACGGGACTTTGTTGAAACGCTTCGCACGTCGCCGCTCATTTGTTGAATCTACTCGTGCGCAACCTCCTGTGAAATGGATATACTAAGTTAGAAACCTTCAGGTAAGTGTACACAACAACTCATCAAAGTTTCATCTCAATCGATGAATGGTATATAAACTTATACGGGATTTTGTTGAAACGCTTCGCGCGTCGTCGCTCATTTGTTGAATCTACTCATGCGCTACCTATTGTAAAATGAATTTACTAAGCTAGAAGTCTTCCCTGGAGTGTACACACCATCTCACCCAAGTTTCATCGCTATCGGACGAATAGTATTTGAACGCATACGGGACCTTCTTGAAACGCTTCGTGCGTCGTCGCTCATTTGTTGAATCTAGTCGTGTGCTATCTATTGTAAAATAATTTACTAAGCCAAACACCTTCCCTGGAGTACACTCGACATCTCACCAAAGTTTCATCGCAATGGGTTGAACGGTATATGACCGCATACGTGACTTTGAAACGCTCTAACGTGCAGAGACAAACAGTAGAATTCGACATCACTGCCACCTTTGGTATAAAACACAACTTTCCGTCACGGGCGGAGTGTATGTTATGGCGGTAGTTGCACAGGTTGCGACCAGGTGGCTCTAACGTGCAGAGACAAACCGTCCAAAGACATCAGCTTTCACGAAGGCCAAGGCTAGTGGTTTCCATGACGACTGTTTTTGACTGTATATTGTGGTTCCAAAATTGTGTGTAAATTGTGGTTCTAAAATTGTGTTCATTCCACCTACCGGGTCAGATTGAGAATCTAAACCATACATGGACCCACCCTAATGTACATACCAAATTTCATCAAAATTGGTCCAGTCGTTTAGGAGGTGTTCAGTCACATACACACGTGTCGAAGAATTATATATATCAAAATCCAACATGGCGACCATCCGCAATATTTAGTCGGTTCTCGATATCTACGAATCTACAGTATTACAGCAATCAAACTGAATTTTTGTATGTTGATAGAGGTAATTAACATAAGTAGGTTATATGAAAATTGGCTTTAGTTCTTCACGGAACTACTTGTTTCTTCTCGTGTATAAGTTAAATGTAAGTGAGAAGTTAGTTGTAGTATTTTTTTTTTTCATTTCATCATTTTAGAATTATTTTTTCACTGTCACCTTATCATTAGGGGCCGATAACCTACACGTTGTCCCCTTAAGACAACAATTTATCACCATCATCATCGTCATCATCATCATCATCATCATTTCCATGAATTTCCCGGGGTTATAAACTCCCAAACTCTACAGAAGTAATAATAATAATAATAATTATAATAATAATAATAATAATAGCCCATTAAACTGTAATTCCACTTACTGTTGCATTGGACTTAAAATGCAGTTCTTTGTTCGCTATTTTAGCCTATGTTCATTTATGAAAAAATAGGCTTATGAGATCACCTTTTGTCCGTGTGTATGTGTGCGTTTGTACGTCCGTGTAGGCTATGTGTCATAAACTCCCAAACTCTACAGCAGTAAATAATAATAATAATAGCCTAATGATAATAATAATAATACTACCATATGGCCTGGGGTGCCGGGTGCAAGCTTTGGTATTTGACACCCAAAGGGTAGCTTGCACGTCGAATTTCTTTGCTCCTTGAAGCACTAAGAAAGTCAAGGGGGTTAGATATCTAAGCTCCTTGAACACTATAGTGCTTTCTAGTAGAGAAATGAGGAACTTTGTGTTGGTAAAAACTCCCGAGATTAATTTTGCCATTATGAACACGGCCTACTGAATTCAAATGGGTTCTCTGACATGCCAACATCGTATGACATGGTGTCGTAATTTTTGCCGCCTTTCAAAAAAAAATTACTTACAACGGCCAGGAGCGAACCCGCAAGAAGCTTGGGGTTAGTAGACCGACACGTTAACCACTCACCTACCGTGGCAAGCTAGCCTAATGATGATGATGATAATCATAGTGGCAGCATGGGGACTCGTTCAGGTACCCGCAAGAGACTTGAGTGTCATATACTGTGGTATTTTTCCCCCAGAATTATTTACTTATTTTTTACATATTTTACACGTCGTACCCCGCCCAGTCTTTGGGCGAATTCATGTTGACCGACTGAGGCGTTACAACTGTCAATATACTGTACTGGCTAGAAGAGTAAACTATTTCAAATTTGCTATCCTAATGTATGAAACCGTTGACAATGGGTAAGTATAGCTATATCTGAACTATTGATGACCACGTCATGGTGTAGCGGTTAGCGTTCTTGGCTGTCCGAGTTCGATTTCCGCCTCTGCCGAGAAATGTAATTCTAGTCTGAGGACTGGAACGGAGTACACTCAGCATCGTGAGGCAAAACTGAGTAGAGGTGGGTTCGATCCGCACCTCAGCCATTCCACATCTACTCCAGGCAAATGCCAGGATGGTTCCTAACTTCAGGCCACAGCTGTCTCCTACCAAACCCTCACACACTAATAACAATAACACAGGTTATCAGATAAACCTTCACAAACATACCCGAAATAAACGGGGCTGAAATAACCACAAGGTTCAAGCCCCTAAACGGAATAACTATTGATGGCGATTTGAGAAGACCTTCAACTGGTTTTAGCTGGTCCCATCTCTGTCTACTGAGGAGAGAGATTGCTGTTTATTTCATTACACTGACTGTTACAAACGTTCCAAGATATTAATCTTCATTAGTTACCGGAATCAGAATCTAAATGCCTGTTTCCTTTATTATTGGTGAATGAAAGCACTTGCAGATTGATTCCTAATGGAAGGTTTCTGCTGCTATTGACGTTCCCCCACAGGGGCTCACTACTTGTGTAACCTGGGTTGGCGACCACGGGACCCCAACTGAGTCCAGCATTGCTTCCAGTTAGACTACTTTTGCGACCGCCTCGTTGCGTAGTGACCAACGCTCCTAGCTCTCACCGCGGAGGCCCGGGTTCGATTCCCGGCTCTGCCAAGAAATTTAATTCTGGTCTGAGGGCTGGAACGGGATACACTCAGCCTCGTGAGACAAAACTGAGAAGAGGTGGGTTCGATTTCAACCTCAGACATCCTGGAAGTGATTTTTCGTGGTTTCCCACTTCTACTCCAAACGAATGCCGGGATGGATCCTAAATTAGGGCCATGGTCGTCTCCTTCCCAATCCTCATCTGAATTACAAATACACACTTTAACACAGCCATAACATTAACACAGGTTATTGGACAAATTACACACACACACCCAAGTAGCCTACACGGGGCTACATAACCACGATGTCGCAAAGCCCCTAAATGAATCAACAACAAGTTACTTTTGTCGGGCTCCTCTCGGTCATTTTTCGTGTCGACCTCCCTTGGTAAACTCTTGTTCTCTTCCAATCCTTACTCCCCTGTAGGTGGGAGGATTAGAATACGCCCATGGTATCCTCTGCCTGCCATAAGAGGCAACTAAAAGGGGCGACTTCGACTCATTCAGGCCTTCGACTTGCGTTGTGAATTGGACACCCCGTGGGTGGGAGGGAAGGAATACACCCACACGTACACCCTGTCAGTCGTAGAAGATTACTGAAAGGGGTTCTCGGCCCAGCTCTCCTTTTTGATTGTTTGACAAACCAAACCCCATGGCGCTTTACTACACACTTTCGTGCGATAGCCTATAATTCCCTTTTTTTTAATCGTTTCGGTCGTCTATGGACCACGTTATTTCAACTGCCTTTTCCCTCGTTCTTTCACATTGGCCCAGTATTCGCGCATTCTTCTTCGGTGAGCTTCCCTTCGTTCTTCGGTCCACTTCTTGCCGGTTTTCAATATAGGTTTAGGCTGAAAACTCTGTATCTCCCCAAGTTTCTTCTTCAAAGAGTCACGTTCCAAGATGTCCTCATGTGATATCCCCAGTTCTTGTAGGTCTTTTTCCACCTCTGTAAACAAGATCCCTTTGGTTTTCTATCCCACAAAGTAGGCACAGATTCGATTGGACAATCTTCCGGAGTTCATTCGTGTTAAATGGCCATAAAATGAGAGTCTTCTTTTGCGAATGGTGTCCGTTATTTTCTCCACATGTAGATAGAGTTCATCGTTGTGTCGTCTTCTATACTCTCCTCGTTCCTTGACCGGGCCCAAGATCTTTCTCAGAATCTTCCTCTCTTTGGCTTCGAGTTGTTCTGCCAGGCCTTTCTTATTTATCGCCAGGCATTCTGATGCATATAACGCCTCCGGGCGAATATCGGTAACGAAGTGCCTCAGTTTGGCCTTGAAGGACATTGATCGTGATTTGTAAATGTCTTTCCCTTATGTTATATCGAACTTCTTTTTTCTTTTGAGGTCTGCTTATCACTATCACCCAAACCATTAGTGGCCGATGATCTAGTTATTAGGCCCCTTAAAACAAAAATTATCATCATCATCATCATCATCACATTTTTAAAGGATACTAGGATAGGGAAAGAGACCGCTGTGGCCTTAAGCATGAAGCCATCCCCGTATTTGCCTGGTGCACTAGTAATGGGAAACACATCTATAGGGTCATTATCTATGTGCGCCCCGATAAACACGGCAAGCTAAGCTGCTGTGACTGGCGGAGATCGCAGGCGCGCGTACGCGGTTCAGCCATGGGCGCGCTCCGCTGACTCATATCGTTAGTTCACACGTGTTTTGTCATTCATGTGGACGTGTATCTGCGAAGCTTAGACGTTAGTGTTGCACGTTTAGAGGGTATTCTGATTACTGTGATTGTTGGCCATGCCTAGACACCAATTCACATTGCGCGAACGTGTGTATTGTACAGCCCGGGGGGGGGGGGGGCAGTACCCCCTGAGAGCCACCCCCCATCTTTTACCAAAACCACCCCAACTGGCAACACCATAAGACCAGAACATTACCTATACACGGCAAGAGGCGGCCACCCAGCCTGGGAGGTTAGCCAACTACTTGCAAAACATACACAAACATTTACACTAACAACTATCTGGGGAAGCTACATTTACGCAATGCTGACCAAGCAGCGCCGGGAGGTATAAGAATGGAGTCCTAACTGGAGCCATTATCTGTTCTACTCTGTGCTTCGCCAACGGCCCGGTCCGACGCCTGTTCCAGTTTCATCATCAGGTGAGATTCAGCCGTGCTCAGACTCCTTTATTTTGTGAACACCTACCCATAACTTGTACACACAAATTGTATTTCATACTTGCTTAAATTCCCCAAGAGGGACATACCAATTTACATCTACTGACCAATAAACACATGGTCAGTAAGCTACACTTGCATTACTAATTACACTCCACTTCACATCCTCATACCCCACCTGACCTTCGTCACAACTGCCCGTGACCGTAGTAGTCAGTAATTGCTTTGTCAGACTCCATTGTACTCGCAGCACGCGACTCGACCGCATAGCGTCGAGCCGCTGATTTAGCACGTCTATTAGGTAGATTTCATTAGAAAGCTAACTATTGCAATGGGTACCATGTTTCGACTTCCGGAAAATTTCGACAAATCTTCGCGTTTCACATCCCCCAGACCCCAAAACCACCGTCAGTTCAAAAGTTTATATATAATTTATATATATATATATATCAGTTTCTTGTGGACACGATAACTGCCGTAATTTTGCACCAATCACTTTGAATTGTTTACATAATATGTATCGTTATAAAATCTCGGTCGAGTTCGATAATGGGCAAAATCGGTCGAAGGGGGTGAAAATGGGGGGCTTTTTTCGAAAAAGTGAAATTTCGCTATAACTCTCTCTTAATACGTGAAATATCGAATCCATTCAAAGTTCTTAATATGTGTCGGATACGTGCCAAAATTTATGTCCAATAAGTTTTTTGATAGCACCAACCATTGACCAAAAGGGGGGGGGGGGGGAGTGGGTTTTTTCGGGAGACATTAATCATATCTCTCTTAATAGGCACAATATCAAAACCGTACAAAATGGAAAATATTCCCCTAATAATTACCTAAAACTTTTGTCTGAAAGAATTTTTGATATGACCTACCATTTCGCCAAGGAATGAGAAAAATGATTTCGGAATTTTTTAAAATGCCAAGTGCCATCAGAGGTTACCATAACAACGCTTTTAAATTGATGAGGGATTATCTATCAGAGGTTGCCAAGACAATGCCATTGACGAGATCACATTCATTTTTAGACTACGTTTCCCACTTTTCAAAAATGAGGAAAAAGTAGACTTATGAGATATATCCGGGAAAATGTGTCTGTCCTTCTGTCTGTCTGTCTGTCTGTCTGTCTGTCTGTCCTTCTGTCTGTCTGGCTGGGTGTGTGTCCCCCCCTATCAACTCAAAAACGGCTGCAGCAATCGAAACCAAATTTAGTATGAGTAAAGATGTATACCGGAATATCTCAGGCCCATATTTGAAAAAGATGCCAGTGCTACCAACTGCTAAAAAAAACTCGCTAGAAATTTGAGCTCCATGTTGGATATCTTGGAAGGTATACATGGGAGCTATTCTAAAATTGGCACACATGTAGATAATACTATTTCAGTTTAATTTCCAGGTGGCCATACATGACAGCGTTGCCAAAATAATTTTAAGCCTTCTGATAAGTCCAATTTTTAAATGCATATAACTTCTACACTATCAATTGGATTTCAACCAAAATTTGTATGTAATATGTGTACATAAACAAATATGACCGAGTGTATTCTTAAGAGCCACCAGGGCTGCCTACTGTTAATAATTGCTCTCTATTTTGTATCCAAATATATCAGAAAGTATGCTAGCCGACAGGTTTAAACTATGCACACGTAAATTACCTGACATTTTACATTAATTTGGAGTAACTTATATACGTCAGTTCTACCAACATGATTCTAAGCCTGCTGATAGGACCAATTTTTAAATACATGTAACTTCTATACCAACAAATGGATTTCATCCAAAATTGGCACAAAATGATATAATATTTCAGATTATTTCTGACCAGCACTCGCATGACATTGTTGCCAACATGCTTTTACGTGTACTAATAGATCCAATGTCTAAATCCATGTAACGTCCTTGGGACTTCAACCACATTTTGTATTCTGTACTTTAGGAGATGGAAGTAAGAATATATTCAGTCACCAGAGCTGCCAACTGTATTGCTCTATTAGGCTACATTATGCCTAGTATACCTTATTTCGAACTAATTAAGACATTTCGATATTACCCACTTAATTTCGTCATTATTCTAGATAGGTTCATATACTGTAGATTAATCTATGGCAAGAATCTTAATTTTAAGAAAAGTAGGCTCTTTAGTTCGTCACGGAACTTTTTGTTCCATCTGACTATAAGGGAAGCGGCTAACTGGTAGCATGCTGAACTTCTATGCCCAAGGTCAC
This sequence comes from Meconema thalassinum, assembly GCA_946902985.2. Lineage (NCBI taxonomy): Eukaryota > Metazoa > Arthropoda > Insecta > Orthoptera > Tettigoniidae > Meconema > Meconema thalassinum. The sequence goes on along the minus strand of OX336392.1, from coordinate 301,492,707 downwards.
TGGTTCAAAGCCGGCCAAAGTCGCCGGATTTTCTAAGAGCGCTAAAAATCCGTCAGCATGCTTTCCTTCGGAGGGGAAGTTACATCGTTCGTTGCAACTTGCTGGTTGCGGTGGCATCTAGCAGCCAAGTTCACGCTAGGTGTCGTTGACGTTAGTATTTGGTACAAAATTAGGTACTACTACTTAAAATTGACCGTCTGCAGACCTTACCTGAATTACAGACTAATACAGTAATCACAAATAACACCGTTTATCAGACAGATTCTACACACACCCAATGTACACGGGGTTACATGACCACCTTGTCGCAGCCTCTAAACTGAGGAACCAACCAACATCTCTGCGGGAGATAAAATTTTGCGTGAAGAAGTAACAGACTGTTAGATAGTTACACATTAGTTCCAAACCTTGCATAAGGACAGTGTGATCACAAGTATTGAACCCATGTACCATTGGCTCAAAAGGGGTCGAATCCATGTATTTGTGAAAGGAAGGAAAGAAACATACAGTCTCTAATGAAACATAGAGAGATTTCAAGCAAGGGTTCTAGCCTAATGTTGCGCAAGCCGCTGGACCAGGTGTTCAGGAGATGAGATCATGCCTCTTGACTCATCGAGAAGGAGCGGGTCATGAGTATAAATAGAACGAGTGGAAAGTTTTCACTGTAAGACAGAGAAGCGTGACTCGGAAATCCAGCGTAGCTTGCAGTAAAATGGCAACAGCGCCGCTGTGCCAGTAGAAGAATAATTAAATTTAACCCATTTGCGAGAATAAAAATAAGTAAATAAATACAGTACTGTGAATCAATTCGGATTAGAGATTTTTGTGTAAAGAAAAAGCGTGTAATAATTGCACAGGAAAGAACTGCAAACGCAGCATACGTCATTGGGGATTCACTGATACCAGAGGAGTGGGGAATTTAAAAATGAACAGCACCACCCACGCAGCTGAAGACTAAAAATTAATTAGTATCTCAGAATTGCACGATCGATTCTTATGCGCAGTGAGATCATTTGACGTTTGGAAGACGAGCTTTCTGGAGATATAATTTTTATAATTGTACGACAATTATTTCAAAAGTTGGTCACGAAAAGGACTAGAGTTTTATCTTTTTGTGACTAAAGAGTATAAAGGTCCAGGCCAAGCCAGACCAAACATGCAGTTACTCTGACAGCCCGAGAGGGGGCGTCACGCTGTATCAGTACATGCAGTATTCAAGAGCCCGAGGGGGCGTCACTACGGATCATGCAGTTACTAGTCCGTCCAGGGGGCGTGACGCTGGAGCATCATAACCACGCAGTCTTCAAACGTATGAACCTCAGGGGAGGTCATACTGTGCAACAAGTATAAGCACCGAATGCAGTTATCAAACGGCCCGAGGGCGCGTCACTGTGCTACATCAGACACCGAATTCCGACAGTCCGTGAAGGGGCGTCACGCTGAAACACATCGAAGGCAGTTTTCCAGTACTCCTTGAGGGGAAAACGCTGCATCACATCGCATAGACAATATCCGACAGCCACGGGCGTCGCGGTATCAATAACTTGCGTGCCTCCGTAAGGAGTTGCAAAGAAGTAAAATTACAGTATCGTCGTGTTGAAAAATTAGGAAAATCCTAGTTACAGGATTTAGGTCCGACAGTATAAAATTTACAGTGAAAAGTTCATAAAATACAGTCAAAGCAGGCTGCGAACTTAGGACTCAGGGCAATAGGTCTTTTAGTAAACGACCAAAAGTATCATAACATACGTAAGTACCGTAACAGCGAGATAAACATTTTATCAAATTTAAAGAACCCGAGCAGGGAGAGACAGAATAAGGTTCGTAAAGTATTCTAGAAGATTAGAAGTGCGACAACCGAATAAGCGAAGAAGAAAGGAAACTATAGACGTTATTTCAAGAAAGCAGACGAACTATTCAAAAGCACTAAGACTCGAGAAGTATTAGTTGCTAAAAAAATCCATTGGTCACCGATAGATTATCGAGGGGACCGAGAACAGAACAGACTTTCGCTAAGATCAATAAATAGGATCTAAAAGGGGAGCCGTTCAAGTCAGAGAAATAGCCGATCGTCAGGAACGGGATTCGAAGGAGTGCTATTGCAGAGAGGAAGTAGATGATTCGAGACTTTCATATTCGGAGAGGATAGGAAGCCGACATTACTAAATTTCACCCTTGGAGACGGGAGGTCAAGAGGTCACGTGTGATAGGCTTAATAGCGGCCTAGTGATCAGAATTTGTGAAGTGTAAATATATCAAGATTTTGTGTTAAAAGTAATATATTTTCAGTGTTCTTATTGTGTGTTCTAAACGGATACACCAGTGTATTTAAAATGTTATCAGTGTTAAATGTATACGTGTTAAATATGTGTCAAGATATGTCTGTACATGCAATGAATTTGTACAAGATGGAGTAATTTAAAAGAGTGGGTGAAATGACGCATCGCACGAGAAGGAAGGTCAGGAAACGACCTTAAACATGTGAGTAAAGATTTTCATTATGTTTTGGTGTCAGGGAAATGATTGTGTACAAATCCACCGGAGTTTTTGAGTAAAAGGGATGTTTCTAAATAACTAATTACAGAATAAGAACGCGGTCTGAACAAAAATAGAATTTGAGAAATTATAAATAATTATGTGAAAGAATAAATCCTGTAGAGGAAATGTATGAATAAAATGTCAGTGTATTTGACGAATGTTATAAAAGCAAGCGTATTAATAATAATAATAATATAAAGGAAATATAAATAAAGGTTAAATTGAATAATATGAAAATAAGAGCGTTGGAGCCTTAATAAAAGTATAAGACATGAGGTTTATGCATGTTCTTAAAAATAGAGCGATTATTGTCAAAGGAAAAGATTAATATAAAAATTGAGATATGTATTAATTGTTTATATGGAATTTATCAGTTCTTTGGAAGACGCTAGGCTTAAAATAATGTATAGCGCAATGGAGCGCAATTAAAATAAAATGTCACGCTAGGAATGCGTAGAATTTAAAAGTACTTGGTAAATTACTTATGAGGGATAGTTGATTGCGGTAAATTGAGATATGTGGTAAGTCCTCCAATAGTGACATAGATCACAAGGCCATGTGTGTGTTATTATTATAAAAGGGAGCAAATGTATGGTATTATGAGCGTAGGTCATGTAGGCCACGGCCGACCCTAAATCGCATTTTGTATAAGTCCTCCAATGTGGGAATGGTTCCCGAGGCATGTTAAGAGATTCGAACCTAGAATCCTCTTGTTGTTGAAGCCCCTAATTATTCGTCGTAAAATGTGTATTACTCTTCCCAATCAATGAGGACCCTTTATAATTAATAAATGCCAAGGTTACGAAAGTGGTTTATGAGCCAAATAATATTGTTGAAAGTGAAAAGAGAAGTAAAATGCCAGGTCTCTCCATAGAACTGAAAAGAAAGGAAGATTTGTTTTAAAAGCATTGAGGAGAGCTCCAACCGCAGAATAGACGGGAAGTCACCCTCCCAGTCATAAATCTCGCTCAAGTATATGGTCAGACCCTAATAGCAGGAGGGTTGGTGAAGGCCGTCTGTAAGAAGTAATAATACACCGTGAGTGTTTAAAAGTTGTTAATGACCCGGGTTTTGAACCGAGGTCCATGTAGATTGAAATTATCGCTTGGCAGTTCAGATCGTAGTTTTCTTATGTGATAATGGTCTTATAAGACAAATAAATAAATAAATAACAATCCCTATTGTAATGTTGTATGGAAGTAGGATTCCACGAGTTTAATGAAGATAACTAGGTTCCGGGAGTAATCATAGTTTTTGACTTTGTCAAGTAATCTTTATAACTCTGGAGTACACAAGTATTTTCCCGATCACTATGGTGAATTTATAAAACTTGAGAGAGATGGTAAATGCTGAGAACATGTGAAGTGCCCAAATATTTAAGTAGAGAATTAACATGTAGTTTAAATGTAATTAGATATTTGTTTTGATGATAAGAAAAGATAAAAATAGTATTTGAGGTGTACAAAAGAATGACCCCATTATTATTGGAAAGTATGGAGCCAAAGGAGCTCATAGTTATATGGGACTTTAAGATAGATACTTTATGGAAGTAAAATAATTATGAGTTGTTGGTTTAAAGGAAACCATGTGTTTTAATATAATATTTGTTTAATTCTTATGTTATTCCTTGTTCACTTTGAACAAGTAGAAGATTTTGGTCAGTAGTTTATTTGTTTTATTGTTAGTAGCGCCATAATTTTGGTTAATTAAATGTTTTGAAATAGGAGTTGATTTTGTTGTTATTTTTGCAAGTGTATCCTCTATTTAATCCAAAATGTGTAAGTCACAGAGTGGGAGAACATACTACAACCCCGAAAATCCCGAATTGAGCAATGCTGGCATACTGTGATTTGCATATTTCTCGCTGAAAGGGCACAGTATAAAAATGAACCCCAAATGACAAGAAGGTTACCATCCCCATAAGACAGTAAAATGTTCAAAATATGCATAGAAAGACGAAAAAATGATAACTAACCTCCAATTGTAAAATTCTCTCGCAATAAATGAGGTCTGATCCTCCTACGAAAACCTGCATATTTTGCCTATTATAGCCTATCCCCTAGTTTGCCCGGTGAAATCTACCTCCGCCTTCCGGCGTGCCGAGAGGATTTTTGTATTACTCATTCCGCCCAGCTGGCAGGCCAGTATAGTAGCCTGTATTTAGAGATCCATCCCCTAGCAAATACTTGCATCTTACAGGAACACCCCCGATAGATTAGACACCAAATACCAACACACTACACTAGTAAGCTCTCCCAGCTACGGGAAGCTACTCTCATCTAGGAACAATCTTCCAAATTAGCACAGTGACACAACGTGTTTTATCCCAAACTACCCCCCAACTAAGGGATTAAAACATATTTGGTGGAGGCGCTACTACCACGCACAATAAGGGTAGGACACAAACAACGAGCCCTCGTGGTAGAACGAACCGTACCACAAGCAGCCAAGCGAGACTATTTTTTTTCTTTCTCCTAAATTACGTCCCACACTTTTTCTTTTTTATCTACCCCCCCCCCTTTATTACACGGGGATTTGTATTATTACACACACCCCCACCCTCCCCATAGTGCAAGGTCGGTGGAAATTAAATGACCACGTTTAGAACCACACTAAGGGGCTTTGCGCACCATTTGTCGGCTAGCACAACTCCACTCCTGCCGAAGTTAAAGATTAAGAACAGTGACTTGATAACTGACCAGACTGCGATACAACTCCTTAAAGAACTCAAATTAAAGGCATCAGAGATCCGCGCTCAACACCCTGCAGCGGCAGCACAAGTCACACATTTTACACGATCCCAGGCCCAGACCAGTGCACACAGACAAGAATCACCGATATCCAGCGCTAGTGAAGTAGATTGCCTGCCAACACTCCACCCCCTATTGTTGCAGCAACTGCAAATCACAGAGCAGAAGACTAATAATCTGCTAGCGCGCGTCACACAGTTATTGGATACAGACAGTGTTAAAACAGACAATTACACAGCAGAGGCGGTCCTAGATATACACACTATTTTGGAAACAGTAAAACAGGACCTAGACAGGACAGTGGAAGTAGTCAAGTCCACACAGTACGACAACACACCATCAATCAGTGACGATATATCAGGTGACGAGCCACCTGGTAACGTAACACACGTGTCGTACACGCGGAGTGAGGCTAATTCCCCTCAGAACAACACAAACACCTTGGCACACGATAGCAGTGCGAACAGCATAAACAGATCAGAATCCTTACACAGCCAACGAGAGACAGACGAACAGGAAATGAACAGGCACACAGAATACCCCATGATCCACCCCACAAAGTTCACGGGGGAAGGCCAGGATCCCGAGGAATACCTCAAGGCCTTCAATAGAACGGCTCGGATCAATGGCTGGAGCGATGAAGTCAGAAAACGGCTCCTCCCTGCATACCTCACGAAGGCGGCCATGACATGGTATGAGCTCCATGAGGACAACCTAGAAGATGCCACATGGGAGGAAATCACTTTGTTGTTGAAAAGTGAATTCCAGCTCATACCAGATGATGAGGACCTGTATGACCAAATTCGACAGAGGTCACAGGGACCTAAAGAGAGCGTACAGTCATACGTCAACGCAAAATTGCTAATGTGTGACAAATATAACGCAGCTATGACGAATAAGCAGAAAGTTAAGCTGCTAATGCAGGGCCTTAGACCATCCATCGTGGACAAGTTATGCATCATGAACAATCCCACGGTCCAACACATGCTAAACAACATTAAAACAATAGCGGCAGGGAAAAAGATCACGGAAAAAGCTACGGAGAAAGCCGTGAATCAGCACTTTCATCCATCAAAGGACGATACTAGTCAGAAGATGGATGAATTAGTGAACAGGATGGAGAAGCTAACGATAGCTGCCATCCAAGCAGGCGGCAGACCACCTAGGGATGAATACACGGACACGGAAGAGCTCTATTATCCCGAAAGGGACAGGGGGTACACGGATAGGAGACACTGCGAGAGGGAGAAAATATACTACCCTCCACAGCGGCCAACAACACCACATACACAGGACAGGCCACACTGCCCTCCGCGGTACTCACCGGTATCATACGCGGACTTAGAGCCAACATACCCCTCACGGCGACCATCATCCCCATACACACCGGAGTACTACCCTGAAGAGTACGAACACAGCATCCCCCGGCGAAGCAGCCCGCCACCAAGCAGACAGGGCTATGCTGCCCCACAATACAGGGCAAGCGGGGAGTATCGGGAAAACCCGCCCCCAAGCAGGCAAGGCTATGCAGCCCCGCAATATAGGGGAAATGGGGACTATCGGGAGAACCCGCCCCCACGCAGGCAAGGCTATGCACCCCCACAGTATAGGGGAAATGGGGACTATCCGGGAAACCCACCCCCGATCAGGCAAGAGTATGCATCCCCACAACACAGGGGAAACGGGGAGTACCGGGAGAACCCACCCCCAGGCAGACAGGGATACGCACCCTCCCAGTATAGAGAAAAGGGGAATCGCTGGGAAAACCCGCCCCCGCAGCAGCAGACGTACACCCTACCCTGGCAGAGACAAGAAAACGGACCGCCGGGTAATAACCGCAAGACAAATAAAAGTCCTCTCGGCACGCCGGAAGGCGGAGGTAGATTTCACCGGACAAACTTGGGGATAGGCGAAAATAGGCAGAATATGCAGGTTTTCGTAGAAGGATCAGACCTCATTTATTGCGTGAAAGTATTTTATAATTGGAGATTAATTAACTTTATTTTTCGTCATTTTATGCCTATTTTAAACATTTTATTGTCTTATGATGACGGTAACCTTCTTGTCATTTGGAGTCCATTTTTATACTTGTGGTCACACTGTCCTTATGCAAGGTTTCGACACTGATGTTTAACTATGTAACGGTCTGTTACTTCTTCACGCAAAATTATACCTCCCGCAGAGATGTTGGTTGGTTCCTCAGTTTAGGGGCTGCGACAACGCGGTCATGTAACCCCGTGTACTTTTGGTGAGTGAAGAATCTGTCTGATAAACGGTGTGAATTGTGATGGCTGTATTAGTCTGTAATTCAGGTAAGGAATGCAGACGCTCAATTTCAAGGAGTAGTTCCTAATGTTGCTACCAGATACTACCGTCAACGACACCTAGTTGTGAACTTGGCTACTAGATGCCACCGCAATCAGTAACTCGCAACGAACGTTGGAACCTCCCCTCCAAAGGAAAGGATACTGAGGGATTTTTAGCGCTCTTAGAAAATCCGACGACTTTGGCCGGCTTTGAACCCACGACCTTGGGCATAGAAGTTCAGTATGCTACCAGTTACGTCACGGAAGCCGCTTCACAGTTAGTCAGATGGAAATCTGAATCTGATCTCGCGCAAGTGCGTTGTCATGGCAACGTCTGATGGCTCATCCCTCATCAATTTAGTAGTGTTGCCATGGCAACCACTGATAGCTCTTGGCATTTTTTTATAATTCCGAAATCATTTTTCTCATCCCTTGGCGTAATGGTGGGTGATATAAAAAATTATTTCAGACAAAAGTTTTAGGTAATTATTAGGGGAATATTGTCCATTTTGTACGGTTTTGATATTGTGCCTATTAACAGAGATATGATTAATGTTTCCCGAAAAACCCACTTTTTCCCACCCCTTTGGTCAATGGTTGGTGCTATAAAAAAACTCTTCAAACATAAATTTTTGGGCTTTATCCGACACATAGTGTGAACTTTGAACGGATTCGATATTTCACATATTAAGAGAGTTATAGCAATATTTCATTTTTTCGAAAAAAGTCCCCCATTTTCATCCCCTTCGACCGATTTAGCCCAGTAACGTACTCGACTGAGATTTTATGGGTATACATATTCGGTAAAAAATTCAAAGTGATTGGTGCAAAATTACGGTAGTTATCGTGTCCACAAGAAACTGATATACACACACACATATATACATAAATTTTATATAAGCATTTGAAGTGACGGTGGTTTTGGTGTCTGGGTGATGTGAAACGCGAAGATATGTCGAAATTTTTCGGAAGTCGAAACATGGTACCCATTGCAATAGTTAGCTTTCTAATGAAATCTACCTAAAATACTACCATCAACGACATCTAGCTGTGAATTTGGCTACTAGATGCCACCGGAACCATCAACTCGCAACGGACGTTGGAACTTCCCCTCCGAAGGAAAGCAAACTCAGTTTTTTTAGCGCTCTTAGTAAATCCGACGACTTCAGGCGGGTTTGAACCCGCGACCTTGGGCATAGAAGTTCAGCATGCTACCAGTTCGGATATCGAAGTCGCTTCCCACAGACAGATGGAAAACTGAATGTTATCTCGTGCAGTGGCGTTGTAATAGCAACTGCTGATAGCTCATCCCTTATCAATTAAAAGTAAAGTTGTCATGGCAACCTCTCCTGGCACTTGGCATTTTCTTATCATTTAAATCATTTTGCTCACCCCGTGGCGTAATTGTGGGTCATATCGAAAATTCTTTCAGACAAAAGTTTTAGGTAATTATTGGAGGAATATTGTCCATTTTGTACGGTTTTGATATTGTGCCTATTAACAGAGATATGATTAATGTTTCCCGAAAAACCCACTTTTTCCCACCCCTTTGGTCAATGGTTGGTGCTATCAAAAAACTTTTCAAACATAAATTTTAGGGCCTTGTCCGACATATAGTATGAACTTTGAATGGATTCAATATTTCAGATATTAAGAGAGTTATAGCGATATTTCACTTTTTCGAAAAAAGCCTCCCATTTTCACCCCCTTTGACCGATTTTGCCCATTAACGAACTCGACCGAGATTTTAAGGGGATACATATTATGTAAAAAAACAAAGTGATTGGTGCAAAATTACGGCAGTTATCGTGTCCACAAGAAACTGATATACATATATACATAAATTATATATAAACTTTTGAACTGACGGTGGTTTTGGGGTCTGGGGGATGTGAAACGCGAAGATATGTCGAAATTTTCCGGAAGTCGAAACATGGGACCCATTGCAATAGTTAGCTTTCTAATGAAATCTACCTAAAAACCCACAAAAAGGACGGGAAACCAGAGACACATACACAAAGGGCCCAGAGCACTATCCCCTCCCCGACGAACACCCGAGGGAATTTAGGGATGAGGCACCCCGCCGGGCAGACAGGGGGGCAATACTTCCCACACCTAGTTACCCACCACAAGTGGGGAGTTGGTGCAGCCACCCCGAGGCGTAATTGTGGGTCATATCGAAAATATACAGCACAGGGAGACGAACGCCCACGTTTCCAAAAAACGCTTAGACGGGGAGGTTCGGCCAGCTGAAAAAGCGACAGAGGTTCCTCCCCTAACACAACACCAGAGAGGCCCCCCACTTAAACAGACTCGTAAGAGCAAGGGGAAGAAGCAGCCAACTAAAGCCAAGGCTGACGACCCGCCCCCGTACCGTTTCCAAACACACCCCGTACAAGGAGACGGCAACTGTCTGTTCAGGGCCATTAGCTTCTTAGTCCGGCACACCGAGGATCATCACAGGGACTACCGACAGAAAACGGTCCATCATATCCTGGCCAACTGGAAAGAGTACCGGGATTTTATATCGGACGAGCGGGAAAACCCATTCCAGACCGGAGCGGACTACCAAAAATACATGGCTGTGGACGGTACCTATGCCGACGCCGTAGAGGTGACCGCTCTCGGCAAGGTACTTGAAACAAACATACACGTATACACTGACGTGCACTCGCCCCCGCTATTCAAAACCGCGGGATTTAACAGGGACCTGCATATACTTTTTACGGGGAACCCTAGGGCAGGACACTACACGCCCCTCACAATCACGTGCGAACAAACCAAAGGCAAACCCACACCCTCTAGACGGGAAACCATACCCCCTACACCACAACAAGGGGCGGGAAGTGACCCCACACAGGGGCAGGACGCGAGCTCACTTGGCATAGGGGAGCCAGCAACAGGAGTCGAACTCGCGACAGCCTGGAACAAAAAACGAGGTCACAAGTGCAAACGTAGAGTTACGTTTGCAGACACACCCTCCCAGGGGAGAAAGGAACAACACACCTACACAAAAACTGGGAACTGTCAATACATTAAACGTTTGCCAGAATCCCTGTATTTTCACAGCTCGGACAGTGAAGAGAGCAGGCAGTGTACTGAATGGGCACATTTCGCTGACCAAGACAAAGAGCTCGAGCCAGGAAGTAAGCCGAGAGGCTAAACGTGCCAAGTACAATAAGCGGCCAGCTCCATGCCTTCCTAGCACAAATGTCGCACAGGGCATCAACATTGGCGCACACAGTGACAAGGACATTACGCCAGTAGCAACAACAACAACATACCCCCTATACAACACATCTTTGCAGGGCAAAGGACTCCAGGCATCGGCATTGACGGTATACGCCAGCATTAATGGCCACAGGGTGCAAGCCCTAATTGACACCGGCGCAGCTATAAGCTGTGTCAACAGAAAACACGTTACCGAAGGGCAGATACACGGTGTGACGGGCGACATCCGGCTGGTAGCGGCCAATGTTCAGACGCTAGAAAACACGGGGGTGGCAAACATACACCTCAGGCTAGACCATTTTGCTACAACACACCCCATGTTCGTTATAGAACATCTTTCTGCGTCAGCCATAATTGGCATGGATTTCCTCACCAAGTATGAAGCTAGCATAAATTTTGCTAGCGGCAAGATGCTTTTAAAGCATGACCAGAGGCTCACCACACATCCCATGATATACACCAGAAACACAGATGGGATTCGAGCGGAGCGAGAAATCCACGAGCACCAGGCCTCTACATTGCACACAATCAGCAAACACACAGACACACACACAGATAAGGCGGTCAATCAGACTCACAGACAGGACCTGACACCGGGGCAAAATAGAAGGCTCACGGAGCTCCTGGAAGCCAATAGGGATATCTTTGCCCATTCACTGAAGGATCTCGCAGTGACAGACCTTATCGAACACCACGTCACACTCACCAGTGACCGGCCAGTCCACCAGCCCCCCTTCAGGGTGAGTCAGAAGGAGAGGCACGCCATCGACACTCAGATCACAGAGATGCTCGAGGCGGGGGTCATAGTCCCGGTAATTTCGAACTACAGTGCACCGGTCTTGCTGACCAAGAAACGGGATGGTTCCCACAGATTCTGTACCGATTACCGTAGGCTCAATAAGTTAGTAGAAAATGACAGTTATCCACTACCAAGGGCAGACACCTATTTGGATGCCCTCGGTGGAGCCAGCTGGCTCAGTTCGATGGACTGTTATAGTGGATTCTATTCCATCCCTGTCTATGAACCGGACAGGCACAAGCTGGCGTTCGTTACAGAGAACGGCCTCTATACCTATACAAGGTTACCAATGGGCCTCCGTAACGCCAGCCAGACCTTCCAAAAGCTAGTGGATAAGACATTTTCGGGGCTAAAATGGCGCTCAGTGCTAGTCTACGTGGATGACATAACGGTCTTCTCCAACACCTTTGACGAGCATCTCGTACACTTGGAGGAGGCTTTCGCAAGGATCAGAGAGGCCATGTTAAGGCTTAATCCTGCGAAATGTCAATTCGCCAGACAGCAGATTAACATATTGGGCCATATTGTAAACAGAGAGGGCATTATTCCCGACCCAGCGAAGACTAACGCAATAACGGGCATCCCAATGCCCACAAATTTGAAACAACTGCGCAGCTTCATTGGCCTCGCCTCTTATTACAGAAAGTACATCCACAGGTTCGCGCACATCGCCCATCCCCTAACCGAACTCACACGTGAGAAGACGCCCTTCAACATTAAACAGGAACATATAGATGCCTTCAACACACTGAAGCAACTATTGACCACACCACCATTACTGCAACACTTCCATAGTGATAGGCCTACATTTTTACACGTGGACGCTAGCCAGTACGGGCTGGGAGCGGCCCTATTACAGGAAGATGCAGAAGGGCGCATACGGCCCATAGCTTATGCTAGCAGAAAATTAACGGCCGTCGAAACTAGATACTCTGCCTCAGAGCGGGAAATGCTGGCATTTTCACGGGGAGTGAACTATTTTCGGGTATACCTCTATGGTATCCAGTTCACGGTAGTGACTGACCACGCGAGCCTGCTTTTTTGGGACAAATTCAAAAACCCAAATTCGCGGCTCAATAGGTTTATATTCATCCTGTACGAATATAACTTCGTGGTCAAGCACAAGAAAGGCGCTACATACCTAGATGCAGATGGGTTGTCTAGGCTGCCAGTAGCCGATCCCCCAGATGACAGTAAGGACCACGAATGGGACGACATGCCCACTTTTGCCCTGACGGTGGTTAACATCAAGCAGGAGCAAGAACGTGAACCATATTTGAAACAGATTCTAATGGCACTAGAAAACTTGGATAAGGTGGATTCTAGGCGATTTTTTCTAGACAAAGACGGGGTACTAAAATTTAAACCCACAGCCATGCACGATAATGCACCTGTAGCTGTTCCGGAGTCATTTAAAGAGAGTATCATGATCGGACACCACAATAGCCCAATGGCAGGGGCACATTTGGGTACGCATAAAACATACCATAGAATCCGGGACAAGTATTACTGGGTAAACATGAAGGCCGACATAGACACCTTCCTCAAGACATGTCACACTTGCCAGCGATTTAAAACAAGACCTGGCAAGCCTCATGGATTACTCAACCCTATTCCCGTAGGGGAGCTATTCCATAGAGTCGGGATAGATGTGAAAGGCCCTATCACTACATCTGAAAAAGGTAACAAGTATATACTTGTGGCCACAGAGTATCTCACCCGGTATATGATCACAAAGGCTGTTCCCAAAGCAGACACGAACAGCATAGTCGAATTCCTATTTGACATAGTCACGCGATATGGCCTATTCCAAACCCTACTATCCGATAGAGGGACTATTTTCACCTCGAGAGTGCTCCAACAGTTTTCGGAGGTACTCAGGATAAGGGCATACACGACCACGAGTTTTTCCCCACAAACCAACGGACTCACGGAGAGTATGAATAAAATAATTGGAATAGCGTTAGCCAAATTAACGGGGGACACAGGGACAGACTGGGATAATTATTTGCAGCCCATTACATTTAGCTACAATACTTCCATATCCACGGCCAAAAAACACTCTCCACACTTCCTGCTGCACGGATATACACCTAGACGTCCCATAGATAACATATGCATCCCACAGGACACTCTCCCAGACAACGCAGCCCGGCTAGAGCACTTTCAGATAGCTCGCATGGACGCCAGAAAGAACATAGCCGCGGCATAGAAAAAACAAAAAGAACGGTACGACCGGCAGAGGAAGACCGTAGAATACACACCCGGGCAATTGGTTATGGTTTCCAATTCCGCCCGTAAGAAAAATGTGTCCGAGTTCCTCCTGCCACGTTGGACAGGTCCCTTCAAAGTCAGTAGGAAGGTATCTGACCTAAACTACATTGTAAACGTGCACCATGGACGCAAACTCATCAAGGACACTATACACGCCCGCCGTATGAAGGCATATCACACCCGAAAAACAACACCTACACGTAAGGGCGGGAACACTGCCAAAAGAAAAGGAAATGATTCCACCGGCAGGCGTGAAAAGAAGCCAAAAGATAGGCTTCGAACCCCGAGGATCTCACCGGGATACGAACCTAACACTGACGAAACTGTCCCGGAGACACAGCTCCAAAAGGCACCAGGAATAATTATCCTGAACCAAGACGGTCTCAAACCCGCGACCTTCTGAATACCAGGAATGCAAGGTCGGGTAACTATCCAATTGGAGGATAGAGCAATAAGGGACAGTCACACTAACAGAAATTAATATGCACAAATTAATAAATCCACCTCCGACACCTAGTCACCAAACACGCGACTAGAGGCCCGGAGACACACGTACATAAAGACATCTAACTACCACCAACAGGAATATATTCACCCCAGGCTTACACTAACACAAAATTTGGGGACAAAATGTATAAATAAAGCAAGAGTTTAGTGCTTTTCAGTCGGTCAACACGAATGTACCCAAAAGAGATGGGTTATTCCCTAATCCTGAAATAAATTACATGAGATTAATAAAACACTAGGATGACCGGTTTCGATCGTCAAGCGATCATCATCAGATCCAATACATTTAGGCTACAAAATCTATGTTTGAAATACAGGTGAAAATATTTACAATATGTACAATTATTTAGTTGCAGTATTGGTACTGCAACTGTCAGTGTATGCTAAATGCGGTATATATGTTAGGTGAAATGCTAAATGGTGATAGCTATCCGTATTTCACCTGTATTTCAAACATAGATTTTGTAGCCTAAGTGTATTGGATCTGATGATGATCGCTTGACGATCGAAACCGGTCATCCTAGTGTTTTATTAATCTCATGTAATTTATTTCAGGATTAGGGAATAACCCATCTCTTTTGGGTACATTCGTGTTGACCGACTGAAAAGCACTAAACTCTTGTTTACTAAGGCAACACTGAAAATATGGCTTCAAACACCACAATGTTATAAATAAAGGTAGGTTCTTTTCCATTACGAGGAACCCAAGACACGCTGTATATGCAGACATTAGACAGGCGTGTCAGCAAACCTACACACATCGTCTTGACACATGTGGGAAGCGGGCCGCCAGACAAGGAAGCAAGCACTTGAAACCTAATACTATCGCCGGGTCAGCGATAACACACACATGACCATGCGACCTTCGCCAAGTACCCAACAGGCAAGGAATGCTTTCACTACGGCTCTGACAGACACAATCATTCACGCCATTTTCAAAAACCCGATAACTCCCAAAGTTAAAATACGAGGGTCGTCCCTAATAGCGCAAAACGCTCACACTAACATATATTTTCGCACGCGGGTCTCAAATATACAATACACGCGTCATGGTACATAAAACGCAAAAATTGTAGTTCCGAGGCCTTAGGCCAAGGAATGGGCAAACACACAGAAACACAATACAAACGTGCCAAAATGAACGCTAGCCAACGGCATTTTTGGCACATAAACACAATCAGAGTCCACACTAGGGACGCACAAATCCCAACAGACAACGCAGACATAAAACACGGAGCATCACACGGGATCGCGGGTCCGAATGCCCAATAAAAGCGGACGCCGGGAAAAACAAGAATTGCCGACCGACAAAAGATCACTTACATACAAAACACGGGTTTTTCATCATGACAAGTCAGAAAACTCGGCCAGCGCGACTAGACACCAGATAGACCCATTCACAGGGGAAAATTCACTCCCACTCAGTCGGAAATTGGCCAAAATTACGGCAATCCGCAGTTACGTCCAAATTAAAACCAGGAATATGGACGTGGAAACAGATCATTACACGGTCCCACAAATGGCATGCATACACCATCCCCTACAGAAAAAACATAGAGTCCCATACAGACACTGTGCCCCATAGAGTGGAGCCAAGAGTGAAAATAGGCATTAGAATGTTTAGATTATGCATACATAAATGGCATGTTATCACAGAGTACACGCTTTAAACATACACTAGAGGTGGCAAATGCATTGCAATAGGGCCGTATACAAGTACATAAGCGGCTGAGTCACACAATTATGAACACAGGGAGGTTCTTTAACATACATACAGTAACACGGGGACCACAAGATACTTTTCTCTGAACCATAGCGCCCGAAACCTAGATACGGGGGACGCCACTCTCACAGACACAAAACAGGTAACACCACATTTCCACGGCCAGAAACCGTGAAAAATTTCGATTACCCCGAACATAGGAAATTGACTTCCTAAACACAAATTATAGATAATTACACAAGGCAAAGGTCTTGCGGAAGAAATGTCCACACAACATCGGTAGCAAAAACAGGACAGATTAACACATTGGCCCTCCCAGAATGCAAAACAATGTCAACACACGAACAATGGCAAAAGTCACGTTCCGTCGGCCGCCATACATAACATCAGACACAAGGACGCAAAAACAAACACAACAAAACACCGAGTTGCGAATTCCAGCGTTTGCAACACTGCCGTCAGCAGACACTCTTGTTATAACGGAAGTGACAATGAAATGCAGACATGATGACCAAAACAAACAAACAAACAAACAATAATAATAGCATACAGTTGACACAGGATTCAGCGCTGTTACAATAGGTATAACATCCAGTAATGAACAAATACTATAGGCCGGATTCATCTTAGGAACACAGGAGCATGTACGCAAGGATGTTAACAAGCTACACGCGTCACCTGACAATTAGCCACACGACACACGATAAGACTTATCCGATAACGGCCCACGCGCCAGCGGAACGCAACCACACACACGCAGCCGCGCTAATCACAGCTACGGCCACGTCCTTCCCACACGCGCCCACTAATCAGGGGCGAATACAGACAGATTCCCTGAGGGAACAACCCCCCCCCCATAACTTCTTCTCCTGTTTTTTATCTTTAAAACCATCATAGGCGATCAGCACATGACCACTTACACTTACAATCACTTGCTACCCTAACGGTATGAATAGGAGACCACATTAGGCCGTGACGTCACAGCGTCACCGCACTTAACCATTCCAAAGGGCAGCCCGAATGATGATATGATAATTGTTGTTTTAAGGGGCCTAACATCTAGGTTATCGGCCCCTGATGGTTTGGGTGATCGTGAAGATGAAAATGAAAAGCGAACTTAAAACTAAAACTAACTACTAACCTACATACTAGAAGAAGAAATGGAAAACTAAAGGAGAATAAGGCAAATAAAAGGACAGAAGGAAAAGAAATGCCCTCAACCCTCGGAGAAGGTGGATTGAGGGACTTGGAAGGAAGGAGAGCCATGAAAGGCATATAGGAAAGTGAAAGAGGAGACTGTCCGCCCCAAAGGTAAGGGACAAAAGGGGAAAACGGACCCAGCTCAGGAATCCCTCAGGGTCGCCAACTCCCGAACTCACCAGCCGTGAGCCACTGAGGGTGTAGCATTATCTAGGGTGCACCAGAAGTAGTTGGGCTACATACACCCTGCCTCCTTAAGGGCCTAGAGCACAAGGCAGGAGGTAAAAGGAAGAGAAAAAGAAGGCTGACCCCTCGCAGAAGGAGGGTATCAGAAAAGATGAGACAAGGGCCAATTAAGGCGGGAAAGGAAGAGACTCCCTAGGCCTCGGATACCCTAATACCGTCGGGGTCAGAAGAGAACAAGAGTTGACCAAGTGAGGTCGACAGGAAAGAAGACAGAGAGGAGCCCGGCACAAGTAAGTGGAAGCTATGCCGGACTCAGCTGGGGCCCCGTGGTCGCCAACCCACGACCACAATATATGAGCCCCTGGGGGAGGCAGCCCGAAGGCGACGCCCATAGACACAAACATTTATACGCAACATGGGTATCACAGACCCACAGACATTCTACAGACTGGTATTCTAGAACATAGTAGATGCTTTATGGCATCTCAATTTCACCAGTGCACATCCCAAGGAGCGGATAGAAAACAAATAGTGACCAAGTGAGAATGACAGGAGCAGAGATGGATAGTGCCATCAGGATGGCCAAGATACTAATTACGGGATACCATCCTCGCACCCCTCTCCCTACATAACCTGTCACTTACAACACTATCCAGCACGAACACATAAACACACAAAAACAGCTAGACTACATTCCAAAATACACATCGGGGTTGATAGACTTCATGCTCCTACCCAAAATTCGGGTATGCTACACCCTGGTCTCAAATGCCTACACCCGAGTATTAGGGGTGAGTCGGAAACAATAGCAAGCGTAAGCACATCTCTCTGTAAAGAGATGAGGCCGCATTTTCACTAACAAATATTTTCTTACTAAATAATCCCGCATGCAAGGGACATAGAATTATTATACCTCGCCCCATACTTTATCCTCAAATGAGAGCGGATACGCCTCATATCCATCCCCATGCATGGAATATCCCAACCACATACCAGGGTTTATTACTACCACACCTGCATGGCATTTTTAATTTTTTTTGCACACCGGGGAAGTACCTACCCCGTCCACTCACTGTAAGTACCTCCTAACAGCATCATCGGCTCCCGGCCACCATTGACATGGAGACCAACGATGCACGACCCTTTCCTACCACGCTTTAAGCCAATTCAGCAAATAACACCCCCGGATCCCAATAACAAGAGACCCAACGCCATAAAAACCTACTAACGCCTCCAGAAAATTACCAAGGCATTACCGTTGGAAATCCGACAGTGCAACACAGGCCTAAAGTAGACTATGCATTTAGAAGTTTCTACAACCCCAGAACACTTAAAATTTTACATAATTACATGACACACACACATTTATTTACAAATCACATTTATTTTTTTAAAAAAGGAATCTGATGTCACACTGAACGGTGATGAGAGTGTAAATGGAAGGCAGAGGCGCCACACAGAAGGACAGAGCTGGAGAAGGCGATGATGAGGCCTGACCCAGTTGACTGACAGACGTAAGGTTGAAGCATCGATGACTTGACGCGGGCAAACGTCAAGGTCTAGGGGATGCGTCTAGCCTACCCCCCTTGTCGGAGACAGTTATACCCACTATGCGCCACGGTCATCGCAGCCAAAACCTGCAAGGGAGACTTTTGACGGCTGGTGGGAGAATTAGCCAGCTCCACACTAGACTCAGGAGACAAACCTAGAGACGACCACACTAGGACTAGAATTCTAGTTAGTATGTTACTTAAGTAGAGCTTCCAAGGCGGGAAGTTAGGCTTCCATTCGCTCGAAGTGAAGAAGGATCTCAGGATTCAGCGGGATCAATCCTAGATCCGCCAAGTCCTTGCCCCGCGAGGTGAGGTGATGATGATCTAACAAACAAATGATAATAAATATAAAATGAATAATGCGTATGGAATGAATGCGATCATTCGTTCCCGCACCCACATAAATGGATGACACCGGGTCTCCAGAGCTTAAATGGTCACGCACCGGGCGGCCAGAGATGTAAATGAGGAATGCGGCGAGCTCTCACAGCGGGTCGCGTGGGCAACCCAGCAATAAACATAAACACATGATAAATGAAGGATAATGCCGACATAGGCAAGTAGAACAACGACCAACAGGATAGCCGGGCGAGGCGTTTGCTCTTTAGCAGCGCAGGCGTCCGGAACTTTATTAATTACTATCAATTTATTAATTACTTATAAATGTCGACAATTAGTATTAAGATGGAGGGGACTACGAGACATTGTTGGGTTCCGGTCTCAACAATGGGCTACAAGGGCCCCCGTAAGAGAAATCGAGCGGACGAGCCTCCATCAAAATTCTAGTGCATAAGTTACAGTGCCATTTCAAAGGCCACTTAGATTTAAGCAAATTTAATCAGCGCTGTCGCAAGACAATAGCTACAGCACATTTCGGCATTAGGTTAAGGTCCACTTGGCATGTATATACAGAATATTTTTACATTTAGTACTAATTAATATAATTTAAGGCAAACTTTTTTTTAAGATAACAGCGTTCGGCACCTGGTGACCAAAATCCGTTACCAGGTTTAAGCCCGACAATACTAGGCTAAAATAGGCTAACATTGGCTAACCTAGATTAAGTTAGACGTAAGTGGCGCCATAATTGATTTTTTATAATATGCGCAGCGATGGAAATGCTACATGTATTAATATACTCTATTTTTCAGGAAAGCAAGGAATGTACATGTTTCCAGATAAACGGCCATTAACACATTTTTGTTTTGCAGATGACGAGGATTGCACACAAGCCTTTTGTAAATATATTTCCAACACCAACTTGTACACACTCCCCTATATCACAAACACATACACCCTCGCATACTTTTAGTTGCACCCTTAAAGGTGACAACGTCAGCGGCCAGCAGTGATGATGATGATGATGATAATTGTTGTTTTAAGGGGCCTAACATCTAGGCTATCGGCCCCTGATGGTTTGGATGATCGTGAAGATGAAAATGAAATGCAAACTTAAAACTAAAACTAACTACCAACCTACATACTAGAAGAAGAAATGGAAAAAACTAAAGGAGAATAAGGCAAATAAACGACAGGAGGAAAAGAAATGCCCTCAACCCTCAAAGAATGCGGATTGAGGGACTTGGAAGGAAGGAGAGCCATGAAAGGCAGATAGGAAAGTGAAAGAGGAGAGGGTCCGCCCCAAAGGTAAGGGACAAAAGGGGAAAACGGACCCAGCTCAGGAATCCCTCGGGGTCGCCAACTCCCGAACTCACCAGCCGTGAGCCCCTGAGGGTGTAGCATTATCTAGGGTGCACCAGAAGTGGTGGGGCTACATACACCCTGCCTCCTTAAGGGCCTAGAGCACAAGGCAGGAGGTAAAAGGAAGAGAAAAAGAAGGCTGACCCCTCGCAGAAGGAGAGTATCAGAAAAGATGAGACAAGGGCCAATTAAGGCGGGAAAGGAAGAGACTCCCTAGGCCTCGGATACCCTAATACCGTCGGGGTCAGAAGAGAACAAGAGTTGACCAAGGAAGGTCGACCGGAAAGAAGAAAGAGAGGAGCCCGGCACAAGTAAGTGGAAGCAATGCCGGACTCAGCTGGGGCCCCGTGGTCGCCAACCCACAACCCACTAGATGTGAGCCCCTGGGGGAGGCCAGCAGTGAACAGTATACGTGGGATGCTGAACATTGCTGAACGCAAATACATCTCCACACGCAAATGAAGCGTTACTTCAGGATCTAAGGGCGGCACGGAGGTTGTAAGTGCCGAACCTTCGACCCTAAGGTGGAATTCCGACCCACGACGGAAAACTACGTGGTTATATAATAGGTACAAGGAAGGAATTGCGGACTAGCCACTAAACCGCTCCAGGAACGGCCAAATAGGGAGCGGTAGACAAGGCATGATGGTAGAGTGCGCACGAGAGTAAGAGGTATAAAATAACTGGCCACTTAAAAGAGCTCTACAAGGTATATATGACAGTTGATAATTGTAAATTGTAAATTATTTTGTATTTTCTCGTCATATCATGATAACGTGATACAATTAAAAGGTTCCACATGGTTGGCCAACATACCTATACATAGAGTACCAACATGGCAATCATTATTTTTACTATGTTCATTATTATTACTATGTTTATTATGTATACTTATAAATTATCATAAATATTATAAATGTCATGATTATTACTATTATTACCAGGGCATACCTGTTATCATCATCATGACCACCAATGTACACATATACACGCACACTGATTATGTTTTTGTTTCTTTCATTTTTCTTTCTACTAACGATAAAATTTGTAAAGGTGTCCCGTTTCATCCCAACAATAAATCATTCTGATATATTCCTTTAACTTATACCCTGGGGCACCTATTTTTGCTATCTTCTTCCATCTTTCACACAATACACTGCAGTGAGCAATTTTTTTTTCTCCAACACAGCGCCGGACGGCACAACCAGCCGTCCAGCCATGTTTTTTTTACTCCCTGGACAACGCCAACATATATATATAATGGCAAAAACATGTACTTTTTTGTATTTTATTTCAAATGTCAATTTTTTAAATTATGTATAACTATGTACACCCAAAACCCACCCCTCTGAGCACACGCTGGACTCACATCGCCACGACATCGACACACCTACACCGACACGGAAGACAAAGAAGAAGAGGTACGAGGGGAAACCAAGAAGAAAACATCACATCGACGCGCCCACTCTACTTCCAGTTCGCGGGGACGCGAACTAATCGATGAGAGGGACTTGTACAGCCCGGGGGGGGGGGGGGGGGCAGTACCCCCTGAGAGCCACCCCCCATCTTTTACCAAAACCACCCCAACTGGTAACACCATAAGACCAGAATATTACCTATACATAGCAAGAGGCGGCCACCCAGCCTGGGAGGTTAGCCAACTACTTGCAAAACATACACAAACATTTACACTAACAACTATCTGGGGCAGCTACATTTACGCAATGCTGACCAAGCAGCGCCGGGAGGTATAAGAATGGAGTCCTAACTGGAGCCATTATCTGTTCTACTCTGTGCTTCGCCAACGGCCCGGTCCGACGCCTGTTCCAGTTTCATCATCAGGTGAGATTCAGCCGTGCTCAGACTCCTTTATTTTGTGAACACCTACCCATAACTTGTACACACAAATTGTATTTCATACTTGTCTACATTCCCCAAGAGGGACTTACCAATTTACATCTACTGACCAATAAATATATGGTCAGTAAGCTACACTTGCATTACTAATTACACTCCACTTCACATCCTCATACCCCACCTGACCTTCGTCACAACTGCCCGTGACCGTAGTAGTCAGTAATTGCTTTGTCAGACTCCATTGTACTCGCAGCACGCGACTCGACCGCATAGCGTCGAGCCGCTGACTTAGCACGTCTATTGTATTACTAATTCCGCCCAGCTGGCAGGCCAGTATAGTAGCCTGTATTTAGAGATCCATCCGCTAGCAAATACTTGCATCTTACAGGAACACCCCCTATAGATTAGACACCAAATACCAACACACTACACTAGTAAGCTCTCCCAGCTACGGGAAGCTACTCTCACCTAGGAACAATCTTCCGAATTAGCACAGTGACACAACGTGTTTTATCCCAAACTACCCCCCAACTAAGGGATTAAAACAGTATATTCATAATTCGTGTATGAAAAGCAGAAAATCTTGTTCTGAAACGAGACGAAAATTTCGAATCAAGTTTCCTGGAAGACCTGTGCCTAATGCCAGTACAATTAGGAGGCTCGCTAAACGACTCAAGGAAACAGGCTCCGTAAATAAAAAAAGAGTTGACAGACATTCTTTCATCAGAATGTGACAGGTGTGTGTTACAAGAGAGGGAGGACATTTTCAGCATCGCACTTTAAGTACACATTATTGAACATGTTTGGTAAAAGTGTGCGCCAACCACCTGCTGAAGCTGGTACGCGCGCCTGCGATCTGCGCCAGTCACAGCCGGCTTAGCTTGCCGTGTTTATCGGGGCGCACTTAGATAATGACCCTGTAGGATGACTGAGATGGAAATCAAATTCACCTTTTCTCAGTTCTGCCCCCACAAGGATGAGTGTATCCCGTTCCAGCCCTCAGACCAGAATTAACCTTCCTGACAGAGCCGAGAATAGAAGCCATTACCTTGGGGACCGGAATCGCAGTACGTACCCCGAGGCTACAGAACGTGTAATCTAATACAGTACTTGCCCAGAGGGTTACTACTGAAGACAGTGCAGAGCGTGCACTCCGGCGTCCCCTGGGTAATGGAGATATCGTAGTCTGGACTTGTAACATCCACTACCGTATGTGAGAATGTTGCTCTCTACCTTCCTATTCCGTGAGAAGGCCACACCTACCAGAGCACCGTGGATATGCAGTCGAACGCAACAATTCACGTAAAGTTTCCTTATTCTGCACATGAACATGGAGAAATATGCCTAACGAAACTTCCATGCAACAGTGGCATAACTAGAAATCTGCACTTTTTCAGCTCTGACCTCAGTATTATGCTGGAAAATATTCTTTATCGATTGATTAAATCGACATTACTCTATCGCTTTTCTCGGCAACGTGAAACTACAAAATTCGCTGTGGTAGTTTCGAATATAGGCTAATGCAAGAACACTGATACTTGTTAGTTGCGTTAGAGTCTGTTATACTCATCTGAAGCAAAGTAATAAATCCCCAATTAAATATGGGGTCAAAACCTTGACATTATTCAATTAAGCTTCTTCTTCTTTCTCTCCTCAACCTGGCGGTTGGTGGGTAGCATGAATGTCTTCGTCCAAAGGTCTTCTATCATGAGCCCGCTGTTTGATCATGTGGTACGGACATCTTCCTCCGATGTCATCAAAGAACTCTGCTCTGGTCGTCCTCTTCCTGCGTTGCCTTCCATTTTCCCTTCAAGCAGTGTGATGCACCATGGTGATTGCCGGAGTAGGTGGCCTACCCAATTATTTCTTCTTTTTTTGATTGTTTCTGTCCGATTGATGGTTTCTTCTGCTCTTCTTAGAACCTCTTCATTAGTTAGCCTTAAGGTCCAAGGTATCCGTAGCATTCGTCGCCAGCACCACATTTCAAATCCACACAATCGTTTCTTGTCGGCCTTCAATAGTGTCCAGGTTTCGCAACCATAGGTCGCAATGCTCCAAATGTAGCTTTTAATGAAGTGCTTTCTGACTTGTAGGGATATGGCTTTGGATGTCAGGAGACTTCTCTTCTTGTTGAATGCTTCTTTAGCCTGGGCTATTCGAGAACGAATATCCTTTTCACATCTCCCATCAGAAGAAATAATGCTTCCCAAGTACTTGAAAAGATTTACTTGAGACAATCTTTCTCATTCCAACCATGCGTTACTGTTCTGACTACCATCTCGACCACATTTCATTATCTTGGTTTTTGTTTTGTTAATCTTCATTTTACATTTTACCCTTAGATGATCATTTAATTAATGTAAAGCAATTTCTAGCTTTTTTTTAATCATCATCTGCTATGTTGGCAATGCCATCTGTGAAACGTATTGTTTGATACAATTCACCGCTTATTTTTATTCCATGTGTGCATGTTGCTGAAAATTCTTTTATTGCTTCTTCTACATACACATTGAAGAGCAGAGGTGAAAGGCTGCACCCTTGTCTTACTCCTTTTCCTATTTTCGCGGCCATTTGTTCCTTTCCATTAAGTGCTGTCTGGTTCTTGTACAATTGGTAAATGATTTTCCAATCTCAGTAGTCCACTTTCAAGTTTTTAAGGACTTTGAACACAATGTTCCAATTTACATTATCAAAAGCTACAGTTTAGTAAATACCTTGAAATCTTTAAATACAGTTTCCCCACAAACATCACATTTTTAAATGTCATTCTTGCATTAAATGAGCGATATCCACAAAGGGCAGCGGTCAAGTCATTTGTCTCTCACCAAGGTGGACCGGGTTCTTAAACCAGTCAATCCCCGTGTACCCCCCGCGGGCACACAACTAGTGAAACGTGGGTTGCCGACCATGGAACCCCAGCTGAGTCCGGCATTGCTACTTACTTGTGCCGGGCTCCTTTTTGTCATCTTTCATGTCCACCTCACTTGGTCAACTCTTGTTCTCTTCCGACCCTGGCAGTATTAGGGTATCCGAGATATAGGGAGTCTATTCCTTCTCCGCCTTAATTGGCCCTTGTCTCATTCTTCCTGATCCGTCCTTTTTCGAGGGCTCAGAACTCCTTTTCGTGATAGCCTCTGCTCAGGACTCTAAAGTAGGCAGGGTGTGTGTAGCCCCACCACTTAAGGTGCACCATGGATAGAGCTACACCCTCGAGGAGTAACGGCTTGTGAGTTCGGAAGTTGGCAACTCCGAGGGATTCCTTAGCTGGGTCCGGTTTTCCAGTGCCTCTGGGGTGAACCCTCTCCTCACTCCGTTTCCTATCTGCCTTTTATGGCTCTTCTTCCTTCCGAGTCCCTCAACCGTTATTCTTTGAGGGTTGAATGCATTACATTTCCTCCTGTCTTTTATTTCCCGTATTCTATTTTACTTTAATTATAGGTTCTGGGTTGGCGATCAAGGGAACCCAGCAGAGTCAGCCATGGCTTCCACTTACTTGTGCCGGACTCCTCTCTGTCGTCTTTCCTGTCGACCTCTGGAGTTCATTCCGACCCCGCCAGAATCAGGGTATCCAAGACCTAGGGAGTCTTTCCCTTTCCCACATTAACTTTCACTTGTCTCATCTGATAATCTCATTCTTCGAAGGGTCTGACCTTATCGTTTCATCTTTCTTCTGCCTTCTACTCACAGCCCTAAAAAAATCGGGGTGCGTGTAGCCCCACCACACATGGTGCACCTTAGGTAGTGCTACACTCTCACCAGCTCGGGGCTTGGTGACCCCCAAAGTCACTGTCTAGGTCGGGAGAGAGCAAGACTTGGCCAAGGCACAAGTAACTGGAAGCTATAATTGCGATGGGACTACCTACGTGACAAAACAAATTGAAAATCCATCCGCATTCACATGCAACGGTGTGAAATTATAACTTTACGGTGGTGTGATCTTGACTCTGCAACATTGGAATTCTAAGTCCAAGACATTTTAGAACACTGAGATGTGCAGCGGTACTTAACCCAGTCATGTATAACTGATTCAAGAGTATATTTCATCATATACTTTGTTCTTTTTAGCCTACTTTTCACATTTTGCAAAAATGGGGAAAAAGTAGACTTATGAGATCGATCCGGGAAAATGTGTGTCTGTCTGTCTGTCTGTCTGTCTGTCTGTCTGTCTGTGTGTGTGTGTGTGTGTGTGTGTGTGTGTCCCTATCAACTCCTAAACGGCTGCAGCAATCAAAACCTAATTTAGTATGAGTAAAGATGTGCACCGGAATAGCTCACGTCCATATTTGAAAATGATGTCAGTGCTACCAACTGCTGAAAAAACGCACTAGAAATTTGAGCTCCATGTTGGATATCTTGCAAGGTATGCATGGGAGCTATTCCAAAATTGGCACACATGTAGATAATACTATTTCAGTTTAATTTCCAGGAGGCCAACCATGACAGTGTTGCCAAAATAATTTTAAGCCTTCTGATAGGTCCAATGTTTAAATGCATATAACTTCTACACTATCAATTGGATTTCAACCAAATTTTGTATGTAATATCTGTACATAAACAGATATGACTGAGCGTATTCTTAAGAGCCACCAGGGCTGCCAACTGTTAATAATTGCTCTCTCTATTTTTTCATCCAAATACCAATATATCAGAAAGTATGCAAGCCAACAGCTTTAAACTATGCACACGTATATTCTGACATTTTAGATTAATTTGGAGTAACTTATTGAACCCTTCAGAATAGCAGTGTTTATATGCAAGAATCTTGATCAAGGGGTCGCGCTCAGTTCCTAGTGTGATGTTTACGTTCGCCAAACAACATGCTCTACTGAGGTAAGGGTCATAGGATTAAAACTATAATTAAGAAAGAAAGGTGACAAGACGTAAAATAATAACATGATTTAATGACTAATAGTGCATAAAAAGAATATAAACAACAATAATAAAAAATATCCTCCCTGAATTTTCCCATGACAGGAATATCTATCAATGTTGAGGAGTCAGACGGATCTCCCCCTTTATAAAAATTGTGGATCCAAGTTCCACTAACTTGCATTTGGATTTTATGTACGCGTAATGACTAACTACGAGGAATGAGTACTTGGATGACTGTTCGTTTACAGCGGGTTAACAGCCACGATGCTTACGAACAATCATCTCGTAAATCAACGTTTACGGATATGGGATATGACACTAATAAAAACCCTTAAAAATTTAATGCTGACACACACACTAAAAATCTACTATTTACAGGAATCTCCCTCGAGACCCTCCATTAGCGCGATGACGCACTTGACAAAATGAGCTGCCAACTCCGGCCAATTGCTCAATACACAAACAAGGAAAATACAGCATCGCACGTGACTTCACGGGTCACTGATATGGAATATAAACATGGAATGAAACCAACAACAACACAAGCCTCACCGGCTAAGATTACTTTATATGAGCAAAAATGCACGTTAAGCTAACGCTTCGGAGATTATCGTGATTCGTAGGCAACTCCCATTTATTTAAACAATTTTTATCATTGATCAGTTCTTAATTTTGTATTTCAAGTAATTACAGAGCCAACAAGCACTCCCCACTAATGACCTCGCTTGCAACCTTCAGTCCGCCTTGTGAAACAGCTCCCCCTTCCTCAATACTTGTCATTGCCCCAACTCCAGTGTGTAAAAATAACTGACCAGCTGTGCCGTTATCTCAAAGAATCAACAGCAACAAATCTCAACCACCTACACATATGGTCAGGCATTAATCAAAATAGCCACATATGCCCTCGCAAGGTAACAATATGGACTTGGCACCAAGCTGACAGAAATCAGTCTACGCTGAAATTCCCGCTTGTAATGACCACAAAATACACACACTCACACTTCTGGGAATGACATAACGTATTTCACACAGGTCGGCTGAATAGATGCTCACAAATTATTTAAAAATAATTAAAACCTACGATAGAGCTGGCTGCTCTTCGTCACAAATCACATTGCTCCAAAGGCAATATTCTCACTGAATCTGATCAATAATAAACCTTAAAAAGATTAATTACCCTCCAATCTACTGTATAATTATAATACTTCAGTCCTACTTCTGAAACACAACATATCTCCGAGAGACGTTTTTAACCGCATTGCGTAACATATGCAAACACGGTCGTCCACATAGCTACGTTAGTTAAAACAACAAACAAACAAGAACGTTTTACTAATAACATTTATGCGAGCTGTTTCCATGCAAAAGGTGTGTCAGACCAAAACTAAATATACTACGTTAATCACACTAGCAAAATATTTACAAAACAAAATATGTCCCATATACCATAAGTTAATTTATCAGATAATAAGAATATTATTTTGTACTCATCCTCGGCCAGTCACCCGTCAAAGGACATCAGCTGCCATCTCCCAACTGAATGCTTCTTAGCTCATCTCAACCATCTGGACGGAGTGTTGATAGTTCCAAACTTCTTCCATGGTAAGCGATGTCATCTCTGTGCTGATTCAAAAAGTTAGATTATTATACACTTGATATCTGACTACTAAATTCGCCGTTTCAGGTACTAATTTCCCCGGAACAGTCTGTTGGCGAATTACTGATGCTACTGTCCCTACAAAATATAGTACTGTGACTATCTATCACTGAATTTAACACATTTATTAATAATTTCTGTGTCCTCATGACACGCAAAAGTATAAGTGTCTACGTCCTTAGACGCGCAAAATGTAAAGTAACCTGTGTCCTCGACACACAAAAGTATAATAGCCTGTGTCCTCGACACACCAAAGTATAATAACCTGTGTCTTTCGACACACCAAAGTATAATAAGCAATGTCTTGGCTCTTCACGCCACTTATAAATGAACCGGCCCTAGGTATTGATAGAGGGGGAAATTATAAAAAAAAATCTCAAAATAATAGTGGTACAGAAATGAAATAAATATCACTGAACTCGTAAAATTTCGCAGGTCAAGAATATGCCCATTAATCCTAGAATCGATCGTAGATATGTTGTCTAGGCGATCTCCCGCGTTAATGCTAGCCATCGCGTGCCCAAGCTAGACTTGCCGCGCTCGTAAGCATTCATCTCCCATTGGTTCCACATTTTCTGTAACTTGGCAGTTTTTATCAGACCTTGGCCTCGTAGGAGTGTCTAGTATTTTCATCAGCCACACACGTTACTGCATCATATTTTTTCTAGGCGCAAATATTACAATGAACATACCATGAGCGTGTCTCACTGCGCGTCCCTTCTATTTTGAAGTAGCCACCACCTGTCCTTCTGAAACATTGCTAGGGTCTATCTTTTCACAATCCTAAGTATTTAGCCTTTTGTCAAACTGCTGCAGGTATGTCCCCATTGTCTCCAACAAATGCTTGAAATTTCCTCATCTCCGTCTGGCTCTTTTCATGACGCTGGTGGAAATATTTATTAATTGAAGAAATAAAACATCGAATCGTTTATCCATCAGAGGATAAAGGGTTCACAACTCCTCCACTCACAAAATTTCGAACTTAGGAGAAAGTCGATAATTTTCAAAAGACTTCCGTAGGCCAATTTGTTTTATTTCAGAATCACCCCTTTTCTATTACTTGGTCTAGCCGCTCCTGTCTTGAATGGCATTTACTCGTTTCATTTCCTGCTTGTAATGACCCTCTCAACTCCTTGCATGACGCGCTGGTGCCTCGGGCAACACTCTGCTCGTCTCGTTAATGTTTGTCAACACCAATTCCACTTCCTTCTTCACGTGCCGTACTCAACTGCCGCCCGTCCACTTGGTTGATATAGGACGTCCATATATTTAAACTGCATCATTATTTCGGCGCTCTCATGGTTCACTTCTTCGATATTTTTTTAAGTTGGCTGCATTGTAGACCGACATTGTTCCTGTGCTTAACTCTTTCACTCTGTATGCATTATTTCCTAGGTTTCTTACAATAGAATAGGGTCCTATGAACTTTTCGCAGAATTTGCTGAAGATCTTCTTCTCTGGATCCGATGTAGCGGGTCGTTTCACCAAAACGAGCTGGTTGATTTCAAGATCACTGTGAAACCTCTTATTTCTCACTCGCCGTAATCTGCGATCTGCTTGTTTTCTCATGTAGGCCCTCGTTCTCTCAATTCGCAGGTCAGGTGCTATCATGGGATCTTGTGGGCAGTTAATGATGCTTTTCCACGTTCTCACTGGATACTCGTTTTTGTGTAAGACCATAGGGATCTGTCCTGTTGACTCGTGCCTGGTAGAATTCATGCATGTCTCTACATCCTTAATTTTATCCACCCATTTATGATGTTCATTGGGAATGAAGATTCTCAAGTATGATGTTACACATTTTATTGCTCTCTCTCTTGGATTAGCTTGGGCATGTCGGATACTGCTTAAAACGTGTTTTATACCCATGTCCTCCATACCTTTCTTGAATTCGGCGCTTGTAAAATAGCTGCCATGGTCTGACAATATAAATTCTGGTTTTCCAAGGATTGGAATAACTCTATTTCGAATACGACTGAGTACTTGTTTCGATGTAGTTTTCTGAATGGGGCATAATACGACAAACTTAGAAAATACATCAATGCACACTAGCAAGTGACGGCAACCTCGCCTTCCTTTCGGAATTGGACCGAAACAGTCCAGGGCCAGTAGCTCGCAGGGTTTCTGAGGTAGCAATGGTCTAGGATACTGCCTCATTAAATAGTTATTTGGCTTTGTCCTCTGACAAGGATCACAAGTCGTAATGACGTCACATAAAGTTCTTCCCATACGTGGCCATGTAAATGTCTCTCCTATTGTCGCTTCACACTTGTCTAATCCGACGTGTCCGTAACTTTCGTGAGTATGCCATGTCAATCCTCGCTGTAAGGATGCAGGTACTAATATGCGTAACTTGGTGTGGTCATTATCTACCCATTTGTGCAGCAAATTGTTGACATAAACATATCTTCCTTCTTTGGCTTTCGCTTCTCGAAATGCAGGTGTTCCTGTAGGTAGCTGCTTTCTGAAGTATTGAATTAATAGCATCATCCATGGTTCCGCTTCCTGTTCTCGCTGTATCTCACGTAACTCCTCCAAGAATTCCCGGTCCTTCGGTGTTTACTCCAAGTGTTGTACCATCGCTGTTTCTTCACTATCAGGCTCTGGGTTCCTGCTGAGTGCATCCGGAATCACGTTCATCTTCCCTGGACAATGTTCAATCTCAATGCTAAACTGCTGAATATATATAGACCAACGTGTCACACGTTCGCTTGCCATCGACGTCTTAAACAAGAATGTTAGTGCCTTGTGATCAGTCCTGACAACAATGGGGTATCCATAAATTATTCTTTTCCATTGTTGAAGCGCATGAAGTATGGCCAACAATTCTAGTTCCGTTACAGTATAATTGCGCTCGTGCTTACGCAATTTTCGGCTGACAAATGCCAAATATGTTTTATGTTGCAGGTTAGCTGGATCTTCTTGGTAGAGCATAGCACCTATACCAATTAGTGAAGCATCCGCTTGGATTATAAATTTGTGCTTGAAATCTGGATATCCTAACTTAATGCAGTTTTCCAATAGCTGTTTTGTTGCTTGGAACGTCTTCTCGCATTCCGCATTCCATAACCATTTATTATTCTTTTTTAGCATTTCCTGCATTGGAGCTACAGTCTCCGTGTAACCTGGACAGTTTTCCTTAAAGAATCCCGTTACGCCTAAGAAAGCCCGAATGTGCTTGACTCTCGTTGGTGTAGGGAAATTCTTTATCGCTTCGATCTTAGCTGGATTTGGCTTCACTCCCTCCTTGTCAATGATGTGACCCAAATATAAGATCTCGCTCTTGAAGAAATGCGATTTCTTCAGGTTTACTTTGAAATTTGATGCATTAAGGTTGCCTAATACTTTATCTAAATTTTCCATGTGAGTTTCAATGTTGTCGGATGCCAGCAGAATGTCATCAATGTAGCGCACCGTCATCTCCTTAACTTCCTCGGTTAGATTCCGGTCCAGGGCTCGGATTAAAGCACAGCCCGCTGTTTTGACTCCAAAGGGCATTCGGACGATGCAAAACGTTTGGTTATCGAATAAGAATCCAGTTAGAAGCTGTGACTTCTCATCCAATTCAATATGGTGGAAACTGGACGTCAAGTCAACTGATGAATAAATGCTTTTGTTTTTAAAGCATTTTAGTACGTCTCTGATAATTGGCGCTCTGTCATACTCAGGAAAAATGAGTCTCATGTTGAGATTTCTGGCATCTAAACAAAGTCTAATAGATCCATTTGGTTTTGTGACTGCCAAAATCGCATTTAGATAAGGTGTAGGTGTCTTCCTTATTACTCCAGCTTGTAACATCTCATCTATAATGACCTTAACTTGACCACGATATTTTTCCGGAATTGGGTACAATCTACTTTTGAAAGGTGACCAATCCTCGACTTGCATTGAATATTTCGCGAAATTTTAGCAGTTGCATGTTAAAGAAATCTGAGTATTTCGTTTGCTGGGTAGTTTGGTATTTTCTAGAGTAAAGCTCCATCCTTAGACTCTGTTGTAATGCTGGCGACCAGTACTTGCGCAGAAACGCTAATTTGAAATCTGCCATAGTTCCAAATGTATATTTGAAGCTTAAAAACCATGTAAGGACATTTCCGGATAAAAAATCTCTCCATCATCCTCAATCTACGTGCTTCAGGTACCCCAGTGTCATTGTAATGATCTTCAATTTCTTTAATAAAGGCTTTAGGTGTCACCCCTGAATTCTCCGTGTATTTCTGCGGTTTATAATCGTTCGAGCGAATTACTTGGATAAGTTGTGTGGGATGATGACCGTCTTGTGGCGTGGAACTCCTTTCGATATTCTTGCGAAACCCCTCCGTGTTTGTTGTTAATGGGCTCTCTGTCTGAGCTTGACTCCCTGCTGTGCTTGCCTCCTCCGGGCTATTCGAGTCGTCCTGTCTATCTCTCATTGTTCCTGTTTTAAATATCGAGGATTTTTCTATCGACCTCAGTTCAGCTTTAATGATCCTGTCTGTTTGTTCTTTAAGTTTACACTTAATTTCTTGTTCTAATGCTTGAATACGAGTATGATTTTCGCCTACTGTCTTAAGGATGGTTGATCTTTCCTCTTTAGAATCGATATTCATTTTTCGCCAATCTTTCCTTATTTGCTCCTTAATCGTGCTTACTTTCTCCACAATCTGGCTTTTAGTGTCATCCTGATTGCTTTCTATCTGGCTCAGCCAATCTTCCAATCTCGCGCTATTTTCGTCGATGGTACTCTTTAATTGATTCTGATCCGCTTCTAGGCTTTTCCATTGCTCCGCTGATTTTATTTCGAGACGGTCCATATCTTTAATTATGCCGGATATATTTTCATCTACCGCTGATAATTGTTGTTGAATGACTTTGCCGCTCTTTTCCATTTCCTTAAATCGTCCTTCTAACTTATCCTGAGCTATCTTGACCTTGCTTGTATTCATTGTGCATGCTAGTTAAATTTGCTCTAATTTAGCTAACACCGTTTCATCCAGAATGCTAAGTTTTTGATCAAAATTACTTTCCATTTTCTTAATCTGATCTAATTGTTTTTCATTGTTTTTTCTAACATTTAGGGCCAGCAATACCATCTGTTGATTAGTGTGATCCTTCATCTCTGTGGTTAACGAAGCTAATTGGTTCGTGTTTTTAACATTCTGCGCCTCTAACTGCGAATTTATAGTGTCATTGATTTCATTTTTTAACAATCTAGCTTGTTCCGCCTGATATTCATTTTGTTCAATCCTACTGTTATTTAATTGTGTCCGCAATGATTCACATTGTTCGGATAGTTTAGTTTTTAGTGATTCACTCTGCTCAGACAATTTGGTTATAGACTCACTTTGTTCTAACATAGTATTGTTTATTGATTCACTTTGTTCTAACATACTAGTGTTTATTTGTTCAGATAACTTCGCTTTTAATGCTTCACTTTGTTCTAACAAACTATTGTTTATTTGTTCAGATAATTTTGTGTTTAGTGATTCACTTTGTTCTGATAGTTTAGTGTTTATTTGTTCAGATAATTTTGTGTTTAATGATTCACTTTGTTCCGCCAATTTAGTGTCCAACAATTCCTGTGTTCTCCTAGCCGCACTCTCAATGATTTCTTGAATCTGTTCCACCGTTGCCATGTTATACACTTTATATGAGACATAAGGAAAATGGCATAAAGCAATGCCCCTTGACACACACATACAATCCAATGCACATTTAATTTCTTTACCCAACTCAGTTCATTTATTTTTACATTTAATCCCACTAGTCGATTGCATCTCTGAGTAGTTCTAATTTTACTCAATTTAATTTAAACCCAAACACATATTCAGTCATTAAATTGTTATCCTGATCTGATATTAACACTGACTAATTAACAAAGTATTAATTGTCATTTAAGGCTACCAGCCTCCTAACATTTTCATGAGTTTGACTTTCTAAACAAATCTAGTTTTAACTTTAATCATTGGGCGCCCGATATCACGTATATTAATTTATTTTAATTCAATAGACAAAAACGTGAACCGTATTTTACATTGCAAGCTCCTGATTTTAATTTCTATTTCACACATTTGGCGGTATCCTCTTCGCCTCAATTATTTTTAATAAAATATCACTTTCCGGTGATTAAAATACTGTCATATCTGCCTCCACTTGTGGCCTGTCAGTTTTACACAAATACGCCAACTAAATGTGTTCCAGCAGCGAACCAGCAACAAAATTACACCCTCATTGTTGCGTCAGTTTGAAAACCCAACTACGCTTACGTTGAAATGTGCAATTTCTCTGCCGTTACACCACAGTGAACCGCCCCCCGCTTGGCCGCGCCAGTTTACCTCCTATGAACCCTTCAGAATAGCAGTGTATATATGCAAGAATCTTGATCAAGGGGTCGCGCTCAGTTCCTAGTGTGATGTTTACGTTCTCCAAATAACATGCTCTACTGAGGTAAGGGTCATAGGATTAAAACTATAATTAAGAAAGAAAGGTGACAAGACGTAAAATAATAACATGATTTAATGACTAATAGTGCATAAAAAGAATATAAACAACAATAATAAAAAATATCCTCCCTGAATTTTCCCATGACAGGAATATCTATCAATGTTGAGGAGTCAGACGGATCTCCCCCTTTATAAAAATCGTGGATCCAAGTTCCACTAACTTGCATTTGGATTTTATGTACGCGTAATGACTAACTACGAGGAATGAGTACTTGGATGACTGTTCGTTTACAGCGGGTTAACAGCCACGATGCTTACGAACAATCATCTCGTAAATCAACGTTTACGGATATGGGACATGACACTAATAAAAACCCTTAAAAATTTAATGCTGACACACACACTAAAAATCTACTATTTACAGGAATCTCCCTCGAGACCCTCCATTAGCGCGATGACGCACTTGACAAAATGAGCTGCCAACTCCGGCCAATTGCTCAATACACAAACAAGGAAAATACAGCATCGCACGTGACTTCACGGGTCACTGATATGGAATATAAACATGGAATGAAACCAACAACAACACAAGCCTCACCGGCTAAGATTAATTTATATGAACAAAAATGCACGTTAAGCTAACGCTTCGGAGATTATCGTGATTCGTAGGCAACTCCCATTTATTTAAACAATTTTTATCATTGATCAGTTCTTAATTTTGTATTTCAAGTAATTACAGAGCCAACAAGCACTCCCCACTAATGACCTCGCTTGCAACCTTCAGTCCGCCTTGTGAAACAGCTCCCCCTTCCTCAATACTTGTCATTGCCCCAACTCCAGTGTGTAAAAATAACTGACCAGCTGTGCCGTTATCTCAAAGAATCAACAGCAACAAATCTCAACCACCTACACATATGGTCAGACATTAATCAAAATAGCCACATATGCCCTCGCAAGGTAACAATATGGACTTGGCACCAAGCTGACAGAAATCAGTCTACGCTGAAATTCCCGCTTGTAATGACCACAAAATACACACACTCACACTTCTGGGAATGACATAACGTATTTCACACAGGTCGGCTGAATAGATGCTCACAAACTATTTAAAAATAATTAAAACCTACGATAGAGCTGACTGCTCTTCGTCACAAATCACATTGCTCCAAAGGCAATAATCTCACTGAATCTGATCAATAATAAACCTTAAAAAGATGAATTACCCTCCAATCTACTGTATAATTATAATACTTCAGTCCTACTTCTGAAACACAACATATCTCCGAGAGACGTTTTTAACCGCATTGCGTAACATATGCAAACACGGTCGTCCACATAGCTACGTTAGTTAAAACAACAAACAAACAAGAACGTTTTACTAATAACATTTATGCGAGCTGTTTCCATGCAAAAGGTGTGTCAGACCAAAACTAAATATACTACGTTAATCACACTAGCAAAATATTTACAAAACAAAATATGTCCCATATACCATAAGTTAATTTATCAGATAATAAGAATATTATTTTGTACTCATCCTCGGCCAGTCACCCGTCAAAGGACATCAGCTGCCATCTCCCAACTGAATGCTTCTTAGCTCATCTCAACCATCTGGACGGAGTGTTGATAGTTCCAAACTTCTTCCATGGTAAGCGATGTCATCTCTGTGCTGATTCAAAAAGTTAGATTATTATACACTTGATATCTGACTACTAAATTCGCCGTTTCAGGTACTAATTTCCCCGGAACAGTCTGTTGGCGAATTACCGATGCTACTGTCCCTACAAAATATAGTACTGTGACTATCTATCACTGAATTTAACACATTTATTAATAATTTCTGTGTCCTCATGACACGCAAAAGTATAAGTGTCTACGTCCTTAGACGCGCATAATGTAAAGTAACCTGTGTCCTCGACACACAAAAGTATAATAGCCTGTGTCCTCGACACACCAAATATAATAGCCTGTGTCCTCGACACACCAAAGTATAATAACCTGTGTCTCCCGACACACCAAAGTATAATAAGCAATGTTTTGGCTCTTCACGCCACTTATAAATGAACCGGCCCTAGGTATTGATAGAGGGGGAAATTATAAAAAGAATCTCAAAATAATAGTGGTACAGAAATGAAATAAATATCACTGAACTCGTAAAATTGCGCAGGTCAAGAATATGCCCATTAATCCTAGAATCGATCGTAAAGATGTTGTCTAGGCGATCTCCCGCGTTAATGCTAGCCATCGCGTGCCCAAGCTAGATTTGCCGCGCTCGTAAGCATTCATCTCCCATTGGTTCCACATTTTCTGTAACTTGGCGGTTTTTATCAGACCTTGGCCTCGTAGGAGTGTCTAGTATTTTCATCAGCCACTCGTGTTACTGCATCATATTTTTTCTAGGCGCGAATATTACAATGAACATAACATGAGCGTGTCTCACTGCGCGTCCCTTCTATTTTGAGGTAGCCACCACCTGTCCTTCTGAAACATTGCTAGGGTCTATCTTTTCACAATCCTAAGTATTTAGCCTTTTGTCAAACTGCTGCAGGTATGTCCCCATTGTCTCCAACAAATGCTTGAAATTTCCTCATCTCCGTCTGGCTCTTTTCATGACGCTGGTGGAAATATTTATTAATTGAAGAAATAAAACATCGAATCGTTTATCCATCAGAGGATAAAGGGTTCATTATATACGTCAGTTCTACCAACATGATTCTAAGCCTGCTGATAGTAAATTTTAAATACATGTAACTTCTATACTATCAGTTGGATTTCAACCACATTTCGTATGTGCTATGTGTACCATAACAGATATGACTATAAGTATTGTTAAGAGCAATCAGGGCTGCCAACTGTAAATAAATGCTGTCTATATTCTTTTTACCCTAATATAAATATATCCGAAAGTATGCAAGCCAACAGCTCTATACTTTGCACACGTATAGCACCTGACATTCTAGATTAATTTGGAGTAATTAATACAAGGCAGTGCTGCCAACATGATTCTATGCCTGCCAATATGTCCAATTTTAAAATACTTGTTACTTCGATACTAACAAATGGATTTCATCCAAAATTGGCACAACAAGATATCATAATAATTCAGATTATTTCTGACCAGCACACGCATGGTATTGTTGGCAACATGCTTTTACGCGTGCTGATATATCCAGTGTCTAACTGCATGTAACGTCCATTGGACTTCAACCAAATTTTGTATTCTGTACCTTAAGAGGTGGAACTAAGAATATATTCAGTCACCAGGGCTGCCAACTGTAGTGCTCTATTAGGCTACATTATACCAGGTATATTTTGAACTAACTAGATATTTCGATATTACCAACTTAATTTCGTCATTATTCTAGATAGGTTCATATACTGTAGAATAATCATTGGCATGAAAAGTAGGCTGTATAGTTCTTCACGGAACTTCTTGTTTGAAATGATATGCTCTTTTCGTAACCTTTGTTCATTGTTATATTTTTTGATTTATTAAATTTAGGCATTTTATATCATATTTAGGCACCCACCCGTAAATTTTAAATTCATATAAATGTGTGTAATTTTATCTCAGTTAAGAGTGTCAGATCACCTAGCTGTTCCACTCCTTAAAACAACAATAACTAACTAACGACCTTAGGCGTGGTCAGCGCATCGGGTACTCTCGGCCGGTAATCTTGATCCCCGTGATCGGGGTGCACTGCCTCACTATCAAGACAGCTACTCAATTATCCTCACCAGGCTGAGTGCACCCCGTTCCACGTCATTTTCCAAAAACCTTGACGGAGCCGGGAATTGAACCCGGGGCCTCCGATTGCGAGTCAGGCATGCTACCCCAACCCACGGGGACACCCTGTAGTTAGACCCCTTAAAACAACAATTATCATCATCTTAACCCCATGTTTTTTCAGCGAAATTTCTCTTTAGTTCCTTTTAGGCCCTTCAGTCCGATTAACCCTTTTCAGGTTCAGTAGAGTTCATATACGGTATTTGAAAGCAAGAGCCATGAAATACGACCAAGTATTTCACACATCCTATAATTATTATTAATTCGTTTTTGTGATCTTTCATTTATTTAAATTAATGACTTATTGTAAGGATATCCATTTTTTTTTTTTTTGGTTTTTGTTAAGATACAGTAGTTTCTAAGATTTTTCACGCTGACGAAGTTATCATTGATATAACGAAACATGTACGTGTTAATTTAATTATTAAACTGATGATGATGTTAATTGTTGTTTTAAGGGGCCTACCATCCAGGTTATCGGCCCCTAATGGATTGGGTGATCGTTAAGATGATAATGAAATGTAAACTATAACTAATTACTAACTTATATACTAGAAGAAGAAATAGAATCCAAAATGAGAAAATAAAGGACAGGAGGAAAAGAAATGCCCTCAACCCTCGAAGACTGCGGATTGAGGGACTTGGAAGGAAGGAGAGCCATAAAAGGCAGATAGGAAAGTGAAGGAGGAGAGGGTCCATCACACAGGTAATGGATAGAGGGGGGAAACCGGACCCAGCTCCGGAATCCCTCGGGGTCGCCAACTCCCGAACTCACCAGCCGTGAGCCCCTGAGGGTGTAGCAATGTCTAGGGTGCACCAGAAGTGGTGGGGTACATACATCCTGCCTCCTTGAGGGCCTTGAGCAGAAGGCAGGAGATAACAGGAAAAGAAAAAGAAGGCTGACCCCTCGCAGAAGGAGGGTATCAGAAAAGAAGAGACAAGGGCCAAGGGCGGGAAAGGAAGAGACTCCCTAGGCCTCGGGTACCCTAATACCGTCGGGGTCGGATGAGAACAAGAGTTGACCAAGTGAGGTCGACAGGAAAGAAGACAGAGAGGAGCTCGGCACAAGTAAGTGGAAGCAATGCCGGACTCAGCTGGGGCCCCGTGGTCGCCAAACCACGTTCCACTAGATGTGAGCCCCTGGGGGTAATTATTAAACTACCTTCTAGTGTTTGATAAGGCGGCTTTTATAATTTGAGATAGAAATATTCGCCAAAATTACAGTGGGAAACGGCTTAAAACCTTCACACCTGGGCTCTAGCTTTCATCACTCTATCATTCTTCTGTCGTCACTGTTTCGGAGAGTGCGGACGTATTCGTATGCTTTACGCCATTAGTCCTGTGGCTGTCACTTTCAGGGTGACAGATCGTTCTACAAATTGCACGTCCAACTTGGCCGGATTAGAGCTGGTGAACGTCTCTTGCCAGCTGTGTAGGTGGTCAGTGGTCACACCTGTCAGCTACCTTGTGATTGATGGCTTTCTGTGACCTTAAAGAGTGTAAACATGTCTCAATATCAAAGCTGAGAAACAGGAATTTCCCAACAGATGTGCGCCGGTCACGCTCTAAATCACTTATCCCTCAGTAGCTCACATTTAGTCGGTTGTGAGTTGGCAACCATGAAACCCCAGCTGACTCTGACATTGTTTACACCTACTTGTGTCAGCCTCCCCTATCTCTTTCTCCTGTCAACCTCCCTTAGTCAATTCTTGTTCTCTTTCGACTACGAGGTTTAGGAAGTCTTTCATTTTCCAGTGCTGGCTGCGTGGCTCAGCGGTGTCAAACAGGTCTTACACGTTGCGTTGTGTGTCGCCAATGTTGCCAGGTCGACTGTTCTGACTTTGCTGGGTCCAAGGTTGCAGGTTCGTATCCTGGCGCCGTCAGCGAGAGAGCACGACAGTGACCTTACTGTCCTTCGAAATTGTCCCCTCCCGTAACTATGCAATGCTGAGATCGGCGATACATGTCCTGGAAACTTTGCAAGAAGCCGTCCTTTGGGATGGTGTTCAAAAGCCTCGTCACGTTGCGTTCGGTGAATAAAGTCAGAACGGTCGACCTTGCAACATTGGCGACACACAACGCAACGTGCAAGACCTGTTTGACACAGTGCGTGTTTATAAGGATGAATTTATGCAACCTACCATGCACACCTCTTCGGCGGGTGGCAGTGAGAAGGATGAATTTATGCAACCTACCATGCAGACCGGTTTGGCGGGTGGCAGTGAGAAGGGTGAATGTTCTGTGGAATGGAATGGCACTGAAATCCATCGTCACGGGCGACGAGACCTGGTGTCTGAGGTACGACCCCAAAGTCAAGCGTCCAAGTATGGAGTGGCCAGGTCCAGATCCAGTGTCACCGAAAAGCCCTGAAAGGCCAGACGTTTTCGGACATTACGGACATCCAACCTAATGTGACGACCCAACTGAAGGCTATCTCTGAAGAGTTTCCAGGACTTGTACAAACATTCTCAGAAGTGCATAACCATCCACGGGGATTACCTCGAAGGACAGTAACTGCTGTTTGAGGTAAGTCAACAATTCGTTCGTAATATAGACCCATTCGCCGAACTTTTCGGACAGAACGCAACGTGACGAGGCTTTTGAACACCATCCCAAAGGACGCCTTCTTGACGTTTCCAGGACATGTATCGCCGATCTCAGCATTGCATAGTTACGGGAGGGGACTATTTCGAATGACAGTATGGTCACTGTCGTGCATTGTTCATCTATAATGATAGTACAGGACTATTCACGGAACTTATTGCCACAGGTTGGATTGTCATTTTCCAGTCTTAATTAGCTCTTTATGGAATAACCCGGGGAAGAAACCGCACTCATGATAGCCGCTGACAACGCTAGGATTCGAACCTACGATATCCCCATCGGTTAATTAGCTCTTTATGGAAAAACCCGGGGAAGAAACCGCACTCAAGATAGCCGCTGACAACGCTAGGATTCGAACCTACGATATCCCCATCGGGGTCATGGTGCTAGATTTTACACGCATGACTACGCCACTACTGTCGACCAAAGTATTATGTGCACTCGAGTTTAAGGGTTGTTTGTGAAGTAAACGATAGACCTACATAAAATCCAATAACAACATCATTTTCGTCGTTCTATTTTACGTTAGTTAATGTAGGTTTGGAATTTTTTATTTATATTTTAATATTTTTTTTATCGCAGTTGGAACACAAAAAGTGCCCGTTTTTAAGCGTGTTTCAACCATGCGTCACATTGAAGAATTATTTTCTCACAAACCCGTCATCAGATCGAATCCAAGTGTTAACACAATATACATTGGAATGTTGTAAAACTGGTTTATTAATTTCAAAATTTTGTGTATCCAAGAAACAAAGTTGTTATCATTTTTGTAAGGTAACATTTTTCTCCCTCGGGGTGGTTGGAAAATGTAGTTCTTGGTCGCGTTGTAATCCTTATACATCAAAAAGGTTTGCTGTGTGACTGTGAAATACGTAAATTAATTCACTTATTTTATATCGGTTTGTATTTGTAAGGGGAAATAAGACATGGTTCACCAGCAAACCGTTTCGTGGAAACCTGTACAGCGTTGCTGAATTGCAGCCCATCACTTCCGAGCGAGGCGTGCCATGACGCGTGATGTGCTTTACGTATTACGTATTTACGTATTTACGTATTTCACAGTCATACAGCATAACTTTTTGATGTATAGGGATTAAAACGCGACCAAGAACTACATTTTCCAACCACCCCGAGCCGAGAGAAAGTTATCTTACAAAATTGATAACAACTTTATTTTCTTGGACACACACAATTTTGAAATTAATACACCAGTTATACAACATTCCATTGTATATGGTGTTAAAAATTGAATTCGATCTGAAGAAGGGTTTGTGGGATAATAATTCTTAAATGTGACGCATGGTTGAAACACGCTTAAAAACGGGCACCTTTTGTGTTCCAACTGCGATAAAAAAAAATAAAAATTAAACACTCCAAACCTACATGAACCAACGTAAAATAGAACGAAGAAAATGGTGATGTTATTGGACTTCATGTACGTCTATTGGTTACTTCACAAACAACCTCCAAACTCGAGTACACATAATATTTTGGTCGACAGTACTGTAAGTTCATGTTTTCTATCTTATCAATCATTTCCTGTTGAGATTTTCCTTCGTTTTTTGCAGGCTATAATCAGATCTAATACGTTATTTCCATAATTTCATTTCATCTTGTTCACTTCGTGAGTTGACCACCTCGTGGTGCAGCGGCTAGCAGTCTTCGCTGTTGATGCGGAGGCCCGGGTTTGATTCCCAGCTCTGCCAAGAAATTTTAATTCTGCTGATAGGGCTGAAACGGGTTACACTC
This sequence comes from Meconema thalassinum, assembly GCA_946902985.2. Taxonomy (NCBI): domain Eukaryota; kingdom Metazoa; phylum Arthropoda; class Insecta; order Orthoptera; family Tettigoniidae; genus Meconema; species Meconema thalassinum. The sequence goes on along the minus strand of OX336392.1, from coordinate 301,448,991 downwards.
AGCCTCGTGAGGCAAAACTGAGAAGAGGAGGGTTTGATTCCCAACTCAGCTATCCTGGATGTGGTTTTCCGTGGTTTCCCACTTCTACGCCAGGCAAATGTCAGGATGGCTCCTAACTCAAGGTCTCTGTCACCTCCATTCCCATTCCTATACCCAATTTACAAATATACACACTAGTACAGCCATCACGATAACACAGGTTATCACACAATTTACACACACACACACACACGATGTCACCAATCCCCTAAAATAAGGAACAACAACATACGTACGTGAACCCACTTGAGCTAGTGGATGTCTGTATGCTGGGTAGACAGCCCGGAGGCTGGTTTGATCCACAAAAAGCACCACTATAAATTATGTAGTAGAAACTAAGTGAAAAACCAAAGGCCACATGCATCGATCACACCGATGACCAGGACACTAAAGTCTGTTCGCCGAGTGGAGATAGTGGAAGTAAACACAGTTGTACACGTGATTGCAGGGCTGCCCGCAACGGGTGCATAGAGCTGTGTCTGATGAACGTACGCCAACTTCTGTGCTGTAAGTCTTGTCTTTCCTAGGTCTACGGCATGACTAATGATCTCGGAGCTTCTTGGTTACCCCTGTCTGGCAGAGCCGATGACGTGAACTGTGCGTGTTTCCCTGTCCGGGTAGCACTGTCTCGACTCGGTGAATAGACTTTAGAAGGCACTCAAAGCAGCGGAATGAGCCAGGGGCACTGTCTCGACTCGGCGAATAGACTTTAGAAGGGACTCAAAGCAGCGAAAAGAGAGTAAAGCCCACCTCCTGAGGTGTCCGGCGCGTCGCTCTGACACACGCTGGCCTGGCGCTGCAGGTTGGGCGGCACCCAGAACTTGTCATCACTGGGCGAGCGGTTCAATGTGCGGCTACTCCCCGGCTGCGACTCGTCCACCACACCCACACCCACCAGCGGCTCCTGGCTGCAACACAACACAAAGCTTCATCAGTGGCGTTACTAGCATTTGCTTCGAAATCTCAACTACTTGCGTTTTTGGTTTTATATTTGTTGTTTTCTACTATTAGTTTTTCTTTGTGTTTGTTTTCTGCGTTTGCTTTTTCTTTTATGTTTTTATGCTTTTGCTTTTGTTTTTGAATTCTTCTCTCTTTTTTGGTTTTGATTTTGTGTTCGTTTTCTGCTTATGTTTTTGAATTTTGCTTTCTGCTTTGTGTTTTTGGTTTTGTGTTTGTTTTCTGCTTTTGCTTTTATTTTTGAAATTTGCTTTTTGTTTTGTGTTTTTGGTTTTATGTGTTTTCCGCTTTAGCTTTTGTTTTTGAAATTTGCTTTATATTTTATTTTATTTTGTTTTTGGTTTTGTGTTTGTTTTCTGCTCTTGTTTTGAATTTTGCTTTTTGCATTTGGATTTGTGTATGTTCACTGCTTTTGTTTTTGAATTTTGCATTTTTCTTTCTTTGTGGTTTTGGTTGTTTGTTTCCTGCTTTTGCTTTTGTTTTTGAAATTTGCCTTTGTGTTTTATTTAGTTTTTGGTTGTGTGTTTGTTTACTGTTTTTGAATTTTGCATTTTGATTTTGGATTTCTGTTAGTTTTCTGCTTTTGCTTTTGTTTTTGAAATTTGCTTCGTGTTTTATATTGTTTTTGGATTTCGTGTTGGTTTTCCGCTTTTGTTTTTGAATTTTGCTTTTATGTTTTCTGTTTTGGTCATGTGTTTGTTTTTGCTTTTTGCTTTGTGTGGGGGCGAGATGCGACAATCAATGAATGCAAACCTACACGTTTTCATGTTTGATCTCGATAGCATTTGTTAAGTTTTATTTGCACCTCTCAATGTGCAAAATCTCTTAAATGAACAGTTTTGTTAGTCCTAACACTAAAGTAAAGACACATTTTCTCAAATTAGTAAGAATAAAAGTAGCCTATATAATCCAGTCGTTTGTCTTTAATCCGAAAAATGTTTTTTTAAAATAAAATTCACATCAAATTACGTTTTTTTAAAATTATTTGTCTCTGGGGGGATTGATCTCCCTAATCACTCCCTGCAGTTACGTCACTGAACGTCAAAAACATACTCGAGTTTTATCTGTATTGCTTAGAATAACACAAACTCCGCCATGATGAGGATAACAGTTACCATGCTAGGAAATGCAGAATATATTCCATATTGATTTATAGATAACACTTGGAAATAATACGCTTATCAATACAAATCATGAAACATCTATTCAATTGTACATGTTTCGACCCATCAATGGAGTCGTCTTCAGCTTAAATATAACTTATAATTCTAATTACAAACAAAGTGTAAAGGTAATTTATTTATTTTGCGTATGTCTTTTAGAGCCGGGAGTATCGAGGACTTGTTCGGCTCGTCAGAGGCTGTATATGCGTCAATGCGGGCACCCATGGGATGAGCTACAAGTTCCGTTCAATTTCAAGTAGTTCCTACTTTCGCTACCAGATGTCACTAACACCGAGTGGTGAACGTCAGAACTTTGATAGAGCGTTTCAACAAAATCTAACCTGCAAATTTAGCTTCACACAAGTTTAATTAGTGGAAGGTTCTTTTACATGCCATAATTCTATGACATGGGACCACTGGCTTTACTTTCCCTCCGAGGGAAGGCATACTGAAGGATTTTAACGCTCTTAAAAAAATCGACGACTTCGGCCGGGTTTGAACCCGCGATCTTGGGCATAGAAGCTCAGCCACGCCACCGAAGCCTCAGTAAAAGCAATAAAACAAATAAATAAATAAAATAAAGCAACAATAAAAGAGATAGTCAGTCTGAAAGACTGGACTTTATATCATTTTAAATGCTACAAATGCTGAAAAATGCTGGAAAGGCTGGAGGCTTCTCGCTTCGCTCGAAGCCAAAGACTCTTGACATGTTAGATGATCAAGGAACAATCAGAACGCTAGAAAGTTACAAGTCATGAGGGAGTAAGAGCGCGCGGTGAAAGGAGGGAGCTGGCTGGATGACGTCACGCTAGCCGTGTCGTTGCCGTCTCGTAACGCCAGAGCTCGCCAGTGAACTCAGTACACATGCACCAAGCGCTAGGATGACGTCACACACCCCACGTGACGTCGCCGTAACGTAACGATGAAGTCGACTAGATCATTTAAAATGATAAAATCATTTAACCTCAATACTAAGTTTCGTGATGATCTCCAGCTGTTCTGACGTGATACCGCATGTTGTTGTTGTTCTGTTTTTTAGTCTACTGTCTTTTGACAGGTTTGATGCAATCTCCAAGCCTCCCTGTCCCGAGCCAATCGTTTCATTTCTACAAGACTACCACAGCCTACATCCGTGGCAAGCGGTTTAACATATTCTAAGCTTGGTCTACCCCTACAGTTCTCATCAATAACTAATAACTATTTCTGGATGTCTCAGTATGTGTCCTACCAACCCAGCTGGGGTACGTGGTCGCCAACCCACGTCCCACTAGTTGTGAGCCCCTGGAGGGGGGATTTAAAATAAACTGACCCATATAAGAGACTGAATAGCGACCACTAACTGTATTAGCGACCCCGCGGTGTGTGGTGACATTTTCTTCATAGCGTGTGATGAATTATTCACCTGTTTTCGATGCGGGGGTGGGGGGTAGGTCATTAATGCTAATAGCCTGAGGCGAGCCAACCAGGGCACAGTTTAGTCATTTAGAGCATATTAATATTGATGTAATTGGCTTCGAAAATTAATTAGGTCCGGCCTCACATATCAAACACTGGAGACGAACTGACCTTTGCTATAACACCAATCAGGAGGCTGCAGTCAATACGAGTACTACACAATGTGTAGCCAAACCTTGCTGCCGCTCTTAGTGCAGGCGTTCTCAACATTTTTGAGACGGTGAGCACCACCCTCATGCTGTACCAAGTACCCTGGCACCGTTAAATAGAATATAATAATAATAATAATAATAATAATAATAATAATAATAATAATAATAATAATAATAATAATAATATGCCAAACTAAGACAGTATCGTACAGTTATCCGACCTGAGGCGCTGTACGTAGCAGAATGCCTGGCAATGAAAAGGAAGAGTCTGGTTGAGAAATTGGAAGCCAAGGAAAGGAGGATCCTGAGGAAGATCTTAGGGCCGTTGAGAGACGATGGTAATTTCAGGAGACGGCATAACAATGAGCTGTACCATCATGTAGAAAAGATATCTCAAGTAATTCGGAAGAGAAGAATATCTTTTTATGGCCACTTAACTCTTATGAAATCCGAGAGAATCGCCAATCGGATATTTACCTATTCTCTTAACAAAGAAAACAAGGACCCCTGGTTTTGTGAGGTAGACAAGGATTTGCAAGAAGTAGGGATCACCCACGCAGACATTATGGAACGTTATCTTTTGAAAGAAAAGCTTGGAGCACATCACCAAATCAAAGAGAAAACGAAATTAAAAACTGGCAAGAAGTGGTCTGAAGAAAGAAAGGAGTCTTACAGGCAGCGAATGCGTGAACACTGGGCTAAGATCAAGGCCCAAAGACGGAGGCAGTTGAAATGACGTGGTCCATAGCTGGCCTAAACGAAGAGAGAAGAACATGGTATAATGGCTTTCACGGCCAAGGAATTAAAACTCAGCAATTTTTCTAGGTTTATGCTGATGAGCCAGCGGGGACACCAAGTGCCCGCTAGGTATCCTAGGCGAAACCCTACACTAGACACGGCATACACCTAGAAAAAATGCTGAGTTTTCATGGTAATAATGCTCTGATTAGTAAGGGTATGATCGAGGAGCTAGAAATAAGAGAAAGGCAGATGTTGAGAAAAGGCGGCCTCGGTGGCATAGTTGGTAGCACACTGAGCTTCTATGCGCAAGGTCGCGAGTTCAAACCCAGCCGAAGTCGTCGGATTTTTTAAGAGCGTTAAAATCCCTCAGTATGCCTTCCTTCAGAGGGGAAGTAAAGCTGACGGTTCCATGTCATAGATTTATGGCATGAAAAAGAACCTTCCACTAACTACACTTGTGTGAAGTCAAAATTTATAGGTTAGGTTTCATTAATGCTCTTAAGTTCCAACGTTCGTCACCGGACACTGGTTGCGATGGCATCTAGTAGTAGGGAAGTTCACAGCTATGTGTCGTGGACGGTAGCATTTGAAAGCAAAAGTAGGAACTACTTGAAATTATCGTCTGCAGTCCTTACTTGAATTAAAAACAGATAACACACAGTAGTACAGCCATCACAATTAACACCGGTTATCAGACAGATTCACACACACCCAAAGTACACGGGGCTACATGACCGCATTGTCGCAGCCCCTAAACTAAGGTACCAACCAACCGTTCTTGAGAAAAATCCTAGGTCTAATAAAAAAAAATGGTGAATTCAGAAGACGACACAATAATGAACTCTACTCACATGCAGAAAATATCACGGACACCATTCGTGATAGAAGGATAGTTTTCTATGGCCACATTGCTAGTATGAGTTCTACAAGGTTGAGCAATGGGATCTTCGTTTTTTTTTAACAAGAATACCTGGGAGGCGTGGTTCACCGAAGTAGAAAAAGGCCTGCATGAAGTGGGAATAACCCAGGAGGATATCCAGAAACGTGTTCCACTAAAGTCGAAACTTCAAGAACATCATGGATTCCAAGAAAAGCTAACAACTGGCAAGACATGGACTGAAGCGAGGAAGGAACAACATAGGAAACGAATGCGGGAATACTGGTTGAACGTTACGGCACAGGCGCAAAGGGCAGTTGAAATAGCGTGATCCGTAGATAGCCGAAACGACAGCAAGAATAATAGTAATAATAATAATAATAATACAATTACGCGCCTCTCTTTACTTTTCATATCTCTCTCACTTTCAGAAGTGTTAATATAGCTAGGGATTCACCACTCACCAGGCATGCTGTAATTTCTTACATGACTCATACAGAGAGGATACATTTACTTGTGGACAGTCGAGTCGAATCAACATATTTCTTGTTACTCATAAAACATGGATGACCAATTAATTTACTGTAGATTAAAAATACTACTTCACAAAACTTGTACGGTAATGATAACACTATTATTTCGGTTCGTGCAACAGAATTTGAATTGAAGAATGGATCTCAGGAGAGATTGTGCTTGCGAGCACTTTTTGGCTCGTATGACGAGAGCACCAAATGTCATTTAAAGCACCAGGTTGAGGTCATTCAGTCATGTTAATGTCTTCGACTGCAAATATAGTGCAGTGGGTCATCGAATGGCGACCACGGGACCCCAACAGTGTCCAACATCGCTTTTACCTACTCCTGCCGCGCTCCTCTCTGTCATCTTCGCAGTCCACGTTCTTAGTCAGCCCTTGTTTTTTCCTACCCCAACAATAGTGGGGTACTCAAGGCCTAGGATGTCTTTCATTTTCCCGCCTTAATTGGCCCTTCACCATTAACTTTCATATCCTAATTTTATTTTCGGTCGGTCTTCTTCCTCTTCGTCTTCTCCTCCTCCTCCTCTTCTTCCTTCTTCTTCCTCTCCTCCTCCTTCTTCCCTTTCTTCTTCCTTCTTCTCCTTCCTCTTCTTCGTTCTTCTCCTTCTCCTCCCTCTACTTCCTTATTCTCCTTCTTCCTTTTCTTCCCCTTCTTCCCCTTCTTCTTCTCCTTCTTCTTCTTCCTCCTCTTCTTCTTCCACTCCTTCTTCTTCCTCTCCTTCTTATTCTCCTCCTTCTTCCTCTCCTCCAACTCCCTCTCCTTCTCCTCCTTCTTATTCTTCTTCTTCTCCTGCGCATTCTTCTTCTTCTTCTTCTACTCCAACTCCCTCTCCTTCTCCTTCTTCTTCTTCTTCCTCTCCTGCGCATTCTTCTTCTTCTTCTTCTTCTTCTTCTTCTTCCAGGTTTTTTTTTCTTCCCTGTATACAGCACGGTGCACCCTGGATAGGGCTCACGGCTGGTTAGTTCGAGAGTTGGCAAATCCGAGGGATTCCTGTAACTTACCGGGTTCGCTCCCCCACTTTTTTCATTGATATTAGGGTGGACCTTCTCCTATTTACTTTTTGTATCTGCCTTTCATGGCTCTACTGCTCTCCAGGTTTCTTAATCCTCATTTTCCGAGGGTTTAGGGCATTTAATTTCCCTACATTTCATTTCCTTGTTTATTATTTCTGTCCTTTTTTCTTCTAGAATCCTAATTGAAAGTGAGTAGTTTTCATTTTCAGAAGGTTGATGATGATAATTGTTGTTTTAAGGGGACTAACATATGGTTTATCGGCCCCTAATTGTTTGGCTAATGGTGAAAAAGAAACTACAGTACAACTAACAACTAGCTTACTAACTTACAACTAAAACTAACTACGGTACTGACTTACAAACTAGAGGAGTAAACGGAAGACAAAAGGAAGAATAGGGTAAATAAAAGACGGGAGGAAAGGAAATGCCCCCAATCCTCGAAGAATGAGAATTAAGGGCTTTGAAAGAAAGGAGAGCTATTGAAGGCAGATAGGAAAGGGAATGAGGAGAGTGTCCGCCCGCAAAGGCAATGGGGAAAAGGGAAAAACCAGACCCAGCTCAGGAATCTCTCGGGATCGCCTACTCCCGAACTTACCAGCCGTGAGCCCTTGAGGGTGTAGCACTATCCAAGGCGCACCATTAGTGGTGGGGCTACATACACCCTGCCTCCTTGAGGGCCTTGAGCAGAAGGCAGGAGATATCACGAACAGGAAAAGAAGAGGTATCAAAGAACGAGGAATCAGGAAAGATGAGACAAGGGCCAATGAAGGCGGGAAAGTGTAAGACACCCTAGGCCTTGGATACCCTGATACCGTCGGGGTCGCAAGAGAACAAGAGTTGACCAAGGAAGGTTGATAGGAAAGATGATAGAGAGGAGCTCGGTACAAGTAAGTGAAAGCAATGCCCGACTCAGCTGGGGTCCCATAGCAGACTCAGCTGGGATCCCATGGCCGCCAACCCATGTCCCATAAACTGTGAGCCCCCGTGTGAGGAAGAGATACCCTCAGGCCTCCATGAATGAGAATTGAGGCACTTGGAAGGAAGAAGAGATATAATAATAATATCGTATGGCCCCGGGTGCCAGGTGCAAGCTTTGTTATTTGAAACTCAGAGGGTAGCTTGCATTTCGAATTTCGTTGTTCCAGGAAGCACTATGAAAGTCAAGGAGGTTAGATATCTAAGCTCCTTGAACACTATAGCGCTTTCTAGTAGATAAATGAGGAACGTTGTGTTGGCGGAAACTCCCGATATTAATTTGCCATTATGATCACGGCCTACTGAATTCAAATGGGTTCTTTGACATGCCAACATCGTATGACATGCATGTGGGATTTTTTTCCGCCTTTCAAAACTCACTTACCGCGGCAAGGAGCGAACCTGCAAGCTTGAGGTTAGTAGACCGACACGTTAACCACTCACCCACCGTGGCAAGCAGAAGAGCCATGGAAGGTAGTTAGGAAAGGGAAAGAGGAATGAGTCCGCCCCAAAGTCAGTGGAGAAAGGGAAATCCGGACCGAGCTCAGGAATCCTCCGGGGTCGTCAACTCTCGAACTCACCAGCCGTGAGAGTGTAGGACTATCCAGGTTGCACCAGAAGTGGTGAAGCTACACACCCTGCCTCCTTTAAGGCCTTGAATAGAAGACAGGAGATACCATGAAAAGAAAGAGAAGATGTCTGACCCCTCGAAGAATGAGGGTATCTAGAAAGATGAGATAAGGGCCAATTAGGGGCAGGAAAGTGAAAGACACCCTAGGCCAGGTAGGAAATGATGATGAAGATGATGATGATGATGATAATTCTTGTTTAAAAACAGCCCACTGCCAGAGATGAAAACGAATATGGTTTGTATAAAACTGACAGTGAGCCCCAATAATTAACGATGAGGTAGAGGAGTCCGGCACAAGTAGTGGAAGCAATTTCCGACTCATCTGGGGTACCATGTTCTCCAACTCACGTCCTAGTTGTGAGCGTTTAAAATAAACTGTCCCATCTAAGAGATTGAATGGCGAACACTAACTGTATTACCGACTCCGCGGTGTGCGGTTCCATTTTCTTCATAATACTGTATGTATTATTCACCTGTATTGGATACGGGTAGGAGCAGATCATTAATGCTAATAGCCCGAGGCGAGGGCAGTGCGTGTAGGCGAGCCAACCAGGGCACCATTTAATCACTTTAGAGGATATACATATTGATGTAATTGACCGCGAGTGGCAAGTTTGTTTGTCCCTCTCACAGACCTTTGCTATAACACCAATCAAATGGTTGACATTCAGGTTTTAATTGTTACAATAGGTACGTGTTATGCGCCATGTGAGCTGGATCGAAATCACAAGCGTCTGTCCTGAGGGTTAGGTCGTGTGCTGAATAGCATTACACAGCGTTAGCTAGGATTAACCCTTGTCGACATAATCTGCTGCTACAGCAGGAAATCACATTTTAAGTGCTACTGTTGCTGATGCTAATCCGAGCCGCAAGCACTACATATTGCTGACCACCAGGGTTGGGTAACATACTTCGTCACATTTACCATCACTTGCCAAAATTGTAAATAATGTATATGGACTCTACAACTATACATAAACATTCAATGTAATACCATTCCATCATATATATTATTTCAGTAGTATAGATCCCTCCTGCGGCGTTCACAGGCGACCGATAGTGACAAATGTGCATTCAAATTAGCAGTGACGAATTGCACTCTAATTTCATAAATATGTATAAATACTTTAAATAAAAACTTTAAAAAAATAAACTAAGTTTGCGATTTACAGATACTGTTGCTGTAGGAAAATACGCTCTATAATTTCTGTGCACTTCACATTTTGGCCGCTGTGACGCCTGTTTCTTGTCTTTTAACATTCTGAGGTCTTACCTTTATCATTTTGCATGGATTTCAGATACAGTAAATCAAAGGAATGACTACCGTACTCAAATCGTATAATTTCATAAATATCGAATAACCGGTGAGTGTTATGATAATCCAGCTTTTGAGTGATTGCTTTCTTAAGTTGGGAAACGTAGAACTTGGGATTCTAACTGAAATGTAAATAGTGTTCTATAATCATCTGGTTGAAATAAAAACATAACCTTTCTCCTTATGTCTCTCATTATAAACCTATTGGGGAAAGTGTGGTTTACGAACATGAGAGATTTCTCGCGCGGGTCCGCTAGTATATATAATCTTGGTAAGAAGCCTCCACATTTACATTACTTTAACATTTTCGAAATTCACATATAGTCATTTGAAACATTGCTTCTCTGTAATTTCCAATCAAAGGTAAAATTAACTTTACTAATTGCAAGAGATCTGATTTTAATGTTTTTTACTGTTAAGATAGTTTTCCTAGGTGATTTCCAATTTGTTCTAAAACATTTCAATCAAATTGTATCATATTGCTCGCATTTGATTTAATGTGTTAAGATCTACATACAGCTGAAGAAGGCCACACTGGTACTAACGAATTAATTATTTTTTTTATATTAATAAATTAGGAAATTAATATCGTAAGTCAATAAATTATTATTCTTAAGCTTATACTGGGTAAACCATTAAAACTATCTATATACTATGAGTGTAAGAATTGTTTAGCATGAAAAGATTTACAAATACGTCCACACAACAGCATATCTCTATCTTAAATACATTGGCCACTATAAGTGTTATTACGTTTTCATTTCTTCCAACTATCTCCATTCAGTAGAAATTTAAATTACTAGCTTCGGAGCGAGTTAACGAGCTAGTGAGCGAGCCTATTGTCCCAGTTTCAAACTGCCGAGCCGTGCCGAGCTAAGACTTCAGAGAAGAGTATATGTGTTTGGTGTTTCGCTGTTCACCTCGGCTTTTCTGAAATGCGCCTGGAACCTGCCGTCCGTGCGCCTTTTAAGCTTACGCTGGATAAACCGTTAACGATACCAGGCAAAGCAAGGGTTCGGTTGCTAGTTGAACAATACAAAATTAAAAAAAGGATATATACATCAAGAAATCCCTTTCTTGGGGGTCCAAAAGTAAACATTATTAATTAATGTATTGATCTTAAAAGAATAGCAATAAGAAGGTGCGCTCGATTGAGGTTAGTGCAGAATCTAATTAGTCCTTGCTGTAGTCTGTGACTGACATCGCCCTCCTTTTGCACGTCAGTCTGTGGTATGTGTCACAACTCTCACCGCACAGCACACACACGCAATCTATTTTCAGTTTGTGAAATCTCTTGTTAGTGCACCAACAGTCTGGCCACCACATGTCTCCGTCCCTGTTAATCTCCGGTCCAGCACCTCTCCACCATAGCAGGCGAGGTATAACATTCCGGCAGTATCTCTTCTCTCGTTTTATTTCTGTTCCTCAGGAGCTCTTGATATGGTCCGGTTGATGGTAGTTGGTGTTGGATCCTGATGTCCTCTATGGATTGTTAAACATTATAAGACAGTGCTTATACCAGAAGCACTGTGCGCAGCAGAAACCCTGATCATGATTTTCAAAAATCAGATGGAGAAGCTCGAATTAAAGGAAAGGAAAATATTAAGAAAAATCATAGGACGAAAATTTCAGGATAGTAAGATAATTAATACACATCAAGAAATCTCAGATACTATGCGAAAAAGGAAGATACATTTTTACGGTCAACATCTCAGAATGAACTCTTAATAGATTAATCACACAAAATCTTTGATTTCTTCCCTAACAGCAAAACAAAACCCACATGGTTTAAAGAAACTGAAAAAGACCTAGTAGAATTAATAATTACAAATTCACAACTCAAACGAAAAGCTAAAATAATTAGTAAAGACGAAAATTTAAGGTTCCAAGACAAATCTACACTAAAATCTAAGCCCATCATCACGGAAGAAGAGTGGAAAAGAAGCTCATAAAATATGAAGAGATACTGGCCACTGAAGAGAACAACACACTGAGAAATGATTGATTCAACGTACCCCAAAGAGGGTGAAACGAAACAAGAAGAAAAACATAAAACAAACTAAAAATCTTAAACGATTATTAAAACTTACAAAAACTAGCCACTGCTGATGGCTTCCAAAAACATGGTATATTGGCTTTCACGGCCACTCAGCATCTCTCTGGATTTGTGCCGTATCTTGTGAGGGAGGTGAGGACTGCTTGAGCTTTTAGCTCTCGCAGTAAAGAGGCGCAGGTGCGCTTCATAAAAATGGAGGTAAAGCGCAGTTCGGTGCTCCTGTGGGAGTCTAGGCGCGGTCACCAAGGGCCCGCTATTGAGCCTGCTTGGTAACGGAGGCGAAACCCCACACAGACACGGCACAAACCTAGGAAGATTGCTGAGTTTTAACGGAGAGCGTGTTAGGCAGTTTGAGAGTTCTTCGCTGATCGGCCGAGATAATGTGCGCTCTGTTAAGGTGGCCGCCACAAGTACACGCCACAGCTACTTATTTTAAAAATGAACGTGCTTACCCACTTGTTACTGTGAAGGTAGCACTTACTAGTACTCCACAACACTGGTGGGCACAATACTTCAACAACAAAATGCGTATAAAATTGGCAAGTTACGCTTTAATATTCATATAAGTCACTTTTATCAGTTCACTAAAAATCAGTACTGCACGATTTCCTCAAAATATTTTTAATTTGTTTATTTGGGTTCCAAAGCACGTGGGTGAGAAATAGGAAAGGGAAAGAGGGAAATGTCCGGCCCGAAGTCACGGGAAAAGAAAAAAATCCAGTTCATGAAACCTTCGGGGTCGCTAACTCCCGAAATGACCAGCCGTAAAGCCTTGAGGGTGTAGCACTATCCAGGGCGCACCATACGTGGAAGGGCAACACACACCCTAATTCCCTTCGGGCCTTTAATAGATGACAAGAAATACATCAGAAAGAAGAGGTTGTCCCATCAAACAACCACGATGATGATGGTTGTTGTATTAAGGGGCGTAACATCTAGGTTATCGGCCCCTAATGGTTTGGGTGATCGTGATAGTGACTAAGTCAACTGATCTCACCAGGACCGTACAAGACTTAACCAGATAAGTAGCCTGTGCAATACAATCTCAGTTGACCATTTAACAACTATCGCGTAGTCACTCTAAACAAGCACATTTTCGAAGTCAACCACCAATTCCAGTATCTTAACATATTATCACACAGACTATAACTAACAAATATTGACGAGTTGCATTATCTTAACTAATAACCTACTGCAACAAAATAAGTGTACATATTGTAAATACTTTCACCCATACTTTCAGACATAGATTTTACAGCCTAAGTGTAATGAATCTGATGATGATCGCTTGACGATCGAAACTGGTCATCCAAGGGTATTTATGAATCTCATGTATTTTTTTTTTCAGGATTAGGGTATAACCCACAATTGGGTACAAACATGTTGACCGAATGAAAAACATTAAACTATGTTTACTGAGGCAACACTGACAAATGGCTTCAAACACCATAATGAATTATGAAGCGTGAAATGTATTGCACGCAACTACAGTATTGTAGCCAGTCCTATTTTTTAGCCTATTTTCAATTTTGAAAAAATAGGCTTATGAGATCACCTTTTGTCCGTGTGTGTGTGCGCGTGTGTGTATGTGTGATTCGTGTGTGTGTCCCCCCCTAATAAAATCTAAACGGCAGCAGCGATTTCAATGAAACTCGGAAAGTTCATAGCACTATTCCCGGCGACCTCGACCGTGCCCTTCAATTTTGTTACGACTCACCAATCCAACATGGCGGCTGTGCGAAATATTTCACCAGCATTCAATATCTCCGAAACTATTACCGATATTACCCTGACATTTTATATGGTGATAGAGGGAACTACTATAAGTTCACTTATGTGACTTTTGAAAACCTGGTAACTACAAAACCAACATGGAGGCCAAGCGAATTTGTGACTTTTAAATAGACGTTTCTCGTGATTTGACCAACCAAACGCAATGAAACTTGGTACAGTATATGTTTATATACATTGTAATGCACCGACATCTAACTTCGTTCAATTGTTTACATAATCACAAGATGGCGGATGTGCGAAATATTTCACCGGCATTCTATATCTCTGAAACTATTAGCGGTATCTCCCTAAAATTTGGTACGGAGATAAAGGGCACTACTGGAAGTCCATCTATAAGACTTTCAAAAACCGGTTAACTACAAAACGAACATGGCGGTCAAGCGAATTTGAAAATTTTAAATAGACCTTTCTCGCGATTTAATGTTCCAAGCGCACTGAAACCTGGTACAGGAAATATTTATACACATTGTAATCCACTGGTATCTAATTTCGTTCAATTGTTTACATAACCTCCAGATGGCGGCAGTGCGAATTTTAAAATTAAGTTTTTATTTCTTGTGATGTAGTCATGCGATCGAAGTGAAAGTTTGAATAATGAACCTACGCAATAATTTTCCTTTAATGGTACATGACTCTATGGCCTATACATTTAACAATCCAACATGGCGACCATCCGAAATATTTAGACGATACTGAATATCTACCAATCTATTTTAGCAATCAAACTGCATTTTTTAATGTTCATAGGGGCTATGAACTTAAGTATAGGACTTTAAATAACCTGGTGATCACAAATCCAACATGGCGGTGACGCGAATTATAAATATTTACATGGACGTTTCTCGCAATTTAACCATCCGAGTGCAGTGAAACTTGGTACAGTAAATCCTTATACGAATGTTAATCCACTGGCATCTAATTTATTTCAATTGTTTCCATAACCTCAAGATGGCAGCTGTGAAAAATTTTAAAATCTCCTTGTTTTTTCTTGTGTTCTAATTATGCGATTGAAGTTTGAATACTACACGTTCACAATAATCTGCATGTAACAGTACATAACTCTAGGACTTACATATATAAAATCCAACATGGCGACCATCCGAAATATTTAGTCGGTTCTTAATATCTACGAATCTATTACAGCAATCAAACAGAAATTGAGTATGTTGATAGTGGCAGTTAACTTAAGTAGGATATATGAAAATAGGCTGTATAGTTCTTCACGGAACTACTTGTTGAACATAACTTCCATCAAGACTGGCAGTGAGAATTAATGGCGGCCTGGTTTACCTTATAGCACAGAGCCTCAAGGCAGAAGTATCCGACCTGTGACATTAACATTCATACATCGTGCGCAGACCCGCTTTGCGCAAGAAATACACTGAACAATTTTACCAGCCTCACTATTATTTCTCAAGCGTGGTAAAGGTGCAACATCGGGGAGAAACATCTATTTGCCCCGATTGATATGGAGGACAACAAAAATAAATACGAGTATAAAAAAAGATTTTCAGTAAAGAACATATAACATTATAACTCTAATAATAATAATAACAATATCATTGGATTTACGTCCCTTGTAACTACTGTGGCTGTTAGAGACACAGGGATGCCGGGATTTTGCCCCAAAGGGGATCTTTATCTTGCCAGTAAACCTACTGACATCTCAAATGCTAGCTGTCTGCGCCAGAATTCGATCCTGCATCCTTGAGTAGTTGGGTACAAAAGGCAAGAAAGTTACAGCTGACCCACGCAGCCAGCAGTTATAACTCTCTGTCCTTATCAAGAAATGAATGCTCTTGTGATAAACTTCAAGATTTGTATCCTATATTAGTCTCGTTGTTATTCCTCTTTCACACCAAGAGGAATTCATTGGATCATTTGAAAAGTACGCCCATCTGCCATCTTAAATATATGGAATCGTTTATCTTGTGCCTTCTGCAGGGAAGCCTTTTATGTGAGACTAAAATATTTGCTGCGTTTCGTGATTGTAACCGTAATAAATAATGCAGTGTCGATATTAATGTCTGATATATTCAAGATGGCAACTACGTGCTATATGCAGATAGACTTATGACTAATGCAAGCGAGATATTCGAGCTGTTTCACCCCTCTTACCAAGATTCGTGTTAATTGCGATCGTGAGTTATTTATTTTAAAGTTTCAATAATAAGCTCAGCCACCATATTGAAAATATGGCTGGGATGTTCATTTACCTTTGGCATACGGCCCTACATTTGAGATGTTGCGTCTATAAACTATACAGAGTTATTTGGTTTGTATATTTTATAATTTCAAGATGGTTGCTACGGTCTATCATCATACTAATATATAAAATGCGATGGTGTGTGTCTGTCTGTCTGTCTGTCGGTGTGTTACTCAATAACACAAGAACCACGGTCCGATTTAAATGAAATTTTGCATGGATGTAGCTGATTTACCAGGTTTTCATATAGGATACTTTTGATTTCGATATTTTGCACTATGTGAAAATGGCGACCATTTTAGTGACGTCACTACACCCTTTGGTTTCAAAATTTCATATTTCCATTCCAAATAAAAAGAGAACGCTAAGAAATAGCAAACTTTTGATGGCATACACGAGCTTTAACATTTAATTTTCTATCCGAAAGGTCCGTATCACTTAATGTGTATCTCCAACGGTTAGCGAGTAAAACCTAAATTTGTGCAATAAAACACGATCTACACCGAGCGGTGCAATATATCTCTACATATACTGTATAAAAAAGAAATTTTGTCTGTTTTATTCTGAATTTCTACGGAAATTTGAGTTATTTTCGCGTTTCAGACGGTTTTATGATGAATGCGCGCGATTTTTTTTGCCTGTTTGTCTGTGGACAAATATGTTCCCTTATAACTCGAGAACGGCTAGGTCTGTCAACGTAAAATTTGGTACAGATATCCATCAGAGGCACGACACTAATCATTGATGTAACTCTTCTCCATACCTCTCATAAAAGGGGGCCTATCCCCTTAAAATACATGCTGAAATAGGCGAAGAAGGACGAGACAAAGCTCATTTGCAGCCCCTCAATGTGAGAGACAAAACTCGGGAGCCCCACGGGGTCCCCGAAAACCACATTTTAAGGCCCTAAAACCAACCGTTTTTGAGATATTCCCAGAAAACTAATTTCATTTAATAAACTAATGAACGAATGCAAGCCGGTAACCATGCCAACAGATTCTCAGAGGTCCATCTATTGCTGTAAGACGCAATGCAATTCCATTAATTACATTAGCGTGAAAGTTTGCAAACGGCTAGAAGGTTATCACGGAACCCAATTAAGTTGTAAAATTCATCAATACGTATAATGCGCTTAAGGGGGTCAAGGGGTACTCTTAAGACTTTTGCGGGTGTGATACGGCAGTTCTATTATATTCATATCCCTATATTATATTATTATTAGTAGCTTATTATGGCGTACAACGCCGAGACAAAGCACCTCGGTGCCAGAAACAAAACTCGGGGGCCCTAAAGGGTCCTCGAAAACTACATTATAAGGGTCTAAAACCAACAGTTTCTGAAATATTCCCAGAAAACTAATTTAATTTAATTTAACAAACTAATGAATGAATGTAAATCGGTAACCATGACAACATTATCTCAAGGGGTGACATCCAACTTTCCATCTATTTCTGTAAGAAGCAATGTCACTCCATTTATTACATTTCTATGAAAGTTTGCAAATGGCTATAAGGTTATCACGGAACCAACGTAGACTGTATAATTCATCAATGCAATTAAAAGGGTCAAGGGATAACCTAGAATTTTTCATGCAATTTTCACGTGCGACATATAGTACAGAAGGTCCATTATATCTCCAAACAGCAACATTATTTTCAAAAATTCCTGAATTGAATCAGCATTTTTTGCGGCTTTTAGGAATTTGGGCCATTTGAGGCTAAAGAACTTGAATTTTCATGCACCACAAGCCTTTATAATTTATGAAAGAGGTCTTCCTGTGTATGGGGGACCTAACACAACGTAGAGGGTCAGTTTTTATGTGACGTGTATTGCGTTTCGTCTACAAGGCTTTCAATTCAATTTCACGTCAGGAAATACACGTTAGATGAATTTAGTTTGAGAGCACATTTTGACTAATCTTTTTTTTTTTTGTCGACATACCGGTTCATCGTAAGGATGATTTTGTTTGATACTGTGTGGTAGATATACCCATATTTGGATATCTGGCTGATATGTTGTAGACAATAGAATTGTCTGTCTGTCTTTCTGTGTATCTTTATGTACGCCTATAACTCGTGTTCGGATGCTTGGTGCATCGTAAAATTAGGTATGGTAACCATGAGAGTCAATACGCCAATCATTTATAAAACTCTTCACCGTACTTTTCATACAGTAGAAGGGTGGATATAGGGAAAACTTCGCAAACTACATGCTAAAATAGGCCAAATATAAAAATTATCCTAGAAGGACGACCAAAGCATATGTTGCGCTTCTCAATGTGAGACACAAAATTCGGGAGTCTACAAAGGGTCTCCGAAAACCACATTTTAAGGCCCTTAAATTAACAGTGTGTGTGATATTCCCAGAAAACTAACTTCGTTCTGATAAACTTATGAAGGAATGACAAACCGCTAACCATTGCAACAGTAGCTCAATTGATAATGTCTGGTGTTAACACCGAACACCGTTCGAAGAACGGGTACTTCTGCTAGTATTCAATAAATTGGTAATGGTAGCGAGGTCTTTTGCATGGTACTCCTCTCTCACTTCATTTCGCGTTAATTGTGATATTATATTGTGAGTTAAATATATTCATGTCTTATGAAGACCACCGTGAATGTATGGAGTGACTTTTTTTTCTGAACTTGGTCTAAGGAATCCACTTACAAGGTTCTACATTAATGCTAAATTTCGTAGTGTATCGTAAAAATACATTGGGGGATGGTAGTTGCTCACGTCCACAGGTTAAACCTTCTAATTGCCCTGCGCGTGCCCCCTGGGTGGTACTAAGCGGGCAACAAGAATACTGGCTACCAGACAATCCTCGAGATCTCCTGGCAAAGACTACATCACATATAGCGTACAGAACAACTGAAGATTCCATGCATAACGATCAAGCTACCTGGCTTTGAATTACCGCGGAAGATCTGGTCAGTTCTTAACCGTATAAGAACCAACACTGGCAGGTGAGCTGATTCTCTGTACAAGTGTAAGATAAAAGATTCTCCAAGTTGTGATTGTGGCACTGAAAAGCAGACTATTCAGTATGTGGTTCAGGAATGTTCCCTCAGAGCCTTCCCTGGCGATCTAACAGAGTTCCTGGTGATGACGGAGGGATCAATAGACTATATTCGTGGTCTGGACATTAATTTGTAATTTTGCAACCATTTTTGGCTTACAGGATTGAGCCGCGTCGCATATCGGTTATTATCTCCCGACGTTTCGGCTGACATTGCAGCAGCCTTAATCATGGGTAGGTTCGAGTTGGTGTCCGTACTCAAACTAACGGTTATTGCCAGTCATATGTGCTTGCTTGCCCTGCATTGTCGTCACGCTGCTCGCTGATTGGTCCCCGCCCCCGGCAGTCGCGCGCTAGGAGAACTTTCCAAATGTTGCTGAGTTTGAAACCATCATCACGATTGAAATTACTGGGATGCTTCACGACCTCTATTGCCTCTCTAATTAACCTGTTTTGATACCCGGGAATTTTAGCAACAGTTTCGGCCTTATCAAATTCGATGGCGTGTCTCCAACGAGATAATGCAGCCAAAGCAGGACGCAGGAGTTTACAAAGTGCCTTGCTCCTGTGGACAGGTTTACATAGGGCAAACAAAAAGACGCGTTTCCATTAGGATTTCAGAGCACATTCGGGACACGAAACAGATAAACTACAGATCTGCAATAGCTGAACATGCTGACGTCACGAGACACGCCATCGAAGTTGATAAGGCCGAAACTGTTGCTAAATTTCCCGGATATCAAAACAGGTTAATTAGAGAGGCAATAGAGGTCGTGAAGCATCCCAATAATTTCAATCGTGATGATGGTTTCAAACTTAGCAACATTTGGAAAGTTCTCCTAACGCGCGACTGCCAGGGGCGGGGACCAAAGCAAGCACATCTGACTGGCAATAACCGTTAGTTTGAGTACAGACACCAACTCGAACCTACCCATGATTAAGGCTGCTGCAATGTCAGCCGAAACATCGGGAAATAATAACCAATATGCGACGCGGCTCAATCCTGTAAGCCAAGATTATAAACTAGACACCGGCCGCGAAAGTCTACGATCTAAATACATTTTTATATTTTAGTAATGTTTGTAGCCAAACGCTAAATAAATAAATTGAGTTATTCATTATCATTATAATCATCGTATACTATATTCTCAAGGTAGTCACCGTAAATTGTAGTCAGTGTGTTATACTTATGACTACTTCAGCAACGTGCCTTATATGGCAGACTACTTCTTTCTAACCAAGTTTCGCCTTAATTGTGCAATACCATCCTGAGTTACTAATTTGCTTACTTTAATAGCACGCCTAGCCACCATATTGAATCTATGGAATCACTGGTCTTTTCCTTTGGGCATACGAAGCGAGTCATAAGGTTTTATGTTATAAGAGTGAATAAAAAAGAATAGTACTAACCCCTCGAAGAATAAGGGTATCAGACAAGGGCCAATTAAGGCAGGAAAGGGAAAGAAGACTCCTAGGGCTCAGATACCCTAATACCATTGGTGTCGAAAGAGAACAAGAGTTGACCAAGAAAGTCCAACAGGAAAGGTGGCAGAGAGGATCCTGGCACAAGAAAGTGGAAGCAATGCCGGCCATGGTTGCCAACCCATGACCCACTAGTTGTGAACCCCCTGGGGAGGATTTGAAGCGTACATTTCATCGCCCAATGACTCCAACTCAGAAAATCTAAATCATTGTAGCTGAAGCCATACGATTGTTATTAATAAAATAAGTAACCTATAAGCAGTATTGTATGCAACGTTATCGAAGCATCCAGCAGTTTCCAGTTAAGAGATTCCACTTGGTATATTCTTCCTGGCGTCTCGACGATATGGCGGCTAATTTTGCGCGCGAGGTGGATGATGAAGAAAGATTTCCCTGCCGTGCCGTAATGACTGAGCAACACAGCCAACTAATCAAGGCGCGAGCTCTGTGAACAGTGCTAATGAATGAACTCAATTTCCTGTTGGTCGGTCTCCAGTGGCCTTGGTGGCGCAAGGTTCTATCTTCATATTTACGGTTGGTAGTGGTGGTGATCGTCATTGTTTTCAGGAGCGAACCAACTAGGTCATCTTCCCTTAATGATATGGTAAAATAAAAATTGACTACTACTACCCCCACCGCTACTATTAAACAGTGACTTACAATTCACAGATAATAGGAATACGAGGAATTAAGGACAGGAAAAAGATTTGCACCCAACCCTTGAGAAATGAGAAGTGAGGGATTCGGAAAGAAGAACGGCAATGAAAGGCAGATACGAAAAGGAAAGTAGAGAGGATTCACCCCAAAGTCAATGAAAAAGGGGAAAGGAGACCCATTTCAAGAATCCCTCAGGGTCACCAAATCCCGATCTCACCAGCCTTTGCAGGTACACCATGGCTGGTGGGCCACATCCACCCTGATTCCTTTAGGACCTTAAGCAGATGATATTGATGATGATGATGATGATGATGATGATGATGATGATGATGATAATTGGCCATTATCGCCCCCTAATGGTTCCAGTGAAAATGCAAAATGATGAAAGAGAAAGAACACTAAAATTAAAACTAACTACAACTTACAACTAACTTATGTCCTAGAAGAAAATAACATGGATAAAACGTAAGGAATAAGGGAAATAAAAGATAGGGAAGGAAATGCTCTCAATCCTCGAAGAATGAGAATAGAGGTACTGAGCCCGAGAGCTCATGGCTCGGTGATATTTAATGGAAATAATAAAGAACATGTCATGCCATTGCAACCGAACGAGCCCTGCAGCAGCGCAAATCGTGCAGGAAATATGGGAGATGTTTTGACTTTGGACACTCACCTGTATAAATAATTCTGAGCACCAACTAACACATTTTTGCAACTTAAAAGTTTCAGAACATTCCATTATGTAGATCTGCTTAAAGGAAACATTGAGATGTTGACCGATTTTTTATGTGAAGTAAAAGGTATTAACACCGCAGATTGGCGGCAGGAAATGGACCGTCAACGACTCCACTTTTGACCTGCACGAGGCAGAGACTCCGTAGCACGCTGCATCTTTTTCCTGTTCCGCAGCTGACCTAGGCTGACGTGTTTATTCTGTTGTACAGCCGTCCATGGTAGACGTGCTTCACCCAGTGGTGAAGAATATTTTATTAAGTGCTTTCGACAAGTGAACAGTATTTTTGAGCACAAATGTGTGCAGTGCTTCGCTACAACTTTCTATGAAAGCCAGGTAACATTTCGTCCACGAGGCGATAACCATAATTTATCACACACGATGTGTACTGATAATATCTGTGAACATCTATGACAAACCACAGTGTTAATGCGAATCAATTATCTGAATTGTAATCAGTGACAAATTATCTACATGCACGTGCCAGATGCACGATATTTCACGCATTTTTGGTGATTATTCTTACATTTGTAATGCCATATTTCGAATCTGTGATAGCCGACATTGCGTGTCGAGTAAATTCAGTGAAGCAGACAGTGCAAAGGCCAATTTATTGTGAGTCTGAAAATAAAGCCAGTGTTTTATCATACTAAACTGTGCTAAGATTAAATTCTGTGGAAATCACGTGTGAGATCAGTGAAATGTATAACCACGTTGACCACGCGTACACCATGCTCTATCTGCTGACCACAGTCAGTAGTATGGAGTGAGCACCTATAATGTGAGAAATATGCTACGAGGAGACGATTACACCATGGCAGGAGGATTATTCATCTATTCTCTGGGAATGGGAACCCAGGAGACCTTCAACCCAACATTCGTCCATGAGATCGAGATCTTTGCTCGACAAGCCACGTGTAAGAAGAGGAAATGGGATGGTATAAGTTTGATGCCCAAGCTATTACGTGGAACCTTGACCAACCATCCAAGTCTCTGTTATACCATGATATGTGTGGATATGCCATAATGGTGAATACTATGTGAGTTTGTACTTTATCTCATTGTTCGGGTTGAGCTGTGGTGGAGTAATAATGTAGAGTAGTTTAACCGAACTCGTGACATCCAGTCAGGTAGGGCTGTAGATAGTATAATATATTTCTTTTCCAGAAGTTAGACACCTATGTTGGTGCGTTGTGATGGTGATCGCAGGACGTTATGTCCCAATTACAGGGATAGGAAGGACCACAAGTTATTTGAACTTGCTTTTCCCAGCCCTTAACACGGGCCAGATTAGACTTTGAGTGATGGACAGCCACCTCTTTGTCACTCATTTATTTTGTGAACCCCTGTCAGCGATTCTCCAATTCACGCCCCTGTACAATTTATATTTTTGGCTTTATCATAGGCCGTATCGGTTCATGACCGACAGAAGTCATGCCTTTTGTATAAGTTTAATTTATGCTTTATTGTGTGCTTTGAAGCCACGTTAGTTCAAGTTTGAACTTATTTGGGAACTTCAATAACGATGCAAAGCCAAGCATCGAACCCCAGATTGTCCCGTATAATTTTAGACATCCTGGCAGTTAGTAGGATTGTCGCCTGTTAAACTATTTTGTTTGTGTCATGTGTTGAGACACGTTAAAGTTATCTGAATGCCCAAATGTACATATTGTAGGAATATCTTCCACGAATTCCCAAAGCCAACTATTCCGAGTGGAATATCTGTACGATATGATCTTTGCAATTTTTTAACATTGCCTATAACTTTATATGATATTTTCACGTGGTAAATAGCCACGCACCATTGGTTGCTACCTTGCATATTTTAGAAACCAGCGTTGTCCACTAAAGGCTTCTCTTAAATGTTTTAAACGCCTGTGGAGTGTAGAATCGCCAGACGCGATAAGGTTATAGCGTGCTGTGATACGCCAAGGTTGAATGTGAACCATATTTGGATCCGCGCACTCGATGCGAGACCAACTGTTTGACTGATAGACTGTCCACGCATGCGCACGTACACATTTTGTGTATGGAATGTATTGATCGATCCCCAGACCAAGGCATGTGAAGTATTTAATGCAATCATATGTTTGACTACGTCACTGGACGTGAAGTGTAACTTTTTAACGCTTTAGAAAGCGCATTGTTGAGTACTAGGAGTATGCTATTATGAGATGAGAAGCTATTGTCTGTAATATTAGGTATTTTTTGTGACACTATTTTGTGTAAACTTCTACGTGTGTAGAGCGCTTTTGCCGCTCTGTCGTACAGATTTAATCTGCGACAATTTTTTCAGGATTTTACCTGAAGGACTGTTTAGGAGAGCTTCAGGCCCCTTCAGTGTTATTGTGAAAACCGAGTCTTGTAACTCGTGTTGTTATTGTGCCGGCCAGGTATGAGCTGATGTTGATGTTAGGTGATGATCTTTGTAGACTTCACTTCAGTTAAGCTTAGGTGTCCATTGAGAATGAGCCAGTATTCTATTAAGCCTACGACAATAATAATAATGCTTCTAATAATCAAGAACTAATTATGTTAATTAAGACGACCATAATGATAGTAAGATTTCTGTGACTTGCAATTTTATGCGAACTGGCCTACTCTCTGGATTAATCACATTCCCACCGGGAAATGACATGTAGACTTTTCCTTACACATTCTTGAGACGACAGAGTCGCTGCGGACCATTAGTTCTCAACTTGTGGCACTCGACCCTGATGTAATGTAAGTCATGATGTTGATCATGCATTTGCCGACCTAATCAAACACTAGATGACCCAAGAATACAAAGAGTGTTCTTGCGTGTACGCAGGCTGTTGAATAAGAAGTTTTTAAACGCTGTGTTTTATTTATTGATTTATTTGTGTGAATTTGTATGTTTACCTGATGTACCCCTTAGTTAGTAAGAGTGTTTTTGATATTTTTTTTCAACTGGTTGTCACATAGCTTTTGCTTTAATTGTTTGTTTGCTACGGTAGTAAGTCACCGTATACTTTGTTGTAATTGTCAGGATTTAGCTAGATTTTAAATTATTTAAAAATAAATAAATAAGGGAGTGGCACCATCATTAATTCTTTATTGATTATTGCTGTTAATTTAACTTCTTTCACAAGTAACCCGTTTCATCAGTGTAGGGTGTACTTTACGTGCCACTGCCCTAGCTTGCCGCTTTTGCTTTTCTTGTAATCAGATCTTTCGTGGGGGTTATTCCACTTACAATCAGTTTAGGATTTTCGATACTTTTATATTTGTTTTATTTAGCTTGCGGGATTAGCCCGAAATAACCCCTCCGAACTAGGCTAGGTGTTTGTTAATTCTTTAATAAATTTTACCTGAGTTTACATAAGTCTGGATGCCATTATTTTTAATCTAAGTGTTTCTGCGGTGTACTTCTTGGGTCCTTTCACCGTATTCTCCGTGTCTGCCCGATCGCCCCGGGATGCTGCGTCTTCGTGCGCATTGACCTATAGGAAGTACATCCAGTCCCTTTTTGATGATGATGATGATAATTGTTGTTTTAAGGGGCCTAACATCTAGGTTATCGGCCCCTGATGGTTTGGGAGATCGTGAAGATGAAAATGAAAGTCACTTTTTGGCTTATGTGTCTTGACAGTGAGTCGTCTGGGGAGTCATCTCGGTTAATGGCAACCCAAACAACTCGTCTGACGGCCTCATAACTTTGAAAGAAGTAGGGCCAGGAAAGGCAGATAGGAAAGAGAAAGAGGACAGGGCTCACCACAGAAGCACTGAAAAAAGGGAATAAACCGGACCCGCCTCAGGAATCCTTCGGGGTTGCTAACTTCTGAACTCACCCGCTGTAATGCTTGAGGGTGTAGCACCATCCAGGGTGTACAATAAGTGGTGGAGCTACTCACACCCCGCCTCCTTTAGGGTCTTGAGCAGAAGGCGGGAGATAGCATGTAAAGGAAATGGGAGGTCTGACCCTCGAGGAATGAGGGTATCAAAAAGATGAGACAATGCCCAATTAAGGCGGGAAAATGAACGACTCTCTATGCCTCGTTTACTCTAATACCGTCGAGGTCGAAAGACGAGAGTTGACCAAGGAACGTCTATAGGAAATAGGACATAGGGGAGTCTGTAACAAGTATGTAGAAGAATGCCACACTCAGCTGAGGTCCCGTGGTCCCCAACCCACGTCCCACTAGTTGTGAGCCGCTGCGGAAGGATGAAATGTCAACAGTCGTTCATTAAAACTGAAGTGAGGTTCTCTTATGACAGTCACTGCGATAAAGCATAAAGCCCATCTAAGCTATACGCTTCCACACAAGATATGAACTTCAGACAGAAAAGGTCAAACGTGTTCATGGGGAAAGCAGTGGTGAAAATCTACCATACAGAATAAAATGAAGATTATCCACTATCACGAGTTCTTCATAAATCGGAGTTGACTTTTCTCCTTAGTTTCGTTTAGTCCAGACAGATGAATAAATAAATAGACAGACAGTCGGACAGACAGACATACAGTACATGTATAAATAAATAAATAAATAAATAAATAAATAAATAAATAAATAAATAAATAAATAAATAAATAAATAAATAAATAACCAAATAGATAAATCAATAGAAAAACAAGAAGTTCCGTGAAGAACTATACAGCCTACTTTTCATGCCAATGATTATTCTACAGAATATGAACCTATATAGAATAATTACGAAATTAAGTTGGTAATATCGAAATATCTAATTAGTTAAAATATACCTGGTATAATGTAGCCTAATAGAGCACTACAGTTGGCAGCTCTGGTGACTGAATATATTCTTAGTTCCATTTCTTAAGGTACAGAATACAAAATTTGGTTGAAGTCCAATGGACGTTACATGCAGTTAGACACTGGATCTATCAGCACGCGTAAAAGCATGTTGCCAACAATGTCATGCGTGTGCTGGTCAGAAATAATCTGAAATATTATGATATCTTGTTGTGCCAATTTTGGATGAAATCCATTTGTTAGTATAGAAGTTACATGTATTTTAAAATTGGACATATCAGCAGGCATAGAATCATGTTGGCAGCACTGCCTTGTATTAATTACTCCAAATTAATCTAGAATGTCAGGTGCTATACGTGTGCAAAGTATAGAGCAGTTGGCTTGCATACTTTCTGATATATTGATATTAGGGTAAAAAATATATAGACAGCATTTATTAACAGTTGGCAGCCCTGATTTCTCTTAACAATACTTATAGTCATATCTGTTATGGTACACATAGCACATACGAAATTTGGTTGAAATCCAACTGATAGTATAGAAGTTACATGTATTTAAAAATTGGTACTATCTGCAGGCTTATAATCATGTTGGTAGAACTGACGTATATAAGTTATTCCAAATTAATCTAAAATGTCAGAATATACGTGTGCATAGTTTAAAGCTGTTGGCTTGCATACTTTCTGATATATTGGTATTTGGATAAAATAAATAAATAGAGAGAGCAATTAATAACAGTTGGCAGCCCTG
The DNA here is from genome assembly GCA_946902985.2 of Meconema thalassinum. NCBI lineage: Eukaryota > Metazoa > Arthropoda > Insecta > Orthoptera > Tettigoniidae > Meconema > Meconema thalassinum. The sequence continues at coordinate 301,421,707 of OX336392.1, read as the reverse complement.
GTGGCTCTTAAGAATACGCGCAGTCATATCTGTTTATGTACAGATATTACATACAAAATTTGGTTGAAATCCAATTGATAGTGTAGAAGTTATATGCATTTAAACATTGGACCTATCAGAAGGCTTAACATTATTTTGGCAACACTGTCATGGTTGGACTCCTGGAAATTAAACTGATATAGTCTTATCTACATGTGTGCCAATTTTGGAATAGCTCCCATGCATATCTTGCAAGATATCCAACATGGAGCTCAAATTTCTAGTGCTTTTTTCAGCAGTTGGTAGCACTGACATCATTTTCAAATATGGACGTGAGATATTCCGGTGCACATCTTTACTCATACTAAATTTGGTTTTGATTGCTGCAGCCGTTTAGGAGTTGATAGGGGGGACACACACACAGCCAGACAGACAGAAAGACAGACAGACAGACAGACAGACAGACAGACAGACAGGACAGTCAGACAGACAGACAGACAGACAGACAGACACACACACACACATTTTCCCGGATCGATCTCATAAGTCTACTTTTTCCTCATTTTTGAAAAATGTGAAAAGTAGGCTAATGAGTAAATAAATATACCAATCAATAAAAAATAAAAAACTGTAAAAAATAAAATAAAATTAAATGAGCGAATGAATAAATCAAAGAATAAAAAATAAATAAAATTTTAAAAAATATTTAAAATAATCAATCAATGCTTAAAATAATAAATAAATAAATAAATAAATAAATACATAGATAAATAAATAAATACATTAATTAATAGTTAATTAATAAACAAACACCCTACCATCGATCCACAGTGTAAACCAGGGAATACGGCGAATGGAATCAATTAATTATTTTTATTAATCCCGCAATGATTAAGGTAAATTTAGTTGATGGTTATGCAAATAAGAGCAAGAGCGCCACACCCCTTCCTCTATCCACTGCGCTGTTTGGTAGACTATGGCTGAGATTTAATTAATTGTCTTTCCTAATAACCAAATGTGACAGAAGAGCTCTTTTACGAACCAACGTCTTACGACTCGAAGTGTCTTGAATTTGTAACGCCCTTCAAAAATCCAACATACTCGGCCAGGAATCTAACCCACAAACTACATATCATAGACAAACACCCTACCACCGATTCACAGTGTAAGCCAGTGAATGTGGCGAAAGGAATTAAAGAATAAGCTGATCCTTCAAAAATTTAAAGTAACAGGAAGAAAAAACACGGACCAATTATGTTGTTGTAAATGCATCTTGGTCTTCAGTCCCGTGTAGTTAGGTGTGTGTGTGATGACCGTAGTAGTATGTGTAACTTATATTTGGGACAGGGATGAGCTAAGGTACTCTCCTGGTATTTACTTGGAGGTAGTGTGTATAAAACCCGGGGAAGTACGACACTCAGGATAACCCTGTCAAAGCCGGAATTCAAACCTACGATCTCTGGACTGGATGTAGCTGCCCTCACAGCCATGGTACACGATTTAACAAGTACGCAACGCCGCGGGACTAGGTCCAATTATTACCATTGGCGCAGGAAGAGAACTTGACATGACCAAAGGAAATAAATTCGACAGGAGAGGAAGCAATGCCGTGTTCAGCTGGTATCTCTCGTGACCGTCAACGCACGTTCCACTACTTCTGAGACCCAGAAGGAGAAGCCTAACATCTAGGTCATCGTCCCCTAATAGCTTCGGTGATCATGAAATGAAAACCAATGGACACTATAAATAAAACTATCTAATGACTTAGGGGCGTGGTGGCGCAGCGGTCAAGCTGTTAGCCTCTCACCAAGGTAGACCGGGTTCGATTCCCAGTCATTACATGTGAGATTTTCGAAGTGAAATGCCATGTTCTGTGGTTCGGATTCCACGTAAAAAGGAGGTCCCGTGGCTATGATCGCATGATTAACAGTCACGTAAAAAAAAAGAAGCTAACTACAGACTTACAATCTAGAAAACAAACATATGAAGAATGCAAATAAGATACCATACGAAAACGAAGGGTTAAATTCTTTGGACATGTTTCAGGAATGCCTAACGACAGACTCACTAAGAAAATGTTTAATCACTTCAATAAGCCCAATAGAAAAGGCAGCTCTTAAAAAGAATGGTTTGCTACCACCAAGAAGGATCTACATGAAATGAAGATCACGGATCAGGACATCCGCAACAGAACCACTTTCAGAAATAAGATACACACATTTGAGGGGTTCCTAGAGACAGAAACAGCGACCAAGAAGAAACAACATTGGACAGCTGTAAAGAAAGAAGCTGTGAGCAAGAGAATGAAGGAATGCTGGCACCGAAGAAAACAGAAATCATGAAGAGTTATTTACCTGGTCCTTAGTTGACCAAAATCGATTATGAAAGGAAGGCAAGGAGGATTGTAGTTGTACGTGACCGTGAATCTTGTGATTATGAGCCACGGGACCTCCTTTCTACGTGGAATCCGAACCACAGGACATGGCATTTCAATTCGAAAATCTCACATGCGTTGACCGGGAATCGAACCCAGTCCACCTTGGTGAGAGGCCAACAGCTTGACCGCTGCACCACCACGCCCCTAAATCGATTATGATGATGACGACAGGAGGAAAGAAAATGACCTCAATCCTCGAAGAATAAGAATTAAGGAACTAGGAAGAAAAAAAAGGAAGGAAGGAAACTTGTAGTCCTACGTGATCGTTAATCTCGCGATCATGAGCCACGGGACCTCCTTTTTACGCGGAACCCGAACCACAGGACATAGTATTTCACTTCAAAAATCTGACATGTATTGACCGGGAACCGAACCGGTCTACCTTGGTTAGAGGAATACAGCTTGACTGCTGCGCCACCGCGCCCCCAACTTGGAAGAAAGGAGAGCCATGAAAGACAGACAGGAAAGAGAAGGAGAAAAGTGTCCACCCCAGAGGCACTATATAAAAGGGAACAACCGGACCCAGCTCAGGAATCCCCCGGGGTAAACAACTCCCGAACCTACCAGCCGTGATCCCTTGAGGGTGTAGCACTATCCAAAGTGCACCATAAGTCGTGTGGCTACATATACCCTGCCTCCTTTAGGGCCTTGGGCAGATGACAGGAGATATCATAAAAAGAAAGAGAAGATATCTGACCCCTCTTGTTGTTGTTTGAGTCTTCAGTCTTTTGACTGGTTTGATGCAGCCCTCCATGCCTCCCTGTCCTGAGCTAATCGTTTCACCTCTACATAGCTAACACACCCTACATCCGAGGCAATCTGTTTAACATATTCTAACCTTGGTCTACCCCTACAGTTCTTGTCTTCGACTATTCCCTCCATAACTAAGCTTGCTATTCCTGTGTGTCTTAGTATGTGTCCTACTAACCTATCTCTTCTCTTCATTAGCATTCGCCAGAAACATCTCTCCTCTCCCACTCGTCTTTATACCTCTTCGTTTGTAACCCTATCTACCCATCTGATCTTCATCATTCTCCTGTAAACCACATTTCAAACGCTTCAATTCTCCTCTTTTCTGCTGCACCAATAGTCCAAGTTTCACTTCCATACAGTGCGACGCTCCAGACAAAGGTTTTCAAAAATGTCTTCCTAATACCTAAATCTATATTCGATGTCAACAGATTCCTATTCTGTAGAAATGCTTTCCTTGCCTGAGCCAACCTTTTTGCTTCGTCCATCACTGGTTATTTTGCTTCCTAAGTAACAGAAGTCTCCTACTTCCTTTAGTTTCTCCCCTACCAATTTGATGTCCATAGAGGTTTCTGATTTATTGCGGCTGCATTCCAATATTTTTGTTTTACATTTATTAATTTTCATCATGAATTCTTTCCTCAAGACGGAGTTCATACCATTAAAAAACTCATTCAAATCCTGAGGCGTGTCGGCCAAGATGACGAAGTCATCAGCAAATCTCTGAGTTGAAATTATTTCTCCTTGAATCTTCACTCCCACTTTAAATTTCTCTCTGATTTCCTTCATTGCTTGTTCAATGTAAATATTGAAAAGTATGGGTGATAATCTGCAGCCTTGCCTCACACCTTTCTGAAACCAGCTTCTCTCTCATGTCCATAAGCTCGAATGACTGCTGTCTGGTTTCTGTACCGATTGCAGATCACCCTCATATCACTGTACTTTATTCCAATCATTTTCAAAATGTCAAACAATCGTTATCAAAAGCCTTTTCTATGTCTACGTTAATCTCTCGATCATGAGCCACGGGACCTCCTTTTTACGTGGAATCCAAACCACAGGACATAGCATTTCACTTCAAAAATCTACGAATGAGGAATCAGGAAAGATAAGACAAGGGCCAATTAGGGATGAAAAGGGAAAGATGATGATGATTGTTGTTTAAAGGGGCCTAATATCTAGGTTATCGACCCCTAATGGTTTCGGTGATCGTGAAGATGAAAATGAAATGTAAACTATAACTAAAACTAACTACTAACTTATATACTAGAAGAAGAAATGGAAAACAAAAGGAGAATATGGCAAATGAAGGACAGGAGGAAAAGAAATGCCCTCTCCCCTCGAAGAATGCGGATTGAGGGACTTGCAAGGAAGGAGAGCCATGAAAGGCTGATAGGAAAGTGAAAGAGGAGAGGGTCCGCCCCACAGGTAATGCATAAAAGGGGGAAAACCGGACCCAGCTTAGGAATCCCTCGGGGTCGCCAACTCCCGAACTCACCAGCCGAGAGCCCCTGAGGGTGTAGCAATATCCAGGTGCACCAGAAGTGGAGGGGCTACATACACCCTGCCTCCTTGAGGGCCTTGAGCAGAAGGCAGGAGATAACATGAAAATAAAAAGAAGGCTGGCCCCTCGGAGAAGGAGGGTATCAGAAAAGATGAGACAAGGGCCAATTAAGGCGGGAAAGGAAGAGACTCCCTAGGCCTCGGATACCCTAATACCGTCGGGGTCTGAAGAGAACAAGAGTTGACCAAGTGAGGTCGACAGGAAAGAAGACGGAGAGAAGCCCGACACAAGTAAGTGGAAGCAACGCTTGACTCACCTGGAGTCTCGTGGTCGCCAACCCACGTCCCACTAGATGTGAGCCCCTGGGGGAAAAAGGGAAAGACATCCTAGTCATCAGGGATGGAGAGATAAGAGTTAACCAATGAAGTTCGACAGGAAAGATGATAGAGAGGAGCGGGTCACAAGTAAGTGGAAGTAATGCTGGACTCAGCTGGGGCCACGTGGTCGCCAACCCACGTCCCACTAGATGTGAGCCCCTGGGGGGAAAGGGAAAGACATCCTAGGCATCGGGGATGGAAAAGATAAGAGTTGACGAATGAAGTTTGACAGGAAAGATGATAGAGAGGAGCGCGTCACAAGTAAATGGAAGCAATGCTGGACTCAGCAGGGGTCCCGTGGTCCCAAACCACGTCCCACTAGATGTGAGCCCCTGGGGCAAGACCCAGATGGGTATTAGCTTGGTGAGAGGCTACCACGCCTTCAGTCATGGTGACTGTCAATCCAGCCTTTGTTTGAACAGTGGCAGGTCATGCACGCTATACTCACATCCATCACCAGAACAAACACCGGCACCGAGTAAACTGTAATAAATGACCAGTTTATCTCTGATTATTATTTATTAACCGAGTAATTTGCCTCACATATTGCATTCATCAATATGCATGATGGAGGCGATTGTGTACTGGTTCCCTTATTACTAGTAGTTTAAGGTCATCGAATACACAGTGGAAACTGGCAGAGAATGCAAGATCCAGGAAATGATGATGATAATTGTTGTTTTAAGGGGCCTAACATCTAGGTTATCGGTCTCTAATGGTTCAGATGAAAGTGAAAGATGATGAAATTAAATTTTTAAAAACTAAAACTAACTTTTGTACCGGTACTAGAAGAAGAAATTAATAAATGAAAAGGAAAAAAAGAAATAAAAGACAGGAGGAAAGGAAATGCCCTCAATCCACGTGGAATGAGGATTAAGGGACTTATAAAGAAGGAAAGCAATGAAAGGCAGATAGGAAAGGGCCCGCCCCAAACTCAGTAGAAAAAAGGGAAAAAACGGACCCAGCTCAGGGATCTCTCGGGGTCACCAACTCCCAAACTCACCAGCCGTGAGCCCTCGAGGATGTAGCACTATCCAGGGTGCACCAGATGTGGTGGGGATACACACACCCTGCCTCCTTTAGGGCCTTGTGCAGGAGGCAGGAGCTATCATGAAAAGAAAAAGAATGCTGACCCCTCGAAGATTGAGGGATCAGGCAAGATGAGACAAGGGCCAATAAAACGGGAGACTGAAAGACTCAGTAAGCCTTGGATACACACCCTGCCTCCTTGAGGGCCTTGAGCAGAAGGCAGGAGATAACATGAAAATAAAAAGAAGGCTGGCCCCTCGGAGAAGGAGGGTATCAGAAAAGATGAGACAAGGGCCAATTAAGGCGGGAAAGGAAGAGACTCCCTAGGCCTCGGATACCCTAATACCATCGGGGTTGGAAGAGAACAAGTGTCGACCAAGGGAGGACGACAGGAAAGATAACTGAAAGGAATCCGGCATAAGTAAGTGGAAGCAATGCATGACTCAGCTGGGGTCCCGTGGTCACCAATCCACGTCTCATTATTGGATGAGAGCTTCTGGGCGGCAATAGCAGTTAGAAACAATGGGCGCCCTGAATCCATATAGTTTGTATTTGACATGGCCATGTTGTTAGGGTGGAAATATTAATCTGATTAAAATGAGGTAGCAGCTCCAGAAACTCCGGAGATTTATAACTCGACACAGCGAGGCGAGGGAGATAAAGTTTGAAGACGTTATTCTTCATTAGACTTCTTGTTCCTTGTTAGACCGTAACGGGAACTTAGCCAAGAGCCACACGTGTTCTCATCATCAAGCCTCAGTGCAAAGGAAGAGCCAGATAGAACAGGATATTGTTCTTATCGCGGCTCGGGAGTGACAGGTGTGATGTTCCTTAGTCTCTGTCAAACGTCTTATGGAATTCTTCTCCTACGTTTAGCGTGAACACCATTCGATTAAAGGCTACTTCAAGTATAGTTAATCTACTGTAAGTTTGCACTTTTTTTTTTGACAGCTAGGGTTGCCAACCTTCATAAGGAAAGACTCAATTTATAACCTGTAGTCCATAACAAATATATACATGTTTTATTCACATGTAAGTTTTTTCAGGTTATTTTTCGCTTGTCCCAGTAATTGTGAATATATCGGCAACATATTCTGTCGGCCAGACTGAAAAGTTGCATTATCAAACTGAACTACCATGTGGTCATGAGATGGGCGTGCGGTTGGTAATGGACACTTTACTGTGTTCATCCGTCTGAGAAAATAACGTGTTAATTACCCTGTATTAAATAATAATAATTATAATTGATAACATTGCGCAAAGTCGTCTGAAAGCATTATTTCCAATTGAACGCGTGTTCAGATAAATATATAGTGGTTATCTTAAATGTTGAGTACTGAGATGTCTCCAGGTCGGACATCTTTGTTTTAAATATCGAGTCTGAAGCAGATACGGAATTTCTTGTTCAAGATATTTATTTTATTTCCCTCTTTTTTGAAGGTAAAAGAAAAGTCAGCAGAACTATTTATTTCCCCAAGGACCTTGGCCAGGTGAATAATTTTCATATGGCATGATTTGTGCAAAAAGGTAGGCCTAAAATATGAGTAGTATTTTAGGCCTATAAAAGTTAACTTACATGGTGAAATGTTTCGTACGTTTTATTTTAATATCAATCCAACAGGTCAAGAAATAATCGTATCGTCTTAAGGACATCTTACACCATACCTTAGTAAGCATTTTCCTCGAGCTGTGAAATGATGGGTCTAAAATAATTCCACTCTCCATGTAAGTTATCAGCTGCTGTGTCATAGCCAAGGTAGCGCGTCCAATGATGTAACATTATTCTGTCAGCGAGCCGTCAGTGGGTTTTAGGTGTGCTGTTAGAACGATTATTTGATAAATATCACAAAGAAATAAAAGTTTCCTTTAAAAAGGGCAATGAATTGATATTGCGAGAAGAATGTAGGTTTAGGCAACTCATAACAGCTGTTGACACCTTGACGGAATACAGCGGCCATTGCTGGCTGCCACGTGGGTGATAGCTCATTGGCTGGAATGCACGTGGTAGAGGCGGATTGATATGTTCTGTAGGAGTATTCGTTCCCGCGAGAACTGTCAAAAAAGTGCAAACTTACAGTAGATGAACTATATCTTGCTTGTGTGATGTTGTGTACGTTATGTTGTTGTGGTTTGAATATTCAGTCTTTTGAATAGTTCGATGCAGTTTTCCTTTGTGCCCTGCCCTGTGCTAATCGTTTCATCTCTACCTAACTACTACTCGGGTCCAAGCTCTGTGAACTTGTGGGGTGAGGTGACGTGGGAGGCGGGAAGAGAAGGACCTGTCAACAGCCCGCCGTGTTATCTGGAATTCCTGTCTATTCCAATACTGCTAACAAAGGGGCATCGCCTTAAGGCGGGTTCACACGGAGTCGTGAAGCGGGCGAGAGCACTACTAGTTTTGAGCATGCGTCACTACTTGCTTATTCAACTTAAGAACCCACGACCTTGTTCAGTTCACACGGACGAAGTGTTCTCACTGGTCGTAAGTTTCTCGCTTGTTGTTCAACCATGGCAGAACGTGAAGCTGCAAAAGTTGTTTGTGAAGTATTAACACAAGAGTTGATAAATCATTTGAAAACCCAGAATAAAACAAAAAAGAGGCATGTGTGGGTTCGGGACTGGGTAAAGAAGCGTAATGTACTCGGTGCCACCAATAGTATTTGCCGGGAGTTATCCTTGGAAGATCCAAATAGCTACAGAAACTTCTTTAGGATGGAACCAAATCTGCATGCTTCCAAATGTATTTTCCACAAACATTCCTTTTCGCGGTACAACTGGATAAACTTCATCACCTGGGCACTACTCATTTTAAACAGAAACATGTTGTCACCCCTTCGGCAAGAATACGACTGAAGCGGTCGTGCTCACTCCAACCAGTCGGAGATTTCACACCCCACCTTTTCGAGAGCGATTTCGACCCCCACTCCCACTGGTTCACACGAGGTCGTGTCCACGACCGGCTGATCGACCAGTAGTGCTCTCACCCGCTTCACTACTCCGTGTGAATCCGCCTTAAACCACTGTGGTGTAACGAAAGAGTGAGTGAATCATCGATCAATGTATTTGGTTATGTTACTACGCACGGACTGGGAACCCCCCACATCACTCTTCATCGTCAGCGATCCACATTTCTCTCAGGTCACGGAGCTTCAACTCGAGCAGTACCACCCCCAACATCCGAGGCAGTCTATTTAACTTATCCTAATCTTGGTCTACCCTGCAGTTCTTTTCCTCGACCCTTCCTTCCAAAACTGAGTTTGCTATTCCTGGGTGCAGAATGGAATTGTTTCGAAGGTCGGAACAGTGAGATATCTGCCCCTCTTAACAATATGAAAATTATACAATTTTAGATGAATTTTAAATTTAGAAGTGGGTGCTTAAATGTGATTTTAAAACAGCCTAAATTTAATAAAACAAAAAATAAAAAGTAAACGAATAATTAACAACCATTACGGGGGAAAAATCATAATAAAAAAAAGGTGTTTGAGTACATACACACCTGAATACTTTACATATCAGTCATCAACACCGTGTAGTTAAACATTTCAGATATCCTAGAGCATTTTGGTAAATTTAATTATATTTCAAAATATCTTGTTGGTGCCGTGTAATAGGCAGAGAGAGCTATAAGTTAGGGCCAGATAACTAGCATTTACACAAGAGTGGGTGGGAAACGTTAGGGATGTGGTTATTGTATTGACATCCTACGTCTCGAATAGCCTAATACTGTCGGTTTAGTAAAGAAAATAATTGTTACCCAAGAAATATGAACAAAAGGAATGCCTAACTCAGGTAAGTAAAACAGTTTTGGACTCTGTGTAAAAATCACCCTAAAATAAAAAGGTGGTTCGGGTAGGCTAGCTAGAGCCACTAGTTGTCTTAACACCCATCTGCCCTTGGGAAAAAGCATTTTATCCATGTAGTTAAATGTAGAGTAACACGCATTGTTTATAAAAGGTTAAGAGTGGTTGTAAATTGTAGAATATAAGGGAAATTGTGAATTCTCGGTTAAATTCACTATATTTGTTTGAAATTTTGGGATTTCTTAGAGAAATTGTTAATTCCAGATAAATCGTATTATATTGATTGTCAAACATCTGAGTTTCCAACTTAAGCTTAAGCTGTGAACTAAAAGAGCGTGTATAAAAGAGAGAAAAGAACAACATCGTTTACGAATAAATAAATACTTAACTAATTTTAAACCTCAAACAAAACAATTAAATAACCTGGTTTTATCATTTCAAATGATCTTGTCGACTTCATCGTCATGCTTGAGTCAAAAGTTATGCGTTACGGAGACGGAGACGGTGACGTCATGCAGCCGCGCGGGAAGCCTAAGTTAACGGTTAATGGAGTCTGTTGAAACAGTCCTGGAGCGTCGAGCGACCTGGGGGTTCGAGCGAAGCGAAAAGAATACAGGGTGACTCCTAAAGAGGTGCACAAGATGCCAGACAATAATACAGGGTGACTCCTAAAGAGATATGCAAGATGCCAGATAAGAATACAAGGTGACTCTTAAAGAGGTGTACAAGATGGCAGAGAAGAATACAGGCTGACTCCTAAAGAGGTGCACAAGATGTCAGACATGAATACAGGGTGACTCCTAAAGAGCTGTACAAGATGTCACACAAGAACACAGGGTGACTTCTAAAGAGATATACAAGATGCTAGATAAGAATACAGGGTGCCTCCTAAAGAGGTGTGCAGGATGTCAGAGTAAATTACAGGGTGACACATAACGAGGTGTACAGTATGTTAGATTCAATTCAAATACAGGGTGACCCTTAAAGAGGTTTGCAAGATATCAGATTAACATAATGGGTGACCCTTAAAGAGTTGTAAAATATATCAGACTCAAATACAAGGTGACCCTTAAGGAGGTGCCCGCGCGGGAAGCCTAAGTTAATGGGTAATGTAGTCTGTTGAAAGAGTCCTGGGGCTTCGAGCGAAGCGAGAAGCCCTCCTGAGCCTTTCTGACATGTGTAGCATTTGTAGCATGCGTCATTTGAAATTATATAACGTCTAGTCTTTCAGACTGACTGTAATTTTTTTAAGTTTGTCCAACAGGAAATAATAACAGGATAATAATAATAATAATAATAATAATAATAATAATAATAATAATAATAAAATTAAATAAAAATGCAATTAAATAATAATTTTAAATAAAATAAATATTAAATAATTAATAATTAATAATAAATAAATAAATACTTAAATAAATAAATGAAAATAACCGACACTTAGATATGATACTTGGCTATCCTAACCGTCTCTGGTATAATGTCCTGTTTTTGTAAAGAACCAACATGGTCGCTCGGTTCTATATAAGCATCTGTTGTACATGAACCAAAATGGCAAGCCGCGCTCTAGAACCCTACCCACTGGTCAAAAACAAGCATAGTCCCTAAAGTGTTGCCTGGCAGCTAACTCGTGACTGGTCGGCAAATTCTTAACGCAAGGCCACTCGAGGCATAAAAATTGTTTTGCTTTAACGTATGGTGTGATCATCTTTCTACATGCATTGCTGTTCGTCATAAATAGTCAATATTCTATTCTCTCATGTGGTATAGCGCAACTGTAGAGCTCAACTCTTATGTCACGCAACAAGATTTCTCTTGTTAAAACGTTAATGCAAACCCGTTGCCTTTATGGCCATGTGTGTTAAGCGTATGCACAAGTTAAATAATTAAGGGCAGATGACCTCACTTAAATAATAATAATTATGGTCAATCTACTAAAGATCCTTCGACAAAATCTAAAAATAAAATGTAAAATAAAAATTATAGCTCAGGTACCCTCTTGGGATAGCTAGCTAAACAAGACAAATAAATAATTATCTAATAATAATAACAATAATAATAATAATAATAATAATAATAATAATAATAATTATAATAATTACCTTTGGCTAAATTTAGAGAAATCAATGGACCGTAGAAAAGCGGCTGTCACGCCATTTAACAGGAGCCCTTACACGACTTCCTCTAGTAATTGGTTCGCGAGATATCAACAAAAACCTAACAGTAAGGTATTGTCGAGTACAAATAAAGTAGTATCTTCTCATGTAGTTAGGCCCTTTTGGGCAAAATTATTTAAAAAATCCATGGTAAAGAGGGCTTCATCCTGAGTAATTTGGAACCTTACATGACCCGCTCCTATTTCGAGTTCGAGAGATATCAATAAAAGCCGGCCACGATCACTGTTGCCACCGTCATGCTCATTGTGGTAAAATTCGTGCTGACTCACTTAATAATAATAATATCTCATTAATAAAGATTGAATTATAAAAAATAAATAAATACTAATAATATTTAATTAAATACATAAATAATAAATAATTTAGTCAATAATCCATAAATAATCATTTAAAAAGCCCGCCAGGTTCTCACCAGTAGTCACGTGCCCAGAACAAGGTACAGTCACGTATACATAAAATGGGTAGGCCTACCTTTCCATGTCGTTAGGCCCTTTCGGCAAATTTTGGCTGAATCAACAGTCCATGGCAAAGAGGGTAACATGCCAATTCTTTTGACACCTCAAACAAGCCTGTGAGTTTACGGGTTCACGAAATATAATGGACCGTTGACCTACTCATTTTGGGTCCTTTGACTAAATCAAGAGAAACTAATCGATAAATTATCATTTGAAAAGCCTGCCATCTTACAAAAGCCACGAATGCGCATGCGTAAAAAAGAAATCACTATTTCACCCCCGGGTAAGGGTAGTTTTTATCCTGGGGCAGAAATAAGTAGTCCATAGGAAAAGGGACTTCATCTCGAGTAATTTGACACCCCTCACACCCATCTCCGATGATTGGTTCGCAAAATATCGGAAATATTACATACGTGAGGATGTACAGTCGGAGACACAATAAAATGGGTGCGTTTAGATCCCTAGTTAATATCTACTAACTTATTTTCATAAATATTAATTTATTAAAGCGCACAATGTGCATTAATACAGAGATACAGATTTTGTAATATACAAAGGCTAACATTGTTCTAATTTTCTAATCTTAGCTTTCTTATGGACACTTTCCTTTCCTTGCAATCTTGGGCATGGTATCTTCTGCAATGCTCGTTGCACAATTCGTATATGCAGTCGTCGTTTGCCGGGTAAAATAAGTTGTTTCGGCAGAACTTGTGGTGGAACCCATGAATGGCATAACATGTTATCACATTGCGAAGCTCGTAGTTTGTCTCTTTCCAGTCGTCCGTCATTATGGCGTCGGTTGAGTAGAAATCGTTCCAGATGGAGTCGTTTTTCTCTATTAGTATATGGCACGTCCTCTCGTAGGCCTTCGTGCTCGGTAGGAGCATCTGCAGTCTGATGTCGTTTATAGAAGAGTTAGTCTTGACAGTGCTGCTTTCCCAATGCCCAGGCCTCGCTTTATATTGGGACTTCTCAGGTGAATGAATAACTCCTCGCAACTTCTGCATCCCTGGTGTAATATTTGGTATTTATGAAAATAAAACTAAGTCCCACTAAGTTATATGAAGTGAGCCCTGGGTAATGGGAAAGCGGCACTGTCAAGACGAACATATTAGGTGACGGAACGTATTCGATTCATGAAAAAAAATCTGAATATTTTTTTCGACGGATCTATATATCTTTTGGGGTGCTGAATCTGAAAATACAGTTATCGCTTAGATTCGGATATGGCTTCACCATAAAAATAGCGAAAAAACATACAATTTCGGAAGTTGTTTTAGTTTTCCGTTTATAAATTCGAAACAACGCATCCTAGAGAAAAGTTACCCTTCACCAAAAAGAAAGTTTATAACATTTCATAAAAAATGTCGCCTCCGTAGCGTAGCGGTCAGCATGGTTAGCTGCCGCCCCGGAGGTCCTGGGTTCGATTCCCAGCTCTGCCACGAAATTTGAAAAGTATATGAGGAGTGGAACGGGGTCTACTCAGCCTCGGGTGGTCCAAATGAGTAGAGGGGGTTCGATTCCCACCTCAGCCATCCTCGAAGTGGTTTTCCCTGGTTTCCCACTTCGTCTTCGGGCAAATGCCGGGATGGTACTGCCCCCGTAAATTGAATTATATTGAGACCACGATGGCTGTATTGGCAAATATGAATAAAGTTATGGATGTCATAGTTGTGACGTGTATATTCATGACGTAGGCACGGATGACGCAGAATTCATGCAAGTAGGCTGGTTGAGCTGAGATTCTTGGTGACGTCATGATTTTGTTCGAGAAAGATCTGAGATTTACGACGCAGTCGCAGGAAACAAGGTATTGTGCTAAGGAAGAAGTTACGCTATTGGAGGAAAGGCTCGAACCAATGAACGATAGTTTGGAAGGAAGACGGAGATTGCTGAAACTACGATATTTAATTACTTTTGGCATGCAGATTTGTGGAAAACTATTTTCAGTTATGGCATTGATTTGGAATTTTGAAGAAATTAATTTTGAGTTTTTTGAAATTTGAAAATCCGTCAAGTATAGCCAAAGTTAAAACTTCCAGCAATGACGGAGCAACAGGCTATGGAAGGGATGGATACGCCCCTTAAGAAGTTGATAAAAGGTCGTGCACAGGATAGAGGAGCTCTCATATATCTCTTACCGCTCATATCGTCATATCTGATATCTGATACCGCATATATATTTCAGATGTCATAGAGTCATTTTCGAGTGAATAAGTGAAGCAAGTCGTCTTTAGCGTGTGGTTAAAGCCCAGCGCATCGAACGAACACGGAGTAGTTCCATTTTACAGTGTTCGAAACTAAGTGAAGTTGAAACGCTCACATTAACGTTTCTACCAGATAAGATATAAAGAGTTAACTTCTGCCTTTATTATAATTCAATTGGGCAGTACAACATTGAGGTGTGTAGAAGATTTGAACAATTTCACAGTTATAATTTGAAAGATATTGGCATTTTAAGACTGCAGACAAAAGTGATTTTCTCGCCACATGAGAAGCACTTTTAAAATTCTACATTATACACTACGGCTGACACGTATATCGCAACCGTGATATTGGAGAATACGTTTGATAATACAACGATACAGTCTATTATGGAACATTATAATCTTGCAGTGCTTTCAATGATTATAACAGAAGTTGAGATGGAAGGCTAAGGCTTTAATGCAATTGGGACATATATCGATGGAGTGAAATAACAGCATGGAACTTCGTTAATCGTCATTCTACACGAGCGAGCATGTAGTGAACATCCAACTACACTCATGCATCGTGAATCCATCGCTGAATTATATCAGATGGCAGTGGAAATATTTTCATACTCCACGATTATGAATATTTCTGCGGAAATAACTGCAATAAACTTCATGGCGAATTGCGACCAGAACTTCAGGGAACTTTCAAGAGAGGCCAGGGTGGACCCGGCTCACAAAGAAGAGTTTTGCCAGAAGGATGTCTTTCGTATACGCGGAGCAGTGCAATTTCCGGAGGAGGAAGCAGTTCGATTCTCCGAGGGCGCTGATTCCAGGTTCGAGGACGGAGCACATCTTCACGCTGGTGAAATGGAACCAACAGCAGTTTTCTTTGAAAACTTTCCTCTAGAACTTCAATCAACAGATAAGGTAGTCGTGAACGTTTCTTGTATTATTTGAGTCATGTAGCGATATCTGAGCAACCATTTTCCCATATTTTCTGTCCTATATTTTGCCCCATTTTCTTGATTAATATTTCTGTACTCAGTACACTTCGATGATTTATGCCTTTTTCTACGATTTATTGAGACATTATTATGTCATTGGCATAGTTAAATAATTTTGGATCAGTTGAGACTGATAATTTAGATTCTTTCAATAATTTGCATATTTTTGTAGTCACGATTTGACTGTAAAGTTAACGATTTCTATGGCAGATTTGAATTCAGACAGCGTGTCATTTTATTAAAGTAATTCTATTCAGTAAATTACTTTGACCAATTTTCTGTCATCCTCAAGAAAGAAGAATAATTAAATGATTTTAGAGCGTTAAAATCTAATACGTTATCGACGATCTTTGAAATACTAGTCGTCTTATGAACATGATTGCAACATAGACATTTATCATTGCATTATAGACAATTTTATGAAATATGAACTTTGATTACGATTTATTGAATACACTATAGTAATGAACATTTGATAGGAGTTTTTCTCAATTCCAGATTGGAACAATAATGTTTGCATTCCACAGTCTAATTGTATTCTATTCGACTATTTATGCAGTTTAGATGAACTTTGATTGAAGACAGTATTTTTATACTGCGTTACTTTGATGATATTAATCTCAATTTTGATAGACCAGGGAGGAGTGTCTAATCGTATTTGCTATTAAATTTATTTGTGATTGGCAAATTTTTACTTCATATCGATTCATGAATGAAACCCACGAAGGTTAAATAATAACAGTCATTAATACAATTGATGAATATAAGAATTTTTAAAGAGGAACAATGGATGTATAATCGTTAGTTCAGTGGACGTGTAAAAGTCGCTGATGAATAATGCCCTTGAATAGTGAAGGAGGTTCCCACAGTAAGATGGATGATGTTGTTGAATTTATATGTGGAGGTTTTTGTATGTAATTTGGAAGATTTTGATGCGATATATATGAAGATATATGATGAATTCTGGGCCTATTGTTGTGCAAGTTTGTGCGTTTTGAGCGAAGTATTTTTCCGCTGAATGTATTGTTCTGGTTCTTTGAAAGTTATTCATATGAAAATACTGTTAAAATTAACAAGAGTGTTAAATAATTTGAGATGAAGATTTTGAATGGAGGTTACCGTCACAAATAATAATAAAAATTATTAAACCTTATTAAACCTGAATTTGACATTTAAATATAACTAACCTTCATTGGTTGATTATATCAACACGATTTAA
Source organism: Meconema thalassinum (assembly GCA_946902985.2). Taxonomy (NCBI): domain Eukaryota; kingdom Metazoa; phylum Arthropoda; class Insecta; order Orthoptera; family Tettigoniidae; genus Meconema; species Meconema thalassinum. The sequence continues at coordinate 301,404,778 of OX336392.1, read as the reverse complement.
GTAATTATCAACCGGATAAACGTGTGGTTTAATGTATTTCTTGTATAAATAATATAAACAATATAATTAATATTGTAAATAATTTTGTAAATATCTTTGATAATAATTTGAAATGAAAGGGATTAATAGAGGCGTGTATAAATTTTTCAATTGTCGTTTGACATTGTTATAAACAATTTATAATTGTTATAAATAATTAATGAACTTTTGTTATAAACATTTGGAGTTTTGTTATTATACTCTAAACAACGCTAATTAAGCAAGTGGATTGAACAATTAAACATGATTTGGGATTGTCGGAGTATTCCACTGGTGTTTGAATGGAGCATTTAAAAGATTTGCGTGATAATATTTCAGTTGAGAAGTGGACATTTAACGTGTTTTGAAGGAGAGCTAGGCTCTGATGTAACTCGCATATGCTAGGGTTGAACGGACGGGTGAGTCCACTTTGACGATGCAGGTGCATTGCAGCTGGCCCGGACAACTGTATGATAGAGGCCAAGGACGTTTCCATAATAGCCTTGTGGCTATAAATAAAATGTGATGTGTATAAACACGCAAAACAATTGATATATGTCTCGTCCCAAATCCCGTTTCCATTCCAAGTGCATTATTATAATTACGTTATTTTGAGCTTGAGAAAGCTGAAACATTGTATGTAGAGTATACAAGTCCTACAGGAGGACATGGTTATGTGGTCGATGGCTTCTGATTGCCACGTGGATTTTGTTGTTTTATTTTTGTTAAATCATTCCTTATGTGAAATAAATTATTGTGCAGTTTAAAGTTTCTCGTCTTCGTTATGGTTCATTTTAAATATCATGGTGGAGGTTATTGTGTGGGCATACTTTAAGTGATCCAGTTGACAACCCAGTCCCCGAGATAAATTTAAGAGGTAAGTAAAAGGTAAGTAAGAACCCCCGTATATTTTGGTGTGTTCCACAATAATTTCTTGTTAACTATTGTGCTCTAATCTCGATAGTATCTGTCAGTGCCATTTTCATTGATGTAGCTGTGCCGGTGCGATTGATTATTGGCAATCCGATTGAGGGGGCGGATATCTGACAGCCTACTATCCTGATATCGGGGACAGTACTGAGACCGTATTTTGTATTTAGTTGGATATAGGTTAAGTTGGCACTAACACTGATGGCAGCACTGCGAATTTCCTTTGGAATGCAGGTGCGCGGTAGTACTCTGGCGAGGTCAGGAGCTGTCAGCAACCCGCCGTACATGCCGACGACCACATGTTGGATATTTTAATACTTGTATTGATTACAAGATGGACACAGCACCACTGTCGTTGTTTTAATCATCGTGGTAGAGCAATATACACAATGCAGTATGAAACAAAGAATGGGAAACGCATTCTGTGGATAAAGGAATATAACTGAGAACTTTTATATGAGTATAAATGCATACAGAATTATAACATGTGATTATTGAACTCGGCAATGATACATGTATCGATAGTTGCTGTCGATCAGAGAACAAGGTGCATTGTGGATCACCTGGAGACAGTATGATTTGCGAGAACAAACGTAGAGTTGATTAGTGAATACAACTTCAAAGAGGAGGGTCATGGAGCTCTCTGTTCTAAGACTTGTTCGTGCGTTGCCGTGAAGACGTGTTGGTTCGGTAATCGTGGAGTTGAACCGAGATATATATACGTGTTACAGTATAACGTGATAGGATTTTCGTCTGATCTTATTATAGTTTCAGACAGTGTTAACCTTCAATTCAAGCACAGCGAACTTGCAATTCACGTATGACAACTTCTTATTAAGCCAATGGTACAACATCGTGTTCTACATTGAAGTACAGAATAAACAGCTTTAGCCATGATTATAATAGATGATATAAAGAGAGAGAGAGAGAGATATTGCTACGTTATGAAGATGCAGAATAAGGGCTAAACACAGACAAGAAATGTAACACATAGCAGCGTTGAATACTCAGGATGATTACTTGATTCCAATATGAGCAACTATAGTATGAGACTTTATAAGAGAAGATTGAAGAGACTATGAAAGTCTGAATGACAATTTGTACTGCTACATAATGAAACTGGCTTGGCTCACTACATCACTGTTGTCGTGTTCTCTAGCAAGTGAAAGAACTATGAACTTTGTCAAATGAACATCTGTTAGATTCGTCTCGTTTCGCGAACGGTAATCGGGTCTACTTGATATCCAGTCGTTTCGTGATCGGTACAGCTGAGCAGATATGGTTCGATCCCAGGCAGGAGTATGTGTTATAACATTCTCACTTCATTCAACTAGAACTTCAACAAGGTAGCTGGAAGTTTTCTTTTAGTAGACAGTATGAATTTGTCATGCTTTTGAATGTTCCTTTTCACCAATTTTGATTAGAGTAGTTAAGAATTACAGACGAGGGCTAGGGTGATTCTTTAATCATTTCTGTCCGAGTATGTAATTCACTTTGTAGTTCAATTTAGTAGTTATTGTAGTGTTACTTTGAACATTACATTGCTTTCATTAAGATGTAATTTGGGAATAAGATAGAAGAATATAGTTTGTTGGGAAGACAACATGAGAAAAATTATAGGGAGAAGACGACGTTAAAATTATATAAGAATAATTCTAACTCAAGCAGATGTCCCATAATCCGTCGTATACGTGAATTCGACTTTGAACAAATTCTCTGGACTTTTTGAGTTTGACTTCGAATATATTTTTGAAAGCTCATGCAAGTTATTAGATAGACATTCAGGTCTATATTTTTGTCAGATTGAGCATAGACATGGAACATAGTGATTTCTAGTATGATTCTTTGCGATTGTGCGAATTTATTTCTGGTAATCCAGATTTTTTGAAATTCTTTTAATTTTGACTCCCTTTGTGAGCTCGTTCAGTTTTTTAAATTTTTGTGGATTCTTGTGGGAAACTCCATCTTAGTTTAGCGTTCAAATCTAATGGTTAATTTGTACCTTCTCAAGATAGGCTCTTTTCTCCATGCTGTAGTTTTGACGTGTTTTCCTTTGAGGAGGATCTCCAGTGGAATTATTTTCAATTATGCGAAAACTGAATCGTTCTTTTCACAATGGTCGGTTGAGATATACGAAAGAAATACTTTGTTTGAGAAAATGTAATTAGTAATGACATGTAATGTAAAGAGAGAAATGTTTAAAATATATGCAAGTCATAATCGAGGTGACAGACTTCGAATCCTTACACAGTTATTTGGACTTGTGAATACAATATTTTATCATTGTACTGATAAAGATTATTCTCGACACTTTAACTTTTGGCTAATTTGAAGCAACATATTTATCCATGATTGTATAAAAACTTGTGTAATATTCGTAATGTTTGGAATTTATTAAGAGCTGTTTAGCGATGATATGGTAATAATGGAATTTTGTATGCATATTTGGATTGCAATTTAGGAGATATTTGACATATGTGGATAGTCAATATCAATTTTTCCAGCACTGAATTAGCGTTAGAGCTATTGCTGAGTGCACTACGGTGTATTATTTTGAACGTGAAATTGAGTCACGATTTTAGCTAGTGGAAAGCTAATGTACAATTTTGAATCCAACATTTAAGAAACCAAGTATTGTAACAACATCGTTAATATTTGTTAAGTTTTAGTAACAATTGTTTTTAGAATAGAGTTTAATTGGAAAGACTATAATATTAATACTTGTATAAACATGAGCTATTTATAACTAAAATATTGAGTAATAGAAAATCTAATATCTGTGAGAAAGTGAAATGAAATATAATCAATATAATTAACAATACGACGTCCGATTAGCTTAATTGTTTGTCATTTAGGACGGCACGGACTTGAAAATTGAAACCAAATAAATTCATATGAATGCATGAAATTAACGTGATGAATAATTCTAGGCGCAACTAAATCTCAGAAATAAAATGTAATTATGTAAAATATGTATATCTTAATTGCTACGATTGAATAGAATATTTTTATAAATATATCAAAAAGGGTTTACGATAATACCAGAATATTTTGTATGTAATTTTTTTTGAACTTCGTTCATGATGATGAGACGATAGGCAGTTTGTGTGGCCTAATTAAGGCGATTGTTTCTTAAAGTTTTTCATGCTTCGGCAGAGGCATAAGGTTATAAACTTTTGTTCAGTGGAGTTTTTACTTCACGACACTGCGGTTTAAGCTAATAAACCTTTGTTAAATTTTAAAATTCATACTAATGACTTAAGTGATTTCTATTCGAATTAGAATGTGCTTTGAGAACCAGTGGGTCATTAGCTAGGATGCTTTTTAAAGCGCCCGAGATTAGATTAATTTAATTATCTTAAAGAGTCTTGGTAGCTCACTTTGGGCTTTTTTTATAGACCACTGGCATCTTCTTATCACATTCTTTTAAATTTTTATGGTATTCCTATCCATGGTCTATCCTTGGTGGTGGTGTCTTGGGGGTTATTTTCAGCCGGGGCTTCCAGATTCTACGATCCTGCTTTTTCTTTTGGATGTCATCAGGTAAGACCACGTGGATACGGGTGCAGTACCTACAGTAAGGCCACGGCCACCTCCTTCCCTCTTTCTAGCCTATCCATCCCTATCTTCCATCCCTTCCCCTCCCTCATGAGGCCCCTGTTCGCTTTGCAGGTGAGGCCACCTGGGCGAAGTGCTGATCACATCTCCTCAGTTGTATCCATCCCGACCAGATGTTCCAAGCTCCAGGACACTGCCCATAGAGGCGGTAGTGGTGAGTTCCCTCGCTGAGTCCGTGGGAACCGCCAACCTAGAGGGTAAATTGACTAAGTAAAAAAAAAAAAAAAAGACTAGAACCAGATCGCTAGCGTTTTTGTATGGCCGGTAAAATGCGCTAAAGTTTGGCCATAGGTTTTAAGTTATCTTCGTATTTCAGACTTTCAAAGCCTAGTATACCCCGCCAGGTATTATTACCAGGAGCAGGATTGTAGAAGAGCTAAATAATATTAATAATAATAATAATAATAATAATAATATCGTATGGCCTCGGATGCCGGGTGCAACCTTTGTTATTTGAAACCCAGAGGGTAGCTTGCATTGTCGAATTTCGTTGTTCCTTGAAGCACTATGCAAGTCAAGGAGGTTAGATATCTAAGCTCCTTGAACACTATAGTGCTTTCTAGTAGAGAAATGAGGAACTTTGTGTCGGCGGAAACTCCCGATATTGATTTTGCCATTATGAACACGGCCTACTTAATTCAAATGGGTTCTTTGACATGCCAACATCGTATGACATGCGTATCGTAAATTTTTGCCGCCTTTCAAAAATCACTTACCATGGCCATGAGCGAACCTGCAAGCTCGGGGTTAATAGACCGACACGTTAACCACTCACCCACCGTGGCAACCGTAGAAGAGCTTTGCATAAGAGCATACCATAAAAATTTAAAAGAATGTGATATGAAGATGCCAGTGGTCTATAAAAAAAGCCCAAAGTGAGCTACCAAGACTCTTTAAGATAATATCTCATATTATCGTGATGACTAGAACTCGTATCCTTTGTATTTGCTTATTTTACAGGGTATAAGGACATATTGAGGCACTGATGTAAGAGTTGCTATAGAATTGTATGTTATAGGAAGATACGGGTCAATATACAGTATTATGCAGAGTAGATTCACTTTGCCACTAGGTTAAGTGAGTTTAGAACAGGGGAAGATCACCTCACTGTTCCGTGCCTTAATACAACAACAACAACAACAACAACAACAACAACAACAACAACAACAACAACAACAACAACAACAACAACAACAACAGTAACTAACTAACTAACTAACTAACTAACTGAGTTTAGAACATAGTTCTCCTTGCCTACGATGCTACTCAAGAGCCATTTTAACGTAGTAGAGAATGCAAAGGTAGTAAACAGGGATACTCTTCTAGGTCTTATATTTTCAGATATCACATACCATTTACGTCATATGTATCACCTTATCTGCGTTAAGAGGGGCAGAATATCTCGCTGTTTCACCCCTTAAAACAATAACTAATGATTTGTATTACTAAAATGATACTCTACCTTCTTGACAGGAAATAGTATTTAAATTATGATATATGAATCGCAGCTGGGTAAGTTTGATTGAACACCCGAGGGCTCCCGTTCAATTTCAAGTAGTTCCAACTTTGACTACCAGATGCTACTGTCACTAACACTAGCGGCGAACGTTGGAACTTGATAGAGCGTTTCCTATCCAGCCAAATATAACCTAAAGGTTTTGTTACGCACCACCAATTGCAGTGGTAGGTTCTTTTACGTGCCATGTATCTATGACATGGGACTGCCGGCTTTGCTTCTCCTCCGAAGAGTGCTACCAACTGCTGAAAAATCACAATTGAAATGTGAGCTCTATGTTGGATATCTCAGAAGTTATGCATGCGAACTGTTCCAAAATTGGCACACACAAGGATAATTAAATTTCAGATTAATTTTCAGGAGCCCATATATGACAGTTACCAACATGATTCTAAGCCTGCTGATAGGTCCAATATTTAAATTTAATTTCTATACTATCAATTGGATTTCAACCAAATTTCGTATGTGCTTTGTGTACCATAACAGATATGACTATGCGTATTCTTAAGAGCCATCAGAGCTGCCAACTGTTAATAAGTGCTCTCTCTAGTTAGTTAGTTAGTGTTGTTTTTAAGGGTCGGAACTACGAGGTCATCTGCCCCTAAGTGCTCTCTCTATTTCTTATCCTGATTCAAATATATCTGAAAGTATGCAATCGAACAGCTCTAAACTTTGCACACGTATATGACCTGACATTCTAGATTAATTTGGAATAACTGATACATGTCAGTGTCTCCCATAAGTCCAACTCTTCGTCCACGTCGTGGGAGATGGGCAACGTTAGAAGTAGAGGAGTGCCTGTAAAGGTGAAGTACAGTGGGGAACTCGTGTGCCCCGAGACCGCTACGGTAGCTGTGAAGGCCTTGCAGGAACCCTGAAAATAGCGGCTAACGAAGCTCTGGTGAAACTACTGCCTTGTAGTGTGGAGTTGGTCCTCCAAAGGCTAAGGGAGACAACCCCGACAGATAAATCATCAAGCTTGGAGGCTTAGGTGGCAGCCCTACCACCAAGCTCGGATGCTGTGGGCTAATAACCTGTACATCTTAAATTCAATTATTAAAGAAACTGAAGTGAAACAAAACCGGATGGATACCTCGATGACGACCTTTGGCCAGAAACAGAAAATGAGAATTGGTTGTTGGAATGTTAGAACTTTAACAGAGGAAGGTAAACTAAAGCAAGTTGAGAAAGAGATGAAGAATTATGGTTTGACAATTCTTGGACTAAGTGAAGTGAGGTGGTGCGATTTTGGGGAGATTACGACGCAGAATGGGAACACATTTATTTATTCTGGGCAGAATGGAGATGATGTTGAACGGAGAAATGGAGTGGGTATGCTGCTAAGTAGGACATCCAAGAACAGTTTAATTGGATGGAGTCCCATCTCAGACAGAATGATGACAGCTAGATTTCAAGGTAAATTTCGCAATGTAACAGTAATAGTTTGTTATGCACCAACAGAAGTATCTGATGGTAACATCAAGGACCAATTTTACCACCAGCTGAACGAAACTGTGAAGAATATAAATAAAATAGATATTGTTATTATTATGGGTGATATGAACGCAAAGATTGGACCAAATAATGAGGGATTAGAGCATGTGATTGCAAACATGGATTAGAGGAAACGAATGATAATGGAGAGAGATTTGTAAATCTGTGTGTCAGTCTGGAAATGGTGATTGGAGGAACTCTTTTTCCTCACAAGAAGTGTCATAAAGTTACTTGGGTATCACCAGATCACAAAACAGAAAATCAAATCGATCATGTAGCTATTAGTAAGAAATTCAGAAGATCTCTGACAGATGTGAGGAGCAGAAGAGGAGCTGATATTGGTAGTGATCACCACCTAGTTGTGGCAGAGTTTAAATTGAAAATAAAGGCTGCATCTAAGAAGTTTGACACTCGGAAAAAGAGGTTCAACATACAAAAGTTGAAAACTGAAGAGAGGAGGAAAGAATTTAGTTTGGAGTTGAAAAACCGGTTTGATGCCCTTGCAAATCTTGAAAAAGAGGAAGAGTCAAATGTGGAAAGAACTCGAGAGAATGTTAAGAATATTTATATACAAACAAGTGAAAAAGTAATTGGTTATAGGAGTTATCAACAGAAAGATTGGATGTCTGTGGAAACATGGGACTTAATTGAAAAACGAAAAGAAGCAAAAGCTATAGTAAACCAAAGCAGAACACGGTAGCAGAAGGCAGAAGATCAAAGGAAATATTCGGAAACTGACAAAATGGTCAAAAGGAGTGAGAGGAGCGATAAAAGAAGATGGATTGATGAACAGGCAGAAATTGCCGAAGAGGCCGAGAAGAAGGGTGATATGAAACTACTTTACAATATGAAAAGGAAATTGTCAAGAGGAGGTTATAGGAAGAGTAAACCAGTGAGAGTCAAACAAGGAAATATGTTGTTATCCCAAGAAGAACAGTTGAGAAGATGGCAAGAATATTTTTCAGAAATCTTAAACAAAGATGGTGGAAATGAACAGGAAATACAAGAAGTAAATGATGGTTTAGACAGTGAAGATCCAAGAATCAGGCTAGATCCCCCAACAAGGCTAGAAGTTAGACTCGCATTGAAACAAATGAAGAATGGGAAAGCAGCAGGCATAGATAATATAGATCCAGAAATATTAAAAGCAGATGAAGAGGTCACCATTAATTTGCTCCTACCATTATTGAAGAAAATATGGAAAGAAGAGAAAATTCCATCTGATTGGAAAGAGGGACTTATTGTGAAACTTCCCAAAAACGGTGACATCACAATGTGCAAGAATTGGAGAGGAATAACACTTCTGAGCATACCAAGTAAAATTCTCTCTAGAATAATCCTAAACCGAGTGAAGGACTCTATCGAACATCGCCTTCGGAAAGAACAAGCTGGTTTCCGTAGACAGCGCAGCTGTGTTGATCTAATAAACACGCTAAGAATAATTCTAGAGCAAAGTAATGAATGGCAGGTAACATTGTACTTGACGTTTATATATTTCGAAAGAGCATTTGATGCAGTAAACAGGACTGTAATGTGGAACACCTTGAGGAGATATGGAATACCACATAAGATCTTGAATCTTATGAAGGGAATGTATGAAAGATACAGGTATAAAGTAGTACATGAGGGGAAGCTCACAGACTATGTGAATGTCACAAGTGGAGTTCGCCAGGGATGCGTTCTGTCACCAAAACCCTTTTTAGTGGTGCTCGATAATGTTATGAGGAAAATGTTGGGTAGGAGGAAAAGAGGAATACAATGGGGAATGGGGGAAAGACTGGAAGATCTAGAGTTTGCAGATGATATTTGTCTTTTGTCTTCAAGATTTAGTGACATAATACACAAGCTAGAAGGATAACGAAAGGAAGCAGAGGCTGCAGGACTCAACATAAATGTTGATAAGACCAAGGAAATGAGAGTAAATGCCGAAATTGAAGAAAGATTGATTGTGGCAGGAGAAGAGATTGAGGAGGTTAAAACATTTCTTTATTTGGGAAGTGTAGTGACAAGAGGAGGAGGAGCAGAAGAAGATGTGAAAGCGAGAATAAGGAAAGCAAATGGAACATTTATGCAGCTGTATGCGGTGTGGAAGAATACAAACATTGCTAGAAAGACGAAAATTAAAATTTTCAATACAAATGTTAAGTCTGTCCTTCTATATGCTTGTGGAACTTGGAAGGTTACACGAACTATCACTAATCTTCTGCAAACATTTATAAACCGTTGTTTACGACGCATCATAAACATCAGATGGCCGGAAATAATATCCAACGAAGAACTACGGAGAGTAACAAATCAAGTTCCAGTTGAAGTGGAAATCAAGAGGAGAAAATGGAAATGGATAGGTCATACTTTGAGGAAGCCAGTGGGATCTGTAGAAAGAGAAAGGACAGCATTGGAATGGAATCCGCAAGGTGCACGGAGGAGAGGTCGTCCTAGGAAGACCTGGAGGAGCACTGTAGAGGAGGAGGCACTTGAAATTGGGAAAACCTGGAAGGAAGTTAACGCATTGGCAAGTCGACGACCGCAATGGAGACGTTTCACGGATGCCCTATGTTCCAGTGGGAACAAGAGGAATTTTAAAAAAATGTCAGTGCTGCCAACATGATTCTAATTCTGCTAATAGGTCCATTTTTAAATACTTGTAACTTTTATACTAACAAATGGATTTCATCGAAAATTGGGACAATAATAGATCATAATATTTCATTTCAGATTAATTCTGAGCAAGACCATCATGACATTGTTGCCAACATGATTTCATGCGCGCTAATAGATCCAATGTAACATTAATTCATTTCTGATATATTGATTAATCATTGGCATCAATCTTAAATTTTTATAAAAGTAGGCTCTTTAGTTCGTCACGGAACTACTTGTTTTTGTATTGCATTTATTAATTTTCAACATGAATTCCTTGAGACGGAGTCCATACCATTTAAAAACTCATTCAGATCCTCTAGTGAACCAGCCGAGATGACGATGTTATCAGCAAATCTTTGTCATGAAATTATTTTATATCAAATTATACTTCTATTTCAAATTTTTCTAATCTCCTTATTATTATCTCTACTTAGTATGAAACAAAGTCCCCGATTCTTGGCTGTCACGGGTAATCTAGAGAACCACTAGATGGATTTTAATGCGGTTTTCACCATTCTGTAAAGGATATCTCGAGAAAGGTTTCTGCAGAAAATAATTTATTTATGATCAAAGGAAGCCAAGCAGTAACGATTTCAGTGAAGAAGTCGAAAAAAATACCTGACGTCCTCGTGCTTTTTAAGCTTACGCTCGGCAAACCGTTAAAAATATATATATATATGCTCTGAGCGTAAGAGTTATTCGCCGTGAAAAGTTCTACAAAAAAGTCCGTAAGAGCATATCTCTATCTTCAATACATCGCCACTTTAAGTGTTTTTACGTTTTTGTTTCTTCCAACAATCTCCATTCAATTACTGAGACGACAGTTTACGAGCTAGCTAGGGGCGAGCCTATCACCCCAGTTACAGCCTAGCTAGCGGGTAAGCCTATTGCCCCGGATACAGCCAGCAGCAAGAGAAGAGAAGAGTGGTTGTGTTTGGAGTTTCCCTGGAAGTGCAACTCGGTTTTTCATCATTTCGCCTGTGAACTTTTCGTTCCGCAAAATACACAGTCAAGTTAAGATAGGACGGAAAGGAGATTTGTGTTTCATGCACCTCGCTATTCTTAAATTACGTCTGACAAGAATTCTTTGCACATGCATCTTCATGATAATATAATAGTCCAGTCAGTGATTTCAACCCATCATGCCGAGACGTAAAACGGTTATAGGATTGCCATCGAAAAAGAAAAGCGCTTATCACGTAATGGATTCATAACTGTTTCTGGGTGAAGCCGGGACGGGTTGTATTAATAATAATAAGGTAGTCTGTTATTTATATCACCTTTATAAAACTATACATTGAACAAGCAATGAAGGAGATTCTTCTTCTTCTTCTTCTTCTTCTTCTTCTTCTTCCTCTTCGCGAATGGGTCGCTTAGGACCACGCGAAATCAACACTTTCTAGCCTTCCTGTTGGCCCAGTATTCCTTCATTCGCAACGTTGGGTCTGTATCCGCTGCTCTGACCATCGATGTTGTGTAGTCTTCTTCTCTTCTTCTTCGAAACCCCGCGTCTGAGATTATTATTATTATTATTATTATTATTATTATTATATTAATACTATTTGCGAATGGGCTTTTGCATTGTTTTTATCATTTTTATCATTCCCTCTGAGGTTCTATTTAGTAACGTAACATGATGATTATGATGATGATGATGATGATGATAAACTCTTGTTTTAAGGGGTCTATCATCTAGGTTATCGGCCCGTAATGTAATGAAATGAAATGAAATTAAATGTTATGAAATACAAGGAGGAGAAAAGAACGAAATCCTAGGACCAGTCAGAGAAAATGTAGAGTACAGGAGGTGACATAACAACGAACTCTACATACGTGTGGAAAAGATAACGGACTTGATGCGAAAAAGGAGAATTAGTTTCTATGGCCACATAACACGCAAGAGCTCGCAGAGACTGACCAACCATATATTTTCTACTTTCTAGACAAGGAAACCAAGGGACCATGGTTCTCGGAGATCGAAAAATATCTTATAGAAGTAGGGATTTTGCTTGAGGACATTCAAGAACGTCTTTCTCTACAGAAAAAAAAAACTTAGAGCACACCAGCGATTCCAAGAAAAGACAAAACTGAGAACTGGCAAGAAGTGGACGGCTGACAGACAGAAGGCGCACAGGAAACGGATGTAGGACTGCTGGGAAAAGATTAAAGCTCAAAGACGGAAACAGTTGAAGTAACGTGGTCCATAGCAGGCTGAAACGAAGAAGAAGAAGAAGAAGAAGAAGAAGATGAAAACAGCCCACTGCCAGAGATTAAAACGAAAATGGTTTGTATAAAACAGACAGTGAGCCCCAACAATCATGCCCTAATTGGATAAAAGAAGACAACACGTGAATAATAAAAACAATAAAACAAATAAGTCGTTCTGCAAAATAAAAATAAAAATAGATATGGACACAAAAAACATAAAACAGACTAAACCTAAACTAAAAGTCTGAAACTAATTTATTTTTAAAAAGTTAAAAGAGTAGCTATTCCTGCCTCATGAACCGGATGACGAGGTTCGGTTTTTAGAGACAGGGTAGACAAGCCCGCTCAACAAGTATGTTCAAACAGTTGCAGATCTTTGTTACATTACGGCGTTATCCAGTGGTAGAAGCGTGTCTTACACAAGATGCGCATAATGTAAGAAATAGACTACATGGTCCCAAATTCAAGATTTCACGAAGACTTGACGTAAAATATTATTGAATATGTCTGTTTCAGATGAACAATCGTATTTCCTTGAAGCTTGTGTGATTAGTTCCAAGAGATGCGGAAAGTGATCTCCAGGATAAGGGTAAATTGATAAATTCACTGGTTATGAACCCCAGGGAAGTTAAATATATGTTCGTCCTCCACATACTGTCATTTATGGCATGTAATGAATACACATGCAGGTATGTTTTCTGCAACACATCTCGTAATACATTGGTCATTAGCCGTGACACTAATGACTCTCTGGTGAATTCAAACTCAATATATTCTCAATTTACAATGATTGCTAACAAACTAATGTTCTACATTACCATGCCCTCAGTTCTAATGGAGAAAAAATTATATGAATGATCGGCGTTTACTAAGTAGAGCACTGGGAAGGCTTTGGCTCGAAGCTGCGCTGTTTGTTTGTAAATCAGTGTACTACTTACTACCAGTGCCTACGAAGTATGCTATATGCAGAATAATATAGAGATTAAGTGCATAGCGGAATGAAGCTCTTCATCAAGATGGTGGAAATGATGATTATAATGATTTTTTTTTGTCGTGTGGCCTCATGAGAGGCCGAGTGCAGGTCTTTCTATTCGACGCCCGTGGGCGACCTGCGCGTCGGGATGAGAGATGGAATGGATGAAGATGAATGAAAGTGGGCAAGGATGTGGAAGGAATCGGCCGTGGCCTATCAGAAGGTACCGTCCCAGCATTTGCCTGGTGTTGAAAATGGGAAACCACGGAAAACCATTTCAAGGACAGCCGACGGTGGGGCTCGAACCCACGCGTCTACCGAGTCAGAAGAGAGCTTGGTCCCATGACCTAATGCTGCGCTTTAGCCAGCTGAGCCACTACTGTCGGTATTATAATGATGATAATAATTCTTGTTTTAAGAGATCTAACATCCAGGTTATCGGCCCCTACTGAAATGAAATGTTAGGAAATGAAACGATGAAGACAAAAACAGCCCATTGCCAAATGTTGAAAACGAAAATGGTTTGTCTAAATAAACCCCAACAATAATTATACCTTGATAAAAGGAGTTAAAAAGAGGATGATAAGAATAGAACAAATAAGGCATTTTGAACAATTAACAATAGATATGAACACAATAAAAGCATAATAATAATTTTATTAATGCAGCCAATGGCCATGTACTTTTCTTTTCAGGACAGGTCAGGGAAGGGATATTGGAAGGAAATCGGCCGTGGACCTGATGGAAGGAACCATCACGGCATTTGCCTGGTGGTGAAATCGGGAAATCACGAAAACCATTTTCAGGACGGCCGAGGTGGGATTCGAACCCACGCTCTCCCGATGCCAGCGATGCACGAGGTAGCGCGCTAGCATAAAACACACTAAAACCAAACTAAAAGTTTTAAACTATTTTAAAACTTAAAAATAAGTAACCAAACTCCAAGAGAGTGTGGGCGCCGCAAGTACACACAGGGGGGCTTCTCTCTTTAACAAGTGGGAGTGCGTAGAGCACGATAGAGTACCACAGCTTCCTATCAGGTAGATCGGAAGGATTTCTACACATTCGTTGTCTCCGTGATAGCTCTCAGTTTGTTGGGCAGAGGCGTGGCACGCCATGCTTTCTCCCAAATGCGACATATATGCTTTATGATGATTAGTAGAGAGATTAAGAGCATAGCGGAATAAAACTCTTCAGCAACATGGTGATGATTATCATTGTTTTAAGGGGAGAAACATCTAGGTCATATGACGATGATAATTGTTATTTTAAGGGGCCTTACATATGGGTTATCGGCCCCTAGTGGTTTTTGTGAAAGATAAAATAAAGAAATGAACAACTACAACACTGTAGCTAAATACTAACGCATGTACTAGAGGAAGACAAGGTAAACAAAGAAGAAAGGGAAAGTGGAAATTAAAGAGAGGGAAAATAAATTGCCTCAACAAATTCCCTCAACCCTCGAAGAATGAGATAGAAAAGGGGAAGAGAAAGAAAGAGATTTTATAGTTTAACGTGACCGTTAATCTCGCGATCATGAGCCACGGGACCCATTTTTTACGTGGAATCCGAACCACAGAACACGGCATTTCACTTCGAAAATTTCACATGCATTGGTTAGAGCAAACATATTGGCCGCTGCGCCACTATGCCTCCTTAAGGAAAGAAGAGAGGGTCCACACAAAGTCAATAGCAATAAGGAAAAAACGGACTCAGCTCAGAAATCTCTCGGTGTCATCAAGCCACCAGCCGTAAGCCTATGAAGGTGTAGCAGTATCCAGAGTGCACCATGGTTGGTCTACACGCACCCTGCCTTATTTAGGACCCTGAGCAGAAGGCAGGAAATACGACGAAATAAAGGAAGAAGTCTGACTCCTTGAGAAATAAGGGTTTCAGGAAAGATGCAACAAGGCGGGAAATTGAAAGACTCCCTAGAAATCGGATACCCTAATACTGTCTTGGTCAGAAGAGAACAAGAGTTTACCAAGGAAGGTCGACAAGAAGGATGACAGCGAGGAGTCCTGCATTAGTAAGTGGGAGTAGGCCAAACTACATCCCCTTGGTTGTCAGCCCATAGGGGGTAAGCTAGGAGTATTCTCGTACGTGGTCCAAGATATCACAGTAAGTAAGGAAGTAAGTAAGCAAGTTACTACGTAAGTAAGTAAGTAGATAAGTAAGTAAGTAGGTAAGTAAGTACCTAAATAAGTAGGTAGTAGTTAGTTATTGTTGTTATAAGGGGTGGAACTACGAGGTCATCTGCCCCTGTAAGTAGGTAGGTAAGTGAGTAAGTAGGTAAGTAAGTAAGTAAGTAAGTAAGTAAGTAGGTAAGTACGTAAGTAGATAAGTAAGTACGTAAGTAGGTAAGTAAGTAAATAAGTAAGTATGTAAGCAAGTAGATAAGTAAGTACGTAAGTAGGTAAGTAAGTAGGTAAGTAAGTATGTTAGTAGGTAAGTAAGTAAGTAGGTAAGTAAGTATGTTAGTAGGTAAGTAAGTAAGTAGGTAAGTAAGTATGTTAGTAGGTAAGTAAGTAAGTAGGTAAGTAAGTAAGTAAGTAGGTAAGTAGGTAAGTAAATAGGTAAGTACGTAAGCAAGTAGATATGTAAGTAAGTAGGTAAGTAAGTAAGTAAGTAGGTAAGTAACTAGGTAAGTAAGTAGGTAAGTACGTAAGCAAGTAGATAAGTAAGTACGTAAGTAAGTAAGTAAGTAAGTAGGTAAGTAAGTAGGTACGTAAGTAAGTAGGTAAGTAAGTAGGTAAGTAACTAGGTAAGTAACTAGGTAAGTAAGTAGGTAAGTAAGTAGGTAAGTACGTAAGCAAGTAGATATGTAAGTACGTAAGTAAGTAAGTAAGTAACTAGGTAAGTAAGTAGGTAAGTAAGTAAGTAGGTAAGTAAGTAGGTAAGTAACTAGGTAAGTAAGTAGGTAAGTAAGTAGGTAAGTAACTAGGTAAGTAAGTAGGTAAGTAAATAGGTAAGTACGTAAGCAAGTAGATATGTAAGTAAGTAGGTAAGTAAGTAAGTAGGTAAGTAACTAGGTAAGTAAGTAGGTAAGTACGTAAGCAAGTAGATAAGTAAGTACGTAAGTAAGTAAGTAAGTAGGTAAGTAAGTAAGTAGGTAAGTAAGTAGGTAAGTAACTAGGTAAGTAAGTAGGTAAGTACGTAAGCAAGTAGATAAGTAAGTACGTAAGTAAGTAAGTAAGTAAGTAGGTAAGTAAGTAAGTAAGTAAGTAAGCAAGTACCAGTGTTGTTCGAGCGGCAGTATACACGGGTGCAATAGGTATATGTACTGAGCGTACATGACATCGTTTAGTTTTAGTAGGGGGATATTGCGATCCTGATTAACATACCTTATTAGAGCTTTAACATCATAATTGCGAGTAACATTAGCTTGAGTTTATGTTTTAATAGCGCAACCTTTATTATGAAATAGAGTGCTTTTAGCACTCGCGGTGAGTTACAACAAAACTCTCATAGCATCATCATAATTGGTTCCCTAGTTCTCTCCTGTCAAACAATAATTATTCTTTATGGGACCTTAAGTGAGGTTAATTAGAGTAATTGAGAGGAATGGTTACTACTACCGTTGTTTCGTTTAACACATGACATTTAACTCTCCTTCACCTATTGTGTTCAATCCGAGGATTGATTTGCAGAAAATCTCCACTCTTCGCGTCTTTCCGCTTTCATCTTCATTTCTCCGTAGGTCTTGCATCCCACGCCTTCCTTAATTTGATCCATATACCTCACACGTGGTCATCCTCCAGGTCTTATTCCATCATCATACCCCTCTATGATTGTCTTCAGGATTACTTCAAGTCTCAATAGATGGCTTCTAAGTTGTATTCTTCTTTTAACAATTGAATATTTAAAACATACGATGGGATAATAAAGACAACAAACTCAATAACAATGGGAATAAAAGACAGGGGAAAGGAATTGTCCTCAATCCTCGAAAATTATGAAAAATGAAAATCCACAGCCTCCTTCCAATCAATCGACCGGGTCAGGGATGGAATGAATCAAGCCCCCACCTAGTGGCGAGGATATGAACTGTGCCGGCTGTCGAAGCCTGTCACACTCCTCTGAGGCAATGATTAAATGAATGACAGATGAAATGAAATGATAGTGGAGAGTGTTGCTGGAATGAAATTTTGACAGGGAAAACCGGAGTACCTGGAGAAAAGATAATGACGATAATTCTTGTTTTAAGCGGCCTAACATCTAGGTTATCGACCCCTAATGAAATGAAATGTTCTGAAATGATAGGATGAAGATAGAAACAGTCCACTGTCTGGGATGAAAGACGAAAATGGTTTGTATAAAACAGACAGTCAGCGCCAACTGTTATGCCCATTTGAACCTTCGAAGAATGAGGATGAAGGAACATGGAAAGAAGTAAATCAAGGTAATGCAAAAGGGAAAGAGATGATGTTCATCATAATTTTTGTTTCAAGGGGCCTAACATCTTGGTTATCGGCCCCCCATGAAATTATTTGAAGTGAAAGGAGAGAAAAAACAACCCACTGCCTGGGATGAAGACGAAACATGTTTTGTATAAAACAGACAGTGAGCCCCAACTATTTTGATAAATAAAGGATAAGGCAAATAAAGGACAGAAAGAAATGAAATGCCCTCAACCCTCGAAGAATGTGGATTGAGGGATTTGGAAGGAAGGAGAGCCATGAATGGCAGATAGGAAAGGGAAAGAGGAGAGAGCCCGCCCCAAAGTCAGTGGAAAAAAGGGAAAAAACGGACCCAGCTCAGGAATCCCTCGGGATCGCCAACTACCAAACTCACCAGCCGTGAGCCCCTGAGGGTGTAGCAATATCCAGGGTGCACCAGATGTGGTGGAGCTACATAGCCTACACCCTGCCTCCTTGAGGGCCTTGGGCAGAAGGCAGGAGATAAGGTGAAAAAGAAAAAGAAGGCTGACCCCTCGCAGAAGGAGGGTATCAGGAAATATGAGCCAAGGGCCAACCAATTAAGCCGTGAAAGGAAGAGACACCCTTGGCCTCGGATACCGTAATACCGCCGGGGTCGGAAGAGAACAAGAGTTGACCAAGAGAGGTCGACAGGAAATAAGACGGATAGGAGCCCGGTACAAGTAAGTGGAAGCAATGCCAGCCTCAGCTGGGGTTCCGCGGTCGCAAACCCACGTCCCACTAGATGTGAGCTCTTGGGGGGAGTAACAGGGAAGAATGGGTGGAGATTGTCTGGGAGGCCAAGGCCCTACAAGGGCTGTAGCGCCAAGGAGTAAGTAAGTAAAAAAATCCACGAACAGCTCGTCATCACGTAGAAAAGGGAGAGGGTGTTAGGCAGTTTGAGAGTCCTTCGCAGATAGGTCAGGTCCACGCATTTCAAGAGAATGTGTAAGGTGGGCGCCACAAGTACATACAGGGAAGAAGACATGAGAGACAAAGAAGGAATAAAGGAAATAAAGGACAGGAGGAAAAGAAATCCCCTTAAGCCTCGAAAAATGAAGATTGAGGGACTCGGGAAAAGGACAGCCGTGAAAGGCAAACAGGAAAAGGAAAGAGAAAATCCGCCCCAAAGGCCCTAGAAGAGAGTGAAAAAAAAAAGACCCAGCTCAGGAATCCTTCGGGGTCACCAACATACCATCCGTGAACTCTTGAGGGTGTAGTAATGTCCAGGGACAGCATAAATGGTAGGGCTACAACTACCCTGCCTGCTTTAGGACATTGTGCAGAAAGCTGCAGATACGAGGTCTGACCCCTCAAAAAATGAGGGCATCAAAATAGATGAGACAAGGGCCAAATAACACGGGAAATTGAAAGACTCCCAAGGCCTCCTCGGATACCCTAATACTGTCTTGGTCGGAAGAGTATAGTGTTAACCAAGAAAGGTTGATAAGAAAGATGACAGTGAGGAGCCTACATAATCAAGTGGGAGTAACGCCGGACCCAGCTGTTGTCCCATGGTCGTCAACCCACGTCCTACTAGTTGTGAGCCCTTGGGGGGAAAAGATCAAGAGTTGCCGAAGGGAGGTTTACAGGAAAGATGATGATGATGATGATGATAATTGTTGTTTTAAGGGGCCTATCATCTAGGTTATCGGCCCCTAATGGTTTGGGTGATCGTGAAGATGATAATGAAATGTAAACTATAACTAAAACTAACTACTAACTTATATACTAGAAGAAGAAATGGAAAACAAAAGGAGAATAACGGAAATAAAGGACAGGAGGAAAAGAAAGGCCCTCAACCCTCAAAGAATGCAGATTGAGGGACTTGGAAGGAAGGAGAGCCATGAAAGGCAGATAGGAAAGTGAAAGAGGAGAGGGTCCGCCCCAGAGTAGCAATATCTAGGGTGCACCAGAAGTGGTGGGGCTGCATACACCCTGCCTCTTTGAGGGCCTTGACCAAAGGCAGGAGATTACATGAAAAGAAACAGAAGGCTGACCCCTCGCAGAAGGAGGGTATCAGAAAAGATGAGAAAAGGGCCAATTAAGGCGGGAAAGTGAAATACTTCCTAGGCCTCGGATACCTTATTACCGTCGGGGTCGGAAAAGAACAAGAGTTGACCAAGGGAGGTTGATAGGGAAGATGACATAGAGGAGATCGGCACAAGTAAGTGGAAGCAATGGCGAACTCAGCTGGGCCCCGTGGTCGCCAACCCACGTCCCACTAGATGTGAGCCCCTGGGGTGAATAGATCAAGAGTTGCCGAAGGGAGGTTTACAGGAAAGATGACAAGCAGGAGCTCGTCACCAGTAAGTTGAAGCTACTGAGGTCCCATTGTTGCCAAACCTTGTTCTATTATTTGTGAGACCCTTGAATACATTTCATCCTCTTCAAGTTTGGCCCAGTCTGTACCCGGTATGCGTTGCAATGCCAATCAAAGAAAGTGTTGGCGTTCTAATTTCGTTTGTTGAAGTGATTTTAGATACACAATATTTTTTTTGTTTTTCCGTAAAATGCCTCTAAACTGTTGTTGTTGTTGTTGTTGTTGTTTGAGTCTTCAGTCTTTCGACTGGTTTAATGCAGCTCTCCATGCTTCCCTGTCCTGAGCTAATCGTTTCATCTCTACATAGCTACCACACCCTACATCCGTGGCAATCTGTTTAACATATTCTAACCTTCAGCGGCTTCGGTGGCGTTGTTGGTAGCATGCAGAACTGCTGTGCCCAAGATCGCGGGTTCAAACCCGGCCGTAGTCGTCGGATTTTTTAAGAGCGTTAACAATCCTTCAGTATGCCTTCCTTCGGAGGGGAAGTAAAGCCGGCGGTCCCATGTCATAGATTTATAGCATGTAAAAGATCCTTTCACAGACTAAACTTGTGTAAAGCTAAATTGTTAGGTTAGATTTCGGCGGAACGCTCTATCAAAGTTCCAACGTTCACCACTAGGTATCATTGATATCTGGTAGCGAAAGTTGGAAGTACATGAAATTGAACGGAATTTGTAGCTTATCCTATGGGTGTCCGCTTGAAGCAGCTACAGACTCAGGCGAGCCGAACATGTCCTCGGAAACTCCCGGCACTAAAATCCATACGATAAATAAATAAATAAATAAATAAATAACCTTGGTCTACCCCTACAGTTCTTGTCCTCGACCCTTCCTTCCATAACTAAGTTTGCTATTCCTGGGTGTCTTAGTATGTGTCCTACCAACCTCTCTCTTCTCTTCATTAGCAGTTGGTAGATACATCTTTCCTCTCCCACTCGTCATAATACCTCTTCATTCGTAATCCTTTCTACCCATCTGATCTTCATCAGTCTCCTGTAACACCACATTTCAAACGCTTCTATTCTCCTCTTTTCTGCTGAAACAATAGTCCAAGTTTCACTTCCATAGAGCGTCACGCTCCAGACAAAGTCCTTCAAAAATGACTTCCTAATAGCTAAATCTATATTCGATGTCAACAGATTCCTTTTCTGTAGAAATGCTTTCCTTGCCTGTGCTAACTTACTTTTTAGATCCTCTTTGCTTCGCCCATCACTGGTTATTTTGCTTCCCAAGTAACAGAAGTCACCTACTTCCTTTATCTGTTCACCTGTCAATTCAACATCCATAGGGTTTTCTGATTTCTTTCGGCTGCATTCCAATATTTTTGTTTTACATTTATCAATTTTCATCATGAATTCTTTCACCAAGACAGAATGCATACCATTTAAAAACTCATTCAACTTCTCTGGTGTGGCGGTTAAGATGTATGAAATACATTTGTTGAAATGACTCGCGCGCCACCTTTGTAAAAATAATTTAATAATTCAAAACCTTTCGAGGACGTGCACACGACAACTAACCAAAGTTCATTTGTATAAACGATTCGCACGCCAAATCTAATCTGTTGAAACGACAAGCACGCCAGCTATTGTAAAATGGATTTACTAATTCGGAAACCTTCGCTGGATTGTGAACAACAACTCACCAAAGTTTCTTCACAATCGAACGAAAGATATATGAACGCATACGGGACTTTGTTGAAACGATTCACGCGCTATCACTTGTTGAAACTACTCGTGCGCTTATTGTAAAATAGATTTACTAATTTAGAAGCCTTTGATGAATTATGGCCAATAATCCACCCAAAGTTAAATCGCAATCGGATGAATCGTAGGCCTATATGAACGCATTCGGGACTTTGTTGAAACGATTCACACGCCGTTACTCATTTGTTGAAACTACTCGTGCGCTTCCTATTATAAGATGGATTTAATAATTCAGAAACCATCACGGAAGTGTCCACAACATCTCACCAAAATGTCGTTGCAATCGGATGAATGGTATATGAGAGCATACGGGACATACATACATATATACAGACATACATACATACATACATACATACATACAGACAGACAGACAGACAGACAGACAGACAGACAGAAAGGCAGAGAAACTACCACCTAACATTCATTTTTATACAGGGTTATTCTAAATAGTTAGGCTACCTGAAAATAAAGTTTAATTTTACATTGTTAACGTAGGTAGTTCATTTCCAATTTCCAATACATAAATGCACATAACCTCAACATTTATTTACCATGTTTACAAAGGTTCAATGTGGCTTCCTGCTGTCACTCGTCAGATATCCCACCTGTACGACAGTTCATCCCAGATACGCGTGAGCATGTCCGCATCCACCTGAGTTACCGCTACGTTGCTACGTTGACGAAGCTCATGGAGACTTGTTGGAAGTGGAGGGATGTACACGGTATCTTACTTTAACCCCACAGAGAAAAATCCGGCGGCGTTAAATCAGGTGATCGTGGTGGCCAAGCTATTTTCACACCACGTCCCATTGAAGCGGGAGTGGAGTGGGATGGGAAAATAGTGACCTCGTGGTGGTTATGAGAAGGTGCTCCATATTGTTGGAAAATAAAATAAAAATAGACTTCACTCCTTGCGTGGGGACCGCGAGTTTGTTTGCGCTGCATCACTTTTCCCGTTTTCCCGTCAGACGAGCAAGGAGAGTGCACGGAGCGAACTCTACCTACTAGGCCAAAAACTTGATGAAACGACAAGAGGAATGAATTGCGGGCAATAGTTTCGAAATTATTCATTGATACTTTCAGGTAACTAATTTAGAATAGTAGTGTGTTTGTAGCGGTTCTAGGCCCACCTCCACCTCCCCACCTCACAAAATGGCGGCGGCGCGATATCTCTCGAACGCATGGTCGGATTTTGACGAATGAGGTGTCATTGAACTCGGGCTGACACCCCCTTTCCAATGGACAACATATTTCCACCCCAAAAATAAAACCTACCCCTACTAGGGGGTGAAATTGAATTTTTTAGAGAATTTCTCTTTCCAATTGCAACATGTGAGAGTTTGAATGCCGATATGGAATGTAACGTTGTTCTGCAAACCAATAATCAAAGAGGGGCATGTTAGGCCTTGAGGTGAGAGCCCCTGTTATTGTTGACGAGCCCCCTGCTGTCGGGCCCCTGTTGTTGGGTTATTGTTGACAGGTCCTTGTGGACGAGTCCTTGTGGACATGTCCTTGTGGACAGGTCATTGTTGACAGGTCATTGTTGACGAGTCCTTGTGGACAGGTCCTTGTGGACAGGTCCCTGTGGACGAGTCCTTGTCCCTTTGGACTGATCCCTTTGGACGGGTCCCTTTGGTCTGGTTCCTACGGACGAGCCCATGAATTTATTTAAATTATGTCAAAGGGCCTAACTACATTTGTGTGTGTTGAATTGACGTTGTTCACTAATCCCCCACTACTATAATGGGATAACGATATGAAAGGAAAGTGACGAAATACACGTGAACACGTGTGAAATGACCTTATTACCGTCCTCCTTGTGAAACAAGTCACATCCTGTTTTGGTTCATACGTGAGAAAATGCAAGTTCATGTGTAATATGACCTAACACACAAGTGTTCACCTGTACACGTGCACGATAAGAGCTAACAAGTCACAACCTGTTTTGACAGTGGTGGGAGGTGAAGGGGGGTTAGTGTAAGAGAGAACACAGGTGAAGAGAGAAAGAAATATGTATTGCTCATAATACATGTATAGCTGAGGACTGTACATAGGACTGTAGGTTAAGTACAACATGAGTAAATAAATGAATACAAGACACACAGGTTCACACAACATGTAATTTATTAATCCAAGAATTAAAGGCTGAGCTAAATCCCAACCATTTTACATATAGTTTATTTCCTTTTTGTTTCAACACTTTTTCCACAAGGTAATGTTTAGGAAACGCTGTCTTTTGAAGTTCTTGAAGATAAAACCTGCCTTTTATGGGTTGATGGTTGAGGTCCTCGAGTAAATAGGTGACTGGACTGTTCAGGTTGACTTGACGAATTCGAAATAGTTCAGTCCCCCAATTTGGTGTGTAGCCCTTGTCGAAGACGGACTTGAATTTGCTCACACGAACATGGTCCCCAATGTTAAGGCGATGACGTTTAGGGTCTGCTGTTTTTATGGGGTTAAACAGTTTATCCAGTTGTGGAATATTTTTAGTTCCAAGTCGTGGCTTGGTCCCAATGGTTCTGTGTTTGGTGTCGTTGTAACGTGACACTAACTCAGGTAACAAGTCCAACCAGCGATAAGTGCCCTGAGCGGCAAACGCTTTCCACATATGGGTTTTCAATGTTCGGTTGAACCGCTCGACCACGCTGGCTTTGAGATTGCTGTACGTGGTGTAATGGTGAATATCCTTAGATTTGAGAAAACTGGAGAAATCCTTGTTGAAAAATTCTTTTCCCTGGTCGGTTTGTAGCAGCTGAGGTTGACGTTTAGATTGTTGAATAATATGTTGAAAGGCTTTGGTGACTAGTGGACTAGACTTGCGACGCACAGGTTCAACAAACGCCATTTTGGAATAAACATCAATGACCGTCAACATATAGCGTACACCATCGTTAACGTTAGCATAGGGAATCGTTTCAACCAAGTCTGCTTGCCAAAGTTCATTCACACCCTGTGAAATCACCTTGAGTCGCTGATAGTGACGTCTATCTGGACGATGCAACTCGTGAGCAATACCCATTTTAATGGGTGAGGGCTTAAACAATAATTTTGGCATTTCGAAGTTCTTCCTCAGTTTCTTGAATTTCCCAATCGTGACCAGTATGGCCGGCTTGACGTGAAGCATGCAACAGCTGTAGTCGCTGGACGAGTTTATTTGGATTGTGCCAGTAGGTAACATCCACAAGGGGTTTTAATGGTTTAAATGTCACCCCTGAAGCGGACACTTTACGACGACCACTTTGACTAGTGGGGAATATTTTTGCAATGATGGTTTTATATTTTTGGGATATATTAGCATTCACTTGTTGAGTGGGATCATACTGTCTTTTGTGAGCATGGGTATCCAATAAAATGGATTTATATTTACTTAAGGTCCTCTGACGTATAATCTTGAGATGAGGGAGTCCGAGAGAATAGTAGCTTTAACAGTCCTGGTGTTAATTTATAGTTGATCTTTTTAATGACAGCTTTAGTACGACTAAATTTAATCGATGAATCACCAATTTTAAAACTATCATTCTCATAGCGAACGCCATATGTGGTATCTGTGTTTCCAACAAATAGATTGGTGAAATAGGGTTCCAGTGTTGATCCATAATATTTTATTAAAATGTTTTTCAGTTGAGCTTTATGTTGAGGGGTGGCCAAGAGTTGTGAAAATGGAGACGATCTGGAAGGGCAAGGGGTTTCGACCATGGCCAAGGATTTCCTTTTTCTTAAAAACTCTGCAAGGGGTGATGCCTTTTTTTGAGGCGTAAACACTTGTTCCTCATTATCCTCAACTTCGCTAACACTAGTTAAATCTTCCTGTTTCTCTTCATTTTCCTCTTCCTCTTCCTCAGACTCCTCGTGGTGCGTCTGACTGGCTTGTGAAACGGTAGGTAGCGTTTCAGATGGCTTGAAAGAGGGTTTCAACATAGCTTTTAGCGGAGGTGCTAAATGTTGTTGAATAAACAAAGCATGATCCGCACACGATCGTTTCAATTGACGAAACTTTTGGCGAATAGTATTTTTTGCTCTAATAATATGCTTTTTCAATTGACTCTCTGCTAACGCCATGATGTCGTGACAAATGACTTGAGAGGGAATGATACAGTGCCTTAAATAGCAATAAAATGATCAAACCCTAAGCGATACCGCCCTTGGTTGAGTTCACTTTGTTTGTCAATCACTAAACAGGCATGACGTTGTGTGTTCCAGCACTTGCCACACAATTCTGTAAACATTTGAAAGGTCATATCCGGATTCACATGTTCATTATAAATGTAACGACTGTTCCTCTCGTCCTGGCGAAATAAAACAATGACATTGGCATTGTCACGAATCAACATTTGGACATTTTAGAATACGTTTGTCCAAGATAGAAGCAATCGATATGTTTGTGTCGACCCATGCTGAAATAGCTTTGAATGATACCTTGTCGTTCAGTGGATACATCATCGAAAATCATGAGTGAATCAGGCTTTACCTCATCCGGTGAAATAACATTTTCTTGCGTGGAAAATGTAAAATACCCCATATTCTCATTTTTTTAAATCCAGACATGACTTGATCCAGAAACACGTAGAGGGGTTGGTAGAGAGATTTTGCGAAAATATAAATATTTTGAAAACACAGACCATTGGGCGCTGTAATAAGTGTCAGCAAAAGATTGGTCTTTCCACAGCCGGAAGGTCCCACAATGATGCAGCGAATGGAAGATGGAAACAGTGAACCATGGCGTTGTTCACGTGATGTGGGGTAGAGATGGGAAACCATGTCCCTCACGGGGAATGACTCTTGCTGCTTAATTAGCTTCATTTCAACTAAGGCTTAGAGAGGCTAGCAGGCTGTCTATATACATCGCACCGAGCCTTGTCATAGAAACAGTAGACTCGTACTACAGGTTGACGATGGATGTCTTTGGACGTGCGTTGATGGTCAAAGCTAGGTCTGTTCCCATACATGATCCTAAACAAGAAACAGATCCTGCTAATAAACACTATGTGGATAGGTCAGTAGTGCCACGCACAAAACAAGGAGATTATGACTTTAAAGGAAAGCGGTTAACTCATGTAAAACATCCTCAAGTGTCTACAGACGTTACTACAAAAAAGTATGTGGATAACAAGGTGTATGAGTTTTATGATGAAGTGTCTCAGCTTACGGTGGATGGCTATAGCGCTAATCATCACCGCATTATTCACGTGGAAGACCCACAAGAAGATGATGATGTCTGTACCAAGCGATACGTGACCTATGAAATGAAAAGGCTTTATACATTTATCCCATCTGTATTTTTAGTGCATCTGACAAATGTAAAACCTGCGAATGAGAGAAACCATATACCGCTAGTTCATGACCAGCACTTGACCTATGTGCTTGCTTCGGGTTTAAGCCACTATCGACTACACTATAATGGAACCATTCACATCAAATATGCCATACCTGATGAGAACCATTTACAAATAGAGATAAATGGTCATAGGATGATGGTCCATAACCATGAAATGGTCAATGCAGGAGACGAATTATCCTTTCATCTCCTGTTGACATGGAATGAAAAGCAAGCTGGAAAAACCATAAATGAT
Source organism: Meconema thalassinum (assembly GCA_946902985.2). Lineage (NCBI taxonomy): Eukaryota > Metazoa > Arthropoda > Insecta > Orthoptera > Tettigoniidae > Meconema > Meconema thalassinum. Next base: position 301,377,355 of record OX336392.1, on the reverse strand, counting down.
TTCCCACTTTATGTAGAATTGGAATATACAGCCATGAAATGACAATCTAATGTTAGTTGTGACTTAAACTTTCTTGTGAAAGGTTGTTGGTCATCATCATGGTGAAACAAAGATATGTGGTGAGAAAGACAAAAAATATGAGCCTGTCCTTGGCAAAGCCTAGGCTTATGACATTCGTGGACAAGCCCTTGCGAAAGAAAAAAAGAAAAAATAATGTGTTGACCATAAGGAAAGCTCTTCGAGTAGCACAGAGACATGTTATTCCAAAACGTCAGCGACAGGGTTCAAAACAAGGGCGAGTGATCCCCGTCCCCAAACGAGCGGGATTTTTACCTGCATTATTCGCTGGTCTGGCTGCTCTAGGTTCACTTTTAGGCGGCGCCAGTGCAGTGGCAAAAACCATTAAAGCCGTGCAACAGGGCAAGCAACAACTCAATGAAAGTCAGCGACACAATGAAACAATGGAGGCCATTGCTATGGGGGCTAGAAATGTCAATTTGAAGCCAGCCTTTTATCAACAAGGATTTGGAATTTCACCTTTTCGAAATAAAATAAAAACATCTTTAACCTCAGCCATAGCAAGACATGCCCTGAAGCATCAGCAAGTGGAAAGCTATGCTAAACAACTGAAGCTTTCTCATTTTCGAGGTGTGTTTATGCGAAACCAATTACCCTCACGACCCTGGAAACATGAATGTGCTGTTGTCAATTTGGATGATCACCGAGGACCTGGAACACATTATGTAGCTTATGTCAAAGAGGGATCTACTGTATGGTACTTTGACAGTTTTGGGAATTTGCTCCCGCCCATGGAACTAGTGGCCTATTTTGGAAACAGGATCAAGATATATTATAATGTGAAACGTGAGCAAACGTTTAACAGCCAACAGTGTGGACGTTTGTGTTTAATTTTTTTTATATAAGACGCAACATAAGCAAAAACGTCAACAGTATGTCGGTGGAAAGTAAGACGTTTACACTGCATGAACGTGGACCTGAAGTGAGTCTAGACTTTTACCCACCTATCGAATTGAGTGAAAAACCTTATGGTTTAGGACTTGTTTCTCTTGAAACGTACAATCGAATATACAACATACGTGAAAATGTGAACAACAAGTTTTACTATGATGATTCTGTGCTCACCCTGAACTCTGGTGGATACACGATAGATGACATTTATGAACACATTTATGTGGTGTTGATCAATGAATATGGTTTAAAGTCATTTCTCGATGGAACGCGCAAGTTTGAACTTGTAGGAAATATCAACACTCATCGCTGCAGTATTTTTTCTACATTCAAAATTGACTTTAAAACTCACCCCGATTCCCTTGGTCCATTACTAGGATTTAAACCACGTGTGTTAGAGCCCAACAAAAAACATGAATCAGACCATGAAGTGAAATTCATTGAGGACCATCATGTGTCGGTGACGTGTAATATTATTAGTCAAGTGTACACCAATCAAGAACCGTCGCATTCGCTTTATGACTTTATTATAACATCGCCCAATGGCTATATTATTCGTGAAAACCCTCCAGTGGTGCTTTTTCATTCTGTGGCTGTCGATGGTATTAGTAATATAACATTAAGACTGATCAATAGAGAGCAACAACTCATTGATCTAGATTCTACCACACCAGTGACTTACAAGTTGGTGCTAAAACCACTATGAAGTTTGTATATAAAGCAACAGCACCGTCTAGGAATGGTGTTAGTTGTTTACCACGTGAATACATGTTAACATCTCAGAACAAGCAGATTTTACAGCATTTGGGTTACCACATTAACCCCCGCGATGAATTCTATTCTAGAGGTAGCGAACCACATCGAGGAGCAACCAGGAGTGGTAAGAATTGATCTGCATTCTTATCAAGCTCAAACACCTGGACTCAATAACAATGATGAAATTCAATTTGTTATCAACAACCAAGATATTTACACTCTACCGCATGAAAGTGTTATTCAGATTGAAGGTCGGCTCACCAAAGCCGATGGTTCTACACCCACTACATCCAAGTTAGCCAACCATGCTTTCGCCTTCCTGTTTTCTGAAGTACGTTATGTGATTAACGATATCGTGGTGGATAGCACTCGAAATGAGGGTATTTCCAGTGTCATGAAACTATATCCCTCTTATAGTGAGGAAGAAGCTAAAACACTTTGCATGGCGGGTTGGTGCCCTGACACGACCAATGACTGGATGGTACACACCGATGGCACCTTTACTGGATATTTACCTCTTAAACTGATTTTAGGCTTTGCTGAAGATCACCAGCGCATTGTGGTTAACGCAAGGCAAGTGCTTTATCTGGTGAGAGACAGGAGTGATAATAATGCACTCAAGGGAGTCGACAATGCCCCCATTGATTCAAAAATTCAACTACAACGCTTGCTATGGAAAGTGCCTCATGTGACCCTTAACGATAGCAAAAAACTGGACATACTCAAAATGGTAAAGAGAGATATACCTCTACCCATGGAATTTAGAAGCTGGGCACTCCATGAGTACCCGTTATTGCCCACCACCAACACACACAGTTGGTCTATAAAACAGCCCGCTATACAGAGAGACCTCTCTACATGATTGTGGGTTTTCAAACGAATCGCAAGTATCAACAAACCAAAGATGCCACGCAATTTGATCACCTGCAATTGAGAAATGCACGTCTTTTCCTCAACGGTGCTGTGTTTCCCTATGAAGGGTTGGATTTAGATTTTTCAAAAAATAAGTTTGCCCCCCTGTACGACTTGTTTTCTAAATTTAGATGGTCGTATTATCAAAAAGAGAATTGTCCAATGTTGTCACCCCAAGCTTTTAAGACAAGGGCGCCACTGATTGTCTTTGACTGTTCCTACTTGGAAGAGTCTGTCAAACCATCCAATATTGACATTCGACTAGATTTTGAAACGCATGACAATGTTCCAGCCAATACCACGGCCTACTGTTTGATTATTCATCACAAACAAGTCAACTATTATCCACTGTCCAACCAAGTGACAAGTGTATAAATAGCAGGTCAACACACATCAAACCACTCAGTCATGTCTTGCTTTCAAGCCTCAAGAGAAGTTACATCCGTGAATTTAAAATCTGAGGAACAACGTTTCAAGACCTTTGCGACGTAGCCGGTGCCTTTTATAAACCCTCAAGCCTTAGCAGCCGCTGGATTCTACTATTTAAAAAGAAGAGATGAAGTGAAATGTGTGTTTTGTCCCATCATCTTTGACCGATGGCAAGAGAGCGATGAACCCATGCAGGAACATCAGCGCTGGTCACCTGCCTGCCCCTACCTGTGCAGAATGGAGGTGGGTAATATACCCTGTCATTCAAGTTACCCCTCACTCATGCCTCTAAGTGATGAAAAAAGTTATGATACGTGTGGACTTTATGGTGCCGGCAGTGCTTCAGTGAGCAGCTCACAGTTAAAAACGTCCAGTTTAGAGACATTGGGATATCATCAGTGTTATGGACACTATAAACACAAAATACTTTTTGTTGTATGAGATGGTACCGCCTCTATCCTAGAATGAAAAAAGAATGTAAAACTTGTTATGCTAATAAAATAATGAAATAAAAAAATTGGTTGTTGTTATATTATTATTTCTTATGCCCCCCCCCCCCTGTCATATCCTAACCTCTATAGTGACTACTCGATGTTTTTCTTTTCTTTTACTAGAATGGAATGTAAGTAAATGACATGGGTACACCTTACTGAACAATTGTCAGTCTGTGGTCAGTTGGACTTGATCCAGACAAGAGTGAACATGTTGCGTACACTGATTGTCGACTGTCAAGGGTTTAAAATTGGAGATAACAAATTTATATTTAAAGAAGTGGCCATCATCGATTGTTCCACTTTTTGGATATCACAAGCTACTCATTTGGTGTTTAAACCACCTTATGCGTTTGATTTGTTGTGTGATAAAGACCGTAAACAAACCCAGTGGATTGAAACTCATATGCAACTAGACTGGAAGCAAGGAACCATTTCATATAAGCACCTGGACATGGTCATGAAAGCCCACTTGTCTTCTGCCCATGTAATATTTGTGAAAGGTAGTGAAAAACGTCAATGGCTACAACCATTTTTAGCGTCTTACTGTCAATGTATCGATTTAATGGACATGGGCTGTCCATCGCTGCAAACACTCATGGATCGCTGCCCCTGTGACAATATTACCCATAAAGCCTTGGCACAGGTGTGGCAATTGTTTCATTGGCTATCCACCAATGCCTGCTGGGAGTTGTTAAATAAAATTAAAACTAAAGGTTTACCTGTGGATGACACCAGTGAGATTTCTACAAGCGACGTGTAAACATCAACGTGATACCATGGAGAAAGGGGATGCTACCGATAAAGCGATTGGAAAGTTCTTTGTGTGTAAAAAGAAACTAGACAGTTTTACTAAAGAAGAATTATTGGCTCTTCCAAAATCATTCATTTATTATGTCGCAGCAAATGCAGTGAAAGAAATCTGGCAACATGTACCAAAATCATGGACTCAAGACCCTGTGTTAAGTGAATTGCAACCATGTACGGATTATGATCACCATAAGCAAGTGGCTATGGCAAAAAAAACTCTATGCGACAGTGTGCTACTTGTCAGCTAGTCAAACTGTATCATGGTCATAAAAGTCAGTGTAAAGACTTTGTTTCCTCATACCACGGGAGTAATGGAGAAAAAAGCAGCAACAACAAACATCATCCACAGAGGAGGAGGAAGATCAAACCTTTTTACCATCGATGGAAAAGGATATGCCAGACCTGTACTGGCAATGGCGTCATTAACAAAGTAATTCAATACTTGACTTTCGAAATCTACCTACCTGGTTGTTATATGTGTAGTCCTGGAACTTGTCTTGAAGAACCTTTGCAGCATAGTGATATACCTATTAATCCTTTGGATCAAGCATGCACCTTTCTTATCACCACAGTCATTCTGCATTAAGACGTGTAGCGGATAAAGTATCGTTGAAAAGCTAAACAACGTTTGACATTCTGTGATGTCTCAGTGGGAGAGAGGTTGGCAGTCGTCATTGTGATTAGTGTTACAAAAGGAAAGTTAATAATGAGTGGACATGGACATTGAAAAGGATTGAGGAATTGGTATTTCTTTGTATTCTATTTTTGTAAAGCTCTATTTGTTGTGAAATAAAAACAAGGTTTACAAGATCACAATGTCTTTTATTTAAAAAAATGGTGATAGCCATTTCATTTTTTTCACACATGAATATTTACAATTTCCACTTTACATTTTTTTACATTCCCCTTGTTTAGTTTAAACATTCTGTACATTTTTGTTGTTGTGAAATAAAAACAAGGTTTACCAGATCACAATGTCTTTTAATTCTAAAAATGGTGATAGTCATTTCTTCATTTTCATTTTTTCACACACATGAATATTTACAATTTCCACTTTTCATTTTTTACATACCCCTTGTTTAGTTCACACATTATGTACATTTTTTGTGAAATATAAATAAGGTTCACTAAATCACTATATCTTTTAATTTTTAAAAATGGTGATAGCCATTTCATTTTTTCACACATGAATATTTACAATTTCCACTTTTCATTTTTTACATTCCCTTGTTTAGTTTACACATTCTGTACATTTTTGTTGTTGTGAAATAAAAAACAAGGTTTACCAGATTACAATGTCTTTTTAATTTTAAAATGGTGATAGCCATTTCACTTTTTCACACATGGATATTTACAGTTTCCACTTTACATTTTTTACATTCCCCTTGTTTAGTTCACACATTCAGTAAATTTTTTAAAATCTTTTTCGTAATATACAAAAGCAAACATTTTACACTAAAATGTATTACTTATCTTATTTTTACTAAACTACTGTAGCCTAACATTATACATTCTACTTACAGTTTTTACAAAAAATATTACAATATAAAACACACTACAAATATTACAATATAGTGATCATTAGACTTAAGTAAAGTAATAGTCGTCAATACGACTGTTTCCCCAAGCAAGAGTATTAAATGTGTTGAGTATAATGAATCGTTTGTTGTCTTCATTACTTAAAGCAACTTTGTTCAACAAATTGGTATGTAGCTGATGATTTTTACTTCTAAATACACACATTTTCTTATATAATACAGGTGGGTTACTAACTATACAGTTTTTATAATCACTTATATCTAACTCTTTACTAACAACATTCTTTTTCACTCCTTTTAATTTTTTTACTACTACATCATCAATTGTCATATAGCTGTATGATTTAGATTTTGTGCCTACAAAGGTGTCTATAATAACACCAGCACATTCATCCTTAAATTTCCCAAGAACCTTTTTGTTTACTAGAGGTAAATGGTAAATATTATCCTTGGGGTAGTCACTTGTATCAAACCTATTTAGCTCAGTTTTGATATCCTCGTAAAAATCATCAGTTTTAAACTCATAAATAAAAGAATCTGTGTCTGTGTAGAGTAATTTAGCATTATCAAGATAGTTTTTCTTTACATAATCATAGTGAAATTCATACATAAGTGTTTTTGATAATTCCAGAATGGTGTAACCCACATATATGGGTTTGTTGTAAGTTACTTTAAGACGATTCATTTGTATTACAACTAAATCCTCATGAATAATTGAACAACTATGAAAGTTAGGCTTGCTTATTAAGTTGCTCGCACCATACCTTTTACCATCATTCTCCCACTTTGTTATCAGCTTTACATCAACTCGTTTATCAACATTCTCCATAGTCTTTACAAAAACACTATTATTCATGAGTTTATAAAAATCTTTTTCAAACGCGTTTGTTGACTGCGTTCTTAAATTATTGTTTAGATAAATATACGGTTTGAGCCATGCTGACTGATGAAATTGCAATACGCGATGAATTTTAGTTAATTTCAATCCATGCTGTAGACACTGTTTCATGTTTTGATAATGTATTACATATTTACATTTATCATTTACATTAGCAATTAACATTTTGTTCGTGATGTGATGTATGGAGATTTCATATTCTCAGGACAAAATGGTAAATCATTATGATCATCATGTAACTCTTTAGGGTACTCAAGATTTACCTCTAAAATATATCCTTTATCATCGTTATCATTGAGAGTGTCAACATGTAAGACATCAATTTCAGGTTGTGTCAGCCAGCGAAAATCTTTCAGTGGTAGATATTGACTCATAGCCCAACCATATTGGTTATTTGCATCGAGGTAGACAATATACTTTGACTCTTCACAAGGGTTGTAGCTAGGCATGTATTTATTATTCGCTGTAGAGTACCGTCCAATACATTGACTTAATCCACCTCGAATTGATGATTTTATAAAATTGATCATGTCTATATCAGTCATTAATTCTAAATTTACTTTCGTCTTTTTCAACATTGAACTGAAACTTAACCCAGGAGCTGTGAAATACTGACAAGGATCAAGGTCATAAGTTTTCATACAAACATTCCGAAAATTTTCAAAAACATCTGCTAATAACAACACATCTGTCTTCAAATATATGTCTGAAAATTCTCCTAAAGTTTGAATGTGGAACTGTGTCCATACACGTTGTGCATGTAAATATTCCTGATCACTGATATGACTTGTGTTTAAGGAACTGTAAAATGCATTTTTCGGTGGTAAACAACACTCCTCAAGACGTTCCACACAGTTAATATATTCATAAGGGAATATACCCTTTTGACGAATCAAATTAAAATCATCTTCTTTAGGAAAGACACGCTGAATTTCATGAAACTGATCTGATTTTAAATTACTAGCCAGCTTATCAAGACTACTCGACATAAAGCGGAATGAATCTAAAAATCGCAGTTTAATGTTTTTTATTGCTAGTTTTGATGTATTTTGTGAACGATATGTATTGTTCCTTATTATTTGTAATAACATCAATTTTCACATCTGAAGCTCCAAATTCTTTAACGATAAAGTGGTTATCGTATTTGCTACCGTTATGTAGAATGACCGGAATGAATTAACTTACTCTATAATTTAAATTACATTCTTGGTGAGCCGCACCACGATATTTTCCTGTTAAATGGTCATGATCGCGAACCCTGTCTGTATATAAACATTCACCACATATAAAACAATTAGTTTCAGTTTCAAAATTCATTTGCTCTAATGAAGTTAGTGGCTCCATTGGAATGATCGTATTTAAAATAGAGGATATACGGACGGCATCTTTCTCAAGCCTTTCCATAAAAACTTTAGGTGCATCAGGTCCTCTATAGAGCTCAAACTTATTTAAAGAGTCATCATAACTACATTTAATATAATATGCAAAGCTAAAAGGTTCATGAATGTGAGTAGTGTTGGTGAAAGGTTGGGCTGGATTCGATGAAAATGTATTAAATGGTTTTAGCAAATCCTCGAAGTCAGCATATATAACAAATGGTACTCGAAGCTGTTTCTCATAATCCTTAAATTTTAGAATGTTATTTTTAGGAGTCGGTAATACCGTACGAACATGATTACACCCCAATTTTTGATGTTGAGTTAGTTGATCCTCTTTTGTAAAATAGAACAAACAGCCTTCACACAACCACTTCTTACCTTCGTATTTTGATAGTTGACTACTAACAAGTCTACTTAAATGTTTTATCCAACAATAGTGGGCATTTTCACCTTCGGTTATGTTAAGTAAATTTACATTAATATCCTTTTTTTCCTGAGTATAATATACAGGGCCTACTATACTCTTATTTTCAATTTCATAAACATTAATACTTACATTGTTCAGCTCTTCAAAACGTTGAATGTCTTTTATCGCCATAGGAAATTCTATTTCTTTTAAATCTAACACTGAGGAATAGTGAGGATATGATGATGTTCTATACAGATGCTCCTCTGCTGGATGGAGAGCTGAGGTTACAGCCCATGCAAAGCATGCGTCATCATTATTCATAACGTTCACAACAGCTCTCTTACGTTTGATCCATGCTGGCAAATCAATGTATGATGAGGCTCGAAGGGGATGATATTTATTCGTGTTGGTTTCTAAATAAAGTACTTCAACCAATGCCCAGCCCGACTCCCTTTCCTGGAACTCTTCACTCTTCACGATGAGAGCACTTGAAATATTTTGATATATATCACTAATATTAGTTGATTCACTAACAATTACGTTTTTTGTATTAAAAGATTTGATATCCGTAATTTCACCTTCGCTCCCAGTTTTTACATAGAGGCCAAAAAGTTCAAAATTCATTTTAAATGTTTTATGCCCTAATAAAACATTACCTACCAAACCAAACACAGTAGGTTGAACATTTTTTAAAAATGATTCAATACTTTGAGTTTTTTCTTCACTATGAAGTCTATAACTAGCAATTCGACTTTTAAATGCACTACCAATTTGTTGAATATTTCCAGAATTTCTTTCATGGCAAGCGTTATTTTTATGTTGAATACTGCGTAAATGTCCATGAATGATTGAAGAAGGTATATCAATATTACATACTTCACAATGTGTTATTGAAGGTTCACCATTCTTCTTTCTTTTTGTTGCACAACTATTTTCACAATCTTGAGAACGTTTACGCTTTTGAGTATCACATTCGTTTAAAGGTTCCGTGCTAGTTGATGGTTTTACAGATTTCAATTCCTGTTGTTCTCCATGCACTTCAACCATATGGGATTGATATCGCTTTACAGCAGAAAAACCAAGATCACAAACTGAACATGAAAAAGGTGCTGAACTAACATGCATTAAATTTACATGACGTGCAAGATTATCTTGTCTGTTAAATGTGGTAGCACAATGACTGCACACAAACATTTTAATGTCATGTTTAACATTTGTGTGTCGTTGAAGGCTGTCAGGTCTTGAGAACTGTTTCTTACAGTCACCACACTTGAACATGATGATCCCTTTCGAAATTACCTATAAAAGAAAGAAATCATAAATGTTAATAAATGATAAACAAAAGTACACTATAAATAGTTTAATTACATTCCAGTCAATGGTTATAGCAGGGTATTTAAATCGATCATCTGTGAACTCCTAGCAAGTCTAACTTCATGTAGTTCTAACTGGGGGTTACTATATACCACTGTCACTGACACCTAGCAGTGAACATTGGAACATGATAGAGTGAGAGAAACCTGTGATCGTCAGTTAAGTGAGCTAAGTGTAACGTCATAACCAATCTTAAAACAAGTCTCAACTTGTCGAACATGTCACGTGATAGAAACCAGCGTTCACCAGTTAAGTGAGCTAAGTGTGACGTCATAGCCAGTCTTAAAACAAGTCTAAACTTGTAGAACATGTCACATATTGGAAACCAGCAGCCACCAGTTAAGTGAGCTAAGTGTGACGTCATAGCCAGTCTTAAAACAAGTCTAAACTTGTAGAACATGTCACATATTGGAAACCAGCGATCACCAGTTAAGTCACCTAAGTGTGACGTCATAGTCAGTCATAAAGCAAGTCTAAACTTGTAAAACATGTCACGTGACAAGGTTAAGTTAGGTAAAGTTAGGTTATGTTAGGTGAACTGGGGTTAAGTCTTTAAATATTCCCTCTGTCACTGACACCTAGCAATGAACATTCGGACTTAATAGAGCGGTACTCAAAATCTAACCTACAAATTTAGCTTTACACATCATGGTCAAGTAGTTCCAACTTTTGACTGCTAAATATACCATTTTCACTGACATGTAGTAGTGAACATTGGAAAATATCACTCTAGCTGTTTAAAAGTTATTAGAGGGGCACTTACCTTTTTAAATTGATCAACTGCTGCCACTGAATGAACAGATTGTAGGAATCTGGTAACCTACAGGTACCCAATTATCTGTAAACAAATCAATCAATCAATCAATCGATAAATACATTCCAATCAATAACTTCAACATCAATTAGTAATAAAAGACTACAATCCATTAATAATAAGTACTTACCTTGCAAAATAATTTAATGATTTTCTACCAAAACGGCTTTTTTTTTACAACTCTAGAGCAGTAATAGAGCACTGTTCACTCAAAGCGAGTAATAAAGACTGACAGTAGGGAGATATATGACACCCCTCTTATATAAACTCTCATCGCTCGTGTCAGCAGTTTTTTTCAGATCATTGCAATTCCTTTCCCAATACAGTTGAGAGTCCAAAGTACACTAGGAACACCTGTGTGGTATTCAATGACTGCTGACTTTGCATGATCATCACCCATTGTCTTAATCAACATATGGGGTTTCAAATTACTGCAGCGTTAGTCATAGCAACAGCAGTGTGCGCTCTCTGGTATGTCAGCAACATGACATCGGAAGGAACACCTGTGTAATATCCAATAACTGCTAACTTTGCATGATCATCATCCATTGTCTTAATGAACACTTGCGGTTTCAAATTACTGCAGTGTTAGTCATAGCAACAGATCTGCGCGCTCTCTGTCATGTCTGTAATATGACACAGGAAGAAACAAGACGTCTTACTGCACGTGTCATCTCCTCAGTTTTAACATCTTAAGAACATGTATTATTCTCTTTCAACTACAAATGACTCGTTAGAACACATCCATCCACCAAGTTAGATCCCTTGTATGTTCACATGTATTTCGTTACTTTCCTTTCATATCGTTATCCCATTATAGTAGTGGGGGATTAGTGAACAACGTCAATTCAACACACACAATTTAGTTAGGCCCTTTGACATAATTTAAATAAATTCATGGGCTAGTCCGTAGGAACCAGGCCAAAGGGACCCGTCCAAAGGGATCAGTCCAAAGGGACAAGGACTCGTCCACAGGGACCTGTCCACAAGGACCTGTCCACAAGGACTCGTCAACAATGACCTGTCCACAAGGACTCGTCCACAAGGACTCGTCCACAAGGACCTGTCAACAATAACCCATCAACAGGGGCCCGACAGTAGGGGGCTCGTCAACAATAACAGGGGCTCTCACCTCAAGGCCTAACATGCCCCTCTTTGATTATTGGTTTGCAGAACAACGTTACATTGCATATAGGCATTCAAACTCTCACATGTTGCAATTGGAAAGAGAAATTCTCTAAAAAATTCAATTTCACCCCCTAGTAGGGGTAGGTTTTATTTTTGGGGTGGAAATATGTTGTCCATTGGAAAGGGAGTGTCAGCCCGAGTTCAATGACACCTCATTCGTCAAAATCCGACCATGCGTTCGAGAGATTTCGCGCCGCCGCCATTTTGTAAAGTGGGGAAGTAGAGGCGGGCCTTGAACCGCTACAAACACACTACATAGAATAACCCTGTATATAGAGATGCATTGAATAAGGTTCAAGAGGATTTGAATTTAGGAATAAGGATACAAGGTGAACAAATAAATATGATTAGATTTGCAGATGACATTGCCATAGTTGCAGATAGTGAACAACATCTCAAACAAATAATAGTAAAATTGGAGGAAATCATGGCTAATGAATACAAGATGAAAATAAATAAGTCAAAGACGAAAGTTATGGTCTGCGATAAAAAGGCAGACTCAAGTATGAAATTAGTGGTGGGCAACAAAACACTAGAAAATGTTCAAGAATTTAAATATCTCGGAAGCAAAATTACCTAAGATGGAAGAAGCAAGAAAGAAATCAAATGTAGAATTTTACAAGCCAAATTAGCATTTCACAAAAAGAAACGTTTATTCACAACAAACTATTAATCTTAAAACCAGAAAACGATTATTAAAAGCGTATGTTTGGAGTATTTCCCTTTATGGTTGCGAAACGTGGACAATTGGAAAAGAAGAAAAAAGGAGGATAAATTCTTTTGAACAATGGTGTTATAGAAGAATGCTAAAAATTAGCTGGACAGAAAAAATAACGAATGCTGAAGTATTTAAAAAGGTGGAGGAAAATTATACCTTATGGAAAACCATAAAGAGGAGGAGGACTAGACTGATAGGACATATTTTGAGACACGATAGCCTGCTGAAAACGGTATTGGAGGGAACGGTTGAAGGCAAAAGATGTCGAGGAAGACCACGCCTACAATATGTACAGCAAATCATGTCTGATGTAAGATGCAGAAACTATGAACAGATGAAGAGGAAAACTATAAATAGAGCCGACTGGAGAACTGCCGCAGACCAATCCATGGATTGAATACTTAAGAAGAAGATGAAAAATGAAAATCCACAGCCTGCTTCCAGTCTCCGACCGGGTCAGGAATGGAATGAATGAAGCCCCCATCTAGCGGCGAGGATATGAACTGTGCCGGCTGCCGAGGCCTGACACACTCCTCTGGGGCAATGATTAAATGGATGACATATGAAATGAAATGATAGTGGAGAGTGTTGCTGGAATGAAATGTTGACAGGGAAAACCGGAGTACCCGGGGAAAAACCTGTCTGCCTCCGTTTTGTCCAGCACAGATCTCACATGGAGTAACCGGGATTTGAACCACGGACCCAGCGGTGAGAGGCCGGCGTGCTGCCGCCTAAGCCATGGAGGCTTCCACTTAAGAAGAAGATAGAGATTAGTTTTCGCCCAGGATTTAAAATAGTCGGTGCGAAATTTAGGACACTCTGTGTAGCAGTGGAGTTGTGGACGGATCGGCTGACAAGTGTTGTGACGTAGAAATCCCCATTGAGTGAGTCTGCTTCGTAAAGCTGCTGAATTGTGTTCTCTGATGCACTGCGGCTAGAGAGTTAAGAAGACAGTTAATTTTCGCCCTGCAGCATTACGAGCGCCTTTGAATGTCTGGCGTAGACAGAGAACAAGAGAACGTGCTTTACAATTCAAACAGAACTAGCTTTACATCTCAACCATGTCTGTGGAGTTCTTTAAATTTAGCTGCATGCTTATCATGTCCATCTGCATGACTGAGTAGGAGCCTAGATGATGAATATTGTTACCTTGGTAACCATATAGGAGCCTGGATGATGACTATTGCTGCCTTGGTAACCATATAGGAGCCTGGATGATGAATATTGTTGCCTTGGTAATCATATAGGAGCCTGGATGATGAATATTGTTGGCTTGGTAACCTTATAGGAGCCTGGATGATGAATATTGTTGCCTTGGTAAGCACATAGGAGCCTGGATGATGAATATTGTTGCCTTGGTAACCATATAGGAGCCTGGATGATGAATATTGTTGCCATGGTATCCATATAGGAGTTTGGATGATGAATATTGTTGCCTTGGTAACCACATAGGAGCCTGGATGATGAATATTGTTGCCTTGGTAATCATATAGGAGCCTGGAGATGAATATTGTTGCCTTGGCTTGGGCAAATTGAAAATACTTCAGATTAAGCTATAAATCACATGAATTATGATGATGATAATTTTTGTTTTACTGGCCTAATACAGTATCGCGATTATCGGCCCCTTAACCTCTAGCCGTAAGCCTCTGGGAGGAAGAAGAACGTGCGTCATGAATGACTGGCGTCAAATATTAATAATGTATGGACATTTGCAGAAGAATATACAGGATTCTAAGCAAGGTGGCTGTCAAGGCGTCAGGCTACACGACGTGAGTGTTTATGAACTCACGAGGCAAACGAGCGCCAGGCCATTCTTCATTGGATATTGCTCTTCGGATTTACCGGCCGGCAATAACTGGACCTGACACACTTCATAACACTGGTTACATAATTCAAGCGACCTTTCCCGTGATATCAGCCACTCTCGTGGAAACTTTCATGATGTTGGTTGATTGGATTTCTCGATATTGAACTACCAACCTCCATGAATACGGGGCAGTACTGGGAACATTATCTCACGGAGTAAAATAAAAACCACGAAACTAGTTTTGGGTGTGGTGGCGTTTGTTGTTACATGGAACGAAACATCTACGTCATATGGCCCTAATGATTTGATCAATACTGAAAATGATGAAACGTAACTAAAACTAGCAGCTGACATACAACAAACGTACGTAGTAGATGAAGAAAATGACAAAAAAGGAGAATATGGGAAATTAAAGACAGGGAAAAGAGATGCCCTCAACCCTCGAATAATGAGGACTGCGGTACTCATAAACACGCACTCCTTTAGGGCCTTGGTTAGTAGACAGGAGATGCCATGAAAGAAAGAAAAAGGTTTAACCCCTCGAAGGATGAGGGTGTAAGGAAAGAGGAGCCAAGGGCCAATTGAGGCCATAAAATAAATATTTATCTGGGCCTCGGAAATCTAATACCATCGGAATCGAAAGAAAAGAAGAGTTGACCAACGGAGGTTGACAGGAACGATGACAGTGAGGGGCCAAGCACAAGTAAGTGGAAGCAATGTTGGACTCAGCACGTCCCAAATAACCGTGATCACCAGGGAGCTTACGAGCTCAAACAATTATATTCTGAAAGGTGCTAGGAAGGAGAGGAAATTATTTCGGCTATCTGGCTGATATTTCTGTAAACCATATGTTGCATCAATGAATGATGCCATACTATTACAATCGCTTTCACTCGCTACACCCATGAAACTCTTCAAGACAAGAATAAACCCCATCATTACATATGGAATACTTATCATATGGGAGCATCTAAAAAAAGGGACCTCAAAACCCTGGAAAATGTAAAAGCAACATATTAAAAAAATACCTTGGGGTTTTAAAATACACAAAATCAAGACTCGTTTATCTGCTCGCAAGGGAACCACTCTTCATAGAAGATCACTACAACACCCTATATCAGCCAGCAACCGATGCATGTCATAACCTGATAAATGAAAACACCAAGAACAGGAAAACTATAGAAGAGGAGTTCTTATGCAGCAGTGCCATGATTGATAGAAGTTGGATAAAGCCGAACCAAAAGATGAGAAACGCTGTGAACAGACTAGCTACTCATGGCTACTCATGTATCATAACACTCATATCATTCAGTGACTGAAGATTCATCTGCAAACTCTGTGGAGCCAAGTGGAGCAAATACCACGACCTCCATTACAAGAAAACACAAGAACTATGATGGAGTTGAGCACAGAAGACTAAATTCATATACACTTGTGCGCAGTTTCTGTATATTAATGTATTTAAATAAATAGTCAGTGATATTATTATAAGTTGAATACACTCTTGAAAGTGATGGAGTTAAATTTCATGAATAGTTAAAAAACCAGCCTCACATTTTGCAGTTTTATAGTCAAAATATTCCGTGCAAATAAATGATCCAAAATACCAAAAACATGAGAAGTTACAGTATTACGCTCATTATGCCTTTCAGGACTAAAGTATTTAGCGCAATCTATGCTGGAAATGTTCTGCACAGCTGGATGTTGGTTGTGTGTTACCTACCAATCTTAATACTTGATACACGTAACGCAACTCTCCTGTTCAGTGTTGAAGGCCGGTCACTGTTTATTATTCAACATTATCCCTCGAGCTATCGATTGAACTTCTGGAACTTTACTTCGTCCAAGTTATCATACAGTGAAAGTTAGTCAAAGCCGTGCCTTAACGCTGACAATTTCAATCAGACGTTAATCTGAACAATAGTGTTTAAGACTGCGTTAGATTCCAGCGAATCACAATGTAATGATAATAATAATAATAATAATGTTCAGAATAATGAATTGAAAAATACCGACTGCCACTAACTACCGACTTACATTTAACTTATATACGATAAGAAGAAATGGACAAAACGGGAATAAGTGCAACAACAAAAACAAGGAAAAGAAATGTCCTCAACCATCGAAAAGTGAGGATTGAGAAACTTGGAAGGAAGTAGAGCCATGAAAGGCAGATGGGAAAGGGGAAAGAGGGGAGGGTGCCCCCAAAGGCAGTAGTAAAAGGGGGGGGGGGGGGGAATCGGACCCAGATCAGGAATCCCTCGGAGTATCTAATTCTAGAGCTCACCAGCTGTGAGCCCTTGAGAGTATAGTACTATCATGGATGCATCATAAATGGTGGGGCTACATACACCCTGCCTCCTTTAGGACCTTGAGCGAAAGGCACGAGATGCCATTAAAAGAAAAAGAAGAGGACTGACCCCTCGAAGAATGAGGATATCAGGAAATATGAGACAAATGCCAATTACGGCGCGAAAGTGAAAGACTCCGTAGGCCTCAGATACCCTAATACTGTCGGGGTTCGAAGAGAACAAGAGTTGATCAAGGGCGGTTGGCAGGAAAGTTGACCTGGCACAAGTAAGTGGAAGCAATGCCGGACTCAGCTGGGTTCCCGAGGTCACCAACCCACGTCCCACTAGTCGTGAGAGAGATACCGGGTGAGTTAGCCATGGTCGTTACGGCGTGGCTGCAGGCAGTCGCTCACATCCGGGAGAGGAGGAGGTTCGAATACCCTCGCCTTGAAGATGGTCTTCTATGGTTTCTCATCTTCCTTCCATGCAAATGCCGGGGTTGGTCCCTAGCTATAGGCCACAGCCGCTACCTTCCATTCCGCGTCCTCACATTCACACTTTCCTCCCCAGACAACACTCCACACGCCACGGTACTTGTAGCTCACCCATGGGTGTCCGCATAGAAGCAGCTACAAACTCTGGCGAGCCGAACATGTTCTCGGACACTCCCGGTACTAAAAGCCATAAGCTAAAATAAAAATAAATTTTTAAAAGGGGGAGATGTTCAGTTTAGAACGCGTATATGCCAGTCTGCACAGTAGAAATAAGAGAGACGAGTAGCAGGTGTTCTGTGAAGTGTTTCCATTCTATCCGCATCACTTTCCTCATCTAAAATACGAATGGCTCGGCCTAGGGGACCAAGAATGGGTTGTCAATTCCGGCGAGATGGTTATCATTCTTCTCTCATGTCAGCGAAGCTGGTCCACATTCTTCTTGTAGACACCCATCTTCTTTGGAATGTCAGTGAGGTTGGCAAAGGTTTAAGGCACAGTACGTAAAGTAAGTCAAACTCGAAAAGGACAAGCAAAAGGAATAAGGGGAATAAATGACAGGAAAAATAAATACCCTCAATCGTCAAAGAACGAGGACTGAGGGACTCGAAAAGAATTAGAGCCATAAAAGGAAAATAAAATATGGAGAAAGTAGAGAGTTCGTCCGAAAGTCAATGAAAAAAAAAAACGGAAAACTGGACACAGCTAAGGAACCTCTTGGGGTCACCAAATTCCAAATTCACCAGCCGTGACCCATTGAGGGTGTAAAACTATCCAGGGTGCACCATAAATGGTTGGGCTACATATACCTGTGTCCTTTAGGGCCTTGAGCAAGAGGCAGGAGATGCGATGAAAAGAAAAAAAAAAGAGGTCTGACCCCTCGAAGAATGAGGGTATCAGAAAAAAAAGACAACGGCCAATTAAGGCGGGAAAATTAAAGACACGCTAGGCCTCAGATACCCTAATACCGTCGAGGTCGAAAGAGAACTAGAGTTGACCAATGGAGGTCGACAGGAAAGATGTTAGGGGAGTCCGGCAATGCCTAATTCACGTCCCACTAGTTGCGAGTCCCTGGGGGGATGTTATGCACAACACTCTTCACTTCATCTTGATAGGTAGTTAAATAAATTTATATTCTCATAAGAGTAAGTTATGGCAACCAGCAGGCTAGAATGTAGAATATTACGCAATACCGGGTTTTATTGCGACTCGTTTGTTTCATGAACGTTCTAGAATACAGCCATTAAATTACCGCGCGTGGATAACCTGCTCCTTCATCTGAGATAATCTTTGGGACTGTTTCTGTTTCATTTAACTCCTTCCAAACCCTCGTCAAGTAAGACGGGAAGAAAGAAATTTGCAAGTTAAGTCTCGCCTCGTTGAGCAAAATTCTGATTAATGTAAAGAGGATCTCCCTTCTTGCAGCGAATAACTTCTACCTAGAAACAGCTGTCGTATGAAAATATATTCATCTGAGCTGAGCAATCAAAACAGACTAATGCGGATCAAATAATGAATGGCATTTTCATTTCACAACAGGCCTTTCTACGCTCTTGATGTACAGTCATCACAACGGCGCAGGTTGTCAGACAGATTCCACACTTTTGATTAATGAGTAATTGTCAACATTATGGCCAATATGACCCATACTTTGCAATCAGTACTTTGAACAAACAAGGAAAGAATTTAAAGATGATGATGATGATGATGATGATAATTGCTGTTTTAAGGGGCCTAACATCTAGGTTATCGGCCCCTAATGGTTTGGGTGATGGTGAAAATGAAAGATGACCAAATGAAACGTACAACTAAAACTGACTACTGACTTACAAACTAGAAGAGGAAACGGGAAATAAAAATAAGAAAAATGTAAATAAAAGACAGCAGGAAAGGAAATGCCCTCAACCCTCGAAGAAGAAGGAAGGAGGGCCAAGAAAAGCAAAAAGGAAAAGGAAAAAGGAGAGGGTCTGCTCCAAAGTCAATGAAAAAAAAGGGGGGGGGGGACTTGACCCAGCTCGGAAATCACTCGGGGTCACCAAATCCCGAGCTCACCAACCCTTGAGGGTGTAACACTATTGAGGGTGCACCAGAGGAGGTGGGGCTACAAACACCTTGCCTCCTCTAGGGCCTTGAGCAGAAGGCAGGAGATATCAGGAAAAGAGAATCAAAGAGGTCTGACCCCTCGAATACCTTAATACTGTCGGGATCGGAAGATAACAAGCATTGGCCAAGAGAGGCCGACAGGAAAGATAATTGAAAAGTGCCCAGCGCAAATACTGTAAGTGAAAGCAATGCCAGATACAGCTGCGGTTCCGTGGTCGCCAACCCACGTCCTACTAGTCATGGACCCCTGCGGGTGGGGAATTAAAGAAAAATTTAAAGTGCGAGTGAAGATAATTTCAACTTGGAAATTTAATGATGACATTGTTATCTTAGCCGACACACCAGAGGATTTCATTGCGTTTTTAAATAGTATGGACCCCGTTTTGAATTAATGATGAAATTCAACAAATGTAAAATGATGATGCCGTTATCAATTCACAAACTGAGGTCGTCAAAAGAAAGCGTAGGTCTAATAACCCACTTGTTCAGACACCAAAAATTATCGGAGCAAAGATAAATCCTTTAGAAGAAAACCCGAGATCAACGATAATGAACTAAGAGCTGTCTTGCATAGAGCATGGTTGTACATTGGCCGTCTAGACCAAACTACAACTTCATAAAAGCTAATGTCACACCTAATGACTCTGAAAATAACAGAGATTTTGGAATGTGAACAACTGCAATCAAGAGGAAAACTTAAAGCTTTCAAAGTTTGCATACCACTCCGTGATCTTCACAAGGTAATTACCCCGGAACTTTGGCCAGAAGGGAATCTATTTCGACGTTATTATCTTTTTCAGCACAGGCAAGGAGCAAAGTTTGAGGATTAATTTACCTCTCTGGAACGTGGAAGGGCTCAAAAGCACTCTAGGATTAGCTCCGACAAAGCTCAAAGATGATCAAGACATTTTAATTATGACTGAAACTCTTGCTACAAATATAGTTGACATTAGGGGATTTTATTCAGAACAAGTACTGGCCACACAAGGAAGACCTTCTCGAGGTATAGCTTGCTTCTTTAAACCATCCGTTGGAAAGTTAACATCTATTTACAAAGATGAGGATATTATCGTAATCAAATCACACAGATTAACTATTATAGGCCTATACAATGAACCGCTAACATCCATTGAAGATATTTATTATTAGAGTGGCATATCCCCTCCAGGGACATATACGACCTGGATTAGAGCCCTTGACTTTGTCAAGGGATCACGAATCAGGCATCCCGAGCTTGAGTTTGCGTATGGTAGGGTGGCCAGTTCCTTTCCACTCCTCCTACTGCCATAGCATCCGGCAGGTTCCCATTTTGCATCACGAGGCTGGGAGACCCCGAACCAGACCATTCCAAGACTAATTTGAATTCTTGGCGAGCCTCGGATCAAACCCAGTATTTCGAGGGTGACAGCCAACAATGCTAGCCACTGCCACGAGGTGGTCCATTGAAGATATACTAGCTACAATTATGATAGACTTATCAAAGACAGATCCTGGTAGTAATATAATCATAGCCAGAGATCTAAATTGCCGTTTGGATAATGATGATTATACAAGATGCAAGGAACTACTTCAGACAATGGAAGAAGAAGGATATACGCTAATTAATAGTAAAACTGATAAGACATACTTTGTTCACAATGGTAGCATTACAATTGATTTAATATTCTTTAAAGGAGTCAGCCTTAAATTAGTTTTATTTTTTAGCGTATGGCTTTTAGTGCCGGGAGTGTCCGAGGACATGTTCGGCTCGCCAGGTTTGTAGCTGCTTCGAGGCGGACACCCAATGGGTGAACTACACGTACCGTCACGTGTGGAGAGTTGTCTGGGGAGGAAAGTTTGCATGTAAGGACAAGGAGTTGGAAGGTAGCGGCTGTGGCCTATAGTTAGGGACCAACCCCGGCATTTGCCTGGAAGGAAGATGGGAAACCACAGAAGACCATCTTCAAGGTTGCCGGCGGGGGGATTCGAACCACCTCGCCTCCCGGATGTGAGCGACTGCCAGCAGTCATGCCGTAACGACCTCGGCTAACTCACCCGGTCTTAAATTAGTGAAACACAAAGTATGGTATTCGTCTGCTGAAATTTGATTTAACAGGTCAAGCTCATTCAAAGATAGAACTACATCGTTCCTTATCCTTGAAGTTTGATGATAACGTAGTCAAACAAAATATGCATAGATTTGACAAAGTACAGTTTAATGAAGGGAAAACATAAAGACCTACTTATGGAAGCAAAAGAGCATTATGTTGAACTTGGGGCAAGTAAGATGGTGGATGAAGCCAGGAAAGATCCTTTATGATCTACAAATGGGAAAGATGATCCGCATGACCCTAACTATTATAGGGGGATTGCCTTGGAAAACTGAGACTACTTACAAATTTAGTAACTAAAAGACTCAACGTTGAAATTGAGAGGAAATTACCAGATGAGCAGTTCGGTTCCAGAAGAGGAAGAAACACAATCCTAGCAATAAAGACTCTTTTGGATGACATTGAAAATGTACTCAGATTGCCTCAGGGAAAGTTTCATGCGGTATTCATTGACTTTACAAAAGCTTTCGATAGACTTAAGGGGGACATCATTTCTTCAAAACTTGAGTCGTTAATGGAAGAAAACTGTTCTGGTCCATAACATGTTGAGGGTTAACGCTGTCAGAATCTCAGACAATGTGATGACTTCTAACAAGATCGTCCAAACCAATGGCGTATTGCAAGGTGACCCCCTCAGCCCATCATTATTTAATGTTGCCACTAATGATGTTGTTCGGATAATTAGATAAGAATCAAAGGAAGTAAGGATATATTTATACGCTGATGATATGGTTTTAGGGTCACATGACATCAATGAGGCAGTAACTGCACTGAAAAAATGGGCCAATGCTAATGAGCTAGAAGTGAATGCTGAAAATAACTGAACATATGCTATTTAGGAAGGGTGGACGGCTATCCCCACATGATAGAGTAGTTATCAAGAAAGAGGCACTACACATTGCAAATAGCTTCAAATACCTTGGCCTATTCATTCAGACAACGACTAAATCTTTCCGACTACACACACGATTCAGTCAGCAGCAGCAGCTACGAAAGCTATATACGATATCGAGTTCTTAAATAGACTATCTCTCAAGTCTTCCATGGCATTAATTCATGCAAAAATAATACCTATTCTTGCTTACGGGATAGAGATTACATGAGGTAAAGTAACTAAGAGTGATCTATTCACTTTGGAAAAAGTCAAGGCGAGCTTTTTAAAGGTCACCACTGGCATATCTCGATATACACGATCACGGCTAGACTATGAGCTTGCTGGGGAATCTTTCCTCATAGAAGATGGGAGGAATCCCTTCTACGGATGGCAAGAAATTATTGGAAGAAGGGGAAATAAAACGGAAGGACATCTGGCTACAGTTCTACTCGACTGAAGTCGTGATGAACAGGACATGGTCAAATGCGAACCAGGACCTTCGACACTTCGTTAACTTTATGACCGTGCATGGCTATCATAAGAGAGTTTGCAAGCTCAAGTCTTGTCATGAGCCTTCAGCCGATTGTGTTTGTCAGCTGTGTGATCAGCATTGTGAACGGTACCGAGTTCAACAATTCACACAGCGACAATGCTCCATTATTAATTATTGCACAATGCAAATACTCATTTGTTAAAGTGCACAATTTCTGTTTAATAAAGTTATTAAAACAAAAAATATTGGAATGCAGCCGAAATAAATCAGAAGCCCCTATGGACGTCATATTGGCAGTTGAAAATCTAAAGGAAGCAGAATACCACTGTTACTTGAGAAGCAAAAATAACCAGTGATTGACGAAGCAACGAGGATATAAGAAGTAGGTTGGCTCAGGCAAGGAAAGCATTTCTACAGAAATGTAATCTGTTGACATCAAAATAATGTAGATTTAAGTATTAGGTAGTAATTTTTCAAAACCTTTGTCTTGAGCGTGGCGCTCTATGGTAGTAGAACTTGGACTGATGTGGCTGCAGAAAAGAGGAGAATAAAAGTATTTGAAACGTGGTGTTACAGGAGAATTATGAAGTTGAGATGGGTAGATAGGATTACAAATGATGAGGTATTAAGAAGTGTGGGAGAGGAGAGATCTTTCTGGCGACTGCCAATGAAGAGAAGAGATAGGTTGGTAGGACACATACTAAGACACCCAGGAATAGCAAGTTTAGTTATAGAAGGAATGGTCGAGGACAAGTACTGTACGGGTAGGCCAAGGTTAGAATATGTTAAACAGATTTCTTCGGATGTAAGGTGTGGTAGCTATATAGAGATGAAACGATTAGCTCAGGACAGGGAAGCTTGGAGAGCTGCATTAAAAATGTCAAAAGACAGGCTCAACCACACAATTGGCATATTGCTACTCCCACGTCTTAAAAATAATCAGCATAACAGTTGCACTACTACACTCATTAAATAATGTCTACGAGAATGCGAAAAAAATCATGAACAAAGAATATTTCTAAGGTTTTTGCATTAGTTCATAATAGAGATCGGTAGTGTATTTTTGTGAACAGCACGAGTTTGTTGGGAACTGTGAAGGTGCCCTTGTTAGCATAACATACAGTTCATTTGATAACTACTGTCTGTAAACAAGCCTTACATTCGTCCGAGTATATTTCACAATGTGCATTGTTTGTCTTGCCTGAAACTTTAATGTGATCAAGTCCTACCTGCGGGTCAACTCAGCTGATTCTGCGGCCTCCAGCAAATTCTTCTCAAACCAGTTAAGACGGTACCTCTTAGAACACGCTACGTACAGTAGCATGACCACCAACATTACGAGCAGGAAGGAGACGAGAGCGTAGAGAGCCAGATAGTAGCTCTCGGGCTGCTCGCCGCGAGTCTGGTCGTCCATGGTCTGCAACATACAATATGGTTCATATCACTATCAGTAGAGCGGGGAGAATGGAGAGAGCCAGGTAGTAGCTCTCGGGCTGCTCGCCGCGAGTCTAGTCGTCCATGGTCTGCAACATACAATATGGTTCATATCACTATCAGTAGAGCGGGGAGAGTGAAGAGAGCTAAGTAGTAGCTCTCGGGCTGCTCGCCGCGTATCTGGTCGTCCATGATCTGCAATATACAATATGGTTCATATCACCATCGGTAGAGCGGGAAGAGCCAGGTAGTAGCTCTCGGGCTGCTCGCCGCGAGTCTGGTCGTCCATGGTCTGCAACATACAATATGGTTCATATCATTATCAGTAGAGCGGAGAGAGTGGAGAGAGCTAGGTAGTAGCTCTCGGGCTGCTCGCCGCGTATCTGGTCGTCCATGGTCTGCAACATACAATATGGTTCATATCACTATCAGTAGAGCAGGAAGAGTGGAGAGAGCTAGGTAGTAGCTCTCAGGCTGCTCGCCGCGAGTCAGGTCGTCCATGGTCTGCAACATACAATATGGTTCATATCACTATCAGTAGAGCAGGGAGAGTGGAGGGAGCCAGGTAGTAGCTCTCGGGCTGCTCGCCGCGAGTCTGGTCGTCCATGGTCTGCAACGTACAATATCGTTCATATGCCTATCAGTAGAGAGGGGAGAGTGGAGAGAGCCAGGTAGTAGCTCTCGGGCTGCTCGGCGCGAGTCTGGTCGTCCATGGTCTGCAACATACAATATGGTTCATATGCCTATCCGTAGAGCGGGGGGAGTGGAGAGGGTAAAGTGGTAGCTCTTGGGCTGCTCGCAGCGAGTCTGGTCGTCCATGATCTGCAATATACAGTACAATATGGTTCATATCACTATCAGTAGAGCGGGGATAGTGGAAAGAGCCAGGTAGTAGCTCTCGGGCTGCTCGCCGCGAGTCTGGTCGTCCATGATCTGCAACATACAGTACAATATGGTCCATATCACTATCAGTAGAGCGGGGAGAGTGGAAAGAGCCAGGTAGTAGCTCTCGGGCTGCTCGCCGCGAGTCTGGTCGTCCATGATCTGCAACATACAGTACAATATGGTCCCAGGGGCCGATAACCTGGATGTTAGGCCCCTTAAAACAACAATTATCATCATCATCACAATATGGTCCATATCACTATCAGTAGAGCGGGGAGAGTGGAGAGAGTGGAGAGAGACTCACGTAGTAGTTCTCAGGCTACTCGCCATGTGTTTGGTCGTCCATGGTCTACATCATATTATAACATATTATAACAAGGAATGACAACTATCAGTAGAGTGGAGAGAGCCAGGTAGTAGCCCCTAGGCTGCTTACCGTGCAATATGTCGACAGGAAAGATGACAGAGATGAGCCCGACACAAGTAATTGGCTGGGTTCCCGAGTTCACCAGCCCACGTCCCACTAGTCGTGAGCCCCTGGGGGGGGGGCATGCATGTTGTATCCAACATCTTTCTTACCTCAGTACTATTATGCATGCCAAAAGTTGGTTGCGTTCCAGGTCTATATAGAAGAACCACACACTTGAGAAAGCTTCTGTCACAATGACAGCTAACAATGTACACATTGTGTATGTTTAAATTAAATCTGAACTCTGACCGTAAAGATATCACACACGGTGACTCAGTCCGTAAGCATTTTACAGCGCCAACCATGCTCGCTAAATATGAACAGAGATGATATAAATTGGTTTATCTCCCTTTTAACTACTGAGGCTTTTAGAAACGCCGGGATGCCAGAATTTTGCCCCGGAGGGGATTTTTAACGTGCCAGTTTATCTATTGACACTGTTTCTTCGTCTTAGTGCACTGTCAAATGGAACCTGACTGCGCCACGCAGTATTAGGGATGATGATGATGATGATGATGATGACGATGATGATGATGATGCTAATTGTTATTATAAGGGGCTAACATCTAGGTTATCGGTCCCTAATGATTAGGCTGACACTGAAAACGGAAATGAATCAATAAGTAAATCAAATTACAAACTTACAACTAACATGGAAATGGAGAACAAGAGGAGAATAAGGGCAATAAAAGAGGGAAAAGAAAATATGCTCTCAACCCTCGAGAATGAGGATTGAGGGATTTGGAAGGAAGAATAGCCATGAAAGGCAGTAACGAAAGGGAATGAGGAGATGATGATAATTATAGTTATTAGGGGCCTAACATCTAGGTTATTGTGGGCAATCGTGAAAATTACAAAGAAAGGGAAACTACAACTAAATCTATCTACAGATTTCCATACTTAAAGAAGAAATGGAAACTGCATGATGAGTAAAGTAAATAAAAGACAGGAGGAAAAGAAATGTCTTCAATCCTCGAAGATTGAGAATTAAAGGACTTGGAAAAAATGAAAGAATGGGAAAGAGGAGAGGGTTCGCACTAAAGGCAATGGATAATACCGGTCCCATCTCAGGAATCCCTCGATGTCGCAACTCACAGACTCACTAACCCTTAGCCCTTGAGGGTGTAGCACTAACCAGGGTGCACCTTAAGAGGTGGGGCTACTCACACCTTGCCTCCTTTAATACCTCACATAGTGGACAGAAGATACCATGAAAGAAATAGTAGTATTCTGACCCTTTCGAAAACTAAGAGTGTAAGGAATGACAACTCCAGGGCCTATTAAGGCGGGAAAATGAAATGACACAGATACATAATTCATCAGGATCGGTTCTCGCTTGCTGAGCCCAAGGTTGCAGGTTCGAAACCTGGCGCAGTCAGCTGGCATTTGAGGGTGCACAAATGCGAGGGAGCCGTGTCAGTAGATTTACTGGCACGTTAAAGATCCCCTTCGGGGCAAAATTCCGGCACCCCGGCGTCTCTAAAAGCCAGTGTAGTTAAAAGGGACGTAAAACTAATAACATTATTATATCATCAGGATCGAATGAGAACAAGAACTGACGAATGGAGGTCGACATTATATATGAAGATGAAGAACCCAGCACAAGGAAGTGGGACTAATGTCTAACTCCGCTGGGCTGGAATCCCGTGGTCGATAAACAACGTCCACTAGTTGTTAGCCTGTGGTGGTGTGGGTCTTTGAGCTTCTCAAGAGTCCGGCTCCGTGGCTAATAGGTTAGCGTGCTAGGATTTGTCCCGAAAGGTGCCGGGTTCGATTCCCGGCCGGGCCATAGGTAAATCCCTGCGTAGATGCGGATATCCGCAACATTTTTCGCCATGCGGATATAGTTTGCATGGCTGTGCAGATATCGGATAAGCTTCGGATAATGTTTGGAGTAAATTTGCGGATAGTTTTTAGAATACAATACGAACTTTTGAATATCATTACTTGGACCCGGATGTTTATGACATAGCCTATAATTTTCTTCCTTTATGTTCTTTTTTCATGGCAAATGTAAGATGATGATTTAGGCGAATTACGTGATTTATGATATTAATCACAATTAACACTCAGAACTGAAAAGGGTTACAATTCTGGCTGTATAACATTCATTATAAACAAAGAACTTGACATACATAACCTAGGGACGATTTTCTCCTCGGAACTAAATTTGTTGCTTTAATATTTTATCAATTGAAAGTATTATTGTAATGCCAGTAGATTCGGATAACAAACGTGCGGATGCGGATAACAGTCGTGCGGATGCGGGGCGGATGCAGATAACAGTCGTGCGGATGTGGGGCGGATGCGGATAACAGTCGTGCGGATGTGGGGCGGATGCGGATAACAGCCGTGCGAATGTGGGGTGGTTGCGGTTAAGATTTTGATTATCCGCGCAGGGCTCTAGCCATAGGGAATTTAATCTCTTGCGGTTAATTCCTCTGTCTCGGGGACTGGGTGTTCGTGACGTCATCATGTACAAAGACATCAAACACCTGAAGCAAAATGAATAAACAGAAACAAATAAAAAAAAAGACAGACAGTCGACTAAACTTGACTGTAAACCGTAGATAGGCGTATACCAGTAAGAATTTACTCACAAAATAGTTCACCACATACATTATCAACGGTACCGTGCGTGTTTATCAATTCAGTCGTAAGTAGTCTATAAAAATTCAGTCCCCCGAACGTACTTTTTACGTTTTGCTTTCAAAGATTTTCTGTCTTAACTTGTTGCGTATCCAAAATATTTTCGGAGTTATCTTGTTATTCTTTCTTTGTGCCTTAAGCGTTATCCTGTTGTACTTTCGAAGGTCTTTCACTTTTATCCTGTTTGATTTCAAAGTGGTTACAGCGTTTTCTTGTTTTGCTTTAGAAGTGTTATTAGCGTCCTCTTGTAGCGATTTCGAAGTGCTCTTGTCGTTCATTACTTATCCACGTCATGAATTGCTTTCAGCGTTATCTTATTGCACTATTTATTGAAGCAATGCGATTATCCGTGCACTTTCAATGTTTTACTCGCTCTTCATTTAACTTGTCCGATGAGTCGTGCAGGATTCAGTAGCTCCACTCTCTCTACTGATGGATGAGAACTTAAATATTGATTGTGTGGTGAATGGCGGAGCACAAATTCAGTATTCACAGGCAGCGCCAATGTTTCACTCATACATCGCTACCTGGGTCACTAGGCATAGTATGTAATGATCCTTATGGAATACATTTATTATTTAATACGACCGAGTACACTTCAGTGAAAACACGTACTACTTTTCAAGTTGTTAAGTACAGATTATGATGATGATTTAAGGGACCTGTCATCCAGGTTTGGACGATAGTGAAAATGAAAGATGATAACATGATGATGATAATTGTTGTATTAAGGGGCCTAGCATCTGGATTATCGGCTCCTAATGGTTTGTAAATGAAAATAAATGAAACTACGATATATCTAAACTATCTACATATAGAGGTGTGCAAATTATTAGATTCGACGTCAGTCTTCCAAAATTGCACTTTTAGGTTTCACGGTTTAATGCACTAAATATGTTTACAAGGCACTAAAACTACTTCAAATTATTATTTATTTATCGTATGGCTTTTAGTGCCGGAAGTGTCCGAGGACATGTTCCGCTCGCCTGAGTCTCTAGCTGCTTCCAGTGGATACCCTTAGGGTGAGCTACAAGTTCCGTTCAATTTAAGTAGTTCCAACTTTCGCTACCAGATATCAATGATACCAAGTGGTGAACGTTGGAACTTTGATAGAGCGTTCCGACGAAATCTAACCTAACAATTTAGCTTCACACCAGTTTAGTCTGTGGAAGGATCTTTTACATGCCATAAATCTATGACATGGGACCGCCGGCTTTACTTCCCCTCCGAAGGAAGGCATACTGAAGAATTTTTAACGCTCATAAAAAATCCGACGACTTCGGCCGGGTTTGAACCCGCTATCTTGGGCACAGCAGTTCAGCATGCTACCAACTACAAAGAGTCGTAATTACATTTTTATTTAAGAAATTCAGGGTAAAATGATTTCCACTAACAGATGAGCCTTGCTAATGCAAAAAGCCACACGTTTTGTTTTGATTACTTCACTGTACTTTCCGTGTGGATTTAGAGCAGAGGTATTTGGGGTCCTTTTACTGATAATCCGCTTTTAAACTATTCAAAGATTCATGAGCCATGGATTGAAATCACCTAACTTAGAGGGTACACTCCAAAGTCAATTAAAAATAGAAAACCGACCCAGCTCGGGTATCCCTTGGAATCCCCGGTTCTGAAAGTTTTCAGACACAATTGCTTATGGGAAAATGTGTAAGTTTACGTGGGAGGAAACATTACTAAGTAGGGTAATCAAAGATATCAGCATTTGGTCAATAAAATGATTTTGAATAAACAATTGTGACCGACTTAAATTCTAATAATTTGCATAACTCCTTATTACAACTAAAACTATCTTCTGACTTACTTACTAGAAGAGGAAATGGAAAACAAAAAGAAGAATAAGGGAAACAAACGACAGGGCAAAATAATGAGAAATAAGGGACTTGGAAGGAAGGCGAGTCATGGAACAAAAGATAGCAAAGGGAAAGAGGAGAGGGACCATCCCAAAGGCAATGGTTGGTTGGTTCCTCAGTTTAGGGGCTGTGACAACGCGGTCATGTAGCCCCGTGTACTTTGGGTGTGTGTAAAATCTGTCTCATAACCGGTGTTAATCGTGATGGCTGTATTAGTGTGTGTTATCTGTAATTTAGATAAGGACTGCAGAGATCAATTTCAAGTAGTTCCTACTTTTGCTACCAAATGCTACCGTCAACGACACCTATCTGTGAACTTGGCTTCTAGATGCCACCGTAACTGGCAACTGACGGCGAATGTTGGAACTTATAGAGTGAAAATCTAACCTTCAAATTTAGCTTCACACAATTATAGTTAGTGAAAGGTTTCTTACATGCCTTATGACATGGGCCCGCCGTCTTTACTTCCCCTCCGAAGGAAGGTATTCTAACGGATTTTCAACGCTCTAAAAAAATCCGACGACTTCGGCTGGGTTTGAACCCGCGATCTTGGGCATAGAAGCTCAGCATGCTACCAACTACGCCACCGAAGCCACCGAAAAAGGAATTGGAAGAAGGAGAAAACCCGGACCCAACTCAGGATGCCCTTGGGGTTGGCAACTCCCGAACTCACCTGACATGAGCCCTTGATGGTGTAGCAGCACAATCCTGGGTGCACCAGAAGTAGTGAAGCTACATACACCCTGCCTCCTTGAGGGTCTTGAGCAGAAGGCAGGAGATAACATGAAGAGAACAGAAGAGGTCTGACCCCTCGAAAAATGAGAGATCAGGAAATATGAGACAAAGGCCTATTAAGGCGGGAAAGTGAAAGACTCCCTAGGCCTCGGATACCCTAATACCGTCAGGGTCGGAAAAGAACAAGAGTTGACCAAGGGAAGCCGACAGGAAAGGTAACAGAGAGGAGCCCGTCACAAGTAAGTGGAAGTAATGCCGAACTCAGATGGGGTCCCATGGTCACCAACCCATGTCTCAAAAATTGTGAACTCCTGGGGGAATGCTAACATGAAACCTACAACTAAACTAAATACTGACTTAACTAACGTATGTACGAGGGAAAAAACAGCGGAAAAAGCATAAGGAAAATAAAAGACAGGTCGAATAGAAACGCCCTTGGCCCTCAAAGATTAAGGACTGAGGTAACTGGTTGGAAGGAGAGGCGTGAGAGTGTAGCACTATCCAGGGTGCACCATAAATAATGGGGCTACGCACACCCTGCCTCGTTTAGGGCCTTGGATCGAAGGTAAGAGATAACATGAAAAGAAATCAAGGGGTCTGTGTGACCCCTCGAAGAATGAAGGAATCAGTGAAGATGAGATAAGGGCCAATTAAGGCGGGAAAGTGAAAGACTCCCGAGGCCTTGGAAGCCCTAATACCGTCGGGGTCGGAAGAGAACAAGAATTAACAAAGGAATGTCGACAGGAAGTATGATAGAGAGGAGCCCGGCACAAGTAAGTGGAAACAATTCCGGACTCAGCTGGGCTCCCGTTAACTTAAAATAATACATGTCCACTCTCTCTCAGAAACCGGAAGAGGAAGAGTGGATTCTTTGTTTAATAGAGTTTAAAGCGTTTACTTTGTGTTAAGATCCTCTTAAGTAAACACACTACTCCTGGTCAAAGTCCTGCCCCATCCAGAACTGGGGCAAATATCTCACGATATCGTTAACAGTCATATCTTTAGCGGCTTCGGTGGCATGTTTGGTGGCATGATGAACTGCTGTGCCCAAGATCGTGGGTTCAAACCCGGCCGAAGTCATCGGATTTTTAAGAGCGTTAAAATCCTTCAGTATGCCTTCCTTCGGAGGGGAAGTAAATGATGATGATAATTGTTGTTTTAAGGGGCCTAACATCTAGGTTATCGGCTCCTGATGGTTTGGGTGATCGTGAGGATGAAAATGAAATGTAAACTTAAAACTAAAACTAACTACTAACCCACATACTAGAACAAGAAATGGAAAACTAAATGAGAATAAGGCAAATAAAGGACAGGAGGAAAAGAAATGCCCTCAACCCTCGAAGAATGCGGATTGAGGGACTTGGAAGGAAGGAGAGCCATGAAAGGCAGATAGGAAAGTGAAAGAGGTGAGGGTCCACCCCACAGGTACGGGACAAAAGGGGCA
Organism: Meconema thalassinum; assembly: GCA_946902985.2. NCBI lineage: Eukaryota > Metazoa > Arthropoda > Insecta > Orthoptera > Tettigoniidae > Meconema > Meconema thalassinum. Next base: position 301,345,034 of record OX336392.1, on the reverse strand, counting down.
AACGGGACCCAGCTCAGGAATCCCTCGGGGTCGCCAACTCCCGAACTCACCAGCCGTGAGCCCCTGAGAGTGTAGCATTATCTAGGGTGCACCAGAAGTGATGGGGTTACATACACCCGGCCTCCTTGAGGGCCTTGAGCAGAAGGCAGGAGATAACAGGAAAAGAAAAAGAAGGCTGACCCCTCACAGAAGGAGGGTATCAGAAAAGATGAGACAAGGGCGGGAAAGGAAGAGACTCCCTAGGCCTCGGATACCCTAATACCGTCGGGGTCGGAAGAGAACAAGAGTTGACCAAGTGAGGTCGACAGAAAAGAACACAGAGAGGAGCCCGGCACAAGTAAGTGGAAGCAATGCCGGACCCAGCTGGGGCCCCGTGGTCGCCAACCCACGTCTCACGTAATGTGAGCCCCTGGGGAGGAGTAAAGCCGGTTGTCCCATGTCATAGATTTATGGCATGTAAGAGATCCTTCACTAACCAAACTTGTGTGAAGCTAAATTTCTAGGTTAGATTTCATTGGAACGCTCTATTAAAGTTCTAACGTTCACCACTATGTCAGTGACATCCGGTTGCGAAAGTTGGAACTGCTTGAAATTGAACGGAACTTGTAGCTGACCCCATGGGTGTCCGCTTGAAGCAGCTACAGCCTCTGGCGAATCGAACATGTCCTCGGACACTCCCGGCACTAAAAGTCATACCCTAAATAAATAAATAAATAAATAAATAAATAAATAAATAAATACATTTCTTGGAAGCCATACTTCTTTCTTCCTATGGGGTTTACTATTTCTTTTCTCAGTTGGCTTCCTCCTATCATAAAATTAAATAATTATAATTAAATTTCGACGTGTCACTATAATTACAGAAGGAGGTTATGCAGAGGTATGGAATGAAACAAAGTTACAAGTGGAGTGAATATGAGCTACAGTGCGTACATCCCGTCTAATGAGGTCCTCGAGTACACTAATGAGTTATCCTGAGAGACTACAAGAGTTCCAGCTCTTCCTTGAGGCAACAAGGGATAGCCCACCTTGGAAGAATACCGACTAGCTCACATGCTGTACATGCCAACATTGTATGCCTGTCTCGCTAATGATGGCTTAGTAAAACACAGAGACATATGTATCTAAATTAGGTAATGAAGATTATTGTTGTTTTAAGGATATAATAATAATAGGCTATCACTCGTTTTCGAGTAACATCGTCTTCTAAAGGTGAGTTCTTACGTGACTACTTAGTCCAATCCTGGAAACACAAACTCTCCCACAGTAGCGACACACGTTGTTCGGAGCAGCCACTGGCTCTTGTGGGTTGGTCCCCCTGTAAACCTCATGCTCTTTCCTCGTACTGTACTTCTCAGTCTCACGTCTTCGCCGATGTTGTTCGAAACATAGTGGATCTTGGTGAACGATGCGACGCCATACCTCACGATTTGATGCCGTAGTCTCCCATTTATCCGTGTCGATTTGACATTTGGTTAAATTGTATTTAAGGACGTCTTTGAAGCGTTTCCGTTGTCCTCCTTGTTTTCTCTGTCCAATCTGCAACTGGCAGTACATGATTTGTTTTGGGAGACGTCGTTCAGGCATGCGAACAGCATGTCCTGCCCATCCAAGTTGATACATTAATATTATAGTCTCAATGCTGGTAGTATTCGCTTCGTCCAGGACAGTGATACTGGTGCGTCGGTCCTGCCACGTAACACCGAGAATTCTCCTGTTGCAACGCTAATGGTATCTTTCCAAATTCCTTTAGTGCCTTCTGTAGGTAGTCCTGGTTTCACAACCATAGAGCAGATATGGCATTACAACAGCTTGGAACACATGAAATTAAGGATAATGATATTGTTAAGAATTGAATCGGTCAGTTTTCACTACTTTTCAGGAGACAGATAAAACGTTATTGACAGAACAGAACTTAACAAACACACTATATTAATCACCTATGTTGTGAAGCAACCATTCAGGTTATTTTTGTGTTAGCGGAATATCAATTTTAATTTAATAAACAAATTTTTCTAATCAATTTTGCAAACGTGACTTAATGCCTTTCAGCTCCGTGATTAGTTTAGTGCGGCATAAAGCCATCCAGAATGAGTATTTCACATGATATTTTATTTTTAAATGGATCTGTAACATATAAACCACCTAAACCCTACACAAATATAGTTTACAATAGCACTGGAACATGCGGGAATCTTGCAGTGCGGCCAACATTAAGTAAGGAATACGGCGCTGAAAGGCAAGTCGTTCACTTAATGCTTTTCTCCTCTGAACGCACTACATGTAGCAGTGGTTTCCGGCTTAAACCCACAAAACAAATTGCTTTGTGATAGATTCTCCCTTGCCAGTGAGCTTCCGTGCTTTTCTCCTGATGAAAATATTTTGTGTGAAGCTTAAACAGAAGGTTGACTTAATTCTTTCCAAGGCCCTTGGGTCAAAACTTCAGAATACTAATAAGAATAAAACGTTTATACATTCTTTAAAAAATGACCATTTTTGACTTAATGAGTTTCAACTCCGACCGATTCAATTAGGTTTGGGGAACTTTGAGGGAAATAGAGCCATCAAAGGCTGATAGGTCAGGGAAAGAGGACAGGATCCACCCCAAAGTCAATGGAAAAAGGACCCAGCTCAGGATTCCAGTAGTGTGTTTTGGCTGGTTCTGGCCCCACCTCCACCTCCCCACCTCACAAGATGGCGGCAGCGCGATATCTCTCGAACGCATGGTCGGATTTTGACGAATGAGGTGTCATTGAACTCGGGCTGACACCCCCTTTCCAATGGACAATATATTTCAACCCCAAAAGTAAAACCTACCCCTACTAGGGGGTGAAATTTTAATTTTTTAGAGAATCTCTCTTTCCAATTGCAACATGTGAGAGTTTGAATGCTAATATGGAATGAAACGTTGTTCTACATAAAGTGCATGTGTTTGGTGGAAAGCCACTATGAATTAACATGCTAGTTTTTTGTTTTTACACATGTCCACTCATAGGTTTGGTAAGAGGGCGGGCTTTTTAAAAGATGGTGGCTGTAGTGTAACCTAACCTAACCCAACCTAACGGGTCCTTGTTGACAGGTCCTTGTGGACGAGTCCTTGTGGACAGGTCCCTGTTGACAGATCCCTGTGGACGGGTCATTGTTGACAAGGCATTGTTGACAAGTCATTGTTGACAAGTCATTGTTGACAAGTCATTGTTGACGGGTCCCTGTGGACGGGTCATTGTTGATGAGTCCTTGTGGAAGAGTACTTGTGGACGAGTCCCTTTGGACTGATCCCTTTGGACGGGTCCCTTCGGCCTGGTCCCTATGGACTGGCTCATGAATTTATTTAAATTATGTCAAAGGGTCTAACTACATTTGTGTGTGTTGAACTGACGTTGTTCACCAACCCCCACTACTATAATGGGATAACGATATGAAAGGAAAGTGACGAAATACATGTGAACACGTGTGAGATGACCTTATTACCGTCCTCCTTGTGAAACAAGTCACATCCTGTTTTGCTTCATACGTGAGAAAATGTGAGTTCATGTGTGTAATATGATCTAACACACAGGTGTTCACCTGTACACGCGCACGATAAGAGCTAACAAGTCACAACCTGTTTATGACAGTGGTGGGAATAAGGCTAGAGACATGTACAAGTAGTCAAATTACTCCGGCAGACAACCCCTTTCCTATGGGTAACTTATTTCCACTCAAAAATAAAATCTACCCCTACTAGGGGGTGAAATAATAATTTTTAGGTAAAAGTCGCTTTCCATGTGCAACATGTGGGAGTTTGTATGCCAATATGAAATTAAACTCGTTCCACATAAAGTGCATGCATACAACTGAATGCCGCTATGATTTATCATTTTTGTTTCTTTGTTTTACGAATGCGCAATCGTTTTTTTTTGTAAGAGGGCGGGCTTTTTGAATAATGATTTATAGATACGTTTTTTTTACAAATTAACCAAAGATCCAAAAACTAATAGGTCATCGGCTTTTTAATATCTTATGAACTAAGAACGCTAGGGATTTGTATGAGGGGTCGTTGGACTTGGGGTGACGCCCTGTTTTTGAATGTATTATTCATTTTTTGTCAAAAGGGCCTAACTGCACTTTCGTTAATATCTCGCTAACTAATAATCACAGAGGGTCAAGTGAGGTGTCATAGGACTTAAAATGGCCAACCCCTCCCCATGACCAATGAATTTACCAAAAAACAAACAAACAGCAAGGTCATTAACCTAAGATTTTATCAACTAATAATCAGAGTGGGACAAGTGAGGTGTCACAAGACTCAGGATGGCCAACCCTTTTCCATGACCAACGAATTTACCCAAAATACCCAAAACAGCAGGGTCATTGACCTAAGATTTTATAAACTTATCAGTAGAGAGGGTCAAGTGAGGTGTCATAGGACTACGAATGGTTAACCCTTTCCCATGACCAATGAATTTACCTCAAAAATTCAAAACAGCAAGGTCATTGACCTGAGATTTTATAAACTAATAATCGGATATCAACATGTGAGGTGTCATAGGACTTAGAATGGTCAACCCTTTCCCATGGCTAATGAATTTACCCAAAAATACCCAATACATCAAGGTCATCGACCTGAGATTTTATAAACTTATAATCGGATATGGACATGTGAAATGTTTACAGTGAGTGATGAAACATAGCTAGGTAGTGAAAGAATTATTGTAGGCTACATGTATGGTGACTGACAAATCTTTCACCATTGGAACTTGTTTTCAGATCAAACTGCAGTACAGAGAGAGTATAGGTTGTAGGTATGGGATAATAAATGACAAATGGTGTATACAAAATCTGATTTATCGATTCAAGAAATAAGAGTAGACAATCTTTAATTGATTGGTTAAAGAGGATAGCTAAAATCCAAAATGGTGACTACATTGAACTAAACTGAACCAAGCTGAATCAAACCCAACCAAACCGAACCAAACTTAATCAAAAACAAGCCAATGGTTTAAGTGTAAAACTTGTGGGTGAATGTGGTCATTGGTAATGTCAGAAAGGAAAGGGATAACGCTCTACCTATAGAGGGTAAGGTAAAGCTATTGCATGATGTTAATGCACACACACAAGTACATGAACCACACACAACTATCCTATGCAGTTATTATGGGTTGACTGTTAAAACTTTCTCAGTGGTTACTGGGACAAGATGGTCGCTACACACAACAAGCTTTAAATACCTGAGGCTAATAATCTATACACACACTCACACACACTTGTTCTAAACTAAACTGTCTTGCTGGCAGAGCTCACACAGTAGGTAAATGACAGAAATGCTCGGCTAACAGCAATACAATCATTTTCGGTTGTCTAATGTTACCAGCTAAACATTACGTGCTATAGTGTTGAGCACATGTGCCTCTTTCACTGGAGATCGTAACTCGATTTCTAGCTCTAAGGCCTAGAATGAATCAAACTAAGAAAAAAGGGTATGGTGACGCAGTGGTTAAACTGTTAGCCTTTCACTAAGGTAGACTAGGGTTTGATTTTAGGTTAATATGCATGTCATAAACAAACAAATAAAAGCAGAGATAATGTTTAAAACTGATTACACTTGTCTCTTTTCAAATTATTACTTAGATTACAAATACAAACGTGGACTGGGTTTGACATACAGTTAATGCTTCCTATCACATACTAGACTGTAAGAAAGCCAAACAAGCAAAAGGCGTAGGTAGAGCAGTGGTAAAATCGCTATGTGTAGAGAAGTACCTAACGGTTTTATGAACTGGCAAAGGTATGTCGCATAAACAGTGCAGGATACAATCCAGCAACCATAATTTTTATCTCGTGGACAAGAGAAAACATATATATATATAGAGAGATATATAGAAAGTTTGTGTGTGTGTGTGTGTGTGTGGGTAGCATTGGTTGTTTGACCAGAGAAAATACGGTGAGGTAGGGTGGGGAGAGGGAGAATGAGCACTTATATATGAATGGAAAATAGATTTTTTTCAATCGTTTTGTTTTTCAAATGCAGTGGTAGATAGTCGTTATTTGTAAAACATTCTTAATTGCAGTAGTAATAAGCCTCTATGGTTCCGCTAACACATAGATAGACTGTATTATTGCCATGGTCAAGCACTCACATTAAGATCATTTACAAAATCATAAAATGAAAAATAAAAAATCTTGTTTTGGAAATATCGTTTTTCAACATACACACAAAATAAATATATAAAAAATTTGTAAACAGCAAAATGGAAAATCCATGTTTCCATACAGACAAAATTTAAAAACCTTAAACGGACATTTAAGATAATATATGCAAATGGGAAATTGACAAATGTGTAAATATGAAAATGGAAAAATCCATGTTTCCATATCATGAAATTGAAAAACATCAAACTGTCATTTAAAAAATGCAAATGGAAAATTGACAAATTGCAATGTGTGAAATGTGAAATTGAACAAATGGCTATCATTTTTTTTTTTAAGAACATGGTGCTCTATGGTTGAGGTGTGAATCAAACCCTCTCTACTTATTTGGACCACTCGAGACTGAGTAGACTAGTTTTAGTTGTCATACCACTTTTAAAAGTTTGTGTTAAATCTAGGAATTGAACCCAAGAGCTTGTAGGGGGGATCCAAGGTTATAATATGTTAAACAGATAGCCTTGAATGTAGGGTGTGGTAGTTATATAGAGATGAGACGTTTCGCTCAGGGCAGGGAGGCATGGAGATCTGCATCAAACCAGTCAAAAGACTGACGACTCAAACAACAACATATAGAGCTCACCAAAATAATGTTGTGTAACGGTAAATGTTAGTCAACGAACAGTAATGCATTACTAAAACCCATGACATGATTCCTAAGAGCTTTTCTAAAATTATTTTAAAATGCCTTTAACCCTATATTAAACACCCATTTCACAAGACTCATAACTGCAATGTTATGGTCAAACAAAACAAAATCTATATTTCAAAACAAACAAGTGGTTTAGTCAATGTATACTGGAAAAAGTTTTATAAACCCTCAAGTCCACAAAAATAATTAAATTAGTAACTGTCAGGTTGACCGAGTGGTTATGGTGTTTGACTTAAGTTCAAATTTTCTGTACAAGAAAGCAAGGGTTCGAATCCCTTACCTGATATTGGCTAACTATTACCTCAACATGGCTTGACCACACTGTATTATTGTGTACTCGGTACACAAACCATAGATAGAGTGTATTGTTTAAGGTCACTCTCTTTGCGAACATAGTCAGAGACTGTTGATGGTTAACAATTGCATTAATAGTGGGACATAGGGATAGCAATTAAGAAAAACAGACAATACCCATACACTATTTTTATTTATTTAATGTAAGTACTTGTACAATAGTTATATACAAACTACAACTCTCTTTTGTCTATTACTATCTAGTCCTTTTCGATCCACTTGCATAACAAGGCAGATGACTTTGTAGTTCAGCCCCTTAAAACAACAACAACACTACCTCTTGCATAGTCTGTGATGTTGATGACTCTTGAGGCGTGGAAGATGGATACAATATAACTTTTACAACAGGGGTTAAACGGTGATCAACAAACAATGCACTATTTTGAATAGCAACATCTTTCTCTTGTACTAACTTATTAGCATTCTGATGATTTTTTGCCAACACCATCAGTGTTTTGTCTGGAGCACTACATTGATGATCACTCACACTTAAAACCACACCATTTCTACTTTTCATATTGCCTCGACATCTTGTTGACCTCTGTTTTGAGCATCGCCAGAATATTATTCCTTTTACATTTTGTCGTCTATAGTTATAAGAGTAGCCTTTATAGAGTACACGTTGTTTACCTCGGTTAGTTGTAGTAAGTTCCATAGTAGTAACTAACCTGTTAGTATGATTTGCACACTACAAAAGTTATCTCTGTTCTGGTAATAGAATTATTTAGCGTTGGCTTTTATATTTAATATGTACAGTTAAAAGTGATAGAAAAGTGGTAGAAACTTGGTAGCAAAGTGGTAGACAAGTGGTAGACAATTGGTAACAAAGTGGTAGCAAAGTGGTAGAAAAGTGGTAGAAAAGTGGTAGAAAAGTGGCAGAAAAAGAGTAGAAAAATGGTAGCAAAGTGGTAGAAAAGTGGTAGCAAACTAGAAAAGTGGTAGAAAAGTGGCAGAAAAGTAGTAGAAAAGTGGTAGCAAAGTGGTAGAAAAGTGGTAGAAAAGTGGTAGCAAAGTGGTAGCAAAATGGTAGAAAAGTGGTAGAAAAGTGGCAGAAAAGTAGTAGAAAAATGGTAGCAAAGTGGTAGAAAAGTGGTAGCAAACTAGAAAAGTGGTAGAAAAGTGGCAGAAAAGTAGTAGAAAAGTGGTAGCAAAGTGGTAGAAAAGTGGTAGCAAACTAGAAAAGTGGTAGCAAAGTGGCAGAAAAGTAGTAGAAAAGTGGTAGCAAAGTGGTAGAAAAGTGGTAGCAAACTAGAAAAGTGGTAGCAAAGTGGTAGCAAAGTGGTAGAAAATATTACATGTATTGTTAAGAAATAGTTTAAGCGGTTACATGGATTCATTACACTATAATTTTAGCATCACGAAGCTCATTTTCTATATCCAAAAGTTCTTCCTCATATTTAGTATGACCAGCCTGTTTACAGGTATACAAGTACTGAAGCCGCTGGATTAGCTTATTGGGATTGTTCCAGTAAACAAATTTAACAAATGATTTTTTGGGTGTAAACCATTATCATCATCATCATCATCATCATCATAATAATCATCATCATCATCATCATGGTTATCATCATCAATATAATTATCATCAATATAATCATCATATCATTACTATTACTATCTAATCCTTTTTGTTCATCTTGCAATGCAACAACCTTTGGCATAGTTTGTGTTGTCTTTGATAGTGTTAGAGGTTTCTTAGACGTTAACGACTGTCCTAACATGTCTTTTTCAGGAGATAATAAATGCTCTTTAACAAACAAAGCACTATCTTGAGCCACACTATTTTTTTCTTGGTCTTGCTTTTTTACCTTGGTTAGAGTATTTTGTCCATTTAAATGAGTATTATTTTGAGATTTACAATGATGATCGATTGAAATAAGTATGTTGGAGCCTTTTGTTTTAATCATTCCTCGACACTTTTTAGATCGTTGTTTCGAACAGCACCAAATAACAGTTCCATTTCTATTAGTTCTTTTTACAATATATGCATATCCTTTATAGTAAGCACATGGCTTACCAAAGCTAGTCGTTGATACTTCCATGTCAACTGTTAAGCATAAACTAATCTCTAGTAAAGTTAACTCGATAATACAAATGATAGTTTGTAGTATGTGCAGTTTAAAGTAAGAGCAAAAGCGAGAGTCAAATGGTAGAAAAGTGTTAGCAAAGTGGTGGAAGAGTGGTAGCAGTTTATAGTAGTCATGATCTTTTTTTTACCAGAATGTGATTTGAGTAAATGTAATTTCTAAACCTTAGCAGTGAGTAGTCAGTTAGTCTTGGTTCAGACAAGCGTAAACAGTTCTCTAATGAATCAGAGATCAAGATTTTCATTATGAAACAGTTGTGTAACCAATTAGGTATCGGTACTTGATAGCTTCACACATGAAAAAAAATTCCAACATGTCTGACATGAATTACATGATTTGAAAGTTGACAAAGAATATCCAATCAACCATTGTAGTTGCAATGTCAAACACAAAGACAAAATCAGCATGAACTTTTAAGTTACAGGAAAATTCTATGAAATAGACTATGCAGGAAATTTGGAAATACACATCAGAAGTTTGCAACACCATCCTTCTAGCCTATATAAATTATCGACATGGAAAGTGTGCACTGCCCCTAACATTAAACCAATTTATCAATAACGCAAGTCAACAATCAAAACATTTTGTGTTGAGTCTATCATTTAATGCATATATTCTGTCTACATTGAACAGTAACAAAAAAACGCCATTCATAATTAATTAAGTTTGCTTTAATTCTTTATGTAATGATAAATACATATTTAAAGTTTTGGCTGACTGTTCAGGGTGAATCGGCCTTGAACACATAAGAGAGGGAATATTTTAAGACTTAACCTCAGCTCACCTAACATAACCTAAATTTACCTAACCTAACCTTGTCATATAGGTAAGAAACGGGTCAAGCTATGCTTTCGACTACCGAGTTTCAGCTACTTTCCAAGGTTACTCTCCCGAACATTGCCGGAGACTGCTGATAAACACTATACATTGTGTCCACGTTTTGAATGTTGATGATACGGAATGGAGTATGCATTGGTAATTCAGTGAGCTTTTTTCTCTCTAATCCGCAGTTCTGCCCCATAGCATTGAGAATGTTTATTGTAGTAACCTATAAAGAAACAAAAAAATGTATATTACAGTTTAGCTATAAGTGACCAGAACCACTATATATATATATATCATTTTATTCTAAGAGCTTTCCATGATGATAAGAAAAAAAGAGCTTACCATAATGATGGATTGAGTGTAAGAAAACGTCTTTTGCTGCTTTATGTCACTACTAAAGTGATACTCTTACAACAGACAAGTGAGTTCATGTTTCGCTGACGTAATCGTATATTTCCACGCACTTCCTGTGTTGAGCGCGTCATAGTGGCTAAATTTAAAACTCTAGATGAGATGCTTTTGCTGACAGGACGGGTCCTTGTTGACGGGTCCAGGGTTGACCATTCTAAGTCCTATGACACCTCACATGTTGATATCCGATTATTAGTTTATAAAATCTAAGGTCAATGACCTTGCTGTTTTGAATTTTTTAGGTAAATTCATTGGTCACGGGAAAGGGTTAACCATTCGTAGTCCTATGACACCTCACTTGACCCTCTCTACTGATAAGTTTATAAAATCTTAGGTCAATGACCCTGCTGTTTTGGGTATTTTGGGTAAATTCGTTGGTCATGGAAAAGGGTTGGCCATCCTGAGTCTTGTGACACCTCACTTGTCCCCCTCTGATTATTAGTTGATAAAATCTTAGGTTAATGACCTTGCTGTTTTTTTGGGGGGTAAATTCATTGGTCATGGGGAGGGGTTGGCCATTTTAAGTCCTATGACACCTCACTTGACCCTCTGTGATTATTAGTTAGCGAGATATTAACGAAAGTGCAGTTAGGCCCTTTTGACAAAAAATGAATAATACATTCAAAAACAGGGCGTCACCCCAAGTCCAACGACCCCTCATACAAATCCCTAGCTTTCTTAGTTCATAAGATATTAAAAAGCCGATGACCTATTAGTTTTTGGATCTTTGGTTAATTTGTAAAAAAACGTATCTATAAATCATTATTCAAAAAGCCCGCCCTCTTACAAAAAAAACGATTGCGCATTCGTAAAACAAAAAAAACAAAAATGATTAATCATAGCGGCATTCAGTTGTATGCATGCACTTTATGTGGAACGAGTTTAATTTCATATTGGCATACAAACTCCCACATGTTGCACATGGAAAGCGACTTTTACCTAAAAATTATTATTTCACCCCCTAGTAGGGGTAGATTTTATTTTTGAGTGGAAATAAGTTATCCATAGGAAAGGGGTTGTCTGCCGGAGTAATTTGACTACTTGTACATGTCTCTAGCCTTATTCCCACCACTGTCAAAAACAGGTTGTGACTTGTTAGCTCTTATCGTGCGCGTGTACAGGTGAACACCTGTGTGTTAGATCATATTACACACATGAACTCACATTTTCTCACGTATGAAGCAAAACAGGATGTGACTTGTTTCACAAGGAGGACGGTAATAAGGTCATCTCACACGTGTTCACATGTATTTCGTCACTTTCCTTTCATATCGTTATCCCATTATAGTAGTGGGGGTTGGTGAACAACGTCAGTTCAACACACACAAATGTAGTTAGACCCTTTGAAATAATTTAAATAAATTCATGAGCCAGTCCATAGGGACCAGGCCGAAGGGACCCGTCCAAAGGGATCAGTCCAAAGGGACTCGTCCACAAGTACTCTTCCACAAGGACTCATCAACAATGACCCGTCCACAGGGACCCGTCAACAATGACTTGTCAACAATGACTTGTCATCAATGACCCGTCCAGAGGGATCTGTCAACAGGGACCTGTCCACAAGGACCTGTCAACAAGGACCCGTTAGGTTGGGTTACGTTAGGTTACACTACAGCCACCATCTTTTAAAAAGCCCGCCCTCTTACCAAACCTATGAGTGGACATGTGTAAAAACAAAAAACTAGCATGTTAATTCATAGTGGCTTTCCACCGAACACATGCACTTTATGTAGAACAACGTTTCATTCCATATTAGCATTCAAACTCTCACATGTTGCAATTGGAAAGAGAGATTCTCTAAAAAATTAAAATTTCACCCCCTAGTAGGGGTAGGTTTTACTTTTGGGGTTGAAATATATTGTCCATTGGAAAGGGGGTGTCAGCCCGAGTTCAATGACACCTCATTCGTCAAAATCCGACCATGCGTTCGAGAGATATCGCGCTGCCGCCATCTTGTGAGGTGGGGAGGTGGAGGTGGGGCCAGAACCGGCCAAAACACACTACTGATTCCCTCGGGGTCACCAAATTCCGAGGTCAATGATCGTAAGCCCTTGATGATTCTACACATACCTAAAGTACACGGGGCTACATGACCGCGTTGTCGCAGCCCCTAAACTGAGGAACCAACCAGTATTTTGAATCTCAATTCCATTTTTTTGCGTATTTTCAATCTACATTCCATTTTGTAAGTCTTTCTTTCATCTAAATTTACCTTTTGTGAGCATTTTCAATCTAAATTGCATTTTGTTAGCATTTTCGATCTTACTTGCATTTTCTAAGTATTTTCAATCTACATTGTATTTTGTGAGTATTTTGCATCCCGGGCGCCGACATTTTGTGATTGTTTTGTATTTCAATTGCATTTTGTAAGATTTTTCAACCTCAATCGCATTTTGCAAGTATTTTCAATCTTGGGCGGCATTTTGAATCTACATTGCATTTTGTAAGTATTTTGAACCTCAATCGCATTTTGTAAATATGGTCAATCTACATGTCATTTTGTAAGTCTTTTGAATCTACAGTACATTGATTTTTGTGGGTATTTCGAATCTAACTTGCATTTTAGCCCAGGCAACGAAGCGAAAATAAAAACAATAAATCCGAAAGTTTTTAAATTTGGTGAAAATGTTTATTAGGGCTTACTCTTGAACCTGTCAAAAGTCCTGACCAATTAAAGGTCCGCAATCGCCGCCATCTTGAAAAAAGGATGCACTTTTATGGTTTTTGGACTGTAACTCTTTATTTATTAACTTTATCGAAAACATTGTGGTGATCAAACTTTGAGAACATTCAATTCTCTACAAAAAAGGTTCAATTCTTTTTCTTTTTCATAAAACTAATATTGTCCGTGTGAAAGGACGACAAACTTGATGCAGATCGGTGAACCGCTCTCACTGTAGGCTTCAGCAGCAAAATATGGATTCAATGGCGCATAACGGTCCATATAAATCTCTGTGGGAATTATGCAAACAGAAATTTATATTCGTTACGTAAAATTCAATCATTGTTATTATTTTTTCATTTTCCACATTTTTTTATTTACTCACTTTATTATTACGTTTGAGTGCGTCGTTTTTTTTTTTTTTTTTTTTTTTTTGCAGTCTGACTGGTCTGGGGCTATTATCATCGACTGCATCAGCATAATCCGATAAATCAATGCTCCCCACATAGGAAGATCGTTTCGAGCAATTGGTTGACACTGCCCTTTCTTCATTCGCGTTATCCACCTCGTCTCCGTCTTTATTTTCTTCATCGACTATTTTCGATCCATTGAAGCAGTCTCCATGACAATTATTGCAAACCGTTGTACAATCAATCCCTGCTTTTCTACACCACACAACCCTGCACAGACAGTTGTACATTTGCAAAAAAAAAATCAGATTTAATAAAGCTTCGGGTGCAATGGAGTCCATTGTTGTAATCGGACTGAAGTATCCTTGGACTCGTTTCCAACCCCATAATTCAGGGAGTAATTAATTTCCCAGCCATTTTTGCACTTGATTGTACACTCGAAAAGAATGTTGCCTGGATGCTCCTTCTGTTGGTGGTAGTTAGGCAATGTCGGGCTTTATTTTCGTCACAGATTTCGTGAAACAATGATATCGATGTTTATTCAAAGAATTGTCTGTAGAACGTGCACCGTAGAATCACGGATGTTGAAACTTTCAGCGATATCAAGTAACTCTTTACTTTCGTTAAATAACTTGACTCACCTAACGTTTCCTTTATTGAAAATCGCTGAAGTAGTGTCGCAGCCACTAAAGGCATGCAAGAAAAGAATGTTGTTCGAAAGTCCTAATGATTGTGGCTGCTGTGATGAATACACTCTTCTCGCGATTTTTCCCTTTCCCGGTTTGACAAAAAATATATATTTTTTCCGATGGAGCCAATGCAACCAGCAAAACTAAAAGATCAACAACATCTTCGCTAATAATAGCCATGTTACTTTTTGATGAAGATAATTGGATTGCAGTGTTCACGATCAAATAATCTGCATCATCTGTGCTCTGTCGACATCCTATTCCCTGATCGTTTAGCTTGGTTGATAGCATGTCAATTAATCTGCTTTTGTTTTTGTCGTTTGAAAGAAATTGAACCTGCCGAACGGTGATACTCATACTTTCTTCAAAATTGATGTCCATAGACATTTTAGCAACAGATCGGCGATTTTGCTCCGTTTTCTTTGTACTGTGATTGGTATTGGAATAACCATCGAATACTACTGTGCAATTTTTACCGTAATGTCTCTGAATATAAGTAATGTAGCTTGCGCAAATGGTTGAATAAGTTGAGTTTGGTTTCCAAAAGACTCGATGTAAGAGGAATCCGCCGTCAACAATGTTAACACAGTCTTGCATGGTAATGTCTTCGTTTTATAATGGAAAGATTTCATATATCGCGGATTTTTTTGTTTTTCGCATGCCAGCTTCATTAAAAAGCGACAATGGGTATGGAGCTAACTCGTATTCCAAATGGGCTTATAGTTCTTCGTCGTTTTTTTGAAATGGCTATTCTTTGAAAAATCAGTAGGGGGTCAAGTGGTACTATCTCTCCATGAATTTTCACTGTAGAATTTACAGTAGCCACTACAAATATTTCCATAGCAAATGAAACACTTCTCACTTCCAGCCATCGTAACAATGTACGTCCTACTGAATTCCAGAACTAAACAGCTGACGGTCGGACCCTATACAGCCCTTCCCCCCGCCCGACCCGAGCAGGTGTACAACCGTCAAACACCGTCCTTGGTGGGCATTATATTATGATGAAGTTCGTACGCACTGAAATATAGTAATACTGGAATGCTCCAACGCGACCAATGGGGAGAAGTATTACTATATTTCAGTGTTTGTATGCCAGAGCTATCCGTTATATCTTTATATATATAATTCTTCGACACGTGTGTATGTGACTGAACTCCTCCTAAACGACTGAACCGATTTTGATAGAATTTGGTATGTATATTAGTGTGGGTCCATGTATGGTTTAGATTCACAGTCCGACCCGGTAGGTAGAATGAACACAATTTTAGAACCACAATTTACACACAATTTTAGAACCACAATATACAGTCAAAAACAGTCGTCATAGAAACCACTAGCCTTGGCCTTCGTGAAAGCTGATGTCTGTGGACGGTTTGTCTCTGCACGTTAGAGCCACCTGGTCGCAACCTGTGCAACTACCGCCATTACATACACTCCGCCCGTGGCGAAAAGTTGTGTTTTATACCAAAGATGGCAGTGATGTCGAATTCTACTGTTTGTCTCTGCACGTTAGAGCGTTTCAAAGTCCTGTATGCGTTCATATTCATCCGATTGCCATGAAACTTGGGTGATATGTTGAGTGAGCTCCAGGGAAGGTCTTAATAAATCCATTTTACAATTGATAGCGCACGAATAGATTCAACAAATGAGCGAAGACGCGCGAAGCGTTTCAAAAAGGTCCCGTATGCGTTCAAATACCATTCGTCCGATAGCGATGAAACTTGGGTGGGATGTTGTGTACACTCAAGGGAAGGCTTCTGCCTTAGTAAATCAATTTCACATTAGGTAGCGCACGACTAGATTCAACAAATGAGTGACGACGCGCGAAGCGTTTCAACAAAATCCCGTATAAGTTTATATTCCAATTATAGATTAAGATGAAACTTTGATGAGTTGTTGTGTACACTTAAGTGAAGGCTTCTAACTAGGTAATCCATTTCACAGGAGGTTGCGCACGAGTAGATTCAACAAATGAGCGGCGACGTGCGAAGCGTTTCAACAAAGTCCCCTTATGCGTTCAAGTACCATTCGTCCGATAGCGATGAAACTTGGGTGAGATGTTGTGTACACTTACGTGAGGGTTTCTAACTTAGTAAATACATTTCACAGGAGGTTTCGCACGAGTAGATTCAACAAATGAGCGACGACGCACGAAGCGTTTCAATAAGGTCCCGTATGCGTTCAAATACCATTCGTCCGATTACGATGAAACTTGGGTGAGATGTTGTGTACACCCTACGGAAGGTTTCTGGCTTAATAAATCCATTTTACAATAGGTAGCGCACGAGTAGATTCAACAAATGTGTGACGGCACGCGAATCAATTCAACAAAGTACCGTATGCGGCCATATACCATTTATCAGATTGCGATGAAACTTTGGTGAATTGTTGTGTACACTCCTGGAAATGTTTCTGTCTTAGTGAATCCAGTTTTTAATAAGTAGCGCACGAGTAGATTCAACAAATGAGCGACGGCGCGCGAATCGTTTCCACAATGAGTTGTTGTGTACACGCCAGGGAAGGTGTTCAACTTGGTAAATCCATTTTACAATATTGGTAGCGCACGAGTAGATGTAACAAATGAGTGACGACACGCGAAGCGTTCCAACAAAATCCTGTATGCGTTCATATACTATTCATCAATTGCGATGAAACTTTGGTGAGTTGTTGTGTACACTTACGTGAAAATGTCTAACTTAGTAAATCCATTTCACAGTTGGTAGACCACGAGTAGATTCAACACATGAGTGACAGCCCACGAATCATTTAAACCTAATCCCGTATGCGTTAAATGTCATTTATCCGTTTGCGATGAAACTTTGGAGAGTTGTTGTGCACGCTCCAACGAATGTTTCTAAATTAGTTAATTCAATTCACGATAGTTTAGAGGCAGTTAACAGAAATTGAAAAAAATATTGTGTATCCAAAAGCACTTCAGGAAACAAAGTTACAACACTTTCTTTCATTGGCAGGACAACGTCTGCCGGGTCAGCTTGTATATATATATATATATTTTTAGTCAATTTACCCTCTAGGTGGGTGGCTCCCACGGACTCAGCAAGGGAACTCACCACTACTGCCTCTATGGGCAGTGTCCTGGAGCCTGGAACATCTGGTCGGGATAATTACAACTGGGGAGGTGTGATCAGCACTTCGCCCAGGCGGCCTCACCTGCAAAGTGACCAGGGGCCACATGAGGGATGGGAAGGGATGGAAGATTGGGATGGATAGGCAAGGAAGAGGGAAGGAGGCCACCGTGGCCTTACAGTAGGTACTGCCCCCGTAAATTGAATTATATTGAGACCACGATGGCTGTATTGGCATAAATGATTAAAGTTATGGATGTCATAGTTGTGACGTGGATATTCATGACGTAGGCACGGATGACGTAGACTTCATGCAAGTAGGCTTTTGGAGCTGAGATTCTTGGTGACGTCATGATTTTGTTCGAGAAAGATCTGAGATTTACGACGCAGTCGCAGGAAACAAGGTATTGTGCTAAGGAAGAAGTTACGCTATTGGAGGAGAGGCTCGAACCAATGAACGATAGTTTGGAAGGAAGACGGAGATTACTGAAGCTACGATATTTAATTACTTTTGGCAGGCAGATTTGTGGAAATCTATTTTCAGTTATGGCATTGATTTGAAATTTTGAAGAAATTAATTTTGAGTTTTTGAAATTTGAAAATCCGTCAAGTATAGCCAAAGTTAAAACTTCTAGCGATGACGGAGCAACAGGCTATGGAAGGGGTGGATACGCCCCTTAAGAAGTTGATAAAAGGTCGTGCACACGGGAGAAGAGCTCTCATATCTCACATATCCGCATATCTGATATCTCATACCGCATATATATTTCAGATGTGATATAGTCATTTTCGAGTAAATAAGTGAAGCAAGTCGTCTTTAGCGTGTGGTTAAAGCCCGGCGCATCGAACGAACACGGAGTAGTTCCATTTTACGGTGCTTGAAACTAGGTGAAGTTGAAACGCTCACATTAACGTTTCTACCTGATAATATATGAAGAGTTAACTTCTGCCTTTATTATAATTCAATTGGGCAGTACAACATTGAGGTGTGTAGAAGATTTGAACAATTTCACAGTTATAATTTGAAAGATATTGGCATTTTAAGACTGCAGACAAAAGTGATTTTCTCGCCACCTGAGAAGCACTTTTAAAATTCCACATTATACACTACGGCTGACACGTGTATCGCAACCGTGATATTGGAGAATACGTTTGGTAATACGACGATACATTCTACTATGGAACATTATAATCTGGCAGTGCTTTCAATGATTATAACAGAAGTTGAGATGGAAGGCTAAGGCTTTAATGCAATTGGGACATATATCGATGGAGTGAAATAGCAGCATGGAACTTCGTTAATCGTCATTCTACAAAAGCGAGCATGTAGTGAACATCCAACTACACTCATGCATCGTGAATCCATCGCTGAATTATATCAAATGACAGTGGAAATATCATCATACTCCACGATTATGAATATTTCTGCGGAAATAACTGCAATAAACTTCATGGCGAATTGCGACCAGAACTTCAGGGAACTTTCAAGAGAGGCCAGGGTGGACCCGGCTCACAAAGAAGAGTTTTGCCAGAAGGATGTCTTTCGTATACATGGAGCAGTGCAATTTCCGGAGGAGGAAGCAGTTCGATTCTCCGAGGGCGCTGATTCCAGGTTCGAGGTCGGAGCACATCTTCACGCTGGTGAAATGGAACCAACAGCAGTTTTCTTTGAAAACTTTCCTCTAGAACTTCAATCAACAGATAAGGTAGTCGTGAACGTTTCTTGTATTATTTGAGTCATGTAGCGATATCTGAGCAACCATTTTTCCCATATTTTTTGTCCTATATTTTGCCCCATTTTCTTGCTTGATATTTCTGTACTCAGTACACTTCGATAATTTATGCCTTTTCTACGATTTGTTGAGACATTGTTATGTCAGTGGCATACTTAAATAATTTTGGATAAGTTGAGACTGATAATTTATATTCTTTCAATAATTTGCATATTTTTGTAGTCACGATTTGACTGTAAAGTTGACGGTTTGCTATGGCAAATTTGAATTCAGACAGCGTGTCATTTTATTAAAGTAATTCTTTTCAGTAAATTACTTTGACCAATTTTCTGTCATCCTCAAGAAAGAAGAATGATTAAATGATTTTAGTGCGTTAAAATCTATTACGATATCGACGATCTTTGAAATACTAGTCGTCTTATGAACATGATTGCATTATAGACAATTTTATGAAATATGAACTTTGAATACGATTTATTGAATACACTATAGTAATGAACATTTGATAGGAATTTTTCTCAATTCTAGATTGGAACAATAATGTTTGCATTCCACAGTCTAATTGTATTCTATTCGACTATTTATGCAGTTTAGATGAACTTTGATTGAAGATAGTATTTTTATACTGCGTTACTTTGATGATATTAATCTCAATTTTGATAGACCAGGGAGGAGTGTCTAATCGTATTTGCTATTAAATTTATTTGTGATTGGCAATTTTTTTTCTTCATATCGATTCATGAATGAAACCCACGAAGGTTAAATAATAACAGTCATTATTACAATTGATGAATATAAGAATTTTTAAAGAGGAACAATGGATGTATAATCGTTAGTTCAGTGGACGTGTAAAAGTCGCTGATGAATAATGCCCTTGAATAGTAAAGGAGGTTCCCACAGTAATGTTAATAAAGTTGATGAATTTATAAGTGGAGGTTTTTTGTATGTAATTTGGAAGATTTTGATGCCATATATAATGAGATATATGATGAATTCTGGGCCTATTTTTGTGCAATTTTGTGCGGTTTGAGCGAAGTATTTTTCCGCTGAATGTATTGTCCTGGTTCTTTGAAAGTTATTCATATGAAGATACTGTTAAAATTAACAAGAGTGTTAAATAATTTGAGATAAAGATGTTGAATGGAGGTTACCGTCACAAATTTTAATAATAATTATTAAACCTTATTAAACCTGAATTTGACATTTAAATATAACTAACCTTCATTGGTCGATTATATCAACCGGATAAACGTGTGGTTTAATGTATTTCTTGTATAAATAATATAAACAATATAAATATTGTAAAT
This sequence comes from Meconema thalassinum, assembly GCA_946902985.2. Taxonomy (NCBI): domain Eukaryota; kingdom Metazoa; phylum Arthropoda; class Insecta; order Orthoptera; family Tettigoniidae; genus Meconema; species Meconema thalassinum. The sequence continues at coordinate 301,324,629 of OX336392.1, read as the reverse complement.
AATTTTGTAAATAACTTTGATAATAATTTGAAATGAAAGGGATTAATAGAGGCGTGTATAAAATTTTCAATTGTCGTTTGACATTGTCATAAACAATTTATTATTGTTATAAATAATTAATGAACTTTTGTTATAAACATTAAGAGTTTTGTTATTATACTCTAAACAACGCTAATTAAACAAGTGGTTTGAACAATTAAACATGATTTGGGATTGTTAGAGTATTCCACTGGTGTTTGAATGGAGCATTTAAAAGATTTGCGTGATAATATTTCAGTTGAGAAGTGGACATTTAACGTGTTTTGAAGGGAGAGCTAAGCTCTGATGTAACTCGCATATGCTAGGGTTGAACGGACGGGTGAGTCCACTTTGACGGTGCAGGTGCATTGCAGCTAAACCGGACAACTGTATGATAGAGGCCAAGGACGTCTCCATAATAGCCTTGTGGCTATAAATAAAATGTGAAGTATATAAACACGCAAAACAATTGCCATATGTGTCTCGTCCCAAATCCCGTTTCCATTCCAAGTGCATTATTATAATTACGCTATTTTGAGCTTGAGAAAGCTGAAACATTGTATGTAGAGTATACAAGTCCTACAGGAGGACATGGTTATGTGGTCGATGGCTTCTGATTGCCACGTGGATTTTGTTGTTTATTTTTGTTAAATTCATTCTTTTTGTGAAATAAATTATTGTGCAGTTTAAAGTTTCTTGTCTTCGTTATGGTTCATTTTAAATATCATGGTGGAGGTTATTGTGTGGGCATACTTTAAGTGATCCAGTTGACAACCCAGTCCCCGAGATAAATTTAAAAGGTAAGTAAAAGGTAAGTATGAACCCCCGTATATTTTGGTGTGTTCCACAATAATTTCTTGTTAACTATTGTGCTCTAATCTCGATAGTATCTGTCAGTGCCATTTTCATTGATGTAGCTGTGCCGGTGCGTTTGATTATTGGCAATCCGATTGAGGGGGCGGATATCTGACAGCCTACTGTCCGGATATCGGGGACAGTAGGATTGGCGCAATCAACGTGCGGGGCTCGATCGACTGAATAACATTGGATTACCAAGTTATTGCAGTAGAATTGGCACCGCAATTTTTGTGGAGTGTTCGAATAACATTGGATTACCAAGTTATCGATGTCAAAGGGATTGTGAAGACTCAAATAAAGAGGTTGATTCTTTGTTAGATGTCTAGGTCAATTGTAGAATTTGAGAGTGTGATTATATAGGGATTAAATGTTGTGTTGTATTCGGAAAATTACACTCAGAAAAGATCAGATCTTATACAACTTGAGAGAGGTTAAATAGGCTGGAAACTTAGAAAAATCGCCTATGATCTGGAGTCTTATTTTATTTGACCGGCTTATGACATGTTTAGTCATATTAAAGATAAAATTAAACTATTTGGATTGTAAATGTAAATTATTTGTGTTAGGATATTTTAAAATGAACCAAAGAAACTTGAACATGTGCTTGAGTTTATTTCAACATGAAGTGTCTACGAAGGTTAATTATAAGGTAATTATAAGTTAGATTTAAGACAGAAAATTGCTCAAACTTTATATATGGTGAAGAATGTTGCTCAGGTGTTGTTATTTTGCTCTGTTTGATGTATGTCCCTAAAGCAGTTTATTATTGAAATATTATTGAAATGGCAGATGAGAGTTTGAGAAAGATGTTGGAGGAGATGTCCAACAGTTTGTCGGCTAACTTGAAAGCTAGCATGAATGAAAGCATGAAGGAGATGTAAGCTAGGAATACTAGTCGAATGGAGGAGAATGCTAGTAACATGTCTGCTAATTTGAAAGCTAGCATGAATAACAGTATGAAGCAGATGATGGAGGAGAATTCTAGTAGTTTGTCTGCTAATTTGTCTATTAGAATGGAGGAGAATATGAAAGTTCTTCAGACCAGTTCTGCAAACCTAGAAAATAATGTGTCGCGTTTACAGATCAGTACCCAGGGAATCGAGAATGCTGTAACTGACATGCGCACAGACGTGTCCAATGTCCATAAAGATTTATCCAATGTGCATAAAGATGTGTCTGATGTTAAAATTGATGTTTCTAAGGTACAGAAAGACCTTACTATGTTGAATCTTGATGTTGCTAATGTCCGGGGTGATATTTCATGTGCTAGAGCTGAAGTAATTGTTGTTAGGAATGATGTTGCTACTGTACAAGACAAAGTAGAGGAAGTTCAAAGAGAGGTTAGAAATGCTCGAACCGATGTGTCAAATGTTCAAGTAGACATCAATAATATTCATTCAGATATTAATGATATGCAAAGCGATATCAATAAGATACAAGTAGAAGTCAATACTGTTTTTATAGACATTGCTAAAGTTCAAACTGATGTTAACAAAGTTAGAGAGGAAATTGAAACTTCAAAAACACTTTGTACTCGAAACATTAGTGCATTAACAACTAGGTTAGTTGACGAGTCTGTTAGGACAACAGCTTCTTTAGCTGGTTTAAAATACGATGTAGAGGTCATGAGAACCCAAGTATTAGATCATAATCGTTTACTTAAGGAAGACATTGAAGTAGATATTGCGGAAATGTTAACGGCAAATGTAACGGTTTGGAAAGATGAATGGAACAGGTCAAGTGGGGAACATGTCGATCAGATTCAGGAGCGAATTGAAAGAAAACTTGCCAGTACACAGGTAGACATAAATAATGAAGTAGTTCAGATTAGGAAAGACTTGAATGTAAGGATGGATTCGCTATCCGAAAAGCAGGTAGAGGATAGAACTCAAATAGGTCAGGACGTGCAAGCATTAAAAACCGCGTTAGAGGAACAGATTCATAAGGTTGTCTCTGATGTTAATGAAACTACGAGCAAACTGCAGAATTTGAAACTAGGAGAAGCTAGCATGATGGAAACCTATAAGGAAGAGTTGATTAGGAAAGCCATCACGGAAATCACAGACAAAGATACTGAAGGATTGACTGGTGAAGAGGATAGAAATTACGTGAGAAGATGTAACCTCGCTACAGAAGAGAGAGATATTAGTCCTGAGGAACGTATATCCAGATTCCGGGAAGAAGAAGAGGATAGGAATATTGAACCTGAATGGAAGTATCGTGAAAGTGGGAAAAATTATATGGATTCATATCCGAGAAATGTGACAGTCATCCGTAACTTTGAAGACAAACCTCAAAAATTTAGCAATACTGATAGCCTCACACCGATCGAATATATCAGGAACCTTAAAGACTATTTCATAGAAGCCCACATTCCTAGAGAGAGAGAGATGAGAATCGTAGAAAGATTTCTAGCTGGAGGACCCCTTGAATGGTTTAGAGCATTTCGATACACTCTCAGCAATTTTGACGAATTTGCAGAGGCATTGATAAAACGATTCTGGTCAATAGAAGCTCAGAATTCATTAAGAGCTGAGGTATACTCGAGGAAGTATTCAGGTACTCTTCCAACACGGTACGCTGATTTCTTCACGAGTCAGTTATCACGCTTGAGATTTTTGCAACCCCCATTGTCAACAGAGCAGTTGATAGATGCGATTTCACGTATGCTGCCTGTGGAGGTAAGAAGACTGATCATATCGTTAAATATCAGAGATTTGACCAGTATGGACGAATTATTGAGAAGGCTTGACTACACGAGTCCAATGCCAAATTTGGTACAAAAAGGTCAGAGGCACGAATTCAAAGACGTTAATACAGTCTACATGGATCAAGTGCAGCAAACTGATAAGCCTGATGAAGAAAAAACTGAAAATGTAGGTCCTCACAGGAATAATTATTTCCGCAACAACAGATCCCAAGGTTACCGTCCATATCAGCAAAGACGAGGCTGGAATAATAATAGAGGGAATTATAACAACGGAAGAGGTAGATACTACAACAATGGGTACAATAGAAACTACAATAGAAATAACCAGTATCAGAATCAGAATCAGAATTCTCAAGGTCAGGTTATGACACCCGACAAGTATCAAGAGAGAGAGAAAGAAAGTCAGCAGTATCTGAAGGAATTACGAGAGAAGGAAGCTGAAAACCAAAAGAAAAGACAGGATGTAGTGATCGATCCTGGTCCTTCTACAAGCCAGCAGGGGAACTTTGAGATTGGTAACACAAAAAAAACGCCGATTTCTCAACGACAGTGAGAAACTATGAATACATTGCCACACCACACCTAATGACCATTAATGAAATTTACGAAGTAACTGATGAGGATTTATTAGAAGAGAGGGGAATCGTCAAAGAGGAAAGACCATGTGCCTTACCTATAATTTCTGTACTGATAGATGGCCAACAGTATAAAGCTCTTATGGATACTGGTGCAATTATTTCAATCATTTCTGATGAGTGCTATCAAAGTTTATTAAAAGGAGAAAACATGACAGTTTTACCTGTTTCTACCGTCAAAGTGAGAGGAATTTTCCAAGACAAGGCAGTGAAATGCAAGATCCAAGTGCTGTTGAACTTTGAAATTAATGGAAGGAATTATGAACAGATCTTTATTGTGGTGAACAAGATCCATTTCGATATTGTGCTAGGAATCGATTTTATATCGAAAGTTGGAGCCATTATTGATATGAAGAATAGGAGTATTAGCTTTAATGATGGGTACATGATCACAGAAGAGATCGAAGAACAGGACGTGAAAAACAGTCTGGAGATAGACCTTAGGGAAGAAATTTTAAATACCATTATCAATGAAGTAGAGAATCTAACAGAAATACCCAGTAGAAAAACTGACGGATTTGAAGAAATTCAGGGGGAATTTGAGGATTTGATAAAGGAATTCCAAGATATTTTTGATGAAAAGCCTGGGTTGATTAAAGACTATAAGTATAAGATAAGGCTGACCGATGAAACCCCTTACCAAAAGAGAATATACCCCATACCTGAGAAATACTACCAAGAAGTACGAGGGTTGATCGGAAAAATGGAAGTAGACGGGATTATTAGAAAACAGGCGTCGTCTTACATAAACCCCATCACTGTAGTCAAGAACAGTGATGGTCAGATACGTCTTTGTCTCGATGCTCGGACCATCAACTTGAAGATTCTTCCAGAAAATGACCGACCACCTAAGATTAGAGATCTGCTTAGAAAGTTCAAAGGGAGAGCATGTTTCAGTGTTCTTGACTTGACATCTTCGTTTTATCAAGTTCAACTGGAGGAAGAAAGTATGCAGTACACTGGATTCTTATTTGACCAGACGTCATGGGTCTTTGTGAGAATGCCTTTTGGAATGGTCAACAGTGGACCAGCACTTATTCGAGCACTTGATAGCAAGCTCACTGACGAAGTAAAGGAAAATGTAATCTGCTACATTGACGATTTAATTGTATCTTCACCCAACGCCGCAGAACATTTAGTGCACTTGAGAAAGTTGTTTGAAAATTTAAGGGAGGCCAATATCAAGGTCAATTTTGGAAAATGTCAATTCTTGAAGAAGGAGATCAATTACTTGGGGCATACTATTGATAAGGATGGATATCATCCAAACATGCAGAAAGTAGATGCGATCACAAGATTCCCAAAGCCAACTAAGGTGAAACAAGTCAGAGAATTTGTAGGCGCATGCCAATTCATTAGCAGCCACTGTCCGAGATACTATGAAATTATGGCTCCTCTGTATGATTTACTCAAGAAAAATAATAGATGGAAATGGAGTACCGCAGCAGACGAGGCTATTGAGAAAGCAAAGGAGATGCTCAGAAACAACGTTAAACTAGAGTACCCAGACTTTGAGAAGGTGTTCTATATTGAGTCTGATGCATCAAGATTAGGCATTAGTGCAGTCTTATACCAAAAAGACGAGGCAGGCAACAAGCACTACATTGCGTTCACTAGTCGAAAGTTAAAGAAACACGAGGAAAACTACTTTACGACAGAACTGGAAGCGTTAGCTTTTGTAACAGCTTTGCAAGCTTGGAAAAAAATGTTGCTGGGACACAAGGTTATCATTATTACAGATCACAAAGCACTTCAGTTTATGCTGCAAACTGACATGTCTAGTGATAGATTGACACGTTGGGCTTTGTTCACCCAACAGTTTAACGCCACTATCGTCCATCAGCCTGGGAAAGATAACTTACTGGCTGATGCTTTATCACGTAACCCTATCAAAAATGTGCAGATACACCATGTACAATTGGAACAGCAAGATCAAGAGACCGTTAGGAGGTTAGCCCGAATCGGTGTGTCACAGAAGAGACACGCTCCAATCAAGAAAATGTACAGGTTCCTTAAGGGTTACATGGACAATACTGATGTTGACTATGCAGCTACACAGAGAGATTCACGACACTTTGTCTTGAGTGGAGACATCGTATGTAAGTATGCTGACTCTGCGCATACAAAGCTTCGAATAGTCGTGCCACCTAAACTTGTTGTCAATTTAGTGTGGGTAGCTCATCACGCAACTGGACATGCGGGTTTAGATAAAACTCTTGATACTCTTAAAGAGAGGTTTATTTGGACTAACATGCGTTCCAGCATTGCTAATGTCATTCGTTCATGTGATAAATGTCAAAGAGCAAAGTATGCTTCCGCTCTATTGAAAGGAAAACCTAAGGCTATGATTCCCTCTAAACCTAATGAACTCATGGCGACAGACATATTTGGTCCTTGTCCGAAGGGATATCAGGGTAATCAGTATCTGTTGGTTACCGTGGATGTCTTCTCAAAATTTGTAACAATGAGTCCCATGCAAAAAGCTAACACGAGGAACGTTGTAAGCAGACTGGAACATGCTGTATTTCCAAAAGCTGGTAAACCAGAATATCTACTTTCGGATCATGGAGCTCAGTTTACATCCTTAGAATTTGCTGCAGTTATGGAAAGGCTTGGTATTAAGCACATATTTTCAAGCGTGCGATATCCGGAATCGAATTCTTCAGAAAGATATATGGCTGAATTTTCGAAATTCTGTCGAATTTTCTGTCCGAATGATCATTCTGGTTGGGTGAGATTTGTACCCCTTATTGAGGAATGTCTAAATTCTACAGTGCAGGAGAGCACAGGAGAGGTGCCAATGAGACTTCATCTAGGAAGAAACCCAGAAAGGCCGTGGGACAATCTTTTTAACCACGTTCCTAGAGATCCTGACCTAGGAAGGCAGCAGAGAATAGACAGAGCGAAAGAACAACTCCAGAAAGCAGCACAAGAACGACTGAAAAGAGTAGCTGGAAAACGTTTTGGTGCTCCCTTAGAAATTGGAAATCTGGTATTATTACGCAGACCTGCCAAGGCTGATGTGAGTAAGAAAATCTATCCCAAGTTTGGAATAGTGTTCATGGGTCCGTTCAGAATTACGAATGCCTATGGAAACAACTGTTATGAACTCTACGATGATGAGAATAATGTTGTTTATGGCAAGTTCAATGCTGGGAACTTGAAGAAATATTATCCAAGAGTAAGTCAATAATAATTCAATTTCGTGTTCAAGTGAAATCTGATATTTATAACACAGAGTTTAAAAACAATTTGCAACTGTTTTTAAAACGTGGTGAAGGGAGAATGCCCCCGTAAATTGAATTATATTGAGACCACGATGGCTGTATTGGCATAAATGAATAAAGTTATGGATGTCATAGTTGTGACGTGGATATTCATGACGTAGGCACGGATGACGTAGACTTCATGCAAGTAGGCTGGTGGAGCTGAGATTCTTGGTGAAGTCATGATTTTGTTCGAGAAAGATCTGAGATTTACGACGCAGTCGCAGGAAACAAGGTATTGTGCTAAGGAAGAAGTTACGCTATTGGAGGAGAGGCTCGAACCAATGAACGATAGTTTGGAAGGAAGACGGAGATTACTGAAACTACGATATTTAATTACTTTTGGCATGCAGATTTGTGGAAATCTATTTTCAGTTATGGCATTGATTTGGAATTTTGAAGAAATTAATTTTGAGTTTTTGAAATTTGAAAATCCGTCAAGTATAGCCAAAGTTAAAACTTCTAGCGATGACGGAGCAACAGGCTATGGAAGGGATGGATACGCCCCTTAAGAAGTTGATAAAAGGTCGTGCACAGGAGAGAAGAGCTCTCATATCTCACATATCCGCATATCTGATATCTCATACCGCATATATATTTCAGATGTGATATAGTCATTTTCGAGTAAATAAGTGAAGCAAGTCGTCTTTAGCGTGTGGTTAAAGCCCGGCGCATCGAACGAACACGGAGTAGTTCCATTTTACGGTGTTTGAAACTAGGTGAAGTTGAAACGCTCACATTAACGTTTCTACCTGATAATATATAAAGAGTTAACTTCTGCCTTTATTATAATTCAATTGGGCAGTACAACATTGAGGTGTGTAGAAGATTTGAACAATTTCACAGTTATAATTTGAAAGATATTGGCATTTTAAGACTGCAGACAAAAGTGATTTTCTCGCCACCTGAGAAGCACTTTTAAAATTCCACATTATACACTACGGCTGACACGTGTATCGCAACCGTGATATTGGAGAATACGTTTGGTAATACGACGATACATTCTACTATGGAACATTATAATCTGGCAGTGCTTTCAATGATTATAACAGAAGTTGAGATGGAAGGCTAAGGCTTTAATGCAATTGGGACATATATCGATGGAGTGAAATAGCAGCATGGAACTTCGTTAATCGTCATTCTACAAAAGCGAGCATGTAGTGAACATCCAACTACACTCATGCATCGTGAATCCATCGCTGAATTATATCAAATGACAGTGGAAATATCATCATACTCCACGATTATGAATATTTCTGCGGAAATAACTGCAATAAACTTCATGGCGAATTGCGACCAGAACTCCAGGGAACTTTCAAGAGAGGCCAGGGTGAACCCGGCTCACAAAGAAGAGTTTTGCCAGAAGGATGTCTTTCGTATACATGGAGCAGTGCAATTTCCGGAGGAGGAAGCAGTTCGATTCTCCGAGGGCGCTGATTCCAGGTTCGAGGTCGGAGCACATCTTCACGCTGGTGAAATGGAACCAACAGCAGTTTTCTTTGAAAACTTTCCTCTAGAACTTCAATCAACAGATAAGGTAGTCGTGAACGTTTCTTGTATTATTTGAGTCATGTAGCGATATCTGAGCAACCATTTTTCCCATATTTTTTGTCCTATATTTTGCCCCATTTTCTTGCTTGATATTTCTGTACTCAGTACACTTCGATAATTTATGCCTTTTCTACGATTTGTTGAGACATTGTTATGTCAGTGGCATACTTATATAATTTTGGATAAGTTGAGACTGATAATTTATATTCTTTCAATAATTTGCATATTTTTGTAGTCACGATTTGACTGTAAAGTTAACGGTTTGCTATGGCAAATTTGAATTCAGACAGCGTGTCATTTTATTAAAGTAATTCTTTTCAGTAAATTACTTTGACCAATTTTCTGTCATCCTCAAGAAAGAAGAATGATTAAATGATTTTAGTGCGTTAAAATCTATTACGATATCGACGATCTTTGAAATACTAGTCGTCTTATGAACATGATTGCATTATAGACAATTTTATGAAATATGAACTTTGAATACGATTTATTGAAAACACTATAGTAATGAACATTTGATAGGATTTTTTCTCAATTCTAGATTGGAACAATAATGTTTGCATTCCACAGTCTAATTGTATTCTATTCGACTATTTATGCAGTTTAGATGAACTTTGATTGAAGATAGTATTTTTATACTGCGTTACTTTGATGATATTAATCTCAATTTTGATAGACCAGGGAGGAGTGTCTAATCGTATTTGCTATTAAATTTATTTGTGATTGGCCATTTTTTTCTTCATATCGATTCATGAATGAAACCCACGAATGTTAAATAATAACAGTCATTATTACAATTGATGAATATAAGAATTTTTAAAGAGGAACAATGGATGTATAATCGTTAGTTCAGTGGACGTGTAAAAGTCGCTGATGAATAATGCCCTTCAATAGTAAAGGAGGTTCCCACAGTAATGTTAATAAAGTTGATGAATTTATAAGTGGAGGTTTTTTGTATGTCATTTGGAAGATTTTGATGCCATATATAATGAGATATATGATGAATTCTGGGCCTATTTTTGTGCAATTTTGTGCGGTTTGAGCGAAGTATTTTTCCGCTGAATGTATTGTCCTGGTTCTTTGAAAGTTATTCATATGAAGATACAGTTAAAATTAACAAGAGTGTTAAATAATTTGAGATAAAGATGTTGAATGGAGGTTACCGTCACAAATTTTAATAATAATTATTAAACCTTATTAAACCTGAATTTGACATTTAAATATAACTAACCTTCATTGGTCGATTATATCAACCGGATAAACGTGTGGTTTAATGTATTTCTTATATAAATAATATAAACAATATAAATATTGTAAATAATTTTGTAAATATCTTTGATAATAATTTGAAATGAAAGGGATTAATAGAGGCGTGTATAAAATTTTCAATTGTCGTTTGACATTGTTATAAACAATTTATTATTGTTATAAATAATTAATGAACTTTTGTTATAAACATTAAGAGTTTTGTTATTATACTCTAAACAACGCTAATTAAACAAGTGGTTTGAACAATTAAACATGATTTTGGATTGTTGGAATATTCCACTGGTGTTTGAATGGAGCATTTAAAAGATTTGCGTGATAATATTTCAGTTGAGAAGTGGACATTTAACGTGTTTTGAAGGGAGAGCTAAGCTCTGATGTAACTCGCATATGCTAGGGTTGAACGGACGGGTGAGTCCACTTTGACGGTGCAGGTGCATTGCAGCTGTAAACGCGACACATTATTTTCTAAGTTTGCAGAACTGGTCTGAATAACTTTCAAATTTTCATCCATCCTAGCAGACATATTACTAGCATTCTCCTCCATTCGACTAGTATTCCTAGCTTCCATCTCCATCATGCTTTCGTTCATGCTAGCTTTCAAGTTAGCAGACAAACTGTTGGACATCTCCTCTAACATCTTCCTCAGACTCTCATCTGCCATTTCAATAATATTTCAATAATAAACTGCTTTAGGGACATACATCAAACAGAGCAAAACAACATCATCTGAGCAACATTTTTCACCATATATAAATTTGAGCAATTTTCTGTCTTAAATCTAACTTATAATTACCTTATAATTAACCTTCGTAGACACTTCATGTTGAAATAAACTCAAGCACATGTTCAAATTTCTTTGGTTCATTTTAAAATATCCTAACGCAAGTAATTTACATTTACAATCCAAATAGTTTAATTTTATCTTTAATATGACTAAACATGTCATAAGCCGGTCAAATAAAATAGGATTCCAGATCATAGGCGATTTTTCTAAGTTTCCAGCCTATTTAACCTCTCTCAAGTTGTATAAGATCTGATCTTTTCTGAGTGTAATTTTCCTAATACAATACAACATTTTATTCCTATATAATCACACTCTCAAATTCTACAATTGGCCAAGACATCTAACAAAGAATCAACCTCTTTATTTGAGTCTTCACAATCCCTTTGACATCGATAACTTGGTAATCCAATGATATTCGAACACTCCACAAAAATTGCGGTGTCAATTCTACTGCAATAACTTGGTAATCAAATGTTATTCAAGCACTCCGAACTTCGATTGTGCCAATTCTACTGGCGTTCAACCTGGTAATCCAGTGTTGTCAATCGAGCCAATCGAGCCCCACACGTTGATTGCGCCAATCCTACTGTACCCGATATCCGGATAGTAGGCTGTCAGATATCCGCCCCCTCAATCGGATTGCCAATAATCAATCGCACCGGCATAGCTACATCAATGAAAATGGCACTGACAGATACTATCGAGATTAGAGCACAATAGTTAACAAGAAATTATTGTGGAACACACCAAAATATACGGGGGTTCATACTTACCTTTACTTACCTCTTAAATTTATCTCGGGGACTGGGTTGTCAACTGGATCACTTAAAGTATGCCCTCACAATAACCTCCACCATGATATTTAAAATGAACCAGAACGAAGACGAGAAACCTTAAACTGCACAATAATTTATTTCACATAAAGAATGATTTTAACAAAAATAAGACAACAAAATCCACGTGGCAATCAGAAGCCATCGTCCATATAATCATGTCCTCCTGTAGGACTTGTATACTCTACATACAATGTTTCAGCTTTCTCAAGCTCAAAATAACGTAATTATAATAATGCATTTGGAATGGAAACGGGATTTGGGACGAGACACATATATCAATTGTTTTGCGTGTTTATATACTTCACATTTTATTTATAGCCACAAGGCTATTATGGAGACGTCCTTGGCCTCTGTCATACAGTTGTCCGGGCCAGCTGCAATGCACCTGCATCGTCAAAGTGGACTCACCCGTTCGTTCAACCCTAGCATAAGCGAGTTACCTCAGAGCTCAGCTCTCCTTTTCAAAACACGTAAATGTTCACATCTCAACTGAAATATTATCACGCAAATCTTTTAAATGCTCCACTCAAACACCAGTGGAATACTCCAACAATCCCAAATCATGTTTAATTGTTCAATCCACCTGCTTAATTAGCGTTGTTTAGAGTATAAAAACAAAACTCTTAATGTTAATAACAAAAGTTCATTAATTATTTATAACAATAATAAATTGTTTATAACAATGTCAAATGACAATTGAAAATTTTATACACGCCTCTATTAATCACTATCATTTCAAATTATTATCAAAGATATTTACATAATTATTTACAATATTATATTGTTTATATTATTTATACAAGAAATGCATTAAACCACACGTTTATCCGGTTGATAATTACTTAAATCGTGTTGATATAATCGACCAATGAAGGTTAGTTATATTTAAATGTCAAATTCAGGTTTAATAAGGTTTAATAATAATTATTATTATTTGTGACAGTAACCTCCATTCAAAATCTTTATCTCAAATTATTTAACACTCTTGTTAATTTTAACAGTATCTTCACATGAATAATCTTTCAAAGAACCAGAACAATACATTCAGCGGAAAAATACTTCGCTCAAAACGCACAAAATTGCACAACAATTGGCCCAGAATTCATCATATATCTTCATATATATGGCATAAAATCCTCCAAACTACACACAAAAACCTCCACTTATAAATTCATCAGCTTCATTTATTACTGTGGGAACCGCCTTAATTATTCAAGGGCATTATTCATCAGCGACTTTTACATGTCCACTGAACTAACGATTATACATCCATTGTTCCTCTTTAAAAATTCTTATATTCATCAATTGTATTAATGACTGTTATTATTTAACCTTCGTGGGTTTCATTCATGAATCGATATGAAGTAAAAATTTGCCAATCACAAATAAATTTAATAGCAAATACGATTTGACACTCCTCCCTGGTCTATCAAAATTGAGATTAATATCTTCAAAGTATCGCAGTATAAAAATACTATCTTCAATCAAAGTTCATCTAAACTGTATAAATAGTCGAATAGAATACAATTAGATTGTGGAATGCAAACATTATTGTTCCAATCTATTATTGAGAAAAACTCCTATCAAATGTTCATTACTATAGTGTATTCAATAAATCGTAATCAAAGTTCATATTTCATAAAATTGTCTATAATGCAACGATAAATGTCTATGTTGCAATCATGTTCATAAGACGACTAGTATTTCAAAGATCGTCGATAACATAATAGATTTTAACGCTCTAAAATCATTTAATCATTCTTCTTTCTTGAGGATGACAGAAAATTGGTCAAAGTAATTAACTGAATAGAATTACTTTAATAAAATGACACGCTGTCTGAATTCAAATCTGCCATAGCAAATCGTTAACTTTACAGTTAAATCGTGACTACAAAAATGTGCAAATTATTGAAAGAATCTAAGTTATCAGTCTCAACTGATCCAAAATTATTTAAGTATGCCAATGACATAACACTGTCTCAACAAATCGAAGAAAAAGGCATAAATCATCGAAGTGTACTGAGTACAGAAATATCAAACAAGAAAATGGGGCAAAATATAGGACAGAAAATATGGGAAAATGGTTGCTCAGATTTCGCTACAAGACTCAAATAATACAAGAAACGTTCACGACTACCTTATCTGTTGATTGAAGTTCTAGAGGAAAGTTTTCAAAGAAAACTGCTGTTGGTTCCATTTCACCAGCGTGAAGATGTGCTCCGACCTCGAACCTGGAATCAGCGTCCTCGGAGAATCGAACTGCTTCCTCCTCCGAAATTGCACTGCTCCGTGGATACGAAAAACATCCTTCTGGCAAAACTCTTCTTTGTGACCCGGGTCCACCCTGGCCTCTCTTGAAAGTTCCCTGAAGTTCCGGTCGTAATTCTTCATGAAGTTTATTGTAGTTATTTCCGCAGAAATATTCATAATCGTGGAGTATGAAAATATTTCCACTGTCATCTGGTATAATTCAGCGATGGATTCAAGATGCAAGAGTGTAGTTGCATGTTCACTACATGCTCGCTTTTGTAGAATGACGATTAACGAAGTTCCATGCTGTTATTTCACTCCAGCGATATATGTCCCAATTGCATTGAAGCCTTAGCCTTCCATCTCAACTACTGTTATAATCATTGAAAGCACTGCAAGATTATAATGTTCCATAGTAGACTGTATCGTTGTATTACCAAACGTATTCTCCAATATCACTGTTGCAATCCACGTGTCAGCCGTAGTGTATAATGTGGAATTTTAAAAGTGTTTCTCATGTGGCGAGAAAATCACTTTTGTTGGCAGCCTTCAAGTGCCAATATCTTTCGAAGTATAACTGTGAAATTGTTCAAATCTTCTACACACCTCAATGTTGTACTGCCCAATTGAATTATAATAAAGGCTGAAGTTAACTCTTGATATCTTATCTGGTGGAAACGTTAATGTGAGCGTTTCAACTTCACCTAGTTTCGAGCAGCGTAAAATGGAACTGCTCCGTGTTCGTTCGATGCGCCGGGCTTTAACCACACGCTAAAGACAACTTGCTTCACTTATTCACTCGAAAATGACTCTATGACATCTGAAATATATATGCGGTATCAGCGGTATGATCCGTATGAGTTCTGACTTCTGAGCACGACCTTTTATCAACTTCTTAAGGGGCGTATCCATCCCTTCCATAGCCTGTTGCTGCGTCATTGCTAGAAGTTTTAACTTTGGCTATACTTGACGGATTTTCAAATTTCAAAAACTCAAAATTAATTTCTTCAAAATTCCGGATCAATGCCATAACTGAAAATAGTTTTCCACAAATCTGTATGCCAAAAGTAATTAAATATCGTAGTTTCAGCAATCTCCGTCTTCCTTCCAAACTATCGTTCATTGGTTCGAGTCTCTCCTCCAATAGCGTAACTTCTTCCTTAGCACAATACCTTGTTTCCTGCGACTTCGTCGTAAATCTCCGATCTTTCTCGAACAAAATCATGACGTCACCAAGAATCTCAGCTCAACCAGCCTACTTGTATGAAATCTACGTCATCCGTGCCTACGTCATGAATATCCACGTCACAACTATGACAGTCATAACTTTATTCATTTATGCCAATGCAGCCATCGTGGTCTCAATATAATTCAATTTACGGGGGCAGTACCATCCCGGCATTTGCTCGAAGACGAAGTGGGAAACCACGGAAAACCACTTCGAGGATGGCTGAGGTGGGAATCGAACCCCCCTCTACTCATTTGGACCATCCGAGGCTGAGTAGACCCCGTTCCAGTCCTCATACCACTTTTCAAATTTCGTGGCAGAGCCGGGAATCGACCCCAGGACCTCCGGGGCGGCAGCTAACCATGCTGACCGCTACGCTACGGAGGCGACTATCCGTTATGTACTTTACAAAAACATACGACTATACTCTCGACTGGCTGTAACAGATGTATGCCTGACCGAAAACTATCGATATTTACAAAGGACACACTGTTATGATTCTTAAGCTGTGCGTAGATTGGTTGTTTGGAGCAATTCTCCGATCTGCTTCAAGTTCGTCATCCATTTACTCGGTAAATGTTGGTTTTATGAAACAATTTAATTGAACATTTTTTGTAGAGAATTAAATGTTCTCAAAATGTGATCACTACAACTTTTTCGATAAAGGTAATAAATAAATAGTTATAGACTAAAAACCATAAAAGTGCACCCTTTATCCAAGATGGCGGCGATTTCGGACCTTTAATTGGTCAGGACGTTTGACAGGCTCAATAGTAAGCTCTAATAAACATTTTCACCAAATTTCAAAACTTTCGTATTTATTATTTTTATTTGCTGAAATTCGGCCTTCGTTGCCTGGGCTATTTGTAAGTATTTTGAATCTAAATTCCACTTTGTCAATCTTTTTCCTTTAACTTGCCTTTTGTGAGTGCTTTCAGTCTAAGTTACCTTTAGTAGGTTACATGTTTTCAGTCTACCATGGTTTCCATTTCATTGTCATTTTGGCTATCACCCAGACAATTAGGGGCCGATAACCTAGATGTTAGGCCCCTTAAAACAACAATTATCATCATTAACCTCTATACACTGATTTTCCTTTTCGCGTACAGGAAGAGCTCATTTCAACCCTGTAGAGGTCGCACGGCGTCTGACCCGTCATTTTATATCGTCATTGCAGGAAATCCCGCAAGATCATTGAACTATCAAGTAACTACATTCATAATCAGCATAGCTGAGAATCAAAAAAATCTCTTTGAACGTACTGTATTTTCTTCATAATTATTGCAGGAAACTGTGTATTTGTTGTTGTTAATTCATCTAAGGGGCTTGAAACATGTAAGTTTTTTTTTTTGTCGTGTGGTCTCCTGAGAGGCCGAGTGCAGGTCTTTCTATTCGACGCCCGTGGGCGACCTGCGCGTCGGGATGAGAGATGGAATGGATGAGGATGAATGAAACAGGGCAAGGATGTGGAAGGTATCGGCCGTGGCCTATCAGAAGGTACCGTCCCAGCATTTGCCTGGTGTTGAAAATGGGAAACCACGGAAAACCATTTCATGGACGGACGACGGTGGGGCTCGAACCCACGCGTCTACCGAGTCAGCAAAGAGCTTGGCCCCATGACCTAATGCTGCGCTTTAGCCAGCTGAGCCAATGCTGTCGGTAACATGTAAGTTATCAGCCCCGTGTAGTTGGGTGTGTGTAGAGCTTGTCTGATAACAATTGTGTTGACCAACTGAAAAGCATCCAACTTTCGTTTACTAAGGCAACACTGAAAATGGCTTCAAACACCATAATAATAACCGGTGTTAATTGCGATGCCTGTATTAGTGTGTGTTATCTGTAATTCAGGTAAGGAGTGCAGACGATCAATTTCTGGTAGTTCCTACTTTTGCTACCAAATGCTACCGTCAACGACACATAGGCTAACTGCAAACTTGGCTAATAGACGACACCGCCACCAGCACCTGGCAACGAACGTTGGGTTTTAATAGAGCGTTAATCTAACCTACAAATTTAGCTTCACACAATTGTATTTATATGATAAACATACAAATAAACACTGCTCACCACGTGGACAGGCTTCAGGCGGCTTGTCGCCTCACCCCACTCACGTACCGGCTTGCCTGTACTCTCTTCAGGTCAACCAGATGGACACCGGGTGAGTTAGCCGTGGTCGTTACGGCATGATTGCTGGCAGTCGCTCACATCCGGGAGGCGAGGAGGTTCGAATCCCCCCGCCGGCAACCTTGAAGATGGTCTTCTGTGGTTTCTCATCTTCCTTCCAGGCAAATGCCGGGGTTGGTCCCTAACTATAGACCACAGCCGCTACCTTCCAACTTTTCGTCCTTACATGCAACGTTTCCTCCCCAGACAACACTCCACACGTGACGGTACGTGTAGCTCACCCATTGGGTGTCCGCCTGGAAGCAGCTACAAAACAGGCGACCCGAACATCTCCTCGGACACTCCCGGCACTAAAAGCGATACGCTAAAAAGAAACGGATGGACGATCGAGATTTCGTTCGATCACCGGCCGCCTGTTCAGTCGAACTGACAGGCCAGCCGGATCCCACTCACGTTCCGGCCGCCGGTTTAGTTTGGACTGTTCAGGCATAACTGACAGTTTGGCCGGTACGTGTATGGCCACCTTTATACATTAGGCTGTGCTGAAACATCCATGTCAGGACATGTCACCTCGCGATGAATCGGCAAGCCTTTCTCACACCTTGCATTGCGGTGTCATAAGTATACAGATTGTGCAATTGGGTTCCTGTGGGATTTAAGACTTTGTGTTAAGTCCCTCACCCTTTTGTGTTACATAAATAATTTGTAGCCAGAAACCTTCCCTGGAGTGCACACAACAACTCGCCCAAATTTCATCGCAATCGGATGAATGGTATATGAACGCATAGGGGACATGCGTGCAAACTATCCCGTAACATTATTGATTTATATATATACTAGCTGTTATGCCCGGCGTTGCTCGGGATCACAATTGGGAGATCGTACCTTTGCTCGCATTGACGTATTGTGTGCAACCCGCAGGAAGGTCGTTATTATACTGAGCAATATTAATGACACTCAAAGTCCTTGAGCGTGCTTTTTATGTGTTCACAAATTGTGTTGAAGTTGTTAAATAGGCGGGTACGACGACTCTATACTACTACTACTACTACTACTAATAATAATAATATCGTATGGCCTCGGATGCCGGGTGCAACCTTTGTAATTGGACATCCAGAGGGTAGCTTGCATGTCGAATTTCGTTGTTCCTTGAATCACTATGAAAGCCAAGTAGGTTAGATATCTAAGCTCCTTGAACACTATAGCGCTTTCTAGTAGAGAAATGAGGAACTTTGTGTAGGCGGAAACTCCCGAGATTAATTTTGCCATTATGAACACGGCCTACTGAATTCAAATGGGTTCTTTGACATGCCAACATCGTATGACATGTGTGTCGTATTTTTGCCGCCTTTCAAAAATCACTTACCAAGGCCAGGAGCGAACCTGCAATCTTGGGGTTAGTAGACCGACAAGCTATCCACTCACCCACCGTGACAAGCTCTATACTGCTCGTAGCTTATAGATTAAGCCTGAAATTTCGCTAATATAACTGAATATATAAGGAGCCTACTTTAATCATTGTATGCATTATTAACCTAATACATTTTAAGGGCCAATGAATTTCTTTTTCTTAATTGTATTAGGCTTGCGGGTTTTGTCGAAAAGCAACATTTCAAGAGGATAATGGTAGTCCGAGAATAAACGCTTAGGATCCCAGCTTCATAATAATATATGCATTTGGTTAGGGAAAAAGAATACGGTGCCAAAGAATAAAAAACATACTAAATATCATCTAAGAACCCATATGTCCATCTTTAAATAAGAGTTACTCATACATAACGCACATTTACAATGCTAGATTAACGTGAAATCACTTTTTTCATTTTCATTTGTCTTTTAGTTCTTTATGTGGTTGGCAAATAACATTTGACTTACAATTTTGATTTTTATTTAAAATATTCACATTATTATTGTTATCATTATTACACTACTAAGAAGGGACCGTGTTTGTGCTGTAGTCACGCTGCTTGCTACTCACCAAGGCAGACGGAGTTTAATTTCCAGCCAAAGCATGGATGATTTTCGGACTGAAATATCATGTACTATGGTTGAGAATCCACGTAAAAAAGGAAGCCCCGTGCCTCATTTTTGCGCGAATAAAGGTCATGTCAACTACAAGCTTCTTTCCATTTTCACTACTATGTTGTGTAGACTACAAGCATCTTCACTCGCCCAATTATTAATCAGAGGCAGGAAAGTGCGTCTATATACTGGAAATAAACATCAGTTTCTATGTAGTGAACCTGAAAATCCACAGCCTGTTTCCAGTCGACCGACCGGGTCAGGGAATGGAATGAATTAAGTCCCCATCTAGCGGCGAGGATATGAACTGTGCCGGCTGCCGAAGGCTGTCGCACTCACCTGGGGAAAAGATAAAATTAATGACAGATGAAATGAAATTATAGTGGAGCATGTTGCTGGAATGAAATAGTGACAGGGAAAACCAGAGTACCCGGAGAGAAACCTGCCTGACTCCGCTTTGTCCAACACAAATCTCACATGGAGTGACCGGTATTTGAACCACAGACCCAGCGGTGAGAGGCCAGCGTGCTGCCGCCTAAGCCACGGAGGCTTCTATGTAGTAAAATTTAAATAACCTTTCTTAAATATTGAACACTCATCGTTTAAAATCCTCATACTACTGTACATTTAAAAATGAGTAATAGTAGTCTATGCTAAAAATACATCAAACATGGTAGCAATTGTCATATCCGCAGTAAGTAATATTGTGCAAACTGCGTATCATGCCATGATTAAGAGTAAAAGTAACAAAACAAACTGTGATCAATTCAAGTAATAATAACAAAACAATTTTTAAACACATTCTTTCTAAGTTTATGCCGTGTCTTGTAAAGAGTTTCGCCTAGCAACACCGAGATGGGTAATCTGCGAGCTCTTGTTGTCAATTTGGGGACCCACAAAGGAGTAGTGAATGGCGTACTACCTAAATCTTATCTAATCCACCTGCGGTACTTAACTGCGAGAGGTAAACGCTCAACAGCCCTTCACCTCCCTATAAAGGCTTCCAAAAGATTGTATATTGGCAATCATGGCCAAACAATTAAAATTCAGGTACATTTATAGGTTTACGCTGTGTCTTGTGCGGGGTTTCCTTGGCCGTGAAAGAAGAAATACCAATTTTATTCAAATATTGTTGTATTCAAACACTCTGGTAGCTCATAAAGGGAATTCCACATTTACTTATTTATGAAGTTTAATATCTTAAAACTGAAGCCTCCGTGGCTTAAGCGGCAGCACGCCGGCCTCTCACCGCTGGGTCCGTGGTTCAAATCCCGGTCACTCCATGTGAGATCTGTGCTGGACAAAACGGAGGCAGACAGGTTTTTCTCCGGGTACTCCGGTTTTCCCTGTCAAAATTTCATTCCAGCAACACTCTCCACTATCATTTCATTTCATCTGTCATTCATTTAATCATTGCCCCAGAGGAGTGCGTCAGGCCTCGGCAGCCAGCACAGTTCATATCCTCGCCGCTAGATGGGGGCTTCATTCATTCCATTCCTGACCCGGTCGGAGACTGGAAGCAGGCTGTGGATTTTCATTTCAATATCTTAAAACTAACTAGATCATAATTGTAACAAGGGAGGACAATATACAATAATATAAGACAAAGAGCTCACGAAGTCAAAGATATGGCATTACACGGAATGCGCAAGATTCCTGACCGTGCTACGGGCGCTGCTGTACGTGGGCACTGGGTGAACTACCGATAATATAGGGAGCAGCACCGAACATGCCGCCCACCTAATTTGTCAAACTAATTACAAAAATGGTAGCAATTCATAGACGCACTTCTCCAACACAAGTCTCTAGCAACTCACAACAGAACTGTACACATGCAAATATAAGAAACAAAGGTGAAACACAGTACAGTGGTAGTCCTTTAAATGAGCTCGTCAGGAAAAAGACTGATCCTTGTCACTGGTCTTTTATATGACCCCTTGCTTGTCCGCACAGTCACTACACGCACCAGACCATCAATCCTGGGATGAAGCTCTTCAATTATTCCGGTTGACCATATGAGGGGGGGGGGGGGGGGGAGTATTTTCTTCTCTCAGAAGTACCAGCCTTCCTAACTTGAGGTTGGGTTGATTCTGAAGCTGGACCAATTGCCATCTTGACGGCCGTCATGATGGCGCTAAGAGACAATCAGGTTCAGGGAAAGAGACTAACGGCTCGCCAGTCAAGAAATGACCAGGGGTGAGGAAAGCATATTCATCAGGACTGTTGGGTATTGCGACGATTGGTCTCGAATTTAAACATTCTTCAATTTGTGTGAGCAGTGAGGTTATTTCTTGAAAGGTTAGCAATTCGTTCATGAATTTGATATACTCATTCTTCAGGTCTGGTTGTCGATGCAACCTTCTTCAGGTGGGTCTTCACTGATTTTATACTTGCTTCCCACAGTCCGCCGAAGTGAGGGGAGTGAAGAGGTATGTGATGCCAACGAATTCCTTCTTCAGCTGTGAAGTTCAATACGTTCGTTTGATGATCTTCTGTCCGGATGAAGCATGATAATTCATCTAATTTCCTTCTTGCTCCGGTAAAGCACGTGCCATTGTCACTGTGCATGTGACTGCAACGGCCACGTCTTGAAATGAATCTTCTTAAGGCGAAAATAAAAGCCTCCGTGGATAGATCACTGACGGCCTCAATGTGTACTGCCTTGGTCGCCATGCACACAAACAATGCTATGTAGCATTTCTTCTGAGTTTTACTTCGTGGATTTCCATGTTTCACATGCAGCGGATATCCATAGTCCACACCACAATGAGAGAATGGCTTGCTAAGGGTCACTCTAGACTTAGGCAATTGTCCCATGAGTTGACTGGTGTCATTGGTCTTCGCTCGGAAGCATGTGACACAACCGCGGATCACCTGACTGATAGCAGATCGGTCATTGGTTATCCACCACCGTTGCCTCAACAAAGCTAAGATAAGTTGGCTTCCTGCGTGCAGAAGTCGTATGTGTTCACTCCAAATAAGCAGTTTCGTGACATGATGCTAAGGTGGCAGTATCAAAGGATGTTTTTGTTCAAATGATGCTTCAGCATTCTATAGCCTGCCGCCCACCCTCAATAGATTGTCACTATCTAGGAAACGGTGCAGAGTGAGAAGTTTGCTCTGAAGTGGCACTGCGTTCTTTTTATGTAAATTATATCTCCTGACTGTACGAGCAATGCTGAACGATGCGAATGATTGCCGTCAGACTATCGCGAAGTTCGGCAGTAGTCAAAGGCCCATGCCGTCTTGCTGCTGCATCCTGCTTTAGATTGTGAAAAAACCTGAGAATATAAGCAACTACTCTGTGTAGTTTAGTCCAGCTGGAAAAACGGATGAAAATGTTATCTGCATTGTGATTACTCGCCATGAAACACAATCTTACTCCTCGTTGTTCAGAAATTTCTGTTGGTCGAACAGTGGTAAGTTCAGGCCAAGTTGAAGGCCCCGTCCACCATAATCGATTGCTTTGAAGTCGATGTGGCTCCGTTCCCCTGGATATAACATCTGATGGATTGTCCTGTGATGAGACATGGTTCCAATCTTGCTGAGAAGTCAGTTGTTGATTCTGAGAACTGAGCCATACGATTCTCTGGAAGTCTCGATCTGCTTCATGAATCTGGATCTGTCGGTACATTTTCTCGATATCTACTGTTAGCGCATACTTGTGTGTACGGAAGCGAAGAACAATCGAGAACAGATTCTGTTGAAGAGTTGGCCCAACCAACATCACGTCATTCAGGGAGATCGACGAAGTAGTTTTAGCCGACGCATTGTAGTCAACTCTGACCTTGGTAGTGCTGCTCGTATGCTTGATTACCGCGTGATGAGGCATGTAATAAGCAGGTTTCTGCTGGTCACTAGGATCGAAAAGTTCCATGTGTCCTAGTTGTAAATATTCGTTCATGAATTTGATATACTCATTATTCAGGTCTGGTTGTCGATGCAATTTCCTCTCTATAAATCCAAAGCACCTCCTGGCATTGCCAAAGGGGTCACCAAGTTCTCCTTGCCTTGCCGAAGTGGTAGTCTCACTATGAACCTGCCCGACTCATTGCGCGGGAATGATTTCTGAAAATGTTCTTCGCATTGACTTTCTTCCTTGGAATGGCTACGAGTCGTAAGCTCTTCCTGTTCCCAAAAGCGTTCCACCTGTGTGTGCAAGGTTTCAGCCGTGGACAACAATGATGTTGTTCCATTCTTACGTTGCTGAACTGAGTGAGAGGGGATACACCCAGATAGCACCCAACCAAGTTGTGTATTTTGAAGAGTAGGGTAACCATCCCTAGATTGTTGTTCAGGTCTTAAGAGTTCAAAGAACATAGTAGCACCTAACAGTAGATCTATCTCTTTGGGCTGGTTGAAATTAGGATCAGCTATTGTAATGTTGACGGGCAGTTGCCAGTCCTCGTAATCTATTCTAGATGAAGGCAGTGGACCAGTAATCTGACGCAGGACAGAACATACTATATGCCGACTATAAGTACTAACTCTCGACTCTATCTGAAGTTGACAGAAGTAAGAGGATTGAGTCGCTTACGTGTTGCTGATACCATTTACTGGTATCGAATGACGATTCAGTTTGATACCCAAACGGTCCACTAAGTCTCGAGACACGAAGTTCATCTGTGATGCACTGTCTAATAGTGCTCGGCATTGATGCATTCGACCTTTGCTATCCCTAATGTTAACATTGGCAGTTGATAATAATACTTCATTGTGTGGACATGCGCTTCTGACAGAACAATATGCTTGCTGCTGGGATGCACTGAGTACCGGGGTAGCAGTACTGTTCATATTCTGGTGTATATGTAACCATGTGTGGTGACGTTTATTGCATGTTCTGCAGTTACCTGAGTTGCAATTATTGGCTACATGGTCACTTCTCAAGCAATTGAAACAAAGATTATGTTCCCTCACAACACCTAAATGACTACTTACGTCCATGTACTTGAACTTGGAGCATTTATGCAGACTGTGAGATGTCTTACATAGCACACAATAAGGTGACGTGGTGACGAAAGTTCGGTGTGGTCCCATTGAACTTGTGCCATGCTTGACCTCATCTTTGGCTTTCAGCAGCTGACTTGTTGGATGTGACTATTTCTAAAGTTTGGCAATTGTTTTCCAAGAATTGAATTAAGTCCTTCAAGTTGGCGTGCGTTTCATTTGACGTACCGTTCTCCCATTGCTTCCTGAGATTGAGACTGATTCTTTCCAAAACTAAGTGCGAAAGTATGAGGTCATGTAAGGGTGTTTCAATTATTAAAGCTTCTATGGCATTTAAGTGCTGCAAAGTTGATTTATTAGCAAACGCAGCTCTTTAGGAGAATCATGCTTTGCGTTCGGGAGAAACAATAGTTCCTTGATGTGAAGGTCTGATATAAGTTTGGGATTGTGGTACCGATTACGAATCAAGTGCCAGGCGACCTCAAAGTTATCCTGTGAAATGGGTAAGTTCTCAATAAGGTGATGAGGTTCACCAGACAAGCATGATAGGAGGTAATAATATATTTGAATGTCTGTAATTGTTTCATTGTTGATTATCAACGCTACAAATGTGTCATAGAAATGCATGAAATCTTGTAGAGCGCCACTGAAATTGGGTAGTGAAATAGTTGGAAGTTTTAGTGCGCAACTATTAATCATGTTAGCACTATTTACAGGCGGAGGTGGGTGTGTATATTCGGGGCACAACAGCGTTTCCATTTTTTACTTAATGTCCAAGAATAAATCATCAAAGGCTGCTGTATCTAGATCATGTGATTCGTTTTCAGGATCATCGATTTCCAATTGTATCTGAGTGGTTTTATACTCATCCATTAAACTCGCCAACGATTGCTCCCTAACCTTTATGTCGTTAAGATTACCACCTGCAAATTCATTCACGAATGTACTTAAGCGAGCCACGCGAGATTTGATGACTGCTCTTTTCTTTGTCAATACACGTTTTTGAATGGCATCCATAATGACTCAAGACACAAGAAATGACAAATGGGCTGAACCAGATCGTACTTACTGGTGCAGTTCTGTGCTCTCTAACTCAACCAATTTAGCTATTTTCATAGATGTTTTCGTAGTTCACTTATATCCGGCAATCGGAAGGACCAAAAAATGTTGTGTTCAAACATTCTCTCTGGTAGCTCATAAAGGGAATTCCATATTAACTTATTTATGAAGTTTAATATCTTAAAACTAACAAGATCATAATTGTAACAAGGGAGGACAATATACAATAATATAAGACAAAGAGCTCCTGAAGTCAAAGATATGGCATTACAAGATTCCCGACCGTGCTACGGGCGCTGCCGTACGTGGGCACTTGGTGAACTACCGATAATAAAGGGAGCAGCTCCTAACAAATATGTTACCGAGATTTACCAGTGAGATTTATAAGGCAAACGTAAGAAACTAATGGGAGAGTCGGTGGAATACGTGACAGAAGTCTGTGAATTTAGGTTGCACATAATGGTAGAAAACTACGTCCCTATCCTGACGTATGCCTCGGAGACCTGGGTTATGAAAGGAAGGGAGAAGAGCAAAATACAGGCCAGTGAGATGAGGTTCGTGAGAAGCAGTATTGGAGCTACAAAGATGGACAGAATAAGAAATGCGAGGACCAGTGAATTAATAAAGGAGGAACCATCACAGGATGGTATAGAGAAATCTAGACTTAGATGGTATGGACATGTAAAACGAATGGAGGATAAGAGGATACCCAGGAGGATACACGAGACGAAGTGGGAAGGAAAGAGACCGAGAGGAAGACCGAGAGACAGGTGGCTGAAGGGGATGGAAGAAAGCGTGAAGAAGAGAGGATAAGACTGGACAGGGGTGGAGGCTGAGAGATGGTGGGAAGACAGAAGACGTTGGAAAGGCCTGTGTTCCAAACAGACCCGGCCAGTGGCTGGAAACTGGGCAAGATGATGATGATGATGATGATACTACGGCCTACAACGACGAGACAAAGCTCATTTTCAGCCCCTTGGTGTCAGAAAAAAACCTCGGGTCCCCTAAACAGCTGTAAAGGGTCCCCGAAAACTACATTTTAATGCTCTAAAACCAAGAGTTTCTGAGATATTCCCAGAAAACTAATTTCATTAAAGAAACTAATGTAGGAATGCAAGCCTGTAACCATGACAACAGTGTCTCAAAAAGGTACATCCAACTTTCCATCTATTTCTGCAAGAAGTAATGCCACTCCATTTATTAAATTTCTGTGAAAGTTTGAAAATGGCTATAAGGTTATCACGGAAACAACAAAAACTGTAAAATTCATCAATGCGCTTAAGGAGGTCAAGGGGTACCCTCGATTTTTTCACAAGATTTAAACGTGCGATGTGTCGTACAGAAGGTCTATTATATCTTCAAACTGCAACATTCTTTTCAAAAATTCCTGAATTGAAATAGTTTTTTTTTGCTTTTAGGAATTTGGGCCATTGGAGGCTAAAAAAACAGAATTTTCATGCACCACAAGACTTTATAATTTATTAAAGGGGTCTTCCTCTGGATGAGCACTTGACACAACAGTGAGGGTCAGTTTTTATGTGACGTGTATTGCGTTTCGTCTACGAGGTTTTCAATTTTATTTTCACGTCAGGAAGTACACGTTAGGTAAATTAGTTTCAGAGCATATTTCAACTAATCATTTTTCTTTGTCGACAAACAGGTTCCAAGCCCCTAACCATTGCAACAGTAGATCAATTGATTACGCCTGGTTATTAATACCGAAGACCGCTCGAAGAATGGGTACTTCTGCTAGTTTTATATATATAGGGATAGATTACCTCTCGAATATTGAATGTATCAGGAAAGATGAGACAAGGCCCTTGTGAGGTGGGCACATTCCTTACCACTCATAGCGAGAACTATCCGTATGCATTGTCAAGTAGAGTGCAAGTAACCCTAGACCAGCCTAGAAACATGATATTCACAGACAAGTGCTAGTAAAGCGAGGCAGAGAGTACGGAGCGGAGTCAGGTCATCATTTTCTTTTGCCTTTGTTTCTGCCCCTCGCGGAGCAGTAAGTGACTCTCCTTGCATATGTGCGCTGCGGGTGGCAGACAGCATTATGACCTAGGGGCCCGCGCACCACAATAAGTAATGCAGCGTGCCACAAAATTGCGTTGAGCGCCAGCCAGGCGAAACAAATTCTGCGCATTAAATCTGGATGAGAAATAATCTCCGAGATGCCTACAGGCGCTCCACTTTCAACTAGAGAAATACTATTTTATATGAAGCGTTACAATATAGGTTGTACATTACCAAGGCTAGAGCTAATAAACGGTGATGATGATGTTGATGATGATTGTTGTTTTAAGGGGCGTAACATCTAGGTTTTCGGCACTTATGAAATTAAATGTTAGGAAAAGAAATGATCAAGATGAAAACCAGTTCACTGCCAGGGATGAAGACAAAAATGGTTTGTACATAACAGACTAAAAGTATTAAACTACTAGTAGCGTATATTAAAACTTGAAAAAATATCAACTCTTCCTCACAAACCGTATGACGTGGTCTGCCGACGGTCCGTCATCACGTAGAACAAGGCAGAGGGTGTTAGGCTGTTTGAGAGTCCTTCGCAGATCAGCCAGGTCCACACACTCCAAGAGAATGTGTGCCACGGTAAGGTGGGATCCGCAAGTACATACAGGGGGTGGGTGGTCTCTCTTTAATAAGTGGGAGTGCGTAGCAATCCCATGACCAATGCGGAGTCGACAGAGTACTGTACCCAATTTCAGCAGTGTCTTAAATGCCACAATCCAAGATGACAGTGGACGAATACCAGCGGCAGTACCCCGGCTAATAATACTTACCGTAATATCAGGCATCACACACTCTGCAAATCGTGGACACATATCAGGCGATATCATCAAAACGCAATGGTAAATCCTCCACAGGATCAGCGACAACACACACCAGAGCGCAAGACTCTCATTCACACGGGCGTAACAGGGACAGGGGAATGGATAAAATGGTTCAAGCCGCTATAATAACCATGGCATTTTCCTAACCTCCCACTATCTATAAATCACAACGCAAGAGTATTGTGAAAATGGTATAATCAGACGCAAATGCGTGCCCAAATTTATTCAAAAAGGTAAACAACGCAAAGATGGTTATAAACAAACCGAAGATCCATAACTAAATGTCATTACTATTAATGTCTCATGGCACAATCTCTGACATAACGCCAGCTAAATTACAAAAATAACGACTTAAAATTAGCAACTAATACATTTGAAACATATCGCTATGCCTTTGCTATCAGGATCAATAAAAAAATATTTATGAAGAAAAAGAAACAACCCCCTTAATGGATTTAAATAGTGACGGCCTCTCACTATTTACAATACAATATTTTATTCTATACACAGATCCTGAGTTTTATTCTTTACTTAATTACAGAAATGCTTTTTAATTCAAATACTAAATTTAATAAATACCGAATATTATCTATACACATGTCATCCTAGAACATTATCTACCCCAATGTTCCTCCACTAATCTTTATAGACATAAGATTCATCAACACTAACTGACAGTGATCAACATCGAGATTATGGGGCAAAATATGGCTTAGCATTCCGATCAATAAAGATGAGAGTGCTATCCATTGAACCCCTGTTTTGATCCAATCTTCAAAAACAATAACAATAATAATAAACTGAATTAATATCAACGTCCTGAATACTGTGCCCGTTCGTCCTGGGGATGCGATGACCCATCTGCTATAACATCACATCCCTGGAGTTCCAGGACAGAGCGGAGTTAAATGAACCTCTAGTCAAATAAGGAATGTGTCGGAAATTCAGCTGAGTTCTTGAAAAAGCAGTGGGTTTCACGAGACAAAGTATCTCTAGGGTCGTTACGGGCTTAAGTTAATAAAAATAATTCAAATATAAATGGGCGCCATCAACTGAATTCCTAGCAAAACCACTTCCTTTCCGGATAAGCCTTACTCAAGACAAGGAAAGAAAAAGGAACATCACACCATCATCAGATCACAACTAAGATAAAAACAAATTTATTTTACTTTGATAGTCAGACAGACATTTTAAATATAAATCCTACCTAAGAGTATGGTCGAATGCAAAGTTAAATTGTCATTGTCCAAAAATCGAACCATCTCCTTTCTAATGCAAAATTATTTCAATCCACTTATCAAGAAAATGTATAAAGTTCTCTTGGGTTCTCAGGATCACTGTATCACTATGTCTTTCGTCACTGACATTTGTGAAACCTGAGACCTAATTCTCTTTAATTTAACATCAATGTGGATTTAATTAAGTTACTAATCTGCCTAAACATACACATATAATAATCACTCATGTTAAATATCACATAAATTATGGTTTGCATGGTATAATTTGAACGTAGAACATGTTAATCAAATGTTCCTAAACATTGACTAATTAATTTACATTATTTACATCGTCATTAATCTCTTATCTGTGAATTACAGAAAATTCAAATTCTCATTGGTCATCCTCATCATTATTATCAAAATTAAATATTTCTCACATTAATTCTCACTTCAAAATTCCAAATATTCCTGTCAGAATCGTTAATTCATCACCATTACATCATTTAAATTCACATTTCAAGTTGCAATTCCTTCGAATTATCTCTCAATTAAATTTATTTAATTGCATATAAATTCATTAATCATCAGCTTCTTTAATTAATCATCACCTTATAATTCAGTTATTCATCATCATTACAATCGTCTAATAATTCATTTCAATCAGTTTAATCAATTCAATCTTTAATTCATCCACTTATTTAATTCATCGATTTATTTCAAAATTTAATTTATCAACTTATTTAAATTTCAATCATCTGGTTATTTAGATTATTATTTCATCTAGTCATTCTGATTTTTATTTCATTAGGTCAGATCGTTAATATGCTTAAATCTCAGATTATTATTTCATTAATTATTATTTTCAGAAAATCTTGTATTATCAACTTCATTTACTTGTTTAATTTCCTAACAAATTGTTTAATAAGGTTTATAGAACGTTGTCTTACAGTTTTATTACTTCCAAGTTATATCTCGTATTTAATTATCATGCCAAAAATATTATTGTCTCCACGACATCACGTTGGATCTAACTATCCACAACGACATTATATTTCTTCAATATTCCAAATATCACATTTGAATATAAGAATTGCTACAAAACTCCATAAATATTCAGCACATACAGCATGAATCTCAACAAATACGCTAGACTGGGTATGACGACCTCATGTCCGCTTCAAAATACATTATCAACGTTGCAACTATCAAATGGCAAATTCCACAAAATGCCTATCACAAACTTCATTTAACCACGTTGCATGATCTACAAAAATATATAAATGGCTTCAAATTATTAACGCACATAATCTCCAATGACTGTAATTACTCTGATCACATCTAGACAACTTCTTAAACAATTGGAAAAACATTACTTCAGTAATTTAATATTTGCTTTCAAATAGCATAAATTCTCTTTCACAAGTTTCATAATTCACATCGTAGAAAAACACCAATGTGCTATAATCTCTCACATCAAAATCTGCAATACTGATCTGCCTTAAAATAATTATGACCATTAATGATTAATCTTACAAGATTAAATTACTTTAAATCCTTCTCAAAGGTATCAAACACAATTATAAAAATCATCAAAGCATCAGCTGTGACAGCTGTTAAATCTGAAATTACTCTCAAAAGAGTATAGCAACAAAATATTGGATTGGCAAACAAGAATTACTAAATGCAATCCTGTTGACATTTATCGTTACTTTATTTAACAAAATTTCGACTGATATGTGACTAGTAGTTCCTTGTTTAATTCACTTACATCTCGTGTACATTCGGATGATAAAATGAGTTCCTCAATGGCGAGTAAGATGTGTAACCACCGTGCAATCGTATAAATACGAAGGACCTCGCCCCGTCGACTTGGATGATAGTTCCCTGAACGGTGGGTAAGGTGAGTAGCCACCATACAATCGTATAAATACGAAGGACCCCACCTCGTAGGCTATATGAGTGAATGTACCAGAAAGGAATCAACAAGTTTCTAGTTGTCATATAAAAGCGACGTTCATTCACTAAAGTGAATAACTTCTTAATATCTCCAAACAATCCAATGGAAAAAAAATCCCTACTGATGAATAATACACACTCGCTAGTATGCAATGAACTGACGAAGTAGTTTCTGATAATCAATTGCAGATCACGAGTTCGAAATACTCGTTACACAAAAAAAAACTATCCATGAAAAATATCCTAGCTGGAAAAATGTCTATAAGACCAAACATCTTCTTAATAAAGCCAAACAACGGTGAGAATTTCGATTAATGATGCCTGCCATATCATATGGTCAATCCATATTCTAGCAAATTCGAAGTATATAAATTCAAACCATGTCTTAATAATCAAATCACTCCTATTAGAAAAATATACATGTGTGCCCAGTATTCATGAAAATAATCGTATCAGGTAGATAGAACTCTTACAATACCTTTCATTATCAGTTGTAATATAATTTCCAAGATCGTCGTTTTTCCCTACCTAAAGATTTCTCGTAAGATCGGCGTGAATATCATTTCATCCATGAAATGACGCTTTCCTTCGAAATCCCAAGCGAATCAGCTGTTGGACTCCTCTCGTCAGGAACCGAATCCATCGCTTTGTGGTGCCATCTTGTCTCTATTCACGTTTACTCGATCATGTTGAACCTCGGATTACCCATAGCGGATATCGTCCAACTCCTTCTCGAAAAGTTCATGGAAACAGCGGACCCCCTACTCTTCTTCTAATATACGCCACTGTTCCGATAAATGTTCAGTTTGAGAATTGTAAGTCCACTCTCAACTTACTGCAAAGTTCGACTTGAGTAAAATAAAAATTTTACTAGATAGTGTTCAAGATTACGATACACCCTGTATCTGTCTATAATATGTAATCCGTGAAAATTGTATAAGATAAAAATCTTATAAATGCACGCTGTAATGTTCATCAGAGCCTATGCTAAACATTCAGTTTACTTGGAATAGTAAAAAGTCGCTTTGAATGTATTATATAACAGCATGGTTATAAGGTTATTTGTGAAAGCCTGTGTTCGAACAGCGTCGAAATGAAGCTTGAAATAAAGTCTTCATATGCGATCAGTGTGGTTTTGAAATACCCCGGCTATCTACAATTGTCTTCTCGGCTAGGTCGCCTGTATCAACGACCCGCTCGGCCTCTGTTGCTCGGTGATACGAGAAATGTCGCCTACTCCTGCCGTGACGGTTTACGTGTGTTGCGTGACCTTCAATGCCCGTCTCGCTGTGCTATAGGGCTGCTCTGTACTGCTCGCCTCATTGAGCTCAACTGAACTGCTTAGCGCTGTGTCTCAGCTTATGAGCTCCGTGCGGCACGTGGCTAATTCTCCCCACCACGGTGCTTCCACGTCACGAAGATAGTCTCGAACCCGAATCCTCTCGGCTGTTCTGTTATACAATAACTTATTTCCATAAAATTATTTCCACATATTATGCATGTCATATATACTCTTCTAAGTTGTTTTAACTTATTATAATCCCATATATGTTTCAATAAAGCTTCACATCTTTATTCATAATTCTATCTTCTCACAGATTTCAATGCCTCCTTGATTCTTGACCTCCTACGTCATCTTGGCTTTCTTCTTGACGCGATCGATGCGCTATCTTATCAGCTTGCCTTCCAAAACCTCAACTATAGCTTAATGTCAGCTGGCGTAGCCGATAGCCTAAAATAGGTATCGGGTACAATACTAAACTTTTGGAGCACCCGGTATCGACAACCCAGCTGATCTGCATGAACGCGACAGCCTAACAGATCAACATCAAACACAACCAAGGTGATCCTACAATACGAAAGAAAATACTGTCATCAAACACAGTAAAATAATCTAAAAGCAGTCGAAATAAACTCCACAACCCAATAACTCGACGTTCCAACGAACGGCAACCACAGCTCAAAGCTGACTAACAAGACTGCAATCCTAATCACACAAAACGCAGGCAACTAACAACAACAACAACAACCATTGACAGAGGAAAGGTTCCCAGGAAATAACATCCCTTACAGGGGTCGACCTTCGAAATATCAAAGAAACAATTGGTATTATCGCACACCTCTTCAATGTAAACACCACAATCCAACACTATCAAAAAATGAACATCTC
This sequence comes from Meconema thalassinum, assembly GCA_946902985.2. Lineage (NCBI taxonomy): Eukaryota > Metazoa > Arthropoda > Insecta > Orthoptera > Tettigoniidae > Meconema > Meconema thalassinum. The sequence continues at coordinate 301,290,868 of OX336392.1, read as the reverse complement.
TCCCTCAGTTATAAGTAATTCAATGACGTTGATACTAATTTTAAATACGCTTTAAAAGCAATAGCAGTTACAGATCGAATTACAATTCCCTAGTGCGTGTTAACTAAGCACGAAATATTCCTAACTATAATCCGTTCCAAGTTACATTGATTGTGAGTGTCAACTCAAAAACATTGGTCACTTATGTGTGCGCTATATTCATTAAACATTGAAATAATTAATTATGTACCGGTATATACATTGTGTCACTCTATAACAACAGTCAAGAACAACGCTCAAATCATCATTACATTTTATAATTCAAAATTGTTTTCGAAAGAACTCTTCGTCTGAACGATCAGAGTAGCAACTAACTTCCAATCAACGAGAAATTTTCTAAAAGTCTAAACTGAAAATTAATTTTTACTTCCAAAGGAAGAATAAAATATAAATTTAGAAAATCTCAAGTCAGGATTGAAGTCCCAAATTACTCAAAATCCAAAATAAATTAATCGGAATTTTCTGAAAATCCGAGGAAAAATTTAATTCAAATTCCAATATTGAAATGGAATAAATTTTCAAAGTGAAAATTTCAAAATACTAAATTCAAAATTCACCAAAGTGTGAAAATCCAAAATCGAGAAAATAATTCAAATGGTAAAGTCGGATAATTGTGCAATATCACAATATGAAAAGAATCATCGAAGATCAAAATAGCTAAATCCAAAATACACATCTAAGAAAATCTAATTTGCGAAAGCAAATTTTCAAAAACTGTAACTCCTCTAAAACAGTGAAGTGGCAACTGCGCGAAAATATGAAATGCGAAGAAATGAAAGTGCGAAGGAAACTGTTCATCTGAAAACACTCTTAAATCCAAAGATAATTGTTTTCAAAAACCCAAGAGGTCGAAATTCAAATCTGTATCAACAATAAAATGTTTAAATGCCTGCGGTAATCATCGAAGCGGGGACTCCACTAAACCAGGCACGGTCAACATGAAGTTAACTCGCCTGCAATGATCCCAAACATAGCTGGAACTGACGTTAACCCGCATACTACATGCGAACAGAACTTGCTTCGAAGAATTAAATCACAGATTACCAAAGCTATAACTTTAAACAGAGCAAACTACTATTACAGAAACCAATGATCACACCAGGCATGCTTCAAGATATACCTATCTAAATACAGGGGCTATTTGACTTACTTTAGGCAGATCTGGCGATGAAACACGTGTAGACCCAAATGCACACAGGATCGGGGAACTGCATCCTGGCGAGTTCCTAGCCTCACTACCGGCGTCATTTCACCTGTTCTCGATCGCGGCGAGCTTGTTGTACCTAGCCGGCCCACGGTTTCATGGTTTGAAATGGGACCCGGATATCCGCGGTGTCTGGTCCACCCCCTGAAAGTCCACCCGTTCGATCCTTGGTCTTCCCATCGTCCTTGCTCTTCTTCTCCTTCCTCCGAGCAATTTTGTAGCCTCTCTCCATCCTTAGATTGGTTACAGTCCATGATGATCTTCATCAGATTGTGCATTCCATAAAGTAGTTGTGCGGTCATAGCTTTTCCAGCATTCCATTTTTAAGTGACTCCACTCGAAGGAATTCTTACATCCATAATGCATACTACATTTCCCACAGCATAAATTTAACAATATAACATGGCTTCCTGTGACAAATCAAGTGTTCCTTCCAACCATGTGTCCTTGATGTTCGTCATCATTTTATTGCACATTTCACAATCGAACATATCGTTCCCAAAATATCGTGTCTCTTGCAAATACTTCCTTCCAAATATGCACTTACCGTGTCATTCACGATGTACAATCATAATTACACCTTCTCCACATACGCGTCACATAATGCAAACTGATAATTCACAGTAAGACCACGACACCGGTCTTCCATTACACTCAAATTCACATACGGACTTATGTGCATCGCACAATATTATCACCGTGATACTACACGTTTACACATATACGTATTATTCTTTTCTCCACTGAAACACCTGTACACACTCCCGCATCACATTTTCGTAACTCACGGCTGACATCCAACCAGTTCAGAGACCCGTGTCGCATTACCCCACACACAATGGCCGTCTCTTCCTTCAACCTGCTTCCAGAACACCCGCCCCTCTTTCTCAAGGTCCCATGATGCATGGCTCGGACCTGAATATCATTATACATACTTCGGGCGTAAATTATCCAAGGGAAAACATTTCCCGATAATATCTTAAATAATTTCTTCGATTTATTTCCAATCTTCAATACATCCAACTGCATTAAATAGCATACTTGCCAAAATAAAATCCTCCAAACGCGTTCTCTTTCCTCAAGTACTGTCTGTGGTCTATCTCGTAGGATGATCCAATCAGATCCGCCCTTACTAGGAGGTGATTACATCCAGCTAACAAGCTTCTTGTTGGACAATACTACATGACTATAAATCTTGTGTAATGGACCTGTTCCGAAATTCATTTTTCCAATTTTAATTAAATGATCCCTATTCTATGGCTGCCTTTCATATCTGTTCCTGGTGTCTCTTAATACGAATTCGGGGAGAGTACCATACCTTCCTTCCGGTCTATCCTTGATGGCTTTCAGTTTGTTGGGCAGAGGCGTGGCGCACTACATTTCCTCCCAATGAAACATGAAGTACGATTTTATATGAAGCGTTACAACATAAGTTCTAGGCTAGAGAAAGTAAACGATGATGATAATGATGATGATGATGATATTGATGATGATTTTGAAGAGGCCTAACATCTGGGCTATCGGCCTCTAATGACATGGTGATATAGAAAAGAATGTTAATGAAATGAAACCTACCTACTACAACTTACTACCTGGTACTAACTTGCATTTTAACTTATATAGGCTACTAGAAAAAGAAATGCACTAGATAGGAATCAGGGAAATGAAAGACAGGGATAAGAAATGTTCTCAACCCTCGAAGAATGAGTGTTGGGGGACTCTGAATGGAAAATAGCCATGGAAGGTAGATAGGAGAAGGTGAGAGTGTCTTCCCCAATATCAGTGCAAAAAGGGGGGAAACGGACCGAGCTCAGGAATTCTTAAAAATTCACCACGTCCCATACTCACCAAACCTGAGGCCTTAGGGGTGTAGCACTATTCATGGTACATCATTAGTTATGGGGCTACATACACCCTGACTCATTTAGGGCTTGTGAAGAAGGTAGGAGATACCAGGGGAAAAAGATAGGTCTGACTCCTCGATGGTATCAAGAAAGTTTAGACAATCTATTATGTAGGTTAGATAAGTCAGATATTATTATTATTATTTCATGATGATCATCATTATATTGTTGTTTTAAGGGGCCTAATATCTAGGTTATCGACCCCAAATGGTTTGTGTGATCGTGATAATGAATGATAATGCCATGAAACCTACAAATAGAACTAACTACGGACTAAACAACTAACTAACATGCTAAAAGAAGAAATGAGTAAAGAAAAAAGGAAAAAGAAATAAGGACAGGATGAAAAGAAATGCCCTCAACCCTAGGAGAACGAGGATTGAGGGACTTTGTAGGAAGGAGAGCCATGAAAGGCAGATAAGAAAGGGTGAAACAGGAGAAGGCCCGCTCCAAAGTGCGTGGAAAAAGGGGAAAAACGCACCCAGCTCAGGAATTCCTCGGGGTCGTCAACTCCAAAACTCACCAGCCGCGAGCCCTTGAGGGTGTAGCACTATCCAGGATGCACCAGAAGAGGTGGGGATACACTCACCCTGCGTCCTTAAGGGCCTTGAGCAGAAGGCAGAAGATATCAAGAAGGGATCTGACCCGTCGAAGAATGAGGGATCAGGAAAGATGAGACTTGGGCCAATTAAAGCGGAAAAGTGAAAATCATCCTAGGCATCGGATACCCTAATACTGTCGGAGTTGGAAGAGAACAAGAGTTGACCAATGGAGGCTGACATGAAAGATAACTGAAGGGAGCCCGGCATAAGTAAGTGGAAGCAATGCCGGACTCAACTGGGGTTCCGTGGTCGCCAACCCACATCCCACAAGTTTCGAGCCCCTGGGGGTTGGAGTTGGGGAGGGGTAAGGGGGATTATGATTATTTACTTCATTCTCAGAACATTATCTGGCAAATATATGGCAACTATACAGATGACAAGGAATCAAACATAACCAGCCCCTTTAAAAACTATTTACACTAGTCCAAGAATTTCCTAACTAATCTAGTTGTCACAAAGATTATATTATTATTATTATCATTTATTATTATTTTAGTGGCTGTTATAATTTTCATTTAATATAAATCAATAGGGGAATAATAATAATAATAATAATAATAATAATAATAATAATAATAATAATAAAGTAATGGAGACAAAGCAATCAACAAGTTAACCGACATCCCACGGGACGTTTGCGAGACAGAGGGACTTCCAAATGACTGGACATCTGCTTTGATTCACCCCTTACTCTAGAAGGAGGACTTGACCAATATCACCAATAGAGGGATCTCCTTGATACCAGTCACACACAAGATACTATCTAAGGCCTTATTGAACAGAGCTGACCATCAGTTAGATCCACAAATTGGGAGGATATTTGGCTGGTATTAGAAAAGGACGTTCGTGCGCTGAGCAGAATCTCAACTTGAAATCAGTATTAAAACAAGTTAAATTAGCAGGTAAAAGTACATCGTTATTTTGTTCACTTTAAAAAAGGCATATGATTCTGTGGAAAGAGCTACACTTATGAGATTTCTACAGGAAATGGGTTTTGACCAGAAAACATCCTGCCTTATTCAAGAGACCCTGAGTAACACCAGTTCGCGACTGAAGTTCAGAGGAACACTTTCGGAAAGTTTTGAGATAAAGACAGGAGTTAGACAGTGATACGGGCCTTAACCTCTTCCCTTCAACTGCGCACTGGACAAGGTCATCAGAGATTGGAGAAAAGAAATGTACCGACCGGGATTTACCTGGGACATAAACGAAAGGGTTTACTTGTAGACTGTTTAGCGTTCGCATATGACCTGGCACTTCTGGCAATTTCAGTAGAAGAAGCAGTGAAACAGCTCAACACACTCCAACACCAGGCTGCCAGAGTGGGATTGCAGCTGTCACTAGAGAAGACAAAATACTTCATCAACATCAGTGAGAGTCTCAGTAAACTACAGTTGGAACATGGTCAAATTGAGAGAGTTAACAGATTCAAGTATCTGGGAGAATGGTTGGATCCCAATCTATCAGAAGGGATATCATTAACAACCCAGATTATTAACAAGTTAGAACTGGCATATCAACTGACCAAGAATGTTTATAACAAGAAGTGTGTCTCTCGCAACACCAAATTGAAACACCACTCCGCAGTTATTCGCCCAGAAGCCCTGTTTGCTACGGAGTGCTTGGTCCTGAACAGGAGAGGTTTGATGGACAAACTGATGATCCAGGAGAGAATATATTGAGAAAGATTCTGGGACCAGTCAAAATAGACGACGAGTACAGATGAAGACCACATCAAGAGCTGAACAGATATACCGAGAAAATTACAGATGTGGCCAGGAAGAGAAGTCTGGCTTTCTACGGACATGTCTCAAGGATGAACCCAACAAGACTAACCAACCGGCTTCTCAACTACTGGGAGAATAGAAAGATCGTGGCACCATAGCTAACAGAAGTTAACAAGGACATCCAAGAACGGAAGATTATGGAAACCGATCACATCTCAGGGAGATACAGTACTTAAACAGAAGATGTTTCAGAACAGACCACCCTGTAAGAAAACCGGCATCATCTGGACAAGAGAGTGAAAGGAGAAACATAGCCAGAGAATGCGCGAATATTGGGCAAATATCAAGTCCCTCGCCAAGCTGAAAAGTTGAACTTCGTGGTCTTTAATGGCCCATCCGAAAGAAGAAGAAGAAGAAGAAAAATCATGGATTTTACGTCCCTTTTAACTACTGCGGCTTTTAGAGACGCTGGAGTGCCGGAACTTTGCCCCGAAGGGGATCTTAAACGAGCCAGTAAATGTACTGTCACAGCTCCCTCACATTTAAGCACCCTAAAATGGCAACTGACTGCGGCGGGATTTGATCCCGCTCTCTTGGGATCAGCAGGTGAGAACGTTACCGCTGAGCCACGCAGCCAGCCATTAGGGGAAGATGACCTAGATGTTTACCCATTTTAAACGGCAACCACTAGCAACCACCAGCAATCACCTGCTAAGACAGTAGTTTTGAACTAGAAAAGTTCATCTTCACAGTAAACATACGCTTTAGCACACAGATAGGAAGTATGGAAGTTCAAAATACGCTAAATCAATGTGTCTCAGGATGGAAGTTATGAGTCTACGCACCTTACTTATTCGGATTACTTCGGAAGGCCTAGTCGCCATCCCCACATCTCACTGGTTGTGCATCGCAAATTATATGAGTAAGTTAAGCGCATAATAGTAGCAACGAGAGGTTATGAACCACAGTGCTCCGACATAGCGGCTCCAGTGCCTGCAGATTCTGTATCGATCGCCACCTGCCACTCCAACACTACGTTGCGCCTTCATACTGTAATTGTAATATTATTATTCATTCGTTCAATTTCGCTAAAGACAGTAGTGGCTACGCTGGCTAAAGCGAAGCGTTAGGCTATGGGGCCAAGCTCTCTGCTGATTCGGTAGGCGTGTGGGTTCAAGCCCCACCGTCGGCCGTCCTTGAAATGGTTTTCCGTGGTTTCCCATTTTCAACACCAGGCAAATGCTGGAACGGTACCTTCTGACAGGCCACGGCCGCTTCCTTCCACATCCTTGCCCAGTTTCATTTATCTTCATCCATTCCATCTCTCATCCCAACGCGCAGGTCGCCCACGGGCGTCGACTAGAAAGACCTGCACTCGGCTTCTCAGGAGGCCACTCGACAAAAATAAATAAAAAATCAATTTCGTTAATCGGCCAACTAGGGACCTCGATAAGCCTCATTTTACATTCTGGCATTTGTTCATTTTTCGCTTGATCCACATTGTCTTCATGAGCTCACTGTGTTTAGCACGACGTTCTTCTGTCGATTTCGCACCAGTTGTCCAGTTTTCGTCCCGGAAAGTCCCAAAAAACGTCTTAAAGACTGCTCTATAAAGATTTCGGTCTTGTGCATCTTCTGCTCGTATCCCCATTTCTTTAAGATCTTTCTTGACGTTAACGTACCATGACATTGTCGTTTTTCGTTTTGAATCAAAGATACTGAAGATACGTTTTGTCCATCGGTAGTCGATCATCCGTCGTATATGACCTTAGAAGCAAACTCTGCGTTTTCGCATTGTGTGTGTGATCTTCTCTATCTTAGAGTATATTTCTTGCCTGGAATTTCCGATGTAGATATTATTATTGTTATTATTATTATTATTATTATTATTTGATATCATTATCACGGCAAATACCGGTTACATTTTATGTTACAATCTGGTTCGGCCTTAGCAAGGAACCATCTGTACTGAGTTACGTTTGTAGATTACACTGTTCCGAGACTTCACATTACTGTACAGTACATCCAATTCGTGCCCGTACTCTTTACGAGTCTCCTTCATTTATAGGATGAGCTGAATTTCCATCTGAATCATCGAGTCTTGCTGAGTGTTCGACCAGAGTATTGTCACCAAGGAACTTCCTAACAATATGGCAGGTGTTTAACAAAACTGCCCTCTATAGTTCAATATATATCTGCGGATGCAGATTCAATACTGATAGACTACTGTGGAGAGTTTTGGGTATAATACCAGTACACTATACAATTATTGGGATTGTAGTCACCAACTCAAGTTTCAACATCTGTTTTATCTCAATTGCCAGCTCTGTGTACCTAGGTATTTTAGTAGCAGCTGTTGTTTGGATGTTATGAGTGTTGGGACATGCGATATCTATCAGTAATGCCTCTCTGTGTTCTTTATTGATGGCAATGATATCTGACGACTGCAACATGTCACAACTCCTCTGTCCCAGTAGAGCTTGTGTGTGGCATTTTCGAGTACTGCGGATAGTGTGTATTTCCAATAGGGGACGGAGCTTTGAAGAAGTTTGTACTTCAAGGATAATTTCTGGTGGATAATGTCGGAAACGTGATCGTGTCGATGTTTGTAGTCAGTGTTGGCAAGGTGGGAACAAACATATATTATTATTATTATTATTATTATTATTATTATTACTAATCATTCTCCGAAATAACTTTTTTTTTTTTCAAAAAATCAAAAATTTATTTTGCTCCTATAACATCCCCCTTTCTTGATGATGATGATGATGATGATGATGATGATGATAATAATTGATATTTAAGGGGCCTAACATCTGGTCCTCGACCCTTATAGTATGGTGATGGCGAAAAAAAGTTAATGAAATGGATACTAACCAACACAACTAAAACCAACTACTGATTTACATATTAGAAGAGGAAATGGAAAACAAAAAGAAGAATAAGGTAAATAAAATGTAGAAGTAAAGGGAATGCCCTCAACCCTCGAAGAATGAGAATTAACGGACTTGGAAGGAAGGGGAGCAATGGAAGCCAGATAGGAAAGGGAAAGAGGAAAGGGTCCGCCCCGTAGGCAATAGAAGAAGGGAGAAAAAACCGGACCCAGCTCAGGAATCCCTCAGGGTCACTAACTCCCCCAACTCCCCAGCCGTGAGCCCTTGATGGTGTAGCACACTATCCAGGCTGCTAATAAGTGGTGGGGCTACATACACCCTGCCTGCTTTAGGGTCTTACGCAGAAGGCAGGAGATATCATGAAGAGAAAAACAAGAAGTCGGACCCCACAATACAGTGTATACTAACCAATTAGGGCTGAAAATGAAGGACACCCTAGGCCTGGGATACCCTAATACCATCGGGCTCGGAAAAGAACAAAAGTTGGCCAAGGGAAGTCGACAGGAAAGATGACAGAGAGGATCCCGGCACAAATAAGTGGAAGCAATGGCGGACTCGGCTGGGGTCCTGGGGTCGTGAACTTCTGGAGGGTAATGATATGTGTGAAAGATAAAGAACTAAAATGAAATGAACCTATATTACAACTACATCTAACTACAAACTTATTTTTTATTTATTTTTTGCATGGGTTTTAGTGCCCGAAGTGCACGAGGACAAGTTCGGCTCGCCTGCGTCTATAGCTGCTTCTAGCGGACACCCATAGGATGAGCTACAAGTTTCGCTCAATTTCAAGTAGTTCCAACTTTCGCTACCAGATTTCAATGATACCTAGTGTTGAACGTTGGAACTTTGATAGAGCGTTCCAACGAAATCTAACCTAGAAATTTAGCTTCACACAAGTTTAGTCTGTGGAAGGATCTTCTACATGCCATAAATCTATGACAGACTTATAATAAACTTACACACTAGAAGAAGAAATGGAAAATAAGGGAATGTGAAAGATTCCCCCGGATACCCTGATACCATCGGGATCGTAAAGAAACAAGAGTTGACCAAGGGAGATCGATAGGAAAGCTAAAAGAGAGAATCCCAGCGCAAGTAAGAGTTTGCTAACCCCACATCACACAATCCCTTGGGGATTATTCATGACAAAGCAGCATTTAACCGGGAATTTCATGAGTTATCACCTGTGCAGGGAATAAGCCCCAACGGTGTAGTATAAGTCACTACACCAGAATTGAATTCAGTCTGAACATTTGCGTGGAGGTGATGGGTGACTTCCACGCAGATCAGCGGAGGTATCTGTACAGAGTTTCTTCTAGATCATTTATCTGTTTCATTGGGAGAAGTGCTTCGGGTGGCGTAGTCGGTAGCATGCTGATCTGCTGTGCCCAAGATAGCGGGTTCAAACCCAGCCGAAGTCGTCGGATTTTTTAAGAGCGTTAAAATCCTTCAGTATGACTTCCTTCGGAGGGTAAGTAAAGCCGGCGGTCCCATGTCATAGATTTATGGCATGTAAAAGATCCTTCCACAGGCTAAACTTGTGTGCAGCTAAATTGTTAGGTTAGATTTCGTCGGAACGCTCTATCAAAAGTTACAACGTTAACCACTAGGTATCATTGATAGCCTATATGGTAGCGAAAGTTGGAACTACTTGAAATTGAACGGAACTTGTTGCTCTCCCTAAGGGTGTCCGCTGGAAGCAGCTACAGCCTCTGGCAAGTCGAACATGGCCACGGACACTCCCGGCACTAAAACCATACGATAAATAAATAAATAATAAATTGAGAGAAGTTTCGTTGAAGGTCGTGAAGTAATAGTTGCATTGGCAGAGGAAGATACATTTGTTGGCCGCCGCGTTTCCCCAACCTCAACCAAGTAATTGGAAGTAATAGCGTTCAGCTCGGACCCTTTGGTCACCATAACCTCGTACCACTAATTTTGTATCCCTGAAGGGTAAGTGTTAACACATATAATCGCACTGAAGCACTCGAAGCTGATCACCCCAATCTCCTCAAGCCTCAAGAAAAAAACAACAGGGCAGTGGTATAATCCAATAAGAACGTACCTTAATGCTCTCAGCCCACAACCAATGAGAGCAGTCTCATTTGACTGGTACGTGATGAGATAACCAATCAAGAGAGAGAACGTGCCGGCCATAAGAACACGCACATTGGAATACAGAAGGCTTCAGCCAAACCGGAATAACTTAACGATGAGCCTCAACACACTGACGTTGGTGGTGTTTTAAGAGGCGAAATATCTACGTGATGTGCCAATAATAATTGTAATAATAATAATAATTTATTTAATTTAGCGTATGGCTTTTAGTGCCGGGAGTGTCCGAGGACATGTTCGTCTCGCCAGAGGCTGTAGCTGCTTCAAGCGGACAACCATAGGGTGAGCTACAAGTTCCGTTCAATTTCAAGTAGTTCCAACTTTCACTACCAGATGTTACTGATACCTACTCTCGACCAAAATATTATGTGCACTCGAGTTTGAAGGTTGCTTGTGAAGTAACCAATAGACCTACATAAAATCCGATAACATCATCATTTTCGTCGTTCTATTGTACGTTAGTTAATGTAGGTTTGGAATTTTTAATTTATATTTTAATATTTTTATCGCAGTTGGAAAACAAAAAGTGCACGTTTTTAAGCGTGTTTCAACCATGCGTCACATTTAAGAATGATTATCTCAAAAACCCGTAATCAGATCGAATCCAAATTTTAAAACAATATACATTGGAATGTTGTATAACTGGTTTATTAATTTCAAAATTTAGTGTGTCCAAGAAGCAAAGTTATCATTTTTGTAAGGTAATTTTTTCTCGGCTCGGGGTGGTTGGAAAATGTAGTTCTTGGTTGCATTGTAATCCTTATACATCGAAATGTTATGCTGTATGACTGTGAAATACGTAAATTAATTCACTTATTTTATATCGGTTTGTATTTGTACGGGGAAATAGCACATGTTTCACCAGCTAGCCGCTCCGGGAAAAGCTGTACAGCGTTGCCGAAATGATGCCCATACGGATCATGGCGCGTCTCGCTCGGAAGTGTTGGGCTCCATCTCAGCAACGCTGTAAAGCTTTTCCCGGAGCGGCTAGCTGGTGAACCATGTGTTATTTCCTCGTACAAATACAAACCGATATAAAATCAGTGAATTAATTTACGTATTTCACAGTCATTTAGCATAACTTTTTGATGTATAACGATTACAACGCAACCAAGAACTACATTTTCCAACCACCCCGAGCCGAGAAAAAGTTACCTTACAACAATGATAACAACTTTGTTTCTTGGACACACAAAATTGTGAAATTCATAAACCAGTTTTACAACATTCCAATGTATATTGTGTTAAAATTTGGATTCGATCTAATGACGGGCTTTTGAGATAATAATTCTTAAATGTGACGCATGGTTGAAACACGCTTAAAAAAGTGCACTTTTTGTGTTCCAACTGAGATAAAAATATTAAAATATAAATTTAAAAATCCAAACCTACATGAACTAACGTAAAATACAACGGCGAAAATGTTGATGGTATTGGATTTTATGTAGGTCTATTGGTTACTTAACAAACTACCTTCAAACTCGAGTACACATAATACTTTGGTCGACAGTACTGTAGTGGTGAAAGTTGGAACTTTGATTAGAGCGTTTCAACGAAATCTTACCTGCAAATTTAGCTTTACACAAGTTTAGTTAGTGGAAGGATCTTTTACATGCCATAAATCTATAACATGGGACCGCCGACTTTACTTCCTCTCCGAGGAAGGCATACTGAAGTATTTTAACGCTAATAAAAAATCCGACGACTTCGGCCGGATTTGTACCCACGATCTTGGGCACAGCAATTCAGCATGCTACCAACTAAACCACCGAAGCCGCTATAATAATAATAATAATAATAATAATAATAATAATAATAATAATTTTTCTCTCTTAGTCGTTTACCCTCCAGGTTGGTGGAACCCACGGACTCAGCGAGGGAACTCACCACTACCGCCTCTACGGGCAGTGTCCTAGAGCTGGGAACATCTAATCGGAGGGGATACAACTGGTTAGGTGTGATTGGCACCTCGCCCAGGCGGCCTCACCTGCAAAGCGAACAGGGGCCTCATGAGGGAAGGTAATGGAAGGTCAGGATGGATAGGCAAGGAAGAGGGAAGGAGGCGGCCGTGGCCTTGATGAAGGTACTGTCCCCGTTTACCTGGATAGTAGGCTGTCAGATATCCGCCCCCTCAATCGGATTGCCAATTATCAATCGCACCGGCACAGTTACATCAATGAAAATGGCACTGACAGATACTATCGAGATAAGAGCACAGAAATTCACAGGAAATCATTGTGGAACACACCAAAATAGACGGGGGTTCATACTTACCGTTACTTACCTCTTAATTATCTCGGGGTTTGAGTTGACAACAGGATCACTAAAGTCTGTTCCCACAATAACCTCCACCATGACATTTAAAAATGAACCAGAAACGAAGACGAGAACTTTGAACTGTACAAAAGCTTTATTTCTAATAAAGGGTATGATTTTACTAACACAACAAAAACAACGTGGCTATCAGTCGCCCAAGTCAATCTGACTACGTCCTCCAGTAGGACTTGCAAAATTATCATACAACATGATATAAAACATTTTTGCTCCCAAGAGCTTCAAGTAACGTAATATTCATAACACTATTGGATTGGAAAAGGACGTCAGGGTGTGACATATATAGAGCATTTGGTTTCCTTTTAATAAACATTAGAATGGTATTTATAGTCGCAAGGCCAAAGTGTGTACGACCTCACTCCCTGAGAACCATATGTTGGCACAGCTGCGGGCTACCTTCCAGCCTGTTGCATACCGGTCAAATGCACTCCCTTCTCACATGCTATGTTACGTAAGAATACCGCTTGTTCTCTCAAGCTTTTAAATGTCTAGAAGACAACTCACATTATATTTACGCAAATCTTTCAAGTACTTTGCACACATCCTATTGGATCATTATATTAATTTCTTTAAACTTGTTAACTTCAATCCAAATGTTTAATTAGCTCTTAAATGTTTATAACAAAATCACATAAATTATTTATAACAATTAGAAATTGTTTATAATATTTGTCAAAGACAATAAAAATATTATAAGCACGCTTTTAACATCACTCTCGTTCCATATTATTTTCAAAAATATTTACAACAATTATTTACAATATTAACATTTAAATTGTTTAAATTATTAATTTAATAAATACATTAACCACATGTTCATTCGGTTGATAATTTTCATAATCGTGATTAATATAATCGACCAATGAAGGTTAGTTATACATGTTAATGTCACAATCTGGTTTAATAAAGTTTTTTAATAATGATTTGTGACGGCAACCTTCATTCAAAATCTTATCTCAAATTCTTTCAAAACTCGTGTTAATTATAACAGTAAATCACTTGATTAATTTTCAACGAACTATAACAATCTTACTCCAGCGGAAAATCCTTCGCTAACAAGTTAATGCACAATCTGCATTAAAAATATGCCCAAAATCATCATATATTAATCTATATGGCATTTAAAAACTTCCACATAACTTACAAAACTTCCACAAATAATTCTTTAACATTTATTCCTGTGGGAACTTCCTTCATATTCAAGGGCATTATACCTCAGCGACTTTCAACACGCGCTGCACTAGCGATTATACATTCATAGTTCCACTTAAAAATTTTTATAATCATAAATTGTTTCAAAACTGTTTTTCTATTTAACCTTCGTGGATTTCATTCATGAACCGAAATGAAGTCAAAACTTGCCAATCACAAACAAATTTAATAGTGAATACGCTTATATACGCCTATCTGGTCTATCAAAATTTAAGATTAACATCTTAAAAGAAAATTGTAGTATAAAAATACTATCTTCAAATAAAGTGTGACTAAAATGCAAAGTAGTCGAATAGAATCCATTTAGACTGGGGAATGCAAACATCGTTCTATAAATCTCTAATTGAGAAAAACTCCTAACAAAAGTACTTGACTTTAATGCATTCAATAATGCCTTATTAACATTACTCTTTCACAAAAGTGTCTATGATGCAATGTTCATTCATAACTCACGATAAATGTCGGTGTTGCAATCAATTCAAATAACGACTAGTATTTCCAAGATCGTCGACAACGTAAGAGATTTTAACGCTCTAAAATCATTTAAATGTTCTTCCTTCTTGATGATGACAGAAAATTGTTCAAAGTAATTAAACTGGGGTTGAATTACTTTAATAAAATGACACGCTGTCTGAATTTAAATCTGCCATTAAAAATCATTAACTTACAGTCAAATCGTGACTACAAAAAAAAATATTAATTACTGAAAAATCTAAATATCAGTCTCAACTGATTCAAAATCGTTAACTATGCCCATGACATAACAATGTCTTAATAAATCGTCGAAAAAGGCAAAACTCATCAAGGTGTACTGAGAATAAGAATCTCAACAAGAAAATAGGGCAAAACATGAGGATAAAAAAATATGGGAAAAATGGTTGCTCAAACATTATTAGTATACTCAAATACAATAAACGTTCACGACTACCTTATCTGCCGATTGACGTTCCAGAGGAAAATTCCCCAAAGATGACTGCTGATGGATCCATTTCACCACGTTAAAGCTGAGCTCCATCCTCGAAATAGGAAATAGCACCCTCGGAGAATCGAACTGCTTCCTTCTCCGTGAATCGCTCTGCTCCTCGAAGACGAATAGACATCCTTCCGGCAATAATCTTCTTTGTGAGTCGGGATATCCCTGACCTCTCTTGAAAAATTCCCTGAAGTTCCAGTAGACAGTCGTCATGAAGTTTTGTAGAAATTTCCGAAGAAATTATTCATATTCAGAGTATGAAATTGTTTCTATGGCTGTTCGATGGTATTCAGCCTTTAATTACGAAACATGGGTGTAGATGGTATTCACCGCATGTTCGCTTGTGTGGAATAGCAATTAGCGAAGTTCCATGTCGCTATCTTACTCCATTGAAGTATGTCCCAATTGCAATAAGCCCTCTTAGCCTTCCATCTGCTCTTCAGTTGTAGTGTCAGAAGAACAAACTGCCGTATTCAAATGCTCCATTATACTGGTATCGTTGTGTAACCAAGCAATCTGAAGTCTTTCTACTCCACTCGCAGCGTCAGCCGTTGCGTTGATTCTGGCTAAACAAAAGTGCTTCTCTAGTGGCGAGATAATCACTTTTGCCAGTCGTATAAAACTGCTAATATCTTTTAAACTACTCGGTCGAAATTGTTCAGATTTTCTCTATAACTGCATGTAGCACTGCACAATACAATTATCTTATCGGTGACCGCTAACTGTTCGAAGCTAAACTTATAGAAGCTTTCTAAGGTCCGTTTCAACTTCACCTAGTTTGACCTGGATCTCGTTAATATAGTGGCCTCGCCACGCGTTATAAAAACGATTCTTTTTACTGCTGTTCACTTCGACGTCTCACTATAATGAATGTATAAGAAAAGAACTTTCACAAATATACTTCGATGATCTGAGAATGAGATCTCAGAATGATCAGAGAACGAAAGAGGCTCCTCTCTTCTTCGCAAGCCCTTTTATTAACTTCACGAGAGGCGTTTCCATCCCTTCCAAAGCGTGATACTGCGTCATCGCTAAAACTTCCAACTTCGTTAATACATGACGGATTTTCAAAATTCAAAAACTGAAAATAAATTTCACCAAAATTCCAAATCAATGCTTTTACTGCAAATGGATTTCCACAATTCTGCATTCCAAAAGTACTAAAATACCATAGTTTCAGCAATCTCCGTCTTCCTTTCAACTATCGTTGATTGGTTCATGCCTCTCCTCCAATAGCATAGTTTCTTCCTCAGCAGAATTCCTCGTTTCCTGCGACTGCGTCGTAAATCTTGGAACATTCTGGACTAAAAGCTGACGTCACTGAGAATCTCAGCTCAAGTAGCCTGCTGGCATAACATTTACGTCATCCGTGCTTACGTCATGACTACCTACGTCATAACTATGACAGCCATAACTTTCCTTATAATTTCAAATATAGCCACCGTGGTCTCTACATAATTCAATTACGGGGGCATTCTCCTCTCACCACGTTTTAAAAACAGTTGCAAATTGTTTTTAAACTCAATGTTACAAGTATCTCAACTCTCTTGAACACGAAATTGAATTATTACTGGCTTACTCTAGGATAGTATCTTTTTAAATTTCCAGCATTGAACTTGCCGTAAACGACATTATTCTCATCATCGTAGAGTTCATAACAGTTGTTTCCATAAGCGTTCGTAATCCTAAACGGCCCCAGGAACACTAATCCAAATTTGGGGTAGATTTTCTTGGTCATATCAGCCTTGACAGGTCTGCGTAATAATACAAGATTTCCAACTTGAAAGGGTGTACCAAAACGTTTTCCAGCTACTCTTTTCAATCGTTTCTCTGCTGCTTTCTGGAGTTGTTCCTTTGCCTTATCAATCCTCTGCTGTCTTCCTATGTCGGGATCTCTCGGTATGTGGTTGAAAAGATTATCCCACGGCCTTTCTGGGTTTCTTCCTAGATGAAGTCGCATTGGCACTTCTCCTGTGCTCTCCTGCACTGTAGAGTTCAGACATTCCTTAATAAGGGGTACAAATCTCACCCAACCAGAATGATCATTAGGACAGAAAATTCGACAGAATTTCGAAAATTCAGCCATATATCTTTCTGAGGAATTCGATTCAGGGTAACGCACGCTTGAAAATAAGTGCTTAATGCCAAGCCTTTCCATATCCGCTGCAAATTCCACGGACGTAAACTGCGTTCCATGATCTGACAGTAGATATTCCGGTATACCAGCTTTAGGAAATACAGCATTTTCCAGTCTGCTTACTACGTTCCTCGTGTTAGCTTTCTGCATGGGACTCATTGTAACAAATTTTGAGAAAACATCCACGGTCACCAACAAGTACTGGTTACCCTGGTATCCCTTCGGACAGGGGCCAAATATATCCGTCGCCATGAGTTCGTTTGGCTTAGAAGGAATCATCGCCTTCGGTTTTCCCTTTAATAAAGCAGAAGCATACTTTGCTCTTTGACATTTGTCACAGGATCGAATGACCTTGGCAATGCTGGAACGCATGTTAGTCCAGATAAATCTCTCTTTAAGTGTATTAAGAGTTTTATCTAAACCGGCATGTCCAGTTGCGTGATGAGCTACCCACACTAAATTAACCACAAGTTTAGGTGGCACGACTATTCGGAGTTTTGTATGCGCAGAGTCAGCATACTTGCATACGATGTCTCCACTCAAGACAAAGTGTCGTGAATTTCTCCCTGTAGCTTCATAGTCAACATCCGTATTGTCCATGTAACCCTTGAGGAACCTGTACATTTTCCTTATTGGAGCGTGTCTCTTCTGTGACACACCGATTCGGGCTAACCTCCTAACGGTTTCTTCATCTTCTTGCTCCAATTGTACATGGTGTATCTGCACATTTTTAATAGGGTTACGTGATAGAGCATCAGCCAGTAAGTTATCTTTCCCAGGCTGGTGGACGATAGTAGCGTTAAACTGTTGGGTGAACAAAGCCCAACGTGTCAATCTATCACTTGACATGTCAGTTTGCAACATAAATTGTAGTGCTTTATGGTCAGTAATAATGATGACCTTATGTCCCAGCAGGATTTTCTTCCAGGCTTGTAAAGCTGTCACAAAAGCTAACGCTTCAAGCTCTGTCGTGAAGTAGTTTTCCTCGTGCTTTTTCAACTTCCGACTAGTGAACGCAATGTAGTGCTTGTTGCCTGCCTCGTCTTTCTGGTATAAGACTGCACTAATGCCTATTCTTGATGCATCAGACTCAATATAAAACACCTTCTCAAAGTCTGGGTACTCCAGTTTCACATTATTTTTGAGCATCTCTTTTGCTTTCTCAAAAGCCTCGTCTGCAGCGGTACTCCATTTCCATCTGTTGTTCTTCTTTAGTAAGTCATACAGAGGAGCCATAATTTCCGAGTATCTTGGACAGTGGCTGCTAATAAATTGGCATGCACCTACAAATTCTCTGACTTGTTTTACCTTAGTTGGCTTTGGAAATCTCGTGATTGCATCTACTTTTTTCATGTTTGGATGATATCCATCTTTATCAATAGTATGCCCCAAGTAATTTATCTCCTTCTTCAAGAATTGACATTTTCCAAAGTTCACCTTAATGTTGGCCTCCCTTAAATTCTCGAACAACTTTCTCAAGTGCACTAAATGTTCTGCAGCGCTGGGTGAAGATACGATTAAATCGTCAATGTAGCAGATTACATTTTCTTTCACTTCGTCAGTGAGCTTACTATCAAGTGCTCGAATAAGTGCTGGTCCACTGTTAACCATTCCAAAAGGCATTCTGGCAAAGACCCATGACGTCTGGTCAAATAGGAATCCAGTGTACTGCATACTATCCTCTTCTAATTGAACTTGATAAAATGAAGACGTCAAGTCAAGAACGCTGAAACAAGCTCTTCCTTTGAATTTCCGAAGTAGATCTCTAATCTTGGGTGGTCTGTCATTTTCTGGAAGAATCTTTAAGTTGATGGTCCTGGCATCGAGACAAAGACGTATCTGACCATTACTTTTCTTCACTACCGTGATGGGGTTTATATAAGACGACGCCTGTTTTCTAATAATCCCGTCTACCTCCATTTTTCTGATTAACCCTCGTACTTCTTGATAGTATTTCTCAGGAATGGGGTATATTCTCTTCTGGTAAGGGGTTTCATCTGTCAGCCTTATCTTGTACTTATAATCCTTAATCAATCCAGGCTTTTCATCGAAAATATCTTGGAATTCCTTTATCAGATCCTCAAATTCCCCCTGAATTTCTTCAAATCCTTCAGTTTTTCTACTGGGTATTTCTTCTAAATTTTCCACTTCATTAATTATTGTATTCAAAATTTCTTCCCTAAGGTCTATTTCCAGACTGTTTTTCACGTCCTGTTCTTCTATCTCTTCTGTGATTATGTACCCATCATTAAAGCTAATACTTCTGTTCTTCATGTCAATAATAGCTCCGACCTTCGATATAAAATCGATTCCAAGCACCATATCAAAATTGATCTTGCTCACCACAATGAAGATCTGTTCATAATTCCTTCCATTGATCTCAAAGTTCAATAACACTTGAATCTTGCATTTCACTGCCTATCTTGGAATATCCCTCTCACTTTGACGGTAGAAACAGGTAGAACTGTCATGTTCTCTCCTCTTAGCAGACTTTGATAACATTCCTGTGAAATGATGGAAATAATAGCACCAGTATCCATCAGGGCTTTGTACTGCTGTCCATCTATCCGTACAGCAATAATAGGTAATGCACATGGTCTTTCCTCTTTAACAATACCCCTCTCTTCTAGTAAATCTTCATCGGTAACTTCGTATATCTCATTAATCATAATCAGGTGTGGTGTGGCAATGTATTTACAGGTTCTCACTGACGTTGAGAAATCTGCGTTTTTTTTTTGTGTTACCGACCTCAAAATTCTGTTGGCTCGTAGAAGGCCCAGGATCGATTACAACATCCTGCCTTTTCTTTTGATTGTCAGCTTCTTTATCCCTTAATTCTTTTAAGTATTGCTGGCTTTCCTTTTCTCTTTGCTGATACTGATCAGGTGTCATAACCTGACTTTGAGTATTCTGGTTTCTATTATGGTTTTGGTTATTCCTATTATAGTTACGGTTATACCCATTATTGTTGTAATATCTGCCTCTTCCATTGTAGTTTCCTCGGTTGTAGTTCCAACCTCTTCTCTGTTGATACGGTCGGTAACCTTGTGATCTGTAATTTCTAAACTGATTATTCCTGTGAGGACCTACATTGTCAGTTTTCTCCTCCTCTGGCTTGTCAGTTTGTTGGACTTGGTCCATGTATACCGTATTGATTTCTTTAAACTCCTGCCTTTGACCTTTCTGGACTACGTTAGGCATTGGACTTGTGTAGTCTAACCTTCTCAGTAATTCATCCATGCTGGATAAATCCCTGATGTTGGACGAAATTATAAGTCTCCTCACCTCAACTGGCAGCATACGAGAAATCGCATCTATTAGTTGCTCCGTGGACAATGGGGGTTGCAAAAATCTCAAGCGGGACAACTGACTCGTAAAGAAATCAGCGTACCTCGTTGGAAGAGTACCTGAGTATTTTCTTGAATACACCTCTGCTCTTAACGAATTCTGCGCTTCTATGGACCAAAATCGTTTGATTAATGCCTCTGCAAACTCGTCAAAGTTACTGAATGTGTATCTAAATGCGCAAAACCATTCAAGGGGTCCTCCAATCAGATATCTCTCTACTATCTTCATCTCTCTCTCTCTGGGAATGTGAGCTTCGATGAAATAATCTTTGAGATTCCTTACATACTCTATAGGTGTCAAACTATCAGTGTTACTGAATTTTTGTGGTTTGTCTTCGAAATTCCTGATGACCGTCACGTTCCTCGGATATGAATCCGGATAGTTTTTCCCACTATCTCGATAATTCCACTCAGGTTCCATATTCCTCTCGTCATCCTCCTCTCTGAATCTGGATACACGTTCTTCAGGAGTCACGTCTCTTTCTTCTGGCTCTAGGTGACATCTTCTGGTATACTTCCTATTCAATTCGCAAGCTAAGCCTTCTGTATCCTTGTCGGTGATTTCTGTTAAGACTTTCTTGACTATCTCTTCTTTGTAGTTCTCCATTAAACTAGCCTCTCCTAACTTCAAATTTTTCAGTTTACTCGTCGTTTCATTTACATCCGAGACAACTTTATGCATCTGTTCCTCTAATGTAGATTTTAAAGTTTGCATATCCTGATCTAGTTGTGTTCTATCGTCAACTTGTTTTTCGGATAACGAATTTATCCTGACGCTTAAATCTTTCCTAATCTGTACTACTTCATTGTTAATTTCTATCTGCGTACTGGCAAGTTTTCTTTCAATCCTTTCCTGAATTTGGGTTACATGTTCCCCACTTGACTTATTCCACTCGTCTTTCCATACCGCTACGTTTGCTGTTAACATTTCGGCTATGTCTACTTCGATATCCTCTTTTAATACTCTATTGTGGTCTAATACCTGTGTTCTCATGACCTCTACATCATACTTCAACTCTGCTAAAGACGTTGTTGTTCTAACCGATTCATCGACTAACCTAGTCGTTAATGCAGTTATATTACGCGTACAAAGAGTTTTTGAGTTTTCGATTTCTTCCCTGACTTTATTTACATCAGTTTGGACTTTCGTGATATCTACAAAAACTGTGTTGACCTCTACCTGAATCTTAGTTATGTCACTTTGCACCTCAGTTATATCCGCATGAATGTTATTAATGTCTACCTGAACATTGGATACATCAGTTCTAGCTTTTTGAATTTCTTTTTGGACTTCCTCGACCTTGTCTTGGACAGTCGCTACATCGTTTTTGACAACAACTACTTCGGCTCTAGCACAAGAAATATCCCCTCGGACATTAGCTACATCTAGATTTAACATTGTAAGGTCTCTCTGTACCTTAGACACATCAAATTTAACATCATCAACATTTTTATGCACATTAGATACATCTGTGCGGATGTCAGTTACAGTATTTTCAATTCCTAGAGTATTAATCTGTGAGCCATGTTTAACATCTCTCATTTCTTTATTTTCTTTGGCGGCCGTCCCGGTAGACTCAGTCGCCATGTGAGATACGTTCTGTCCGGACGTGCCTTGAGGCTCTCCGCCTTATTATTTAAAATGTAATGTTTTTCCTTTTTATTTAACATTGTTATTATGCCGAAGCCTTCCATTTACTCATGTAAGTAACACATCTAACCTTGTGTCCACTATGCTCATTTCCTAAATTTAACCTTTGTTTTTGATCTTCGTCGTGTGCTTGGATTTGCTGTGGAACCAATCGAAATGGCGGTCTCCTGTTTTATTTTGTTTGAATCTTCGTTTAACCTTTTATTTGTGCCGTGAAATATATCTGGGAGTGATTTTGTGAGTGTATGTTTTTCTTGCTGCCAGGTGCATTGATGCTGTTTTATTTGGGCATATCTTCAATGGGTCTCCCGTTGTTTGTGGACGTTGGCGTTTCGACCATTCTCCCAACACGAGGCATGACACCATATATTTTAGCCCTTATGTATTCCCTTCATTCCATGCTTCGTGCAACTGAATCACGGCGGTAACTTTAAGTAGGCCTTACCGTATTCAGCTCGAACTCGGAACGTAAGTTGGGGACCATATAGGTTTAGCATGTTTTGCTAGACTACCTACAAGCACGAGTTGCTTTGTGTTTTATTACTGGATCGTCGGCTGGCATTTTGTGTGTTTGATTGCGTGTATGTATCATGATATATTTCACGGACACTTGACGTCATTTGTTTCTCCTTGTAGTATCTTTGGTTTTTGCATTTCTTTTCTCTGGGGACTGCCAGCTCGATCGCATCCCCATTGCTCGCCACAGCCTCTGCGACACGCACACAGCCTCTTGTTTTATCTTTGCTATGCTTGTTATTTGTGGTCGTCATGACAACCATCCATCTTTAGGCTGAGAAGTGATTGTTGTTGACCAGCGACCGGCTCGATTGCCTTTTTGGTCAATTACCTCCTCCCTTTTTACATCATTTTTATTGGAAGTGGCACAGGTATTTATTTTATTTGTTTCCGTTATTTATTATTGTAAGTAATTTATTGTTTATAATCATCCTTCCCGTTTGAAAGTGACTGTATTTGACCCCTAGGGTACTTTTTTTTGTGTGTGTTATTCTGGCCGGGTTTCTTTGTGTGTTCGGTTTCAATTCATTAAATTTCCATTTCTTTACCCATGTGTCTTATTTAGTAGTGTTTGGCGATCGGGCTGCTCTCTCTCTCTCTCTCTTCAAACCTAGGCCTAACTTATTCTAGCTGTCTAGCACCAGGAGGGTATTCCTACCACTCGTCGTGGGACCACCTTCACGGAGTCTGGAGTCGCTCGGCACATCTGGCCTGCAAGTACGGGCCCAGCACAGGTCAGAAATTAACATCCATTTCCACTGCGTACTCCTTTCTTTTCTAGTTGGTTCCAGTGATGCAGCTAGGAGGCACGCCAAGAATATGTTTATTTTAATAGGGCGGTGCAGATGGTAGCAGAGCGTGGTTAAGTCTCCTGGTCGCTTAGCCATATCCATTGGATTTTAATATTTCGCTGCATATTTTTCAATGTTGTTTTTATTCTGTTTCATGTTCCTTATTGCATACTATGCAAACAAATATTAAGAGCCAATGTGAACTTCCAAGGAGTATGGACCATAAAAATAACAAACTGTAAGGAGAGTGCAATGAGTTGGACCCTATCAACGAACCCCAGCATTGGTAATGTACTAAACAACCCTACTTCTTGTTTCGTACTCATTTCAGGCGCAGGACGGAGGCAAGACATTTGTAGTTATTGTTTTGAATTGTAGCTAGCAGTACTTCTGTAGTTTAGCCATGTATTCTCTCCCAGGTTGTAACGTGAAGAAGGAGCTCATCCAGTCTGACGATGATCTGCTATCGTTTGAAAGTGTCTGTGGGAAAGACACTAATCCATTGACTGAGGTGAGAGGCCATCGCAAGGGAGGCGTAGCCAATATAGTGTCCAAGTGGGGAATTTCATTTTCTGGTGAACTGGGAGTTTCGTCTGTATTTGAGTTCTTAGACAGGGTCAGTGAACTCTGCCATTGTTATGACCTCGAACCAGACGACATTGTTGTCTGCCTACCGTTATTGTTGAGTGGCTTAGCTTTAAAATGGTATCGACTTACCAACAGATCTTTCATCTCGTGGGTTGATTTCTGTAAGTCAATAAAGGAGCGGTTTACGACTTATGATTTTGAACATGACTTGAAGGCTGAAATTCATCGCCGTACCCAGGGTTTGGAAGAGCCTGTAGACGATTTTGTTACTGGGCTAATGACTTTAATAAGTAGGTTGTCGCAGCCCCTTCCCCTTATTGAAACTGTTGATATTGTGTATAGAAATCTAGCACCTGAGTACAAGTCTTTCATACGCCGGTCCAGTGTGTATAGTGTGGCTGACATTGTTGATCAAGGACGTGAATGCGAGTTCAATCGGCGCCTGCGCAAGTCATATGTATCCCCACCCCTCCCCTCTGACAGTTTGTTTCCAGAGACTGCATGCGCGCAATCCCAGATTCAGAGGACTGCGCACCCATCTTCAATATCTCGTCAGGAGGACCGGGCAGTTAACCGTCCCCACTCGCATATTGTCGGGAGTATTCCCAATGCTACTTCTTCTGCGAATCCCGCTCCTCAGGATCAACAGTTACCTCGAAACCCGAACATGTATAACCGTATAAAATGTTGGAATTGTGATCGTTTGGGGCATCATTTTAATTCCTGCCGTGCGCCCTCGCGTGTGTTTTGTCACACATGTGGTCTTCGTGACGTGACGCACATAGCCTGTCCTAGATGTGCTTCGCGTCAGGGAAACGAGCATGGGTCCCCGGTTTAGACCCGCCGGAGTGGCCATGCAATGAAGTTCGCCGGGAAATGAACATTTCCACGACTGGAAACTTCTGTCCTTGGGTCCCTGTAAGTGTTAAGAAATTGTCGATACCCGCTTTACTGGATTCTGGTGCTTCACGTTCATTTATTCAGCGCTCCATCGCGGAACAGCTTCCTGTTACTCAGATTTGTCCACAAGATGGGGGTTTAAAATTTTATTCTGCGGTGAAGTCATCTATTTCTGTTTCTAGCGTTGTAACATGTCATATTAAGATATGTGGTTATTCTTGGGATTGGAACTTCCATGTGGTGGATGACTTATCTACGCCTATGATCTTAGGTTCTGATTTTATGCACAAAGCACGGTTGAGGCTTGATTTTTCGGATCATTCCTTCAGTTTTTTGTTTAAATCCAAGGAGCGGTTTCATTTTAATACTTGTGAAGCGAGTGTTCCTTGTAATTTTTCTGGTATCTCTGCTGTTCTAATCCCTCCTACTTTATTCACGAGTCAACGTGACGCTTTATCTGATTTGGTGAATGAATTTCCAGATGTTCTCACGTCGGAACTGGGTTCCGCTATCGGCTACGAGTGTCATATTGATTTGACTGATGAGGTTCCAGTTAGGTCGGCGCCATTTTCTTGCTCTCCACCCAAACTCATTGCCATGAGAGAATATATTCATGATCTTAAGGCACGCGGTGTTGTGAGCCCTTCTAAGTCTTCTTATGGTAGCCCAGCATTCCTGGTGCCTAAGAAAGAGGGTACTTTTCGTTTAGTAGTTGATTATCGTCGACTCAATTCTAAGGTGGTGTTCGACAACTTTCCCCTTCCAACTCTGGAGAGCGCTTTTCAGCATTTTCACGGGGCGAAGTACTATTCCGTCCTAGATTTGAACTGTGCATATTATCAAATTCCTCTCGATCCCGAGAGCCGTAAGGTAACTGCGTTCTCCACTCCGTTCGGCCTTTTTGAGTTCAATAAGTTACCCATGGGCATTTCTATCGGCGGACAAGTATTGAGTAGGGTTTTGGATGAGTTGTTTGGAGATTTAAAGTATTCATCTGTGTTTAACTATCTTGATGACCTCGTGATTTACAGTCAGTCTTTTGAGGATCACCTGATCCATTTACGTGAAGTCCTATGTCGTCTTCGCAGAGCCGGACTCACTGTTAACCCGGACAAAATCTCTTTGGCTTCGAAGCAAATCAAATTTTTAGGTCACATTCTTTCGGATGTGGGCATAGAAGTGAACCCTGAGCGTGTCCAATGTATCCAAGAGTTCCCTACTCCCACGAATGTGAAAGCAGTCCGACGTTTTTTGGGAATGGCGGGCTTTTACAGTAGGTTCATTAAGGGCTTTTCGGACATTTCAGCGCCCCTGAATTATTTGAAGAAGAAGAATGTACGATTCGTGTGGGGCCCCGACCAGTGTCTCGCCTTTGAGAAATTGAAAGAATGTCTTTCTTCTGCTCCCGTCCTTCGAACTCCGGATTTTGGGAAAGATTTTATGTTACATTGTGATGCGAGTGATGTCGCAGTTTCTTGTGTGCTTAGTCAGCAGGTGAATGGTAATTTGGCACCCATCGCTTTTGCCAGTCGGATGCTTAATGATTGCGAACGCCGGTATTCCACTTTCGAGAAAGAAAGTCTGGCTGTCGTATTCGGCTGTGAACGTTTCAGATCTTTTCTAGAACATCGGCATTTCATAGTATATACCGACAATGAAGCTCTGTCCTGGATGCGCTCGCATGTCAAAAAATTGGGACGTATAAATCGTTGGATTCTTCGTCTATCCTCTTTCAGCTTTGACATCATTCACGTCAGAGGCAGTGAAAATGTTGTAGCGGATTGTTTGTCACGCATGTTTGAGGAACCTCCTCCCATTGTTGAGATCCCCGAGCCAGTGAATCTTCTCCAACACATTCCATGGTCTTTTACTGACATCCGTACGTACCAAGCAGATGACCCATTTTGTGTCACATTGCGTGAAAAAATTCTCGGGAAAGATCCTGGTGTATCTGAGTTTTCATTGCGCAATGATGTTATAGTGCATACCGCTCCTCGATCTTCGAAATGTAGGATTTTCGTGCCAGAGAATATACGAAGTATGCTCTTGGCGTATTTCCATGAATCCTGTTTTGGATTACATTTAGGTATGACGAAGACTTTCCATAAAATCTCTCAGGAATTCTTCTGGCCTCATTTGAAAGCGGATGCTTTTGCTTTCGTCCGAAAATGCGTTACGTGTCAACGTTCTAAGCCTGCAAAGAATTCCCGCATTGGACTTCACCACGCTGACACGATGTCATATCCTAATGAGCGCCTCTTTATAGATTATTTTGGTCCCCTAGTTAGGTCATCTTCTGGTCATAAAGCTATACTTACTGTCGTTGATGGATTTTCAAAATTTGTATGGTTATTTCCTGTCAGGGAAATCACGACACGTACCACTGTTAGGCTTTTGACCAATCATATTTTTGGTGTTTTTGGTCCTCCAAAGTTTTTAGTGTCCGATAACGCGAGCGTTTTCCGGTCCAAGTCTTTTAGATCAATGTGTTTTTCTTGGGGAATTGATCATGTCTTTTTGGCACCCTACCACCCTCAGCCAAATCACGTTGAAAGGTTTCATCGTAACTTGAAGGCTTGCTTGAGTGCGTTCCACAACGCAGATCAGTCACGTTGGGACGCAAATCTTCAGTTTTTCTCCTTAGGATTTAACACAGCTCTTCATGAATCGACGAATTCTACCCCTTCGGAATTGTTTTTAGGAAGGCGTATTGTTGATCCACTTCAGCTTCAGTGGAAAATAGATTATCTGGCTGCGCCATCCCGCCGTACCTCAGTCAAAGAAAAATGGGAAGTTGCTGTACGGCATCTGAAAAGGGCACGAGATCGCGTGGCGTCTCGCTATAACAAGGGTAGGCAACCTGTTTGTTTTCAGGTGAATGACGACGTGCTAGTGCGCCTGCACCCACAGAGTTCGGCCAAGAATAAGGAGTCAGCTAAACTAATGCTTCGCTGGAGCACGTCCAAAACTATCACTAGATTTTTAACACCTGTCACTGTTGAATTGATCTCCAAGGAGAATCCCACCGACGTATCCAGAGCTCACATATCTCAATTGAAACCATTTATTGTGTAACCTTCTTATTTGCTGTGATTAATGTTGTCCTTTTTCTGCGTAGGTTAGCCAATCATAATTTGCTTATGTTATCCAAGGAAGCTAGTATTCATATGGCGTCTCCTTGACCTGCCTATTATTGAACCAATTTTGACCGAGGCAGAGTCAAGTACAAATTTACGAGCTCAAGAAAGAAAATAATACAAGAAGAAATAGGCCTACATACTCTGTGTAACTTAATATTTATTGTAAAAATATGTATTTTTGCGAATTCGGCCAGTAGAGAATTTATATTCTATAAATAATGGACACATTATATCGCTTCTTTGTTATTTTAATACGTCACTTTCATGATGGGTATAAGGAGAATGGCAGACTTCGGCGTCAAAGGGCGAAAGTCTTTTGTTTATGATTTTCGTCCGTGTCTCTATCTACTTTTCTTGTCATTGTAACGCGCAGGCGAACCGTAATACCATTATGACAAGCCCAGGGATCGTCAAAGGAACGCGCGCCTTTGGGGACCCCGAAGGAGTTCTGTCCTGATATTGCGATCGCCGAAGCGATCTGATTATTTTTATATATTACTTCATTTTATAACTGTATTCTTTCTGATATGGCTCAATTGCTTAAGTGACTGTTATATCGATCACCCTTCCCCCTCATATTTTGTGTACTGTTATAGTTGTTGACAAACCACCTATGTGATAAGGATGTTGTGTATTTTGGAACACTTGGGACATGATTGATTTCAAAGCGGTGGTGCTTAGTGATGTAAAAAGAAAAATCTTTTATTATTATAAATAATTTTTCTTTTGGGGGGTGGTGTGGATCCTGAGCCATGTTTAACATCTCTCATTTCTTTATTTTCTTTGGCGGCCGTCCCGGTAGACTCAGTCGCCATGTGAGATACGTTCTGTCCGGGCGTGCCTTGAGGCTCTCCGCCTTATTATTTAAAATGTAATGTTTTTCTTTTTTATTTAACATTGTTATTATGCCGAAGCCTTCCATTTACTCATGTAAGTAACACATCTAACCTTGTGTCCACTATGCTCATTTCCTAAATTTAACCTTTGTTTTTGATCTTCGTCGTGTGCTTGGATTTGCTGTGGAACCAATCGAAATGGCGGTCTCCTGTTTTATTTTGTTTGAATCTTCGTTTAACCTTTTATTTGTGCCGTGAAATATATCTGGGAGTGATTTTGTGAGTGTATGTTTTTCTTGCTGCCAGGTGCATTGATGCTGTTTTATTTGGGCATATCTTCAATGGGTCTCCCGTTGTTTGTGGACGTTGGCGTTTCGACCATTCTCCCAACACGAGGCATGACACCATATATTTTAGCCCTTATGTATTCCCTTCATTCCATGCTTCGTGCAACTGAATCACGGCGGTAACTTTAAGTAGGCCTTACCGTATTCAGCTCGAACTCGGAACGTAAGTTGGGGACCATATAGGTTTAGCATGTTTTGCTAGACTACCTACAAGCACGAGTTGCTTTGTGTTTTATTACTGGATCGTCGGCTGGCATTTTGTGTGTTTGA
The DNA here is from genome assembly GCA_946902985.2 of Meconema thalassinum. Taxonomy (NCBI): domain Eukaryota; kingdom Metazoa; phylum Arthropoda; class Insecta; order Orthoptera; family Tettigoniidae; genus Meconema; species Meconema thalassinum. The sequence continues at coordinate 301,261,338 of OX336392.1, read as the reverse complement.
TTGCGTGTATGTATCATGATATATTTCACGGACACTTGACGTCATTTGTTTCTCCTTGTAGTATCTTTGGTTTTTGCATTTCTTTTCTCTGGGGACTGCCAGCTCGATCGCATCCCCATTGCTCGCCACAGCCTCTGCGACACGCACACAGCCTCTTGTTTTATCTTTGCTATGCTTGTTATTTGTGGTCGTCATGACAACCATCCATCTTTAGGCTGAGAAGTGATTGTTGTTGACCAGCGACCGGCTCGATTGCCTTTTTGGTCAATTACCTCCTCCCTTTTTACATCATTTTTATTGGAAGTGGCACAGGTATTTATTTTATTTGTTTCCGTTATTTATTATTGTAAGTAATTTATTGTTTATAATCATCCTTCCCGTTTGAAAGTGACTGTATTTGACCCCTAGGGTACTTTTTTTTGTGTGTGTTATTCTGGCCGGGTTTCTTTGTGTGTTCGGTTTCAATTCATTAAATTTCCATTTCTTTACCCATGTGTCTTATTTAGTAGTGTTTGGCGATCGGGCTGCTCTCTCTCTCTCTCTCTCTTCAAACCTAGGCCTAACTTATTCTAGCTGTCTAGCACCAGGAGGGTATTCCTACCACTCGTCGTGGGACCACCTTCACGGAGTCTGGAGTCGCTCGGCACATCTGGCCTGCAAGTACGGGCCCAGCACAGGTCAGAAATTAACATCCATTTCCACTGCGTACTCCTTTCTTTTCTAGTTGGTTCCAGTGATGCAGCTAGGAGGCACGCCAAGAATATGTTTATTTTAATTGGGCGGTGCATCTGTAAACGCGACATATTATCCTCCAAATTAGCAGCACTAGTATGAAGAACCTTCATATTCTCCTCCATTCGACTATTATTCTCCTTCATGCTTTCATTCAGCATCTGCTTCATACTACTAGTCATGCTTGCTTTCAAATTAGCAGACATATTACTAGCATTCTCCTCCATCTTTGCATTCAAATTAGCAGACAAATTACTAGCACTCTCCTCCATCATCTGCTTCATGTTAGCAGACATCTCCTCTAACATTTTCTTCAAACTTTCATCTGCCATTACAATATTATTCAAAAATGGATTGCTGTAGGGACATACATCAAAAGAGCAAAATAACAACATTTGAGCAACACTTTTCACCATATATAATTTTGATCAATTTTCTGTCTTAAATCTAACTTATAACTACCTTATAATTAACCTTCGAAGATACTTCATGTTGAAACAAACTCAAGCACATGTTCAAATTTCTCTGGCTCATTTTAAAATATCCTAACACAAATAATTTACATTTACAATCCAAATAATTAATTTTATCCTTAATATGACTGAAATGTCATAAGCCGGTCAAATAAAATAAGATTCCAGATTATAGGCGATTTTCCTAAGTTTCCTGCCTATTTAACTTTTCTCAAGTTGTATAAGATCTGATCTTTTCTGAGTGTAATTTTCCTAATACAATACAACATTTAATTCCTATATAATCACACTCTTAAATACTACAATTGGCCTAGACATCTAACAAAGAATCAACCTCTTTATTTGAGTCTAATCGAACCTCACGTTTTAGGTTTGCCACTCTTACTGGCGTTCAACCTGGTGATCCAGTTTTGTCGAATTCGCCCCAACGTTTTAGGTGCGTCAATCTTTCTGTTGACTCATCCCCACGCTCTTGGGTCGCCAATCTTTCTGTCCCCGTTTACCTGGATAGTAGGCTGTCAGATATCCGCCCCCTCAATCGGATTGCCAATTATCAATCGCACCGGCACAGTTACATCAATGAAAATGGCACTGACAGATACTATCGAGATAAGAGCACAGAAATTCACAGGAAATCATTGTGGAACACACCAAAATAGACGGGGGTTCATACTTACCGTTACTTACCTCTTAATTATCTCGGGGTTTGAGTTGACAACAGGATCACTAAAGTCTGTTCCCACAATAACCTCCACCATGACATTTAAAAATGAACCAGAAACGAAGACGAGAACTTTGAACTGTACAAAAGCTTTATTTCTAATAAAGGGTATGATTTTACTAACACAACAAAAACAACGTGGCTATCAGTCGCCCAAGTCAATCTGACTACGTCCTCCAGTAGGACTTGCAAAATTATCATACAACATGATATAAAACATTTTTGCTCCCAAGAGCTTCAAGTAACGTAATATTCATAACACTATTGGATTGGAAAAGGACGTCAGGGTGTGACATATATAGAGCATTTGGTTTCCTTTTAATAAACATTAGAATGGTATTTATAGTCGCAAGGCCAAAGTGTGTACGACCTCACTCCCTGAGAACCATATGTTGGCACAGCTGCGGGCTACCTTCCAGCCTGTTGCATACCGGTCAAATGCACTCCCTTCTCACATGCTATGTTACGTAAGAATACCGCTTGTTCTCTCAAGCTTTTAAATGTCTAGAAGACAACTCACATTATATTTACGCAAATCTTTCAAGTACTTTGCACACATCCTATTGGATCATTATATTAATTTCTTTAAACTTGTTAACTTCAATCCAAATGTTTAATTAGCTCTTAAATGTTTATAACAAAATCACATAAATTATTTATAACAATTAGAAATTGTTTATAATATTTGTCAAAGACAATAAAAATATTATAAGCACGCTTTTAACATCACTCTCGTTCCATATTATTTTCAAAAATATTTACAACAATTATTTACAATATTAACATTTAAATTGTTTAAATTATTAATTTAATAAATACATTAACCACATGTTCATTCGGTTGATAATTTTCATAATCGTGATTAATATAATCGACCAATGAAGGTTAGTTATACATGTTAATGTCACAATCTGGTTTAATAAAGTTTTTTAATAATGATTTGTGACGGCAACCTTCATTCAAAATCTTATCTCAAATTCTTTCAAAACTCGTGTTAATTATAACAGTAAATCACTTGATAAATTTTCAACGAACTATAACAATCTTACTCCAGCGGAAAATCCTTCGCTAACAAGTTAATGCACAATCTGCATTAAAAATATGCCCAAAATCATCATATATTAATCTATATGGCATTTAAAAACTTCCACATAACTTACAAAACTTCCACAAATAATTCTTTAACATTTATTCCTGTGGGAACTTCCTTCATATTCAAGGGCATTATACCTCAGCGACTTTCAACACGCGCTGCACTAGCGATTATACATTCATAGTTCCACTTAAAAAATTTTATAATCATAAATTGTTTCAAAACTGTTTTTCTATTTAACCTTCGTGGATTTCATTCATGAACCGAAATGAAGTCAAAACTTGCCAATCACAAACAAATTTAATAGTGAATACGCTTATATACGCCTATCTGGTCTATCAAAATTTAAGATTAACATCTTAAAAGAAAATTGTAGTATAAAAATACTATCTTCAAATAAAGTGCGACTAAAATGCAAAGTAGTCGAATAGAATCCATTTAGACTGGGGAATGCAAACATCGTTCTATAAATCTCTAATTGAGAAAAACTCCTAACAAAAGTACTTGACTTTAATGCATTCAATAATGCCTTATTAACATTACTCTTTCACAAAAGTGTCTATGATGCAATGTTCATTCATAACTGACGATAAATGTCTGTGTTGCAATCAATTCAAATAACGACTAGTATTTCCAAGATCGTCGACAACGTAAGAGATTTTAACGCTCTAAAATCATTTAAATGTTCTTCCTTCTTGATGATGACAGAAAATTGTTCAAAGTAATTAAACTGGGGTTGAATTACTTTAATAAAATGACACGCTGTCTGAATTTAAATCTGCCATTAAAAATCATTAACTTACAGTCAAATCGTGACTACAAAAAAAATATTAATTACTGAAAAATCTAAATATCAGTCTCAACTGATTCAAAATCGTTAACTATGCCCATGACATAACAATGTCTTAATAAATCGTCGAAAAAGGCAAAACTCATCAAGGTGTACTGAGAATAAGAATCTCAACAAGAAAATAGGGCAAAACATGAGGATAAAAAAATATGGGAAAAATGGTTGCTCAAACATTATTAGTATACTCAAATACAATAAACGTTCACGACTACCTTATCTGCCGATTGACGTTCCAGAGGAAAATTCCCCAAAGATGACTGCTGATGGATCCATTTCACCACGTTAAAGCTGAGCTCCATCCTCGAAATAGGAAATAGCACCCTCGGAGAATCGAACTGCTTCCTTCTCCGTGAATCGCTCTGCTCCTCGAAGACGAATAGACATCCTTCCGGCAATAATCTTCTTTGTGAGTCGGGATATCCCTGACCTCTCTTGAAAAATTCCCTGAAGTTCCAGTAGACAGTCGTCATGAAGTTTTGTAGAAATTTCCGAAGAAATTATTCATATTCAGAGTATGAAATTGTTTCTATGGCTGTTCGATGGTATTCAGCCTTTAATTACGAAACATGGGTGTAGATGGTATTCACCGCATGTTCGCTTGTGTGGAATAGCAATTAGCGAAGTTCCATGTCGCTATCTTACTCCATTGAAGTATGTCCCAATTGCAATAAGCCCTCTTAGCCTTCCATCTGCTCTTCAGTTGTAGTGTCAGAAGAACAAACTGCCGTATTCAAATGCTCCATTATACTGGTATCGTTGTGTAACCAAGCAATCTGAAGTCTTTCTACTCCACTCGCAGCGTCAGCCGTTGCGTTGATTCTGGCTAAACAAAAGTGCTTCTCTAGTGGCGAGATAATCACTTTTGCCAGTCGTATAAAACTGCTAATATCTTTTAAACTACTCGGTCGAAATTGTTCAGATTTTCTCTATAACTGCATGTAGCACTGCACAATACAATTATCTTATCGGTGACCGCTACCTGTTCGAAGCTAAACTTATAGAAGCTTTCTAAGGTCCGTTTCAACTTCACCTAGTTTGACCTGGATCTCGTTAATATAGTGGCCTCGCCACGCGTTATAAAAACGATTCTTTTTACTGCTGTTCACTTCGACGTCTCACTATAATGAATGTATAAGAAAAGAACTTTCACAAATATACTTCGATGATCTGAGAATGAGATCTCAGAATGATCAGAGAACGAAAGAGGCTCCTCTCTTCTGCGCAAGCCCTTTTATTAACTTCACGAGGGGCGTTTCCATCCCTTCCAAAGCGTGATACTGCGTCATCGCTAAAACTTCCAACTTCGTTAATACATGACGGATTTTCAAAATTCAAAAACTGAAAATAAATTTCACCAAAATTCCAAATCAATGCTTTTACTGCAAATGGATTTCCACAATTCTGCATTCCAAAAGTACTAAAATACCATAGTTTCAGCAATCTCCGTCTTCCTTTAAACTATCGTTGATTGGTTCATGCCTCTCCTCCAATAGCATAGTTTCTTCCTCAGCAGAATTCCTCGTTTCCTGCGACTGCGTCGTAAATCTTGGAACATTCTGGACTAAAAGCTGACGTCACTGAGAATCTCAGCTCAAGTAGCCTGCTGGCATAACATTTACGTCATCCGTGCTTACGTCATGACTACCTACGTCATAACTATGACAGCCATAACTTTCCTTATAATTTCAAATATAGCCACCGTGGTCTCTACATAATTCAATTACGGGGGCAGTACCATCCCGGCATTTGCCCGAAGAGGAAGTGGGAAACACCGGAAAACCACTTCGAGGATGGCTGAGGTGGGAATCGAACCCCCTCTACTCATTTGGAACACCCGAGGCTGAGTAGACCCCGTTCCAGTCCTCATACCACTTTTTCAAATTTCGTGGCAGAGCCGGGAATCGAACCCAGAACCTCCGGGGCGGCAGCTAACCATGCTGACCGCTACGCTACGGAGGCGACTAAAATAATAATAATAATAAATATGATGATGATGATGATAATTGTTGTTTTAAGGGGCCTAACATCTAGGTTATCGGCCCCTGATGGTTTGGGTGATCGTGAAGATGAAAATGAAAAGCGAACTTAAAACTAAAACTAACTACTAACCTACATACTAGAAGAAGAAATTGAAAAACTAAAGGAGAATAAGGCAAATAAAGGACAGAAGGAAAAGAAATGCCCTCAACCCTCGGAGAAGGCGGATTGAGGGACTTGGAAGGAAGGAGAGCCATGAAAGGCATATAGGAAAGTGAAAGAGGAGAGGGTCCGCCCCAAAGGTAAGGGACAAAAGGGGAAAACGGACCCAGCTCAGGAATCCCTCGGGGTCGCCAACTCCCGAACTCACCAGCCGTGAGCCCCTGAGGGTGTAGCATTATCTAGGGTGCACCAGAAGTGGTGGGGCTACATACACCCTGCCTCCTTAAGGGCCTAGAGAACAAGGCAGGAGGTAAACGGAAGAGAAAAAGAAGGCTGACCCCTCGCAAAAGGAGGGTATCAGAAAAGATGAGACAAGGGCCAATTAAGGCGGGAAAGGAAGAGACTCCCTAGGCCTCGGATACCCTAATACCGTCGGGGTCAGAAGAGAACAAGAGTTGACCAAGTGAGTTCGACAGGAAAGAAGACAGAGAGGAGCCCGGCACAAGTAAGTGGAAGTAATGCCGGACTCAGCTGGGGCCCCGTGGTCGCCAACCCACGCCCACAAGATGTGAGCCCCTGGGGGAAATAATAAATAATAATAATAATAAATAATAACAAGAAGTGTCTTTCCCAAAACACTAAGACGTCAGTATGAAACGATTCTGGAGCAAGTAGTTATGTATGCAGTCAAAACCCTTCCCCTAAATGCATATAAAGGCTCCTCGAAGATTTGAAGAAAAAAGAGCGCAGATTCATTGGAGGAATCATAGGATCCAATTACAAGAATGGCATACACCGAAACAGATCCAACAAGCAAGTCTATGGTAATATAGATAAGCTTTCAGACACAATCCTTAAGAGACGGGCAAGATTGTATGGCCACCTCAGACGAATGGACAGCAACTATATGACAAAGAAGAACTTTCACTTTCTTTTATTCCAACCACGTTGCCCTGGTTTCAAAACATCAAAAGTGCTCCAAATGCTCCAAATCAATTCCGACGACGCATTAGAAAGGGATCTCTTCCGCCAAAACATCGCGACGAACAAGCGGCTTCGGTGGCGTAGTTGTTAGCATGCTGAGCTTCTGTCCCGAAGGTCGCGGGTTCAAACCCGGCTGAAGTCGTCAGATTTTTTAAAGAGCGTTACAAATCTCTCCGTAGGCATCCTGCGGAGGAGAAGTAAAGCCGGCGGTCCCATGTCATAGATTCATGGCATGTAAAAGAACCTTCCACTAATTACACTTGTGTGATTCTAAATTATAGGTTAGATTTGACTATCGCTCTTAGATTCCAACGTTCGTCGCCAGGAGCCTACTGCGGTGGCATCTAGTAACCAAGTTCAGAACTAGTTGTCGTTGACGGTGGCGTTTGGTAGCAAAAGTAGGAACTACTTAAAATTGAATGTCTGCAATCCTTACTTGAATTAAAAACATATAACACACACTAATACAGCAATCACAATTAACATCGGTTATCAGACAGATTCTACACACACCCAAAGTACACGGGGCTTCATGATCGCGTTGTCGCAGCCCCTAAACTGAGGAACCAACCAAACATAGTGACGAACGGGCTCAACCGAGTCTAGCCTCCAAAAAGAAGACATGGTGGCTCTTGGACAGAGAAACGCAAGCAGGATTATTCCCAAAGATTGAGGGAATTCCGGGCGCAAAAGAAAGTCAAATGTAACAAGACTTAACTTGGTCCTAATGGCCTAGGCAAATGTTATGAATAATAATGATAATACTAATAATATTAAGGGAACCTTGTGTCCTAGAGGGGTCAGATCTGTGAATTTGTTTACTATTTAGCCTAATTACGCACACATTTCTCAATAAATCTACGTTACTTTGCTTCATAAAATTCAGACAGATTTTTCTTCTAGTGTGCACGTGAGAGGTGACCTCTAATTGTGGAGGTAACAGAGAATTTTCATTTGTGTGAATTCTAAATTGGAGCTACCATTACAGTGATTTCCTCAGCTTTAGGTACAGTACATATTTCTTGAAAAGTAAGAGTGCTATAAGAATGAAACTTACACAGCTTTCCCTTCATACACAAATTATAAAAAATAGTGCACAGTTATGGCAATATGTTGTGTAGAAATGAAAATACTTGAATGACAAACACTGAAAATCTGGCTTTTATCGTAAAAAAATGAATCGCGTATTATTTAATTCATATCTCAGAGCTCATGAGTGCTAATGTATTAAATCTGCATGGTATTGTGTGACATATAATACCCTACATCCATGTTTTTTGTAAAGATATTCCAGTGGTTCTTTTGCCTACAATGTGTACCTAAATATGTTAAATGATTAAAATGATGATAATTGTTGTTTTAAGGTGCCTAACATCTAGGTTATCGGCCCCTAATGGTTTGGGTGATAGTGAGAGATGAGATGAGAATGAAAACTATAAGTAATACTAACTACAAACTTACATACTTGAAGAAGAAATGGTAAACAAATAAAGGATAATGCTTATAAAGGACAGGAAGAAAAGAAATGCCCTCAACCCTCGAAGAATGAGAATTTAGAGACTTGGAAAGAAAGAGAGCCATGAAAGGCAGATAGGAGAAGGGAAAGAGGGGAGGGCCTGTCCTAAAGTCAGAGGAAAAACTCGACAAAACGGACCTTGCTCAGGAATCCCTCGGGGTCGCCAACTCTCAAGCTCAAGAACCATGAGCCCTTGAGGGTGTAGCAATATCCAGGGTGCACCAGAAGTGATGGGCCTTGAGCAGAAGGCAGAAGATAACAAGAAAAGAAAAGGAAGGCTGACCCCTCAAAGAATGGGGGCATCAGGAAAGATGAGACAAGGGCCATTTAAGGCGGGAGAGTGAAAGACTCCCTAGTCCTCGGATACCCTAATACCGTCGCAAGAGAACAAGAGTTGGCCAAGAAAGGTCGACAGGAAAGATGACGGAGAGGAGCCCGGCACTAGTAAGTGGAAGCAATGCCGGACTCAGCTGGGGTCCCGTGGTCGCCAACCCACGTCCCACTAGATGTGAGCCCCTCGGGGGAAATATGTAACATTTTAGCATTGGATGAATAGGACATTCGTAATCTACAAGGTCCCCTTAATAATTATTATTTTTTCTAATTACTAACTTGTCATTGCAAAAGGAAGTTAATTTTTACAGCTGTGTTGTCAACAATATGTCATTGGTATCAATTATTACGTTCTTATGTTTCCATTTTAATTTTCCATTTGTCGTTTGCTTACTACTCAAGCCTGCCAACTGTATGAAATGGTGCTGTAACCGACTGCTCTGCAAAAGACAAGTCACTACAAAGAAGTTTGATATAAACGGAAGGGAACAGATTACAAAACCAATCTCAAGAGCCACACAAAGACCACAGGGGTTCTGAACCAGTCTCTACAGGATCTGACGAGGGGATAGAAGTTAACTTACTTATTTCTAAAAACATATTAAAAATATATACAGCGCATTTCCTATAAACATAATGCTCACAAAACATAGAACCCCAAGCAAAGAATATGGCAGGAAAGACAAAAAGCACTAGGCCTCGTGGATGTTGGAATATTGCGAGATGCTTTAGACCAGGGGTCTCCAAACTTTCCAGCCTTAGGGCCATACTGATTACTCCAGTAAGTTCCGAGGACCAAAACCATATTATCATTGTTGCCGGTGGTAAAAAGTGAAATAGTCCACTGATGAAAAAAAGTCCGAAAAAGTACGCAACGTTGAAAAAAGGCTGCAAATTGGACTAAAGTCCGCAAAACGGCAACACTGCATATTATTAATTTTCCTGTCATTATCTGTAATTTCTAGATTAGTCGTAGAGTACGAGCCATGAGGAGTAACGTGACACGACATCTGGTGGACACAAGCGGAAATAGGTAGTACCTTCTACCGCTAACAGATGGCGCTAATAGCACGTACAGAGTAATCTCGTTGGTTCGAGAGAGTTCTGGTGTCTTCCACTCACTTCTAGATGGCAGTAATTGGAATATATAAGAAGGCTAGTTGCGCAACCACAAGTCAGTTCCTATGACACTGTTGTGAAATAAACTAGTGCGTACCTCCTTAAAACGTGTTTGTGCGTGTTTAAGTTTAAGACATCTTTGTAACAGTATTTTGATTTGAATTGTTGCTTTTGTGTGTGATTTAGTAGTATGGAAAAGAAGCGAAAAATTGATAGTGAATGCAGAAAATTCAAAGATGAGTGGAACATTCAGTATTTCGTAATTGAGTCCAGTAACAAGGCGCTATGTTTGATTTGCAATGAAAGCATAGTCGTTCTCAAGGAATATAACATTAAACGTCATTATGAAACAAAACATTTTCAAAATTACTCAAAATATACAGGAAGTTTGCGGACAGAAAAATTCGAAGCTATGAAGCGCGGATTGAAATTGCAGCAATCTTCATTTACAAAACTCAAAACCGAACAAGAGGCTGCAACTCGTGCCAGCTTTCGTGTGGCTCTTGAAATTGCAAAACGTGGAAAACCATTCACCGATGGAGAAATGATCAAAGAATGCATAATTGCAGCAGCCGAAGAAATGTGCCCTGAAAAGGTAAATTTATTAAAAACTGTCAGTATGTCAGCAAACACTGTGGCTCGAAGGGTAGAAAACATCGCTGAAAATATATCCTCTCAACTGTTCGACAAAAATGGAGATGTTGAGTGGTTTTCTTTGGCCTTGGATGAGTCAACGGGTGTGTCAGATACTGCTCAGGTGTTGATTTATATTCGAGGAGTAGATAAAAGCTATGAAGTGCTTGAAGAACTTCTTGATATGTATAGTATTCATGGCACAACTACTGGTACAGATATTTTTAAAGGAGTTGAAATGGCCATTAATCAAAAGAACCTTCGATGGAAAAACTTGAAATGTATTACAACTGGTGGAGGCAAAAACATGAGTGGGAAAGATAAAGGAGTGGTCGCTCTTGTGTCAAAGGCTGTAGAAAATGACGGTGGTTCAAAACCATTAGTCTTACATTGTATCATTCATCAACAGTCTTTGTGCGGAAAATGTTTGGATATGTCTGAAGTTCTGAAACCAGTCATATCAACTGTTAATTTTATGAGATCTTTTGGGCTGAATCACCGACAATTCCGACAATTTATTGAAGAGATTGGAGAAAATGACTTACCTTATCATACTGCCGTACGTTGGCTTAGTTGTGGGAAAGTCCTTCAGCGCTTTTTTGAACTTCGAGCAGTGATCGAAATTTTTTTGAATGAAAAGCATCGCCCTCTTACTGAATTACAAAACAACGCATGGCTGTGGAAGTTAGCATTCTATGTTGATTTGACAAAACATGTGAACGAACTGAATTTGAGATTGCAAGGAGAAAACCAGCATCTTCCTGATTTATACACTAATATCAAATCATTCCGGAAGAAATTGATACTGTTTCAATCACAACTACGAAGTAAATGTTTTTCACATTTTAAAACATGTGAAATATTCAGCCACACCACTGAGACTGAGTTTCCTATCGATTTTGCAATCGAAACTTTGAGTGCTTTGAAAATAAATTTTGATACTCGTTTCTCGGACTTCGATGCCTTTGCGAATCAAATTAAGATTTTTCAGGATCCTTTTGATACTGACATTGAAACCCTAGCCCCGGAACTTCAAATGGAAATGATTGAACTACAGTGCAGTGATATAATTAAGAACAAATATCAAAACTCATCTTTGTTGGAATTTTATAAGAGTCTTCCACTGACACAATTTGATAATTTGCATAAATTTGCTCGTGGGCTGTTTTCTGTTTTTGGTACTACTTATTTGTGTGAGAAGACCTTCTCCAAAATGAAGTACACAAAAAATGTTTACAGATCTATTTAACTGATGAGCATCTTAAATCTCTTTTAATGATTGGTACAAGTAAAATTAGTCCACAACTACAAACTATTGTCAGTGGAAAATCTCAATTACATAAATCTCATTAGTATTTCATATGTCTGCATGTTATACATGTCTTTACTCATTACAATTCTGTGTTTCTTTATCCAACTTATCACAAAAAAAATAACAATAAGCCTACAACAATGTTATGAGTAGTTAGCCCATGACCATATCAATGTAGATGTCATATTAATAATTATTCAACATAAAATTAGAATACTTCAGTAAACTAAATTTAATTTGCTATAAAAAAATGTTCTCTAAAAGGAGTTTTCAAGTATGCTAGCTCTCCGCGGGCCGGACAAAATCTGTCCGCGGGACGGATGTGGCCCTCGGGCCGTAGTTTGGAGACCCCTGCTTTAGACTAACAATGGAGCTCCATGCAGCGAGGGTATCTTTGTTAATCCTTATTGCTTCGAGAAGCTGAGATCCCCAGAGAAATTACATGCTCCCTTGTAGGATTCGTTCTCTGTTTTAATTCTCTCCTTATATAGTACCACTGCACAATCCTCTCTCGCCAGCTTTCTTGTTTAGTTTCCTCGAGGGCTCTCAACTAGTGAGTCATGGTTGGACAACCAGGGGATCTCTGCTTCCACGTACTCTTCTCTTTCATCTCTGCTATCGAACTCCATAAGTCAACACTTGCTCTCCTCCGACCACGATGATATTAGGGTATCGAGGCCTAGGGTATGCCTCAATTTTTCGCCTTAATATTGACCTTTATCTATGTTCTATACTGGCACCGTCAGTCTTTGAGGAGGTAAATGTCTTATTTTCCACGGTATCTCCTGTCTTCTGCTCAAAGCCCTAAAGGAGGCAGGGTGTATGCAGCACCACGATGAATGGTGCACCTTGGATAGCGCTACACCCTCAAGGGCGCACAGCTGCGCTGGTGAGCTTTGGTGCTGGCAACCCCGTGGGATTTCTGAGTAGGGTCCGTTTAATCCCTTTCTCTATTACTTTCTGACGGACACTGTTTTCGTTCCCTTTCCTGCCTTTCTTGACCCTACGTTTTTCCATGTCCTATTCTCATTCTTCAAAGGCTGAGGCAATGTTTTTCTCTGTCATTTTTCTCTCTTAATCCCAGTATTAGTATTTAAGCCTCCTTACGAAATTTTCAAAAAGGAAAGTACAGTCATCACATCCCTACAAGACAAATGTGCATGTATCTCCATCGATGTTGATGATGATAGTGAATGTTGTTTTAAGGGGCCTAACATCTAGGTTATCGACCCCTAATGGTTTGGGTGATAGTGAAAGATGAGATGAGAAAGTAAACTATAACTAATACTAACTAAAAACTTACATACTAGAAAAAGAAATGGTAAACAAATAAAGGATGGCAAATAAAGGACAGGAAAAAAAGAAATGCCCTCAACCCTCGAAGAATGAGGACGGAGGGACTTGGAAGGAAGGAGAACCATGAAAGGCAGATAGGAAAGGGAAAGATGACAGGGCCCGCCCCAATGTCAGTGGAAAAAGGGGAAAACCGGACCCAGCTCAGAAATCCCTTGGGGTCGCTAACTCCCAAAATCACCAGCCGTGAGACCTTGAGGGTGTAGCACTATCCAGGGTGCACCGGAAGTGGTGGTGCTACACACACCCTGCCTCCTTTAGGGCCTTGAGCACAAGGCAGGAAATATTATAAAAAGAAAAAGAAGGCTCACCCCTAGAAGTACTACTGTCGACCAAAATATTATGTGTACTCGAGTTTGAAGGTTGTTTGTGAAGTAACCAATAGACCTACATAAAATCCAATAACATCATCATTTTCGTTGTTCTATTTTACGTTAGTTCATGTTGGTTGGGAATTTTAAATTTATATTTTAATATTTTTATCGCAGTTGGAACACAAAAAGTGCCCGTTTTTAAGCGTGTTTCAACCATGCGTCACATTTAAGAATTATTATCTCACAAATCCGTCGTCAGATCGAATCCAAATTTTAACACAATATACATTGGAATGTTGTATAACTGGTTTATTAATTTTAAAATTTTGTGTGGCCAAGAAACAAAGTTGTTATCATTTTTGTAAGGTAACTTCTTCTCGGCTCGGGGTGGTTTGAAAATGTAGTTCTTGGTCGCGTTGTAATCCTTATACATCAAAAAGGTATGCTGTATGATTGTGAAATACGTAAATTAATTCACTTATTTTATATCGGTTTATACGGGGAATTAAGACATGGTTCATCAGTTAGCCGCTCCGGTACAAGCTGTATAAAATAAGTGAATTAATTTACGTATTTCACAGTCATGCAGCATAACGTTTTGATGAATAAGGATTTCAATGCAACCAAGAACTACAGTTTCCAACGACCCCGAGCCGAGAAAAGGTTACCTTACAAAAATGATAAGAACTTTCGTTCTTGAACACATACAATTTTGAAATTAATAAACCAGTTATATAACATTCTCATGTATATTCTGTTAAAATTTGGATTCGATCTGATGACGGGTTTGTGAGATAATAATTCTTAAATGTGACCCATGGTTGAAACACGCTTAAAAACGGGCACTTTTTGTGTTTCAACTGCGATAAAAAACAAGATGTTCAGTAAAGAACATATAGCCTACTTTCTCCTAAATGTATGAGTATAGTTATAACTCGTTGTTATTATCAAAGAGTATAATAGAACTATTCTTTGTTGAAGACCTTAGAAACGATTTACCTCTACCAAACGCCACAACCTAGATAAAAACTGCTACCATCATTGAAGAAAGAAAGATAAGAAGTATATCAAGAATGTTATGGATCTGGAGACTTAATCGACCGGACTGGCTGCGTGGCTCAGCGGTAACGTTCTCGCTTGCTGGGCCCTAGGTTGCAGGTTCGTATCCTGGCGCAGTCAGCTGGCATTTGAGGGTGCACAAATGCGAGGGAGCCGTGTCAGTACATTTACTGGCACGTTAAAGATCCCCTTCGGGCCAAAATTCCGGCACCCCGGTGTCTCTAAAAGCAGCAGTAGTTAAAAGGGATGTAAAACCAATAACATTATTATTATTAATATTATTATTATCTATATATTTAAAACAGTAAGCTAATTTTTGTTACGGCGAGATTGACAGAACTGCTGAACCGATTTACATCGTAATGCACTCTGCCGAAAGCCCTTGGCCTGTATATTTGCAGAGTGTCTTTAAAATAAACAAATATGTTACCATATATTTTTAAATTTATAAACAAAACTGCAAAATTATTGGCTCAAGCGCATGCGCAGTTTCACCTTGGATAATGACAGACATGGCGGACGTCCACCGCGTTTTAATGTAATAGTTACTGTATTATTATAAGAATTATAAAGGAGGGGAATATTTATTATGATGTTTCCACGATATATAGTAGAATGGAATTATAATAGACGGGAAATGTAAAAGAACTTCCACTGACTGTTGAGTGTATACAATGTTAACATAACTTAATATTGCATCGTCCTTCCAGAGGTTTTGTGCCTCAGTGGTAGGGTTGCGAACTTTAAATTTATGCATAGTGAAATGAAATGGAGAGGGTTCGATTCTCACCTCCGACAGGTTTTTTTTATTTCCGTAATCTTATTTCTTACAATTGGTATTACGTAGCCAAATCATACTTAACTTTTAAAATTCCCCTAATGTAACGAATTCTCCTTAATAAAGAAAAATATAATATTTGTAGCTCCGCGCTTGCGCACAATGGCTTTATTTTACACGAGCGAAATGGCGCATCTCACCGCTTCTTACTGAGATCATTGTTTATATAAATTAAAAAGGGTCCCGAATATTGTTTCTGGTGTTTCGACAATATACATTGAAATAGAACTATAAAATAAAGGAGGTATCGAAGAACTTAAACAGTCAGTTGAGTGTGTACATTTGTCTGTATATCGTAATATTGCAAGCGTTGCATATGGTCTGGTTGGCTCAGGGCCAACGTTACGAGTCTGCGAATTTCATTATGCATTATTTAGAGAGTTCGAATCCCACCTCAGACATGAATTTTTATTTCCCAATTATTCTTTCTTGCTGTTGGTGTCGCATTGTCTAAACATATTTTACTTTTATTATTCCCGTTAAGTAAG
Source organism: Meconema thalassinum (assembly GCA_946902985.2). Taxonomy (NCBI): domain Eukaryota; kingdom Metazoa; phylum Arthropoda; class Insecta; order Orthoptera; family Tettigoniidae; genus Meconema; species Meconema thalassinum. Next base: position 301,245,381 of record OX336392.1, on the reverse strand, counting down.
GAATCCCCCACGATTTACGTTGCCATATACTTTTAAATTATTAAATTGAAATGGCCGCAATCGCTTCCGCCATGAGAGAATTGGCGAACATAATTCATTTTATGTTCGACCCTCACTATTATGTGTCAGAAAACGGTGTCATAATGATGGTCATTATAACACTTATTTTCATTATGATACAGTTTCTCCAGCCAATCAGAGCTCGTTCATTGACCAATTAGGTAACGATACCTTCGTGCATGCGCTCAAAATCCAACATGTCGGACATAAACACAACATCGAACTATAATAAATTATCGGCATGGAATACGCACCGTCCATATGTTCGCGTAAATAAACTGACGAATATGAAACAAGAAATAGCACTGTACCTTAAAATCACCAACGCTAATTTCTACACAGCGCATTCAAACGACTCCGGTGACAATATTACTGAGGGACGGCAGATGTAAACATATGGCTTGCATATGTCATTGCAAGGACACAGAGCGCATGCGTCAAAGATCTTGAAAGACAGATGTCTCGCGCTCGCTCTCCGATAACAAAATTCTTGTGGCTCACTCTCAACAGATATTTATGAATATTTATGTTAAAACATATAATAAAATTATAATTATCGTCGAACATAAACAGTCGTATGCAACTCGCCTATAATGGTAATTAAGACACTCGTATGGAAATTATAAAACTCGCATACGCTCGTTTTATAAAAAAAATACTCGTGTCTTAATTATAGCCATTATAGGCTCGTTGCATAATGTACTATGATGGACTCGGACATCGTGGTTACTCAGTCCCGTCTTGGTTGGTTGGTTCTTAAGTTTAGGGGCTGCGACAACGCGGTCATGTAGCCCCGTGTACTTTGGGTGTGTGTAGAATATGTCTGATAACCGGTGTTAATTGTGATGACTGTATTAGTGTGTGTTATCTGTTTTTTAATTTAAGTACTGCAACTTAGAATTTTTCAAATAGTTCCTACTTTTGCCGCCAAGCGCCACCGTCAACGACTACTTTGGTGTGTATGTGTGTGTGTGTAAAATGTTCTCTGAGAACCTGTGTTATTGTGATGGCTATATTGATGTGTGAATTTGTAATTAAGGTGGGGAATGGGGAGTTGACGACCGAGACTTTAAGTTAGGAACTATCCCGGTATTTGCCTGGAGTGGAAATGGGAAACCACGGAAAACCACATCCAAGATTACTGAGATGGGAATCGAACCTTGCTATTCTTAATTTGGCCACAAGAGTGCGCCCCGTTCCAGCCCTCAGACCAGATTAAATTTCTTGACAGAGCAGGAATTGAATCCGTAATCCGGGGTGATAGCTCAGAATGTAGTCTTAAGAGTGGGCTTCCCTGTGTTAATATGATTTTTGACATGCACTGAACATATAGATCTAAAACTCCCTCCATTACGGTGGCTGGCGAAGTGAGTCTATGCTCATTCCAGTAGTTGGCGAAGTTATTCTATGCTCCCACACATAATTTACTGACATGGAAATGCAAAGGAATGTACCTACAACAGGTGATGGAAATTGCTTAATTAGAGCAGTTTCATGCTATTTATTTCAAAACGAAGAACTTCATCCTGAGCTGCGTTCGCAAGCAAATTGCAAAAATTGTTGCAGGCAGGGATAATTATAAGGATTTTATTTTTGGCGATCAGTCTCATCGCATTCTCATCAGCAACCTACTTGAGAATGAAAGTCTCTGAATTTCATAGTATCAGTGAATATTATTGTTTTTTGATTATTTGTTTAGAGTACATAACAATGAATCTAACCATGCTGTGGATTTTTTCAACAGAAGTATTATTTGCCATTTAATATTTGGCGGCTGCGTTGATGCAGGCCACTATAGTGTTATTGAATATGACGTTTTAGAATTATTCGACAGGCTGCAACAATTTTTCACTGGAGATGATATCTCAAGGAATTTCAGAGATAATCATCGGCAGTACCATAATGCCATGATCTTCGTTTCATTTGGTACCGGTACCAATGTTACTGTGCCACATGCATACGGTCCATTGTTTTAAAATGTATGGATTTGCACATCATCGCATTTCTTCGTTATATTCCAAAATTATAAGCGCTGGTTCTTGCGACCAGTTGTATATATTAGATTCTCCAGAAGCTAATCGAGTCAGATCTGCAAATCAAGTGAATTCTTGCAAAACCCCTACATTTAACATTCAAAATCCAGCTGACGATATTCGATGAGCTCGGCTCATAGTTCGGGATGGAGCCCCAATGGAAAACATTCATTCATTCATGTGTGTGAATCTACTTCTAAGAGATACGTAACGACATTATTCCTTTTTGTGGGAAAGTTATTCTTCATGCCGACTTCAGGTCTGTCGCAAGCTTCTCGCCAAACAGTAATTCGCAATTATATTAAATACTCTTCTCTCTGGCCCTTCTCCAAAACACGCCACTTGCATACAAACACGCGATTGAAACCAGGTGAAATGGAATTTTCTGATTACATGCTACATGTTAACGGCGACAACTTTTCTATGCATGGTGATAATCAAGTGTTACTGAATTATCAGCCAAACTTGCAACGCATGAGGATACCGTGCCTGAAACATTTACTTCTGCGAAGGATATAATTAATTTCTTGATAGTTCGCATTCTTACACGAATGGTTGGTTCCTTAGTTAAGAGGTTGCGAAAATGCGGTCATGTAGCCCCGTGTAGTTTGGGTGTATGCGTAGAATCTGTATGATAACCGGTGTTAATAATGTGATGGCTGTATTAGTGTATGTTATCTGTGATTTAGGTAAGGACTGAAGACGATCTAATTTTCAAGTACAGTAGTTCCTAATTTTGCTACCAAATGCAACCGTCCACGTCACCTAGCTGCGGACTTGGCTACTAGATGTCATCGCAGCCAACACCTGGCGATGAACTTTGGAACTAATATAGCGTTATCAAATAATCTAACCTACAAATTTTGACTTCACACAAATGTACTGTAGTTAGTGGAAGATTCTTTTTCATGTCATACATCTAAGGCATAGGACCGCCGGATTTACTTCCCCTCCGAAGGAAGGCATACTGAGGGATTCTTACACCAAAAATGAACAATGTAATTAAATCAACTTATAAGTCATTGACCTTCTATCCAGTAACTTAGTTCAAAAAATACACGAGCATTAACAGATTAAATACTGAAGATGAAAGATTGCATTGTCGACATTGCAACATACTGCTGGCCATGACTGAAAACTTGATGAGGAAATGTGAGACGTTTATTTCAGTTTCCTGCATAGTTCCTGAATTGCTTGGAATTAAATTATATGCCACCACATAGTCCAAACGCTTGACTCATAGTTATGCTCCTTAAAAAATCTGAACGCTTCCCAAGGGCTCCTAAATGCAACCTTATTGCTTGGATTTGGAAATAATAAGTGCAGTAAAAATTAGGCAGATAGGCCTAATCCTTCGACTTGATTTAACACCATCCGAAAAAACACTACCATTTTCTTTTAAGAGGCAATATTTTCCAATTCGCTTGGCATACTTTACCACAATCAATACTCAAGAGGAAACTCTGGAACGTGTAGGTCTCAATATTTACCTCATCACGTTTTCAGTCATGGCCAGCAGTATGTTGCAACGTCGAGAGTGCAATCTTTTGACGCCCTTATTAAAGTTTCAACAGTGCCTAAAAGTAATCGTACAAAGAATAATATAAGAACATTCCTCAGTAAATATTTTCCCTTCGGCCGTCATGTTTTGACGGGTTTCAACTAGTTATTATTATTATTATTATTATTACATATACGACCTGCCGTGGGCAACATCCAACTTTGAGTTGAGGCATGTCTTTACACGTCTGGTTGTGCATGGCTTTCACAACCCTAATTGAATTCAAATAACATTTTCAAGTAACGCAAAATAGGCTGTTACAAACCCTTTAAAATAAAAAGTAAAAATGTATCGTAGTATCATCTTGTCATTCTTCAAATTCGATGCGCATAGAATGCCAATGGTGTAGTAATCAATGGAGCCCCACGTAGACTAGTCGTGACATCTAGTGGTGAAATATCGAACAATATAATCCTAACAGAGCGAGTGCATTCTAGCGGCCAGAAGAAGAAACTTTTCAATAAAATCTGGAAGTTAATCCAGTTACCTTTTTTGGCAGCTAGATGTCTCGAGTAAATTTGCTGGCGAATTATGTTTTAATTAAATATATATTTTACACCATAATATGCACCATATAACGCTTAATTTTAAAACATCTGAGTCATTACAAAACAATAAACATCAAGCAAAAAACCTAGCTCTGATCGGGTTTGAACCATAGGCATTTGAGCGATAGGCTAATGCTCTACCACTGAGCTAATTGTGTCAACGAATATCGTTCTATATAAAATGACTTACATAAAACTTGTTAGCAAATAATGATTTATACTAAACGATTTCATCACTGGAGTATATTATTTATATATAAAGCATTTCATACAAAGTTTATTTATTTTGTATCAGTACGCTATATTGCATGCAATACTCAAATTAGTGAAATATAAGTCAGGCACAAGATATCCGCTGCCATCTTGTCTTATTACTGAATCAGCTCAGCTTTTTAAAATCACGTCTGCACTATAGTATTACAAAATAAACTTTTAATTTCGAACGTGCCTCTTCCTTTAGAACAGTTAAAACGATTCTCGGCTCGATAATCGGAACTGGTGGGTCCCATGATATGGATTATAAAGTTTGCATAATTCGCACGGCCGCCATCCTGAAATGGTATGGCGGACGACCTTGTAGTTTGGTCACAAGACGCATCCTATACGAAGGTACGTTGTTACCAAATTTGGTAGAGATCGGATGATTTGGTTAGTCGTTATTTGATTTTACGTTTTGAACGTTTGAGTGGCAGCCATTCAGTTTTAGTAAAGATGGCGGCGATATAAAACATGACACTGAGGTGTCCTTTGCTAGTGCTACCTTTGTACCAAATTTCGTTCAATTCGCATTCACCGTGTTCGAATTGATAGGGGGGGACAGACATTCAGAGTACACACACTCACACACACACAGACACACACACACACACAGACTCACACACACACATACACACACACACACACACAGACTCACACACACACATACACACACACAGACAGACACACTTTTTTCGCCCTGTGTTGATCTCATAAGTCTACTTTCATTTTTTGCAAAAATCGAAAGTAGGCTAATAATAAAATATAAATTAAAAATTCCAAACCTACATGAACTAACGTAAAATTAAACGACGAGAAAGATGATGTTATTGGATTTTATGTAGGTGTATTGGTTACTTCAGAAACAACTTTCAAACTCGAGTGCACATAATATTCTGGTCGACAGTAGGGTATTAGGAAAAATGAGACAAGGGCCAATTAAGGCGCAACAGTGAAAGACTCCCTAGGCCTCGGATACCCTAATACCGTTGGGGTCGGAAGAGAACAAGAGTTGACCAAGGGAGGCCGACAGGAAAGATAACAGAGAGGAGTCTGGCACAAGTAAGTGGTCGCAATGCCGGACTCAGCTGGGGTCCCGTGGTCGCCAACCCACGTCTCACAAGTTGTGAGCCCCTGGAGGGTTTCATATAAGAAACAAAATGTTATCAAAGTGATAACTTTAGGAGATTGAATATTACGCTCTACCGCCATCTTGAAACTATAAAATATAAAAATGAATAATACTGTTCTTTATAGCTACATTAACGAATCTAGCTTGCCACGGTGGGTGAGTGGTTAACGTGTTGGACTACCAACCCCAAGCTTGCAGGTTCGCTCCTTGCCGTGGTAAGTGATTTTCGAAATGCGGCAAAAATTACGACACGTATGTCATACGATGTTGGTATGTTAAAGAACCCATTTTAATTCAGTAGGCCGTGTTCATAATGGCAAAATTAATCTCGGGATTTTCCGCCAACACAAAGTTCCTCATTTCTCTACTAGAAAGCGCTACAGTGTCAAGGAGCTTAGATATCTAACCTCTTTGACTTTCATAGTGCTTCAAGGAACAACAAAATTCGACATGCAAGTTACTCTCTGAGTGTCAATTAACAAAGCTTGCACCTGGCATCAGAGGCCATACGATATTATTATTATTATTATTATTATTATTATTATTATTATTATTATTATTATTATTATTATCTTTAATTTCTCATAATTATGGTACAATTCAGTTTACAAGGTACGGATTTGTTAATCAAGAACCCTTTAAACCTATTACTGGGATAAAAAAAATAACCTAACAATATGGCACGTATCCAGCAGCACTGCCTTCTGTATTCTGGCAATCAGATGTTTCATTTTCAGTTCCTCCAAAGCCATTGCCAACGTCTATGGAACAACTCCCGTGGAAGAGATCACCACCGGCAAAATCCTCACGCATTTTAATCCCCACAGTTTTCGTATTTCTTCCGCCAACGGTGCGTACTTGTTTGTCTTTTTAGCTTGGGTAGTTTGCATATTTTGGCTGTGGGACAGCAACGTCTATCAAGTAGGCCTTTTGCTCTCTTTTATTGAGATAGCCAATATCAGGTCGATTGGCCAAGATTTTCTGGTCGGTTAAAATAGGTCTATCCCAATACATCTTACAATGCTCATTTTCAAGCACGTTGGCAGGCTGGTAATTGTAGTACACAATGCACGTATCCAGAAGTCCAGATTTTATAGCGAACTCTTGATGTAAGATCTTAGCAACATCATTGTGCCTCTTGGTATACTCTATACCAGCCAGCGTAGAGCAGCCACCGATGAAATGATCGATGGTTTCCAGCGCTGAGGTGCATCTACGACATCGATCATCTGCTACATTCTCTTTAAGGATGTGCTTTCTATAATTTTTGGTTGCAATGACACGATCCTGTATCGCAATTACAAAGCCCTCAGTTTCACTGAAGAGCGAACCAAGCTTCAACCATAAGTTCGACAATGATCGGTCGACATGATGTTGGCTGAGCAAGTGAGGGTGTACACCATGCAGTTCTTTTCGTAACCATGCCATCTGGCGCTGTTCAAACGAAGTAACGTGCTCTTTTGTGTCATATTGCATGTCTGCAAGTCGTAGTGGTGTGAATCTCTTATCACTTTCAACAATGACTTCATACAGAGGAGTATTTCTTGCGCCAAAGAAGTACTGTCGCAGACGTTCCACTTGCTTACTTTGGGTGATTGCGAGATCAATGACCCCTCGACCGCCTTCGCTCCGTGGTAGTGTGATACGCTCTATCGCTGCCTTTGAATGATGAAGCCGATATTTTGTCATTGAGACTCGTACTCTCCGTTCTATCTGCTCTAAATCTGTCTGAGACCACTTAACGATCCCGATCGAATACGTAAGTACAGGTACTGCCCAGGTATTAAGGGCTTTGACCTTCTTGCCTGCATCCAAGTATGATTTCAAAACTATATCCACTCGATTAAAGAACTTTTTCTGTAAATTGGCTTTAATTTGTGTGCGTCGGATCCCATGAAGCTGAAGAAAGCCCAAGTATTTGTATCTAAACACTCGATTAGCTCATCTAGACCAACATTGAAGCCCTCTGCCCTATTAAGTTTCCCTCTTGCCAGTATGATCGCCTTGCATTTTTGAAGTCCGAATTCCTTCGCTATATCGTCGCTAAACGTCTGCGTAATATCTAAGAGGCCTTGCAGTTGACGCCGTGTGCTTGCATAGATTTTTAAGTCATCCATGTACAGTCTATGTGAAACCTTGTGCTTTACTTCACCAGCTCGTATTTCAAATCCCAATCCACTCCTATTTAACTTCCCACTGAGCGGGTTTAAGCACAGACAGAACCATAGAGGACTGAACGAATCTCCCTGAAATATTCCACGGTTAATTCGAATTGCACGGGACGGAGTGACTTGGCATCGGTCTTTTAGATGAAGTTTCACATTCCATCTAGACATGATAGATTATAGACATTGGACGATGATGGGATCACACTTGTAGATTTTTAATATTTCGATCAAATATGAATGAGGTACGGAGTCATAGGCTTTCTTGTAATCAATGTAGGCCATACACAAGTTTCTTTGTCCTTTCATAGCCAAATTTACAATAACTGAATCTATTATCACTTGATCCTTGCAGCCTTGCGTTTTCCGTCGGCACCCTTTCTGCTCTTCAGCGAGTATCCCATTCGCCGCGCAATGCCCATACACTCGTTCAGCAATTATAGCCATAAATAGCTTGTAAAGCACCGCCAGGCAAGTGATGGGTCTGTAGTTCGACGGATCTCTTGATTCTTCACCTTTTGGTATCAAGAAGGTATCTCCCATGAACAGAAACTCCGGAGCTTCCTCAGGAAATCGTAAAATTCGCGTGAAGGCTTTGGCTATTGCTTTATGGGCACCTGTGAACTTCTTATACCAGTAGTTGTGTATAAAATCTGGCCCAGGCGCTTTCCAGTTCTGTGTACGTAGAGTCGCTGCCTTCACCTCATGCTCCATGATGTCAGGGCTATTCATTTCATTAATCGCACCAGAAAACCTCGCCTCTTCTTCTATCATCCAGTTGGCACGAAAATAATCATAATTATTATTATTATTATTATTATTATTAACGAAACTTAGAAATAAAGAAGAAACACATCTGTGTCTTTGCTTGCCGAAAACACAAGAACATACATGCATGATGGCAGCTAGGCTACTATTAAAAACATTCAATTAAATTGTTGTTGTTGTTGAGAAAAATGATCCGCATTGACTGCACGTTCGTTTGAAACAAAATCCCAGTGAATCACTCCTTCAAAATTCCACCAGACACACAACATCACTTTGGGGCCGAACCGATCCTTTATAACGATGACTTTGGCAGGTTGACCGTGACTGAGTCACTGTTTCGAAACGTCAGCTTTGCGATAATACGTAGCCTATAGGGTAGAGTGGGGCAAGTTGGGACAATTTTTACATTTAATTTTTTTAAATTTATTCCCTTTGTTTTTTTGAATTGACAAAGGCTTCTTAAAATACTTTCACCTTTTGCGCATTTAAATATGCGACTTGTAAATATTATATATTACCCCTTTATTTCAAAATATATATTTTTTGTAGTACCCGCAAGTGTATCAACCTTCCCCACAATGGGGGCAAGTTGATATTAGCTGGGGGCAAGTTGATACCAGTGTATAGCATCTTATAATAATGCATTTAGGGTAATTTATAACAGCTTTGTACCAAGAATATAAAAGTATTTTATTTAGGTGAACGACATTTCAAATATAAAAATGAAAATACAAGGCTGAGCAATGCAATGTAAGTAATTTTGAACAGCTTTGTGCCAAGAATATGAAAGTAGGCCTATTTTATTTAGTTTAAAGACATTTAAATGTAAAAATTAAAAAAGTTAACTGATAAATGAAAATACAAAACTGAGCAATTAAGTTTCAGAGAGCTATTCAGAATAAGAAAGTACAAAATCAGATGTGCAGTGAATACATATATACATTTTTGGGTCCTTTCCACATTCAATATGTGCCCATTTTTTACATGACATGCACTGTATCCAGTCTTGTCCTGGTTTTGAATTAGAATAAGGTTCCAAGAAGACAAGACATAAGGCGTCATCCTCTTCTTCAGACTATGATTCAATGCTGACTCTCTTCTTTGGAATTATTTTCTTCTTCTTCTCATTCTTTTCTTTCACAACATTTTTGTCGACCCAACCAAGTTATACAACCTCTTCCTTGCATTTTCTATTTTTATACGTTTCTTTGCTTCTTTTTCTGCAGCTTCTTTCTGTAATCTTTCCTTGACTGGAGTGCTTGTGAGTATGGCAGACTTCAAAGTTTCTTCCCTTTCTTCGAGTTCTTTCGTTCACCAGCTTTAGGGTAGGGAGAGACTTCTTGAGAGCTGACAATGGATAGGCATAAGTCACCGGACGATGTTGGTTCAGCTTGAAGTGATTGAGACTGTAGCACATTACTGGTTTCAGCCTGCTCCTCTTGGTTGTTGTCTCTGTCCGGCTGTGGACAGAAAGTCAGCATCGGTAAATACGTCTCTGTTGAATGGCGCAATCCCTGTTGCTTGGAAACCAGAAACTATGTTTGCAGGTGTTATAGCCTTAGGAAGAGACATTTTGACAATGCCAGGAATGTCACATATAGTTACTGTTTTGCCTGGATTATCAGTCATCCAGTCATCAACTGAAGCAAAATAATATCTATTAAAAGGTCCATACACTGATTTGTCAAGCGGTGGGAGGTGTGGGGAGGGAAAGACTACATTACAATGCCGTTTTCCTTGCAAAAGTTGAGCGCTTGGATAGACAGATGGGATTCATGGTTGTCCAGAACTAACAAGCAGGGATGATCTTTCGAAGATTTTACATGACCGTGAAAGTGCTTGACAAACTGCAAGAAAGATTCATTCGTTATCCATCCAGATGGGTAGGAAGTACCAATGCAGACTGGTGGTCCGTTGATTACAAAATGATCCTTAAAAAAACCTTGGAAAAACGAACATTGGAGGAACTGAATTTCCGATCGCACTTACACCAAGAACCATTATGACTGTTTGTCCTCTTTCTGCTGAGGTAGCTTTTTGCGACTGCACGCACCCCTTTTTCGGCTACATTTTTAGTAGGTCTTTGAACAGTTTGCACGCCGGTCTCATCAACATTCCAAATATCTTTCATTTCAAATTTGTATTTATCCAACACACTTTTCAAGTTGTCGTAAAAGATATTCACGTTGGTTCTGTTGAAACTAGTCGCTCGGCTTAAACTGGTTGCTTCAGGCTCCTGGATTGAAAGCTGAGGATGTCTCTTCATGAATAAGTAGAACCAGTCTGTTGTTGCTATTTTATGGTTAAGCCACGTATCAGGCACATTGATAATATGCCTGTTTGCCATGGCCAGTTCATATGCAAGTAGTTTAATATTCTCTGGAGTTAGTGCATAGTAAATTTTGGAGCGATGTAGTATGTATTTTTCAAGCTCAAGTTCTAGGTTCTCTGGAACAATCTGTCTAAGCTTAGCATAACCCACTGTGACAACTAGGCCATTAGATTCATCCATTTTCCTGACATATCTGAAAAGTGTCATTTTGTCGATTTCATAAGCGATAGCCGCTTCTCGCAGGGTCATCGTTCGTGCTTTGACTTCATCATATGCTTTATCAAAAGTCAGAATCAGAATTTTTCCTCGATCCGTCTTCCTTTTGTAGTTCCGCACCATTTTCCTGTAAAAAAGAGGCAAGTGATATATTTCAATGCATTGGGGCATATTGATACGCTGTATCAATATGCCCCAAACAACATGTATCAACTTGCCCCTACTGCACACGTGACGTTTAATTTAACCTTGCGACTAAATTAAGAAGGCTTCAACATTTGTAACTATTGAATATTACTCACCTTTAAGTACACTTTTCGAGGAACTAACAATAAACTGTCTGAAATATACTGTCCTTTTCAAAAATTCACTCAACCAACAAGCTCAAAAAATACTTTTCAATACTGAAAACAAACATTTAGTCACCAAACACAGATGACACGTGCGTCCACTATGGAACACCGGCAGGCACTGGCTTGAAGTGAACTACAACGTCTGCTGCTACGGCGGACTGCCTGGGCATGCGCACTAGGTCACGCCACCTTCCGTATCAACTTGCCCGCTTATCAACTTGCCCCACTCTACCCTACCCATTTTTCATTACATGTGACAATTCTCCTGATAAATCTATCATCCATGGGGTTACCGATAAGCAGACAGATATCCACTCTACATTGAGCCTGTTCAGGGGTCAATTCATGAGGTACAGATCTACAGCTTCTGTTTGATTTTCCACGTTTCTTAATCTGGCGATGTATGGTATCCCTTGATGATGCATTCTTCCAATATACACAATTCTAGTTAAGGTCATTGGTGAACCAAAGAAATCAATTGCAGCCTATATCTTATAAAGCACCATACTTAAAAAACGACATTACTGTACTTATGAGACATCCTAAAAATATTCGTATGTGTCTTAATCACAAGCAATGTATTTCAGGTTATATTTTCACATATTTCAGTAAATGAAATTCTTTTCTGTTGACCGACTGGAAGATAAAATATCATGAAACAAAGAGTTCACCAAGGGAGGTCGAGAGGGAAATCGAGAAGCCCGACACAAGTAGGTTAAGTGGAAGCGCTCTCGGACGCAGCAGCTAGTGTCCTCACTTCCCTATACCGTAGTTAAAAAAGTCTTGTACTCCTCTCGAATACCAACGGCGTATCGGGTTTAGGTATTGCTACAGCATAACGACATGCTACATACAGAACTGGGAGAGCTAACGAGTGCCATCAATCTGTGTCTACTCTGCTGTGCAGCCACAGCTCGCGTGCTCTGCCTGCATACAGTAGGTCACTGTGTATCGGATTATTTTTCCCCGTGCAACACCTGCTGCTACAGCCAGTGAATTCCCCACACTCACGCAAACACTGTCTATAGACGGTGTAGTCATTTACGAAAAACTACGAGGAGAAATGTAAGTCACAAACAGCGATAACCTCACCTACTGGGTATGTTAGCTTACTTTCTTCGGTGCTGTGATAATGATGCAAATGATGATAATGTTGTTTTAACTCTAGAATGGTAAAGTTCGTCTCCGCGACGAAAACGGGACACACTTCTCCCTTTAGTCCAATCCCCACCAGTGTTTGGCAATCTTAAAAAATAAAGCAAATTAGTCAAAATAAAAATAAAAATATAAATTATATAGTCTTTTTAAGTCTAACTCCATAAAACACTAAAAACTATTAAAATTTGTCAAAATTTGTAAAAAAAAAGTTCAAAAAGGAAACAGAAAGAAAAATACTTCAAATTTTAAAAACACAAAAAATCAAAATACAAAAAGATCAAATTCAGTCAAAAAAAAAGCTCAAAAAGTAAAAAAAAACTATTCGAAATCCAAATGGAAAACACTCACAATTAGTCAAAATTAGTGAAAAGCAGGTCAAAAATTCAAAAATAGTACTTATAATACGATACTTAAAATTTAAAAAACGCCAAAATCAAAATACAAAAAAAATAATCAAGATCAGTCAAAAAAGCTCAAAAAGTCCAAAAAACACACAAAAAATATTGAAAATCTAAATGGAACACAATCACAATTAGTCAAAATTAGTGAAATCCAGCTCGAAAATTCAAAAATAATAAATAAATAAAAATAGTCAAAATAAAAAAATATTCAAAAACTGTCTCCATTCTGCTAGCCTAGAGAGTTTGTAGAATCGTAGTCGTCGCCTATGCAAAGAGCTACCGATAACAACGTTGCAATTATTAGCGCTACCGTTCTAGGGTTTAGGGGGCCAAACATCGAGGTTATCGGACCCTAATGAAATGATATGAAATAAAATCTAATAATAAAAACACCTCACTGCCTGAGATGAAAACGAAAATGGTTTGTACAAAAAGACAGTGAGCCTCAACAAGAATTCCTTATTTGGATAAAAGAAAGGAACAAAAGAAGTGTACTACATCAGATTAAGACTCAACCTTGATACAAGAGTTGACCAAGGGAGGTCGAAAGGAAGATGACAGAGAGGAGCCGGGTCAAGAAAGTGGAAGCAATGCCAAACTCAGCAGGGGTCCCGTGGTTGCTAACCCACTTTTCACTAATTTGTGCACTCTTTTGGGGGAAAAGAAGGAAGTTAGTAGTTTAACGTGACCGTTAATCTCGCGAACATAAGCCACGGGGCCTCATTTTAACGTGGAATCCGAACCAGAGAACATGGTAATTCACTTCGAAAATCTCACATGCATTAACCGGCATGGTGGCGCAGCGGTCAAGCTGTTGGCCTCTCACCACGGCAGACCAGGCTTGGGGGAACATAAGAAAGAGAGGAGTCTGATACAAGTAATTGGAAGTCATACTGGACTCAGCTTGGGGGGCTTGTGGTCGCCATCACACGTCCCACTAGTTCTGAGACCCTGGGGTGAGAAATCTAAGAAGTAGAACATACTGACGAATATTGGAAAAATATACTAAGAATAAATACGCCAGAATATTTAGCATGCAGAACTGCTGTGCCCAAAATAGCGGGTTCAAACCCGGTCGAAGTCGTCGGATTTTTGAAGAGCGTTAAATATTCTTCAGTATGCCTTCCTTCGGAGGGGAAGTAAAGCCGGTGCGGCGGTCCCATGTCATAGATTTATGGCATGTAAAAGATCCTTCCACAGACTTAACATGTGTGAAGCTAAATTTCTAGGTTAGATTTCGTTGGAACGTTCTATCAAATTTCCAAAGTTCACCACTAGGTATCATTGGCATCTGGTAGCGAAAGTTGGAACTACTTGAAATTGAACGGAACGTGTAGCTCACCCTCTGGGTGTTCACTGGAAGCAGCTACAGACTCTGGCGAGCCGAACATGTCCTCGGACACTCCCGGTACTAAAACCCATACGATAAATAAATAAACAAATAAATAAATAAATCCAAATTGGAAAGGAGAAAGGGAAAAGAGTCACTGTGAAATGCTTGGCCTTTGCAGATGATCTGGCCATCTTAACAAACAACAAGGATGAAGCCATATTAGCGCTAGAGAAACTACATGAAATCTCCAGTAAAACGGGACTTGATATTTCCTATGAAAAAACACAGTATATGGATACCAAATCAACAGGAAACATCACCTTGCGAACGCAATATGGAAAAATCTCGCAGGTCACTCACTTCAAATATTTAGGAGAAGCCATCCAACCCACAGGATTGAACACAATTTCTAATGCAGATAGAATAGTAAAATTGCAGAAGGCGTACAAGCTGACATGGAATCATTATAACAAAAGAGCAGTATCTCGCAATGCAAAATTGCGCCATTATAACACAGTTGTCTTGCCTGAAGCCTTGTACGCGGCAGAAACAACCGTCATTAGAGGAATGACAAGAATTCATGATATTGAGAAACAGGAACGAAAAATTCTTAGGAAAATCCATGGCGCTGTTTTCCGTAATGGAATTTGGGTCAGGAGACCAACAAAGGAACTTTATGAAAATACAGACACCATTGTAGATAAATTTAGGAAGAGACGTCTGCAGTTCTATGGACACATATATAGGATGGATGAGAATAGACTCACTAAGAAGATTTTCAATATCGTGAATGCAAGTAAATTAAAGACCAGTTGGATTAAAGAAGTACATGAAGACATGGAATTACTTAAAATCTCTGAAGACGACATTAAGGACAGAGAACAATTTAGAAATAAAATCAGAAACACGAAAATTGTACAAGTTTCAAGGAAAGATACATCAGGGAAAAAATGGACAGAGGAAAGGAAGAAAAAGCACAGTGAACTAATGAAGAGGTTTTGGGAAGAAAAGAAGAGAGGAAAAGGAAGTGAAGCTGTGATTGGCTCAAGTTCTCACGCTCTCCTGAAGGGGAATAATCGGAAATAATAATAAATAAATAAATAAATAAATAAATAAATTAAGAAAGAAATAAATAATTATAAAAACGAAAATATAATATATAAATAAAAACTACCAAGTTAAATATGAAATGTTTCGGCCAGAACTATCCGGGCCCAATAGATATTACATACAGTAGTCTACAGTTACACCTACAATGGTCAGTATAATCGAGGTTTGAGTGAAATACATGCCGCTGTCTATCACTGCCCATATAATTTACTGCAATTATTCATTGAACCGCAGTTATGCTCCCAGATCTGCATGTTCCATTTCCAAAGGTCAGCTGCGTGGGTGTGGAAGTGAGCAGTAAATTATACGAGCATACAATCGAATTATTGCATAGCCCAGTCCAGAGCTCGCTCTGCGGCTTTGAGAGAATAGAGGCGGAAACAAGCGCGGAACAGGTGAATAAATCTGAATTATTAGCCTTCTTTTTTAAATAAAATACTGTCACACTGCAGACAATACATAGACGCCATCTTGAAAATATGTCATTAATATCGATAAAACAATCTATTAACGTTACCATGACAGAACCTAGCAAGGATGTAGATTCACGTAACTTTCTCAGCAGAAGCCAATGACTCCATACATACCAGACGGTGGAGACACGGACCATTAAAACATTACCCTGACACTCAGGATGTAATAGCGGAATGACAACGAAAGTTAGTGAACGAGGAGTCTTACCGTAAGTTGCAAGGCTATTAAATTGATGATGTTGGTATTAATTGTTTTAAGGGGCCTGACATTAAGGCTATCGGATTCTAATGATATGGGTGATAGTGAAAATGATGATAAAATGGAAACCACTAATACAACTATTAACTGCAAACTTATTACGAGCATAATGATACACTGGGGCGAATCGCTGAAAATATTTGAGCTTAACGGGACCATTCTACATAATTTGTTGAATATTCTAGCTCAAAGGACCATAAAAACATGTTTCTCATTCGAGAACATTCTTTCGACATATCGATTACGAAGGTGAGGTTTGCATTTGTTTTTGAAGGAAGACTATACTTCCTGAGTACTTTGTCATTGCTCGTGACGTCGATACTACATATTATAATGAGTATCAAGATGTCTTGCATTGGCCTGCTCAGTGAGGTGTACTGTACCAACTGACGAGCCTAATGGTACACTGGGGCGAAACGCTGAAAATATTTGATTTTAACGGGACCATTCTACATAATTTATTGAATATCCTAGCTCAAAGGACCATAAAAACATGTTTCTCATTCGAGAACATTCTTTACACATATTTATTACGAAAAGACTCGAAAAAGACCATGTCTGCCCAAAATCCTTATTGACATAGTTTAATGAAATAGGAAAAGAATACCGTAAGTCAATAAATTGTAATCGTTGAGTTCATTGTTACATTATAACCTACTTCAGCAAACAGTGGTTGATACAAATGAAGTTGCAAGATTGACACAAAATTGATTAAAAAGGCTGATTTCAAAACTATTTCCAAAATACTAACTAGGCTATCTAAAATGATTAAAAATACTCTAAGAGACTAGAAATAAGATGTGTTACAATTTTTAGGTTAACGATGAAAGATAAATCTCTTGAAAAGACAGCTCGAAATGGAAATATCAATGATGTGGAACTGATGTAATGGTTCATTGAAAATGTTTGAGGTTGGGTTGATTTGTAATTGTGATCATATGTTTATGTTGAAATTAAAAGGTTTTATGATATGTTACTGTGAAAATAGTTATTTCAATAAATGTATTATTTATTTTTATTTATTTTTTATTTAGAGTAATTATAAATGAATAGAAGGAAGGAGAGCCATAAAAGGCAGATAGGAAAAGGAAATAGAGGAGAATATGATAATTTGTTGTTTTATGGGGTCTAACATCTGGGTTATCGAACCCTAATGGTCTGAAAATGAATACCGTACATGAAAATTAGTATATAACAACAGGTGGCTTCTGTGACGTAGTTGGTAGCATGGTGAGCTTCATTGCCAAGATCGTGGGGTCAAACCCGGCCGAAGTCGTCGGATTTTTATGAGCTTTAAAAGCCCCTCACTATGCGTTCCTTCGGAAGCGAAGTAAATCCGGCGGGCCCATGTCATAGATTTATGGCATGTAAAGGAACCTTCCACTAACTTCAATTGTGTGAAGCAAAATTTCTAGGTTAGATTTGATTAATGCTTTTAAGGTCCAACGTTCGTCACCGGGTGGTTGTTGCGATGGCAACTAGTAGCCAAGTTGGCAGCTAGGTGTCGTGGACGGTAGCATTTGGTAGCAAAAGTAGGAACTACTTGAAATTATCGTCTGCATTCCTTACTTGAATTAAAACAGATAACACACACTAATACAGTCATCACAATTAACACCGGTTATCAGATAGATTCTACACACACCCAAAGTACACGAGGCTACATGACCGCGTTGTCGCTGCCCTTAAACAGGGGAACCAACCAACCAAACAATAACTACAACTCATTAAACGCTTACAACTAAACTAACTGCAGACTTACAAACTAGAAAAGGAAAATAAGAATAGGTAAAATAAAAGACAGGAGGAAAGGAAACGCCTTCAACTCTCGAGGAATGAGAATTAAGGGACCGGAAGAAACGAGAGCCATGAAAGGCAGATAGGAGAGGGAACGAGGTCTGGGTCAGCCCCAAAGGCAATGGAAAAAGGGTAATAAACCGGACCCAGCTCAGGAATCTCTCGGAATCGCAAACTCCCAAGCTCACCATCCGTGAGCCCTTGAGGGTGTATCACTATCCAGGGTGCACCATAAGTGGTGGGGCAACACACACCCTGCCTCTTTTGTGGCTTGCGCAGGCGGTAGGAGATACCAGGAAATAGCAGTAAGAGGTCGGACCACTCGTGGAATCAGCGAAGATAAGAATCTGTTATGTCAATATGATATAAGTTACTGTAAGTCACTTGTTATTAGTAGTAGTTGTTGTTGTTTGAGACTTCAGTCTTTTGACTGTTTTGATGCAGCCCTCCACGCCTCCCTGTCCTGAGCTAATCGTTGCATCTCTACATAGCTACCACTCCCTTCATCCAAGACAATCTGTTTAACATATTTTAACCTTGGTCTATCCCTACAGTTCTTGTCCTCGACCCTTCCTTCCATAATTAAGCTTGCTATTCCTGGGTGTCTTAGTATATATCCTACCAACCTATCTCTTCTCTTCATTAGCAGTCGCCAGAAACATCTCTCCTCTCCCACTCGTCTTAATACCTCTTCGTTTGTAACCCTATCTACCCATCTGATCTTCATCATTCTCCTGTAACGCCATATTTCAAACGCTTCAATTCTCCTCTTTTCTGCTGCACCAATAGTCCAAGTTTCAATTCCATAGAGTGCCACGCTCCAGACAAAGGCCTTCGAAAATGACTTCCTGATTCCTAAATCTATATTCGATGTCAACAGATTCCTTTTCTGTAGAAATGCTTTCCTTGCCTGAGCTAACCTACTTTTTAAATCCCCTTTGCTTCGTCCATCACTGGTTATTTTACTTCCTAAGTAACAGAAGTCTCCTACTTCCTTCAGTTATAGTGATAGAAGACGTTTACCTATCGCTCATACCGTTAAAGGCAGATGACCTAGATGTTTTAGGAACAGTAATCACCATCGTAGTCAGTAGTTTTCACAGTAAACTTACGCTTTAGCCGACAGGAGGTATGGAAGTTCAAAATACGCTACATCAATGTGTCTCAGGATGGAAGTTATGAATCTACGCATATTACTTATTCGGAAGGCCTAGTCGCCATCGCTCACATCTCATTGGTTGTACATCGCAAATTATATGAGTAAGTTAAGCGCATAATAGTAGCAACGAGAGGATATGAACCACAGTGCTCCGACATAGCGGCTCCAGTGCCTGCAGATTCTGTATCGATCGCCACCTGCCACTCCAACACTACGTAGCGCCTTCATACTGTAATTGTCGTCGTCAACGTCGTCTTCTTCTTCTTCTTCTTCTTCTTCTTCCTGTTCTTGTCTCGTATAGGCTATCTAAGGACCACGACATTCAACTACTGTATTACCGTTGGAGTGGGCTTTGATATTTGCCCAGTAGTTACGCATCCCTCCTGGCTGTGTTCTTCCCTCCTATCCTGTGTCCAGAGGGCACCTGTCTTCTTTCTTGGAGGTTTGTCCTGGAATCTCATTTGCTGAAGCATCTCCCTGAGAGATGTCCGGTATTTTTAAGTATCTTTCCGTCCCTCCATGTTTTTGCAGATCTTTGCTCACTTCCCACAACCATGGTGACTTGGTCTTCCACTTTTGCCAGTAACCAAGGAGCTGGTTGGTCAACCTGGTAGGATGCGTCTTGTAGACTTGTCCATTCAAGAACTGGCAGCCCATATATGAAGGGTCCTAATGATGAAAATTGTTTATTTTGTAAATTTATGTATACAGTATATATATATAAATTACTGTCTTGTATGCATCATACGCTAAATAAATAAACAAATAAATAAATAATATCATTATTTCACCAAGCCTCCGTGGCTTAGGTGGCAGCACGTCGGCCTCTCACCGCTGGGTCCGTGGTTCAAATCCCGGTCACTGTGCTGGACAAAACGGAGGCGGGCAGGTTTTTCTCCGGTTACTCCGGTGTTCCCTGTCAACATTTCATTCCAGCAACACTCTCCACTATCATTTCATTTCATCTGTCATTCATTTAATCATTGCCCCAGAGGAGTGCGTCAGGCCTCGGCAGCCGGCTCAGTTCATATCCTCGCCGCTAGATGGGGGCTTCATTCATTCCATTCCTGACCTGGTCGGAGACTGGAAGCAGGCTGTGGATTTTCATTTTCATCATTATTTCATATTGTCATAGGTAATGCGCAGAGGTTTAGCGATGGAATTACGACTTAAAATGCAAGGTGATTGTCTTGGCAAGAGGGCTATTTTAATATAGCAGACGGCGTTAGTGTTGACCTAGGTGAGTAAATAAGAATGTTTAAGTGAAGGCGAGAGTTAAACAATACTTGGGTTAACTTCAGCTCCGTGAAATCATCCATACATAGATAGGAAATGTGTAGGAGAATTCTTTAGTCGTGTAGATATGATCCTGAAATCATACTTGTATGCAGGCATGAAGGTCAATGCTCTTAACACCTGGGAAGTATTTGCATTTACGTATTCGTTCGGATTCGTTAAGACGGTCGAGGATAAATTTAGTGAAGTTACAACAAAGGGTGCGAGTGACAGGACAAATCACCCCTCTACCTACTACTAAAGAAAGCGATTGAGTGTATCACACTACCACGGAGCGAAGGCGGTCGAGAAGTCTTGATAATGATAATTGTTATTCCAGGGGGATAACATCTGGGGTATCGACCCCTATTGGTGTGGATGATAGAACAAGATGTTCAGGAAAGAACATATAGCCCACTTTAGTTAGTTAGTTATTGAGGTTTCAAGGGGCCGAACTACGAGGTCATCTGACCCTATAGCCTACTTCCTCCTAAATGTATGGGTATATTTATAACTCTTTGGCCTTATCACCTCCTATTTTCTTCCTATTCGAAGTGCAAATTGGCACACTGGATTAGAGCAGCGGCGTTCAAACCATAGTTTATAATTTACACCAGCATTTTGCAATTTCATCAGCAAGCACTCCAAACAACGTAGGAATTCAGTATATTAACACCGAATACTTACAATAATTGAAACTTCGTTGGTCTAAACGTATCACTGGGAGAAACACATTTAATATACCTACTGCACACCTAATTTTTAATTGCGCCTATCCTTGGGAGTGTGCTCTATCGGCACCAAAAGACATTCATTTACACCGTAGGCATGGGTTCACTAACTGGCCGGTATAGAACGCAGCTCGCATCTAGTAGGCAGTGGTTAGCTCACGCATATTTCAACTAGTGCTAGTAGATGTCACTCATGCAGATGCGGTAGCAACTTTGTTTTAATTAAATATATATCTTGTTGGATAAAAAAGCTACTACTGCTCTGAAAGATGTCATGGTAATAAATCACAGGCTGATGGCAATACGACTCAAATCACTTCCTGTAGACACAGTCATTGTCCAGATCTATGCTCCTACATCTGGTAGTGAAGATCACGAAGTCGAGGATATGTATGATGAGCTCGAAGACCTTCTTCAGGAACACACGAGAGCTAGTGACAATGTCATCATCATGGGAGACTGGAACGCCATAGTCAGTGAAGGTTCTGAAAACCCATGTGTTGGACAATTTGGGTTAGAAAGAAGGAATGAAAGGGGCCAGAGGCTGATATATTTCTGCAAACAAGAAGGATATGTAATAACGAACACCTTCATTAAAGACCTACCAAGACGCCTATATACGTGGAAGAGCCCAGGAGATCATTTTCGATGCCAAATAGATTTCAAACTGATGAAACATCGCTACAGATATCAAACAAAAAGGTCTATGGCACTACCTGGAGCTGATGCCAATACAGATCACAATATGTTAAGAATCAAACTGTGGTTAAGGTGGAAAATGTTGAGGAAGACCAATAACAGACCGAAGTGGAACACCAGCTCTTTATGTGATGAGCTTACGCGTACATAATTCAGGGAAGCTATAACTAGGAAGCTTGGAGAAGACGATGCTTTGGAAACAGGCATATAGTCACAGGATATCGATACTAAATGGTTGACAATAAAGAACTCCATCACAGAGGCTGCAGAAGAAGTACTGGGAAATCCATCAGTCACTCCCAGACAACCATGGATAACACAGGATATTCTTTTGAAGATCCAAGAAAGGAGGAGACTGAAACAGGTCAATACAAGTGAAGGGAGAATAGCATACAGAAGGCTTCTAAATAAAATAGATCGAGAATGTAGAAATGCCAAAGAAAAATGGCTTCATCAAAAATGCGAAGAAATCGAAGAACTGGAAAGACTTGGAAAGGGCAGCTTGGCACTAAAAACAGCCAGGAAAATATGCCACTTACCGAAAAGAACTCTAACCTCAGCATTGCGTGACAACCAAGGTTCAATCATCACTGATGAAACACAAATAAGGAACCACTGGGAAACGTACATTTATAAGACTCTGTACAATAAAGAATTCGAGTACGTACATACAAAGGAGTCACATACAAGTTTAATTGCACCTTTATCTGTGACTAAAAGTGAATTTGAGTTGGCAATGAGGTCATTACCAAATGAGAAAGCTCCAGGCATCGATAAAATCCCTAGTGAACTAATCAAGTCTGCTGGTGATATAATTAATGAAAAACTGTATGACCTAACGCAAGCAATCTACGAAAAGGCTATTTGGCCATCTGAATTTCGAAACTCCATCATGGTCCCTCGACCAAAGAAAGGAAATGCAACCAACTGCAGAATGTACAGAACAATTAGTTTGGTTCCTCATGCATACAAAATTATGATCGAAATCATAAATAAAAGAGTAGAAGGGGCAGTCTATAGCTACATCCAAGAAGCACAGTTTAGTTTCCGTCGAGGAGTTGGTACCCGAGATGCCATTGGCATTCTTAGAGTCCTCGGAGAACGTATGATGAGCAGGAGCCGAAATCTGTATATATGCTTCATTGACTATGAAAAGGCATTTGATAGAGTTTCCTGGCATAAACTATTCCCATTATTAAGGAACATAGCAGTCGAAGAACAAACTTATTACACTCATATGGGACCTCTACAATGGTCAAAATGCAATTGTACGTTTAAGAGAAGGTCTTACTAATCCAGTTCCTATCAGAAAAGGAGTAAGACAAGGATGTCCTCTCTCCCTAATTTTGTTTAATGCTTTTGGTGAGTTGATGATGGCAGAAGCTTTAGAAGACACATGTTTAGGAGTGAAGATCAATGGAATACCCATAAAGGTTATTAAGTTCGCAGATGATCAGGCCATTCTAGCTGGCAGCCCATCTACTTTACAGGCAATGCTGTCAAGAGTTGCATCAACGGTGCAGAAATATGGCATGAAAATAAACACCTCAAAGACAAAATGCATGACAGTCTCAAAACTCCCAAAACCTCTTCGATTAAAGATTAATAACTCGTAAATACAACACGTCAAATCCTTCACTTATCTAGGTCAAAAGATTACAGAGGACGGAAGGTGCACCACTGAAGTTAAATGCCGCATTGATCAGGCAAAACTAGCTTTTATGCAGAAGAGGAGATTACTGTGTACCAGTCGGCTTAAGCTTTCCCTCCGAATGAGAATGCTACATGCGTTTGTATGGACAGTTGCGTTGTAAGCCTGTGAAACGTGGAAACTAAATAAAAATGAAAAGAACCGTCTTGAAGCCTTTGAGATGTGGCGCTAACGTAAGATGATAAATGTGACATGGAGAGACAGGATATCGAACACAAGGATTCTGGACACCGTGAACCAACGGAGATCAATCCTACGCACAATCCGTAAACGTCGTCTCGCATGGTGGGATCACACAATGCGCCACTCCAATTTAATGAGAACTGTGGCAGAAGGGTTCATCGAGGGAAAACATCCACGAGGAAGTCCTAGAAATACCTTCCTTAAACAAATTCTAAACGACACCCAAGCACAGAATTATAATTCAATGAAGGAAGCGGCAAATGAACGGACGATCTGGACATGTTTTTATGGCAACTGACCAGTCATAGGACAGCAAACCAATGATGATGATGATGATGATATTTTCCATTGCAAAATGTACAATATAACGCTTAATTGTATAATGTCTCAGTACTCAAAGCACAATAAATATAAAAAATAAGCAAAAAAATACAACTCTGCTAGGACTAGAACCCTAGCCGGCCGGGTGAAAGACCAAAGCTATAACGACGGAGCCAAATATGACATGCCATTTTGTACGTTATCAACTGATTTAGATACAACGCCTTAGCAAATAATGAGTTTGACTAAACGATTTCTTCACTGGAGTATATTTCAAACAATGTTAATTTCATACAAAGTTCATATTATTACTATCAGTAGGCTATATTGCATGCAACATACTCAAATTGGTGAAGTATAGGTCAGAACGAGAGATCAGCTGCCATCTTGTCTTGTAACCGAGACGGCTCAGCTTTTTAAAGTCACTTCTGCACTATAATATTACAATATAAACTTTTAATTTTGAACTGGCCACGTCCTTTAGAACAGTTTAAACGATTCTCGATTCGATAATCGGTACCGGTGGGTCCCAAGTTATGGATTATAAAGTTTGCATAATTCACCGGTCGCCATCCTGAAATGGTAGGTTGATGACCTTGTAGTTTGGTCACAAGACGCGTCCCATACGAAGGTATGTTTTTACCAAATTTGGCAAATATCCGATGATTAGTTTGGTCGTAATTTAATTTTAAGTTTTGACCATTTGAGTGGCCGCCATTACGTTTTGATAAAGTCGGCGGCAATTTAAAACATGACACTGAGGTGCCCTTTGCTAGCGCTACCTCTGTACCAAATTTTGTTCAATTCGGTTGCGTCGTGTTTGAATTGATAGGGGGAGGGGTGGAAGGGGGGGAGGGAGGGGACACAGACATACCAAATCTCTCACACACACACACACACATGCACTCACACACAGACAGACACACAATTTTTCGCCCTGTGTAGATGTCATAAGTCGACTTTCATTTTTTGCAAAAATCGAAACTAGGCTAAAAATGGAAATTATAAGGAAACTATAATAATAAAACAAAAGTACAGACTTACATAACTTACTAGAAAAACAAATGGTACCGTAAACAAACAAACCAAATTAGGAAAATAAAAGTCAGGAGGAATAGAAATGTCTGCAGCCCTCTAGAACAAGAATTTAGGGGGTCGGAAAGAGGATGGGCCATGAAAGGCAGATATAAAAGGGGGAAATAGGAGAGGGTTCATCCCAGAGTCACTGGAAAAGGGGGAAAACTCCGTGTAGATACCCTCGGTGCATCATTAATGGCCTCCCTTTGGACCTTGAGCAGAAGGTAGGAAATGCCATGAAAAGAAAAAGAAGAGTTCTGATCCTTCGAAGAATGAGGGCATCAGGAAAGATGAGACAAGGGCCAATAAAGGCGGGAAATTGAAAGACACCTTAGGCCTCAGATACCCTAATACCGTCGGGATCGAAAGAGAACAAGAGTTGACCAAGTAAGTGGAAGCAAAGCCGCACTTAGCTGTAGTCCCGTGTTCGCCAATCCACGTCCCACAAGTTGTGAGTCCCGGGAGGACCATATTAACAATAGCAATGATCAGTATCATCACGTATGTGCCATGGGTAGTGATTTATTCTCATTAAATGAGGCAGGCGATAACTACTGTATAAAAGCAATTACATAGTCTGTATGGACTCCTTTCATCTACGTGTGAAATGAAACGTGTTCAATTTAATAACAGCTGAGGGAATAAACAGAACACGACCTGCCTTTCAATCTAATGAGAATATACAAGGCAGTTAATTGTTACCGAAACGACAAGAGCAGCGGGTAGGACGGAATTGATTTACTGCACGCCTCAATAAAACCTGCCGGAACGTGTGGTAGTAACAGAACAATACGACTCGGGGAACTCGAGACGAGCTGTGATCGTTTATTTGTAGCTGAGATGATAGCTTCTTCCTGGCGCACATCATTGTGGTAAAATCGGTAATTGCATCTGCACAGAATATTGGGTATTCCGATTCGTCGCCTGAAAAAAAGGGGAAGGGTTTATTCAAATCTTACTTTACAAAACATCATCGAAACGGAAGCCATTTTCAGTGTTGTCTTAGTAATCAAAATCTAATGCTTGTCAGTCGGTCAATACGATTGTACCCAATTGTGAAAAGTGTTTCCCTAAACCTGAAAAAATCCATCAATTAATACATCTCATTTATTCGTCTTATATAAATAAGATGGAGTATAGCCTACTGTATTGTGTTGACCGAATGAAAAGCATTGAATTTCGATTTTAAAATATTGCTTATTTATTTATATTTTAAGAGCGTTAAAAATCCTTCAGTATGCCTTCCTTCGGAGGGGAAGTAAAGCCGGCGGTCCCATGTCATAGATTTATGGCATGTAAAAGATCCTTTCACAGACTAAACTTGTGTAAAGCAAAATTTGTTAGGTTAGATTTCGTCAGAACGCTCTATCCAAGTTCCAACGTTCACCACTAGGTATCATTGATATCTGGTGGCGAAAGTTGGAACTACTTGAAATTGAACGGAACTTGTAGCTCGCCCTTTAGGGTGTCCGCTGGAAGCAGCTACAGACTCAGGCAAGCCGAACATGTCCTCGGACACTCCCGGCACTAAAAGCCATACGATAAATAAATAAATAAATAAATAAATAAATAAATAATTTATATTTTTATTTTTATTTATCTATTTATTTTAATTTATTCATTCATTTTTTACTTTCTTTTCTTTCTTTATTTACTTATTTATTCTTCCTTTATTTATTTTTAATTTCTTTCTTTTGTTCTTTCATTCTTTTTTCTTTCTTTCTTTCTTTCTTTCTATCTTTCCTTATTTATTTATTAAATTATTTATTTATTTATTCATTTATTTTTGACATTCTTTCTTTTTCTTTCTTTTCTTTCTTTTTCTTTCTTTGTTTATTCAATTCTTTTTTACTTTCTGTATTTATTTATTTATTTTTAATTTCTTCCTTTATTCTTTCATTCTTTCTTTCTTTCTTTCTTTCTTCCTTTATTTCTTTTTTCTTTCTCTCTTTCTTTCTTTCTTTCTTTATTTATTTATTTACTTAGCATCGCTATGGCCGCCGAATGAATGCGATTGTATCTATCTAGCTCAGTGGTTCATAACCGGTGGTCCGCGTGCCTCGGGAGTGGTCCGCGGGAGAAAGGGTCCACCAGCAAGTATTAAAAAGTGGCCAATAAATGGGGATTTCGAAAACGATGTCCGTTGAAAGAGAATCGTCCGAATGTATTCGCGGCGATGACTATCAGGTTTTTAATTGAAATGTCTTTAAAATAAGTGTTATTGAGGAAGGATTACAACTGATAAGGTGTATTGGGGAGGGGGAGGGGGGGGGGCTGAGGGGCGGTCCGTACATGATTCAATTTCACGCTGAGTGGACCGCAGACTTCTACGGGTTCAGAACCACTTCTAGATGAACTTGCTCTCTTGTCTCCCAAAATCTCCTCATCTTCTCGCTATGTCTCTTTCTGCGCTCCTCCGTCCAAGTTCTGTTGGATGGAATGTTTGGGTGGTCTGAAAATTGATGGTTGCCAACTAGTTCTCTGAATTTAGTCCTTTCGACTATCGTATAATTTAATATGTCTATTTCCTAAGAGTCTATTTCAACAAGTAGCCAGTGGTTCTTAGCTTTCATTGAGAGAGTAAGATTTAGATTTAGAGTTCATTTAGTTCATTTTGATGGCTGTATTAGTGTGTGTTATCATATATATTATTTCAGTAGTATATAAGGTGCGTTCAAAAAGTAACCAGCCGGAGGCTGTAATGCGCAAACCGGTGACGACATCGGCTAATCGTGGCCTGTGTAACGAGGTGTGGTTCCGATTAGAGCGAGGAAGGTCACAGCCCGTCGCTAGAGGGCACGCGTGCACGTCACGTGACGATACAAAGCGCGCAGCAGCATGCATCAATCGTCCAACCAAGACCAAGACAGTAGGCCATTCGACATGCTTCCTGGTGTGGTTGAAGACTGTGGGGCACCCATTGGGCACACACTTTACGCATGTGCAGTCGTTCCTTCATGATGGTGTGCACACTTCCGACGCTCAATCCGACCACTGTCACTCGGCGGTCCTGAGTAATGAGTGCATCAACCAGCTGGACGTTGTCATCGGTAATGCAGGGGGTGCCCCAGACTGGGCATCATCGGCTAACGACACCCGTCCTTCTCTGAAGCGCTTGTGCCACGCCTTGACCCTCGCAAGAGATATGCAGTGTTCGCCGTACACTTGTGACATTCGGCGATGAATGTCCGTTCCCCCTACTCCTTTCGCTGTCAGAAACCGAACAACACCTCTTTGCTCTTCGTTGACGCCTCCATGTCACTGTTTGCAATGCGACTGGCAGCGTTGAACGATTGATGCATGCTGCTGCTCGCTTTGTATCGTCACGTGACGTGCACGCGTGCCCTCTAGCGACGGGCTGTGACCTTCCACGCTCTGGTCGGAAACACACTTCGTTACACACGCCACGATTAGCCGATGTCGTCACCGGTTTGAGCATTCCAGCCTCCGGCTCGTTACTGTTTGAACGCACCTTATAGATCCCTCCTGCGGCGCTCACAAGAGACCGATCGTGACAAATGAGCATTCAAATGAAAGAGAATCAACATTAGCAGTGACGCGTTGCACACTAATTTCATAAATATCTATAATTTCTTTAAAACATTACTTTAAAAAAATATTCGAAGTGTGCAATTTGCAGATACTGTTGCTCTACGCTCCATAATTGCTGTCCACTTCACATTTTGGCCGCTGTGACGCCTGTTTCATGTTATTTTAACATTCTGAGGTATTTCCCTTAGACTATCATTTTGCACGAATTTCAGAAACAGTAAATCAAAGGAATGAGTACCGGTACTCAAATCGTATAATTTCATAAATATCGAATAACCGGTGAGTGTTATGATGATCCAATTTTCAGTGATTGCCTTCTTAAGTTAGGGAACGTAGAACTTGGAATTCTAACTGAAATGTAATAGTGTTCTATAATCATTTGGTTGAAATTTCCATATCTTCCTTGACTGCTTGATGGCTCTCGTTTTGTTGGGCAGAGGCATGGCACGCCATGCTTCCTCCCAATGACATTAGGAGAAAATGGGGTGAATTAGTTTGTTGCAGAACTTCTAATCTGATTTGCGTAGATCACGTTTCCAGGGCTTATTTATAGGAAAGTTTAACGTTTAGATTGAAACCTGAATAGTCCACTATCCTCTGAATGACTATTAAACGAATGCTATTTCGTTCCGGGGATAGGTCGTTACGTAGCTGCTTACTCTTAATACCCGTGTTGGCACAACAGAGATCAAGATACCCGATCTGTATACACAGTGCAAGCGTGGCAGGAGCGAAGCCATGCATACCAAACACACGCTTCCCTTGATCGAACATCTTAACTTCTTAAGTGTATGGCTCTAGCGTGGGTGAAGTAGTGGTCCAATTACACCAGCCAATCCCGGGCCGCGGCGTGATATGCATATAATACCATACCTGTAATTCTTCATACATCCCTCCTAGCTTATTGCATATACAATCAAAGTGGATCTCATACATTATATTGCGTCTCTATCTTAAGTTGTCATGGAATTAGATATAGGCCTAGTATTTGTCTCTCTCTCTCGCACTCACATCCCTTTCTATCCCCACGTTGTACCTATTTCCCAACAATGCACAGTCCGGCTCCGTGGCTAAATGGTTAGTTCACTAGGCTTTGGCCCGAAGTGACCCGGGTTCGATTGCCAGACGAGCCATCAGGGATTTTAATCTCCTGGCATTAATTCCCGTGGTTCGGGGACTGGGTGTATGTGACGTCTTCATTCTCACTCCATCCTCATTACGATGTGCAGGTCGCCCACGGGCGTCAACTGGAAAGACCTGCACTCGGCCTCTCCGGAGCCCACACGATCATCATCAACAATCCACAAAGTGATAAATCTAATAAAATAATTGCGCGATTGCATAGAAAATTGTCCGCGCTTCCTGATTATATAAAATTATAATTTACAAGTAGGCTAATATATTTCCAAATTACTTATTTTTACGGGAACTTCGCAATTGCAGACAGAAAGAACGCAGCCTATCTAATGATAGTTAAAATAGACAATGATAATGCAAGACTAAGAATTTCTTTTTGGGTGACTTCAGGTTGATAGAAGTAATCTCTTCATTTGGTGTGAGAAAAATAAAGTAAATTTTAAATCTGATGATTTTTTTTTCGTGTGGCCTCCTGAGAGGCCTAGTGCAGGTCTTTCTAGTCGACGCCCGTGAGCGACCTGCGCGTCGGGATGAGAGATGGAATGGATGAAGATGAATGAAACTGGGCAAGGATGTGGAAGGAAGTGGCCGTGGCCTGGCAGAAGGTACCGGCCCAGCATTTGCCTGGTGTTGAAAATGGGAAACCACGGAAAACCATTTCAAGGACGGCCGACGGTGGGGCTCGAACCCACACGTCTACCGATTCAGCAGAGAGCTTCGACCCATGACCTAACGCTGCACTTTAGCGAAAGATGAGATGAGAATTAAAACTATAACTAATACAAACTACAGACATACATAGGCTACTAGAAGAAGAAATGATAAACAAATAAAGGATAAGGCAAATAAAGAACGGGAAGAAAAGAAATGCCCTCAACCCTCGAAGAAAGAGGATTGAGGGACTTGGAAGGCAGATAGGAAAGGGGGAAATAGGAGAGGGCCCACCTCGAAGTCAGTGGAAAAAAGGGAAAACCGGACCCAGCTCAGGAATCCGCGGGATCGCCATCTCCCGAACTCACCAGCCGTAAGCCCCTGAGGGTGTAGAAATATCCAGGGTGCACCAGAAGTGGTTGGGCTACATACACCCTACCTCCTTGAGGGTCTTGAGCAGAAGGCAGGAGATAACATGAAAAGAAAAAGAAGACTGACCCCTCGCAGAAGGAGGGTATCAGGAAAGATGAGACAAGGGCCAATTAAGGCGGAAAAGGAAGAGACTCCCTAGGCCTCGGATTCCCTAATACCGTCGAGGTCGGAAGTGAACAAGAGTTGACCAAGAGAGGTTGACAGGGAAGAAGACGGAGAGGAGCCCGGCACAAGTAAGTGGAAGCAATGTCGGACTCAGCTGGAGTCCCGTGGTCACCAATCCACGTCCCACTAGATGTGAGCCCCTGGGGGGAATTTTAAATTTAATAAATTAAAAAATCACTGGGGAACCGTACTGCGCAATACTGGAGACATTACGGCGAAACGTTCGGCAAAACTGCGACAAGGGGTGCTGGTTCATGATGACGTAAAGTTACGCCAACTCAAGTTGGGAGTCACTCGAGCAACCATCCTATAGGCCTGATCTCTCCCCATGCGATTATTAAGAAATGCCTTGAAGGGTCGAACATTCCTGTCGGACGAGGATGTGCAGCAGGCGGCAATGGACTTCGCACGGTGTTTTACCACACGGGGATCTTCAACCTGGTGCATCGGTAAAGATGAGTACCTCAATGCTCATTACGATTTGCCTAATTGGCATACGGCCGTCAAACGGAAACTTTTTGATCACCCCTTATATAAAGTACTAGCAGTAGTGCCCGGCTTCGCCCAGTGGATTTATTTGTTTTATGTATGATAATGAATACTACTACAGAACTGGAGCGCTCAAGGATAAAGATCGGAAAGCACCAACGCGTATTGCAGCTGATAACCTCAGTATACTGCACCAACTCCATCGCCCTTATACAGAGGCATACTATTGTCATGATGATAACTGTTATAAGGGGCCTAAGAAATCGTTTAGCACGAATTACTCCCCGTGATTGCAATTCATAAGCAGCTCGCAATTCTGCACCAGAACACTGGTAGGGGCGACGTGATGCAGCCCACATTGCCAGGCCACAATAGACTTGGGTATTATTGAAGCTGTTCGGGAGCGCTTGCTCTTCCGACTTACTGAACAAAAATCCATCTTTAAAGTTACCTGAGAGGTGTAGCCTAATGTTACACAGTCCAAACTATTACTCTTGGATCTGGCTATCATATACAAAAAGAATATTTTGAATCCGAAAGGTAGTTCCAGAGATTAGTGCGTTTAAACACACAAACAAACAAACTCTTCAACTTTATTATATTAGTATAGATTCTGGTACGTATGTGAGTGTGTTGGTCATGACATGAAGGCGATTACTTAAGATGGTCTTATGGGTGTCTTGTAAATAATGAATAATGTGTTTTTGGCGGTGAGTGTTCTGCGTGGATTCCCAGGCCTGCATGGTTTGGCTATCTATAGTAATATAATAAAGCTGAAGAGTTTGTGTGTTTGTGTGTTTATGTGTTTAAATCCACTAATCTCTGGAACTACCAGTCGGATTCGAAAAATTATTTTTGTATATGATAGCCAGATTCAAGAGGAATAGTTTAGGCTATGTTAAATTTCGGACAGACCACTCCATTCCCTGCATTTAGGCCCTTTTGCACAAGTCTACACCGTTTCCCCGTTCTAATAACTTGACGGACATATTGTCGCTAGGCAACAACGACTAACACTATATCATGATAGTCAACGCCGCACCATTGATGGACAGGTTGTCACTAGGCAACAACGATTTACTCTGTATCATGATAGTCCGGAAATATTTGCTAAAGGACACATGGGAAAACTGATCGATTGACAATCAAGGATTGTATTGGACTGTAGTATTCTCTATGTTTCCGTATGCACAGTTAATATTTCATTTGCGGGGCTTAGACATCGTGGTCATGTTGCCCCGTGTACATGGGTATGTGTGTAGAATTGTTGTGATAACCTGCGTTATTGTGATTGTTGCACTAGAATGTGTAAATCTCTATAAATATAAAAATGAAAGTTTGTCTGTTTTTTCTGAATTTCTTCGGAAATTTGCGTTATTTACGCGTTTCAGACTGTTTTATGATGGATGCGCGCGAAAATATTTTTTTTGTCTGTCTGTCTGTATGTCTGTCTGTCTGTTTGTCTGTGGACAACTATGTTCCCTTATAACTCGAGAACGGCTGGGTGGATCCACGTAAATTTTGGTACAGATATCCTTCAGAGGCACGACACTAATCATTGATGTAACTCTCATAAAAGGGGGCCTACCCCCTTAAAACACTTGCTGAAATAGGCGTAGAAGGGCGAGACAAAGCTCATTTTTAGCCCCTCAATGTGAGAAACGAAACTCGGGGGCCCCGAAGGGACCCCGAAAATCACCTTTTTAGACCCTAAAACCAACCGTTTTTTGAGATATTCCCAGAAAACTAATTCCATTTAATACAATAATGAAAGTATGCAATCCGGTAACCATGGCAAGAGAAACTCACAGGTCCATCTATTGCTGTAAGACGCAATACAATTCCATTTATTACATTACTGAGATAGTTTGTAAACGGCTATAAGGTTATAACGGAACCAAATCAAGCTGTAAAATTCATCAATACTTAAGGGGGTCAAGGGGTACTCTAGAAATTTTTCACGCGATTTACACGTGCGGGTGTGGTAAGGAAGGTCTATTACGTCCTTATCTCTATATTATTATTATTATTATTATTATTATTATTATTATTATTATTATTATACTACGGCCTACAACGACGATACAATGCTTATTTTCTGCCCCTTGGTGTCAGAAACAAAACTCGGGGTCCCTAAATAGCCGTAAAGGGTCCCCGAAAACTACATTTGAAGGCTCTAATACCAACAGTTTCTGATATTCCCAGAAAACTAATTTCATTTAATAAACTAATGAAGAAATGCACGCCATGACAAAAGCATCTCAAAAGGTGACATCCAACTTTCCATCTATTTCTGCAAGAAGTAACGCCACTCCATTTATTAAATGTCTGTGAACGTTTGCAAATGGCTATAAGGTTATCACGGAACCAACTAAAACTGTAAAATTCATCAATGCGCTTAAGGGGGTCAGGGGTTACCGTAGATATTTTTCACACGACTTAAACGTGCGATATGTCGTACAGAAGGTCTATTATATCTCCAAACAGCAACATTTTTTTCAAAAATTTCTGAAACAGTATTTTATTTCTTGCTTTTAGGAATTTGGGCCATTGGAGGCAAAAAAAAACCTGAATTTTCACGCACCACAAGCCTTTATAATTTATTAAGGGGATCTTCCTCTGGATGGGGACTTGACACAACAGTGAGGGTCAGTTTTTATGTGACGTGTATTGCGTTTCGTCTACGAGGTTTTCAATTTTATTTTCACGTCAGGAAGTACACGTTAGGTAAATTTAGTTTCAGAGCATATTTTAACTAATCATACTTCTTTGTCGACAAACAGGTTCCAAGCCTCTAACCATTGCAACAGTAGCTCAATTGATTACCTCTGGCTATTAATACCAAAGACCGTTCGAAGAATGGGTACTTCTGCTAGTACGGTATAAAGCTCAATGTTGGTTTGTCTGTCTGTTATTTATACAAATCTACACCGTTTCACCGATCTGAACCAAAATGTGTATTCTTACCCTTTGGAAACCTGCGAATAACACTGTCTACATGAAATTTCGAACAGAGCACTCCATTTCCTACATTTAGGCCCTTTGGCACAAATCTACACCGTTCCTCCGATCTGAACCAAATTTTACATACTTACCCGTTGGAACCCGACGAGTAACACTGTCTACGTGACATTTCGGACATACCACTCCATTCCCTGCATTTAGGCCCTTTGGCACAAGTCTTAACCAAACTTAATGTACTTACCCTTTGGAACCCTGCGGGTAACACTGTCCACTTGATATTTTGGACAACTCTCTCCATTCCCTACATTTAGAACAACAGACAAAATGAAATTGAAAACTACGTTTGAAGGTCCTAGAACCATTCATGTCCGTATAGTGCAACTGTAAGAATATTTTAATAAGTCAATTGTTGGCTGGTAATGCGAGCTGCATCACGTAACCCCTACCAGAATTGCGAAAATAGTTACAACTTGCGCTGCTTATAAATTGGAGTCACTGGGAGTAATTATTGCAAGAAGATTTCTTAGGCCCCTTAAAACAGTTATCATCATGAAAATAGTATGCCTCTGTATAAGTGCGATGGTGTTGGTGGAGTACATAGAGGCAATCAGCTTCAATAAGCGATGGTGCTTTCAAATTTACTTTCATTCATTCAGATCCTTATCCTTGAATGGTACTGTATGTGGCGATAAATGAGACTATTGCTACTTCAGGAGCTCGGGACAGCCGAAGATTTCCAAAGTGCTCTGATTATTTTCCTATGGCACTATTTGACAAAAGACAACACTATTGATTTCTACGTTTCTAACAGTCAATGAGATATAGGCGCTAGGCAGTGTCTTTTATTTCACATACTCCTCTTTCTAATCATATTTTTCAATCCGTTTTTAAATTACATGTGTCAGTACTGTAGTTAGTAAATAGCCGTTTCCCTATTCATTATTGTCATTATCATTACGGGAAAATGGCCTGAATGTTACGTCCATTATACTGTATACTTATCACCCCCACCACCACCACCACCACAAAAAGTTATATTTTTAAAATATTATTTTCTGTTAGTTTAAGTATTATGTGCCAGTTCTGTAGTAGTATTCATTATCATCCATAAAACAACCAAATCCACCGGGCGAGGCCGGGCACTACTACTAGTAAATTATAAAATAAGCTATGTTGATAGAGATTAATGTTCTGAATCCGAAAATTGTGTCAGTTTCTTAAAAACACATCCTGTTTTTACTCAATTCCCAATTTGTCGTTACAATCAAGATAATATTTTCATATCGCCAATTAACCAGATGTGACAGGGAAAATCGAACTGCATTTTAGAATTCAGCACAGCTAAGTTAATTAAGCACATCTATTTTCGTTCTTACCGCATAATAGTTTTTTTTAAGCCAATGAATACTCGGGGAATAGCATTTTTATGTTGTTTTTGCATTGGATATTCTATTGTTTGTGTGTGTTTTGAGTGAGGTTCTTACTTTGTTGTTTTTGGGTGGAGGGATTTATTTGCTTTCTGATTATTTTATTTCCTGTTGTGTCATTCGTTCGTTCCTTAGCTTGGTGTAAAACTACTTGGAGGTTTTGTTTATCATTCTGCCCGCGATTTGACAGCTTATTAGTTGGTGCTCTATATAAAAAAAGATACGAGCCTTACAGTAGTCGCTTATAATGTCTAACATCTGGCATGTTGTCCTACTATGAAATTGAGATGAAATGTATGTGAAGTCATCTGACATGTTATTCTACTCGTATACTACACAGCTTGGACATTCTTAAAATGTTAATTTACGCTCCGTTTTTATACTGGTACTATGATAAATGTATAGATTGAATTGGAGATATGGTACTGTCACACTTGTTCGAACAAACATCACATATTATATTCTAAATTAAGATGAGGAATGAAACCACAGTCTTTAGCCTATCTATAGACTACTAGAAATAATGTCCAATACAATCAAATTTCCCAACTCCTGCTTGGTGCAAACTATTGTAATTCAAATTAGATAAATCGTAATTTCATGTAGATTCTGTTAAAATGGCGCATAATGGTATGATGCCAACGGCCTAGCCGTGTTGAAACACCGGATCCCATGAGAACTCCGCAGTTAAGCAACATTGGGCGCAGTCGGAACTTGGATGGTATGCCGGTTCTAGGCACTGCGCGCCGTTGGCCAACATAAAGAGGAGTGGAAAGGCCCTGGCCACCCTACCGCAAGTAAACTCCGGCTGGGGGTAGCCTCTTTGGAGGCTCGCACCTGCCTTCGGGCAGAATACCAATTAATTAATTTAATGTTATGATATATATCGTTTAAATCGATAATCCGGTAGCAAAAATAATTGCCGGGACTG
Organism: Meconema thalassinum; assembly: GCA_946902985.2. Taxonomy (NCBI): domain Eukaryota; kingdom Metazoa; phylum Arthropoda; class Insecta; order Orthoptera; family Tettigoniidae; genus Meconema; species Meconema thalassinum. The sequence goes on along the minus strand of OX336392.1, from coordinate 301,208,523 downwards.
GGGTTCGAACCTGAAACCTCATGATTCGCAGACCAAGATGTTACCCACGCAGCCATTACAACCACAGCCTATTTGGAGTACAAGACAGGTACTCATTTTCATGTGCCGGTAATAAAATGGAAGTATCTTTTATGCTCCATTAATATTTTGCTTCTTTTCGATAATGTTCCTGCGTGGAATTGAACTTTAAATTAGTTATGAATACGCCTACTTGACAGTAAAGGGAATTCCTATAGTGGTCTATGAAAGGCTAGCTAGCCCAGTTCCCGTATACATTCATCGATATGTATTACATTGATCACTGCATTACCGCAATGTGGGGTAATATCTGAATAACCATTGTGCAGAAACATAATACCGGCTTTGCCGACTAGTTACAATGTTTCATATAAAAGCATATCATCATGTAAATACTGATATGAAGACATGTGGTTTGTGTTTCAATGAGTTGACACCCGAGTTCGCATAAGCGTTCACCGTTCAGTATGAAAGTGCCGAGGAAAGTTACTCGGCGAGTGGATGCCCATCACTTTTATCCAGAGATTGAAAAACACACTCTTAATAAATCATAATTGTTTTCAGCAAATATGATTTAATGAATATTTTTACACCAAAGAACGACAACTTGATGATGATCTATTGTAGAAATATCTGTAATGGCGCCTCCAAACCTTGAAGTAATCCGTATGTTGTATACTTTCCACATGGTACCACTGGCAGCTGGATCGGATCGCAGCCAGGAGGGATGCGATGTAGCTGACAGTGCGTCTTACACACTTCCGTCCCATTTTTCAAAATCACTCCCACAGACATATCCAGCAATCGAGTGGAAATATGTTACACATCAGTATATATTTTTGGTATGTCAACTCATCGTTATCTTATTTCATTCATTAGTGAATGTAATTTATTCCTCTATATTCTTCATCAATACGCTATGAAATATTTGTAGCATGTAGCTTGCTTATTCTTCCTTGCTAAGTTTCGGTTGTTATCTCTGTTTACAATCAGCATTGTGATTGAACATTGCTTCTTCTAAGAGGCAGGGGTTGCTGGTAAATGGTACATCCACCATGGTTGGCACGTGATCGGAAATGGTAATGTTTACTTCTCCTTCCGACTGTAACGTTCCAACTGATTCGAAGAGATTGTAGTTATTCATCTGCAAAATAACAGCATTAAAAAACAAATCTTTATCTATTTGACCGACTTCGAATCTCTCTTTATTAACCTTTATAACATTTGGTTTGTTTCTAGCTAAATATTTCATATCTGTTATTTTTTTTAGAATACCTCTTAACAGTTTCTCGATGGATTTTTTAATCTACACACTAATAAGCCATCAACCCAAGTCTCGGAGCATTAGTTGGATTGTTTCTGCGCTCGTCTTACAATAAAACTTTTGTACTTTTCTACCTGAAAAATAATCTCATGTATTTTACTTCAATATTCAATACCGCATTTACTTTTTATCTATTTTAATTTCCTGTACAGTAAAGTCGTGAAGCATTTGTTCATAATTTTACCACTTTCTCGAAGTTACATTTCTCCTATGAAGAGTTCTCTTTCTTCTTTAGTGCATTGCTGTCTAGTGGTGAATTATGTTTTAAGGGGTGAAATACTTACCTTATCTACCCCTAATGATAACTAGACTAGAAGAAGAAAAACAAGTAGTTCCGTGAAGAACTATACAGCCTATTTTCATATATCCTACTTATGTTAATTGCCTCTATTGACATACAAAATTTCAGTTTGATTGCTGTAATAGATTGGTAGATATTGAGAACCGTCTTAATATTTCAGGTGGTTGCCATGTTGGATTTTTATATAGGCTATGTAGGACTTAGAGTTATGTACTATTACATGAAGATCGTGTAGGTGTATTATTCAAACTTCAATCGCATGATTAGGACACAAGAAATAAAACCGAAGCCATCATCTTGTGGTTATGAAAATAATTGAATTAAATTTTATGTCGGCGTATTAAAATTTGTATAAGCATTTACCGTACCAAGTTTCACTGCACTCGGATGGTTAAATATTTAAAGTCACCACCATGTTGGATTTGTGCTCACCAGGTTATTGAAAGTCCCACATGTGCACTTATGTTTATAGTCACTATCAACATACAAACTTTCAGTTTGATTGCTATCATATATTAATAGATATTGAGAACCGTCTAAATATTTCGGATGGTCGCCATGTTGGATTTTATATCTGTACGCCATAGAGTTATAAACTATTAGATGACGATTATTGTGTAGGTTCATTATTCAAACATTGACTTCGATTGCATGACTAGGACACAAGAAATAAAAACTTAATTTTAAAATTTCGCACAGCTGCCATCTTGAGGTTATGTAGACAATTGAACTACATTAGATGTCAGTGCATTACAATGTGTATAAACATTTGCTGCACCATGTTTCATTGGGGTCAGATTGTTAAATCACGAGAAAAGTCTATTTAAATGTTTCAACTTCGCTTGGCCGCCATGTTGGTCTTGTACTTACCATGTCTAAGAATCACTTATCTGAGTATTCTCTATCACCGTAAAAAGTTTCAGGGTGATATCAGTAATAGTTTCGGAGATATAGAATGCCGGTGAAATATTTCCCACAACCGCCTTGTTGGATTCGTGAGACGTAATAAAATTTGAAAGGCACGGTCGGGGTTGGCCGAATAATTACCATGACCTTGCCGAGTTTCATTGAAATCGCTCCAGCCGTTTAGATTTTATTAAGAGAGGACACATATACATACGCACACACACACACACACACACACACAGACAAAAGGTGATCTCATAAACCTATTTTTTTTTTCATAAATGAAAATACGCTAAAACTAGGGTGAAGGAAAATGAAAGACACAAAAGAGACAACCCTAATCCTCGAAGAAAGAGCAAAGTACAGCTATGAAATACAGATAAAGGGAAAGTCAGTGGAAAATGGAGAAAGATCTCAGAAATCACTCGGGGTCGCCAACTCTCAGCCGTGAGCTCCTAAGGGTGTAGCATAATCCAGGGTGAAACATAAGTGGTGGGGTCCTGCCTTCTTTAGGGTCTTATGCAGAAGGCAGTAGATACCATGAAAAGATAGGAAGGGGTCTGACCCCTCGAAGAATGGGGGCATGAGGAAAGATTAGAATAGGGCCAATTAAGTCGGGAAATTGAAAGAGTCCCTTGGCCTCGGATACCCTAATACCATCGGGGTTGAAAGAGAACAAGAGTTGACCAACGACGGTCCATATGAGAGAAGAAAGATGATGATGATGATGATGATAATTGTTGTTTTAAGGGGCCTAACATCTAGGTTATCGGCCCCTGATGGTTTGGGTGATCGTGAAGATGAAAATGAAAAGCGAACTTAAAACTAAAACTAACTACTAACCTACATACTAGAAGAAATTGAAAATTAAAGGAGAATAAGGCAAATAAAAGGACAGAAGGAAAAGAAATGCCCTCAACCCTCGGAGAAGGCGGATTGAGGGACTTGGAAGGAAGGAGAGCCATGAAAGGCATATAGGAAAGTGAAAGAGGAGAGGGTCCGCCCCAAAGGTAAGGGACAAAAGTGGAAAACGGACCCAGCTCAGGAATCCCTGGGGGTCGCCAACTCCCGAACTCACCAGCCGTGAGCCCTTGAGGGTGTAGCATTATCTAGGGTGCACCAGAAGTGGTGGGGCTACATACACCCTGCCTCCTTAAGGGCCTAGAGCACAAGGCAGGAGGTAAAAGGAAGAGAAAAAGAAGGCTGACCCCTCGCAGAAGGAGGGTATCAGAAAAGATGAGACAAGGGCCAATTAAGGCGGGAAAGGAAGAGACTCCCTAGGCCTCGGATACCCTAATACCGTCGGGGTCAGAAGAGAACAAGAGTTGACCAAGTGAGGTCGACAGGAAAGAAGACAGAGAGGAGCCCGGCACAAGTAAGTGGAAGCAATGCCGGACTCAGCTGGGGCCCCGTGGTCGCCAACCCACGCCCACAAGATGTGAGCCCCTGGGGGAGCGAGAAGAAAGGGAGGAGGCCGGCAATAATAACTGGAAGGAAGTGGGGTCCTGTGGTCACCAACTCACCTCCCACTAGGTGTGAGCCCCCTTGGAATGAAGTATAACACTATAGCCTACATACATTTGTGTACGACCTCGAAAGACTGCGTTTAGAAATCTCATTATTTCGCCTTTTTGAAGGAAGCGGTAGGGATAAATTTATTCATTAAGTTTTCAAAAGAGGAGTGGGTTATATGAATGTTCTTCAGAATGATGTTAAACCTGAATTTTGCTAATCAAATCAGTCGTCCTTTGGCTTTCATACTTCCTGTTCATTAAGAATTCCTCAAACGAAACCCGTAGAATATATCCTTCGAGATGCAATTGAGTTCGTGAACAAGCAAGCAATGAATTTCCACTAGAAACTTTTTCTCAAAGTATGTTGCTAATCAAGTCTTTTAAATGATCACGTTTTTGTAAGACAGGCGACAGTGGTGACTGGAAACGATTTGTCTGGTTTACGATCCCCTTCGGGGCAAAATTCCGGCACCGTGGCATCTCTTAGTTATTGAGGTTTCAACGGGCGGAACTACGAGGTCATCTGCCCCTAAGTGGCGTCTCTAATTGCTGCAGTATTTAAATGGGATGTAGAACTAATATTATTATTATTATTATTATTATCAATGGGATATATTATTCATTTGTTGGCCATGTACTTACAGCCTACAATAAAGTAAGGTTTTTAAGGTGTTTTGATGTACTTTGGCTAGTTCTGACTAGTATCTAGTGGAAGAGTGAGTATATCTCTACTTATACGAGAGTTATCTTAAAATCTAGTGTTTGGTGAGTCACAAGTGAGATGGTTTAATATACTGTACATACGTAAATACAGGGAGGCGATCAGCCACTTTGACTTCTTACAAGTCACCGCTTACTAGATACTATGCCTGACGCCGTCACGCAGATCGACTTACTGCCTTTGGAATATGAGCAGATCGAGAAAACAGACATTTGCCCCATCTATGAAAGGAAAGTGGAGAATCCTAAACTGCTGTTGAATGTGATAGCACCTGTCACACATGGCACCACCAAGCATGTGCTGAATTACAGCAAGGTCAATTCAAGGCATTGAAAGATACAAAGAAGAAGAGATCGAAATTGATGTGGATCTGTGATCACAGTGAGCAGGAATTCCTTTTATACAAAGCTGGAAAGACTATACAGAAGGGAATAGAGTGCATTAAAGGAGACTTAAATCAGAAATTAAATGATCTAGCAGCTGCACTTGATAAATTGAATGTCGAACGTGGTATCAGAAGACCACTTGCAAAAGCCATTCAGAGTCCATGTCAACATTCTGGAATGACTCTTCACCATCGAAAAGAAACCCCGAGCCCGGAGATCTCTCATAGTAACGAGAAAGCGAACCATATCCCATGGAATAGAGTACTGAATATGACAAAATTAATGAGATGCCAGATACTAAACTAGAAGTACATATTACACGAAAGGAAAAGCGACTTCATCAAGTAGTAATGATAATGAGGAAAAGGACAACCACATTGCTGGATCTAAAGAGTTTATAATTAAGAAAGTAGAAATAAGAAAGACAGATACGTTTCAAAAGAACAATAACTTCGCGAAAGAAGACAAGGATGTAATGGCACTGTGGATGACAATCAGTTAGGCCATGGCATCCAAAGAGATGACAAGACGTATGACAGAGGTGAGGAGGAAATGAAAGTTTGGGAGACAGTCAGGAGGAGGAACAGATATAAAGGAAATCGACACATAACCATAGGAATAAATGAATCTAATTCTTCCATCATTCAAGCCGGAGAAATAATTGCCTGGCTAAATGTGCGTAACATTTCATGAAGCAATGTGGGTGAAGTAGGTACTTCGTAGCACTTGTGGTGAAATATTGAACTAAGCGTATTCCATAGAGAATAAGAACTGGTAATACGGGAGGTGGCTTAGCTTAAGAAGTCAGAGATAGAGTAAAAAAAAGAGGCATGTGGATTATTGGAGGAAGAAAATAGTATGAGAGGAAATATATATATATGGAATGTGGTTATAAAATTGGAATAATCTCCATAATATAACGACAGTAGCCTATATTGCCTGTATGGTATCATTGGTCATGAAATATTCCTTCTCAAAAGAATAGGGTTAATAAATAAATGTGGAAATCGTATTTCATTGCTACACAAATACTGGTATGTTTTTATGATTTCCCGTCTTCCCCATAAAAAAGTAAGTGGCATAATGATGGATTGAGGTTGTGTTGCAGTATATATAATCTTACTTTCATTACTGTGGTGTCCTGGTTAGTGTTACACAACACAGAGATGCTAGAGTACTCGTGTTTGTTATAAACAAAACGTGTTCATTCGCTCGTAAATATCTTATATGAGCTGGCGCCCACCCGGATACCTTTATTATTCCTATAGTAATTACATATATATAACTGTGGTGTTTGTGATTGTGGTCATACTCTTATAAATAGAAAACCTATTATAAAGGAAAACATATTACATGTGGGACGCCTCTCTCCAAATGCGACTAACGAGAGGGTAAAGAAATTCATGACTTCGAAAGGAATTGACGTGTGAAGATTTGAAAACCGTAGGAACTAACAAGGCTTTCAAACTCGGGACCTATTGGCAGCACCTAGAGCAGGCTGAACAAGCGGGGTTTTGGCCTAAGGGAGTTCTTGTGCGTCCCTTTCGTTCATCAAGAAGACTACGGTACGGAGAAGTCGTTCAGCTGTAACTTCAGCCCAGGAAGAACAGAACCCTCGAGAAGACTGAACACCCTCCTTTGGAACGTTGAGGGACTCATGGGGGTTATCAGTTTTGCCCCAGATATCTTCAACCAGTACGATTTAGTAATACTGACAAAAACTTTTCTGACAAGAGAGTGGTCGTACAAGACGGCTTACACCATTAATGTTCCCACCAAACAAGGGGTCAGAGGAAGACCCTCTGGAGGAATTACATGCATCATAAAAGCACAAATTTCTCCTTTCTCAGTCTTGCTTAAAACAGACAACACACTAATGGTAAAACCAAGTGCCTGCACTATATTAGGAATTTATTTACCACCAGAAAGTACATCAAGTGAAATCATAGAAGAAATCAGATTAGCCCTGGAGAAAGCGAAACCACACGATACCCTTAACATAGTAGGATATTTGAATCGCCGTATTGACAAACCTTCGCTCAAATCAAACTCGGTGTTAGAATACCTGGAAGGGGAAGGACTAACCTTGGTGAATGACAAGTACATCTTAACCTACTTACGTCACAATGGGTCTAGTGCTATACACATCGTACTAACCAATCACGTAAATATTAAGACTTTCACACAAACCACGACAGGGGACACTCGAAGGAAACACATCCCAGTAGAGACCATATTCGTACTGTACGAAGAAAAGAGCAACAGGATTAAAAAACAGGGATTTTGCTACAGTATTAGATGTGATAGCAATCGGAGACCAGGACAACGCAACGGCGAATTTGGAAAACTCTTCCTATAGGCAGTGCTTCCCAGAGTAGAATCAACGAGGAAGTCATAGGTGTGGTTTAACAGAGTATGTTACTTCGCCCGTAGAGGAGCTATAGAAACCCTTTATTGGGTGTGCATGACATCTGCAGAAAGTAATCTGAGGAGTTACCATGGGATAAGGAGACGTTACAAGAAGCAGGAATTCACCCCTATAAGGATCTAAACCCAAGACAACCGAAATTCCAGCGAAATATATCGATAGAGACCTGAAAAGATCACTTAACGTTGGTCCTTCAATATCAGGGCACTCGCCGCGCTCCACGACCAGCTGCAGACCTGACAGTGGCATAAGAACCGGAGCTTAGCACCGAGGAAGAGGTGTTGAAAGCCATTAGAATTAGTAAGAACAATAAAGCCTGGGGCCAGACAACATCTTCAATGAGCATCTGAACGGGTCCACAACACAACTGAAAAGATGTGTAACCTCTCTATTTAACGGATGCTTACGTAAAGGTACAATTCCGCGAACTGGAGGAAATCGGCAGCTGTACAAAGGGAAAGGAGACAGTGGGAACACGAACTCTTATAGAAGGATTGTCCTTGAGTGCACATTATTGAAAATCCTCACAAAATTAATTTACAAGCGCCTCATGTCCGCCATTGAAGAGCGAATACCCAACGAATATTTCGGGTTTCGAAAGGGTAGATCTGCCACACAGCTCATCCAATGTTTACAGTTAGATATTGACGTAGCATTAACATTACCACGGAGGAAACTGCACGCTGTATTCATTGACTACAAAAAAGCTTTTGACATCCTTAACAGACAAATTATTACCATCAACAAACTAGAGAAATTAATAGGTGAGGTTAGCTACTAAGCTAGATTCACTAGGAATCTGCTGAGTAGTAACCTAATAGAAATCACGGATGACATCATCGCTTCTGAACCTATCGAGCAAACGAACGAGGTCTTTCCAGGCGATCCTCTCAGTCCGATATTGTTTACAATAGCAACAGCTGACGTGATTACAATAGTTCCACCCAATGTCAAAATGTATATGTACGCACGCGATATGGTAATGATCTCTGCAAGTGCAGAAAACCTACAGATCGCCGTGGACAATGTCGCAGTTTGGACAAGCATTCTGTTAGCAGTGCCGTAACCTAAAATCAATTCGCAGAACGTCGACTGGTGCGGTGCTACTTTAAATAAAAGGGAAAAATGGTGATAAATCTAAGTTCAGCGATGTGATCTCCAAAGCAGCAGAGGGTTTGGGTGATCAAAATGTTCACTCCTACCATCACCTTGGAAATTAGGGACTTGGACTGTCTTACTACAGCAGAAGAAGTCCAGGCAATTTAAGAGTACCGGCTTAAGGATCATATGGATTAAATAAAAGTTTCTATTACCAAGCCCTATTTCAGAGAACAACGAATGGCCAGGACCAATGTGCTGAAATGCTTTCGGTGCATGGGCTATGGTCACATGGCAATACAATGTACGGGCACTGACAGGTCGAAGTTGTGCTACAGATGCGGCGAAAAGGAGCAAAAAGAGCCCACTGCACGACTTCCCCAAAGTGTCCTATCTACGTGGAGAAGGCAAGAATGACGGCCATGTGATCGGGTCTGGTACCGTATGTGTGCCTGTCTTTCGACGTGCATTGGAGACGGCTAAACAGTCAAAATGTTAAGATTACATCCTTCGTAACAGGGTGGCTAACGATCTTTTGTACAGTTTTCCGCGGAAAAAGTATTGATGTACTGCTTATTAGTGAACAATATAAGAAAACAGATATTCCATCTTGGTACTCTGATGACAATGGAACGACCGTTGTATGGGTAGTGGATTTCAGCAGAGTTTTTGTTGAGAAGCTTGACACTGGAAATGGCTTTGTCTGGGTTAAGGGCAGAAATATTTCTTATGTGAGCTGTTATTTCACACCTAATGAATCAATTCGTCAGTTTGAGATCCGACTATCTGCCCTTGAGGATTCCCTAGGGACAGTAACTGGGGGTATTCTGGTGACCGATGATTTTAATGGCCAAGCAGTTGAGTGGGGCTTGGCTCACGCAAACGGGAGAGGCCATAGAATTTTGGAGATGGCTGTCTCCGCAGATCTTGCTGCTTACGTTGAAAACTGGCATGTAATGCTAGATTATAACAACAGTGAGGTGAGGTTAATTATTATTTTACCATATTTCTCTCTGGGCATGGTTAAAATGAGGCATACCTCCAGCGAATGGGAATATCTCCGAATTCACGGTGTCGATATTGTGGTGATCAATGGGATATCGTTCAGCACACGTTCTTTTAATGTTTGAGGTGGAGAAATCTCCTAAGACTTCTAGAGACACAAGTTGGAGTCATTACACCAGACAATGTGGTGGGTAAAATGCTCAGCAGCAGAGCATATGTTCGCAATATTTGCCAATATTGCCATTATCATCATTACACCCAACACAACATTTGAAAAGAAAAAAAAAACAGTTCATGCAATCAAAACAGCTGTCCTCACATGGCTTGGATGAAGCAAATTTTTCTAGCACCTTGGTTGAAGAGGTCCTAATTTGTAGCCTATTTGCATTTAAGAAAAAAAAAGGCTTATGAGATCACCTTTTGTCCGTGTGTGTGTCCCCCTAATAAAATCTAAACGGCCGAAGGGATTTCAATGAAATTCGGTAAGTGCATACTACTACCTTGTCCGACCTCGTCCGTGTCCTTCAAATATTAATACGTTTGACCAATCCAACATGGCGATCGCGCGAAATATTTTACTGGCATCCTATATCTCCGCAACAGTAACAGATATCACCCTGAAATTGTGTACGCTGATAACGGGTGATACTAGACGTTCATCTATGTAACTTTCATAAGCCTGGTAAGTACGAAACGAACATGGTGGCCAAGCGAAATTGAATCATTTAAATAGACTTTTTCGCGATTTAACCATCCGAGCGCAGTGAAACGTGACACACAAGTGTAATATATCAATCTGACTGCATGTTTATTTTCCAACTCTTTACATTCTCCTACATGGAGTACATCAACACTTCAATTGTTTTCCAAAGAGCTCACTACACCACAGCCCTCCCTCTCCGGGAAGTTACATAGTCCTCCAGCCTCTTCGGAGGGTTGGTAATTCTAGACGATCTGCGAAGAGGAGTTGGGTTCTCTGATGGACGCGAAGTAACAGTATTTGAATATACACTGCCTGCATTGTCTCTAACCTCCTCTCCAGCAGGGGGTGCAGATTCTGAGGAGTCTCCTGCTTCTAGTGTGAGCTTCTTGAAGAGGGAAGAATTCCTTACAACTTGTCGGTCTGATCGTTCTGCTGTTACATGATTTCCAGTTACAGATACCATTTTGTAGGGGTCTGGATCATAAGACAGAGTAAATTTGTTTAAAGGTTGTTGCTTCAATAAAACTAGGTCATTAGGTGCCTGGGTAGATTATTGGCTGAGGAATAACCTAACCACCAAGGGAAGATGATTAAGAAAAGGAGGTAGATTTTGGATTGGAGAAAAAGGATAGGAAAATAGGAGGAGAGTCCCACAAAAGTTATAAATTTAACCTTAAATGCACTTAGAGGCGGTTGCCACCGCAAATCCGCTCTCGGATACCTAAAGTGGGTAAGAGCTTGGTCCAAGCTGACGGGAAACACAGCTAGAACTTGGGCGGTTTGCAAGAGAGTGGCTTTAGTGTAATCCCTCTCAAGCATGTATCTGCCTACTATGGGGAATAGTGACGGTCTGGCAAGACTGAGAGTAACAAATTTATTGTATGCCTGTTCAAAGCAATTCGTTTTTGAAAAGTAATTCGAAGAATGCCAATGATTTAAATCAGGTTCGGTATTTCCAATTTTCAAAGTTATGGAGTTCCTGAAAAATCGACCAAGTGCTTCCAAGAAGGAAAATAATAAAAGATTATACCTTGGGGAGTAATTTTGGTAAATGAACCAATGGTTGCATTTGGAAATGGCTAAGCTTTTACTCAGCGAGGAGCCGGCTAAAAGTTTGGACAAAGAGAAACACTTATCTTTTAGAAAACTGACCATAAGTTTTTCGGAGAGGATCTCCACAAGCAGGTAGCTGGTGTAGCGAGCTTTACTTGCCTTACTGGCCAGTTAGAATTAGCTATTAAAGCTAAAAGAAACTTTAATGAGATTACCACTAAGAGTTCTTGCTCAAATGCAACGAGTGGTGAAAGCCCTATTAATGGATTTAATGGCATTTAGTAGGGAGAGCCAAGGAAGACAGGATTTTGCCTAACCGTTGTATTTGCGAAATTATAAATCCAAAAATAAATATTTAATTTATTTAACAATTCAAAGAAGTTTAATGAAATTAACAAGTATGTAATATCTTTTTGACAAATATAGATCATTTAAATTTTTTAACAATGGGGTCGCAGACCTCCTAACATTTAGAGATTGCTCCAGGCAAATAACAATTTATTAGGTTTCAAACCTTATATATGTTCTAAAATCTTTATAAGATTTTAAAAAAAGACAAATTAAGTAATTAAAGTTTAAACATTAAATTGAGTACAAAGAGTGTACTTTAAGAAATTCTTGAGAGAATGTTCTAGAGAGAGTGACAACTTCGAAAATAACAATAAGAAAAACATGAAGAATAAGATAGAAGTTCCTACAACTTCTTATATTTGTGCAGAATTACTTTATAACAATTATACAAAAAAGTGCAGGTCACTTACGGTGAAACCTGAAGAGAAAGTCAAAGGGAAAGTTCTAGACTTCCTATGTTTAAGTAGGAATCACGAGCCAAATGGGGCAGTTTCCAATTAGTGAGACCTAGAAATAACTCACTCAAGAGTTGAAAGAATTGTTTTCCCTGATTATAGGGAAGAAACAATGTAAGCTTAAACCGTGTATAAAACACGTAGTTATACAGTAATTAAATAATGATAAACCAGCAAAATGGAAGGGCACTTCGTGGAGTGACACCTTATAGAAAAGTTACAATTTTATTAATATGGTTTGTTAGTAGAAGGTTTAGGAAAGATCGTTGGGATATAGGATCAATGTTCATGGCCTTATTTAAAGTAAGCGGACGATCGCGACGCGGTAGAAAAGTAGAACAAGCACTAGTTTTCACTATAGTCTGTAAAATGGATGCAAAGTTCACTGTAAAAACACGGAAGTTTATGGGAAAGAAAGTTATTGCAATAATGAAGAGAACTGGTTGCACTAGGTAGGCGAGAGTCTATTTCTTGAGAAAGTTGGGAATTACAATTAAATGGGCCATAGAACATTCCAACGGTGGACGAAAGTTCGCTATTGCAGTAATTTATAAGGAAGATTCCTCATTTTAAATAGTATTTTCACAAGTGAGTGAAAAAAACCTGACGGCAAGACTCGCAGATAGAGTACAAGATCTGGAAGGTTCCAGAACGATCTTAATAGAAAAATGGGGCCAAAGTTAATCCAGCGGAGGAACTTGCTTTGTAATTTATAGACAGCGGGTATTAGATAATATCCCACGTGGTGAGAAGATTTCTCATTTAGCAAGCATAAGAAATGCTGCTTTTCACCAAGATTGGCTTGATTAGACAAAAGCCCAAGATGGAAAATCCCGCGAAGGATGATTTTTGCCCCAAAATAAGTAATTTCACACTGCCTATAAAAGATCGTTAAAAGTATGTAGTCGTTAAAATCATGAAGATGAGGTTAAAACTTGAAGCAGGTACTTATCTTTGTTGCATGGCGAAGGTGAAGTTCCCTTAACCGATACTTAATGTGCCAACATGGCGTAGAACGTAGAGAGTGTCTCTTGGTTTGAGGAGACTGGCTCGAGTTGAGCCTTAACTGACCGAGTCAACTGCCGACTTAGAAGTGAGACCTACTCAGCGAAGCACAGAGGGTCCAAGGAAGGAAAAGAGTGGGGGTAGGAGACAAAAGGTATACATATAAGCATGACCAACATTGTAAACTTAAATTCTCTTGAGGAGATGGTCTTCAAAGAGTTGATAGCAGGCGATACTAGCACAGCATGGTGAGTGAAAAAGTAGATGAAGTTCTCTTGCTCATGGAGATAATAGCTGGCGATGGCAGCAAAATCTGGTGGCCAGATTGAGAAGGAAGTCCTCCTGCACCAGGGAGAGTTGAAGAGCTTCAGAGATTCGCTGCTAGATGACGCTAGGTGGGTCATGGAAGATATATATCTAGAACAGATTCATAAAAGATATAAGCGACATGATAACCAAAGAGAAAATAGAAGATCACTGTTGGTGTTTGACAAAGAGGAAGGAATGAACATGCAAAGAACATTAAACTTTATATCTCTCGTACCGTGTATTCCAAGAATACACCACACTGGGAGGGGAAACACCAACAGAGAACAAAGAAGTAGTTAAACATTTAAAGGTAATTGAGCGATCAAAGACAGTGGTCTTGTGATCGGACCATTAATGGTCAAGATTTTGGCCACCCTGACTCTCCCATCTCTTCCAGGATAACACTCGGTCACTCTACCAGACGTCCAAACTAGGGGGGGGGGGGGGAGAAACATCCCTAACCAAGACCAAGTCCCCCACTTTAATGTCGGGACTGGAAAGAAACCACTTCTGTCTCCGTTGCAAGGAAGTTAAATATTCCAAGTTCCACCTCTTCCAAAAAGAATTGCGGAGGGCTTCAAGTTTACGCCAAACGATAGGTAGATTAAAATCCCTGTAAGAATTGGGAAGAGGAGGAGGAGCAGAAAGAGAAGTGCCGATAAGGAAGTGACCAGGTGTAAGTGGAAGCAGGTCATCAGGGTCACTGGAAAGCGGAGTTAAAGGGCGAGAATTAACAACACCTTCAATCAGAACAGACAGTGAATTGAATTCTTCATAAGTCAGAATGCGATTACCTAAGACTTTTCTTAAATGACGTTTAGTGAGCTTTACGCAAGATTCCCACCTACCACCGTGATGAGGAGCGTAGGGAGGTATAAAGCGCCATTTGAAACCCTTTGAATAGGAAAAATTAGAAATTTGTTCCATGGCAGGAGAGGAAGTGAGAGCTTTCTTCCACAGGGAAGCTGCGCCCTGAAATGTGGAAGCGTTATCAGAGAACATCTCTGAAGGAACACCACGCCTAGCTGTGAAGCGAGAGACAGCTGATAAAAAGTAAGAAGTAGAAGCATTCGTTACTAGTTCCAAGTGGATTGCGCCGGTAACCATGCAAACAAAGAGAGAAACATAAAGCTTACCAAACAATTTGCGTTTAGCTTCAGGAGAATTTCGTTGATATTGGAACGGACCCATATAGTCCACACCAGTTAAAGCAAATGGGCGTATAGGAGAAGAGCGAAAAGAGGGCAGATCGCTCATTAATTGAGTTTTGATTTTAGGTTTCACTTTGAAACAAGGAATGCACTTGTGAATTACAGAAGAAACTTCATGAATTCCATTTATAATCCAGTACTTTTCCCTTAAGAGGCAAAGCAGAGTGCGTGTGCCAACATGCAGATTACGATAATGAAAGTCACGTATAATTAAGGAAGTTACGTGATGTTTGGAAGGCAAAATAACGGGATGCTTTTTGTCCTCAGAGAGCAAAGATTGCGAAAGCCTTCCACCTACCCTGAGTAACTCATGGTCATCAAGGAGCGGGGCCAAAGCACGAAGACGACTGGATTTGGGACGATCTCTTTTAGAAGAAAGTAAAGACAATTCAGAAGAAAAGGCTTCTTGCTGTGTCAGTTGTAAGACCTTAATGGGAGCGAGATTCAGTTCATGATTGGTAAGGTGTGGTTTAGGGAGAAGGGGTTGGTCAACCACAAGATATTTCCATCTAAGGAGATAGGCGACAATTCGTATTAATTAATGAAAAGAAGAATAGCGGGACAACAAGGGATGAGAAGCGTTGGAAACAAGACACGAAGCAATAGATAGAGGTACTTTAGCGTCAGGCAAGTTGGAGTTTGTAGCTGGAGGTTTAGAAGGCCATGAAGAAGAGTCTTCGATTAACCACGAGGGCCCATGCCAGTACAATTGAAAAGCTGCCAATTGAGAGGGTAAACAACCACGAGAGATAATATCGGCTGGATTATCAGCACTGGGCACATGCCTCCATTGACATCCAGAAGAAAGAGTTTGAATTTTGGAAACTCTGTTTGCAACAAAAGTTTGCCAGTGAGAGGGGTTCTTGGCGATCCAAGAAAGGGTGATCATGGAATCACTCCAGAGATAGATTTGCGAGAATTCGACTTTTAATACTTCCCGTAATTTCTTAACAAGTTCTGCAGCCATGAGTGCAGCGCACAATTCAAGCCTAGGCAAAGTGATAGTTTTAAGAGGAGCGACCTTCGATTTGGCACAAACAAGGTTGGAAACTGAAGATCCATAGACTGAACCGTGATAAACTAAATATGCGCAGCAACCATAAGCTTTTTCGGAACTGTCAGCGAACACATGAAGAAAAAAGGATGCATTAGAATGCGCGTTAATTAAATTCCTGGGAATTTCAATAAGGGAAAGATCCAGCAAATTGCTGCGAAACGAGAGCCAACGATTAAGAAAAGAAAGAGGGACAGTGTCATCCCATTCACATTTGAGTGACCACAGCTCTTGCATGAAGAGTTTGGCTATGACGATAACTGGGGCAAGAAATTGAAGTGGATCAAAATTTTTTGCAATTTCAGAGAGAATTTGTCTTTTTGTGTTAGGAAGCTCTTCTGCGAGCGAAACTTTGTAGATGAGAGTGTCAGTGCTAGTGCACCAATGAACTCCTAGAGTTTTTATAGATTCGGAGTTTCCACAAATTTCGACAGAAGAAGGATCTACGTCTTCGATGGGAAACTGGGCAAGAAACTCAGGGGAGTTGGAATTCCACTTATGAAGTGGGAAACCTCCATTCCTTAGCAATGCCTGAAGTTCTAAAGACACAAAATAAGCTTCCTCCAAAGTGGGGAAGGACTGCAAATAATCGTCAACATAGAATGACGTAGTTAGTGCTTCAGAGGCTTTGGAATTAAATAAATGACCATCTTGTGAGGCTAGCAAGTGTAGGGATCGGATAGCAAGGAAAGCAGAGGGTTTTAAGCCATAAGTAACCGTTTTTAAGCGAAATACCTTAATGGGCTTGCTGATTTCATCACGCCACAAGATTCTTTGGAGATCTCGTTGTTCCGGTTGAATTAACACTTGACGGTACATCTGTTTTATATCAGCTATGACAGCTATGGGAAATAATCGAAAGTTTAAGAGTATTGCAGATAAATCTGACTGAATAGCAGGACCAGAGTAAAGGGTGTCGTTAAGGCTGTTGCCATTAACGTCGGGTGATGAACCATTGAAAACAACTCGGATTTTATCTTTTACAAGAGGGTTTTTCCACACGGGATGATGATTTAAATAAACCGTTTCAATTGGGGGGTACAGTTCATCATCAGATTTGTTAACAACTTCCATATGATCTAAGCTTTCATACTCATCCATGAAATCAGTGTACTGCTGTTTAACAAGAGGTTCTTTCTTGAATTTGCTCTCGATAGCAAAGAGAGCTTTTCGAGCTTTGGGTTGAGAGTTAATAAGTTTGGGAGGATTATGTAATCTTGGCATTTGAACAACGAACCGGCCATCAGAAGAACGAGTGGTGGTGTTCAAAAAAAGTTGCTCACAGAATTCATTTTCTGATGAGGTTATATTAGGAGGATCAAAGATTTCAAGCCTCTAGAACTGTTCCGGGTCAGTATTGGAGAAGTAACATTGCGATGCGAGTTAGGGAGAATAATGGGGAAGTTGACCTGTGACGATCCATCCAAAATTAGTGTCTCTGGCGACCACGTTTGAGGATAACTTACGAACCTGTTTACGTAGGCAATTCCAGAAAACATTGGCACTAAAGAGTATGTCAATAGGATTTTGCATGTTGAACAAAGGATCGGCTAGCCTTAAATGCGAGGGAATGTTTAACCCTGAAATATCCACAGAGTGACTTGGAGTGTCTTCTCCAATGCTATTGAGAATTAGACAATTAAGTTTAAGAAAGTTGTTTCTATGACAAGTATCTTTTATAGTTAGCTTTGAAAATTGTAAAGCTTACGATTTTGAGCTGTTGATGCCTGACACATTGATAGAAGTAGGGTTTACAGGTAGACCTAATTTTCTAATCTAGGAATTAGACACAAAATCATGAGTTGCCGCTGAATCTAGAAGACCGCGTGCACGGACCCAGTTGCCAAAGTTATCCTGAACTTCGATTTGGACAGTAGACAACAATACTTGGGCACTGCGAATGGACTTGGCATTTTGAATATACGATGAAGCATTAGAACTGTTAGCACTATCATTTTTCGGAGAAGTAGATGCTGTCGATGACCTTGCCCGATCATGACGATGTAGCAAAGTATGATGAGCCTTTTCACAATGGTAGAAAAGTCTTGTGGACTTGCAATTAGAAGCAGAATGAGTAGGCGCTAGGCAATTGAAGCAATGTTTGTTCTGGGAAACTAATTTTCTTCTGTCGTCGACAGACATTTCTTTAAAGGATTTACAGAGGTATAGGGCATGGGGATCTTTACAAAGTATGCACTTTAAAGGTTCGTTTAAACTCTTGTGAGGTTCGCTTTGAGTGTTTAAAACAATAGAGCTAGCAACACGACGTTCACTAGACCTAGTTGGGTAACCAGTAGTGTTTGATTTAAATTTAGATGAGCTGGACCCGGGTTTTTGGGTATTAGACGCTAAGCGTTCGCTTTTAGGTTTGATAGACATTAATTCAAATTTGGAACTAGGGGATGAGGGTTCGCTTTGATTAGCTAAAGCGGTTAAGAGCTGGCATCTGGCATTTATGAAAGTGACTAAATGCTCGTAAGAGTAGTTGTCTTCTTTAGAAATTTCAATTTCCCAAGCTTTGAGGGTAGCAGCATCAACTTTAGAAACCACTAAATGTATTAGGAAAGTATCCCAATGTTCAGTAGGTTGATCTAACTGGGACAGAGCCTTAACGTGAAGTTGGGTAGTGTCAACTAGAGTACGCAAACTAGTGACGTCATTGTGCTGTGACGCAGGTAGGTTAAATAGAGCCTTCATATGGCGTTGAATACGTAACCGTAAATTTCCATATCTTTCTTTTAACAAGTTAAAGGCAATGGGGTAATTTTCGGCACGTAGAGGAAGTGCTTCGACTAACTGAAAAGCTTGACCTCGGAGGATAGATCTCAAGTAATGAAATTTGTAAATGACTTGAATGTCTTCATTGTCATGAACAAGGGAGCAAAATAATTCATAGAAAGAATCCCAAGTCGATTCATCTCCAGAGAAATGGGGTAAATCAATTTTAGGTAAAATTGGTTTGGGCTTGTGTGTACCCTCACGGAAAGAAGTTTGTGGTTCGTGAAGGGAACCAAGAACAGAAGCGTCCTTTTTCTGCTCCTCTTCGAGTTGGCGTATTATTTTGAAAGCAGAACCTATGCCTTCGTAATATTGGTTTTCTACTTCGACTCGATCTTCGGTTTGATTGAGCATACAAGTTTCTATTTCAGTTTGAATGTTGCAATAATTTTCATAAGAACGTTCAAAATCCCTTACACGATGTTTCAACAAGTCTAATTGCGCTTCTGAGGGATCTAATTCTTTTATGTACTTTCTGAATCGGGTAATTTGCCCTTTATAGGATGCTCGTTTAGAAGTAAGTTTTTCATCTTTATCCTTATCAGTAGGAGCGATGTTAAAGACAATAGATGAAAATGTAACTCACGAAACTGTGGAACCTTGGAAATGCTGTCAAGCTGGCAGCAGCGAATAAGTTGAAAGAAAAGGACACACCAAAGGAGACAGGAGCGGCCTCTTTCCCCTTCACAGGCTTTGCACGATGTGGTTATAGCTGAAAGATTCAAAGCAGATACTATTAATTTGCAAAGTATCGCCAAATGACACTTGACAAAGAATAGAAATAGAAAATGGACTCTCCCGGGTTTCGGCACCAAATTTTGGGTCGATTATTGGCTGAGGAATAACCTAACCACCAAGGGAAGATAATTAAGAAAAGGAGGTGGATTTTGGATTGGAGAAAAAGGATAGGAAAATAGGAGGAGTGTCCCACAAAAGTTATAAATTTAACCTTAAATGCACTTAGAGGCGGTTGCCACCGCAAATCCGCTCTCGGATACCTAAAGTGGGTAAGAGCTTGGTCCAAGCTGACGGGAAACACAGCTAGAACTTGGGCGATTTGCAAGAGAGTGGCTTCAGTGTAATCCCTCTCAAGCATGTATCTGCCTACTATGGGGAATAGTGATGGTCTGGCAAGACTGAGAGTAACAAATTTATTGTATGCCTGTTCAAAGCAATTCGTTTTTGCAAAGTAATTCGAAGAATGCCAATGATTTAAATCAGGTTTGGTATTTCCAATTTTCAAAGTTATGGAGTTCCTGAAAAATCGACCAAGTGCTTCCAAGAAGGAAAATAATAAAAGATTATACCTTGGGGAGTAATTTTGGTAAATGAACCAATGGTTGCATTTGGAAATGGCTAAGCTTTTACTCAGCGAGGAGCCGGCTAAAAGTTTGGACAAAGAGAAACACTTATCTTTTAGAAAACTGACCATAAGTTTTTCGGAGAGGATCTCCACAAGCAGGTAGCTGGCGTAGCGAGCTTTACTTGCCTTACTGGCCAGTTAGAATTAGCTATTAAAGCTAAAAGAAACTTCAATGAGATTACCACTAAGAGTTCTTGCTCAAATGCAACGAGTGGTGAAAGCCCTATTAATGGATTTAATGGCATTTAGTAGGGAGAGCCAAGGAAGACAGGATTTTGCCTAACCGTTGTATTTGCGAAATTATAAATCCAAAAATAAATATTTAATTTATTTAACAATTCAAAGAAGTTTAATGAAATTAACAAGTATGTAATATCTTTTTGACAAATATAGATCATTTAAATTTTTTAACAATGGGGTCGCAGACCTCCTAACATTTAGAGATTGCTCCAGGCAAATAACAATTTATTAGGTTTCAAACCTTATATATGTTCTAAAATCTTTATAAGATTTAAAAAAAAGACAAATTAAGTAATTAAAGTTTAAACATTAAATTGAGTACAAAGAGTGTACTTTAAGGAATTCTTGAGAGAATGTTCTAGAGAGAGTGACAACTTCGAAAATAACAATAAGAAAAACATGAAGAATAAGATAGGAGTTCCTACAACTTCTTATATTTGTGCAGAATTACTTTATAACAATTATACAAAAAAGTGCAGGTCACTTACGGTGAAACCTGAAGAGAAAGTCAAAGGGAAAGTTCTAGACTTCCTATGTTTAAGTAGGAATCACGAGCCAAATGGGGCAGTTTCCAATTAGTGAGACCTAGAAATAACTCACTCAAGAGTTGAAAGAATTGTTTTCCCTGATTATAGGGAAGAAACAATGTAAGCTTAAACCGTGTATAAAACACGTAGTTATACAGTAATTAAATAATGATAAACCAGCAAAATGGAAGGGCACTTCGTGGAGTGACACCTTATAGAAAAGTTACAATTTTATTAATATGGTTTGTTAGTAGAAGGTTTAGGAAAGATCGTTGGGATATAGGATCAATGTTCATGGCCTTATTTAAAGTAAGCGGACGATCGCGACGCGGTAGGAAAGTAGAACAAGCACTAGTTTTCACTATAGTCTGTAAAATGGATGCAAAGTTCATTGTAAAAACACGGAAGTTTATGGGAAAGAAAGTTATTGCAATAATGAAGAGAACTGGTTGCACTAGGTAGGCGAGAGTCTATTTCTTGAGAAAGTTGGGAATTACAATTAAATGCGCCATAGAACATTCCAACGGTGGACGAAAGTTCGCTATTGCAGTAATTTATAAGGAAGATTCCTCATTTTAAATAGCATTTTCACAAGTGAGTGAAAAAACCTGACGGCAAGACTCGCAGATAGAGTACAAGATCTGGAAGGTTCCAGAACGATCTTAATAGAAAAATGGGGCCAAAGTTAATCCAGCGGAGGAACTTGCTTTGTAATTTATAGACAGCGGGTATTAGATAATATCCCACGTGGTGAGAAGATTTCTCATTTAGCAAGCATAAGAAATGCTGCTTTTCACCAAGATTGGCTTGATTAGACAAAAGCCCAAGATGGAAAATCCCGCGAAGGATGATTTTTGCCCCAAAATAAGTAATTTCACACTGCCTATAAAAGATCGCTAAAGCATGTAGTCGTTAAAGTCACGAAGATGAGGTTAAAACTTGAAGCAGGTACTTATCTTTGTTGCATGGCGAAGGTGAAGTTCCCTTAACCGATACTTAATGTGCCAACATGGCGTAGAACGTAGAGAGTGTCTCTTGGTTTGAGGAGACTGGCTTGAGTTGAGCCTTAACTGACCGAGTCAACTGCCGACTTAGAAGTGAGACCTACTCAGCGAAGCACAGAGGGTCCAAGGAAGGAAAAGAGTGGGGGTAGGAGACAAAAGGTATACATATAAGCATGACCAACATTGTAAACTTAAATTCTCTTGAGGAGATGGTCTTCAAAGAGTTGATAGCAGGCGATACTAGCACAGCATGGTGAGTGAAAAAGTAGACGAAGTTCTCTTGCTCATGGAGATAATAGCTGGCGATGGCAGCAAAATCTGGTGGCCAGATTGAGAAGGAAGTCCTCCTGCACCAGGAAGAGTTGAAGAGCTTCAGAGATTCGCTGCTAGATGACGCTAGGTGGGTCATGGAAGATATATATCTAGAAAAGACTCATAAAAGATATAAGCGACATGATAACCAAAGAGAAAATAGAAGATCACTGTTGGTGTTTGACAAAGAGGAAGGAATGAACATGCAAAGAACATTAAACTTTATATCTCTCGTACCGTGTATTCCAAGAATACACCAGTGCCAGAGAATGATACCTTGCGTATTCTGCTTGTTTTGCTTTGTTTGAGGCATCTGCCACTCTAACATCCCAGTCTTCCACTGCTTCATCAAAAGGGGGTAAGAACCCAAAATTGAAAGGATGCTTGAAGAGTAACTCAGCTGGACTCTTTCCAGTAGTTGCATGAGGTGTAGCTCTGTAGTTGAGAAGATAGCCATCCAATTCATCTGTCCAATTCTTCTTCTCGAAAACGGCTGCCTGGATAGTTTTCTTTACCGTTCGAAAAAACCTCTCTAAGTTCCCATTTGCTTCTGGCCAATAAGGTGTTATATTGCGGGCTTTTATACCCATTACTTGAAGAAATGTAGAATATTCGTGGCTATTAAAAGGCGGTCCATTGTCAGACTTCAAAATTCTTGTGACTCCAAACTCGGAAAGCCATTTCCGTAAAATTCTTATCATGGAAGAAGCATTAGTTGAAGATACTGTCTCTGCCAGGGAAAACCTAGTATATATTCATCTATAATGACTAACAAGTATTTATTATCAGGGAAGGGACCAGCAAAATATATAGAAATTTCAGTCCAAGCTTGGTTAGGTAGGGGAGTGGATCTGATTGGATCTCGCCGATTACCTGCAGTGGTTGCCTTACAAGCTATGCAACTCTTGATTTTCGCTTCAACTCTCGAGTCCATACCAGGAAATCAACAGCGATTACGGAGGAGCTGTTTAGTTCTCACAATGCCTGGATGATCCTTGTGTGCGA
Organism: Meconema thalassinum; assembly: GCA_946902985.2. Taxonomy (NCBI): domain Eukaryota; kingdom Metazoa; phylum Arthropoda; class Insecta; order Orthoptera; family Tettigoniidae; genus Meconema; species Meconema thalassinum. The sequence goes on along the minus strand of OX336392.1, from coordinate 301,185,452 downwards.
GGTGTACGACCTTACTCTGAAGAGAACTAGGAATGACTATCCTGTTACCTCGTAGCAAAATGCCATCTTGAGTGATGCAGATCTCGGGAAGTAATGGAATATAAGGTTTGATTAAATCTGAATTCTTCAATTTGCAAGAATTAGCCACCACAACTTGCTTTACTAGGCTAAGGGCTTTATTTCTTCGGTGTGCTTGGTAATGAATTCCCTAGACAATGCAGTAGGTACAGCCCGATTAGCAACAAAATTGACGTACCTCTCAACACGATTGGATTTTCTTGGAGGAGAGAATGGATGACGAGAGAAGTAATCAGAAGGATTAGAGGCTCCTGGGCGATAATTTAAGATGAAATCGTATCCTTGAAGGCGAAGTCGTAATCTTTCCAATCGAGGGGTGGTGGACTTATCAGTCGACAGTATTCCAAGCAACGGCTTGTGGTCAGTTATAACCTTGAAGTAGGCACCTAGGAGAAAAAGGCGAAAATGTTCTACTGCCCAGGTTATGGCTAATAACTCCCGTTCAATTTGAGAAAACTTCTTCTCTGTTGCGCTAAGAGACCGACTAGCATAAGCTACCACTCCTGGGTCTGAGTCTTTAGGCTGAGCGAGAATAGCTCCTAGCCCTTCAGGTCCAGCGTCGACAATTACTTCTGTGACTTGATTAGGGTCAAAGTAGTTGTTCCTCAACTTTTGGCTTAGCTCATTTTTAAGGGAGTTAAATGCCAATTTTTCCTGATGGCCCCACTGCCATGGAAAATTTCTCTTTATCAGTCCCCGTAGTGGAGCAGAGATCGTGGACAGATTCGGCAGAAATCTGGCACAGTATGCGACTGTTCCCAAGAAGCTACGCACCTCAGGTACTGATTTCGGCTCTGGAAGGCTGCTAATGGTTTCCAGTTTCCTGGAATCTGCCCGGATACCATCTTTAGAAAATTCATATCCAAAGAAACTAAGTATCTCAACAGAAAACACAAATTTTCCTCTATTTATTGTGAGGCCAGCATTCTATAATCTTCTTAGAACTGCTTCCAGGACTGCATCATGTTCAGCCTTTGATTTCCCGAAAATTAGAATGTCATCTGAAATATTCCGGGCATTTATGATGTCTGATATCAGATTTCGAATGCAACTCTGAAACTTCTCTGGGGCTGAAGATATACCAAACATAAGTCTTTTGTATCTCCATAAGCCAGTATGGGTGTAAAAAGTGGAAATGCTTCTAGAGCCCACGTCTAGTTCAAATTGGTGAAACCCATCATTCAGATCGAGCTTAGAAAAAATCACTGCTCCTCGCAAAGACACAATTAGCTCATCGATAGTCGGCAGTTGGTGTCTCTCACGCAGAACTGCAGTGTTTGCTGCGCGCATATCGACGCAGAGGCGCAACTTTTCGGGATTATTTGACTTGGGTACTAATACGATTGGTGATACCCAGGTTGTTGGCCAACGATTGGCTCAATGATATCGTGCTCTTCCAAGCGACGAAGCTCTTCTTCAAGTTTAGGCCTGAGATGGAAAGGTACTCGATTGTGCATCAGAACTACTGGAGGGACATTAGGATTAATATGCAGTTTAATCTTGTCATATTTGAATTTGCCTGTACCGTTAAAAACAGATGGATAAAGTTTCTCTACTCCGTCCGAAGAAATGGCGCACAAGACTTTAATACAATTCAGGTCTTGTGCAGTTTGATATCCCAGCAAAGAATCACCATGTCCTTCGACTACATAAAACTTAGCTAAAATGGAGTGTGACTTGTAGGTTAACGTTGCAGAGAACTTTCCCAACACTTTCAATTTTGTCTTCGATTGGTAGGGAAATAAGCGTTTCTTTGTTTCCGTTAACGTAACGGGTTTCAGAGAACCAAACGTTGCAGAATCAATTATGTTGACAGAACAGCCACAACAAATGAAATTATTTTATCCAAAAGGGAAATTTTTACTCGGGGAGGTGATGAGCTGTTGCCGGACACTCTATTTATGCTGTTAGAGTGAGTTGAGGAATCTGAATCTGATGAACTCCCATCAATATTGAGGCCGAGTGAGCACATGGCTGGGTGACATTTAATGGAAAATAAGGAACATGTCATGCCATTGCGACCGAACGCGCCCTGTAGCAGCGCAAAGCATGCAGGAAATATGGGAGATGTTTTGACTTTGGACACTCACCTGTATAAATAATTCTGAGCACCAACTAACACATTTTTGCTACTTAAAAGTCTCAGAACATTCCATTATGTAGATCTGCTTAAAGGAAACATTGAGATGTTTACCGATTTTTTACGTGAAGTAAAAGGTATTAACACCACAGATTGGCGGCAGGAAATGGACCGTCAACGACTCCACTTTTTACCTGCACGATGATGATGATGATGATGATGATAATTGTTGTTTTAAGGGGCCTAACATCGAGGTTATCGGCCCCTAATGAAATGGAATGACGTGAATTGAAAGGATGTAGATAAAAACAACTCACTGCCATGGATGAAGCGAAAATGGTGTTTATAAAACAGACAGTGAGCCCCAAAAATTATGCCTTATTTGAATAAAAAGAATAAAAGGCGGATGGTAAAAAGGATAAAACAAATAAGGCATAGTGAACAATACAATACATAACACAATAAAAAACAGAAAACAGATTTAACCACAATTAAAAGTAACTACACATTAAAACTTAAAAAAGTAACCACTCTCCCTCATGAACCGGATGACGAGGTCAGCTGACGGCCCGTCATCACGGAGAATAAGGGAGAGGGTATTAGGCAGTTTAAGAGTCCTGCGCAGATCGGCCAGATCCACACACTCCAAGAGAAGGTGTGCCACGGTTAGGTGGGCGCCGCAAGTACACACAGGAGGATCTTCTCTCTTTAGCAAGTGGGAGTGCGTAGCAATCCCATGGCCGATCCGGAGTCGACAGAGTACCACAGCTTCCTTCCGGAGAGATCGGAAGGAAGATTTCCACACCTTCGTTGTCTCCTTGATGCCTCTCAGTTTGTTGGGTGGAGGCGTGGCACGCCATGCCTCCTCCCAATGCGACAGGATCGTATGCCGCAACTGAGAGCGCACATCACTAGCAGGCACCTTATACGGTAGCGAGGGCAGTGCGACTGCCTCTCTCGCCGCCTGATCAGCAAGCTCGTTTCCCGCAATACCCATGTGGCTAGGAAGCCACGCAAAGGTCACCCCGGTTCCAGCGTTACGCGAACTGACGAGCAGGTCATGCACACGCTGGACCAACGGGTGATTCGGGAAACACACATCGATCGCCTGCAGCGCACTTAGAGAGTCAGTACACACAAGAAAGTGCTGGTGATCGTCTGATAACGTGTACCGCAGAGCCTCTGAGATGGCATAGAGCTCCGCAGTGTACACGCTACAGGCCTCGGGAAGTGAAAATAGAAACCGACGATCCTCAACCACAAATGCACAGCCTACTTTCTCGTGTACCATTGAACCGTCCGTGAATACAAGCCCTGATCCCGGATACCGTGTCACCACGGACTGGAACAGCCTCCGATGGACGGAGGAGTCCGTGTCCGACTTGGGGCCCGTGTGCAGATCCAGGATGATATCAGGGCGAGAGACCATCCACGGAGGGGCCTTGCTAGGTACTCGGACGATACAGGAGACAGAAGGAAATCGGAACTGACGGTATAAGTCATCCAAGCGAATCCCCGCCGGCCGAGTGGCTCGGGCGAGCACATCATACAGCCGGCGATTCGGATTGGAAAACAAACATGGATAGCTTGGATGAAGTGGCATCTGTCGAATAGTTGCAGCATAGGTCAGCAGTACTTGTTGGCGCCTCAGGTGTAAAGGAGGTACGCCAGCCACGGTGAGCAAGCTGACGACAGGGCTTGTCCGAAAGGCACCCGTCGCCAGCCTCACACCGCCGTGGTGGACACTGTCCAGTTTAACAAGCACCGACTTACGGGCCGAACCATATGCTACACTGCCATAATCTAACCTAGATAAAACCAGTGACTTATAAAAACGCAGGAGCACCGCGCGGTCCGCCCCCCATGATGTGCCGCTAAGAAACCGCAACATGTTGAGTTTCTTAGCGCAGGCAGTTTTCAAACACCGCACGTGTGGTTCCCACGTCAATTTCTGATCGAAAAGGAGCCCAAGGAACCGGTACGCAGCAACAACAGGCAAAGCTACATTGCCCAGATAAAGCTCTGGATCTGGATGGAGGGTGCGCTTTCGGCAGAAATGGACAACCGAGGACTTAGTGGTTGAGAATCGAAAGCCATGCTCCAGTGTCCAGCGTTCCACTCTCCGAATAGCTTGTTGTAGCTGTCGTTCAGCGACCGCCATATTTTGCGCACTATAATGTAGAGCGAAGTCGTCTACATATAGCGACGGTACCACTGCTGAACCAGCAGCAGCGACTATACCGTTTATGGCAATCGCAAATAATGTTACGCTAAGCACCGATCCCTGTGGGACTCCGTTTTCCTGTATATGATATTGCGAATATGTCCCCCCTATTCGGACACGGAAGAGGCGAAGGGACAGAAAATTCGCAATAAAAACCGGCAAGTTACCTCGGAATTTCCATTGATGCAGGGTAGAGAGGATGCCGTAACGCCAAGTGGTGTCATAGGCCTTCTCGAGGTCAAAGAAAACAGCGACTAGGTGCTGTCTCCGGAGAAAAGCGTCCTGTATGGCAGTCTCCAGGCGTACCAGATGGTCGTTGGTACACCGAGACGCCCTGAAACCACACTGGTATTCAGACAGGAGTCCCCGTTTCTCCAGGACCCACACCAGGCGCCGATTGACCATCCTCTCAAAGAGCTTGCACAAACCGTTTGTGAGACAAATAGGTCTGTAACTCCCTGACAATTTGGGATCCTTATCGGGCTTCAGGATAGGTATAATGATACCTTCCTGCCATTTCGCTGGAAACACACCTTCCAACCAGATACGATTAAACACCCTGAGCAAATAGCGAATGCTCTCATCGTGAAGGTGTTTAAGCATCTGGTTGTGAATATTATCCGGGCCAGGAGACGTGTCCCTGCAGAGCGCCAGCGCTCCGCGGAGTTCCCACTCCGTAAAGGGCACGTTGTACTCCTCCGAAGCGCGGGAAGCAAAACTAAGATGGAAACGTTCCGCTTCGCGCTTCAGGGCCACGAAGGCAGGGTCATAGTTATCGGAACCGGATATATCCGCAAAATACGAGGCGAGATGGTTTGCAACGCGATAAGGATCTGTAACCAGTTCATTAGCAATGGAAATTCCCGGTACAGTAGAAGATGTCTGGATTCCCGAAATGCGTCGTAGTTTAGTCCACAGTTGAGAGGAGGGGGTATGTGCCGTAATAGAAGACACATACCGTTCCCAGGATTGTTTCTTACTCTGGCGAATAAGAATCCGTGCCTTGGCACGAAATTTCTTAAACGCCACCAAATTGGCCATGGTTGGACGCCGACGGTAGTGCTTATGAGCTCGACGACGGTCTCTTATTGCCGCTGCAATATCCTCTGTCCACCAAGGGACGAGTTTGCGACGAGGAGTCCCAGAAAAGGATGGAATGGACTCTTCGGCGGCAGCAAGAAGCACATCGGTGATGTGCTGTACCTCGTCATCGACGCTCCGGCAACCAAGATCAACGAACACAGCTCGTTCTTGAAACGAGGGCCAATTTCCCGCTTAAGAACCCAACGACTGGGGAACTCAACGGGCATCTGGTTCAGAAGGGTAAGAACGATCGGGAAATGGTCACTGTCACAGAGGTCATCGTGTACATACCAACCAAATAGGGGGACCAGCGCACGGCTACACACACTCAAGTCAATGTGTGAGTACGTGCCGTGCGCTAAGCTAAAATGTGTAGCTTCCCCTGTATTTAATAGACATAAATCCAACCCTTGAATTAAGCCTTCCACGTCCCTTCCTCTGGGGCAGGAAGATGGTGATCCCCATTGGGGGTGATGAGAGTTGAAATCACCCACGAGTAGGAAAGGGACTGGAAGTTGATCAACAAGATCTAAGACGTCATTAATATCAAGGGGTTGGTTCGGTGGAAGGTACACGTTACAAACAGTTGTCATAGCAGGCAAGGACACGCGAACTGCAATAGCTTCCAGAGGAGTGGCGAGTGGAAACTCCTCACTATAGCAGTCAGAGCGAACGAAGGTACAAACGCCCCCGGAAGCCCGGGCGGCGTCTTGTCGCTCTTTAGAGTATAGTCGGAAACCTCTCAGAACAGTCTCGTGATCAGGTCTGAGGTTTGTTTCCTGTAGGCAGACTATACTCGCCGCGTATTGGGCAATAAGCTGACGGAGCTCTGTCAAATGCCTGTCATAACTGTTACAATTCCACTGTAACAGTGCCATTGTGTGAACTTAGGGAATAAGGTGGAGCAGCAAGCTACTCCAACTTTGACTCTGGAGAATCTACAGTCACTACGTCGACTATAATCTCCATGTCCTCAGGCGAGTTTATGGAGTGAATCGACTCGGTGGAAGATTTCCTGGACGCAGTTCGGCGGCAGGGGGATCTCCGTGGGGAGCGCGCAGATCTGGGGACCGAAACGTCCCCAGGCGCAGACGCATCCGCAGGTGTTGGCGCGGATGGCTTCCCCTTTTTTGGAGAAAGGGAATGCGTAGTGCGGGGTCCCTTTTTACCCCCCCCCCCGGCTCTTTAAGGTATATAGACGGGTCAGGAGCCGAAGTCCTGACCCTGGTCGACGATGCCGCCTCCGCCGGCTTCGGCGCGGCTTTAGCCGACCGTTTGGGTGGGGAGGAAGACTTCGACTTCCTCCCGAGTAGGGAGTAAGTCTTCAACTTCCTCCCCTGCTGTGCGGGCGGAGCAGCCTTCGCTCGCACAGCCTTCGTGCTGGCCGAAGGTGGAGGTGAAGTCACCTTCGGGCTTTCCATTATAATCATAGGTGCTGGCTTCGGAACAGGTAACTCAGTTGCAGGTTTCACAGCTGGTACAAAAGATGAGGTCGCCGGGACCAAATTTGGTATTATGGCTCTATAATCGATCGTTGGAGGAGGCGAAATCGTGGTATGGTACTTTTTGCGGGCCTCCTGGGAGGTGAGACCATCCAGGGTTTTGATCTCCTGGATTTTCTTCTCACTCAGGAAGACAGGGCAGTTCCTGTCCCGAGGAGAATGAAATCCAGGGCAAATGGTGCACTGATAAGGTGTTGTGCACTCTTCCGCTTCGTGTGGTACCTTACCGCATGTTCCGCAGACGTCAGGGCTCTAGCATCGGGATAACATATGCCCGAACTTCTGGCACTTATAACACCTCATGGGTGGAGGGATATAAGGCCGGACGTCACAACGGTAACTGGTAACCTTGACTTTCTCCGGGAGCACCGAAAGCTCAAAGGAAATAATGAAAGCACCAGTATCCACGATTTGACCGTTGACCTTGCGCGTAATGCGCCGGACATCAGTCACGTGACGGTGCTGCATATCCTCCTTGAGCTCCTCGTCAGTGTTCAGAATCAGGTCCCGGTGGAAAATAACTCCTCGGACCAGATTCAGAGATGTGTGCTTTTCCACTTTGACGGGAATGTCGCCAAAGTGGTCACATTGCAAAAGTCGTGCACTTGCTCACCAGTCCTAGTCTTGAGCAACAAGCTACCGTTCCTCATCTTTTGTACTTTCTCAAGCTCACCATAGACACCTTCTATGTGGCGAGAAAACAAAATACTCTTGACCAGCTTGAAATCACCCCCATCTGTTCTGGTAGCTACCAGAAACTTGGGGGTGTTAGCACCCAGATTTTCACGCACAGATTGTTCCCAGGGGGTTGATCCCCGTAGGGAATCAAAAGTTAAAGACTTGGGTGTAGGACCACCCTGTTTGGGTGTAGGTCCACCCTGGTTGGGGATTTTTCTTTTAGAACCCATGGCCAGATCATCCTCCCCGAATGCCACCGACATCCGATCACGGGCCGTCACAGTAGGCGCTACCCAGCCAGGGCAAGGCCCGCCTTGCTTGGAAGGCATTGCCCGGGGGTCCGATGTTTTACAATGCCGTATCGGCATGTACCCCTTGGCATATACTGGATTTTACAGCTCAGACATTCGGCTGTGCGGGGACCTGCGTATTCAGGCGGATACTACTGAACGGGTACATGGCACACCCACCTGTCGGCGCGGCCAAGACCGGAACAGGCTTTCGAGCGTAGTCGCTAGCGTAAGTGGCCCATCCCCTAACAGCACGCACATATAGAAATTTTGGTTGCCAGACCCTGAAAGCAGTGACGGAAAGAAGTGCGATATAACCTAATGAGAGTTATACCGCACGGGGGTGTGTCTTTTAGAGCTGACTGTCAAACCCTCGAAAGGGGACCGTTCCGAGAAGCCCTTTTAGTCGCCTTTTACGACTGGCAGGGAGTACCGTGAATGTATTCGCTTCCTCCCACCCACTGGGGGTCCAATTCACAAAACAACGCGGAGTCCTTAAAGTATAGCCAAGGTCGCCCCTTTTTGTCGCCTCTTACGACAGGCAGGGGATACCGTGGGTGAATTCTAAACCCCCCACCCACAGGGGGGATAGGAAAGTGAAAGAGGAGAGGGTCCACCCCAAAGGTAAGGGACAAAAGGGGAAAACAGACCCAGCTCAGGAATCCCTCGGGGTCGCCAACTCCCGAACTCACCAGCCGTGAGCCCCTGAGGGTGTAGCATTACCTAGGGTGCACCAGAAGTAGTGGGGCTACATACACCCTGCCTCCTTAAGGGCCTTGAGCACAAGGCAGGAGGAAAAAGGAAGAGAAAAAGAAGGCTGACCCCTCGCAGAAGGAGGGAATCAGAAAAGATGAGACAAGGGCCAATTAAGGCAGGAAAGGAAGTGACTCCCTAGGCCTCGGATACCCTAATACCGTCGGGGTCGGAAGAGAACAAGAGTTGACCAAGTGAGATCGACAGGAAAGAAGACAGAGAGGAGCCCGGCACAAGTAAGTGGAAGCAATGCCGGACTCAGCTGGGGCCCCGTGGTCGCCAACCCACGCTCACTAGAAGTGAGCCGTCCATGGTAGACGTGCTTGTGTATCGTCCGTCCTGTGAGACCAAGAAAGTCTTAGAAGTCCACCTAGTGGTGAAGAATATTTCATTAAGTGCTTCCGACAAGTGAACAATATTTTTGAGCACAAATATTTGCAGTGCTTCGCTGCAACGTTCTATGAAAGCCAGGTAACATTACGTCCACGAGACGAAACCATAATTTGCCACACACGAGGTGTGCTGATAATATCTGTGAACATCTATAACAAGCCGCAGTGTTAATGCGAATCAATTATCTGAATTGTAATCAGTGACAAATGATCTACATGCACGTGCCAGATGCGCGATTATTCACGAACTTTTGGTGTTTATTCTTACATTTGTAACACCATATTTCGAATCTGTGATAGCCGTCGTTGAGTGTCGAGTAGATTCAGTGAAGCAGACAGTACAAAGGCCAATTTATTGAGAGTCTGCAAATAAAGCCAGTGTTTTATCATACAAAACTGTGCTAAGATTAAATTCTGTGGAAATCACGTGTGAGATCAGTGAAATGTATAACCACGTTGACCACGCGTACACCATGCTCTCTCTGCTGACCACAGTCAGTAGTATGGAGTGAGCACCTATAATGTGAGAATTATTCTACGAGGAGACGACTACACCATGGCAGGAGGATTATTCATCTATTCTCTGGGAATGGGAACCCAGGAGACCTTCAACACAACATTTGTCCATGAGATCGAGATTTTTGCTCGACAAGCCACGTGTAAGAAGAGGAAATGGGATGGTATAAGCTTGATGCCCAAGCTATTACTTGGAACCTTGACCAACCATCCAAGTCTCTGTTATGCCATGATATGTGTGGATATGCCATAATGGTGAATACTATGTGAGTTTGTACTTTATCTCATTGTTCGGGTTGCGCTGTGGTGGAGTAATAATGTAGAGTAGTTTGACCGAACTCGTGACATCCAGTTAGGTAGGGCTGTAGATAGTATCATCTATTTCTTTTTCAAAAGTTAGACCCCTATGTTGGTGCGTTGTGATGGTGATCGCAGGATGTTATGTCCTAATTACAGGGATAGGATGGACCACAAGTCACTTGGACTTGCTTTGGCCAGCCCTTAACACGGGCCAGATCAGACTTTGAGTGATGGACAGCCACCTCTTTGTCACTCATTTATTTTGTGAACCTTGTCAGCGATTCTCCAATTCACGCCCCTGTACTATTTATTTTTTTGGTTTTACCATAGGCCGTATCAGTTCATGACCGACAGAAGTCATGCCTTTTGTACAAGTTTAATTTATGCTTTATTGTGTGCTTTGAAGCCACATTAGTTCAAGTTTGAACTTATTTGGGAACTTCAATAACGATGCAAAGCCAAGCATCGAACCCCAGATTGTCCCGTATCATTTTAGACATCTTGGCAGTTAGTAGGATTGTCGCCTGTTAAACTATTTTATTTGTGTCAAGTGTTGAGACACGTTAAAGTTATCTGAATGCCCAAATGTACATATTGTAGGAGTGGAGTATCTTCCACGAATTCCCAAAGCCAACTCTTCCGAGTGGAATATCTGTAAGATATGATCTTTGCAATTTTTTAACATTGCCTATAATTTTATATGATCTTTTCACGTGGTAACTTAGCCACGCACCATTGGTTGCTACCTTGTATATTTTAGAAACCGGCGTTATCCCCTAAAGACTTCTCTTAATTATTTTATACGCCTGTGGAGTGTAGAATCGCCAGACGCGATAAGGTTATAGCGTGCTGTGACACGCCAAGGTTGAATGTGAACCATATTTGGATCCGCGCACTCGATGCGAGACCAACTGTTTGACTGATAGACTGTGCGCGCATGCGCACGTACACATTTTGTGTGTGGAATGTATTGATGGATCCCCAGACCAAGGCATGTGAAGTATTTAATGCAATCATGTTTGATTACATCACTGGATGTGAAATGTAACTTTTTAACGCTTTAGAAAGCGCATTGTTGAGCACTAGAAGTATGCTATTATGAGATGGGAAGCTATTGTCTGTAATATTAGGTATTTTTGTGACACTATTTTGTAAGCTTCTACGTTTGTAGAGCGCTTATGCCGCTCTGTCGTACAGATTTAATCTGCGACCATTTGCCAGGATTTTACCTGAAGAACTGTTTAGGAGAGCTTCAGGTCCCTTCAGTGTTATTGTAAAAACCGAGTCTAGTAACTCGTGTAGTTATTGTGCCGGCCAGGTATGAGCCGATGTTGATGTTAGGTGATGATCTTTGTAGACTTCACTTTAGTTAAGCTTAGGTGTCCATTGAGAATGAGCCAGTATTCTATTAAACCTACGACAATAATAATAATGCTCCTAATAATCAAGAACTAATTATGTTAATTAAGACGACCATAATGATAGTAAGATTTCTGTGACTTGCAATTAAATGCGAACTGGCCTACTCTCTGGATTAGTCACATTTCCACCGGAAAATGACATGTAGACTTTTCCTTACACATTCTTGAGACGACAGAGTCGCTGCGGACCATTAGTTCTCAACTAGTGGCACACGACCCTGATGTAATGTAAGTCATGATGTTGATCATGCATTTGCCGACCTAATCAAACACTAGATGACCCAAGAATACAAAGAGTGGTCTTGCGTGTACGCAGTCTGTTGAATAAGAAGTTTTTTGAACGCTGTGTTTTATTTATTGATTTATTTATGTGAATTTGTATGTTTACCTGATGTACCCCTTAGTTAGTAAGAGTGTTTTTGATATTTTGTTTCAACTGGTTGTCACATAGCTTTTGCTTTAATTGTTTGTTTGCTACGGTAGTAAGTCACCGTATACTTTGTTGTAATTGTCAGGATGTAGCTAGATTTTAACTTATTTAAAAATAAATAAGGGAGTGGTACCATCATAAATTCTTTATTGATTATTGCTGTTAATTTAACTTCGTTCACAAGTAACCCGTTTCATCAGTGTAGGGTGTACTTTACGTGCCACTTCCCTAGCTTGCCGCTTTTGCTTTTCTTGTAATTAGATCTTTCGCGTGGGTTTTTCCACTTACAATTGGTTTAGGATTTTCAATACGTTGATATTTTTTATTCAGCTTGCGGGATTAGCCCGAAATAACCCCTCCGAACTAGGCTAGCTGTTTGTTAATTCTTTAATAAATTTTACCTAAGTTTGCATAAGTTTGGATGTTATTATTTTATAATCTAAGTGTTTCTGCGGTGTACTTCTTGGGTCCTTTCACCGTATCCTCCGTGTCTGCCCAATCGGCCCGGGATGTTGCGTCTTCGTGCGCATTGACCTATAGGAAGTACATCCAGTCCTTTTTTGGCTTATGTGTCTTGACGGTGAGTCGCCTGGGGAGTCATCTCGGTTAGAGGCAACCCAAACAACTCGTCTGTCGGGCTCATAACACCACCTCATTTAAAATGGCGCCCATCTGATGATGCCAGATTTGGACATGGCGGCCATCAGCACCTGTCGTTTTCTTGTAAAAGGACGAAAACACTACTTAAAGGCTAGTTGACTGGACTGGGACGAAATTAAAAAGTCGTACTGCTGTTCAGCAAGCCGTGTGGCATTCTGGTGATCTATGACCACAAAGGTGAAGTGAAATTAGCTTATTTAAATCATTTCTTTGCCTATACTTCATCTAAAGTAAATGTAACACTTTGATTTGCTCTTCGTGGTGTTAGTAAATGTAGAATCACTTAGTTGTGTACTCCAGCTGTACTCGTGTGATTTATTGAAGGAAAGCAAACTTTCCACCACAGTGATTCTCTGTCATAGGTGTAAGTTCTCCTTTAAGGAATATTTCTCTGTTTCTCATATATAAAACTTGTGTGATGGAGGAGGCGATGATACGCCGGTTTGAGGAGATGTTAGTTGGAGTGAATGCCAATCTCCAACATATTAGGGATGATTCAGGAGCTAACACAGCCGCTCTTAGAGGCGATCTTGAAAATAACACAGTCGCTCTTAGAGGCGATCTAAATAATGTTAGACAAGACACTGCCGCTCTTAGAGGTGACATAAATAATGTTAGACAGGATCTGGAAAACAACACAGCCACTGTAAACAATGTTAATGATAGTTTAACTGTCGTTAGGCAAGATGTAAACAATGTTAGACTAGATGTAAATAATGTTAGGGCTGAAATGGAGGCTAACCGAGAGGAGGTTAATGCAAATATTACCGCAGGTTTAGCTAACGTTAGGGCTGACTCTCTGCGACACCAACAGGATGCGAACAATAGGTTAGAAGCTGTTAATCAGGACATTAACCGTGCAAGGGAGGAGATGCAAACTCGCATTACAGAGTTGGATGAGACTAGCCAGACTCGAGCAAACGAAAACACTAAGAGACAAGAAGCTACGATGACCCGGATACAAATTGATATGAGGGCCGATCTCGACCATACTAGGGAAGAGTTGGGAGGTCGCGTTACTCACGTCGAGGGATTCATTCATCAAGTGAAGAATGAAGTGGCAACAGTCAATGCAGGACTGGTACTGATGCGTGGAGCTGCTTACGCTGTTCATACGAATATTAAGGCTGTAGGAGCCAAGGTGACACAGCTTCAACGTGACCTATCTGTCACAAACCAGGGTGTTGCTGACTTAAACCTTACCATCAGCGAACTTCGTGAGACTGTGGACACGAACAAGGCAGAAATCAGCACAGATATTATGCTCTTGAGAGGTGACTTCAACGAGCACAAAGTGATCGTCGAGGCTCAAGTCGAAAAAGTACGTGACGAGATGACCGAACTTAGGGGAGACGTCGCAGTCGTCAAGGGCGATGTCTACCAGGTACGAGAGGATGTCGAAGTTATGCAGAGACGCTTAGAAAAAGCTGCACAAGATGAACGACTGAAACTCAGTGCAAACGTACGACTTAGCATACGTGAACTGGACCAATGTTTACGAGGAAAGATCGAGAGGATTGAACTCCAAGTAAACGAACTAAGCCATCGAAAGAAAGAAACGACGACACTAGAATGGGAAGCAATGGATAGCAGGGTTAACAATCTGCCAAATCAGACCACATCTAAAAACATGGAAACCCAAGCCAAGGTAACAGATGTAATGGTGTCATCTAGCCACGTGAACGTGTCTCAATTCACGGAGGCCGATCAAACCAACGACAAGCCGATAATGCAATCCCAGATACTGCCTCAATCTGGTATGCAACATTCTACACCAACGCCGATGGCGCACGCGAATTTCACTGCTACACCTAATACTTTTGGCACGAACTTCAGCCATAACGCTCCGACATTCAAATCGCAATACTCGACGGGAGGCCAGGTTCACGAGAGGAACAACCGGCTAAATTCACTGGAACAGGAGGAGGTGTCACTCCGGTAGAATTCCTAGCGAATATAGAAAGTTACCTTAGGGACACTATGGTCACACCCGAGAGGGAATTAAGAGTGATTGAGCGCCTTTTAGACGGTCAAGTCAGTACGTGTTACAGGGCCTTCTGGTACTCGTTTACCGGCTTCCAGGAATTTAAGGAAGCGCTCTTAAGGACCTATTGGTCGAGCGACGTCCAGCAGGCCATTAGAGCAGAAATGTACACTAAGGGGTACAGCACTAATCTGCCTACTCGTTATGCGAACTATTTTTCCTCACAGCTCGCAAAATTGAGATGTCTTAAACCTCCGTTGTCTGAGGAAGACCTAATAAACACCATTATTTGGCAGTATCCAGCCGAAGTACAGAAAGTATTGATCGCCGCGGGAGCGAAGACTTTCTGGGAGTGTGGCCAGATTTTGCGCAGACTGGACTCAAGCGCCGAACAGTTCACACCTCACAAGCCGACGAGGGGCAAACCTCGACATGTCAACCTCACGACTATCGATAAGGTATCGCAGACCCCAAAGCCAACGCAGCAAAACACTGGTAACACTAATGGCAACAATAACAGGCAATACCAGACTGGAAGTTCAAGTTACGACCGACGTCAATGGAGTGGAACGCCGTACTCCAGAGAAAATCGTCGAAGGAATCAAGGAAGATGGAACGACCGATTCAACTCGAGGGACAATGGAAACCGGAGATTTGAAGATCAGGACCGCCGAGGGAGTAGAGACGTACCTCGAGCACAACGAGGAGGAATCCGACGTGATTACAGATACAGTAGGGGATATAGGAGAGACCGTGACCCCAGGTATCAACACGATTGAGTCTGGCGCGGACGCGCAGAAAAAGTAGGGAGTACATTGAAAAACTTCGAACGCTTAGATAAGAGGCAAACCAAGGCCGATCGCCGAGGGACAAATCGCCACAACGAGGGAACAAGAGGACCGTCATCGCTGACATACACCAGATCGATGTAGCGCCGACGATGTCCGACGACAAGTTCCAAGAGATCACCAGGCGAATGGATAATGCCCTAGAGCGTCGTCTTGAAGAGAGAGAGAGAGAGAGAGCTGACAGAGAAGGCTGGTAAAGAAGAGGAGAAGAATGAAGAAGATGACGATGACGAGGACGAACGACGAAATGAAGAAAACTACCCCCGAGGGAACTTGAGGAAATATCACCAAGCACAGATCAGCTGATAAAATAAATAAAAATGCATTCCTTCATTTTTATTTTAACCCACGAGAGAGCGTATGAGCCCGAGTGAGCTCATGGCTCGGTGATATTTAATGGAAATAATAAGGAACATGTCATGCCATATCGACCGAACGTGCCCGGTATCAGCGCAAAGCATGCAGGAAATATGGGAGATATTTTGACTTTGGACACTCACCTATATAAATAATTCTGAGCACCTACTAACACATTTTTGCTACTTAAAAGTCTCAGAACATTCCATTATGTAGATCTGCTCGAAGGAAACATTGAGATGTTTACCGATTTTTTATGTGAAGTGAAAGGTATTAACACCGCAGATTGGCGGCAGGAAATGGACCGTCAACGACTCCACTTTTGACCTGCACGAGGCAGAGACTCGGTAGAACACTGCGTCTTTTTCTGTTCCGAAGCCGACCAAGGCTGACGTGATTATTCGGTTGTACAGCCGTCTATGGTAGACGTGCTTGTGAATCGTCCGTCCTGTGAGACCAAGAAAGTCTTAGAAGTCCACCTAGTGGTGAAGAATATTTTATTAAGTGCTTCCGACAAGTGAACAGTATTTTTGAGCACAAATGTGTGCAGTGCTTCGCTGCAACTTTCTATGAAAGCCAGGTAACATTACGTCCACGAGGCGATAACCATAATTTGTCACACACGAGGTGTGCTGACAATATCTGTGAACATCTATAACAAGCCGCAGTGTTAATGCGAATCAATTATCTGAATTATAATCAGTGACAAATGATCTACATGCACGTGCCAGATGCGCGATTTTTCACGAATTTTTGGTGTTTATTCTTACATTTGTAACACCAAATTTCGAATCTGTGATAGCCGACATTGAGTGTCGAGTAGATTCAGTGAAGCAGACAGTGCAAAGGCCAATTTATTGAGAGTCTGCAAATAAAGCCAGTGTTTTATCATACAAAACTGTGCTAAGATTAAATTCTGTGGAAATCGCGTGTGAGATCAGTGAAATGTATAACCACGTTGACCACGCGTACACCATGCTCTCTCTGCTGACCACAGACAGTAGTATGGAGTGAGCACCTATAATGTGAGAAATATTCTACGAGGAGACGACTACACCATGGCAGGAGGATTATTCATCTATTCTCTGGGAATGGGAACCCAGGAGACCTTCAACCCAACATTTGTACATGAGATCGAGATCTTTGCTCGACAAGCCACGTGTAAGAAGAGGAAATGGGATGGTATAAGCTTGATGCCCAAGCTATTACTTGGAACCTTGACCAACCATCCAAGTCTCTGTTATGCCATGATATGTGTGGATATGCCATAATGGTGAATACTATGTGAGTTAGTACTTTATCTCATTGTTCGGGTTGAGCTGTGGTGGAGTAATAATGTAGAGTAGTTTGACCGAACTCGTGACATCCAGTCAGGTAGGGCTGTAGATAGTATAATCTATTTCTTTTCCAGAAGTTAGACACCTATGTTGGTGCGTTGTGATGGTGATCGCAGGTGATCGCAGGACGTTACGTCCTAATTACAGGGATAGGATGGACCACAAGTCACTTGGACTTGCTTTGGCCAGCCCTTAACACGGGCCAGATTAGACTTTGAGTGATGGACAGCCAACTCTTTGTCACTCATTTATTTTGTGAACCTCTGTCAGCGATTCTCCAATTCACGCCCCTGTATTATTTATTTTTTTGGCTTTACCATAGGCCGTATCAGTTCATGATCGACAGAAGTCATGCCTTTTGTAAAAGTTTAATTTATGCTTTATTGTGTGCTTTGAAGCCACATTAGTTCAAGTTTGAACTTATTTGGGAACTTCAATAACGATGCAAAGCCAAGCATCGAACCCCAGATTGTCCCGTATCATTTTAGACATCCTGGCAGTTATTAGGATTGTCGCCTGTTAAACTATTTTGTTTGTGTCAAGTGTTTAGACACGTTAAAGTTATCTGAATGCCCAAATGTACATATTGTAGGAGTGGAGTATCTTCCACGAATTCCCAAAGCCAACTCTTCCGAGTGGAATATCTGTAAGATATGATCTTTGCAATTTTTTAACATTGCCTATAATTTTATATGATATTTTCACGTGGTAACTTAGCCACGCACCATTGGTTGCTACCTTGTATATTTTAGAAACCAGCGTTATCCCCTAATGACTTCTCTTAATTGTTTTATACGCCTTTGGAGTGTAGAATCGCCAGACGCGATAAGGTTATAGCGTGCTGTGACACGCCAAGGTTGAATGTGAACCATATTTGGATCCGCGCACTCGATGCGAGACCAACTGTTTGACTGATAGACTGTGCGCGCATGCGCACGTACACATTTTGTGTGTGGAATATATTGATCGATCCCCAGACCAAGGCATGTGAAGTATTTAATGCAATCATGTTTGATTACGTCACTGGACGTGAAATGTAACTTTTTAACGCTTTAGAAAGCGCATTGTTGAGCACTAGAAGTATGCTGTTATGAGATGGGAAGCTATTGTCTGTAATATTAGGTATATTTGTGACACTATTTTGTAAGCTTCTACGTTTGTAGATGGCTTTTGCCGCTCTGTCGTACAGATTTAATCTGCGACCATTTGCCAGGATTTTACCTGGAGAACTGTTTAAGAGAGCTTCAGGTCCCTTCAGTGTTATTCTAAAAACCGACTCTAGTAACTCGTGTTGTTATTGTGCCGGCCAGGTATGAGCCGATGTTGATGTTAGGTGATGATCTTTGTAGACTTCACTTTAGTTAAGCTTAGGTGTCCATTGAGAATGAGCCAGTATTCTATTAAACCAACGACAATAATAATAATGCTTCTAATAATCAAGAACTAATTATGTTAATTAAGACGACCATAATGATAGTAAGATTTCTGTGACTTGCAATTTTATGTGAACTGGCCTACTCTCTGGATTAATCACATTTCCACCGTAAAATGACATGTAGACTTTTCCTTACACATTCTTGAGACGACAGAGTCGCTGCGGACCATTAGTTCTCAACTAGTGGCACACGACCCTGATGTAATGTAAGTCATGGTGTTGATCATGCATTTGTCGACCTAATCACACACTAGATGACCCAAGAATACAGAGTGTTCTTGCGTGTACGCAGGCTGTTGAATAAGAAGTTTTTTGAACGCTGTGTTTTATTTATTGATTTATTTATGTGAATTTGTATGTTTACCTGATGTACCCCTTAGTTAGTAAGAGTGTTTTTGATATTTTTTAACTGGTTGTCACATAGCTTTTGCTTTAATTGTTTGTTTGCTACGGTAGTAAGTCACCGTATACTTTGTTGTAATTGTCAGGATGTAGCTAGATTTTAACTTATTTAAAAATAAATAAGGGAGTGGTACCATCATAAATTCTTTATTGATTATTGCTGTTAATTTAACTTCTTTCACAAGTAACCCGTTTCATCGGTGTAGGGTGTACTTTACGTGCCACTGCCCTAGCTTGCCGCTTTTGCTTTTCTTGTAATTAGATCTTTCGCGAGGGTTTTTCCACTTACAATCAGTTTAGGATTTTCAATACTTAGATATTTTTTTAATTTAGCTTGCGGGCTTAGCCCGAAATAACCCCTCCGAACTAGACTAGGTGTTTGTTAATTCTTTAATAAATTTTACCTGAGTTTACATAAGTCTGGATGTTATTATTTTATAATCTAAGTGTTTCTGCGGTGTACTTCTCGGTGAGTCGCCTGGGGAGTCATCTCGGTTAGTGGCAACCCAAACAACTCGTCTGACGGGCTCAATATAATCTATATTGTTACCGGTATCAGTGTGAGTTCTAACCTTCTTTTGCTTAGTGCTCTTGCAAACTTTCTCAAAGTCATTAGTTTTATTGCATAATTTACAAACATAACCCCTTGCAGGACAGGTTTTTCCTTGTGAATGAGGCCAAATTCCACCCCAATAGAAGCATAAGCGGCTATTTGAAGACGCAAGTTTCGTCTTATTTCTTACTGTCTTAACCTTGTTTATGCTTTGATTCACGTCCTTGTCCTGAAATTAAAAAGCTTGAGTCGCGACGATTTCCTCATTTCGGCCGAACTCTAATGCGGCAGTGAAACTAATGCCAGACATGGACAGTATGTGCTTTTGTAAAGATACTGAATTTGCACCCACTAATAACTGCATAGTTAATTCGAAATCCAAGCGTTCCTTAAATTCACACGTAGAAGCAAGATTCCGTAATCTGGCCGAAAAATCAGTAATTGTTTCATTACGGTTCTGATAGGCCTTACGAAAAGAACATGCCTCGTAACAAGATTCTTCTTTGGCTAGAAGTGGGAATTAAGAGAACCCAAAGCATCTGAATAAGTAACCCCAGTATCGGGCAAGCTATCGAATATATCTGATACTTCATCACCAGCGAGATTGACCAGAAGCGCTTTTTTGCGTATATTATTCGTCTATATCATTTGCCACTACGTACCTTTCAGCACATCTCACCCATTTCGCCCAACGTTGTCCTAGCGATAATATTATTATTAATAATAATAATAATAATAATATTGTATGGCCTCGGGTGCCGGGTGCAAGCTTTGTAATTTGACACACAGAGGGTAGCTTGCATGTCGAATTTCGTTGTTCCTTGAATAGCTATGAAAGTCAAGGAGGTTAGATATCTAAGCTCCTTGAACTCTATAGCGGTCCTAGCGATGATAGCTCAGAAGGAGTGTCGAAAATTTGAGGCTTGTTAATATTAATGTTTGTTATATGTTTTTAAGTTTTTTTTTTACGTAAGTTCGTTCTCGTCGCCAATGTAATATATCAATCTGACTGCATGTTTATTTTCCAACTCTTTACATTCTCCCACATGGAGTACATCAACACTTCAATTGTTTTCCAAAGAGCTCCCTACACTACAATAAGTTCAATTGTCTACATAACCTCAAGATAGCGGCTGTGCAAAATTTTAAAATTAAGTTTTTATTTCTTGCCTCCTCATATTGCGATCGAAGTTAGTTATTGTTGTTTTAAGGGGTGGAACTACGAGGTCATCTTCCCCTCTTAACACAGATTAAAGTTTACAAATTTGGAATGGAAATTAAATTTTAGAGGTGAGCACCTAAATTTGAAATGACCGAAAATTTGTAAAACAAAAAAGTGAAATAAAACTAATAATTATAATATAAACAAAAATTACTGAAAAACAAGAATTCAGAATTCAAAAAAGAACAAGTTTTTGAGTCAAAGTACACTAGAAAATTTAGATTGCTGGCCTAACCCACTCTCACTTATAAAGCGGATAACGAGATCAGCAGCCACCGCGTCATCGGCTAATATAAGTTTGAGTATTATCTGCCAACCAAGGTTTCTTCGTAAGTCAGCAAGATCCACACACTCGGTTAAAATGTGGGCCACGGTGAAGAAAGCTCCACAGGTACAAAGTGGAGGTCTTTGCGATCGAAGTAAACGTGTGAATAATGAACCTAAACAATAATCTTCGTCTAATGGTACAGAACTCTATGCCCTACACATATAACAATCCAACATGTCGACCATCCAAAATCTTAATATCAACGAATCTACTCTATTACAGCAATCAAACTGATTTTTTGTACGTTGATAGAGGCTATTAACATAAGTTCACCTATGGATCATTCAATAACCTGGTGAACACGAAACCAACATGGCGGTGACGCAAAATTTTAATATTTGAATGGAATTTTCTCATGACATTTCATCCAAGCGCTTTTGAAACGTGTTACGGTATATCTTCATACAAGCCTTAATATACGGACGTCTAATTTCATGGAAATTTATGAGTTCTAAAAAATGGTGGCTGTGCAATTTTTTAAAATCTCGTTTTCATTTCTCGTGTCCTAAGTAAGACCAGTAGGATATATGAAAATAGGCTATTTATTTCTTCACGGAACTACTTGTTAATTTCTAAATTTGCGTTAAAGATGTATAGAAGATAATCAATGTGTTAATAGAAATTCCATTTCATTCATTTTTCATGTTGCACACAATCAGCATATTAAAAATAACTACGTACCGTACCACAAAAGTTAAACACATTAACTTATCAAAATTAACTTCATTCACAGAACTTACTAACACACTTGTACTGCACTTGGAACACCAGACAACTGAAAATGTATAAATATACTATTGTGTAAACTCCTCACTTCTGCAAGCTGTGAGTAGTGTCTAAGTACCTGTTTATGGCCGTGGGCTGAACCCATCTCCCATAAACAAGCTTAACCTTCAAACAGAGACAGAAGCTGGAAGTGAAATGGAAAGATCTTCTATTTCAATCCAACGCTACGTTATGGGCCATTTCTCCTGGCCTTTAAAGAGGAAATATAATCCCATCAAAGAACAGAATAATTTGTGTGCGAGACAGTGCTATGTACACTGTTTTCTCACCCTGCCCCTTAACTCCATATACATTACATAGACGGTTTTGTAGAGTGGCCCTCGCTATTGCAAAACACCGTTCGGGACTGTCTGGAACTTATGCTAGGGATGAGTTATATACTCTGAATTCTTCTTAGAAGGGAAAACACTTATTTTAAGTAAAACATCTGCAATTGAAAGTATTTTTAAGACATTAAAAAAATACGAGCCTTACAGTAGTCGCATATGATGTGTAGCATCTGACATAGAAGAAACCTCACGTGAAATTAATTGTTGATACACCGGTATTTTACAGTATTATTGGCACAAATATTAATCTATTGTAAAAGGGAGTGTTTTACAGATATTGTAGTTTATAATACGGAACTCATTTTATTAGATGATTTGTAGCTTCCACCAGCACTAGCCTAAATAAAGAATACGATATGGATCAACTAGATTAATAGACGCG
This sequence comes from Meconema thalassinum, assembly GCA_946902985.2. Classification (NCBI taxonomy): domain Eukaryota; kingdom Metazoa; phylum Arthropoda; class Insecta; order Orthoptera; family Tettigoniidae; genus Meconema; species Meconema thalassinum. The sequence goes on along the minus strand of OX336392.1, from coordinate 301,163,082 downwards.
ACACCGCTCATAACCTTAAATTCCTTATAAACAGGACCTCTTGATTCACAGACCAACACGTAATTTCATACGGATTCTGTTAAAATGAGTCATATTGATATGATAAATATTGTTTTAACCTGGTAGCAAAAATATCTACCCAGTCCGGGATTCGAACCCGAGATCTCTACATTCACAGTCATAGGCGCTAAACCCCACGGCTATTTCGGCTACGCAAATATTGTGCACAAGATGGTGACTTATTTCCACGTTCCAATAATACTGCATTGCGGAATTAAGTTTCATTTATATTTTGCTTGTTTCGATAATGTTCCTGAGTGACATTGAGTTTAAAATGCCTTATGCCAATGCAATGCCGACTACTTACAATGTTTGATATTAAGGCATTTTACCATTTAAATACTGATACGAAGACTTCGAACATGTACCATGTCATTTGTTTAAATCACTTGACACCAGAGTTCGCATGAGCGTTTCCCGTTCAGTATGTCATATACATTCCACATGGCCAAGAGTGCGTCATGGTATCAATTTTCGACACCGCGCGCTGATTGTTTCTCTTACCAGTGCCAGCTGGATCGATCGATCGAGTTGGCAGTGCGTCTTATACTTCCGTTCGATCCACCACTGCCAGCTAGGGCACACTTCCATTCGATCGATCGAGCGGGCAGTGCATACTTCCGTTGTCCACCACTGCCAGCTAGTAAACTTCCGTTTGATCGATCGAGCGGGCAGTGCATACTACCGTTGTCCACCACTGCCAGGTAGTACACTTCCGTTTGATCGATCGAGCGGGCAGTGCATACTTCCGTTGTCCACCACTGCCAGCTTGTACACTTCCGTTTGATCGATCGAGCGGGCAGTGCATACTTCCGTTTGATCCACCACTGCCAGCTCGATCGATCCGATCCACTTCCGTCCCCAATTTTCAAAATCACTCCCACAAAACTATCCAGCAACCGAGCGGAAAGATGTTACAGATCAAAAACAATTTTTTTGCAATACGACCTAACACCTCTGGATGGGTGGGGCCCTTTCGGGGGCCTTAATGACGCACCGCCCCTGATCACTTGATGGCAGATTAGCTAAGTAATTAAAAGTCCAGCAAGTCTTCTAAACGCACCAAGTTAGGCTCATCAGTGGGCCATCCTTTGATATCTCTATAGGGAGGACATAATATTATAGGAGTTCTCAGTTCCTGCAGCACACTACCCCAGCGACGGTCCGGGCAAGGGCTACTAAGAGCCCGATGATGAACCTGACTTGGTGCGCCTAGGAGACTCGCTAGAAAACTCACGGCAAAAACCTAGAAGTATTGCTGGAATTTTAGTTATTCGTTGCTTTCTAAACCAATAAACGTTTAACTTAGATGGTGGTGATGTTTCAAAAGGCGCAACATCTGAGTTATCTGTTCTAACAGCGAGGATATCGGCCCCTAATGGTTGGCTCCTAGTGTAACGGAACAAGTTAGATCTGAACCTTCCGATGCGCATGTGCGTCCAGTTGCATTACGTCATCCCCCCGCCTGGATTCTTTGTCAACCAGTGAGCACATACTGTACTTCATCACGCGCTGGTTAGATGTTGCCAAGTAGTCATTATTCCCAGAACCTTGGCAGGGTACAGATGCTAGCAAGACTGAGCGGCACTGCTCTTTGACAAGCATGGCAACAAGCTTGCTGTCAGGAGTGTGTGAAGTGGGCGTGCTCTCAGTTCATTACCACCAATACCAATGCTATGTCACTGAGAATGCTCCTATTCGATACTTTATGCTTGCATAATATAAACACGACAAGCTACGAGCAGCCCCAAACAGCTTGAGCACCAAAGAGGGGAAATCGCTTTTTCGCCTAGTGATCCCACCACTTCCCCTCCTAGACGAGACTCCGCCATGAGAAGCCAGGTCTAACTTGCCACGCTATAATGTTGATGATCATTATGATAATTTTTCTAAAGGGCCTAAAAACGAGGTTACCAGTCCCTAATGATACGGTGGTAAACATTAAATGAAAACTACCTGCTACAACTAACTACAGTACATCTGAAGAAGAAAAAAAACAGGAATAAGAGAAATATAAGACAAGAAAAAGAAATGCCCTCGAAGAATGAGGGTCGAGGGGGGTGCTCGGAAGGAAGTAGAGCCATGAAAGTCGAACAGGAAAGGGGAAAGAGGAGAGGGTTTGCACCAAAAGGAATGGAAAAAGGGAAAAACGGATTTCCCTCGTGGTCACCAAATCCCAAACTCACTAGCCGTGAGCCCTTGAGGATGTAGCACTATCCAGGATGCACCATAAGCTGTGTGGTTACCCACACCCTGCCTTCTTTAGGGCCTTGTGCAGAAGGCAGGAGATATTGTGGGGAAAAGGGGAAGAAGAAGAGATCTGATCCCTCGAAGAATTAGAGCAAAAATAAAGAAAAGTCAAGGGCCATTGGAGGCCTCGGATATCATACATTGGGTTCGGAAAAATAGTGCTGGTAAATATACTCAAAAATCTTGTCGCATGCCCTTTATTTGAACGATGAATACGGGCTGGAATTTTCACAAGAATAATTATGTGGCGTCAGGAAGAGCACCCAGCGATATTCAAAATCGGCTGGGCTGACTCCGACGACATCAATATATTGGATCTAAGGTGTAGTGATGGTAATGTCTACTCACCTTAAAATCCTACACTGAGAGCGGAGAGACAATCTTGTATCCCTGATGTGTCTGAAACAAGAGAGAATTGTTGTTCTAACAGGTGTAAGAATGATAAGGACGATAATGAAAATGATAATTACTAGACACGTGGCCACATTAGTAAGTTATTGTTGTTTTTAGGGGGTCCATTGTTGCTCACGTCCGTAGATTCCACCCGAAAGTACCCTACACGTGACCCCTGGATGGTCCTAAGCGAGCAACAAGACACCAAAACTTCAAGTTGGAGGTTATACTTATTGGAGTGCCCTTGTGTAAATTAATGATCTTTAAATATAAACATAAGCAATATATGTTTTTGTTGCTTTAAAATGTGTAAAACCAAATTAATATCATAGCTTGGAATACTTTGTCAATTCTTGAAAAAGGGGAAATTCAAAAGAGATGTTTGCTATTGTGTGTACCGTACTATTTATTCTGTGGAAAATTACATATTGTATCCGTAAAGCCATACGCTAAATAAAATAAAATAAATAAATAAATACATAAATATTTTTTTGAGGGGCGGAACAACAAGGACATCTGTACGTACGTACAAATTTTAACTTCTTGTTTTTGTTATTTCATTTGAGGGGCTTGGAAATCGTGTTCATTAGACCCTTGGACTTAAGTGTGTGCGGAATTTTTGTCTGCCATGATGATCTTATTCATTGTTTAAAAGAGTCCTAACACGTTTAGTTGAAAATGTAAAATGATGAAATGAGCCTAGAACAAAAAATAACAACTAACTTACGGGCTAGAAGACGAAAAGAACAAAACTTAAGAAATAAGGGAAATAAAAGACAGGGAAATAAATGCCCTCAACCCTCGGAGAATGATAACTGTGGGACATGCAAAAAAGTAGGGTCATGAAAGATAGATAAGAAAGGGAAAGACGAGAGAGTCCACCCCGGAGACACTATAAAAATGGGATAAACCGGACTCAGCTAAAGAATCCTCACTTCAACTATTTTAGGGCCTCGAGCAGAAGGCAAGATATACCAGAAAATGAAAAGAAAAATTGTGACCCATCGAAGAATGAGAGTGTAAGGAAAGAAGAGTTGTGAGCCCCCTTCGGTCTAGAGAGATTACTCTCGCGATGCTCCTTTGTTTGTGCACACACACCTCCATCGTCCATGGATGTTTCGTTCAGGAAGCACTGTTTTTATTGGCTGCGATCAAATGAGCTCATACCACACCATTCTGTTTGATACTAGGCTTATAAACTTTTGTTGTGTTCACAAATATTTCCGTATTAACTCTATTGACCATAAACTGAATGCTACCTTTGCCCGGAGTGTTGGTATTCAGCGGATCAAAGACACTCCCCGTATAATCATATTAGAGCGCCTACACACAAGCCAGTCTCTGCCTGCTCGACTTGTTAATTTTAATTAAATAGCATGTGAATACAGAGACTGTGTTTGTGTGTGTCCTCGGTGCTTCAGGAACACATTTAAGGGAGATAGAATACTTCATTGATAATTCCCCCCAGGGCCTCACAACTTGTGGGACGTGGATTGGCGAACAGGGGGCCCAGCCGAATCCGGCATTACTTCCACTTACTTCTGCTGGGCTCCTCTCTGTCTTCTTTCCTGTCGAGCACTCTTGGTCAACTCTTGTCCTCTAGTATCTTTAAATTAAGCCGTTGGCGAAGCGTCAAGCGTTTCTTGTCCTGGGTTAGGAAATAGCGTGGGATGTAGTTTTTGTTCAGAATGATTAAGTTTAAGTGAATTGGCAGTTGGCAGTCAAAGTGAAAGGTCGTGTTTTTCCCAAGCTCTCAGGTGTGCTGGAATGGGTTGTTCTCTGGAATGTTACCGGGCGAGGATCGGACTGTGGTATGTGAAGGGTAGTCGGGATTTCCGGTGTTTGTGTGTGCGTACGGGACCTAGCAACTTGTGGTTCATAGCCCTAGTGATAGCTGCATTGCTAGTTATTGGTGGAGTGGAAGTGAATCCAGGGCCTGTTACTCCAAATGTGAATCAGGCAAATGATCCAGTGACAGTTTTAAAGTGTTCGACGTGCAGTAAAACATTGAAGAATGGTGTTGAGTGTGGACTATGTGAGAAATGGTTTCACTTCGGCTGTATTAAGGTCAAGAAGGAGGATTGTGATGTCGGAAATTGGTTTTGTAAAGTATGTGATACGCCGGACTGTTTGAGGGTGCAAATCAAAGCAAGGGATCAAATAATACAGGAACTTAGAGCTAAGCTTCGTGAATCAGAAGAAACGGTGAAGGATGTGACTGAACGGCTTTCTACTGGGATCAGTGTGGAAGAGGGCGTGCAGGAGCAAACTGAGGATGACGTTATCATAATGGGTGATTCGATGATACGATGGAGTGCGAATATCTCGAGGAAATCAGGTGCGAAAGTGCGGTGTTATCCGGGGATTAAAATTGACCAGCTTGCCCAACAAGTGGAAGAAACAAATATAGAGGACTGTGAAAAAGTTAAAGTGTTGTTGCTCCATGTTGGGACGAACGATTTGAAGAAGAGGGCTACAGCTGATTACATCATGGGGGAGCTCTACGAACTAGGCAGAAAAGCTAAAAGCAAGTTTAGAAATGCAAAAATTATAATGAGTGGCATTGTTCGGCGGGGAGATGTTTCGTTAAGGCGAGTTAAAACTGTAAATGACCGCATGGACTGGGTATGTGCACAACTGGGATTAGTGTACGTAGAAGCTGACTGCTGGATTGGTGGCCGTGACTTCGCCCGAGACGGGCTGCATCTAAATCGACGGGGCGCTTACAACCTAGGGAGCCTACATGACAGGGTCATCGGTTCGTGCCGGCTTTTGTGAGGAGGAGCAGGTCCAGAGGTTGCCAGCCGATGGGAACAGAAGGAGCTACTTCAAGATATTTGCTGCGGAGGTAAGACTCTAAGATTACTGCAGGTTAATTGTCAGAGTTTAGGAAATAAATTAATTGAATTTTGGAATCTTGTAGAGACGTATTCTCCGGACATTGTCATTGCAACTGAATCTTGGTTATATGAGGACATAAATAGTAGCGAAATAATTCAAGGGACCTACGAAATGTACAGAAGGGATCGGGGGAAGCGAGGTGGTGGGCTATTTATTTGTGTGCGCAAAAATATAGCTAGTTTCTTAAAGTGGGCTGATATGGATCATGAAATGTTATGTGTACAAATTTCGGATAAAGGAAATAAATTCCCTCTTCAGGTGATAGGGGCGTATAGGGCACCGAAAGATAACCTTTCTCTCCTCGAAACACTGTATGATAAAACTTGTACGGGTAATGCTATGAAAAAGAGCATAATAATTGCTGGAGATTTAAACCTCCCCAAAGTTGACTGGTCTGGTGAGTCAACTAGCTGTGGTCAAGCTCAGAGCGCTGCAAATAAATTCTTAAGGGAGGGGGGATTTTCCCAAGTAGTTGACTTCCCAACTAGAGACAATAATACCTTAGATGTTTATCTCGTAAGGCCTGTAGAGCTGTATATTAACTGTCTGAAGGTACCAGGAATTAGTGACCATTCTGGGGTTGAATTAAATATTAGATATGGTGACGTTACAAAATTAGACTCTGATGTAGTGAAAAAGATCATATACCAGTATCGCAGGGCGGATCAGGGCAAGTTTCAGGGGTATTTGAATGAGCTATTTGTAGGATGGGCATCGGAAGGAAATCACATTAATATCCTGTGGACTAACTTTTTGAAAATTTTAAATAGCGCTGTTGATAAATTTGTCCCATTTAAATTGCTGAAACAAAACCCAGACCCTGAGTATTACACACGAGAAATTAGGAGACTAAAACGGAAAATTAGGAAATTATACAATAAAAGACATGATAGTGACAAGTATATGTTGAAATTTAAGTCCTTATCAAGAGAGCTCGTCTTAAAAAAGAGGGCTGCTCATGACAGTTATATGCAAGGTTTACTTGGTTCGGGAGGGGGTGGGTGGAAAAAAATTTACAGTTATGTTAGGAGAAGAAAGGGAAATTCAAATAATTTGTCGATGATAATGTCCGGTGACGGTAAATTAATTACTGAGAAACAGGCCATTGCTAATGAATTAAATGTCTTTTACGGTAGTGTGTTCAATAAATCCAATAGCTGTGTGTTGGACCTTAACGACGAGTCAGGGGCTCCCCTGTTCCAAATAAACCAGTCAGCAATTGTAAAGCTAATACAAAAACTGCGTTTCAATGTATCAAAGGGTCCTGATAATATTGTTAGTGAAGTACTTATATTAGGAGGTAGGGCCGTGGCACGATACTTGGAGGTGATATTTAATGTGTCCATAAACAATGCGCAAATCCCAGATGACTGGAAAAGAGCTACGGTAGTCCCAATATTTAAGGGAGGGAGCAGACTTGAATTGGGCAACTACAGGCCGGTTAGCCTTACGTCCATCGTTTGTAAGCAGATGGAGCATCTCATTTGCGACTACTTGAGGGAACAGTGGGAAACATTATCATGGTTTAATGATAGGCAGCATGGATTTCGGAAAGGTTACTCATGCGAGAGTCAGATGCTATCACTTTTTCAAGACATTAGCGAATCGTTAGACCATGGAGTTTCAGTCGACGCCGTGGTGATAGATTTTGCGAAGGCATTTGATGTCGTGCCGCATGACATGCTACTCCATAAATTAGCTTCGACGAAGATTGATAGAAGAGTAATTTTATGGATCCAAGAATTTTTGATGGGTCGTTCCCAGAAAGTGAAAGTTGAAGGCGTATTCTCGGATGAAATTACCGTAACGTCGGGTGTCCCTCAGGGCAGCGTAATCGGAACTTTGTTGTTTTTGGCGTTTATAAATGACTTACCAAATGGAATTCGCAGTGACTGTCGATTGTTTGCGGATGATTGTGTAATATATCGAAAGATACACGACTCACAAGACAATGCAGTGCTGCAAGAGGACCTGAACCTGGTCTATAAGTGGGCGATTGTAAATAAAATGAAAATAAACACAAGAAAATGTAGTCTCTTAAAAATAGGGAAAGTGCGAAGGCAGGATTTTCAATATAACATTGGCTCGGAAATACTTGTAGAAGAAGATTCTTGCAAATATTTGGGCGTTCACGTAAGGAATGATATGAAATGGAGTAGTCATGTAGGATGTGTAGTTTCAAAAGCTTACAAATCCCTGCACTTTGTAATGAGGGTATTAAAAGGAAGTAGTACCTCTGCTAAAGAATTAGGCTATTTGTCACTTGTAAGACCTATTCTGGAATATGCCTCGGCGGTTTGGGATCCATATCAAGTAGGGCTCATCAATGAGTTGGAAATGGTACAAAGAAAGGCCGCTAGATTTGTGCTCAGTGACTTTAATCCCAGGAGCAGTGTGAGCCGTATGTTAAAGAAACTTGGGTGGGAATCACTGGAGGCTAGGAGGATGAAATCTAGACTCTACGCTATGTACAACACGTATACAAATCAACCAGCATGGGGTGAGCTTAGCAAACGATTGGGAAAGCCCACTTACATGGGTAGGAGCGATCATCCTTTCAAAGTTAAGGGCCGACCACAGCGAACAAATTGTGGTAAATATTATTTTGTAAACCGTGCCATTGATAACTGGAACTCTCTACCTGCCGCAGTCTTAGAGCCTTTTCCCAAACATATAGGTGTGTTTAAGAAAAGACTGACTATTTGTGTAAATACTCCAGTTTAATTGGTGTATAATTGTTATTGAATTGTTATGTATAATTATGTATTGTTATGTATAATTATGTATTTATTATGTATATCCAATTTTCCACCGGGGGACACACCCCCCATTGCAAATAAATGAATGAATGAATGAATGAATGAATGTGTGTTTGTTTAAAAATAGGGAGGGGGGAGGTTTCCGCCGGGGAGGGCTGTCGGCCGCGATTCATTGATTGGTGTACATTTTTGGGGTGTGAATAGTTAGTGTAGTGTGTTAATACAGTATGTGGTTTGACGTAGGCTATGTATTCTCGGGTTTTTAATTATTATTATTTTATTCCTTAGTGTCTCTGATCAGCACACACTCGCGCACCATGGGTGATTTTGAATTCTGTGTTCTGGTTGGTCGTTACTGTGCTGTGATTGGCTAGTTTCTTTTGGTGGATTTAGTGGACTTGGGGTGATATTGTACCCGTTACCTAGTTGAGGCTATCGGCTACGCCAGTTGACATTGAGCCGTAGTTGAGATTTATGGGAAGAATGGTAAAGATAGCGCTCAGATCGAGTCGAGAGGAATGTTAGGAAATGACGTAGAAGGCCAAGGATCAAGAAGGCACTGCCAGTCAAGTAGATGGAATTATGGGAGGAATATTAAAGTTTTATTAAGATCTTTATGGAACATAGTATTTAAACATCTCAGAAGAGAGGAAATGTCAAGCATTATATATGACAATAACTTAAAGAAAGACAGATAATCCCTTAAGTTATTGTATAACTTAATAGCCGAGATGAGGGTGGTCGAGATTATATTTGTGACGCACGACCGCAGAAAGTGGGGGAGCATCACGTGACTGCGCCAGGTACGAGCTCCTTAACGCAGTCCAGACACATCAGTCGAGTTCAGCCAGCGAGCTGAGTAGGACACATGCGCAGAGCGTACGGCAAAGTTGACCGGTGCACAGCACTTGTTACGTAGCGTGAAAACGAACAGTGTTACTTAACCAAGCAGATAGCAAAAGTAGGTCAGTGAGCCGGGACGAGCAACGCACGGTGGACGGCGAGGACCGGTTACGAGGCAGGTTGTACGGGCCGTGTAGGCAGGAGAAAAGCCGGGGTCAGAACAGCATTGTAATACGAGATTGAGAACTTTATTTCGAGCTGCATTTTGTAACGCAGAACAGCACAGCGAAGCGGCATGGCGAGGCCGGCTTTAAGCGTAGATCATTCTGGAAGTTGCGGTAGATCAGAGCGGGCTGTTTCCGACTTTTATACGCAGGCAATATTAAAGAAGCTGAACTTCATTTCAACATTCAGTTACAACATTGAGTTGGGACTTGTATTCAGTAATAGAATTGTGCAGGCGGATGGTTGTAATATACTGCAATTATGAACTTAGATATTCAAACGACATTACGACTTACGCATTTCATAACGGAACATGTAGAGCGACCATGGGGTCAAGCTAACATTAATGCTTTTTAGGGAAACGAAATGTTACAATTATATGCACTAATGAACATTGGCATGTGCATTAACATAATTCTTTTCTATGAATTATTATAGAATATCGAATACGAACACAGCTACAGGGTGTTTCAAAAGCTTATACACTCTTATAAATAAAATTTATTTTCTGCAAGTGAGACTTAACCGCTGTGGAGATTGAACTTTTAACAAGCGAACCGAACATTGTATGGGACAGTAGCGTAACATAGAAGAAGAACATGGGGTACGCTGCTTTTATGAACATTTACGTAAGGATTTGGACAGTATCCGCTATGGATAACATGCAGTTCATCATGTCTGAGTAAACGAAGACAGAGACGCGATGGCACCACGGAGCGATGGATTCGATTCCTGAAGAAGAGGATTTCTAACAGCTGATTCACTTGGGACATGAAGGCGATCGTTTTTGCGTGGGTGAAACGATATTCCCGTCGATCTTTCGAGAAATTTATTACACACAAGGATAATCGACGATCTTTGAAATGTATTAACAGCTGATATGAGAAGGTACTGTAAGAGTTATGACTTTCTGATATGATTTTTCCATGAACACTGGGCATACTTGTATATTTTTCTAGTAGGAGTTCTACGATTATTTAGACATGGCTTAGACATTATTTGCTCTAATTTGCTAGAATATGGCGTTACCATATGATATGGCAGGCACCATTATACGAGATTCTCACCATTGGTTGGCTTTATTAAGCAGAGGTTTGGTCTTTTAGACATTTTCCAGTAAGGATAGTTTTCTTGGACAGTTATTTTTTGTGACGAGTATTTCGAACTCGTGAGCTGCAATTGGATTATTTAAATCACTTCGTCAGTTCATTACATACTAGCGAGTGTGTATTATTCATCAGTAGGGATTTTTCCATTGGATTGTTTGGAGATATTAAGATGTTATTCACTCAAGTGAATGAATATCGCTTTTATGTGACAACTAGAGACTTGTTGATTCCAATCTGGTACATTCACTCATCAGACAACGAGATGGGGCCTTTCGTATTTTATACGATTGCGTGGTGGTACACATCTTTACCCATCGTTCAGGGCATTATCATGTTAGCCATCGGGGCGAGGCCTTTCGTATTTATACGATCGTGTGGTGGATACTCATCTTACTCGCCATTGAGGAACTCATTTTTATCATCCGAGTGTACTTGAGATTGTAAGAGGATCAAACAAGAAACTTCTAGTCACATATCAGTCGAATTTTGTTAAATAAATTAGAAATAAATGTCAGCAGGGTTACATTTGTAATTCTTGTTTGCCAATCCAATATTTTGTTGCTATACTCTTTTGAGAGTAGTTAACAGCTGTTACAGTTGATGCTTTTGATAATTTTTATGATTGAACTTAATACCTTTGAGAAGGATTTAAAGTAATTGAATCTTGTAAGATGAATCATTAATGGTCAGATTTATTTTAAGGCAGATCAGTATTGCATACTTTGATGTGAGAAATTATAACACATTGGTGTTTTTCTGTGAAGTGAATTATGAGAATTTATGCTATTTGAAAGCAGATTTTGAATTTGATGTCGATTACTAAGGTAATATTTTTCCTAATTGTTTAAGAAGTTGTCTAGATGTGATCGGATTAATTACAGTTATTGGAGATTGTGTGCGTTGATAATTTGAAGCCAGTTATATAATTTGTAGATCATGCAACGTGGTTAGGTGAAGTTTGTGATAGGCATTTTGGGGAAGTTGCCAAGTGGAAGTTGCTACATTGCTAATGTATTTTGAAGCAGAGATGAGGTTGTCGAACCCAGTCTAGCATAATTTTGAGATTCATGCTGTGCGCTGAATATTTATGGAGTGTTGTGGAATAATTGTGGTATTCAAATGTGATATTTGATAAAGTGAAAATATATAATGTAGTTGTGGATAGTGAGATCCAACGTGAATTTGTGAAGGCAATAATATTTTTTGGCATGATAATTGAATACGAGATATAACTTGTAAGTGATAAAACTGTAAGACAACTTTCTATAACCCATATTAAACAATTTGTTAGGAAATTAAACAAATAAATAAAGTTGATAATACAAGATTTTCTGATAATAATAATTAATGAAATAATAATCTGAAATTTAAGCATATTAATGATCTGACCTAATGAAATAAAAATCAGAATGACTAGATGAAATAATAAAAATCTAAATAACCAGATGAATAAAATTAAAATAAGTTGATAAATTAAATTTTGGAATAGATCAATGAATTAAATAATTGGATGAATTCAAGATTGAATAAATAAGCTGATTTAAAGAAATTAATACATGATTAAATAGATGATGAATAACTGAATTAGAAGGTGATAATTAATTAAAGAAGCTGATGATTAATAAATTTAAATGAATTTAAATAAATTTCATTGAGATATGATTTGAAGAATTGCAACTTGAGTTGATGAATTAAACAATTTATATTGATGATTTAAGATGATTTAATTTGAAATGAGAACTAATGTGAGAAATATTTAATTTTGATGATGATGATGATTATAACCAATGAGTAGTGGATTTTCTGTGATTCACAAACAAGCAATTATTAATGACAGTGTAAATAGTGTAAATTAATTATTCGATGTTTAGGAGCATTTTACTAAAATATTCTGCATTTGAATAATGCCATGCAAGCCATAAGTTATGTGATATTTAAATATGTGATTAGAATATATGTGTTTGGACAGATTAATTAATATTTTTACATCCACATTCATGATGTTAATTTAAAGAGAAGTTAGGTCTCAGTTATCACGAATGTCAGTGACTCAAAGACATAGTGCTACGGTGATCCTGAGAACCCAAGAGAACTTTAGAAATTTTTCCTATTTTATGTGGATTAAATACACTTTGTGTAGAATAGAGATGGTTCGATTTTCTGGACAATGACAATTTAACGTTGGCATTCGACCATGCTCTCAGGTAGGATGAGTGTTTAATATGTCTGTCTGACTATCAAAGTTGAATAAATTTGTTTTTATCTTAGTTGTGATCTGATGGTGATGTGATTTTCCTATTTCTTTCCTTGTCTTAATTAAGGCTTAACTAGGAAGGATGTGGTTTGCTAGGGATTCAGTTGATGGCGCCCATTTATATTTGTATTTTTTTAAATTAAATTTAAACCCGTAACGACCCTGGAGATACTTTATCTCGTGTTACCCTCTGCTTTTGTGATATTTCAACTGAATTTCCGACACATTCCTTATTTGACTTCATGTTCATTTAACTCCGCTCTGTCCTGGAAATCCAGGAATGCGATGTAATAGCAGATGGGTCATCGCATCCCCAGGACGAACGGGTACAGAGAGAGAGGGAGAATTGGCTTTACCCATCTGTGGGGCTTCGATTTTGTTTATTCTATGGAATCACATCAGATTTAGATTACGGAGAGATTGATCTCAATTTCATTTAATGGTGTTAGAAAATTTATTAAACTTAGTCAGACAATATACTTGTATGCCCATTCCAGTGATCATGTTAATCATATTAGTGTTATATCATGTTTAGTTATAAGTCATTTTTCTTATACCCAAGTGAATGCAGGAATTGATACATTGTGATGTGTTGTTGTCTAACGTCTCTGAATAAAACGTTTATTGAAAGATATAATTATGTTACCGGAAGATTTAGCTAAGGTGTTAGGAGAGTTACAGAATGGCATGTCTAGTATTGCAGTAACTATTTCTAAAATGGAAACAGAAGTTAAAGAGCAGATAACTGATTCAGAAGCTAGATGTAGGGAAAACTTAAAGTTATTACAGACTAGTAATGAAGAGAATTTGAAATCATTACAGGCTAGTAATGAAGACAATCTGAAAGATAATTTAAAGTCATTAGAGACTAGATTACAGTCAAATAGTAAAGATGAATTGAAGTCATTAGAGACTAGGTTACAGTCAAATAGTAAAGATGAGTTGAAGTCATTGCAGACTAGTAACGAAAGTAATTTGAGATTACTGGAAGAAAGATTACAATCAAATAGTAAAGATGAATTAAAGTCATTAGAGACTAGACTACAAACCAGTAACGAAGGTAATTTAAAGGATAGTTTTAAATTATTAGAAACTAGATTACAAGCACGTAGTGAAGAAAATAACACAGAGTTGAAAAACAATTTAACTAGTTTGGAGAATAGATTAACATTAAAGAATGATGAAATATTTAAGGCTTTACAATTAGATATAAAAGCTGTAGAAATGAAAGGAGAGGAAAATGTGCAAATATTAAAAAAAAATATTATTGATTTAGAAATTAGAGAAGAAGAAAATATTTTTAATTTGAGAACAGATGTTATGTCTATTCAGAAAGATATCAAATCCGATGTATCGAAGTTGAGATTCGACATTGATGGTTTAGTGGCAGATGTAGGCAAAATACAAGAGTGGTCTCCTGAAGTATCTTTCGAATCTAAAATAAAAGGTCTAGAAATGAATCTAGGTAATGAAATCAAAGGTTCAAAGTCAGTAATTGGGACCGTTAAAGAGGAAGTCTTAGGAGAGGTTAATTCTAACTTGAAATCCTTAGAAAACCAATTGCAGATAGACATTAGGAAAATTGATGTTGATTTAGAGCAGACGGTTAATGAAAACTTAGCTTTATTCAAAAATAGAGTCGGTGCAATGGTGGAAGAACGGTATAGTGAGGTCGATGCCGAAGCAAAAGAAAAACGTGCAGGGTTGGATGAGAAATTAATCGCAGGTATGGCGAACTTAGAAGCGAGATTGACTGAGAATAAGGAATCGATGAAGATAGATTCAACTCAATTTAGGACAGATGTTGATCAATTAAAGGAACAAGTCGCGTCAGTAAAGACTACATGCGAAGACAAGATAGATAAATTGAAGAACGATTTAGAAGAGAGTAACAGAACGCAGAATGTTACGTCGTTAGATAATTTGGAAACTAAGGTCAAGACGGTAGAAAAACGAACAGAAGATATGATGACTAAAATAGAGTCTATAATAGATAGTTTCGCAAGTCAAAATCTTACAACAGGGGAGGTATCGATAAATCAGACACCGATAGACCGCAGTATGAACAGTCAAGAGGTTAGCGTGGGAGAAGACCGTCAAACGCAACAGAATGTAACATTCGAAAGGGCTAGTTCAACCCCTCAAGACAATCCGAATTCGAATAGGAGTACGTTTGGTACGAGTGAACGATACTCAGGTCCAGTGACCATCATCAGAAATCTGGATGATAAGCCAAGAAAGTTTTCAGGGAACACAGGAGTCACACCAGTCGAATTTCTGAGGGATATTCGCGATTACATGGCGTAACATAGAGTAGCCAAGGAGAGAGAACTAAGGATAGTCGAACGCGCCTTAGACGGGCCTGCGTTAACTTGGTTTCGCGCATTCAGGAGCAATTTTGCGAATATGGAACAATTTGCGATAGCATTCTTAAGGAGATTTTGGAGTGCAGAGGATCAGCTGAACGTAAGAGCAGAAATGTATTCGAAACGTTACTCTACGTCACATCCGACGCATTATGCTAATTACTTTACCTCGAAATAGGCTAAATTACAGTTTTTGATTCCTCCATTGCCAGAAGAAGAGCTTTTGCAAGCTATAGCAAGACAGTTGCCAAATGAGGTACAACGATCACTCATAGCTTCGGGAGCGAACACACTTGAGCACTGTGACGATATCTTACGCCGATTAGACTACACAAGCGCTCAAATTACGCCCAGAACTGCAAGGAACGATAATCGAAACACGCAAGAGGTGAATGCGGTAGTTGTCGATAACGCAGCACAGACTGATAGAAGAGATTCCTGGGGAAACAGAAGGAACGAAGGGAATAGAGTTAATATTCACAACGTTCGTGGGAATGATCGATATCGAGGACCATATGGGAGGCCATACGATCAGGACGCAAGAAACAGTAGATACAGGAACTATGATCAGAATTCCAGATACCAAAATAGGAATAGATACAATAATAGATATCGTGGTAGATACAACTGGAACCAAGGTTAACAGTCTAATCAGAACGATAGGCAGGATAGCAGAAGAAACGATCCAAATGAAAGACAAGACAATCGAGAATATGGGAGATCAAGGCAAGAAAGTAGACAGCCTAGTGCACCACCCGAAGAGATAACTAGAGATATCAATCGAGCAAGCACGAGTGGTGAAGGAAAAAAACGACAAATTAACTTCAAATCAGAATGCTAATCATTGGGAA
Source organism: Meconema thalassinum (assembly GCA_946902985.2). NCBI lineage: Eukaryota > Metazoa > Arthropoda > Insecta > Orthoptera > Tettigoniidae > Meconema > Meconema thalassinum. The sequence continues at coordinate 301,147,071 of OX336392.1, read as the reverse complement.
TCAATCATCATTGTTGAAACGTATCAGGTCAAGGACGAGGATTTAATTGAAGAGGAAGACGTAGTACATCGAGGGAATAGACATGAATTGCCGGTTATCAGTGTGGAAGTCATGGGAAAGGAAATAAAGACACTAGTGGCACGGGGGCTATGGTGGGCTTGATATCCATAGGCTGCCTGGATGAATTGTCAGGAGAAATTACGATGTTGCCAACTGTTGTTAGAAAGATTCAAGGGGTGATCCCAGACAAAAGTATGAAATGTAAAAGTCAGGTACTTTTAGATGTTGGGATTGGAACCAGATATTTTGAACAGATGTTCCTAGTTGTGGGTCAACTACATTTCGATATGATCCTAGGTGTGGATTTTTTAAGTGAGAGTGGCCTGATCATAGATATGCAGAGTAGGCGCATGTACTTTCAAGAAGGGGTCATAGAAAATCAGGAATCCGAGATGACATTCTTTAGAGAGAATATATTGGATGAGATTGTATGCAGCATTGAAAGGTCTATAGAGGATAAAACTAACACGAAGAGTAAGATAAATCCAGAAATTAAGGAGCAGTTTGATCAAGCAATTTCAGAATATGAGGACATATTCAATGATAAACCAGGACTCATAGAAAATTTTACCTACAGCATCAAGTTGATGGATGACAAACCATACCATAAGAATTTATATCCCATACCGGATAAATGGAAGCAGGAAGGCAGTACAATGATAAGCGATATGGAGAAAGATGGAATTATCAAGAAGATGCCGACTGCTTATTTGAATCCTTTAGCGGTTGTCAAGAAACCTAATGGTAAGCTGAGGATATGCCTAGATGCTAGAGCCCTTAATGAAAGAGTTCTTCCTGAACACGACAGGCCACCTGTTATTCGTGAATTGTTGCGCAGATTCAGAGGAAAGAGTTTCTTTTCGACGATTGATCTGACTAGTTCTTATTATCATATAGAGCTAGAAGAAGACTGCAAACAGTATACAGGGTTCTTATTTGATCATAAAACATATGTGTTCAATAGGTTACCTTTTGGAGTAAATAATAGTGGTCCAGTAATGATCCGAGCACTAGATGAGAATCTATCAGATGCAGTTAAGGAGCATGTAGTGAGCTATATTGATGACCTGATTATAGCGTCTGAGACAGCTGAAGAGCATATCAGGCACCTTCGAATGCTTTTTGAAGATCTCAAGAGGACGAACTTCAAGGTAAATTTCAACAAATGTCAGTTCTTTCATGAAGAAATTGAATTTCTTGGACATAGAATCGATGGAAATGGTTATAGGCCCAATCCAAAGAAGATCATGGCTATTTCAGAATTTCCAACCCCAAGAAAGCTTAAAGAAGTACGGCAGTTTTTAGGAATGAGTCAGTTCTTTTCGACACATTGTCCTGAATATACTGAAACAATGGCACCTCTGCAGGATTTGCTAAGAAAGGGAAATCGATGGAAATGGGACGATAGATGCAATCAAGCGTTTTTAGCAGCTAAGAACATGTTGATCCAGAATGTCAAACTTGAATACCCAGATTTTGCAAGAAGATTTTTTGTGGAGACAGACGCATCCAAAATAGGCATCAGTGGGATCCTGTATCAGTTGGACGATACCAACAAACACAGATATTTAGCTTTCACCAGTCGCAAGCTCAGGAATTGTGAAAAGAATTACTATGCAACCGAGTTAGAGGCATTAGCAGTGGTTCATGCTCTTAAGACGTGGAAGAAGGTGTTGTTTGGACATGACATAACGGTGATCACAGATCATAAAGCCCTCCAATTCATCATGAAGACAGACTTAGCGAGTGACCGCATCACTAGATGGGCTCTGTTCTTACAACAATTTAACCCAACTGTTGTGCATAGACCTGGGAAATTAAATCTGTTAGCGGATGTGTTGAGCAGAAACCCTTGTGAGGAAGTGATAGTCAACCATATAAATCTAATTCAAGAGGATCAGGGAACTCTAGAAAAGTTGAAGATGTTAGCGCAAACTCAGAAGAGATATGCACCTTTGCGAAGAATTTACCGTTTTTTGACACGCAGGATGGACAACGCTGATCCAGATTTTCGAAGAACTGAGATAGAAGCTAGAAAATATCACATTATGGGAGGTGTCATATGCCAATATATCGATCAGGATCATACTAAACTTAGAGTAGTGATCCCACCCAAGCTTGTCAAACCAGTTATTTGGATGATACACCGAACCGCAGCTCATGTAGGTGTAGACAAGACTTTGGCTCTTGCTCAAGAAACTTTCGTTTGGAGACAAATGGGACAAACGATCCGTGACGTCATAAAGACCTGTGACAGTTGTCAGCGAAGCAAATATTCATCTAAGTTAATGAAGGAAGTTCCTAGATCAATATTACCTAGCAAGCCGAGAGAACTTTTCGCTACGGACATTTTCGGTCCAATTCCTCGTTCAACGAAAGGAAACCAGTTTGTTTTGGTGACAGTAGACGTATTTTCTAAATACGTATCTCTATGTCCTATCCAGAAAGCTACATCCAAGTACGTGATCAACAGATTAGAGAAAACAGTTATTCCAAGTATGGGGAAACCTGAAATTTTGTTAAGTGACCATGGATCACAGTTCACCAGTATGGAATTTTCTACTGCGATGGAACGTTTGGGAATTAGGCATGTATTTAATTCTGTGCGGTATCCAGAGGGAAATCCAGCCGAAAGAATTATGCCGGAAATTAGTAAAATGTGTCGCTTATATGTGTCAAGACAACACCACAGATGGATGGAAGTGATACCCATCATTAGTCAATGCTTGAATTCCACCATACATGAAAGCACAGGACAGATTCCGTCCATGCTTCATCATGGATTGAAACCTGATAGACCATGGGACCGAATCGTGAAGGCACCAGTAGATCCTGAACCTACGCAACAAAGAAGAGTCGAGATAGCAGGAGAGAGACTCAGAAGACAGGCGGAGAAGAGAGCCAGGAGATACGCAGGAAGGAGGTTTCACGAGCCATTTCAAGAAAATGACGAGGTGCTGATTAGGAAGCCAGTCACATCGAACTTTCAACTGAAGATCTACCATAAATTTGCGCCACTGTACGCTGGTCCATTCCGAATTGATGAAACGTACCGAAATAACAGCTACAAGATTGTCAGAATGGATTCTAATGAAGTTGTGGGGACTTTTAACGCAGCTAGCATTAGAAAGTATCATTATGCTGAGTAAGTGGATTGTAGAGCTATCGTGTACATATGTTGTGTATAGAATGCCTGAGAGTGTATTTTTTCTCAAGCCTGATAAAAAGGAGATGTACGGGAGAGATGTACCCGATACCTAGTTGAGGCTATCGGCTACGCCAGCTGACATTGAGCCGTAGTTGAGATTTATGGGAAGAATGGTAAAGATAGCGCTCAGATCGAGTCGAGAGGAATGTTAGGAAATGACGTAGAAGGCCAAGGATCAAGAAGGCACTGCCAGTCAAGTAGATGGAATTATGGGAGGAATATTAAAGTTTTATTAAGATCTTTATGGAACATAGTATTTAAACATCTCAGAAGAGAGGAAATGTCAAGCATTATATATGACAATAACTTAAAGAAAGACAGATAATCCCTTAAGTTATTGTATAACTTAATAGCCGAGATGAGGGTGGTCGAGATTATATTTGTGACGCACGACCGCAGAAAGTGGGGGAGCATCACGTGACTGCGCCAGGTACGAGCTCCTTAACGCAGTCCAGACACATCAGTCGAGTTCAGCCAGCGAGCTGAGTAGGACACATGCGCAGAGCGTACGGCAAAGTTGAGCGGTGCACAGCACTTGTTACGTAGCTTGAAAACGAACAGTGTTACTTAACCAAGCAGAGAGCGAAAGAAGGTCAGTGAGCCGGGGCGAGCAACGCACGGTGGACGGCGAGGACCGGTTACGAGGCAGGTTGTACGGGCCGTGTAGGCAGGAGAAAAGCCGGGGTCAGAACAGCATTGTAATACCAGATTGAGAACTTCATTTCGAGCTGCATTTTGTAACGCAGAACAGCACAGCGAAGCGGCATGGCGAGGCCGGCTTTAAGCGTAGATCATTCTGGAACAGTGCAGTAGATCAGAGCGGTCTGTTTCCGACTTTTATACGCAGGCAATATTAAAGAAGCTGAACTTCATTTCAACATTCAGTTACAACATTGAGTTGGGACTTGTATTCAGTAATAGAATTGTGCAGGCGGATGGTTGTAATATACTGCAATTATGAGCTTAGATATTCAAACGACATTACGACTTATGCATTTCATAACGGAACATGTAGAGCGACCATGGGGTCAAGCTAACATTAATGCTTTTTAGGCAAACGAAATGTTACAATTATATGCACTTATGAACATTGGCATGTGCATTAACATAATTCTTTCTATGAATTATTATAGAATATCGAGTACGAACACACCTACAGGGTGTTTCAAAAGCTTATACACTCTTATAAATAAAATTTATTTTCTGCAAGTGAGACTTAACCGCTGTGGAGATTGAACGTTTAACAAGCGAACCGAACATTGTATGGGACAGTGGCGTAACATAGAAGAAGAACATGGGGTACGCTGCTTTATTGAACATTTACGTAAGGATTTGGACAGTATCCGCTATGGATAACATGCAGTTCATCATGTCGGAATAAACGAAGACAGAGACGCGATGGCACCACGGAGCGATGGATTCGATTCCTGAAGAAGAGGAGGTCTAACAGCTGATTCACTTGGGACATGAAGGCGATCGTTTTTGCGTGGGTGAAACGATATTCCCGTCGATCTTTCGAGAAATTTATTACACACAAGGATAATCGACGATCTTTGAAATGTATTAACAGCTGATATGAGAAGGTACTGTAAGAGTTATGACTTTCTGATATGATTTTTCCATGAACACTGGGCATACTTGTATATTTTTCTAGTAGGAGTTCTACGATTATTTAGACATGGCTTAGACATTATTTGCTCTAATTTGCTAGAATATGGCGTTACCATATGATATGGCAGGCACCATTATACGAGATTCTCACCATTGGTTGGCTTTATTAAGCAGAGGTTTGGTCTTTTAGACATTTTCCAGTAAGGATAGTTTTCTTGGACAGTTATTTTTTGTGACGAGTATTTCGAACTCGTGAGCTGCAATTGGATTATTTAAATCACTTCGTCAGTTCATTACATACTAGCGAGTGTGTATTATTCATCAGTAGGGATTTTTCCATTGGATTGTTTGGAGATATTAAGATGTTATTCACTCAAGTGAATGAATATCGCTTTTATGTGACAACTAGAGACTTGTTGATTCCAATCTGGTACATTCACTCATCAGACAACGAGATGGGGCCTTTCGTATTTTATACGATTGCGTGGTGGTACACATCTTTACCCATCGTTCAGGGCATTATCATGTTAGCCATCGGGGCGAGGCCTTTCGTATTTATACGATCGTGTGGTGGATACTCATCTTACTCGCCATTGAGGAACTCATTTTTATCATCCGAGTGTACTTGAGATTGTAAGAGGATCAAACAAGAAACTACTAGTCACATATCAGTCGAATTTTGTTAAATAAATTAGAAATAAATGTCAGCAGGGTTACATTTGTAATTCTTGTTTGCCAATCCAATATTTTGTTGCTATACTCTTTTGAGAGTAGTTAACAGCTGTTACAGTTGATGCTTTTGATAATTTTTATGATTGAATTTAATACCTTTGAGAAGGATTTAAAGTAATTGAATCTTGTAAGATGAATCATTAATGGTCAGATTTATTTTAAGGCAGATCAGTATTGCATATTTTGATGTGAGAAATTATAACACATTGGTGTTTTTCTGTGAAGTGAATTATGAGAATTTTAAGAGAATTTATGCTATTTGAAAGCAGATTTTGAATTTGATGTCGATTACTAAGGTAATATTTTTCCTAATTGTTTAAGAAGTTGTCTAGATGTGATCGGATTAATTACAGTTATTGGAGATTGTGTGCGTTGATAATTTGAAGCCAGTTATATAATTTGTAGATCATGCAACGTGGTTAGGTGAAGTTTGTGATAGGCATTTTGTGGAAGTTGCCAAGTGCAAGTTGCTATATTGCTAATGTATTTTGAAGCAGACATGAGGTTGTCGAACCCAGTCTAGCATAATTTTGAGATTCATGCTGTGCGCTGAATATTTATGGAGTTTTGTGGAATAATTGTGGTATTCAAATGTGATATTTGATAAAGTGAAAATATATAATGTAGTTGTGGATAGTGAGATCCAACGTGAATTTGTGAAGGCAATAATATTTTTTGGCATGATAATTGAATACGAGATATAACTTGGAAGTGATAAAACTGTAAGACAACGTTCTATAACCCATATTAAACAATTTGTTAGGAAATTAAACAAATAAATAAAGTTGATAATACAAGATGTTCTGATAATAATAATTAATGAAATAATAATCTGAAATTTAAGCATATTAATGATCTGACCTAATGAAATAAAAATCAGAATGACTAGATGAAATAATAACAAGAAGTTACGTTAAGAACTATACAGCCTACTTTTCATGCCAATGATTATTCTACAGAATATGAACCTATCTAGAATAATGACGAAATTAAGTTGCTAATATCGAAATTTCCAATTAGTTCGAAATACTGTATACCTGGCATAATGTATCCTAATAGAGCACTACATTTGGCAGCCCTGATGACTGAATATATTCTTAGTTCCATCTCTTAAGGTACAAAATACAAAATTTGGTTGAAGTCCAATGAATCGCATGGACGTTACATGCAGTTAAACATTGGATCTAACAGCGCGCGTGAAATCATGTTGGCAACAATGTCATGCATGTATTGGTCAGAAATAATCTGAAATAATGTGATCTATTGTTGTGCTAATTTTGAATGAAATCCATTAGTTAGTATAGAAGTTACATGCATTTTAAAATTGGACCTATCAGCAGGCTTAGAATCATGTTGGCAGCACTGACGTATATTAGTTACTCCAAATTCGTCTAGAATGCCAGGTACTATACGTGTGCAAATTTTAGAGCTATTGGCTTGCATACTTTCTGATGTATTGATATTAGGGTAACAAAAATAGGGACAGCACATATTAACAGTTGGCAGCCCTGTTGCTCCTTAGAATACGCATAGTCATATCTGTTATGGTACACATAACACATACGGAATTCGGTTGAAATCCAAATGATAGTATGGAAGTTGCATGTATTTAAAGTTGGACCTGTCAGCAGGCTTAGAATCATGTTGGTAGCACTGACGTATATAAGTTACTCCAAATTAATATAGGATGTCAGGTACTATACGTGTGCATAGTTTAAAGCTGTCGGCTTGCATACTTTCTGATATATTGGTATTTGGATAAAATAAATTAGGAGCATTTATTAACAGTTGGCAGCCCTGGTAGGTCTTAAGAATACGCTCAGTCATATCTGGTTATGTACACATACAACATACGAAATTTGGTTGAATTCCAATTGATAGTGTAGAAGTTATATGCATTTAAAAATTGGACCTATCAGGAGGCTTATAATCATTTTGGCAACACTGCCATGTTTGGCCTCCTGGAAATTAAACTGAAATATTATGGTCTGTACGTGTGCCAATTTTGAAATAGCTCCCATTCATACTTTCCAAGATATCCAACATGGAGCTCAAATTTCAATTGCGATTTTTTAGCAGTTGGTAGCACTGACATCATTTTCAAATATGGCCGTGAGATATTCAGGTGTAGATCTTTACTCCTACCAAATTTTGTTTCGATTGCTGCAGCCGTTTAGGAGTTGATAGGGGGGGACACACACACAGCCAGACAGACAGACAGAAGGACAGACAGACAGACAGACAGACAGACAGACAGACACACATTTGCCCGATCTCATAAGTCTACTTTTTTCTCATTTTTGCAAAATGTGAAAAGTAGGCTAAAAATCTAAATAACCAGATGAATAAAATTAAAATAAGTTGATAAATTAAATTTTGGAATAGATCAATGAATTAAATAAATGGATGAATTAAAGATTGAATAAATAAGCTGATTTAAAGAAATTAATAGATGATTAAATAGATGATGAATAACTGAATTAGAAGGTGATAATTAATTAAAGAAGCTGATGATTAATAAATTTAAATGAATTTAAATAAATTTCATTGAGATATGGTTTGAAGAATTGCAACTTGAGTTGATGAATTTAACAATTTATATTGATGATTTAAGATGATTTAATTTGAAATGAGAACTAATGTGAGAAATATTTAATTTTGATGATGATGATTATAACCAATGAGTAGTGGATTTTCTGTGATTCACAAACAAGCAATTATTAATGACAGTGTAAATAGTGTAAATTAATTATTCGATGTTTAGGAGCATTTTACTAAAATATTCTGCATTTGAATAATGCCATGCAAGCCATAAATTATGTGATATTTAAATATGTGATTAGAATATATGTGTTTAGACAGATTAATTAATATTTTTACATCCACATTCATGATGTTAATTTAAAGAGAAGTTAGGTCTCAGTTATCACGAATGTCAGTGACGCAAAGACATAGTGCTACGGTGATCCTGAGAACCCAAGAGAACTTTAGAAATTTTTCCTATTTTATGTGGATTAAATACACTTTGTGTAGAATAGAGATGGTTCGATTTTCTGGACAATGACAATTTAACGTTGGCATTCGACCATGCTCTCAGGTAGGATGAGTGTTAAATATGTCTGTCTGACTATCAAAGTTGAATAAATTTGTTTTTATCTTAGTTGTGATCTGATGGTGATGTGATTTTCCTATTTCTTTCCTTGTCTTAATTAAGGCTTAACTAGGAAGGATGTGGTTTGCTAGGGATTCAGTTGATGGCGCCCATTTATATTTGTATTTTTTTAAATTAAATTTAAACCCGTAACGACCCTGGAGATACTTTATTTCGTGTTACCCTCTGCTTTTGTGATATTTCAACTGAATTTCCGACACATTCCTTATTTGACTTCATGTTCATTTAACTCCGCTCTGTCTTGGAAATCCAGGAATGCGATGTAATAGCAGATGGGTCATCGCATCCCCAGGACGAACGGGTACAATATATTTGACAATTTTCTATGATAATGCTTGTAATGTTCTGTTTGTGTGTGATGAGGTGGATTTTAAGATTTTAATTTGACTTATGGCGGATTTAGAGTAGGTGGACGTTGTAATTGGCTGGGGGACGAGTTCCGGGCAATGTCTGACCACTCTGACCACTCCGGGGTGGGGGGGGGGGGTAGGAGTATGATGACAACTCCGGGGGGAGATGGGGTGTGCCTCTGGGTGTTATAGGCTGTGGGTACTCAAAACGGCCGTTTGGGTGTTGGGTTTCGGGGGTTAGTTATGCTAGTGCGAGTTTGAATAGGTAGTTCATAGTAGTGTAAAGGAGGGTGGTTCGTAACGTTCCTTTGTGCTTTAAAATAAGCGCATGGGGATCTTATGGGGACGCAGCATGTCCCTCCATGTAGTGCGACCTCAGTATGACACGTGAGGTAGAAATACTCCGTCCCACCGACCTATCCAATTTTAAGCGTCATTGTTTAGTAGAATGTCCTTAATTTAAAAATGTATTTAGGTCGTCTTTTCCTGGTGTCTCGACAGTCAGGTTCATATGCTCCCTTGATTCCAACAAGGGGATTTGGATGATGTTGAGTTTGATTATAGCATTTGTTTGTTAGTTTTAGCATGAAGTCGAATATGTAAGGCATTTTTGTTCATCTGTGCAGGTCTAGTATTTTTGTAATTCGTGGGTTTTTTAGTGCTAGTCTGACCATCCAGTTTTGAATGCATTGAAGTCGTTGAATGTTGCCACTGGACATGAAAGCTATTGATGGGGTTGCGTAAGTCAGTATAGGTCGGATAAGGGTTTTGTGAATGAGGGTTATGTTTTTTGTGGAAAATTATTGTATAGGATGTAGCATGGGATAGAGTAATTTAATGTTTGTTTTGGCGTGGTTAATAGTGCTATCGATCTGTGTTTTTAAATTGAATCTCCTGTCTAGTGTAATTCCTAAATATTTAATTTCGTGGGTCCATTGTATATTGTAAGGTGTTGGGGTTGTTCGTATCTGTGAGTAAAATGTATTGCTTTAGTTTTAGTGGCGTTCATCTGGATTTTATTTTTAATTAGCTAAGATTGTAGCTGATTCACGTGTTCTTGTATGTGTTGGGTGGGTGTTTCTTGATTTAGTTAGAATAGCAGTGTCGTCGGCGAAGACATGGTTGGACGTATGGTCCGATAATGGGATATCAGTGAATGCTACCAGGAATAAATGAGATCCCATTATGCTGCCCTGCGGGACGCCGGTGTGGATGTGTTTAAGAGAAGAATTTATGTTGTTTACTGAAATAAAAAAAATGATGAATTAGTGTTATATATGTGCGTGGTAAAAATTAAGTTTAATTAATTTATGAATACTGCTGAAAGCCTGCTGGATATCGAGGAAGAATGCCACCATGTGTGCTGGTAGCCTGTTGTTATGTATTCGGTCACTCCGAGTAATTGTTGTGTTGTTGACTGCTGTGAGCGGAAGCCGAATTGTTGGTGTATTAATGCGTTGTTAATTGTGTCTTTGATTCTGGAGAGTATTATTTTTTCAAAAAAGCTTGGAAATATGACTTAATAAACTAAGGGGTCGGTAACTGTGTGGTGTTTGTTTTTTGTTTTTGGCTTGTTTGGCGAAGCAGATGATTTTTCCGATTTTCCAATCCGCTGGGAAGTGTCTTAAAATTAGTATCATGTTGAAAAAGTCTAATAATGGAGTGGTAGCGCTAGAGTTTAGTGTTTTGAATATGGCATTAGGAATATGATCCTTGCCGGGTACCTCGTTAGTTTTGAGTATTTTGATGTGATTTTGTAATTCTTATGGAGTAATTAAGGGGATGTCGTTGGGTGCTGGTTGATGTAAAAATTGTGAGACTTCGTCTTGTATGATTTTGAAGTGAGCGCCGTCTTGTAAGTGGTCGTTTGGTTTAAATTGGTCGTAGAGTGTGTTGACAATGAGTTCGGCTTTCCCTTTGTTGTCGGTTATTAGTACGTTATTGTTGTCTTCCAAAGGAGGAACGGGTCGATTACCTTTTGTGAAACATGTTGTTGTTTTCCAAAGAGATTTTAGGTCTGTGTTTCCTAATACCCTCATTCTTTAAAAGGTCAGTTGATTTTCTTTTCCTCATATCTCCTGCCTTCTGCACATGGCCCTAAATGAGGCAGGATGTATGTTGCCCCACCATTTATGGTGCACCCTGGATAGTGCTACACCCTCAAGGGCTCATGGCTTGTGAGTTCATTAGTTGGTAAACCCGAGTAATTCGTGAACTAGTTCCAGTTTTCCCTTTTTCCAGTGACTCTGGGGCGGAAGTAAGTAAAGGAGGCAATGCTATGAAAGGCAGATAGGAACGGGGGGGGGGGGGGGGAGGGTCTGTCACAGAGTCACTGAAAGGGGGAGGACCGGACCCAGTTTATGGAAGCAATGCCGGACACAGCTGGGGTTCCGTGGTCGTCAACCAACGTCCCACTAGTCGTGATACCCTGAGGCGCCGGGTAAAACAGAACGAATGCCACCCAAGCCATGGCAATATTGTCACCTGTACGCTGTTGCCGCACTAACATGATGATGATGATGATGATAATTCTTGTTTTAAGGGGCCTAACATCTAGGTTATCGGCCCCTAATGAAATGTTATGGAATGAAGATAAAAACAGCCACTGCCAGGTTATGAAAATGAAAATGGTTTATATAAAACAGACAGTGAGCCCACGCGATAATGCCTTATTTGGATAAAAGAAGTAAAAAGAGGTTAAATAAAACAATAAAAAATAAGACATATAGAATAGTGGAAATAGAAATGTACACAGAAAACATAGATAGACTAAACCAAAACTAAAAGTCGTAAACTACTGTATATTAAAACTTAGAAAAATAGCCACTCTCCCTCATGAACCAGATGACGAGGTCTGCTGATAGCCCCATCATCACGTAGAACAAGGGAGAGGATGTAAGGCAGTTTGAGTGTCTTTCGCAGATTGGCCAGGTCCACACACTCCAAAAGAGTGTATTTCACGGTAAGGTGGGCGCGAGATGGGAATCAAACCCACCACTTCGCACTTTTTCCCCACGTGGCTGAGCGAGCTCCGTCCTAGCCCTCAGACCAGAATGAAATTCCTTGGCAGAGCCGGGAATCGAACCCGTACCTCCGCGGTGACAGCTAAGAACGCCAGCCAATAAACCAGGAAGTGGACTGTACCATTAGTAAGGTGGAACGTTGTAGCTTCGGTGGCGTAGTTGGTAGCATGCTGAGCTTCTATGTCCAAGATGGCGGGTTCAAACCTGGCCGAAGCCGTCAAAATGTCTAAGAGCTTTAAAACTCTCTTCGTATACCTTCCCTCGGAGTGGAATTAAAGCCGCCGGGCCCGTGTCATAGATTTATGGCATGTAAAAGATCCTTCCACTAACTATAATTGTGTGAATCTTAATATTTTTTTAAAGGTTAGATTTGATTAACACTCCAAGTTCCAACGTTCGCCACCAGGTGCTAGTTGCGGAGGCATCTAGTAGCCAATTTTGCGGCTAGGTGTCGTTGACGGTAGCATTTGGTAGAAAAAGTAGGAACTACTTGAAATTGATCTTCTGCAGACCTTACCTGAGTTACAGATAACACACACTAATACAGCCATGACAATTAACACCGGTTATCAGACAGATTCTACACACACCCAAAGTATACGGGGCTATATGATCGCGTTGTCGCTGACCCAAAACTGAGGAACCAACCAATCAAGGTGGAACGTTATCATAAGGCGTATCACTGCATGGAATTACCTAAAATAGTAAGTGGTTTTTGTTGTGTCTTCGAGTGAGAAACTGCGTACATTCGTTACAAAATCAGACTGGCTAATTAAGTTAATCTCTCACTAATTTCAGGTGAGCAAATATATGTTCTGATTGCAGAGCACTTTGCTTCTTCACATAGAACTAGCGCTCTCCATCCATTACCATATTACGTGCATTTTACTTTCCAATTCACTTTATTCTGGATTTCGTTTCTACCCACACCATGCTTCATATGCCACTTTGTATATTGTTATTGTTGTTGCTGTGGACTCATTTAGTGGTTTCCACCATAGGGGGTGTATAAAATATGTCTGATGATAAATGTTGTTTTAAGAGACCTAATATCTAGGTTATCGGTCTCTAATGAAATGAAATACTATGAAACGGGATGAAGATATAAACAGCCCACTATCAGAGATGAAAACGAAAATGGTTTGTATAAAATATACAGTGACCTCCAACAATTATGCCTTATTTGGATAAAAGCAGTTAAAACGTGGATGATAAAAATAACAATAAAACAAATAAGGCTTAGTAAACAACAAAAATAAAGATGAACAGGATAAAAACATAAGACAGACTGAAACTAAACTAATCTAAAAGTCTTAAACTATATTGAAACTTAGAAAAGTAGCCACTCTCCCTCATGAACCGCATGGCGAGGTCTGCTGTCGGCCCGTCATCACGGAGAACGAGGGAGAGGGTGTTAGGCAGTTTGAGTGTTCTTCGCAGATCGGCCAGGTCCACACACTCCCTTCACACAGGGGGGCCTTCTCTCTTGAGCAAGTGGGAGTGGGTAATAATCCCATGGCCTATCCGGAGTCGACAGAGTACCACCGCATCCTTCCGGCTAGATCGGAAGGAAGATTTCCATATCTTTGTTGCCTCCTTGATAGCTCTCGGTTTTTTGGGCAGAGGCGTTGCACACCACGCTTCCTCCCAATGCCACATGAACATGCCAAAGAAAACAAGGTCTGGCCAAGTGAGGTCGACCAGTAACATGACAGAGAGGAGCCCGTCACCAGTAAGTGGAAGCAATGTCGGACTCAGCTGTGATCTCGTCATCGCCAACCCAAGTCCCACTATCAGATTTGTGGTAAGAGGAAAGCAGCCACAATTTTGGAGTTTTGATTCGAGAATTTCAAACTTGTCCTAGGAGTTGCGTTGATCTGATGATCTAATGGTACGATGGAGCCATTTAAAGGTCGGGGATAACTTACAAGAAGTGCACCGGAGACTTATGCTCAGTGCACTATGGTAATCTCGGAGGGTGTGCTAATTCATGTATATGCAAATGGCTGATGGCGAGACTGTGTCATGACATGGGGCGGGACCGAGGAACATTTGCATTAATATATTGGCTGAATTACTGCTGTGTACCGCACTAAACCCATGCACGACCTAACCTTTACAAATGATAATGTCACAGCGGCCTGCGTATAGCTGTTTAGTTAAAATATATACTGTATTACAAGTACAAATCCCCCTCCAGAGCAGAGGGGGTGATGGTGATGATGATGATGATAATTGTGGTTTAAATGGCCATAACATCGAGGTTATCGGCCACTAATGGTTTGGGTTATACTGATAATAATAATAATAACATTGTTATTAGTTTTACGTCATTTTACCTACTCTGGCTTTTAGAGACGCAGGGTGATACTGAAAATGATGATGAAATGGACACTAGAACTAAACTACAACTTACAACTAACTTACGGGCTAGAAGAAGGAAAGGGCGAAACGAATAAGGGAAATAAATTACAGGAAGAAAAGAAGTGGCCTCAACCTTCGTAGAATGAGAATTGAGGGACTTGAATAAAAGTAGGGCCAGTAAAGGTAGAAAATAGGAGGGGTTTCGCCCCAGAGTCACTTGGAAAAAGAGGGAAAAACCGGACCGAATGGCCAGGTCATCCTACCCGAATGCCACCGACACCAATGACGGGCTACCCAGTCAAGGCAAGACCCGCCTAGCTTGGAAGGTATTGCCCAGGTTCCGATGTTCGACGATGCATTATCGGTAGACTATGTAACCCTCGGCGTATACTGGAGGTACTCAGCTCTGGCATTCGGCTTTGAGGGGACCTGCGTAGTCACTGCACGGGTACATGGCGCACCCACCTGTTGGCTTGGCCAGACCAGACAGGCTTTCCAGCGTAGTTGCACAGATAACACCCCTTCCCCTAACAGCACGCAAAATAAATTTTGGGAGCTTGACCTCAAAACCATGTACGGAAAATGATGTTGATATGATGATAATTGTTGTTTTAAGGGGCCTAACAACTAGGTTATCGGCCCCTAACGGTGTGGGTGATCGTGAACATGAAAGACGGTGAATGAAACCTACAACTAAAACTGGCATAACAACTAACTTACGTACAAGAAGAAGAAATGAATAAATAAACAAGTAGTTCCGTGAAGAACTAAATAGTCTATTTTCATTCGCTCGTTTTATAATTTCCATACGAGTGTCTTAATTACCATTATAGGCTAGTTGCATACGACTGTTTATGTTCGACGATAATAACTTTATTATATGTTCTAACATAAATATCCATAAATATCTGTCGAGATTCTGCCAGTTGACTTCTTCTTCTTCTTGGGAATTGTGTGGGAGTAGCATTAGCTCTCTACCCAATAAAAATTCCAAAGCTTTGAAACATTGTTTATCCTGAAATATCACCAACAGATAGCGCACAGGTACCATGTGGGATCATTTTGTTATTTTGGTCAAATAGCACAAAATCGGCTGTTACAAACGCTTTAAAATTAAAATGTATCGTATTATCATCTAGTTATTCTTCAAATTCGATGCGTATAGAAGTGAACGGAATGCAAATTAATGGAGTCCCAAATACAGCAGTCATGAGATCTGGCGGAAATGTTTCGAGTAAGAAATCGCTTTACTGAATAGTGCTGGGTTATTGGCTTCCGTGGATCTAATGCCATACGTCCGCTTCCACCATGACGTTCTGGTGTGTTTATATCAACAACAGCTTTTACAAAAATTGTCGGCGAAATCTTACGAATGCAATGCCCTGTGTAGAAATTGGAATTGCGGATATTAAGGTACAGTGCTATTTAGTTTACAATATTCCGCAGTTTGTTTATCCAAACATTACGGACGGTGCAGACTTTCCATGTCGGTGTAGGCTTCCACTTACTTGTGCCGGGCTCCTTTCTGTCATCATTTCTGTCGACCTCCCTTGGTCAACAATTGTTCTCTTCCAAACCCGATGGTATTAGGGCATCCGAGGCCTAAGGAGTCTTTTATTTTCCCGCCTTAAATGGCCCTTGACTCATCTTTCCTGGCAGGGTGCATCAGTGGGTGTATTCCATCCCTCCCTTTCTCGGGGGGTCCAATTCACAAACCAAGTCGGAAGCCTTTAAGAATAGTCAAGGTCACCCCTCTTAGTCGCCTCTTACGACAAGCAGGTGATACCGTGGGTGTATTTTAAACTCCCAGCCCACAGGGGGGGGGGGGATAGAACAAGAGTTAAGCAAAGGAGTTTGACAGGAAACATGATAATTATGTGGGAGCCCGGTACAATCAAATGCAAGCTATAGGGCTACCTAACTCAGCGGATCGCCAACCCACGTCTCACTAGCTGTGAGACGCTGGGGTGTTAGTCTTTTGGATTATGTTATCAGGATATGCTGATTGCATTCACCTAACGTTAATAATAATAATAATAATAATAGTGTATGGCCTCGGGTGCTGGGGGCAAGCTTTGGACGACCAGAGGGTAGCTTGCACGTCGAATTTTGTCGTTCCTTGGAACGCTATGAAAGTCGAGAAGGTTAGATATCTAAGCCCCTAGACACTTCAGCGCTTTCTAGTAGAGAAAGGAGGATCTTAGTGTTGGCGAAAAATCCCGAGATTAATTTTGCCATTATGAACACGGTCCACTGAATTCAAATGGGTTCTTTAACATGCCTACAATGTATGACATGCGTTCCGTGATTTTTGTCGCTTTTCAAAAATCACTTACCACGGTCAGGAGTGAACCTGCAAGCTTGGGGTTGGTAGTCCGACACGATAACCACTCACCCACCGTGGCATGCCACCTAACTCTGATACTGTTTGTTGGGAGCCTGCCTGTTGTTGGCTGCTAACTTAATACGATGTGAATAGCCAGATCGTGTTACTGGTGCCACTGGGAATACGCTACATGTTGTGTGATTGAGTATCCACTATGGATAGAGACAGCGCTATTTGGATATGTTTACTGGCCTAGATACTGGTTATCGCTCCTGATGATGATGATGATGATAATGATGATGATGATGATGATAATAATAATAATTGTTGTTTTAGGGGCCAAAAATATAGCTTATCGGCCCCTAATGGTTTTGGGCGATAGCACAGATGACAAAATAAAATGTTGATGATGATAATTGTTGTTTTAAGGGGCCTAACATCTAGGTTATCGGCCCATAATGGTTTGGGTGATAGTGAAAGATGAGATGAGGATGAAAACGATGACTTATACTAACTACAAACTTACATACTAGAAGAAGGAATGGTAAACAAATAAAGGATAAGGCAAATAATGGACAGGAAGAAAAGAAATGCCCTCAACACTCGAAGAATGAGGATTGAGTGACTCGGAAGCAAGGAGAGCCATGAAAGGCAGATAGGAAAGGGAAGGAGGAGAGGGCCCGCCCCAATGTTAGATCGAAAAAGGAAAAAACGGACCCAGCTTAGGAATCCCTTGGGGTAGCCAACTCCCAAACTCACCAGCCGTGAGCCCTTGAGGGTGTAGCAATATCCAGGGTGCACCAGACGTGGTAGGGCTACATACACCCTGCCTCCTTGAGGGCCTTGGGCAGAAGGGAGGAGATAACTTGAAAAAAGAAAAAGAAGGCTGACCCCTCGAAGAATGAGGGTATCAGAAAAGATGAGACAGGGGCCAATTAAGGCAGGAAAATGAAAGACTCCCTATGCCTCGGATATCCCAATACCGTCGGGGTCGGGAGAGAACAAGATTTGGCCAAGGGAGGCCGAAAGAAAAGGTGACAGTGAGGAGCCCGACACAAGTAAGTGGAAGCAATACCGGACTCAGCTGGGGTCTCGTGGTCGCCAACCCACGTCCCACTAGTCGTAAGCCCCTGAGGGGGGAACTATAATTAACCGCAGACTTACAAACTAGAAAAGGAAATTGAAAACAAAAAGAAAAATAAGGTAAATATACATCAAGGGGAACTGAAATATCCTCAACCCTCGATAAATGAGAATTAACCATTTTATTAATGTAGTCCGCAGCCTCCGTGGCTTAGGCAGCAGCACGCCGGCCTCTCACCGCTAGGTCCGTGGTTCAAATCCCGGCCACTCCATGTGAGATCTGTACTGGACAAAACGGAGGCAGACAGGTTTTTCTCCGGGTACTCTGGTTTTCCCTGTCAAAATTTAATTCCAGCAACACTCTCCACTATCATTCCATTCCATCTGTCATTCATTTAATCATTGCCCCAGAGGAGTGCGTCAGGCCTCGGCAGCCGGCACAGTTCATATCCTCGCCGCTAGATGGGGGCTTCATTCATTCCATTCCTGACCCGGTCGGAGACTGGAAGCAGGCTGTGGATTTTCATTTCATTAATGTAGTCCATGTCCATTCATTTTAATTTCGGGACGGGATTATTGGCAGGAAATCTGCCGTGGACCTATTGAAAGTTACCATCCCGGCATCTCCCTGATGGTGAAAACGGACGGCCACGGTGGGATTCGAACCCATGCCCTCCCGATGCAAGCGAGGCATGAGTTAGCGCGTTAGCGCTCTCGGCCACCGTGAGAATTAAGAGACTTGGAAGAAAGGACAGCCATAAAGGCAGATATGAGGATGATAATTCTTGTTTTAAGGGGTCTAACATCAACGTCATCGGCCCCTAATGAAATGAAAAGGTATGAAATGGAAACATGAGATTAAAAACAGTCAACTGCCAGGGGGTGAGAACGAGAATGGTTTGTATAAAACAGACAGTGAGCCCTTACAATTATGTCTTATTAGGATAAAAGTAGTGAATAAATGAGGATAAAACACAATAAAACAAATAAGGCATTTTGGACAGTAAAACACACACGGACAAAAGATGATCTCGTAAGCCTATTTTTTTCATAAATGAAAATAGCCTAAAAATAGATGGTAGTGGTAAAGGAGACATGGACGTAGGAAAAGGAAATACTTCTGAAATTTGCAATAAATATCTTTTCTAATGATTCAAAATTGATCTGGGAATTATGTAGTTCACTCTCCGGCTGTCTATAACCCACCCGCCTTCCAAAATTATAACAAGACTTACATGTATAGTAAAAATTCCAGCTGTGTCGACCATAATCGGCGTAAGAACAGTATTGCCAACCCCACGCATACGGTACTAATTGTATAGGTGGTTTTGTAAAAAAAAAAAAAAAAAAAAAAGAACGCCAATCTCAATTCATAGAGTACCAAATTCATTTATACTTTAATCACTGTGCATCACATAATGAATTGTCCAAGTTGTGAGATAAGTATTTCTAGTTATAATCGCCAATATTATAGCAATCATGATGACTTGCTCACACTGCAACAAGAGCAAAATTTAGTACCGAAATTTGACAGTGAACTAAAAGTAAAGTGGGTGAGACATAGCCACCGTGTTATGTGCAACAGGTAACTTTCCGGACCTCAACCGCATAAAAAAACGCCACGAAAGGTACCTTTCTTCACAACGCAAAAGTACCAATACCCGATGTTCTAAATTGTGTTACTCTGCGGTGCCTCCTTGCAAATCTTCGTCAAAAACAAACATCAACGAACTATGAACGACAGCACACACAGTAGTAGACTGGTCTTCCTTCTGCCGTGAAGTATGTGAACATTGGTTGTACCGAAACAGGGTACCAATTGGTGGACCAGGTATAATATTGTAGAAATTGATGAGGTCAAGTTTGGCAAAAGTAAATATTATATGGGACGCCCAATTCAAGGTCAAGGGGTTTCCGGTGCCGTCGAAAGGAACCATAAAATGATTTTTAATCGTTCCTGTTGCCCAACGGGACACTCAGACACTCCTCGAAGTAATTCGGGACTGGATCCTCCCTGGTTCAATTATTATTTCCGACAGCTGAGCCACATATTATTCACACTTTTTTTTTTAAATGAGAGCTTCGTGCACTTGAAGGTGAACCATAATTTTGAATTCGTGTCCACAGGAAAAGCGGTCACGTATATAATCAAAATATCCTCATCATGCAGATAGCCAACATCCCACAGACATCCGTATACACACAGAACATTGAGCGGGAATGGCGCAACGTAATAGACAGCATCCCGATCTTCGGAAAAAAAGAACACTTCACAGGCTACTTAGTAGAGCACCTTTTCAAAACGAACCCCCCCCCCCCCGCAAACAACCACAATTCACCACTTTTTTAAAATAATCTCTGAACTGTATCCAGCCAACCAGTGAACTGCTGTTCCTTCGTAAAAAGAGTTCGTTTTTGTTAACATTACGCACTATTTAGTGATTATTTTGTGTGAAGATTACGCACTGTTAGCGAAATGACTTATTTTTTGAGTGAAGATTACGCACTTTTTCTGAGTGAATCTATTTATTTCTTGTCGAGACTACGCCCTGTTAGTGAAGTTATTTATTGTTTTTTCTGCATGATAAAATTTATTATAGTAAAAGTTATATTTGCCTAGGCCAATAATTTTGACAATGGTTACAGCAGTGCCCCGCTAGCTTCCCGTGCCCACGGCAGCACCTCAACCCGATCATTCTAACCATCATTTTGTCCAATCCAATGGATTTTAACAATGGTTACAGTCTAACGTGTCCAAATCAATGGTTTTCTCAATGGTTACAGCCTAACGCGTCCTGATCAATGGTTTTGACAATGGTTACAGCCTAACGTATCCAGATTGTAGCTTCCCGACGCAGACGGATGGGCTTTACCTAGTGGTGGTGTATTTGATATCTTACATGTTGGGCACACTGCCGTGACATCAATGTCTCGTCATATCTCGTCATGTCTCGCCCAACCAGGGTGAGCAACATGGCTGCCGTAGTTCAAATTGAACAAGAAAGAAGAACACATAATTACGTAATTTAGCACAAATTTCCAGTATATTAGTCATAATGAACGGCAAATTCAATAGCTATTGTCCCATGGATCCCCTGAAAAGGTATGAAAATCATATATTATAAAAGTCAGGTTTCTGTCTCCTGCACTACTAATAAATAGATATATAGGCCTATACAGTAAAAACACAAAACAGACTATACCTAAACAAAAAGTCTAAAGCTACTTTGAAACTTAAAAAATAACCACTCTCCCTTATGAACCGGATGACGAGTCTACTGACGGCCCGTGATCACGTAGCACAAGGGAGAGGGTGTTAGGCAGTTTGGGAGTTCTTATCAGATCGGTCAGGTCCACACACTCCAAGAGAGAGAGAGTGCCACGGAAAGGTGGGCTCTGCAAGTACGCGCAGGGGGGTCTACTCTCTTGAGCAAGACGAAGTGCGTAGCAATCCTATGGCCGATCCGGAGTCACAGCTTCCTTCCGGATAGATCGAAAGGAAAATGTCCATACCTTCATTGTCTCCTTGATGGCTCTCAGTTTGTTGGACAGAGGCGTGGCGCGCCATATTTCCTCCCTATGCGACATGACAAATGAAATAATAACATACGTTATTTAAGTCAGAGCAGACATGCGTTGTTTGCCAATGACCGATTCATTTGGAAGGCAATCTAGTACAGTATAAACGTCCAATGCTTACAAATGAGACCCAGTTCTAAACAAAGGTCAAGAGGTCGTAGTGGCCACCATCTATTCATTGCGTGAGGGCGTGCGTGCCAATCAATTGAAAACGTTTATCAACTGAATTCTATTGGTAAACACAGCATTCGCGAGACAATGAGCAGTGTGGTTTCATTTCAACAAACCTTCAAGTACAATGACACCTTTGTTTTAACATTATGTTTAGCCAATTTCATATGAAACAAGTGGTTCCGTGAAACACAAAATAGCCCATTTTCATAAATCCAACTGGCCTTTTCCATTAAAATTCTCCTGACTATTATCAGGATTTTCTGAGAATCATCTATATAAATATTTAAATTTCGCATCACCGCCATGTTGGATTTGTCCACATCACGTCATTGAAAAGCCCATAGGTGAACTTATGTTAATATCCTCTATCAACATTAAAAAATCAGTTTGATTGCTGTAATAGATTCGGAGATATTGAGAAGCGACGAAATATTTCGGATGATCGCCATGTTGGATTGTTCTATAGAGTTATGTACCATTATATCTAGATGAAGAATATTACATAGGTTTATTATTCAAACGTTCACTTCAATCGCATGATTAGGAAACAAAACGTAAGAAAATAATATTAAAATTTGCACAGCCGTCATCTTTTTGTTATGAAAAACAATTGAACTGAATCAGCTGCCAGTAGATTAAATCTTGTATAAACATTTATCCTGCCATTTTCACTGCGCTCGCTTGATTAGATCTCGAGAAAATGACATTTAAATATTTTCAATTCGCTTGGATGCCATGTTGGTTTTGTACTTACCATCACACAGATCCACTTATCTGAGTATTCTCTATCACAGTACAAAATTTCAGGCTGATATCGGTATTAGTTTCGGAGATATAAAATGCCGGTGAAATATTTCGCACAGTCGCCACGTTGGTTTGGTGAGACGTATTAAAATTTGAAGGGCACGGTCGGAGTTGGACAAAATAGTAGGCTACTATGTCCTTACCGAGTTTCATTGAAATCGCTCCAGCCATTTAGATTTGAAATAAATTAGATGGCAGTGGATTACAATTTGCGTAAGCATTTACCGTACAAAGTTTCACTGCACTCGGATGGTTAAATCGCGAGAAACGTCCATTTAAACATTTAAATTTCGCGTCGCCGCCATGTTGGGTTTGTCCTAACCAGGTTATTGAAAGTCCCATAGGTGAACCAATGTTCATAGCCTTTATCAGCATACAAAATTTCAGTTTGATCGCTGACATAGATTCGTAGATATTGCGAACCGTCTAAATATTTCGGATGGTTACCATGTTGGACTTTTATATATGTAGGACATATAGTTACGTAGTAATAGATGGCGTCCAGAATTAGTCTCCACAGTCATCAGAGGACCCACAGACGTTAAAGTCTTGTAGTCCCAATGAAGACATCATACTCGCAAGCGAGTGATGGCCTATCATCATCAAAAGATGACGATTATTCCGTAGGTTCATTATTCAAACGTTGACTTGGATCGCATGTTTACGACACAAGAAATAAAAACTAGATTTTAAAATTTCGCACAGCCGCAATTTTGAGGTTAAGTAAACAATTGAATTAAATTAGATTTCAGTGCATTACAATGTTTATAAAAAAAAAAATGCTGTTCCATATTTGACTGCGCTCGGATGGTTTAAATCGCGAGAAAAATCTATTTAAATGTTCTGACTTCGCTTGACCACCATGTTCGTTTTGTACTTAACAGATTTATAAAAGTTACATAGGTGAACTTTTAGTAGTGTCCTTTATCACCGTACTAAATTTCAAGGTGATATCGGTATTAGTTTCGGAGATATAGAATGTCTGTGAAATATTTCGCACAGCCACCATGTTGGATTGGTGAGACGTAATAAGATTTGAAGTACACGGTCGGGGACGGACAAAATAGCACTATGACCTTACCGAGTTTCATTAAATCGCTCCAGCCGTTTAGATTTTATTAGGGGGAACACACACAGATACATAGGCTACACACACGGACAAAAGATGATCTCATAAGCCTATTTTTTTTTTCATAAATGAAAATAGGCTAAAAAGCAGATTTGAAGGTATCGGGGGAGATGAGACATGGGCCAATTAAGTCAGGAAAGTGAAAGATTCTCTAGGATATCCTATACCGTCGGGGTGGGAAGAGGACAACAGTTGACCAAGGAGGGTCGATAGGAAAGTTGACAGAGAGGAGCCTGACATAAGTAAGCGGAAGCAATGCCGGACACAGCTGGGGTCCCGTGGTCACCAACTCACGTGACACATATTGTGAGCCTCTGGAGAGGGGGGCGAGTAGGTAGCAAATTGAGAAGCGCATTCTTGTCACGGATCTCCTCATTGGTGCTCAGTAAAAACGTGAAGTGCAGACAAAGACAAATTATGTTACAAAACGGCAGACTGTTTTAAGTGGAACTGTTCAACACTTGGCTCTCTCTAGACCGCAAGTGGAATGATTCCGTACTCTGAAAACTTTCATGTTACTACAATCCACCAGGTAGCTCCAAACATTATGATGATGATGATGATGATTGTTGTTTTAAGGGTCCTAACATCGAGGTTATCGGTCCCTAATGGTTTGGGTGATCGTGAAGATGATACTGAAATGTAAACTACAACCATGACGAATAGAAATAAACAGTGTCATCACTCTGCTCCCTATGCATTGTAGTTCATGGTCCAGCCAGTGTGTGGCGTGGAAGTCGCGTCGAACCATAAGCACGTGTGACAAGTACCCACGAGGTTAGTACTGTAATATCCTGTGCGCGAGAAGTCATATTATGTGAGGGAATTTGTTTCTTTGTAATAGTTTACGAATGTCTGTGCAAACAACTAAATTTTCTGCGGTTTCGGAAAAATGTCGTACTGTTTCGATCCTGGATGTAAATCGGGTTACGGAAGAAAATCTGATGGTAGACATTTTTTCACACCGCCAAAAGAAACAAATCGGTTTGCGAAAGGGGCAAGAGTTATTCCGCGAAAAGATAAGAAATTGTCGAACAAAAGTAGAATATGTGGCGTGCATTTTTCGGAAGATTTAATTATAAAGGCGGACTGTTTCGCAGTGAACTGTGAGAACGTGGAACTTCCTCGAGTTAAGTGGAAATTAAAACCAGGATCAGTAGGCCTACCTCACATTTTTCAAATTTTACCGAAATATCCATCCATTGAGGTAAAATCACGAAAGGCGCCCAGTAGGAAACGGAATGAAGGCAGCCTTCCATGGTTACTTGTTCTACTAAGTGCCATCCTTACCTAAAACGAAAAAATATATAATCCGTCTTAATAATAATAGGCCTAATATAATAATAGTTGTGATTATTTAGGGACTTTGCGACATTCTGATCGCTTAGCTCCGTATGCTCGGGTGTGTGTAGAATTTGTCTGATAACCTGTGTCATTGTGATGTCTGTATTTGGAATTGAGGTTGGATTTGGGTAGGAAGCGGCCATGGCCTTCAGTTAGGTACCATCCCGGTATTTGTCTGGAACAGAAGTGGGAAACCACGGAAAACCACTTCCAGGATAGCTGAGGTAGGAATCGAACGCGCCTCTGATTAGTTTTGCCTCACGAGACTGAGTGAACACCGTTTCAGCCCTCAGACCAAAATTACATTTCTTGGCAGAGCTGGGAATCGAACCCGGGCCTTCGCGGTGATAGCCAAGAATGAGACGGACATATAATAATAATAATAATAATAATAATAATAATAATAATAATAATAATAATAATAATAATATTAATAATAATAATAATAATAATAATAATAACTCCACCTGCAGCAACTACTGGGTGGATTGAGTAGCTCAGTCGTTGCTGTTGCCGGTCCCAAGTCCGGGTAAAGGAGGAGGGTTGGCTCGAAGCCGTAAAATAATATTCAGCCCAGAACACCAAGAGGCACCAGTAAACCACAGCATAACATCAGCTGCCGTATGAACTAACAATCCTTACGATGAGAGTGAATTTTATGGATTATCAGCGATTCACTCGCCCTGGGCTCACGCCCACCAGCTAAAATCAACCACGAACTTAGCATGATGGAAGCACAAGCAAAAAAGCAACTACCTCAGGCCAGAGCTAAGAAGAGCGAAGGCGAACCTGGTCATTCGGCTTCTGGGGGACCAGGACGTCATGCCGGGAAGGATCGGAGCTTCCCAAAACTCCTCAAACCTAAGCGAACGCAATTCATTGGTACACTAAACGTACAGACGTTGACCAAAACTGGGAAACTCAAGACACTGACGGACACCAGCGACAGATTCGGAATTCTCATACTTGCAGTACAAGAAACACGATTCCGTGATTGTGATCACTTCGACTCCGGTGGATACCGTATCTATAAGGGAAAACCAGCAACTAAGCTAAGAAATAGTAATTTACATGTGTTCGGAACAGCATTCCTTGTGCACAACAGTATCCAGAACTCAGTGATAGACTTCACATCACCTTCGAATCGTCTCTCTCTACTCACAGTTAAATGCGCCAATAAGGCCTATACATTGATAAACTCACATGCTCCAGTTAACAATGATCCTGACAAAAACAAAGTTGAGAAGTTCTGGTCTCAACTTGAACGGACACTTACTAAGATTCCTCAACACCACATTAAGATCCTCCTCGGAGATTTCAATGCGCAAATTGGCAGAGAACGGGAACACAGACATATCATTGGGAATTTCTCGGCACACAAAAAGACGAATGCGAATGGGCTTCGCTTAATCAACATATGTGGAATGGCCAACCTACAACTAATGTCCACACATTTCAAGAAACCACCACGAAAAATGACTACATGGAAATCTCCCATAAACCACATCGGGGAGTATCAAATAGATCATGTAGCAATAACCAGACAATTCTCTCCAGAAATCATGAACGTGAGGGTACGCAAAGGTTACGTAGAGTCCGACCATCATCTCTCGCAGATCAAAGTCCGCTTCATACCCAATCGTAAAAAGCGTCCAAATTCCAAACTCCCACGCATAGATCCGGAATACCTAAAAGAACACGCACAGGAGTTTACACAATCATTACAGACTAACACGGAAACATGGGATGAACTTCTCAAGGCCATCCAAGAATCAACAGGAAAACTCGGCAAACCACCAAGGAAACGAAAACACAGATGGTGGAGCATAGACTGTGATAAAGCCCTAGAGTCCCGAATCCGAGCCTGGAAGACATGGAATAGCAACCGAACACCAGAACATTGGCAGAACTTTTTAGAAACGCAGAAGCAAACATCCAAAACAATCAGACGAGTTAAACGCATGTACCACCTCAAACGATTGGAAGAAATCGATAATGACTTTAAGAGGAACAACACACGAAATTTCCACAGGACATTTAGGGAAGAACTGACGAACTACATGCCGCCCAGTCTTTGTTTTCGCCGCCCTGATGGCACACTTGAGACAAACACAAAGGCCAATTGTGATATCCTGAAACAGTTCTTCGAGGAGCTTCACAATTGTGAACCACCTGCAGAGAATCTCCAATTCCACTTTACTGCCCCAAACCAGGACTCAGTACCACCAACATATGATGAGATACAAAACATCATATTACATCTCAAAAACAACAAGGCACCAGGAGAAGACGGTGTAATCGCCGAAGTGCTCAAGATTGGAGGTGAACTCTTGACTGAAAGACTACAAAACATCATTGCTAATATATGGGAGAGTGACACCATACCGGTTGATTGGAAAACTGCTTTGATTCACCCACTACACAAAAAGGGCGACAAGACAGATCCGAATAATTACCGAGGCATTTCACTCCTGCCAATCGCCTACAAGGTACTCTCACGTGCCCTCCTCACCAGATTGGAGCAACAGACAGAGCACATGATCGGTGAATATCAGGCGGGATTTCGACCGCGTCGATCGTGTGCAGAACAGATCTGGAACCTCAAGATGGTACTCCAACATCGCCAGTCGAATCGCACAGTTGTCACCTTCGTAGATTTTAAGAAAGCATATGATTCAATCGACCGCGCAACTCTGTTTAATGTACTTCGTGAATATGGTGTGGACAACAAAACAACTACATTAATCCAACAGACCTTGACAGATACAACTTCTAAAGTTAAATTTATGGGTGAAGTGTCCGAACCTTTTCACATTAGAACAGGCGTAAGACAGGGTGATGGGTTGTCCCCACTCCTATTCAACCTGGTACTAGATAAGATCATCAGAACATGGGAGAAAGAAATACCTGGAATAAGTATGGGAACAAAAGAACAACGAATCAACATAAAATGCTTCGCCTTTGCTGACGACCTAGCAATAATTACCCGGACTCCAGAAGAAGCCAGACATGCCATCGAGAAGCTTCATGAGATATCAATCAGAACCGGCCTCCATATCTCTTACGAGAAAACACAGTACATGGATTCCAAGAGCACAAACCTGGCATCAATTACAACCAAATATGGCGACATCACACAAGTTAAGCACTTCAAGTACCTAGGTGAAATGATCGGGAACACTGGTAACGAAAGAATGGCTAACAAAACACGTGCAGAAAAATTACGCAAAGCTTACACAATCACTTGGAATATTTACAACAAGAAATCACTTTCCACTAAAGCCAAACTTCATCACTACCACACAGTCATCCTCCCAGAGGCACTCTATGCGATTGAGACGTCATCGTTAACCATCAACATCAAATACATTGAGAAGATAGAACGACAAATACTGAGAAAAATCTTTGGACCAAAGCTTCAGGACGGTATCTGGATGAGGAAAAGCTCAGACGAACTGTATTCACGGACTGAACGATTCGCCTCACTCGCACGTAAAAGACGCATGAAATTCTACGGACATATAGCTCGAATGGACAACTCCCGACTGACCAAGAAAATCTTCCTCATAGTCAATGGAAACCGACAAACCAAAGTACGCTGGCTAGCAGACACCCAAAAGGACCTCAGTGAAATCAATATTGACCCACTGACAACGACGCGGACTGCATATAGACAAAAAGTAAATTCATATAAGTTTCCACCCAAGATCCCTACGGGACAGAATTTGAAACTTAAAGCTGCATGGACACAAGAAAGAAGACAGGCACATAGCGAAAGGATGAGGAAGTTTTGGGAATATAAGAAGAACAAAAAGACCAATGTTAACTAATGGTTCTACGTGCTCCTTAGAGGGCCAAACGCATTATATATATATATATAATAATAATAATAATAATAATAATAATAATAATAATGGCCAACCTGCCAATAAAATAAACGGCCATCCAATTCGTCGCTTCCGTTACCGGCCACCTGATCAATATCATTCTCAGTATCTGAGTCTTCGGATCTTGTTTCAACTTTGTCTACAGTATCAGGGTCACAAATTACTTTGAAATTACTCAGTCATGAACCAGCGCGGATCTTGTTTCAACTTTGTCTTCAGTATCCGAGTCACAAATTCCTTTGAAATTACTGAATCATGAACTAGCGATTCGCTATCTTTCAACAGAAGGCGACACACTTCATCTACATCCTTAGGTTTTCGTAAGGCGTAATCTCTTTACTGATATTCACTAAGTCAACGTACCAAGCCAAATAATCGGTATAACAGCACCCCTGCAACTCACTGACAGATTGTTGCATCATTGGGCACGCTGGTACTGTCAATCCCACGCTGAATAAATGTTACACGTGTAGAGTTATTTTTAGGCTCGTCATTTCACAACTCAGGAAAATGCTTTCTAAGGTATGGCTTAAGATGTCCCGAGACGATACGATCATAACTTGAACTTTGACTTGATATTAAAACTAAAACGAACCATTGAGCTCTCAGACCAATGCGCGACTAACGGAGGGTTTTAAAATATAGTTCGATATGGGGACTGAGAATATTAATAATAACATTTTGACAGTATGATTCATAAATCTAAACGAACAATTTGTTGTAATCAGCATAACTGCAGCCTTCGTAGAGAGGTTTACGTAGACACCAGGCCGTATCCCATTTTTAACAGCTCACTGCGGCTGACTGTGTAGCGTTGGTGGTTTGAGCCGTTAGCGCTAGCCAACTGCGGGGCGCGCTTGAACTCGGTCAGTGATAACACTATGTATTCTATTCGTCAAGCTACAACTAAAACTAACTACTAACTTATTTACTAGAAGAAGAAGAAATGGAAAACAAAAGGAGAATAAGGCAAATAAAGGACAGGAGGAAAAGAAATGCCCTCAACCCTTGAAAAATACGGATTGAGGGATTTGGAAGAAAGGAGAGCCATAAAGGGCAGTTAGGAAAGTGAAAGAGGAGAGGGTCCGCCCCACAGGTAATGGATAAAAGGGGGAAAAACCGGACCCGGCTCAGGAATCCCTCGGGGTCGCCAACTCCCGAACTCACCAGCCCTGAACCCCTGAGGATGTAGCAATATCCAGGGTCCACCAGAAGTGGTGGGGCTACACACAACCTGCCTCCTTGAGGGCCTTGAGCAGAAGGCAGGAGATAACATGAAAAGAAAAAGAAGGCTGACCCCTCGCAGAAGGAGGGTATCAGAAAAGATGAGACAAGGGCCAATTAAGGCGGGAAAGGAAGAGACTCCCTAGGCCTCGGATACCCTAATACCATCGAGGTCGGGAGAGAACAAGAGTTGACCAAGTGTGGTCGACAGGAAAGAAGACGGAGAGGAGCCCGGCACAAGTAAGTGGAAGCAATGCAGGACTCAGCTGGGGCCCCGTGGTTGCCAACCCTCGTCCCAGTAGATGTGAGCCCCTGGGGCGTCCAAACATTAAGGTATCAAGATCTGACATGGATGAGATACTCCCCATCGTGTACGAGGGCCCAAGCAAGAGATTACAGTTTTAACACGCACTTGTTAGATCAATGATGATAATGATGATACGAGAAATTATTGTTGTTTTAAGGATCCTAGCATCTATGTTTATTTATTTATTTATTTATTTATTTATTTATTTATTTATTTATTTATCGTATGGCTTTTAGTGCCGGGAGTGTCCGAGGACATGTTCGGCTCGCCAGAGGCTGTAGCTGCTTCATGCGGACACCTATAGGGTGAGCTACAAGTTCCGTTCAATTTCAAGTAGTTCCTAGCTACCAGATGTCACTGACACCTAGTGGTGAACGTTGGAACTTTAATGGAGCGTTACAACGAAATATAACCTAGAAATTTAGCTTTACACAAGTTTAGTTAGTGGAAGGATCTTTTAATGCCATAAATCTATATACAATCCGACGACTTCGGCCGGGTTTGAACCCGCGATCTTGGGCACAGCAGTTCAGCATGCAACCAACTACGTCACTGAAGCCGCTAGCATCTAGGTTATCGGCCCCTAATGAAATTATGTAAAACAAATCACCCATTGTCTTAGATAAGAATAATGCTGATTGAATAATTCAGACAATGAGCCTCGTCAATTGTGTCTTATTTAAATACTAGCAGTAGTGCCCGGCTTCGCCCGGTGTATTTATTTGTTTTATGGATGATAATGAATACTACTACAGAACTGTCGTCGTCGTCGTCGTCGGCTTTAACTCGTTTCCGAGTATACATCTTCTTCCAAAACAGTCTAAAATAATCTAAGGTTGAGGTCTGTGGGCATGTTTGCGGTGACTGAACAGCCCAATGCGTGCATAAAACAAACGTCCACACAGATCACACAGAACTGTTGGTGGAGGGCGTGGCTGTGCTGCACGGAGCTTACGTGCTTGTCGCTTGGCCTTAACAATTCTACGACGTTCTTCTTCAAACATTTTGACAGCAGCCGGGATGGTCTGGCGCCAAGTTGAACGGTCTTTAGCAAGCTGGTCCCAGGTTTGTGGATTGAGACCTGTCAACTTCATATTCTGCTTAAATTGGTCCTTGTAACGTCTCTTAGGGCCTCCATGAGGTCTGGTGCCGGAGGTGAGTTCACCATACAGAACCTGGCGTGGTAGTCTCGTATCATCCATCCGTTGGACATGTCCAA
Organism: Meconema thalassinum; assembly: GCA_946902985.2. Taxonomy (NCBI): domain Eukaryota; kingdom Metazoa; phylum Arthropoda; class Insecta; order Orthoptera; family Tettigoniidae; genus Meconema; species Meconema thalassinum. The sequence goes on along the minus strand of OX336392.1, from coordinate 301,115,475 downwards.
TCCATCTAAGTTGATGACCAATGATGGATGATTCTATACTATTAGCAAGCGCTTTCTCAAGAACATCAAGATTGGTGATGCGGTCTTCCCACTTTATCTTAAGGATGGATCGAAGTTTCTGTTGATGGAAGCGCTCAAGCTTTCGGAAGTCATGTCGATAGAGGGTCCAGGTTTCACAGCCATACAACAATGTTGAGATAACAACAGCTTGGTACACCATGAGCTTCGTCTTCAAGGTCAGATCTTTATACAAGAAGACCCGGTGCGATAGTCGCCCAAATGCCGTATGGGCAGCACCGATTCTCTTCTCAACATCCTGCCCACAATTGCCGTGTACAGATAGCAAACTGCCCAGATACGAGAAGTGGTCTACCTGCTCCAATGGAGTATCTGAGATAGAAATATTGAAGTGCGGAAGGGAAGTGCCTGGTGAGGGTTGTGCCAGAACCTTGGTCTTCTGAACATTAATGGTGAGACCAAAACTGTAGCACTAAAGGATAAGGATCGGACAGCACCAACGCTTATTGCAGCTGATAACCTCAGTATACTGCACCAACACTATCGCCCTTATACAGAGGCATACTACTGTCATGATGATAACTGTTTTAAGGATCCTAAGAAATCTTTTTGCACTAATTACTCCCAGTTACTGCAATTTATAAGCAGCTCGCATTTCTGCACCAGAACTCTGGTAGGGGCGATGTGATGCAGCTGGCATTGCCAGGTAACAATAGACTTTGGTATCACTGAAGCTGTTCGGGAGCGCTTGTTCTTCCGACTTATTGAACAAAAATCAATCTTTAAGGTTGCCTGAGAGGTGTAGGCTAATGTTACATAGCCTAAACTATTCCTCTTGAATCTGACTATCATATACAAAAAGAATTTTTCGAATCCGACTGATAGTTTCAGAGATTAGCGCGTTTAAACACACAAACACAAGAAACAAACTCTTCAGCTTTATTATATTAGTATAGATGAGAATATAAAGAAGGGGCTAAATGATAAAACAAGTAAGACATACAATAAAAACTTAAATATACTGAACATAAAGTTAAAAACTTAAACTATACTATAACTTTAAAAAGCATTCACTTTCCCTCATGAACTGGTTGGCGAGGTTTGCTGACGGCCCGTCATCGCCTTGAATGAGGGAGAGGGATTTAGACAGTTTGAGAGTTCTTCGCAGATCAGCCAGGTCCACACACTCCAAGATAGTGTATACCGCGGTGAGGTGTGCGTCGCAAGTACACACAAGGGGGTTTCTCTCTTTAACAAGTGGGAGTGCGTAGCAATCCCATGGCTGATCTGGATACGACAGAGTACCTTATCTTCCTTCCTTCGAAATCCATACGTCCGCTGTCTGCTCTAAGTTTATTGGGCAGAAGCGTGGTGCGCCATTTCTCCTCCCAATGAGACTGCATTACAGCAGGCGCCTTGTACGGTAGCGAGGGCAGTGCGACTGCCTCCCTCGCCATTTGATCAGCAAGCTCGTTTGTCGCCGCGATCCCATGTGACCTGGAAGCCAAGAACGTTGACCTCCAATACACAAAGTGATTAGCAGGTCGTGTACACGCTGGACCGGGGGTATTTCGGGAAACACACATCGGTGGCTTGCAGTACACACAAGAAAGTACTGGTGTTGGCGTATACTGTAGAGTTTCTATGATAAGATGTCAGAGAGGACCTTGCACAAGTAAGTGAAAGAACACTGACCTCAGTTGGGGGCCCTTGGTTGCGAAACCACGCCTCAATACTTGTGAGCACCAGGGAGATTTAAAATAACTAGCATTATCCGTCGCGGCTTCGCCCGCGAATATTCTAGTTGTAAAGAGTACACTTAGCAAAATCTCAATCATGAATGCTATGACTGATTTATCCTTGGTAAGAATAATCAGACTTTATCAATTCAGCTACTGCTGCATTGGTTAGGGGTTTGTCATTCCTTCATAGGTATATCAGAGCGAAGTTAGTTTTCTGGGAATATCACAGACACTGTTAATTTACGGGTCTTTAAATGTGGTTTTCGGAGACCCTTTATAATCGGGTGAAAAAGACCTTTCGTACCACACTCACACGTGAAAATTGCGTGAAAAAATTCTAGAGTGCCCCTTGACCCCCTTAAGCGCATTATACTGTATGTATTGATGAATTTTACAGCTTAATTTGGTTCAGTGATAACCTTATAACCGTCTGGAAACTTTCACAGTAATGTAATAATTGGAATTGCATTGCGCCTTACAGAAATAGATGGACCGGTGAGATTCTGTTACCATGGTTACCGTGTTGCATTCTTTCATTATTTCATTGTAAATATACATGTTTTAAGGTATTTATTTAATTGTGAGGCATTTAAAGAGTAAGTGCGTGCGTTTCGCTTACGCATTGGGTTGTTCTGAACCTGCAGGTACCCCATATGAGTAGGCTGGTGTTAATGGGACCTTATTTTCGGTACAAAACTGGAATGGGGCCTTAGCAGAATAATATAGGGAGGGAACAAAACTGAAATGGGACCTTAGCAGAATAATATAGGGAGGGATTACACTACCACTATAATAATGCTTCATTCGTACAGTTATGTCTAGGGTTGCATTATTTGTTGGAGACGTGCTAGATATAGCATAACACAGCTCCGCCGAGCATTATCAGACACGCACATTCCTGTAAAGATATAACTTACTATCGATAGAATATTTGATAAAACTTGTCAATTCACCTGAACGCGTGGGTTCACAATACGATCTGAATGGATGACCTCTGACCTTTGTGAGGACACTGGGGTGTTGTTTACTCTTGTACCTGCTTCAGTATTATTAAATTCCTGATACTCGTTCCTACCCTTTACAACAGCAGTAATGGAGTTAGTTATTGAGGTTTTATGGGGTGGAACTACGAGGTCATCTGCCCTTCTTAACAAAGATTAATGTATACACATTTGGAATGGAATTTAAAATTTAGTGGTGAACACCTAAATTTGAAAAGACCGAAACTCTATAAAACAAAACAAAAAAACAAATAATTATAATAATAACTTAAACAAAATTAACGAAATGAACAAAAATTTCAGAATTCAAAAAAGAACAAGTCAATGTACACTGGAAAAATTAGATTCCTGGCCTTAACCCACTCTCACTTATAAAGTGGATGACGAGATCAGCAGCCACCGCGTCATCGGCTAATACAAGTTTGAGTGTCATCTGCAAACCAAGGTTTCTTCGTAAGTCAGCAAGATCCACACTCCCGATTAAAATGTGGGCCACGGTGGAAACGGCAGCCGTAATGGAGGATCTCAGTGTTATAACGAGGGTTGGTACTTTTAATCGATTAATTTGAGCTCTCAATTAATCGATTAATCGAAACAGAAGAATCGAATGATACCTACAAATAGATATTAATCGAATGTAGGCCCTACGTTTAATCGAATAATCGATTACTTGATTAGTCGAATAATTGATTAATTATTTTGTCGGTTAATCAATGTACTTCGCTCCTTTCACTACGCTCGCACAGAATCAAAACAGATATTTAATTCATTAAAATACTGTATATTATAGACTGTCATATAATTTCAGATGGACGAAGCAAAGAGGATGTAAAAAAGATACAGTCAGTTTGAAAGACTAAACTTTATGTCATTTGAAATGACGCATGCTACAAATGCTACACATCGCTTCGCTCGAAGCCCCAGGACTCTTTCAACAGACTCCATTACCCATTAACTTAGGCTTCCCGGGCGGGGAACGGAGAGCGGGAGGTGCACTCTGCTGCATGACGTCACGCGCTCTCCGTCTCCGTATCGCATAACGCCATAGCCCAGGAGTAAACTCAGACACGGTGCATATGTACTGAACAACATGATGACGTCATACGCTCTCCGTCTCCGTATCGTATAACGCCATAGCCCAGGAGTAAACTCAGTCTCGGTGCATATGCACTGAACAACATGATGACGTCATACGCTCAAGTGCAACCTTAGTACATTGCCTCTCCGTAACTGTAACGCATAACGGTAGACCAAAGCATAACGATGAAGTCGACAACATCAATTGAAATGATAAAAGTAGGTTAGTACAGGCAAGGATAGCATTTCTACAGAAAAATAATCTGTTGACATCGAATATAGATTTAGTTATTAGTAAGTCATTTTTGAAGACCTTTGTGTGGAGCGTGGCGCTTTATGGAAGTGAAACTTGGACTGTTGGAGCAGCATAAAAGAGGAGAATTGAAGCGTTTGAAATGTGGTTTTACAGGAGAATGAGAGTGATTAAGACGCGACTACCCTTCACACAGGAGAGGAAGGACAAGTTATTGGCTGGACTGAGGAGATATTGGAGAACAAAGAAAGCATCGCAGAAGCACTAGTTATAAGCGCTCCTTAGTGGGCTGTTCACTAATAATGATGATGATAAAGATCAGATGGGTAGATAGGGTTACGAATGAAGAGGTATTAAGACGAGTGGGAGAGGAGAGATGTTTCTGGCGACTGCTAATGAAGAGAAGAGATAGGTTGGTACGACACCTCTAAGACACTCAGGAATAGCCAACTTAGTTATAGAAGGAGGGGTCGAGGTTAAGGGCTGTAGGGGAAGACCAAGGTTAGAATTTGCTTCGGATGTAGGGTGTGGTGGCTATGTAGAGATGAAACGATTAGCTCAGAACAGGGACGCATGGAGATCAGCATCAAGCCTGTAGAAAGTCTGAAGACTCAAACAACAACATATAATTTCAAATAATGTACCTTTTTCGTAAAATTACGCCTGTTGTTGTTGTTTGAGTCTTCAGTCTTTTGACTGGTTTGATGCAGCTCTCCATGCCTCCCTGTCCTGAGCTAATCGTTTCATCTCTACATAACTACCACACCCTACATCCGAGGCAATCTGTTTAACATATTCTAACCTTGGTCTACCCCTACAGTTCTTGTCCTCGACCCATCCTTCCATAACTAAGCTTGCTATTCCTGGGTGTCTTAGTATGTGTCCTACTAACCTATCTCTTCTCTTCATTAGCAGTCGCCAGAAACATCTCTCATCTCCCACTCGTCTTACTACCTCTTCGTTTGTAACCCTATCTACCCATCTGATCTTCATCATTCTCCTGTAACACCACATTTCAAATGCTTCAATTCTCCTCTTTTCGGCTGCACCAATAGTCCAAATTTCACTTCCATAGAGTGCCACGCTCCAGACAATGGTTTTCAAAAATGTCTTCCTAACACCTAAATCTATATTCGATGTCAACAGATTCCTTTTTTTTGTATAAATGCTTTCCTTGCCTGAGCCAACCTACTTTTTATATCCGCTTTGCTTCGTCCATCACTGGTTATTCTGCTTCCTAAGTAACAATAAGTCTCCTACTTCCTTCAGCTTTTCACCTGCCAATCTGTTTCTGATTTATTTCGGCTGCATTCCAATATTTTTGTTTTACATTTATTAATTTTCATCATGAATTCTTTCCTCAAGACGGAATCCATACAATTTGAAAACTCATTCAAATCCTCAGGCTTGCCTGAAACAAAGTAAAACAAAAATGTTCCTTTTCTAAATTGTAAACATTGTACACGGAAGGTCGATAGGAAGGAAGACGGATACGAGCCCAAGCAATGCCGGACTTGACTGTGATCTCGTGGTCTCCAACCCCCGTCCAACTAGTTATTTGTGAATATACCATGCATTAAAAGTTTGTAATTTGTCGGTATTATGTTCGCAAGCAGCGCCTGGATGGGTTGGGTAGGAGGGATTATTTCTAGTTTGACTTGCTGCCTTGAGAGAATTACGATCTCCTTGTTCGCAACATCAAAGACTTTACAGAGTATTATCTACTTTGTTTACATAATGTTCATTTAATTGCATGTGGGAAGAACGGAGAAGATTGGAGCCTCGCTCTCGGAGAGAAATAATTGGCAGGCAAACACTCCATCAACTCTGTCTCTTCCAGCTTCGTGCTTCAGCTAATCTCTTCAGTTGTAAAATGCTGTTGCACATTTTGTCTTGCAATATCTGAGGAACGTTAACCATCCACGGTCTTCCTTTCCTTTTAGAATTATGTGCAGAAGACTTTCATGCATCAATACATGCCCATGCGGCTCAACCTTTTGTTAGAATATTCCACAAGGATCGCCTCTCACCAATCGTTTTCAGAAATTCCTCATGTTTGAAAGGGAGAATTATTCAGCACTCGTTATAGCACCACATCCGTCATGTGGTAATTCGTCTTATGTCAGCTACACTAAGAGTACCTACTAGTTTCACTACCTCCACATGTATTTCGAAGATGATGATGATGATGATACTTTTAAAAGGAACTGACACCTAAAATATCGGCCCCCAATGGTTTCGATGATCGTGAAAATCAAATAGAAAAGGTAACTATAACAACAACTTAATTTTTACTTGCAATTAACTTGCGGACTAGAAGAAGAAAGGGACAAAAATGAATAAGGGAAATAAACAACAGGGGAAAAAAAACTGCCCTCAACCCTCGAAGAATGAGAACTAAGGGACATGGAAAGCATTAGTCATGAAAGGCAGATAGGAAAGGGAAAACGGAAAAGGACCACATCAAATTGAATGGAAGAAGGGGAAAACGGACCCAGCTCAGGAACCCCTTGGGGTCACCAACTCCAGAGATCACCAGACGTGAGCCCTTGAGGGTGTAGCTCTATCCGGGTGTAACACGTATTGTGGAGCTACACACATCCTGCATCCTTTAGCTCCTTGTTCAGAGGGCAGGAGATACTATATATAAAAGAAGAGGTCGGACCCCTCGAAGAATGACGATGATGATGACGATTGTCGTTTTAAGGGGCCTAACATCTAAGTTATCGTCTCCTAATGAAATGAAATGTTATGAAATAAAAGGATGAAAATAAAAAAACAACCCACTGTCATAGATGAAAACGAAAATGGTTTGTATAAAACAGACAGTATGCCCCAATAATTATACCTTATTTGGATAAAAGCAGGTAAGCCAGGGATGATAAAAAAAACAAATAAGGCATATTCAACCATAAAAAATAACATACACACAATAAAAACATAAAACAGAGGCTTACACTGCATTAAAACTAATGGGCGTTATATCGCAGAAAGTGTGGTGTTTAGAGCTGGCTGTCAAACCCTCGATAGGGGACCTGGGCCAAAAAATCATTTTAGTCGTCTTCTACGTCGGGCAGGGTATACCTGTGAGTGTATTACATTCCTCCTACCCACGGGAGGTTCAATTCACTAGACAAATCAGACATCTAAAAGAATAGCCAAGGTCGTCCCTATTAGTTGCCTCTTACGACTGGCAGAGGATACGGTGGGTGTATTTTAAAGCCCCCACCCACAGGGGGATTTTCTGATAGAAGTCATACCCTTTCCGCCTGTTATACTATTTACCAGGGATTTCGTACAGATCAGCCAAGTGCAATTGGTTTTCAGTCAGAGAAGTTTGACGAGCGAACGAGACGAATAAAGTAGCGGGATGTCGAGATTCCATTAGTGTCTGACGTGAGCGTGGCGTCGTGTCGGTCGATGCAAGACGTGCCCTAACCCGCACTGGCATCTAGAGTACCGTATTTAACTACGAGCATCTTCTCAGCATTGCATCTTTAGCATGTTCTGTCCCTGTGTTAACATCAGTACAAATCATTATTCAAGTCATAGTAGGTCCTAAGATGGAGATCATTATGCTAATTGTTAGTTAGTTAGTTATTGTTGTTTTAAGGGGCGGAACGTCGAGGTCATCTTCCTCTAATTGTTGTTTAAATATGTATTAAAGGCTACTTGTTTAGTTTTTGGCCCTACATGCGATAACGTCCACTACCAAATATAATAATTTATTTATCGTATGGCTTTTGGTACCGGGAGTGTCCGAGGACATGCTCGGCTCGCCTGAGTCTGTAGCTGCTTCCAGCGGACACCCTTAGGGTGAGCTACAAGTTCCGTTCAATTTAAAGTAGTTCCAACTTTCGCTGCCAGATATCAATGATACCTAGTGGTGAACGTTGGAACTTTAACAGAGCGTTCCGACGAAATCCAACCTAACAATTTAGCTTCACACAAGTTTAGTTTGTGGAAGGATCATTTACATGCCATAACTCTATGACATGGGACCGCCGGCTTTACTTCCCCTCCGAAAGAAGGCATACTGGAGGAATTTTAACGCTCTTAAAAAATCCGACGACTTCAGCCGGGTTTGAACCTGCTATCTTGGGAACAGCAGTTCAGCATGCTACCAACTGCGCCACCGAAGCCGCTTAAATATAATAATAATAATAATATCTTGGAGAATGGATCAGCTGGAATCCTAAAAACACATATAACAAGAAGTTCCCCTCCTGAGATGCAAAGATAAGACATTATTATAACACGGTAATTTAACCAGAAGCCTTATATGTGTGGATGGCGGATAATGCTTGGAGTAAATTTGCGGATAGTTTTTAGAATATAATCCGAACTTGTTGAATATTACTAGGAACCGGATGTTTATGACATATTTTTCCGTTATGTTTCTTTCATGACTAATGTAAGATGATGATTTAAGCTAATCTCATTCAAATTATGTCATTAAGCATAATTAACACTCCGAACTTAAAAGTGTTGCAATTAAGGGTGTATAACATTCATTTTAAACATAGTGCATGACGCACACAGCCTAGGGGAACGACTTTCTCCTCAAATGTCTAAATGTGTTGCTTTAAAATCCCCCCCAGGGATTCACATCTAGTGGGACGTGGGTTGGCGACCAAGGGACCCTAGCTGAGTCCGGCATTGCCTCCACTTGTGCCGGGCTCCTCTCCGTCTTCTTACCTGTCGACCTCCCTTGGTTAACTCTTGTTCATTTCCGGCCCAGACGGTATTAGGGTAAGAGAGGCCTAGAAAGTCTTTCAATTTCCCGCCTTCATTGGCCCTCGTCTCAACTTTCCTGATACCCTCATTCTTCGAGGGGTCAGCCTTCTTTTAGGTAGATTTCATTAGAAAGCTAACTATTGCAATGGGTCCCATGTTTCGACTTCGGGAAAATGTCGACATATCTTCGCGTTTCACATCCCCCAGACCCCAAAACCACCGTCAGTTCAAAAGTTTATATATAATTTATGTATGTATATATATGTATATATGTATATCAGTTTCTTGTGGACACGATAACTGCCGTAATTTTGCACCAATCACCTTGAATTTTTTACATAATAAGTATCCCCTTAAAATGTCGGTCGAGTTCGTTAATGGACAAAATCGGTCAAAGGGGGTGAAAATGGGAGGCTTTTTTTTTTCGAAAAATTGAAATATCGCTATAACTCACTTAATATCTGAAATATTGAATCCATTCAAAGTTCATACTATGTGTCGGATAAGGCCCTAAAATTTATGTTTGAAAAGTTTTTTCATAGAACCAACCATTGACCAAAGGGGTGGGAAAAAGTGGGTTTTTCGGGAGATATTAATCATATCTCTGTTAATAAGCACAATATCAAAACCGTACAAAATGTACAATATTCCTCCAATAATTACCTAAAACTTTTGTCTGAAAGAATTTTTGATATGACCCACCATTACGCCACGGGGTGAGCAAAATGATTTAAATTATAAGAAAATGCCAAGTGCCAAGAGAGGTTGCCATGACAACTTTACTTTTAATTGATAAGGGATGAGCCATCAGCAGATGCTATGACAACGCCACTGCACGAGATCACATTCAGTTTTCTATCTGTCTGTGGGAAGCGACTTCGGTATCGGAACTGGTAGCATGCTTAACCTCTATGCCCAAGGTCACGGGTTCAAACCCGGCTGAAGTCGTCGGATTTAATAAGAGCGCTAAAAAGCCCTGAGTATGCTTTCCTTCGGAGGGGAAGTTCCAACGTTCGTTGCGAGTTGATGTTTCCGGTGGCATCTAGTAGCCAAGTTCACAGCTAGGTGTCGATGGTAGTATTTTTAATTATGTTGCCTATTTTAAGTAGATTTCATCAGAAAGCTAACTATTGTAATGGGTGCCATGTTTCGACTTCCGGAAAATTTCGACATATCTTCGCGTTTCACATCCCCCAGACTCCCAAACCACCGTCAGTTCAAAAGTTTATATTATATTATTTATATATTACTAGCTAAAGTACCCGTGCTTCGCTACGGGTCGTAAATAAATCAAAATGTGAAGGTGACAGTTAAAACAGGGGATAGGCGAGGTGCTGCGCAGAGGGAGATTAAGGATGGAACATTTTGTCCAACTACACCGCTCTGCCTTGACCGTGTTTTATAGCACACATTTAGGTTTTACTCGCTAACGGTTGGAGATACATTTCGGATAGAATTTTTAACCTCGTACATGCCATCAAAAGTTTGCTATTTCTTAGCGTTCTCTTTTTATTTGAAATGGAAATATGAAAGTTTAAAACCAAAGGGTAGAGTGACGTCACTAAAATGGTCGCCATCTTTAAAAGTGCAAAGTATTGAAATCAAAAGTAACCTGTATGTTAACCAGGTAAATCTGCTACTTCCATGTAAAATTCATGTAAATCGGACCAGTGGTACTTGCGTGATTGAGTAATACACAGACACACACACACCATCTCATTTTTAGTCTCGCTTCGCTCGCGTCATAGTCGTGTCATATTGTTATTCAATGAAATGCAGGTTTAACCCCATTAACACCCCTTTAGAACCTGAATATCCAAAAATCCCTCCTTAGTAGATCTTTTCGACACACGACAAACATATCCTCAAAATATCACTCTTCTAACATTAATAGTTTTGGTTGGTCGATGAGAGCGAACATCCAAAAATCCTTCCTTAGTGGACGTTTTTCTTCCAGAATTTCACCCCTCCCCATAGGCCCCTTAAATTGGATTTTTGAAAAGACGGTCGAACACCTATTTATTTTATTTATTTATTTATTTATTTATTTATTTATTTATTTATTTATTTATTTATTTATTTATTTATTTATTTATTTATTTATTTATTTATTTATTTATTTATTTATTTATTTATTTATTTATTTATTTATTTTTAAGCTGATTGATTTCCTCCGAGTTTCAAACTTCTCGCCTATGTCGTTTAAGAGATACACGCTCCATTAAGAATCTTTCAACCCCCACTTTTCATCCCTTTCACCTCATAATATACACTATATCGAAAAACCATTAGACATGTGTCAGCTTATTTTTAATGATTAGTATATATGCCAAGTATCAATCCCCAAATGAAACCACTCGTGAGATATTGTTATTCAATGAAATGCACGTTTACCCCCTTAACACCTATTTAGAACCTGAATATTCAAAACTCTTACCTTAGTGGATGTTTTCGACATAAAACGAACATATCCCCAAAATTTCATGTTTCCAACTTCAATAATTTTGGCTGGGCGATGATGAGTGAGTGAGTCAGTCAGGACATTTTATTTCATTTATATATGATAATTTCACCCCTCCACATGAACCCCTTAAATTGGATTTATGAAACAAATGGTCGAACACCTATTTACTTATTTAAAGCTGATTTCCCCCTGAGTTTGATGAGTGAGTAAGTGAGTCAATCAGTTAGGACACTTTCTTTCCTGTTTTATCACCCCAGAATTTCACCCCTCTCCAAGGGCCCCTTAAATTGGATTTATGAAAAAACGGTCGAACACATATTTACTTGTATTTTAAGCTGTTTTAACCCGCCGAATTTCAAACTTCTCGCCTATGTCGTTTAAGAGATACACTCTCCGTTAAGAATCCCTCAATCCCCAATTTTCACCCCTTTCACCTCATAATATACACGACATCGATAAACCTTTAGATATATGTCTGATTATTTTTAATGATTAGTTTATATACCGAATATCACATCCCCAAAGAAACAACTCGTGAGATATCGTTATTCAATGAAATGCACGTTTACCCCCTTAACATCTCTTTAAAACCCGAATAAATAAAAATCATTCTTTAGTTGACGTTTTGACATACAGCGAACATATTCCCAAAATTTCATTTTTCCAACATTAATAGTTTTCGCTGGGCGCGATGAGTGAGTGAGTGAGTCAGACAGGACATTTTCTTTCAATTATTTTTACCAGAATTACACCCCTCCCCATGGGCCCCTTAAATTGGATTGATGAAAAAACGCTTGAACACCTATTAAGTTATTTTTTTAGCTGTCTGTTTCCCCTGAGTTTGATGAGTGAGTTAGTCAGTCAGTCAGGACACTTTCTCTCCTTTTCCCCCCCCAGAATTTCACCCCACCCCATTGGACCTTTAAATTAATTTATGAAAAAACGGTCGAACACCGATTTACTTAATTTTTTAGCTGATTTTTTTTCGCTGAGTTTCAAATTTCTCGCCTATGTCGTTTAAGAGATAGGCCTACACGCTCCGTTAGGAATCCTTCAACCCCCAATTTTCACCCCTTTCACCTCATAATAATACACCACATCGAAAAACCCTTAGACACATGTCTGCTTATTTTTAATGATTAGTTTATATGTCGAGTATCACATCCACAGATGAAACCACTCGTGAGATATTGTTATTCAATGAAATGCAGGTTTAACCCCCTTAAGACCCCTTTAGAGCCTGAATATCCAAAAATCCTCCCTTAGTGTACGGTTTTGAGATACAACGAACATATCCCCAGAATGCCATGGTTCCAACTTCAATATTTTTGACTGGGCGATCATGAGTGAATGAGTCAGGACATTTTCTTTCATTTTTTCCTTCAGAATTTCATCCCTCCCGATGAACCCCTTCAATATGATTGATCAAAAAAACTGTCGAACAGCTATTAACTTACTTTAAAGCAGTTCCCCCTCCCCCCTGAGTTTGATGAGTGAGTCAGTCAGTCAATCAGTTAGGACACTTTATTTCCTGTTTCCCCCCCTCCCCCCCAGAATTTCACCCCTCCCCATGGGCCCCTTAAATTGGATTTATGAAAAAACGGTCAAACACATATTTACTTTTTTTTTTTTTGCTGATTTTTTCCGCTGAGTTTCAAACTCCTCGCCTATGTCGTTTAAGAGATACACGCTCCGTTAGGAATCTTTCAATTCTTACTTTTCACCCCTTTCACCTTATAATATACACCACATCGAAAACCCCTCAGAGACGTGTCTTCTTCCTTTTTAATGATGAGTTTATATGTCGTGTATCATATCCCCCAATGAAACCAATCGGGAGATATTGTTATTCAATGGAATGCAGGTTTAACCCCCTTAAGACCCCTTCAGAACCTGAATATCCGAAAATCCTCCCTTAGTAGACGGTTTTGACATACAATGAACATATCCCCAAACTGTCATGTTTCTAACTTCAATAATTTTGGCTGGGCGATGATGAGTGTGTGAGTGAGTGAGTGAGTGAGTCAGGCAGGACATTATCTTTCAATTTTCTTTTTTCAGAATTTCACCCCTCCCCATGAACCCCTTAAATTTGATTTAATAAAAAAAACTGTCGAACAGCTATTTACTTACTTTAAAGCAGTTTTTCCCCCCTGAGTTTGATGAGTGAGTGAGTCAGTCAATCAGTTAGGACACTTTCTTCCTGTCCCCCCCCCAGAATTCCACCCCTCCCCACGGGCCCCTTAAATTGGATTTATGAATAAACGGTCAAACACATATTTACGTATTTTGTATGCTGATTGTTTTCCGCTGAGTTTCAAACTCCTCACCTATGTCGTTTAAGAGATACACGCTCCGTTAGGAATCTTTCCATCCCCACTTTTCACCCCTTTCACCTCATAATATACACCACATCGAAAAACCCTCAGACTTGTGTCTTCTTATTTTTAATGATGAGTTTACGTGCCGAGTATCACATCCCCCAATGAAACCAATCGGGAGATATTGAAATTCAATGAAATGCAGGTCAACCCCCTTAACACCCCTTTAGAACCTGAATATCCAAAAATCCTATCTTAGGGGGCATTTGCGGCCCTTTGGGAAGCTGCATACCAAATTTCATTCCAATCCGTCGGTGGTTTCTGAGATTTCGTGATGAATGAATGAGTGAGTGGTATTTCACAAATATATATAGTAGATGATAGTGTCAAGTCTTTGTTATGCTAAACTCGGTTGACAGTGCTGTGTGAGTAGTTGAGTAACTAACGGGATTTCAAGTAAAGATCCTCTTTTTCTATACCGGTAGTGCAGAGCAGAACTGGCATCCAGTCGGCCGTGTCTCGACTTTAGCTATGTTGCCATGGAAACTATCTGCCTTGCCATTCCTTCATGAGTATATTTTATGATTTGATTAGCCTGTGCTTGAGTGCAAAAGGGCCGAAATCAGAAGAATGAGAAAGACTATCGAAAATTCATGTAGCCAGCGGTTCCTTCTGGATCCTAAACTATATGTATGCAAAATTTGGTTGAGATTGGCGGAACGGTGTAGATTTGTATACGGAACAGACCCACATACATACATACATACCCACATACAGACTTTCACTTTTATATATAAGATGTGTGTGTAAATATATGCATATATATCAGTTTCTTGTGGACACGATAACTGCCGTAATTTTGCACCAATCACTTTGAATGTTTTACATAATATGTATCCCCTTAAAATATCGGTCGAGTTCGTTAAAGGGCACAATCGGTCGACAGGGGTGACGGTGGGGGCTTTTTTTTTCTCGAAAAAGTGAAATATCGCTATAACTCTCTTAATATTTGAAATATCGAATCCATTCAACGTTCATACTATGTGTCGGATAAGGCCCAAAAATGTATGTTTGAAAAGTGTTTTGATAGCACCAACCATTGACCAAAGGGGTGGGAAAAAGTGTTTTTTTTTCGGGAAACATTAATCATATCTCTCTTAATAGACACAATATCAAAACCCTACAAAATGGACAATATTCCCCTAATAATTACCTAAAACATTGTCTGAAAGAATTTTTGATCTGACCTACCATTACGCCAAGGGATGAGAGAAATGATTTCGGAATTAAAGAAAATGCCAAGTGCCATCAGAGGTTACCATGACAACGCTTCTAAATTGATGACGGATGAGCTATCAGAGGTTGCCAAGACAACGCCATTGCACGAGATCACATTCATTTTTCCATCTGACTCTGTGGGAAGCGGCTAACTGGTAGCATGCTGAACTTATATGCCCAAGGTCGCTGGTTCAAAGCCGGCCAAAGTCGTCGGATTTTCTAAGAGCGCTAAAAATCCCTCAGCATGCTTTCCTTTGGAGGGGAAGTTCCAACGTTCGTTGCAAGTTGCTGGTTGTGGTGGCATCTAGTAGCCAAGTTCACAGCTAGGTGTCGTTGACGTTAGTATATGGTACAAAATTAGGAACTACTACTTAAAACTGACCGTCTGCAGACCTTGCCTGAATTACAGACTAATACAGTTATCACAATTAACACCGTTTATCAGATTCTACACACACGCAATGAACACGGGGTTACATGACCACGTTGTCGCAGCCCCTAAACTGAGGAACCAACAAAAATCTCTGCGGGAGATAATATTTTGCGTGAAGAAGTAACAGACTGCCAGATAGTTCCACATCAGTTCCAAACCTTGCATAAGGACAGTGTATCACAAGTATAATAAAAATGAACCCCAAATGACAAGAAGGTTACCATCGCCATAAGACAATAAAATTATAAAAATATGCATACAAAAACGAAAAAAAGTTAATTTACCTCCAAATATATAATACTTTCTTGCAATAAATGAGGTCTGATCCTGCTACGAAAACCTGCATATTTTGCCTATTATAGCCTATCCCTTAGTTTGCCCGGTGAAATCTACCTCCGCCTTCCGGCGTGCCGAGAGGAATTTTTCTTTTCATGTTATCTCCTGCCTTCTGCACAAGGCCCCCAAGGAGGCAGGGTGTATGTAGCCCCACCACTTCTGGTGCACCCTGGATAGTGCTACGCCCTCAAGGGCTCACGAATGGTGAGTTTGGGAGTTGGCAACCCCGAGGGATTCTTGAGCTGGGTCCGTTTTGTCCCGTTTTTTCTCTGACCTTGGGGCGGGCCCTCTCCTCTTTACCTTTCTTATCTGCCTTTCATGGCTCCCCTTTCTTCCAAGTCCCTCAATCCTCATTCTTTGAGGGTTGAGGGCATTTCTTTCCTTCCTGTCTTTTTTTTTGCCTTATCCTTTATTTGTTTACAATTTCTTCTTCTAGTATGTAAGTTTGTAGTTAGTATTAGTTATAGTTTTCATTCCCATCTCATCTTTCACTATCACCCAAACCATTAGGGGCCGATAACCTAGATGTTGGGCCCCTTAAAACAATAATTATCATCATCATGATCATCATCATTTTTTAAACTTAATGCTATATCTAAATTAATATATTATTGTAATGCCGGGAGATTCCGATAACAAACGTGTGGATCCGGGGCGGATGCGGATAACGTCTTGTTTATCGCGCAGGGCTCTACTTATATGCAGCCAAAACATTGTCTATCACAAGCCATAAGTAGGCCTACATCAATAAATACTTTATTTTAAACGGAGTGCTGTTTTCTGACTTTGGTTGTCTTCCGTTAGTAGACTACCTAAAACAGTGTGTTATCATTTCCCGTTTATTTTTAGCTAAACTGTTTATTTTGAAAACGTCACTCCAGTGTAGACAGGCTACAAGCTCTTTCAGCAGCTACAAAGTACATGACAGCTCTCCCGGGAATTTGCCTGCTAAATATCCCACTATAGCGGAAATGATTGCGCAGCCAGAGACTGGGTTACTGTGACTCCCATGAGCACTGTATCGTACAAAATGTGTGTGCTTCATAAAATCTGCATCCCCGCGTAACAACAACATGAACAGCATCATCAACAACGCCAATAATAATATATTCAGTAAATTCTCGATTATCCACGGGCGGTTTATTCGCTTTGCGGATTATCCGCGGTGCCTGTAGGAGAACATTTTTATAAAGAAGAAAGGTTTTGAAACCGAAAATTACTCTAATGAAATCCTGGCAGAAGATTTTTGCCGTCTGTAGAGATCACTCAAGTGGGAGAGGAAGACGAAGACGACGTTCCACTCAGCATCCTAGCTAATTTAGCTAAATCTGTTGCTGGAAGTGTTGATGTAAATGAGGAAAATATCATTGAGTGGGTCAAATGTGATCCAATCAACCGGGCTTTGAGCACCTCACCGATGAAAACATCATAAATCAAGAACGAGGGATTGAATCGGTTGAATCGGAAGACAATGAGGAAACGCAGATGCAGAGGACCGGTACTCATGATGCAGCATTAGGACACATTGACAGGATTCTTCAATACCTTGAAGAGCAAGACGACGCATCACTTTGTGACAAGATGGTGTTGAGAAAACTCAAATCACAAATAAAGAAAAATTGTTTCACTACGAAAAAGCAAAAGCAAATTACCAATTTATTTGTTAAACAGTAAACAAGACTTTTTAATAACACGCATATCATCGACTGAGTTTTGTTATCATGTACGTCCTTTTGTTGTACAATAAACTTATTTAAAGCATTTTTGTGTTGTTTTTAGTGCCTTCGACCTTTGTTTAACCATTACCTGCTATTTTGTGGCTTATCCGCGAAATTCGATTATCCGCGGTATCCGCGCCAGTCAATTCCGCGGATAATCGGGAGTTTACTGTATATAAACTAGCAACCTACCCAGGCTTCGCCCGATATCTTTAACGGTTTACCCAGCGTAAGTGTAAAAGGCGCAAGGTGTTCAGCGAAACTTCGAACACATTATACTCTTCTCTTCTCTGAAGTCTTAACTCAACACGACTCGACAGTTGGATGCTGGCCGAGTCTGGGGTGATAGCTCGCTCGCCAGTTCGAAAACTTGCTCCGAAGCTAGTACCGTAATTTAAATTTCCACTAAAGTGAGATTGTTCAAAGAAATAAGAGCGTAAAACACTTATAGTGGGCGATGTTTTAAAGATAGAGATACGCTGTCATGGACTTCTCAAGCTGAGCAATTCTTACATTCATAGTATACCATATCAGACACTCGTATCCATTAGGTTGGCCTTCCAATCCAGAAGGTCTTTGATCGGTGAGTTGGGAGGTGACTATACAGCCTAATGAGGGAAGCTCACAATTGCCGCAGTGATGGCAGGTGGTTCCTGGTGGGGCATCCGCGTTCCTTCCATTTCTTCTAATGAGCACTCTGTCCTTTCTGCGCTGCCACTTTATCTTCTACCGTCGTCGGCGGTTTTCTTCAAAACTTACTGCACCATGATGAACACGTGATCTCCAGGAAGAGCGATCAAGGGCTAAGGTCTCCCAGTTATTAATATCAAAGTGACACATTTGCATATTAGCTTTTAGCACGTCTTTGAATCGCTTCCGCTGACCTCCCACACAGCGTTTACCCTCTGTTAAATCAGAACAAAACACCTGTTTGGGAATGCGATTATTGGACATGCGGATTACGTGTCCTGTCCATCTCAACTGACGTCTTATAACCATGGTATATAGATACTCTAAGTTTGCTAAGATAATTTTGGGGCTACCTAGTTGTACGGTGAATTGAGGAGCAAGAATGATGTGTGATGATGTAGGCCTAAGTATTCGAAAACATAATATAAAAAGAATCATAAAATCTTGGATACGTCTGAAAGTAGGTGAAGGGGGTGAAATATTAAAGTTAGCCTACGTGCACCAAATGAAGCATCAGCAAATAGCGTAGCCTACTGGGTGGACGGGATAAGAAATATACTGGAAAGACTAGGAATGGGTTACCTATGGGAAAGGGACTTACGAAGAGAGGAAGGTAGGGTGTGTATAAAGTGTGCAGAAGGGTAAATGACATAGAGTTGCAGGTACTGAGAGAAGAGTGTGCCAACAGGAGAACCTTAACGGAGTTCTGCGAAATAAAGAAATTTATGAGTATAAAGCCTGAATGTCTAACGAAAAGAGAAATGAAAGGGGTGCTTAATGGGGGTGTACAAGAACAAAGCATTGAGAGAAGTAGGAAAAGAGGACATTTGCCTTTTTTTGTGGGATGGTTATGGGTTCAGCACACCTGATCAAGGAATGTAATCAGACTAAAATGATAAGAGCAAAGCTTGTAGAATAGAAAGTGAAAATGAATATCACACTTAAATAAAATTACTAAAAAGGGAATGATGTCAGGTAAATTAGCAAAATTTTTAAATATTATCAGGGGAATGAGGGATAGTAAAGCGACAGGTGAGAAACACAACAAAGATGCATGTAAAACAAGTACACGGGTACAGGATCTTTTACATGGCATAAATCTATGACATGAGCCCGCTGGCTTTACTTCCCCCCCGAAGGAAGTTATACTGAAGGATTTTAACGCTCTTAAAAATCCGACGATTTCGGCCGGGTTCGAACCCGCGGTCTTGGGCATGCTACCGTCTACGCCACCGAAGAGGTGAGGTGAGACTCATTTTGTGAAATTATTTTAATTTTCATTTTCATTTTGAAGCATCATTTCCACTATGTTGTCTGGGGAGATACTCGTACTGTATGTTGTCCAATCTCCTTTTGAAGTAATTCCCTTTCATCAATCTACGTCTTGCAGAAGAAAAAGGTGTATTGGGCATCATCAATAACTTCAGAGCATTGTTGGGAATAAAACTTACCCATCTACTTGAGCTAAGACCGAAAATGCCCATGTCCAGTCAGAAGTTGGACTAGAAGGCTGATCCCTCAGGTACAACGCTGGACAGAGAGGAAGCATGGAAAATGAAAATCCACAGCCTGCTTCCAGTCTCCGACCGGGTCAGGAATGGAATGAATGAAGCCCCTATCTAGCGGCGAGGATATGAACTGTGCCGGCTGCCGAGGCCTGACGCACTCCTCTGGGGCAATGATTAAATGAATGACAGATGAAATGAATTGATAGTGGAGAGTGTTGCTGGAATGAATTTTTGACAGGGAAAACCGGAGTACCCGGAGAAAAACCTGTCTGCCTCCGTTCTGTCCAGCACAGATCTCACATGGAGTGACCGGGATTTGAACCACGGACTCAGCGGTGAGAGGCCGGCGTGCTGCCGCCTGAGCCACGGAGGCTCACAGGAAGCACGGAGAGAGAATTTATTATCAGACCCAACCAATAATAATATTACTCGCGGTTTACCAAGAAAATCTTTCTCATCAAAGGATGATGATGATAATTGTTGTTTTAAGGGGCCTAACATCTAGGTTATCGGCCCCTGATAATGCGGGTGATAATGAAAAATTACGATTAAATGACAACTAGAACCAACTATTGATCTTACGTACTAGACGAAGGAAAAGACAAAAGTGATGATGATGATGATGATGATGATGATAATTCTTGCTTTGAGGGACCTAATATCTAGGGGTTTAGCCCCTAATAAGAATGGTGACAGCGATAAATGGGAATAATAAGAAACCACTGCCCCTGCCTAAAAGTAAAACTAACTACTGACTGATATATACTAGCATAATAAATGGAAAATTTGAAGAAAATGGGAAATAAAAAACAGCGAAATGTAATGCCCTCTACCCTCGAGGAATGAGGATTGAGGGACTTGAAAGGAAGTAGAGCCATGGAAGGCAAATAGGAAAGGGAAAAAGTCCGCTCCAGAGTAAATCAAAAAGGGAAAAACGAACCCAGCTCAGGAATCCCTCGGGGTCACCAACTCCCGAACACACCAGTCGTGAGCCATTGAGTGTGTTCACTATCCAGGGTGTACCACAAGTAGTGGGGCTACACACATCCTGCCACCATTAGAAGCCAGAAGATACCATGGAAAGAAAAGAAAAGAATGGGGGTATCAGGAAATATGAGACAAGGGCCAATAAAGGCGGGAAAATTAAATACATCTTAGGTCCCGGTTACCCTAATACCGGCAGGATGAGAAGAGAACAAGAGTTCACCAAGGGAGGTCAATAGGAGAGGTGAAGGAGAGGAGCCCGGATCAAGTAAGTGAAGACAATGCCGAACTCAGCCTTGGTTCCGAGGTCCCCTACACACTTACCTTTAATTGTGAGCCCCTGGGGGGTGGGGTCAGCTTTAGTGTGGCTGTAGTAGTAAGACTGTAATTACTAGGCAAAGGTTGCAGTAGGTCACAGTACAAGTAGAAAAACAAAACAAAACAGCAAACCAGGTGATTAATCTCTGTATCCACGACTTCGAATGGTTTCTTATCGGTTTATATGAAATATTTTGTTGTTCAGGTTGATTCTTTTTAGGGGCATTGTGACATCGTGATCATGCATCCCTGTGTACTTGGGTGTGTGTAGAATTTGTCTTGATAACCTGTGTCACTGTGATGTCTGTACTAGTATGAGTATTTGTAATTGAGGATAGGATTTAGGTAGGAAGCGGCCGTGGCCTTAAGTTAGGTACCATACCGGCATGTGTCTGGAGTAGAAGTGGGAAACCACGGAAAACCACTTTCACGATGGCTGAGTTAGGAATCGAATCCACCTCAGTTTGGTCTCACGAGGCTGAGTGAACATCTTTCCAGCCCTCACACCAGAATAAAATTTCTTGGCTGAGACGGGAATCGAACCCGACCCTCCGCGGTGACAGTCAAGAATGCTAGCCACTGCGTAACGAGGCGGACGAAATAGTTTTTCTTCGTTCTTAGTGTTTCATTACCAAGGTAGTGAAATATTGACCGCGCGAATGAAAATAAATTGCTTACCGAGAATAGCTGTATTGATTACTACACTCTTTAATGACTGCGAAGTTCATAAGAACATTGCTTGCAAACTCCAGTGCAAGTGGGCCGGCATACGTTTATCTTCAGATATAGGCTTGGAAAATATTGTACTGTGTATGAGGCACGATTCCTCTCTGGCAATAGAGTGGTGATAATGATAATAGCCTACTTGTTTTAAGGGGCTTAACACCTAGGTTATCAACCCCTAATAAAATGAAGTGTTATGAAATGAAAGGAAGATGCAACAGCCCACCGCCAGAGATGAAAACGAAAATGGTTTACATTAAACAGACAGTGAGCCCCAACAATTATTCCCCATTTGGATAAAAGAAGTTAGAAGAATTGGCTATAGAGTGCTGAAGGCAGAGAGTGTAACAGTTTATTAATTTATTCATTTATGTTTTATTCATTCATGTATTTATATATTCATTCTTATATTTATTTATTCATTCATGTATTTATGTATTCATTCAAGTATTTATGTATTTATTTATTCATTCATGTATTTATTCATTCAAGTAACTATTCATTCATGTATTTATGTATTCATTGAAGTATTTATGTATTCATTTATTCATGTATTTATGTATTCATTCGTGTAATTATATATCCATTCATTCATGTATTTATGTATTCATTTATTCATGCATGTATTTATGTATTCATTCGTGTAGTTATGTATTCAGTTAGTTAGTTATTGTTGTTTTAAGGGCGGAACTACGAGGTCATCTGCCCCTTGTTATGTATTAATTCAAGTGTTTATGTATTCATTTATTCATGCATGTATTCATTTATTCATTCATGTAGTTATTTATTCATTCAAATGGTTATTCATTCATGTATTTATGTATTCATTCATGTATATATTTATTCATGCATGTATTTATTAATTAATTAATTAATTTACTTATTTATTTATTTATCAAGATTTTCATGGTCATAATTGGACCATGTTAGCCATGATGATAATTGATCATAATTGCTGTTTTGGAGGCCTAACATCACGGTAATCTGCCCTTTATGGTTTGGGTGAGAAGGAAAATGTAGATGTTAACAAGTACAACTGCTAATATTAACTACTGTACATAATTATCTGATCACTAACTAACAGAATAGAAAAAGAAATGCAAAAATAGAAAAGGAATGAGGGAAATAAAGGGCAGGAGGTAAAGAAATGCCCTCAACCCTGGAAGAATGACGATTGAGGGACTTGGAAGGAAGAAGAGGCATAAAAGGCAGATAGGAGAGGGTCCGCCCCCAAATAAGTGCAAGAAGGAGAAAACGGACCCACGTCAGGAACCCTCAGGGTCCCCAACACCCAAATTCACCAGCCGAGAGCTCTTGAGGGTGAGGATTATCCAAGGTACACTTTAAGTGGTGAGACTACACACATCATATATTTTTGAGGACCTTATACTGAAGGCAGAAGATATCATGAGATGAAACGAAGAGGTCTGACCCCTTGAAGAATGAGGGTAACATAAAAGACGTGAAAACGGCGAATTAAGGCGGTAAATTGAAAGACACCCTAGGCCTCGGATACTCCAATACCGTTGGTGATGGAAGAGAACAAGACTTAACCAAGAGAGGTCGATATGAAAGGTGAAGGCGAGGAACTCGGTACAAGTAAGTGGAAGCAATGCCGATCTCAGCTGGGGTCCCGTGGTCGCTAACCCATATATCATAAGTTGTCAGACCCTTGGGAAAAGAAGAGGTCTGATCCCACAAAGAATGAAGGTATCAGGAAATATGTGACGATGGCCAATTAAGGCGGGATAGTGAAAGACTCCCTAGGCCACGTATACTCTAATAATTTCGAGGTCGGAATAGAACAAGAGTTGACCAAGAGAGGTCGACAGGAAGGATGCCGACACAACTAAGTGGATGCAATGCCGGGGTCCCACGTCAGCCATTACTGAGTGAAGTGGAAGTTAGGAGGCGCCAACAGCTAACGGGGAGAGGAAAACCAATTAAGCGACCGCTGTCTGCTAAACAAAAGTACTAGAAGCACTGTGTGTTTGCGGACGACACAATGCTCATTTAAGCTTTAGATACAGAACGAGTTAGCCAACATTAATTCGAAAACCAAAGCAATCTCCTTCTAAGTTTTACAGCCAATTAGGGTGGGGAGAGAGAAGCTGGTATTCAGAAGGCTGCTACTTATCACGCATACTTTTCAATCTATATAGTGAACAAGCAATGAAGGAATTTAGAGAAAATTTTAAGTAAGAGCAAAGATTCAAGGAGAAATAATTTCAACTCGGAGATTTGCTGTTGACATTGTCATCTTAGGCCGGCCCCGCGGTGTTGGGGTAGCGCGCCTGCCTCTCACCCAGAGGCCCCGGGTTCAATTCCCGGCTCCGTCAGGGATTTTAGAAACTGACATGAGGACTGGAACGGGCTGCAGTCAGCCTCGTGAGGACAATTGAGTAGCTGTTTGACAGTGAGGCAGCGTCCCGGTCACGAAAATCAAGATTAACGGCTGAGAGGACCCGACGCGTTGACCACGCGTCACCCCAATATCTGTGGGCCAAATGGCTGGGCAGCGGTCGCTTGGTCGGCCTAGGCCCTCATGGGCTGTAGTGCCAGGGGTAAAAATAAGTAAATTGTCATCTTAGCTGATTCACCCCAGGAAATAAAAGATAGCCTTTAGTTTTACGTGGCCTTTAATATCGCGATCATGATCCACGGGACCTCCATTTTTACGTGGAATTCGTACCACATGACGTGATATTTCTGGTTGGTTGGTTGGTTCTTAAGTTTAGGGGCTGCGACAACGCGGTCATGTAACCCCGTGTACATTGGGTGTGTGTAGAATCTGTCTGATAACCGGTGTTAATTGTGATCACTGTATTAGTGTCTGTTATCTGTTTTTTTTAAATTCAAGTAAGGACTGCAGACTTTCGAATTTTTCAAATAGTTCCTACTTTTGCCGTCAAACGCCACCGTCAACGACTACTAGTTCAGAACTTAGCTACCGGCCGCCACTGCAGTCGGCTCTTGGCAACGAACGTAGGAACCTAAGTGCGTTGTTTACATTCCTAACCTATACAATTTAGGTTCACACAGATGTAATTAGTGGAAGGTTCTTTAACATGCCAGATATCTATGACATGAGACCGTCGGCTTTACATCCCCTCCGAAGGAAGGCATACTGAGGGATTTTAACGCTCTTAAAAAATCCGACGACTTCGGCCGGATTTGAACCCGCGATCTTGGGCATAGAAGCTCAGCATGCTACCAACTACGCCACCGAAGCCGCCCGTGATATTTCTCTTCGGAGATCTCACTTACATTGGTCACGAATCGAACCTAGTCCGCCTTGGTGAGAGGCAAGCTGCACCACCACGCCCTCTGATGAGTTTTTAAATGGTATGGGCTCTGTCTGGAGCAAAGAGTAGTTGTTAATTCAATTAGGGACTTTGCGACATCGTAGTCATTTAGCCTCGAGTACTTGGGTGTTTTTTGTGTGAGTAGAATGTGGCTGGTAACCTGTGTCAATGTGATGTTTGGAGTAATGTATTTGTAATGCTGATGAGGATGGGGAAGAAGGTGGCCCATGTTAGGAACCATGAAATGGGAATCAACAACAACAACAAACTCTACCGTGGATGAAAGCCAGCTTCCTACCACATTTACAAGTACACACTCTAGTACAGACGTCACAGTGACTCAGACTATCAGACAACTTCTACACACACCCAAGTACACGAGGCTACATGACCATGATGCCGCAAAGCCCATAAAGAATCAACAACAACAACAACAACAGTCCGTACTGCGGATCAAGGGGAACGAATTTTAATCGCTGTAATATGTGGTGTTTTAAGTATATAGGCTATAATATTTTCGATTGGAAATACACACCATATATGCTTAACATTATAACGTGTGAGTAGTTATAACTCAACTGGTTTACTGCATCTTCAAGATGCGTTACGGTAGGTTGGTGAATTGGATAACTTGGGCCGATTGGTTATTTTGCCTTCGTCTTTCACTGGAGGTCCAAGGTACATGCGTAAAGGACTCAAGGTGCCTTTTGCTATGTACGTAAATACTCCCGCCCTGATCTAAGTGGGAAGAAATTAAAAAGGAAATGCTCCTAGGGCAGAGGCCGCAAGACCCCCATGACATTATTTCTAGGATTTTCCACTTAAGAATCAAGAAGCTCATGGATATCATAGTGAAGGGTAAATTGTTTGGTTCTAGACGGTGTCATATGTATACCATTGAGTGGTAGAAAAGAGGGCTTCCTCACGCCCATATCCTGATCTGGCTCGTTGAAAAGATACGGCCATCTCAAATTGATGATGTGATTCGGGCTGATCTACTGAACCATGCAGAAAGTTGTTCAGCCTATTTCGGCGTACATGTCCACTAAATATTGATTGAACAGTTGCTTAAAGTGTGGCAGATGATTATATTCATTTGCTCTTATCATGATAAGAAAGGAATAAAATTCCAGGGCAGAAGTCTTTTTTCTCATATCATATTGTCCAGTCACAGGATCGACGTGGTGAAGTGTAAAGTTGTAACCATCTTCACCTCGGCAGAATATTATAGGGTACTGCAGAGCGTCTTAAGATAGATGTGTCTCACATATTCTCTGCAAGCCTTCGCCTCGCCTTCTGAGAACTATATCCCTCTTGTCGCATTGCTGGTCAACCAAGACTACTGCAACTTCGTCAGTCGTTTGCTCATTGTACCTCCTAGCGTGTTCTAATGAAGGTTTTTGATCGGCATTGATAACAATTTTGAAATCATTCTTCCTACCTTCAGGAATAGAATCTATTGCCGTTTTAAAATACCTGGCACAATTATTGCTTTGATGGAGCATCTGCTGCAATTCGGTAACTAAATGTCCATTTACATTCCTTATATGGGACATTCTAATATCAGCCTGTCTTTTATAGTCAGTGATGAAGTACACTTGCAGAAATTTTGAGTTTTCAGTGGTTTCAGGTAGCAAAGATCCAATTATCTGATATACCTGACCCTGCCTCTTAAGGTTGGCATAAAAAAAACTTCTATACTTTTGAAAGCCCCAAATGACGTCATTTGGAAAGAGGAATGTATGCCCGAATATTTTCTAGGAAGTGTTTGGACTGGGGATGATGGCCGTTAAGTGGAGTTAAGAGAGGATCTGGAGGAGGTAAATTTAGAGGCTAGTCGCACTAGTCGCTAGCCCCTGGAGCCTCTCCCTTCCACTCGAGAGCGTGGCAGAACCTGCATATTTCAGTCATGGATCTAATGTTGGATTCTTGTCGATAATCAAGTAGAGGATTGTAATTGAAGCCACTATAGGCTAGTCCACACCAAAGTTAATGAACTATGTTCATGAACAATGTTAATGAACAATGTTAATGAAAACATTTCTCAACATGTTTATTAAACATTTGTTAACAAACTTCTTCAACATTATGTCCACACCAAATAAACTTTTGTTAACCAACATCTTCAACATTAAATAAACTTTTTGTGAGGTTATAATGGATAGGGTCAGGAAGAAGAAAGTACTTACAGCTGCATCTTTCATTATTTTAGTGACTACAAAATTAGAGAAAAGCGCAGACGCAAGGTGAGGAAAAGAAAAATATTGGAAAGGCATTTAGAATTAAGTTAATTAATATTCTCATGTGCTTCCTGGTATTTCATAATTCCGCGCAATATACGAGTCGCTTGCGATTCGGTAGTCGATTTTTAGAGAAGTAAAAGAGCATCGTATTCCGCGCTACGAATTTACAACCTTAATTGCGTCTTTGCGCATGCGCGAACCAAAATGTTAACGAACACACGAAAAGTTAATGAAAAGTTTCGTTCACAAAAGTTAAAGAGATTTCCCTAGCGAGAGCATGCCCTGCTCGATCAGCACTCTGCCGCTCCGTTTAAGCTCGCGGAGACTCTGACTGGCGAGCAGTAGCGACACTGATCATTCGGTTTTCATCCCTCTCGTTGCCTTGAACACACTGAATTGTGTAGTGAGTTCGAGCATATTCCCGTTGGTTATCGCGCTCCTTATTACCTTCTCTTTCACGCCTGGAAGCGTGGTTCTCGCGATCCGCCAATATACGCTGCTCACGCTATTCATCAGTTTCTGCCTCGCGAGCGAGAGCAGTGCTTATTCAGTCAGCATCCTGACGTGCTGAACGCTGTTCCTCTGTCTCCCGTTCACGTGCGAGAAGAGTACCTATTCGGGCAACTTCCTGACGTGCCGAACGCTGCTCGTCAATCTCCCGTTCACGAGCGAGAGCAGTACTTATTCGGTCAGCTTCCTGAAGTACCGAACGCTGCTCGTCAGTCACCCGTTCACGAGCGAGAGCAGTACTTATTCGGTCAGCTTCCTGACGTGCCGAACGCTGCTCGTTAGTCTCCCGTTCACGAGCGAGAGCAGTACTTATTCGGTCAGCTTCCTGACGTGCCGAACGCTGCTCGTCAGTCTCCAGTTCACGAGCGAGAGCAGTACTTATTCAGTCAGCTTCCTGACGTGCCGAACGCTGCTCGTAAGTCTCAAGTTCATGAGCGAGAGCAGTATTTATTCGGTCAGCTTCCTGACGTGCCGAACGCTGCTCGTCAGTCACCCGTTCACGAGCGAGAGCAGTACTTATTCCGTCAGCTTCCTGACGTGCCGAACGCTGCTCGTCAGTCTCCCGTTCACGAGCGAGAGCAGTACTTATTCGGTCAGCTTCCTGACGTGCCGAACGCTGCTCGTCAGTCACCCGTTCACGAGCGAGAGCAGTACTTATTCGGTCAGCTTCCTGACGTGCCGAACGCTGCTCGTTAGTCTCCCGTTCACGAACGACAGCAGTACTTATTCGGTCAGCTTCCTGACGTGCCGAACGCTGCTCGTCAGTCTCCAGTTCACGAGTGAGAGCAGTACTTATTCGGTCAGCTTCCTGACGTGCCGAACGCTGCTCGTCAGTCTCCAGTTCATGAGCGAGAGCAGTACTTATTCGGTCAGCTTCCTGACGTGCCGAACGCTGCTCGTAAGTCTCCAGTTCACGAGCGAGAGCAGTACTTATTCGGTCAGCTTCCTGACGTGCCGAACGCTGCTCGTCAGTCACCCGTTCACGAGCGAGAGCAGTACTTATTCGGTCAGCTTCCTGAAGTACCGAACGCTGCTCGTCAGTCTCCCGTTCACGAGCGACAGCAGTATTTATTCGGTCAGCTTCCTGACGTGCCGAACGCTGCTCGTCAGTCACCCGTTCACGAGCGAGAGCAGTACTTATTCCGTCAGCTTCCTGACGTGCCGAACGCTGCTCGTCAGTCTCCCGTTCACGAGCGAGAGCAGTACTTATTCGGTCAGCTTCCTGACGTGCCGAACGCTGCTCGTCAGTCTCCAGTTCACGAGCGAGAGCAGTACTTATTCGGTCAGCTTCCTGACGTGCCGAACGCTGCTCGTCAGTCTCCAGTTCACGAGCGAGAGCAGTACTTATTCGGTCAGCTTCCTGACGTGCCGAACGCTGCTCGTCAGTCACCCGTTCACGAGCGAGAGCAGTACTTATTCGGTCAGCTTCCTGACGTGCCGAACGCTGCTCGTTAGTCTCCCGTTCACGAACGACAGCAGTACTTATTCGGTCAGCTTCCTGACGTGCCGAACGCTGCTCGTCAGTCTCCAGTTCACGAGTGAGAGCAGTACTTATTCGGTCAGCTTCCTGACGTGCCGAACGCTGCTCGTCAGTCTCCAGTTCATGAGCGAGAGCAGTACTTATTCGGTCAGCTTCCTGACGTGCCGAACGCTGCTCGTAAGTCTCCAGTTCACGAGCGGGAGCAGTACTTATTCGGTCAGCTTCCTGACGTGCCGAACGCTGCTCGTCAGTCACCCGTTCACGAGCGAGAGCAGTACTTATTCGGTCAGCTTCCTGAAGTACCGAACGCTGCTCGTCAGTCTCCCGTTCACGAGCGAGAGCAGTACTTATTCGGTCAGCTTCCTGACGTGCCGAACGCTGCTCGTCAGTCTCCAGTTCACGAGCGAGAGCAGAACTTATTCGGTCAGCTTCCTGACGTGCCGAACGCTGCTCGTCAGTCACCCGTTCACGTGCGAGAGCAGTACTTATTCGGTCAGCTTCCTGACGTGCCGAATGCTGCTCGTTAGTCTCCCGTTCACGAGCGAGAGCAGTACTTATTCGGTCAGCTTCCTGACGTGCCGAACGCTGCTCGTCAATCTCCAGTTCACGAGTGAGAGCAGTACTTATTCGGTCAGCTTCCTGACGTGCCGAACGCTGCTCGTCAGTCTCCAGTTCATGAGCGAGAGCAGTACTTATTCGGTCAGCTTCCTGACGTGCCGAACGCTGCTCGTCAGTCTCCAGTTCACGAGCGAGAGCAGTACTTATTCGGTCAGCTTCCTGACGTGCCGAACGCTGCTCGTAAGTCTCCAGTTCACGAGCGAGAGCAGTATTTATTCGGTCAGCTTCCTGACGTGCCGAACGCTGCTCGTCAGTCTCCCGTTCACGAGCGAGAGCAGTACTTATTCGGTCAGTTTCCTGACGTGCCGAACGCTGCTCGTCAGTCTCCAGTTCACGAGCGAGAGCAGTACTTATTCGGTCAGCTTCCTGACGTGCCGAACGCTGCTCGTCAGTCTCCAGTTCACGAGCGAGAGCAGTATTTATTCGGTCAGCTTCCTGACGTGCCGAACGCTGCTCGTCAGTCTCCAGTTCACGAGCGAGAGCAGTATTTATTCGGTCAGCTTCCTGACGTGCCGAACGCTGCTCGTCAGCCTCCAGTTCACGAGCGAGAGCAGTGCTTATTCGGTCAGTTTCCTGACGTGCCGAACGCTGCTCGTCAGTCTCCCGTTCTCGAGCGAGAGCAGTACTTATTTCGTTCAGCTTCCTGACGTGCCGAACGCTGCTCGTAAGTCTCCAGTTCACGAGCGAGAGCAGTACTTATTCGGTCAGCTTCCTGACGTGCCGAACGCTGCTCGTAAGTCTCCAGTTCACGAGCGAGAGCAGTATTTATTCGGTCAGCTTCCTGACGTGCCGAACGCTGCTCGTCAGTCTCCCGTTCACGAGTGAGAGCAGTACTTATTCGGTCAGTTTCCTGACGTGCCGAACGCTGCTCGTCAGTCTCCAGTTCCGAGCGAGAGCAGTACTTATTCGGTCAGCTTCCTGACGTGCCGAACGCTGCTCGTCATTCTCCCGTTCACGAGCGAGAGCAGTACTTATTCATTTGTCTGCTGCCGGGTCTCACGACAGTGAGAAGTAGATTGACGTATAGGTGATTGGCGACGTCGGTCGGCTACCAAGCGATCCTGACTGCCGTCATCCAATAGGAATTCTCCCGATGATGACTGCTGTTCCCTTTGAGAAGCAAGCCAACTATCACGCTCACCACAGCTCAACGCTGCGTTAGCCGAGAGCTGCATTCCTCTTGCCAATTGATAGTTCCGTCGTCTTTAACTACTACAGAAACATACGTAACTCGTTGATACAAATAATCAAAATGCTATTAATTTACAGAATCAACGATAGTTTTAAAAATCAGCACTGAATAAACGCGCACTGTGACTACGCCCCCTCCTTCCCCTCTAAAAAATAAAGAAAAAGAAAAATGAAAATCCACAGCCGGCTTCCAGTCTCCGACCGGGTCAGGAATGGAATGAATGAAGCCCCCATCTAGCGGCGAGGATATGAACTGTGCCGGCTGCCGAGGCCTGACGCTCTCCTCTGGGGCAATGATTAAATGAATGACTGATGAAATGGAATGATAGTGGAGAGTGTTGCTGGAATGATATTTTGACAGGGAAAACCGGAGTACCCGGAGAAAACCTGTCTGTCTCCGTTTTGTCCAGCACAGATCTCACTTGGAGTGACCGGGATTTGAACCACGGACCCAGTGGTGAGAGGCCAGCGTGCTGCCGCCTAAGCCACGGAGGCTTGCAAAAATAATAATATATGTATGAAGGCATGGCACCCCAGAAGAAACAACCCGGGACCACTGTGGCGCCGCGCCTCGCCGCTATTCTCTCGGCTAACGCAGCGTTGAGCTGTGGTCGCACCTAGACCGTTGACAGCGAAAGAGTGCCTGACCTCAGAGTAAGACATGGCGCGCTTCCCTACTTTACAGGAGCGGAGGGCCTGAAACAAACCTGTTTTCTGGGTTAGGAGGCCATTCCGACCCCAGGTTTCCTATCTCAAATCGATCCTATACCCATCCCCTACACGCCCCTTAAGGGTACTCAAGTACATAAATGACACCCTGTCACTGGGCTAAATGACCACGAATCCCAAGCCCCCAATTCTTTAGTGCACACTCTGCTGTCTGTCAGAGAATCTAGCTGGAAAGCAGCGTGCTGGAGTGGGCGTGAGCACAAAGCTGTTGGGCCTGATTTATGCTGTCAACGATGTGTCATAGTCCGTGAACAAATCCCCTGGCAGATCACACAGTTTATGTTATTAGGTCATTGCAGAATAGTAGCTATATTTACATTTGCCATTAGAGTGCTGCAAATGCAGTGAATTCATTATGGTGAATATGAGGCAGAGCGCTGATTGCGGTACGCAGCACAAATGAAGCGACAATTGGCAGTGCTCAATCTTCCTACGAACGCTAACACAATTACTGCTCCCGATTCCAGCGTTTGCAATTGGAGGTTTCCCAATTAGCTTTTGCATAAAAAGATTAGCATTGACAAGAAACGAGACTGTTCTATCAGAAAAACACAAAGGATAAGTTCGCAGTCTATGGACGTACACCTGGCTCACCCTCCATACACACTACGAGGTAATGGTGATTATGATGATGATGATGATGATGATGATGATGATGATTTATTTATTTATTTATTTTATTTATCGTATGGCTTTTAGTGCCGGGAGTGTCCGAGGACATATTCGGCTCGCCTGAGTCTGTAGCTGCTTCCAGCGGACATGTTCGGCTCGCCTGAGTCTGTAGCTGCTTCCAGCGGACACCATTAGGGTGAGCTACACATTCCGTTCAATTTCAAGTAGTTCCAACTTCGCCAACAGATATCAATGATACCTATCGGTGAACGTTGGAACTTTGATAGAGCGTTCCGACGAAATATAACCTAACAATTTAGCTGCACACAAGTTCAGTCTGTGGAAGGATCTTTCACATGCCACAAATCTATGACATGGGACCGCCGGCTTCACTTTCCCTCCGAAGGAAGGCATACCGAAGGACCTTCAACGATCCTAAAAATTCCGACGACTTCGGCCGGGTTTGAACCCGCTATCCCGGGCACAGCAGCTCAGCATGCTACCGACTACGCCACCGTAGTAGCATTGGCATATGATGTAAGTAGATAAGATTTCATTGAAATATCCTATTTAAAGCATGAATTACTGTATGATGATGATGATGATGATGATAATCCTTGTTTAAAGGGGCCTAATGAAATGATATGTTACGAAATGAAAGGATGAAGATAATAAACAGCCCACTGCCAGAGAAGAAAACGAAAATGTTTTTTATAAAACAGACAGTGAGCCCCAACAATATATGCCTTATCATCATCTTCCAAAGGCAACCATTCTTCTCCATCTTCAGCACTGAACCCTTTATCCTCTGATGGATAAATGATTCGATGTTTTATTTCTTCAATTAATTAATATTTCCACCAGCGTCATGAAATAGCCAGACGAAGATGAGGAAACTTCAAGCATTTGTTGGAGACAGTGGGAACATACCTGCAGCAGTATGACAAAAGGCTAAATACTTTAGCATTGTGAAAAGAAAGACCCTAGCTATGTTTCAGAAGGACAGGTGGTGGCTACCTCAAAATAGAAGGGATGCGTGGTGAGACACGCTTATGGTATGTTCATTGTACTATTCGCGCCTAGAAAAAATATAATGCAGTAACGTGAGTGGCTGATGATACTGCTGGACACTCCCACGAGGCCGAGGTCTGATAAAAACCGCGAAGTTATTGAAAAAGTGGAACCAATGAGAGATGAATGCTTACGAACGCGCTAAGTCTAGCTTGGGCACGCGAAAGCTAGCATTAACGCGGGAGTTCGGCTAGACAACATCTCTACGATCGATTCTAGGATTAATGGGCATATTCTTGACCTGCGCAATTTTACGAGTTCAGTGATATTTGTTTCATTCCTGTACCACTATTATTTTGAGAAATTTTTATATAATTTCCCCCTCTATCGATACCTAGGGCCAGTTCATTTATAAGTGGCGTGTAGAGCCAAGACATTATTATTATATTGTGTGTGTCGGAAGACACAGGTTGCTATTACTTTTGTGCGTCTAAGGACGCAGGTTATTATTATCATTACTTTTGCGCGTCTAAGGACGTAGGCACTTGTATTTTGCGTGTCATGAGGACACAGATTTTATTAATACAATGTGTTAAATTCAGTGTGATAGATAGTCACAGTACTATTTTGTAGGGGCAGTATCATCGACAATTCGCCAACAGACTGTTCTGGGGAATTAAGTACCTAAAACGGCGAATTTAGTAAACAGATATCGAGTGTGAATTAATCTATAACTTTTTGCATCAGCACGAGAGATGACATCGCATATCCTGGAAGAAGTTTGGAACTGTCAACACTCCATCGAGATGTTTGAGACGAGCTAAACAGCATTAAGTAGGGAAATGGCTGCAGATGTTCGCTGACGGTGACTGGCAGAGGATGAGTACATGAATAATATTCTTATTATCTGACAAATTAACTTATGGTATATGGGACATATTTTGTTTGTAAATATCTTGCTTGTGTTGATTAACGTAGTGTATTTAGTTTTGGTCTGACACACCTTTTGCATGGAAACAGCTCGCACATATTTTATCAGTCGTAAGTTCTTGTTTGTTTGTTTGATTGTTTTAATTAACGTGGCTATGTGGACGACCGTGTTCGCATATGTTTACGTAGTGTGATTAAGAAGCGTCTCTCGGAGATATGTTGTGTTTCAGAAGTAGGACTGAATTAGTATAATCATGCAATAGATTGGAGGGTAAATTAATCTTGTAATGTTTATTATTGATCAGATTCAGTGAGTTTATTGCCGTTGGAGCAATGTAAATTGTGGAGAGGAGCAGTCAGCTCTCTCGTAGGTTTTAATATTTTTAATAGTTTGTGAGGATCTGATTCAGCCGACCTGTGTGAAAAATGTTATGTCATTCCCAGCAGTGTGTGTGTGTGTGTATTTTATTGGTCATTACAAGCGGGAATTTCAGCGTAGACTGATTTCTGACAGCTTGGTGCCAAGTCCATATGGTTACCTTGCGAGGACATATGTGGCTATATCGATTAAGGTCTTACCATATGTTTATGTGGTTGAGATTTGTTGCTGTTGATTCTACGAGATAATGGTCAGGTGGTCAAGTTATTTTTACACACTGGGGCTGGACGATGACAGAGTGAGGAAGGGGGAAGTTGTTTCACAAGGCGGGCTGAAAAGATTGCATCAAGGTCATTAGGGGAGTGCTTGTTGGCTCCGTAAAATTACTTGAAATACAGAATAAGAACTGATCAATGGTAAAAATTGTTTAAATAAATGGGAGTTGGCTACGAATCACTATAATCTCCGAAGCGTTAGCTTAACGTGCATTTTTATTCATATAAAGTAATCTCAGCCGGCGAGGCTTTTGTTGTTGTTGGTTACATTCCATGTTTATGTACTGTATTAGTGACCCGTGTAGTAACGTGCGATGCTGTCTTTTCCTGGTTTGTGTATTGAGCAATTGGCCGAGTTGGCAGCTCATTTGTCAGATGCGTCATCGCGTTGAAGGAGGGTCTCGAGGGAGATTCCTGTAAATATTAGATTTTAGATTGTGTGTCAGCATTAATTTTTAAGGGTTTTATTAGTGTTGTGTCCCATATCCGTAAACGTTGACTTACGAGATGATTGTTCGTAAGCATCGTGGCTGTTACCCGAGGTAAACGAACAGTCATCCGAGTACTCATTCCTCGTAGTTAGTCATTACGCATACATAAAATCCAATGCAAGATAGTGGAACTTGGATCCACAATTTATATAAGGGGGAGATCCGTCTGACTCCTCAACTTTTGATAATATTTATGTCATGGGAAGATTCAGGGAGGAATTTTATTATTGTTGTTGTCTATTTTCATTTTATTTGCACTAATAGTCATTAAATTATGTTATTTTTCTATGTCTTGTCACTTCCTTTCTTAATTATAGTTTTAATCCTATGACCCTTACCTCAGTAGAGCATGTTGTTTGGCGAACGTAAACATCACACTATGAACTGAGCGCGACCCCTTGATCAAGAGTTCTTGCATATAAACACTGCAATGCTAAAGGGTTCATAGGAGGTAAACTGGCGCGGCCAAGCGTGGGGCGGTTCACTGTGGTGTAACGGCAAAGAAATTGCACATGTCATTGTAAGCGTAGTTGGGGTTACAAACTGACGCAACAATGAAGGTGTATTTTCCTTGCTGGTTCGCTGCTGGAACACATTTAGTTGGCGTATTTGAGTAAAACTGACAGGCCACAAGTGGAGGCAGATAAGAGAGTATTTTAATCACCGGAAAGTGATATTTTATTAAAAGTAATTGAGGCGAAGAGGATACCGCCAACTATGTGAAATATAAATTAAAATCAGGAGTTTGCAATGTAAAATACGGTTCACGTTTTTGTCTATTGAATTAAAGTAAAAAGTAATATACTTGATACCGGGCGTCCAATGATTAAAGTTAAAACTAGATTTGTTTAGAAAGTCAAACTCATGAAAATGTTAGGAGGCTGGTAGCCTTAAATGACAATTAATACTTTGTTAAATAGTCAGTGTTAATATCAGATCAGGACAACAATTTAATGACTAAATATGTGTTTGGGTTTAAATTAAATTGAGTAAAATTAGAACCACTCAGAGATGCAATCGACTAGTGGGATTAAATGTAAATTATAAATGAACTGAGTAGGGTAAAGAAATTAAATGTGCATTGGGATTATATGTATGTGTCAGGGGACATTGCTTTATGCCATTTCCCTAATGTCTCATATAAAGTGTATAACATGGCAACAGTAGAACAGATTCAAGAAATCATTGCGAGTGCAGCTAGGAGGACACAGAAATTGTTGGACACTAAATTGTCTGAACAGAGTGAACAATTAAACAATAGGATGTTAGAACAAAGTGAGTCTATAAACAAATTCTCTGAGCAGAGTGAATCACTAAAGACTAAACTATCTGAACTAAGTGAATCATTAAACACTAAGCTATCAGAACAGAGCGAATCACTAAACACAAAACTATATGAACAAAGTGAATCTATAAACAAATTGTCTGAGCAGAGTGAATCATTAAAAACTAAACTATCCGAACAAAGTGAATCACTAAACACAAAACTATCTGAACAAAGTGAATCATTGCGGACACAATTAAATATTCATATTCATATTTGAACAAAATGAATATCAGGCGGAACAAGCTAGATTACTAAAAAATGAAATCAATGACACTATAAATTCGCAGTTAGAGGCGCAGAATGTTAAAAACACGAACCAATTTGCTTCGTTAACCGCAGAGATGACCACACTAATCAACAGATGGTATTTCTGGCCCTAGATGTTAGTAAAAACAATGAAAACAATTAGATCAGATTAAGAAAATGGAAATTATATTTGATCAAAAACTTAGCATTCTGGATGAAACGGTGTTAGGTAAATTAGAGCAAATTGAACTAGCATGCACTATGAGTACGATCGAGGTCAAGATAGCTCAGGATAAGTTGGAAGGACGATTTAAGGAAATGGAAAAAAGCGGCAAGGTCATTCAACAACAATTATCAGCGGTAGATGAAAATATATCCGGCATAAATAAAGATATGGACCGTCTCGAAATAAAATCAGCGGAGCAATGGAAAAGCCTAGAAGCGGATCAGGATCAATTAAAGAATACCATCGACGAAAGGTTGAGCCAGATAGAAAGCAATCAGGATGACACTAAAAACCAGATTGAGGAGAAAGTAAGCACAATTAAGGAGCAAATAAGAAAAGATTGGCGAAAAATGAATATTGATTCAAAAGAGGAAAGATCAACCATCCTTAAGACAGTAGGCGAAAATCATACTCGTATTCAAGCATTAGAGCAAGAAATTAAGAGTAAACTTAAAGAACAAACAGACAGGATCATTAATGCTGAACTGAGGTCGATAGAACAATCCTCGATATTTAAAACGGGAACAATGAAAGACAAGCAGGACGACTCAAATAGCCCGGAGGGTGCGAGCACAGCAGGTAGTCAAACTCAGACAGAGAGCCCATTAACAACAAACACGGAGGGGTTTCGCAAGAATATTGAAAGGAGTTCCACGCCACAGGACGGTCATCAGCCCACACAACTTATCCAAGTAATTCGCTCGAACGATTATAAACCGCAGAAGTACACGGAGAATTCAGGGGTGACACCTAAAGCCTTTATTAAAGAAATTGAAGATCATTACAATGACACTGGGGTACCTGAAGCACGTAGGCTAAGAATGATGGAGAGATTTTTATCAGGAAATGTCCTTACATGGTTTTTAAGCTTCAAATATACATTTGGAACTATGGCAGATTTCAAAATCGCGTTTCTGCGCAAGTACTGGTCGCCGGCATTACAACAGAGCTTAAGAATGGAGCTTTACTCTAGGAAATACCAAACTACCCAGCAAACGAAATACCCAGATTTCTTTAACATGCAAATGCTAAAATTTCGCGACCTTGATTACCCTTTAAATGAAGCGGATCTGGTGATGACTATAGCGCGGCAATTACCAGTCAACGTGCAACAAGTACTAGTCGCAGCGAACGTTAGTACGGCCTTACATGCAGAACAGATATTACGCCAGATAGATGAGACTACATCTCATAATCATTATAGAGGAGGAAGACAACTGGAGTTAGTCAATACGACAGATGTCATAAAACCAAAACAGGCAAACACGAAAACGCAGGGTACAAATACAAGCACATCCACACCTAGGCGGAATCAGGAAGAAGTAGAAAACAGACCGTTCCAGCGTAACGAGAATAACTATAACAATAGGTCATATCAAGGCAACAATAGATATCAACAGAGAGGGTATCAGCAATGGCGTGAAAATCG
Organism: Meconema thalassinum; assembly: GCA_946902985.2. Lineage (NCBI taxonomy): Eukaryota > Metazoa > Arthropoda > Insecta > Orthoptera > Tettigoniidae > Meconema > Meconema thalassinum. The sequence goes on along the minus strand of OX336392.1, from coordinate 301,076,872 downwards.
AAGAAATGAGAGGCCTTATGGAAGATACGGTGATTACAATGGGAATCAAAGATGGAAAGGAAGGAGAGATCAAAATCAAGGAGAAGCACGTAATTATCGAAATGACTGGGATGATAGGCACGCTCAATCACAAAATTACCTAGAGGAATTACACGCTAGTCAAGGTGGAGAGCAAGGACGATGGGAGAAAGCCATTGGGAACATGAAGAATCCAGACACACATACTGAGGAAGCTGGAAGTCTACTGAGACAAGAGGAACGTCAAGGGCGTGGGCGACAAAATGATGATGGGAGTCGCAACGGAGCTAAAAAAAATCTAAATTTGGATAAAGGAGACAGTCTACAAACGCAACAGTCGGAAGTTGAGGATGGATGGATAGTAGCGAACATACAAGAATGGATTGCTTTGCCAGAAGATTGCCTGGAGGAGACGGTGAAACCACGGAACGATGAAATTAGGCAGTTACCCATTATTTAAGCGAGGATTGGTGGAATTAATATAAGATGTTTATTGGATACGGGGTCGCAGATCAGTCTGGTATCGGAGGCCTTGGTTCGAGAGTTGGGACGGAGTCAGAATATTCCTGTGATTCCCGTACCACAACTCAAAGTGAGGGGTGTTATTCCTGAACGCACCGTCACTTGTAAACGTCAGGCATACTTAGAGCTGAACATATTGGAACACACTTTTGGGCAAACATTCATTATCATGGCAAAGATGAATTTCAATATAATTCTTGGTGCAAATTTCATTTGTGACTATCAAGCAGTGATAGATTTGCACAAGAATACAGTCAGTTTTAGAGAGTATGATCAACTAACGAACGTAGGATTGCATATGGATGAAATCACAACCGGAAGAGATGTAAATTCTTGGGCATTGGAAGCAATATCGGAAGAGACGGAAGAGGAGATACGAAAGGCAGAAGATAACATCATAGAAGGAGCTGTTGTGGAACTAGATGAGGAGAGTGAATCCCAGGAGATATGGTCTTTATTAACAGAAGGAGATGACAGTGATGCACAATTTGAAGAGTTACTACAGGAGCGGCTCAATGACATTCAACTTGGGGGTGAACATAGAAAACAATTGGAAGAGATTTTAAGGAAGCACAAAGCAGTATTTGATACAGTACCTGGGAAAATATTAAATTTCAAATATTCAATGCAAGTCGAGGATTGGTCACCTTTCAAAAGTAGATTGTACCCAATTCCGGAAAAATATCGTGGTCAAGTCAAGGTCATTATATATGAGATGTTACAAGCTGGAGTGATAAGGAAGACACCCACACCTTATCTAAATGCGATTTTGGCAGTCACTAAACCAAATGGATCTATTAGACTTTGTTTAGATGCCAGAAATCTCAACATGAGACTCATTTTTCCTGAGTATGACAGAGCACCAATTATCAGAGACGTACTAAAAGGCTTTAAGAACAAGAGCATCTATTCGTCAGTTGACTTGACGTCCAGTTTCCACCATATTGAATTGGATGAGAAGTCACAGCTTCTAACTGGCTTCTTATTCGATAACCAAACGTTTTGCTTCGTCCGAATGCCCTTCGGAGTCAAAACAGCGGGCTGTGCTTTAATCCGAGCCCTGGATCGGAATCTAACCGAGGAAGTTAAGGAGATGACGGTGCGCTACATTGATGACATTCTGCTGGCATCCGACAACATTGAAATTCACATGGAAAATTTAGATAAAGTATTAGGCAACCTTAATACATCAAATTTCAAAGTAAACCTGAAGAAATCGCATTTCTTCAAGAGCGAGATCTTATATTTGGGTCACATCATTGACAAGGAGGGAGTGAAGCCAAACCCAGCTAAGATCGAAGCGATAAAGAATTTCCCTACACCAACGAGAGTCAAGCACATTCGGGCTTTCTTAGGCGTAACGGGATTCTTTAAAGAAAACTGTCCAGGTTACACGGAGACTGTAGCTCCAATGCAGGAAATGCTAAAAAAGAATAATAAATGGTTGTGGAATGCGGAATGTGAGAAGGCGTTCCAAGCAACAAAACAGCTACTGGAAAACTGCATTAAGTTAGGATATCCAGATTTCAAGCACAATTTTATAATCCAAGCGGATGCTTCACTAATTGGTATAGGTGCCATGCTCTACCAAGAAGATCCAGCTAACCTGCAACATAAAACATATTTGGCATTTGTCAGCCGAAAATTGCGTAAGCACGAGCGCAATTATACTGTAACAGAACTAGAGCTGTTGGCCATCCTTCATGCGCTTCAACAATGGAAACGAATAATTTATGGCTATCCCATTGTTGTCAGGACTGATCACAAGGCACTAACATTCTTGTTTAAGACGTCGATGGCAAGCGAACGTGTGACACGTTGGTCTATATATATTCAGCAGTTTAGCATTGAGATTGAACATTGTCCAGGGAAGATGAACGTGATCCCGGATGCACTCAGCAGGAACCCAGAGCCTGATGATGAAGAAACAGCGATGGTACAACACTTGGAGTTAACACCGAAGGACCGGGAATTCTTGGAGGAGTTACGTGAGATACTGCGAGAACAGGAAGCGGAACCATGGATGATGCTATTAATTCAATACTTCAGAAAGCAACTACCTACAGGAACACCTGCATTTCGAGAAGCGAAAGCAAAAGAAGGAAGATATGTTTATGTCAACAATTTGCTGCACAAATGGGTAGATAATGACCACACCAAGTTACGCATATTAGTACCTGCATCTTTACAGCGAGGATTGACATGGCATACTCACGAAAGTTACGGACACGTCGGAGTAGACAAGTGCGAAGTGACGATAGGAGAGACATTTACATGGCCACGTATGAGAACAACTATATGTGACGTCATTACGACTTGTGATCCTTGTCAGAGGACAAAGTCCAATAACTATTTAATGAGGCAGTATCCTGGACCATTGCTACCTCAGAAACCCTGCGAACTACTGGCCCTAGACTGTTTCGGCCCAATTCCGAAAGGTAGACGAGGTTGCCGTCACTTGCTAGTGTGCATTGATGTGTTTTCTAAGTTTGTCGTATTATGCCCCATTCAGAAAACTACATCGAAACAAGTACTCAGTCGTATTCGAAATAGAGTTATTCCAATCCTTGGAAAACCAGAATTTATATTGTCAGACCATGGCAGCTATTTTACAAGCGCCGAATTCAAGAAAGGTATGGAGGACATGGGTATAAAACACGTTTTAAACAGTATCCGACATGCCCAAGCTAATCCAAGTGAGAGAGCAATAAAATGTGTAACATCATACTTGAGAATCTTCATTCCCAAAGAACATCATAAGTGGGGGGATAAAATTAAGGATGTAGAGACATGCATGAATTCTACCAGGCACGAGTCAACAGGACAGATCCCTATGGTCTTACACAAAAACGAGTATCCAGTGAGAACGTGGAAAAGCATCATTAACTGCCCACAAGATCCCATGATAGCACCTGACCTGCGAATAGAGAGAACGAGAGCCTACATGAGAAAACAAGCAGATCGCAGATTACGGCGATTGAGAAATAAGAGATTTCACCGTGAACTTGAAATCAACCAGCTCGTTTTGATGAAACGACCCGCTACATCGGATCCAGAGAAGAAGATCTTCAGCAAATTCTGTGAAAAGTTCATAGGACCCTATTCTATTGTAAGAAACCTAGGAAATAATGCATACAGAGTGAAAGAGTTAAGCACAGGAACAATGTCGGTCTACAATGCAGCCAACTTAAAAAAGTATCAAAGAAGTGAGCCATGGGAGCGCCGAAATAATGATGCAGTTTGAATATATGGACGTCCTATATCAACCAAGTGGACGGGGAGCAGTTGAGTACGGCACGTGAAGAAGGAAGTGGAGATGGTGTTGACAAACATTAACGAGACAGGCAGAGTGTTGCCTCAGGCATTAGCGCGTCACGCAAGCAGCTGAAAGGCTGAGGTCCAAGCAGGAAATAAAACGAGTAAATGCCATTCAAGACAGGAGCGGCTAGACCAAGTAATAGAAAAGGGGTGTTTCTGAAATAAAACAAATTGGCCTACGGAAGTCTTTTAAAAAAATATCGACTTTATCCTAAGTTCGAAATTTTGTGAGTGGAGGAGTTGTGAACCCTTTATCCTCTGATGGATAAATGATTCGATGTTTTATTTCTTCAATTAATTAATATTTCCACCAGCGTCATGAAATAGCCAGACGAAGATGAGGAAACTTCAAGCATTTGTTGGAGACAGTGGGAACATACCTGCAGCAGTATGACAAAAGGCTAAATACTTTAGCATTGTGAAAAGAAAGACCCTAGCTATGTTTCAGAAGGACAGGTGGTGGCTACCTCAAAATAGAAGGGATGCGTGGTGAGACACGCTTATGGTATGTTCATTGTACTATTCGCGCCTAGAAAAAATATAATGCAGTAACGTGAGTGGCTGATGATACTGCTGGACACTCCCACGAGGCCGAGGTCTGATAAAAACCGCGAAGTTATTGAAAAAGTGGAACCAATGAGAGATGAATGCTTACGAACGCGCCAAGTCTAGCTTGGGCACGCGAAAGCTAGCATTAACGCGGGAGTTCGGCTAGACAACATCTCTACGATCGATTCTAGGATTAATGGGCATATTCTTGACCTGCGCAATTTTACGAGTTCGGTGATATTTGTTTCATTCCTGTACCACTATTATTTTGAGAAATTTTTATATAATTTCCCCCTCTATCGATACCTAGGGCCAGTTCATTTATAAGTGGCGTGTAGAGCCAAGACATTATTATTATATTGTGTGTGTCGGAAGACACAGGTTGCTATTACTTTTGTGCGTCTAAGGACGCAGGTTATTATTATCATTACTTTTGCGCGTCTAAGGACGTAGGCACTTGTACTTTGCGTGTCATGAGGACACAGATTTTATTAATACAATGTGTTAAATTCAGTGTGATAGATAGTCACAGTACTATTTTGTAGGGGCAGTATCATCGACAATTCGCCAACAGACTGTTCTGGGGAATTAAGTACCTAAAACGGCGAATTTAGTAAACAGATATCGAGTGTGAATTAATCTATAACTTTTTGCATCAGCACGAGAGATGACATCGCATATCCTGGAAGAAGTTTGGAACTGTCAACACTCCATCGAGATGTTTGAGACGAGCTAAACAGCATTAAGTAGGGAAATGGCTGCAGATGTTCGTTGACGGTGACTGGCAGAGGATGAGTACATGAATAATATTCTTATTATCTGACAAATTAACTTATGGTATATGGGACATATTTTGTTTGTAAATATCTTGCTTGTTTTGATTAACGTAGTGTATTTAGTTTTGGTCTGACACACCTTTTGCATGGAAACAGCTCGCACATATTTTATCAGTCGTAAGTTCTTGTTTGTTTGTTTGATTGTTTTAATTAACGTGGCTATGTGGACGACCGTGTTCGCATATGTTTACGTAGTGTGATTAAGAAGCGTCTCTCGGAGATATGTTGTGTTTCAGAAGTAGGACTGAATTAGTATAATCATGCAATAGATTGGAGGGTAAATTAATCTTGTAATGTTTATTATTGATCAGATTCAGTGAGTTTATTGCCGTTGGAGCTATGTAAATTGTGGCGAGGAGGAGTCAGCTCTCTCGTAGGTTTTAATATTTTTAATAGTTTGTGAAGATCTGATTTAGCCGACCTGTGTGAAAAATGTTATGTCATTCCCAGCAGTGTGTGTGTGTGTGTATTTTATTAGTCATTACAAGCGGGAATTTCAGCGTAGACTGATTTCTGTCAGCTTGGTGCCAAGTCCATATGGTTACCTTGCGAGGACATATGTGGCTATATCGATTAAGGTCTTACCATATGTTTATGTGGTTGAGATTTGTTGCTGTTGATTCTACGAGATAACGGTCAGGTGGTCAAGTTATTTTTACACACTGGGGCTGGACGATGACAGAGTGAGGAAGGGGGAAGTTGTTTCACAAGGCGGGCTGAAAAGATTGCATCAAGGTCATTAGGGGAGTGCTTGTTGGCTCCGTAAAATTACTTGAAATACAGAATAAGAACTGACCAATGGTAAAAATTGTTTAAATAAATGGGAGTTGCCTACAAATCACTATAATCTCCGAAGCGTTAGCTTAACGTGCATTTTTATTCATATAAAGAAATCTCAGCCGGCGAGGCTTTTGTTGTTGTTGGTTACATTCCATGTTTATGTTCTGTATTAGTGACCCGTTTAGTAACGTGCGATGCTGTCTTTTCCTGGTTTGTGTATTGAGCAATTGGCCGAGTTGGCAGCTCATTTGTCAGATGCGTCATCGCGTTGAAGGAGGGTCTCGAGGGAGATTCCTGTAAATATTAGATTTTAGATTGTGTGTCAGCATTAATTTTTAAGGGTTTTATTAGTGTTGTGTCCCATATCCGTAAACGTTGATTTACGAGATGATTGTTCGTAAGCATCGTGGCTGTTACCCGAGGTAAACGAACAGTCATCCGAGTACTCATTCCTCGTAGTTAGTCATTACGCATACATAAAATCCAATGCAAGATAGTGGAACTTGGATCCACAATTTATATAAGGGGGAGATCCGTCTGACTCCTCAACTTTTGATAATATTTCTGTCATGGGAAGATTCAGGGAGGAATTTTATTATTGTTGTTGTCTATTTTCATTTTATTTGCACTAATAGTCATTAAATTATGCTATTTTTCTATGTCTTGTCACTTCCTTTCTTAATTATAGTTTTAATCCTATGACCCTTACCTCAGTAGAGCATGTTGTTTGGCGAACGTAAACATCACACTATGAACTGAGCGCGACCCCTTGATCAAGAGTTCTTGCATATAAACACTGCAATGCTAAAGGGTTCAGCACCTCGTTTCATTTCATAGTAGGAACCATAATGAAGAGTTAGTGTGATGTCTTGCAGGAAGAATTTTCTCGGTCGACCTCGGCCTTTCTTCCCTGTGATTTTCCCTTCCAGGAGATTAGTTAGTAAAACGTTATGTCGCAAGATGTGGCCTGTGAATTTAGCTTTTCTTTTATGGATCGTTGGTCTCAGTTCTCTCTTCCCCTGAATTTCTTGCAGGATGCTAATATTAGTCCTCTTTTCAATCCATTAAACCCGTAACATTCTACACCAGACCCACATCTCAAACGCTTCATGTCGGTTCCAATCCTGACCTCTGATCGTCCAAGATTCACATCCATACATAACCACACTCCATACAAAGGACTTATTTAGATAAAAGGAGTTGAAACGAACATGATAAAAAATAATAAAACAAATAAGGCATATTGAACAATAAAAATAGATATGACAAAAACAGAACTAAACGTCTTGAACTAAATTAATGCTTTTAAAAATATATCCACTCCCCTCATGAACTGGATGACAAGGTCGATGATTATTATTTTAAGGGGAGAAACATCTAGGTTACCTGGTACTGAAAATGTATAATGAAATAAGAACTGCTACTCACAACTACTGACTTACAAACTACGAGTAGAAATCGAAATGATGATAACGATAATTGTTATTTTAAGGGACCTAACACTTATGTTTTCGGCCCGTAATGGTTTGGATGATAGTGAAAATGAAAAGATAACTACCAAGTACAGACAAACAACTGACCTACAACTAAAACTAACTAATGACTTACATATTAGAAATTAAAAAATGCAATACGAAAAACAAAACAAAATAAGAGATAAAAGATAGGAACAAAAATGTCCTAACATCCCGAAGAATGAGAATTGAGGACTTGGAAATAAGTAAAACCATGAAAGGCAGATAGTAAAGGGGGAGGGGGTGAAGAGAGAAAGCTGGCCCCAGCTCAGGAATCCCTCGAGGTCACCAACTTCCAAGCTCAACAGCTGTGAGCCCTTGAGGGTGTAACACTATCCAGGATGTTGGGGCTACACACACCCTACCTTCCTTAGGGCCTTTTGCAGAAGATACCGTGAAAGGAAAAGAGTTGTTGTTGATTCATTTAGAGGCTTTGCGACATCGTGGCCATGAAGCCCCGTTCACTTTGGTGAGTGTGGAATTTGTCTGATAACCTGTGTGTGATGGCTGTATTAGTGTGTGTAGTTGTAATCAGATGAGGATTGGGAAGGAGGCGGCCGTGGCCTAGTCAAACCCGCCTCTTCTCAGTTTTGCCTCACGATGCTGAATATACTTCGTTTCAGCTCTCGGACCAGAATTACATTTTTTGGCAGAGCCGGGAATAAAACCAAAGCCTCCACAGTGACAGTCAATAATGCTAACCACTACACAACGAGGCGGACCGTAAAAGAAAAGAACAACGATGTTCATTCTTACATTACATCTTACATTAATATCCATGAGAAGTACAATTATTGAATCTGTCTGATAACCGGTGTTAATTGTGATGGCTGTATTAGTGTGTGTTACCTGTTTTAATTCAAGTAAGGACTGTAGACAATAATTTCAAGTAGTTCCTAGTTTTGCTACCAAATGCTACCGTCCACGACACCTAGCTTGCGCACGTGGCTATTAGATGGCATCACAAACAGCACTTGGCGGTGAACGTTGGAACAAATAGAGCATTATCAATTCTAATCTATAAATTTTGGCTTCACACAAGTGTAGTTTGTGGAAGGTTCTTTATCATGCCATAAATCTATGACATGGGCCCGCCGGCTTTACTTCACCTCCGAAAGAAGGCATACAGAGGGATTTTTTACGCTCCGAAAAAATCCGACGACTTCGGCCGGGTTTGAACCCGCGATCTTGGGCATAGAAGCTCAGCATGCTGCCAACTACGCCACCGAAGACGCCTCTGGTTAAAGTGGTCTCTATACAGTAATATTGGTCGAATATCAATTCCCCTCGATTTTCCTTAATTCCACTCGATCCTCCAAGGGACCCAAAAATGAGTTCCTCAACTCCGCTCAGGCTTTGACAAGGTGTCAGCAAAGGGGTTATCCCCAATGACGAAACAAATGTCATAACCCTCCTGCTCGCACACCAAGGTTCGGGTCAAACACCATCTGCAGCGCATGAGCATGCAGCTGATTTTCCGCTCTGAAGTGAATATTTTTTTTACAAATTGTATGCATTGCTTTTAACATGTACATAATTAAATGTTTGTATGTTTTTTTTAACCTAGTCAGACATTATTAAATTAAATTTAGATAATAATAGGTGTATGATTTGTACCTTAAATATACTTTCGATATCAGCTGCGGATGCTGAAAATACTGTTTTCCAGCCTAGAACGAAAAAAAATGGTATTTGTTTATGTCATTGGGGATAACCCCTTTGCTGACCCTGTGACAAAGTCTGAGCGGAGTTGAAGAACTCATTTTTGGGTCCCTTGCAAGACAGAGTGGAATTAAGGAAAATCGAGGGGAATTGATGTTCGACCGAGTGGAATTGATGCCCGCCCGTAATATTGAGGAGTATATTCAGCTATTGTTTATGGGTGATGGTTATCTCACCTATGCGTCACTCAATGTTTATTCATAGTATTTCAATTATATTTCAAAGTGATTTATTTAACTGGTGTTTCGGGTTTGTTTATTGAGTTTTCGTCGCCTACTCACTGGCGTAACTAGGGCTTGCTTCTGAGTGGAGAGGTTTCGGACATAGTGAAAGCAAATATACGGTCCCAAAGTTTCAAAATCACCCGTCCATATATATTTTCGTGTTTGATTTCATTAACATTTTATACGTTGTATTTCCACTTATCAATGCGCAAATGCTCCAAAATTAACAATTTAGTTAATAATAACAATAACACAATACTATTCAACTTCCAAAATGACACTCACACTCGGATACTAACAGAATGGAAGCTGACAAGCGGTGACGAGATGAGGAGATATAGTGCCACACTGCTACCCTTTTGGCTAAATGAACAACTTACTGTTTTGCTCATTCCGTAAGAGTTGAGTTAATTATATATGAATTGCAGCCAATGGCCGTAGCTGTTTTTTTTTATTTTTTTTTATTGAACGCTCGAGGGCTTCCAACAATTTCAATTTCAAGTAGTTCCAACTTTGCCTACCAGATGCTACTGTCACTAACACCTAGCGGCGAACATTGGAACTCGATAGAGCGTTTCTAACTAGCCAACTATAACCTACAAATGTTTCTACAAACTACCAAATGCATTGGTAGGTTCTTTTACATGCCATAAATCTATGACATGGGCCCGCCGGCTTTACTTCCCCTCCAAAAAAGGCATACTGAAGGATTTTAACGCTCTTCAAAATCCGGTAACTTCGGCCGGGTTTGAACCCACGATCATGAGCTTAACAGTTCAGCATGGCATCGTCTACGCCACCGAAGCCGCATAAGTGTTAAGTTAAGCTAACGCTAAACGGTTAAAACGAGTGTAAAATACTTTCAAATTACTAGTCCAAGCATGAACTTACATAATTCAATCACTTTTAAAAACTAGCAGTAGTACCCGGCTTCGCCCGGTGGATTGATGATAATATTTCAGTCTCCTTAACACTCAACGTCATTGATGAAGATGATACTGACGACGACTGCTATTGAACGGGTATAATAAACTTACACTCTAATAGAAATACATATTTTTAAATTACCGGCGAGTAAGACTGTGGTGTTGCCTAGTAGTATAATGGGTGTAACATCTAGGTCATTTTCCCTTTTGATGAGGATGACAATGAAGACTACTACTACTGAACGGGTATATTAAACTTACAAACTAATGGAAATACACATTTTATAAATCACAGGCAATGAAGACTGTGGTGTTGCTTAGTAGTACTGTATAATGGACGTAACATCTAGGTCATTTGCCCTTTTGATGAGGATGATAATGAAGACGACTACTACTGAACGGGTATATCAACCTTACAAATTAATGCAAATACATATTTTTAAAATCACGGGCTAGGTAGACTCTGGTGTTGTTTAGTAGTATAATGGACGTAACATCTAGGTCATTTGCCCTTTTGATGAGGATGATAATGAAGACGACTACTACTGAACGGGTATATCAAACTTACAAACTAATGGAAATACACATTTTAAAATCACAGGCCATGAAGACTGTGGTGTTACTTAGTAGTATAATGGACGTAACATTTAGGCCATTTGCCCTTTTGATGAGTATGATAATTAAAACTACTGTTGAATTGACACGACAAACTTACAAACTACCGTGATAGAAAGAAAAATTTCAAAATTCACAGGCGATGAAGACTTATTGTGTGTGGTGATTAGTGGTATATTGGGCGTAACATCTAGGTCATTTGCCCTTATGATAATAATAAGGTAATGAAAAATGACTACTAAACGAACATGGTGTAATTTTAAATCTGATATAGGCAATTTAGATTTCTACCTTCGATGTCTTCCAAAGTCTGAACGTTATTTTCTGGCTTAGGCCTATACTCGATGCGTGTAGTGAAAGAGCTTATCGACTACTGCCCGGGTCCAGGCTGCACGAATCGCAGATGATGACAATATATGATGACAGACGTTCGGGGGGGGGGGGGGGGGTTCCCGGTCCTATTCACATTGACCGGTGAATCACTAATTCTTTCGTAACACGACAGTGGTTTGAGCAAAGACCCTGTATGAACATAAGCATAGTCAGCAATACCAGGTAACACGGCGGGGTCTGGACATTTCTCTCATGTCAACTCGCGATGAATCAGCAAGCTATTCTCACACCTGGCCCCCTCCTCCCCCCTCCACCCACCAGGGTCTCTCAACTTGTGGGACGTGGGTTTGCGACCACGGGACCCCAACTGAGTCCGGCATTGCTTCTACTTACTGGTGCCGGGCTCCTTTCAGTTCTCTTTCCTGTCAGCCTCCCTTGGTCAAACTCTTGTTCTCTTCCGACCCCGATGGTATCAGGGTATCCGAGGCCTAGCGACTCTTTCACTTTCCCGCCTTAATTGGCCCTTGTCTAATCATTCCTGATAGCCTCATTCTTCGAGGTGTCAGCCTTCTTTTTCTTTTCTTAATATCTCATGTCTTCTGCTCAAGACCCTCGAGGAGGCAGGGTGTGTGTAGCCCCACCACTTCTGGTGCACCCTGGATAGTGCTACATCCTCAAGGGCTCATGGCTGGTGAGTTCGGGAGATGGCAACCCTGAGGGTTTCCTGAGCGGGTCCGGTTTTACCCCTTTTTTCCATTGCCTTTGGGACGGACCCTGTCCTCTTTCCGGGAATGGAGTGGTCTGTCCGCAATTTCAAGCAGACAATGTTACTCGCAGGGTACCAAAGGGTAAGTATACAAATTTTGGTTCTGAACGGTGAAACGGTGTAGATTTGTGCCAAAGGGCCTAAATGCAGGGAATGGGGTGATCTGTCCGCAATTTCAAGTGGACAGGGTTACCCGCAGGGTTCGAAAGGGTAAGTATACAAATTTTGGTCCGGATCGGTGAAACGATATAGATTTTTGCCAAAGGGCCTAAATGCAGGAAATGGGGTGGTCTGTCCGAAATTTTAGGTGGACAGTGATATTCATAGAGTTACAAAGGGTAAGTATACACATTTTGGTTCAGATCGGTGAAACGGTGTAGATTTTAGCCAAGGGGCCTAAATGCAGGGAATGGAGTGGTCTGTCCGCAATTTCAAGCAAACAGTGTTACTCGCAGGGTACCAAAGGGTAAGTATACAAATTTAGGTTCTGATCGGTGAAACGGTGTGGATTTGGGTCAAAGGGCCTAAATGCAGAGAATGGGGTGGTCTGTCCGAAATTTTAAGTGGACTGGGTTACCCGCAGGGTTGCAAAGGGTAAGTATACAAATTTTGGTTCGGAACGGTCAAACGGTGTAGATGTTTGCCAAAGGGCCTAAATGCAGGAAATAGGGTGGTCTGTCCGAAATTTTAAGTGGACAGTGTTATTCACAGGGTTACATAGGGTAAGTATACAAATTTTGGTTGAGATCGGTGCAACGGTGTAGATTTGGGCCAAAGGGCCTAAATGCAGGGAATGGGGTGGTCTGTTGGAAATTTCAAGTGGACAGGGTTACCCGCAGGGTTCCGAAGGGTAAGTATACAAATTTTGGTTCAGATTGGTGAAACAGTGTGGATTTGTATACATAACAGACAGACAGACAGACAGACAGACAGACAAACATTGAGCTTTATATATATAGATAGACTAGCAGTAGTACCCGGCTTCGCCCGGTGGATTGATGATAATATTTCAGTCTCCTTAACACTCAACGTCATTGATGAAGATGATACTGACGACGACTGCTATTGAACGGGTATAATAAACTTACACTCTAATAGAAATACATATTTTTAAATTACCGGCGAGTAAGACTGTGGTGTTGCCTAGTAGTATAATGGGTGTAACATCTAGGTCATTTTCCCTTTTGATGAGGATGACAATGAAGACTACTACTACTGAACGGGTATATTAAACTTACCAACTAATGGAAATACACATTTTATAAATCACAGGCAATGAAGACTGTGGTGTTGCTTAGTAGTACTGTATAATGGACGTAACATCTAGGTCATTTGCCCTTTTGATGAAGATGATAATGAAGACGACTACTACTGAACGGGTATATCAACCTTACAAATTAATGCAAATACATATTTTTAAAATCACGGGCTAGGTAGACTCTGGTGTTGTTTAGTAGTATAATGGACGTAACATCTAGGTCATTTGCCCTTTTGATGAGGATGATAATGAAGACGACTACTACTGAACGGGTATATCAAACTTACAAACTAATGGAAATACACATTTTAAAATCACAGGCCATGAAGACTGTGGTGTTACTTAGTAGTATAATGGACGTAACATTTAGGCCATTTGCCCTTTTGATGAGTATGATAATTAAAACGACTGTTGAATTGACACGACAAACTTACAACTACCGTGATAGAAAGAAAAATTTCAAAATTCACAGGCGATGAAGACTTATTGTGTGTGGTGATTAGTGGTATATTGGGCGTAACATCTAGGTCATTTGCCCTTATGATAATAATAAGGTAATGAAAAATGACTACTAAACGAACATGGTGTAATTTTAAATCTGATATAGGCAATTTAGATTTCTACCTTCGATGTCTTCCAAAGTCTGAACGTTATTTTCTGGCTTAGGCCTATACTCGATGCGTGTAGTGAAAGAGCTTATCGACTACTGCCCGGGTCCAGGCTGCACGAATCGCAGATGATGACGATATATGATGACAGACGTTCGGGGGGGGGGGGGGGTTCCCGGTCCTATTCACATTGACCGGTGAATCACTAATTCTTTCGTAACACGACAGTGGTTTGAGCAAAGACCCTGTATGAACATAAGCATAGTCAGCAATACCAGGTAACACGGCGGGGTCTGGACATTTCTCTCATGTCAACTCGCGATGAATCAGCAAGCTATTCTCACACCTGGCCCCCTCCTCCCCCCTCCACCCACCAGGGTCTCTCAACTTGTGGGACGTGGGTTTGCGACCACGGGACCCCAACTGAGTCCGGCATTGCTTCTACTTACTGGTGCCGGGCTCCTTTCAGTTCTCTTTCCTGTCAGCCTCCCTTGGTCAAACTCTTGTTCTCTTCCGACCCCGATGGTATCAGGGTATCCGAGGCCTAGCGACTCTTTCACTTTCCCGCCTTAATTGGCAGTAGAGAGGCTGTGGGGGTTCTGCTTCAAATACCGTTATTTATGCAAATGAGGGGGGCGTGGCAAGGTCAATGACCTTGAGGTAGGTCATAGTCAATGACCTTGAGGTAGGTCATTGACCCCCAAGGTCGCCGGGACCCCGGAAGGTAAACAAACCTCGGAGGGTCCAGGAACCGGTTTGAGGGGGGTGTGGGTGGAGGGGGAGGAGTGGGGGGTGGGGAGGGAGGGTGGGGGAGGGAGGGGGAGGGAAGGGTGGGGTGGGAGACGAGGGGGGGAAGGATGGAAGAGGCTCTGCACGAGACCCTCCTCGACCCAGTCTCTCTCTTGGACTGAGCGCCTTCTCCGATATTATCCTGGGCTATATAGCTTTGCTTTGAGCCCGATGAGATCCGAGTGTTGCCGAAGGTTTCCGAATCCTTGGTTGTGAATGAATCGTCAGAGAATTGAACGGTCAACTGGTGTGTGTGTGTGACGTCACAGCAGATTACGGGATGTGAGGTAGGTCATGGACGGGAGTGTTTTGAATGGAAAACATGAATGGCGGTGGATGGCGGCGGTTGTTGAACCCTGACGTGGTAGGTTGGTTAGGTGTGAATGGGTCTGAGAGACAAACAAGATGGGGTTGAAAGCGCTCAATGGTAAACAAACATCAATGGTATCTGGAGTAGTGAATGGAATTGAGAGAGAGAGGGGGAATGAACTGGTTGTTGATTGTGTTCAATGGTAAACAAACGTCAATGAATCTGGAGTAGTATTTCCTGTAAATGGTAGGGTGGGGGTAGGATACAAATCGCATAGCATGTTGAGTCGGCCAGCTCGACATGAAATAAAAACAAGAAGGTGTACACCAGATCTGATTTATTAATCCATGAATTATATGTGGCATTAAAACCTAGCCACTTAACAAAAAGTTTATTGCCACGTTTTTGCACAATTTTTTCAACAAGATAATGCTTGGGATATTGCGTCCTTTGCAGTTCCTCCATGTAGAATCCTCCTTGGATTGGCTGCTTGTTGAGGTCATCAAGTAAATAAACAACTGGATTAGAAAGTTTTACCTTGCGAATACGAAATATTTCTGTGCTCCAGTTTGGTGTGTATCCTTTGGCGAAGATTGTTTTATGTTTACTGATGCGCACATAATCACCAATACGTAATTGATGACGTCGTGGATCTACTGTTTTGATTTTGTGATGAATGCGATCCAATTGCGCAATGTTCTTGGTTACAAGGCGTGGTTTCATTTTGATGGTTCTATGTTTAGTGTTGTTGTAACGTGTCACCAGGTCGCCTACAAGTTCAAGCCAGCGATAGGATCCTCTTGCTGTAAATTGTTCCCACATGCGCGTCTTGAGTGTGCGGTTGAAACGTTCTACAACACTTGCCTTTAGATTGCTAAAAGTGGAATAGTGATGGATGTCAAGTGATTTGAGATAAGCGGAAAAAGTCTTGTTGAAAAATTCTTTGCCTTGATCTGTTTGAAGCAAACGAGGTTATCGTCTTGACCGCTGAACGATGGTCTTGAATGCAGCGGTGACCAGTTGTGCAGATTTATTCCGAACAGGTTCAACAAAGGCCATTTTGGAATAAACGTCGATGACGGTGAGCAGATAGTTGACCCCGTTGTTAGCTTTGGCATAGGGAATCATTTCAACCAGATCAGCTTGCCAAAGATCGTCAACGCCCCGTGTGATGACATGACGACGATGGTAGAGACGACGAGCTGGTCTATGCAACTCGCGAGCAATGCCAGCCTTAACAGGCGAGGGTGTATGAACACGTTGACTCATTAGACAATAATGCCAGCATGACGAAGCTCCTCTTCTATTTCTAAAACTTCCGCCTCGTGTCCGGTATGACCAGCCTGTTCTGATGCACGCAACAGTTGCAGACGTTTAACCAACTTATTTGGATTGTTCCAATAGGCGAAATCGATGAATGGTTTCAAAGTATTAAACGTGATACCGGACGCTGAATTTGCACGGCGAACACTTGCATAGGTGGGAAACAATTTTGATATGATGGTTTTATATTTGAAGCTCTTATTAGCATTTACTGCTTCAGAACGTTTATAATTACGTCTAAAACCATTTGTAGCCATCAAGATGTCTTTATACTTTTCAAGATCTTCTTTATCATAGTCCTCGGTAGAAGGTGTACGTGAAAATAAAAGTTCTAAAAGACCTCGCGTCAATTTATAACGAACTGTTTTAACAATCAAAACATTGTCACTTATCTTGATTGGTGAATCGCCAATTCGAAATCTATTGTTTTCATAGCGAACACCATAGGTAGTATCAGTTTTCTTAGTAAAAAGATCTTCAAGGAAGGGAGTAACCAACGCACCATAATTTTGTAGTAAAATGGATTTTAACCGCACATATTGTTCGGGCGTATTTAATATTTCTTTAAGAGTAGGCTGCTTTTCTTTGGCTCTAGTGGGTGTTTCAGCAATTATTGATGTTTTCAAAAACTGGGGCAGCGGTGATTCTTTGGAGCTAGAAGACGGAAGCAATGGAGAAAAAACATCCTCAGGTTCTTCATCATTTTCGTCCTCCTCCTCTTCAATTGTTTGTGTTTCTTTTGAGCGTGTACTAGGTTTTGATGTTCCTTTCAACACAGCTTCCAGAGGTGACTTCAAATGTTTTTCGACAAACAGTTCACTGTCGGCATGTGCACGTTTTAGATAGCGAAACTTTTGTCGAATGCTATTTCGTGCACGGATTATGTGCTTTTTTAATTGACTCCCTGTTGTCGCCATGACATCTGGACTAATGATGTTCAGAAAAGCAATGCAGCTACTTAAATACGAATGAAATGATCAAATCCCATGCGGTAGCGTCCATTGTTGATGTTGCTCTGCTTATCAATAACAAGACAACTGTGGTGATGAGCGTTCCAACACATGGCACACAACTGTGTAAAGGCTTGAAAGGTCATGTCTGGGTTCACGTGATCATCGTAGACGTGATGCATGTTGCGCTCATCCTGTCGTAAGAGAACAATCACGTTGGCATTGTCACGAATTAACTGTTTTGGTATTCGCGAATAGGTTTGAGCGAGATAAAAACAATCAATATATTTATGACGTCCCATGCTAAAGTAAGCCTGAATAATACCCTGTCGTTCTGTGGCCACATCGTCAAAAATCATAAGCGAATGGGGGCGAACATTGTCTGGAGAAATGACATCTTCGTGTGCTGCGAATGTGAAGTAGCCCATGTTGCGCAGACCTGACATGACCTGTTCCAAGAACACATACAGCGGTTGATACAGCGATTTGGCAAAAATATAGATATTTTGAAAGCGCACTCCGTTTAAGGAGGTGATGAGGGTAAGCAGAAGATTGGTTTTTCCACATCCCGACGGGCCGGCGATGAGACAGCGAATGGAGGATGGGAAGAGTGATCCATGACGTTGTTCGGACGATGTTGAGAAGAGGTGTGAAACCAAGTCTCCCACCGGAAGTGAATGTTGTTGCTTAATAATCTGCATATCAACTAAATGTGAAAGGGGAAGAGCTGGTCTCTATATACATGAGGCAAACGGGTGTTTCAGTTCCAGTGTAACCATGGACGCCTTTGGAAGAACTCTCAAAACAAATGAACGATTTGCTTTGACAAACGATCCAAAACATGATACAGATCCGGCTACTAAACGATATGTCGATGCTAATGTATTGTCACGCACTACAGATGGCAATTACGACTTTAATGTGAAGCGATTGACCAATATAACAGAACCCGTATTACCCTCGGACGCATGTTCAAAAAAGTATGTAGATTATTACCGATTACGACGTATCAAAGGATATTATGAGGCTCAGAATAAACGTATTACAGGCGTTGCAGATCCTGTGAACGATCAAGATGTGTGCACCAAAGCCTATATGTTAACCAATGCTGTGGTGTTAACAGAAGCAAAGGACTATGACGTACACCAACGTCGAATCACTCAGCTGGCTCTTCCAACAAACAACACGGACGCTGCTCGAAAGGACTATGTAGATAACAAGGTGAAACAGGTGCTCAGTATTGTGCCCACCCTAACTGCAAAGGGCTATACAGCAAATAATGCACGCCTTGTGCATGTGGCCGATCCTGAAGATGATCAAGATGTTTGTACAAAACGGTTTTTAAACTCTGAAATGGAAAAGGTGTGGGAAATTAAGGAGAACGCTCTACAGATGAAGCGAAGACGAATAGCAGAAGTTGCTGATCCTGTGCAACCTCACGACGTGACGACCAAACGATTTTTGGAACAACGGTTATCGCTTTTTATTAAATCAATACCCTCTATATTTCTGCTTCACATTGTAAACCAACAACCGGTAAAAGATCCCAATAACCTCGCCTACATACTACGTTCGGGGTATGACAATTACCGTTTAATGTATGATGGTGCCATTCGTGTAATTGAGTATGCACCAGATTTGAAACATTTAGAGGTACGATTAAACGGTAGTGTTCAACCACTTATTGATCAACCGGTGAAAGCCGGAGACAAATTATTCTTTCACTTGAAACTCTCGTCTGAAGAAAAAGAGGCGGGGAAAACGATGAACGATTTTCCTCTGTATATAGAACTTGAATATACAGCCACCATTGAATAAATAACTACAGGTTCCCTTCCTGAGGAGCGTTAGTTGTGTTCTATACTTTGCGGTGTGAGGTTGTCTTGTTCTTTGGTCGCGATGGTGAAACAGAGATATGTGGTGAAGAAGAGGAAGAAGTTGTCAAGAAAGGGAGGCTTTAAATCTATTCTTCATGCGGCACGTCAAGCTTCGCGCGGAGAAACAAATAGTGAGTTGGCTATTAAGAAAGCACTCCGAGCAGCACGATTGCATGCGAATCCCAAAAGTAAACTACGTTTTAGAAAACGTGCCCGAGTTATTCCTGTGCCGAAACGTGGTGGATTTTTACCTGCACTGTTTGCTGGACTAGCAGCCCTGGGTTCACTTCTTGGAGGAGCAAGTGCGGTAGCACGAACGGTGAAAGCTGTTGAGGAGGCGAAGCAACAGTTGAAGGAAAGTGAAAGGCATAATAAAACTATGGAGGCCATAGCACTGCGCGGCAAAGGTGTGAACATGAAGCTAGCACCCTACAAGAAAGGACTCGGCATTTACATGTCGCCAAAAAACGGTTAATCGATGCACTGCCACGACGAGCCATGACGCATGAGGAAGTTTTAAGATATGCAAAACAGCTAAAGATCTCCCACTTTCGAGGCGTGTTTATGCGCAACCGACTACCGTCTCGACCACGGAGCCATGAAAGTGCAGTTGTCAATTTGGATGACAGTCATGGACCGGGAACGCATTATGTGACCTACATAAAGCATGGGCGAACCGTGTGGTACTTTGACAGTTTTGGAAACCTTCCTCCTCCGACAGAGCTTGTTCGCTATTTTGGAAGCAGTGCAACAATACACTATAATGTGAAACGAGTGCAAAATTTTAACACGCAACAGTGCGGTCGTCTATGTTTGACTTTTCTATATAAGACCGAGCACGGCGGGTGACGTGGTCATTATGACAACAGAAAGTAGAACGTTTACAGTGCACGGACAAGGTGCGGAAGTAACTGTTGACTTTTATCCTCCTATTGAATTGGGACGACGACCCTACGTGCTGGGACTTGTTTCGTTTGAAGGCTATAATAGAATCTGCAACATAATTGAAGACGTCAATGATAAGTTCTACTACGATGACTATGTGTTAACTCTACCGTCTGGCAGCTACACCGTAGATGATATTCACGATTACATCTACACAACACTCACCAAAGAATTTAGTCTAAAAGCATTTCTGGACGGGACACGCAAGTTTGAACTCATAGCCAACAACGTGACACATCGCTGCAGTATTCTTTCTTCTTTTAGGATTGATTTTAAATCTCAACCAGATTCGATTGGGTCATTGTTAGGCTATTCACCACAAGTGTTAGTACCGAACGTGATACACAAGTCTGACCAACCGGTGAAAATAATTGAAGATCATCACGTATCTGTCACGTGTAATATTATTACAGACGTCTACACCAATCAAGATCCCTCGCATTCGCTTTATGATTTTATTGTTACTTCACCTGGTGGTTATATCATCCGCGAAAACCCGTCGGTGGTGCTCTATCATCCTGTGAGTGTGACCAACATCAGGAATATTACCTTAAGACTGGTGAATAGAAACCAACGTCTCATCCGATTAGACCCTCATACACCTGTGACCTACAAACTGTATTTGAAACCAGCATGAAACAAGTGTATAAAGCGGCAACGCTGTCAAGAGCAGGTGTTAGTTGTGCTCAACACGTGTACAGGTTAACACGTGTCAACAAGCAGATCCTACAACAACTTGGTTACACCTTACGTCATGAATTCGATTCTAGACGTGACAAACCCTGTCGAAGTACAGGAGGGTATTGTAAGAATTGAACACCATTCCTACCAACCGTATACTCAGGGACTAAATAATAATGATGAGATTCGAATTACTATTAACCAACAAGATATCTACACGCTTCCACATGAAAGTTACATCCAGATTGAAGGGCAACTCACCAAATTGGATGGTACCATTCCAACAACGTCAAAGTTGGCCAACAATGCTTTGGCCTTTTTGTTTTCTGAGGTTCGCTACGTGATCAACGGTATTGAAGTGGATACTACTCGAAATGTTGGCATAACAAGTGTCATGAAACTTTATCCCTCGTACGGAAGCGAAGAGAGTAAAGCTTTTTGTATGGCTGGTTGGTGTCCCAACTCAACCAACGACTGGATGATTAACGATGATGGTACATTTACTGGACATTTACCTCTAAAATTAATACTAGGCTTTGCAGAGGATCATAAGCGCATTGTTGTGAACGCAAGACAGGATCTGATTCTTGTATGAGACAGGAGTGATTATAATGCGCTAAAGGGAGCTGATACAGCGCCAATAGATACAAAAATTCTACTGCAACGAATTCTATGGAAAGTACCGCACGTTACTCTATCAGATCAGAAAAAATTGAGTCTGCTCAAGATTGTGGAGAAGGATACAGCTTTACCCATTCAATTTAGAAGCTGGGAGCTGCATGAATACCCGGTATTACCACTCTCCGATACACATACTTGGTCTATAAAAACCTCACGGTATACAGAGCGGCCACTCTACGTCCTGGTTGGATTTCAAACAGATCGCAAATATCAACAGAATAAAGATGCATCAAAATTTGACCACATCCAATTACGAAATATACGACTTTTTTTGAACGGAGTTACCTTTCCCTATGAGGGAATGGATTTAAACTTTAACAAGAACAAATATGGTAAGCTCTATGACATGTTTGTAAACTTTCAGTCTTCCTATTATCAGAAAGAGGCATGTCCGCTATTATCACCACAAGACTTCAAGTCCAAGGCGCCTCTGGTGGTGATGGACTGTTCGTATTTGGAGGAGTCGATGAAGGAAACAACAATTGATATCAGACTAGAATTTGAAACATCTACAGTTATTCCAGAAAAAACAACAGCCTATTGCCTTATTGTTCACGAGGCGCAAGTGTTTTATCAACCGCTGTCCAATATGGTGACCAGAGTATAAATAGCATGTCTTCCTCCATTGCCCTTCACAGTCATGGAAAGCTACGATGAAGTCACAACCCCCTCTGCGAGGTGGGTCTGCAAATGTGAAAGTGATTCACCAGGTTCAGATGAAGATTCAAGGTTTACCATTTATCGCGCCCTAGTGAGTGAAGCTATAACTGCCTATCACAAGAATCATACTGTGCTTAGAATGCCGCCGCATCTGGTTCACTATTTACCAGATGGATTCATGTCTACGTTTGGTATTCATGACAGGGGCTACAACAACAAGCCCATCGCTAATCAAACAAATAATGTGGACGATGGTGTTGCCAAAGCTTCATCTTGTCATGTTGGAGAGCGGGTAGATTGCATGGACTGCAAATGCGATCGTTGCTCAACAAGTCGAGACGCTGATGCAGCATTTGAGATTTATCGCACCCTGGTGAGTTTAGCAATACGCGCCTACCATAAAGCGCAATTTCTTCGTGAAATGCCGCAGCATCTGATTGCCTATTTACCAGCTGGATTTCTGACCGCGTACGGTGCACACGACATTGACCTTAATTGGGATAAGCTACCATTACACCTCCGTATGTCGGCGGATGTTGCAGCCTGCCGTCCTTGTCGTAGACACTTTATGCATCGAGGAGATTCTCACTGTGATTGGGATGGTCCAAATCCTATGATAAAAAATTGTAAGCGATGTACTGATAACTTTATGAATAAAATTGTGTAATTGATTTTTGTGTGTATATTATTTTCCCGCTCCTATCCAATCAGTTAGTTGTTAAGAAGCAGCGGTGGTGGAAGGTGTGATATCCGTCGCCATGCCGAAAACATTGATTGTCGACGTGCAGGGTTTCAAGGTGAACGGAAACAAGTTTGTATTTAAAGAAGTTGGAATTATTGACTGCACAACCATGTGGGCACCAAGAGTAACCAGTTTTGTCTTTGAACCACCGTTTCCATTGCATTTGCAGTCAGACGAGGACAGAAGACAAACAGAGTGGTTGCAACGCAATTTGGGACTAGTCTGGAAAGAAGGTGACATTCCTTACCAGCATCTATCACTTGTTCTGAAAGCTCACTTGTTTGGTGCTGACCTTGTATTTGTAAAGGGAAGTGAAAAAAAGGAATGGTTGCGTCAGTATGTTAATTCAACATGTCAACTTGTTGACCTTCATGATCTGGGATGTCCTGCACTGTACAACCTGTCCGTGCCTGATGAACCTCTACAAAATAAAACACTTCAAAATGTTTGGAAGCTTTTTGATTGGCTAGCTCGCAGAGCATGTCAAAACTTGCATGTTGAGTGCAAGGCGTTGTAACGTCAGCTTCAGTGTGAGACATACCAGTGATCAGTGTGGACGTGTAGTAATATGGCAGCAATTGAAGGTTTGGACTCAAACCCCACAGAGCGAGCTATTGTCAAGTTTTTTGCCTGTAAAAAAAAAGCTTGACAGTTTCACAGATGAGGAATTGAACGCTTTGCCCAAGGCGTTCCTTTTTTATGTTGCTTCAAACGCGGTGAAAAATATTTGGCACAGTGTACCTAGTGAATGGAGCAGAGATCCTGGTCTGCGTGAACTACAACCATGCACTGACTTTAGTCATCACCAGCAAGTGTCTATTACTAAAATGCCATCCATTAGACAGTGTGGAACGTGTCAGCTCATCAAATTGTACCACGGCCATACAAATATACCGTCCTGTAAAGACTTTGCTTCATCATTCCATGGTTGCGATGAAGAAGAGGAAGAAGAGACAGCAGCGGCAGTATCACCAGCACCAAAAAGTAAGACAACGCTTGAAAAAGATATGCCAGACCTTTGCTGGTCATGGTCTAGTTAACAAGGCCATTGAACTGCATATTCCTGGCTATCAATTTTGTGGACCTGGAACTAAACTAAGCCAACGTCTAGCACAAGGGAACTCTGGAATCAACATATTGGATGCAGCGTGTAGAGATCATGACATTGCTTACAACAACAAGAATATAGAAGTACGTCGAGTTGCAGACCGCATTCTTCTAAGAAAGGCCATGCAGCGTGTGATGTCATCTACTGCTTCTATTGGTGAGAAGATTGCAGCCTTGATTGTAGCAGGAGCGATGAAGTCAAAGCTATTGATTGGTGGTGGATTAGTGAGGAAAAGGACAAAGTAATAAACATGAATCAAATATTGTGAAGTATTTATTTGAGAGTCAGTCCACCAGTTCATAGTATACACAAAATATGGTTTAGTTTTCTTCTTGTACAAAAACCAACAATTTTAATAAAAAGAATTGAAAATGAAAGTGTGTTCTTTTTTACAAGGTGTGGAAATGACCATAAGGCAAGCTATTTACACCATCCCACAGACGTTTATTGTCATATGCTGTCAGCGATGTTTTATTTTGATTTACTGTAAAAATATTATGGTTCTTTGAAAGAATGCGTGTTTGCTGGTATAAGCGAGAGGTGTTTGCGTAGAGTACACATCGATATTCCTCAACATTGAGGAATTGTGTGACGCTACGAAGAACGCCCTTCGCTTTGCATTGACCTTTATTCTTTTGTGTTGAAAATGCGTACATTTTCGGCGCCAAAGCCACAAATTCTGTCATAACATCACCGGCGCACTCATCCTTAAATAGACCTATTTTTTTTATTCATGGGAATTATGCCAAACATATTGTTAACCTCATAGTTTGAGGTATCAAAGTAATTTGGATGTTCTCTCATCACTGAGTAAACATCTATCGTATTGGTTTGATAAATAAGACTGTCTGTATCCATATACAGTAATTTTACATCTCCAAACTTTTGTTTGGCAAACTCATAATGAAATTGATACATTACAAATTTTGAAAAGTCAAGTATTACCATTCCCAAGTAAATTGGTTTGTTATACATGATTTCTGTCTTTGACAATTCAATGGTTACTAAATCAGTTTCAATAACTCGTACAGAATGGAAATTAGGCATAGCTATATATTTTCGTGCGCCATATCGACCGTCCCAGTGGTTTACCAAATGAATAGTTCTATGCTTTCGAATATTTTCCATTGATTTACCGTAGCACGCATTGTTCATTAATTTATAAAAATTTGATTCAAATGTGGTCTTGGCGTGCTGCCGATGATGAGTATTCAATTGCATGTACGGTTGTAATCATGGTTTTTGGTCAAAGCAAATAATGCGGTGAATGGATTGCAGTTTCAAACCATGTTTCAAACATTGCATTAAATTTTCAATGTGTATGACGTACCGATTTTTTGAATTTAACGTTGCCAGCAACTTTTTATTGTTGGAACGTGAACTGGGAGGTTGTAATTTTTCAACACAAAATGGTAGATCAGAATGATCATTGTGTATCTCACAGGGATATAATAAGTCGACCTCTAGAACGTAGCCACGCGTGTCATTGCTCAACACATCTTTTAAATTAAAATTTGAAACTTCATCTGAAGTCAACCATCGAAAATTTTGATATGGAAGAGGTTTTTCCATAGCATATCCGTATAAATTGTTACAATCTAGGTAGGTGAGGTATGTTGTAGGTTGGTTTGGTTTGTATGTATCCATATATGGATTATTTGCTTTGGCGTGCTTTTGCACAAGCGAAACAAGACCACCACGTATTCCACGTTCAAAAAAGAGTAACATGTCGATGTCTGTTAATAGTTCCAGTTCTATGTCAGTCACCTTCAACATACAGTCCCAACTATATCCGGCAAGGGTGTAGTAATGGGCTGGATCTAGATTGTAGATTTCAAGACACAGTTTGCGAAAGTGTTCAAACACGTCTGTCAAAAGTAGTGTATCAATTTTGAGGTATAAATCAGCATACTCGCCCAAAGTTGATATCTTGAACACGTCCCATACTTTTTGGGCGTGTAAATAGTCTTCTTCAGAAATATGACTTTTTGTTAAGTCATTGTAAAATTTGTCCTTTGAAGGGAGTGCAGTTTCCTGTAAACATGCCCAATTGTTTACATAATTATAGGGAAACACCCCTTTTCGAATGCATAATTCAAATTGTTTGGCATCAGTAAAGTGTTGACGTACAAAATGCAAATTGTTTGGGTGAAGCCCTTGAACAAGCGCATCCAATGATGATGCGAGGAATCTATACGAATCTAAAAATCGTATACTGATTCCATTTCGCCATTTCGAAAACGAAATAAAATTTTCATGATTTTGTGGAATTAAAGAAAACTTTTGGTTTTCAAGGTTAACAAATTCCTTAATAATTAAATGGCTGTCATACCGAGACATGTTGTGTAAGAAACAAGAAATATAGCGTGCTCTTTTATACGCCAAATTACATACACTATGAGCCGCTCCTCTAAATTTGCCAGTGTACCGATTATGGTCTCTCACTGGTGTGTCACAAGGTGCTATTGGTTTTTGACAAATGTGGCAAGTGGTTGCTGTTGCAAAAGCCACCTCGTCTGCATCCAACATTTGAAGCGGAATTGGGTTTTCCAGGATATTGTACACCCGATCTGCCAAGGCGTCCAATTCATTTAAAAACCAAGCAGCAGCATTTGCATCGCGATAAGATTTGAAGTATGAAAGTGAAGGGTCATATGAACAAATCACGTTTAGAGCACAACTGAATGGCACATGTTGCTGTACTTGTTGAGTGTACGGGCGTGCTGGATCCGGTTTACATGTGTCAATGGGTGTGGTTAAACATTCAAAATCTGCATATACTGTAAATGGAAGCGGTTCTTGACGAGACACATTTTGAAATTTCATACTGGCTTTATCCTTTTCTGGGAATGTAATTTTTACAGCTGGTTGTGTAATGCAATCAATAGTATGGGCTGTCAACTTTTGATTGCTAGTAAAATATTGCAAACAGCGATCACATGTATATACCCTATTTTTACTCTTTGTAACTTGTGAACGAACTAGTCTGGAAAGATCTTTGATATAACAATAATGGTCGCTCAATTCCCCTTCAATGTACAATAAATTAAAATGCTTTTCTTTTTTTTCCTTTGTCACATAGAGTGGCCCAATAACTTTGCCCCCTTCAACTCCGTATACATTAATGGAGTAAAGCAGATTTTTAGATTCAAAACGAGAAATGGCGTTGAGGTCCATTGGGAATTCTATGTCTGCTAAATTTAGACTGATCATTAATTCCATAAATTTCTGGTGATATTTTCCCATTCTGTGAACATTTTCAGTTGCAGGACTTAACCCAGCAGCCAAGGACCACACAAAGCAGAAAACATCATTATTATCCACATTGATAACTGCGTGACGGTTTTCCAACTGTTTAGGCAAATTAACATGAGATGAACCACTATTTATGGGATCAAACGTGCATATATTAATTTTAAGATGATTGATAGCTTCCAGCGATTTGCCACTTTCCAATTCTTGAAACTCTGCAAAGCGCGTCATGAGCTTATCGACAATGTTTTTACTATACCAACTGTGTATATTATCAGTGCGGTACAATTCGCACATTTTCGTATGTATATAAATCGGTTTGGTTACTTCAACACCTTGTTTTAAAATAACAAAATCACATAATAACTCAGCGTTAATCTTTAACGCTACATGTTCTCTTAAACAGTCTTGCATTTTATTTTGAAAAATGTTGTAGCTAGCGTTTAAAAATTCATTTGGGTCTAAAAATTTAGCATCATTATTAATTTTTAAGCTACATAACTTATTATTAAAACAACTATCCACGTTCTGCCAACTAAGTTCTGATGCTGACATCATGACACTTACAGTAATTACATTTACTACAAAAACAGCAAATCACTGAACAGTTTGCAGAGAATGAAAACAAACAAAGTTTATTGTCTCTGCAAATTCTGTTTTAACATTAACAAATTTTAAATTTTATTTGATTCTTCAATAAATTCTACCAAACATCTTTTATTTTCTACTCCCAAATATTTTAGGTAGATGGTTCCTTTGTTGAGGTCATTTACAGCTTCGTCGTTGAGTTCCATGAACCTCGCAGGTAAGAAGACAGCGAAATCTTCTAGTTCGCAAACAATTCTTCTGCCATATTTCGTGTTTACTTTGCGAACAGCTGTCACCAAATAGGACTCGTTAACTGGCAGGTCCTGTAAACGTTTAGTCTCCATACCGGTTGCTCTGCCAATGAGATTCGCAACTGTTATAGCAGACATATTGGTTCTGAAAGGTAATTATAAAGTGTTTAGGTAAACTATTAAAAAGGTTCAGGTACCCTCCACCTTTATTTATTAGCACATTAACTCAAACCCTGATCTATAGACTAAACCATCAAATGTGTATACAAAACTTATTTGCGAAGACGAGGAGTCTCTAACAGCGCTCAGTCCCAGTAAATCAGTCGGATAGAGCGAGATAAGGTAATATCGCTTTTGACTGACGTCAAGCCTGGTAATGACTGTTAGTTGCAATAATAGTTTCATATATCCACTTGAGTAGTGTGTCCTGCATCCCCATCCAAACCTCTAGACTAAACCATCAAATGTGTATACAAAACTTATTTGCTAAGACGAGGAGTCTCTAACAGCGCTCAGTCCCAGTAAATCAGTCGGATAGAGCGAGATAAGGTAATATCTCTTTTGACTGACGTCAAGCCTGGTAATGACTGTTAGTTGCAATAATAGTTTCATATATCCACTTGAGTAGTGTGTCCTGCATCCCCATCCAAACCTCTAGACTAAACCATCACATGTGTATACAAAACTTATTTGCGAAGACGAGGAGTCTCTAACAGCGCTCAGTCCCAGTAAATCAGTCGGATAGAGCGAGATAAGGTAATATCTCTTTTGACTGACGTCAAGCCTGGTAATGACTGTTAGTTGCAATAATAGTTTTATATACCCATTTGATATTATTATTATCCACTTGATAAATATTTAAGGTCAACTGTATAACCATCGACAGTTAGAGAAACTAAAGGTACTGTGTTCAATATTACCTGATAGAAGATCTTTGCAGCAAAGCGATGTGTATACTACCAACTCGTGGACTTCTCTGGCTAGCAACAATAATGTCAGGGCTTATATACCCTTACAATCAGAGGCAACACACCGGTTTGTTCGCTTTCTCAGTAACTGGATGACCTCCATATTTAGTGTCCGCTTTCTCAGTAACTGGATGACCTCCATATTTAGTATAAATGAACCTGCTACTTTACAAAGAATTGTCGTTCACTGCTGATAAGTCGGATCATGAAAACACCCATCATGGGGATGAGGAAGAAGAATCCGCAAATTGGGATTCATCTTTAGACATTTTCATGTAAGTAATATTCATTTTTTTTAAATTGATACCAGGCTAAAAAAATTAAATCAAAGCCTAGAACGCTAACCATCTAACCATGGGACCGGAATATATTTTTAATTAAGACAATACAAACACCCAGTCCCCAAGCCAGGGGAATTAATCACCAGAAAATACAATCCCCACAGACCTCCCAAAAGTCTAACCCAGGACACTCCAGTTTAGAGGCTAACAGCAGTCAAGAACAGTATAGTTGAGCCACACAGCTAAACACATAGTTGTATCTTGTCTCGCAATAAACAGTCAAGTTAATTATTACACTATTGTTTAAATGCAATGTCAAGCTTGGCTAACACTATTGCTGTTAATGTTAATAGCGTTTGTCAAATTGTGGTCAAGTAGCTTTGAACACTTAGATAGGTGTTAAGGTTTTATATACTTAGCCGGGTGTAGCCCAAGGACGGCCGACGGTGGGGCTCGAACCCACGCGTCTACCGAGTCCGTCCTGACAACCTTTTAATTGAATTTCATAGCTAGTTTTTTTGTCGTGTGACCTACTCAGAGGCCAAGTGCAGGTCTTTCTATTCGACGTCGGTATGGAGTGGAAGATGAAACTGGGCAAGGATGTGGAAGGAATCGGCCGTGGCCTATCAGAAGGTACCGTCCCAGCATTTGCATGTGGAAGGAATCGGCCGTGGCCTATCAGAAGGTACCGTCCCAGCATTTGCATGTGGAAGGAATCGGCCGTGGCCTATCAGAAGGTACCGTCCCAGCATTTGCCTGGTGTTGAAAATGGGAAACCACGGAAAACCATTTCAAGGACGGCCGACGGTGGGGCTCGAACCCACGCGTCTACCGAGTCCGTCCTGACAACCTTTTAATTGAATTTCATAGCTAGTTTTTTTGTCGTGTGACCTACTCAGAGGCCAAGTGCAGGTCTTTCTATTCGACGTCGGTATGGAGTGGAAGATGAAACTGGGCAAGGATGTGGAAGGAATCGGCCGTGGCCTATCAGAAGGTACCGTCCCAGCATTTGCATGTGGAAGGAATCGGCCGTGGCCTATCAGAAGGTACCGTCCCAGCATTTGCCTGGTGTTGAAAATGGGAAACCACGGAAAACCATTTCAAGGACGGCCGACGGTGGGACTCGAACCCACGTGTCTACCGGGTCAGCAGAGAGCTTGGACCGTGACCTAATGTTGCGCTACAGACTAGTTGAAAAAAAAAACGTTCTTTTTTTTTCTCCCAGTCCCACTTAAGAAACATGACTAATTTATTGTAATTTAATGCAAATTGTATTACCGGTTGAAGACCTGTTAAATTTATTGCCAAGACATACTGCTTTAACAAAAATAAAAGTTATTAGCCTACATCCTCAATCCTGATACCAGTCTAATGTCAAACAGGCTTTCAATATCTTAGAATTGTGACAGTATCATTAAAATTGTGTTGGGCTGTTATGTAAATTAGCAGTAGTATACCAGCTCTCACTGCTAATCTGCAGTTTAAATCTCACTTACTTCATGTGAGATCTGTGTATGGTATCGCAAAAGTTAAATTGTTGTTGTTTGAGTCTTCAGTCTTTTGACCGGTTTGATGCAGCTCTCCATGTCTCCCTGTCCTGAGCTAATCGTTTCATCTCTACATAGCTCCAACACCCTACATAGGAGGCAATCTGTTTAACATACTCTAACCTCGGTCTACCCCTACAGTTCTTGTCCTCGACCCTTCCTTCCATAACTAAGCTTGCTATTCCTGGGTGTCTTAGTATGTGTCCTACCAACCTATCTCTTCTCTTCATTAGCAGTCACCGGAAACATCTCTCCTCTCCCACTCGTCTTAATACCTCTTTGTTTGTAACCTTATCTACCCATCTGATCTTCATCATTCTCCTGTAACACCACATTTCAAATGCTTCTATTCTCCTCTTTTCTGCTGCACCAATAGTCCAAGTTTCACTTCCATAGAGCGCCACGCTCCAGACAAAGGCTTTCAAAATGACTTCCTAATACCTAAATCTATATTCGATGTCAGCAGATTCCTTTTTTTGTAGAAATGCTTTCATTGTCTGAGCCAACCTACTTGCTTCGTCCATCACTGGTTATTCCGCTTCCTAAGTAACAGAAGTCTCCTACTTCCTTCAGCTTTTCACCTGTCAATTTGATCTCCATAGAGGTTTCTGATTTATTTCGGTTGCATTCCAGTATTTATGTTTTACATTTATTTTCATCATGTATTCTTTCCGTAAGACGGAGTACTTTATTCCAATTGGTTTTAAAATGTCAAACAATTTAGTCCAATCAACTTTATCAAAAGCATTTTCTAAATCTACAAAAGCCATGAACGTTCTCTTATCTTTCCTTATTCTACCTTCTAAAATCAGCCTAACACTTAGTACAGCTTCTCTTGTTCCTACATTTCTCCTGAAACCAAACTGATCTTCGCCCAACTCTGTTTCTATTTGGCTTTCAATCCTCTTGTAAATCATTCTGGACAGGATCTTTGAAGCATGAGTAATCAAGAAGGTTGAATTAAGGATAACAAAATTAACAGTATTATTCTCTTCTTGCAAAACATTTTTTAAACTCAGCTTCCAAAAGCTTACATATAGCAGAACGCGGATTTTACAACTACAGAGGTGACAGCCGAGTTCAGCATTGCTTCCACTTACTTGTGTCAAGCTCCTCTCTGTCTTCTTTCCTGTCAACCTCGCTTGGTTAACTCTTGTTCTCTTCCAACTCCAACAGTATTAGAGTATCCAAGGCCCTTGCCACATCTTTTCTGATTCCCTCCTTCTGCAAGAGGCCAGTATTCTTTTCCCATTATTTCCTACCTTCTGCCTGTCATTTAATCATTGATGCAGAGAAGTGCAAGGAGTATGCCTCCATAACTTAGGAGGTTTTCTGCTGTGTACTTTAATTTTCCCTGACACAAACATCAAGACAGTTTATATCCTCGCCGCTAGATTGGGTATTCTAATGACATTGATAGACATTTTTTCTATTTTATAGTTTCTCGAATGACCGTGTCATGGCGGAGTTTTTTCTCCGCATGATGATGATGATGGAGGCCGATCATGAAACGGAGGAAGGAAGTGAAAGTGAAGAGGAAGAAGAAGAAGAAGAAAAAGCTTCCGAAAATAAATAATTAAAAATTACAAGTAAATGTAAGGAAAAAAAACTATTAATAAAAAAAAATCTTGTTTTGATTTATTTGTCTATCATTCCCACTTTTTTTTTTATATGAAGCTGAGCGAGCCAACATGTCAGGTGTCAATCTCAGAAATTCACTCCTGTGACATCACACATCGGTTGACCGTTCAAATCAGATTGTTCATTCTAACACCCATCCATGTCCATTAACCATCTAGCACACCTTCCATATCCTCAGCTCCATAACACATAAATTCAAATCTCCCAAGTCAGCATAAATAAAAAATCCTTCGGCTGCACTAGGTCTCTGTGATTATGCCTCCATGGCTTAGGGAGAAGCATGCCAACCTCTCACCGCTGGGTCTGTGTTTCAAATCCCAGTTACTCCATGTAAAATCTGTGCTGGACAAAACAGAAGCAGACTGGTTTTTCTCCGGGTACTCTAGTTTTCCTGACTAACTTTCATTCTACCAACACTCTCCACCATCATTTAATTTTATCAGTCATTTATTCAATCGCTGACTCAGAGGAGTGCGATAGGCTTCGACAGTCGGCACAGTTCATATCTTCACAACTAGATGGAATATTCCAATGTCATCAATAGACATTACACCATCTTGTTTTTATTTCATGTCGAGCTGGCTGAACCGACATGCCATGCGTTTTGTATCCCCCACCCATTAACAATTTGTTTACCGTTAAGTATTAGAAAAAACAATCCCATCCATGACCTACACTACATTCTGCCTGTGACGTCCCAACCTCCATTCACAGTTCCATCTTCATTCACGTTTGTTTACCCGCCAACCTAGCACGTCAGGGTTCGACAACCACCATCCATCTCCATTCATGTTTCCCATTAAAACACTCTCATCCATGACCTGTGCTACATTCCGTAATCTGCTGTGACGTCGCAACCTCCATTCA
Organism: Meconema thalassinum; assembly: GCA_946902985.2. NCBI lineage: Eukaryota > Metazoa > Arthropoda > Insecta > Orthoptera > Tettigoniidae > Meconema > Meconema thalassinum. The sequence goes on along the minus strand of OX336392.1, from coordinate 301,043,422 downwards.
CGGTGCCATCTTCATTCACGTTTATTTACCCGCAAACCTACCACGTCAGGGTTCAACAACCGCCGCCATCCACCGCCATTCATGTTTTCCATTCAAAACACTCCCGTCCATGACCTACCTCACATCCCGTAATCTGCTGTGACGTCACACACACACACCAGTTGACCGTTCAATTCTCTGACGATTCATTCACAACCAAGGATTCGGAAACCTTCGGCAACACTCGGATCTCATCGGGCTCAAAGCAAAGCTATATAGCCCAGGATAATATCAGAGAAGGCGCTCAGTCCAAGAGAGAGACTGGGTCGAGGAGGGTCTCGTGCAGAGCCTCTTCCATCCTTCCCCCCCCCTCGTCTCCCACACCACCCTTCCCTACCCCTCCCTCCCCCACCCTCCCTCCCCACCCCCCACTCCTCCCCCTCCACCCACACCCCCCTCAAACCGGTTCCTGGACCCTCCAAGGTTTGTTTACCTTCCGGGGTCCCGGCGACCTTGGGGGTCAATGACCTACCTCAAGGTCATTGACTATGACCTACCTCAAGGTCATTGACCTTGCCACGCCCCCCTCATTTGCATAAATAACGGTATTTGAAGCAGAACCCCCACAGCCTCTCTACTATTGGCCCTTGTCTAATCATTCCTGATAGCCTCATTCTTCGAGGTGTCAGCCTTCTTTTTCTTTTCTTAATATCTCATGTCTTCTGCTCAAGACCCTCGAGGAGGCAGGGTGTGTGTAGCCCCACCACTTCTGGTGCACCCTGGATAGTGCTACATCCTCAAGGGCTCATGGCTGGTGAGTTCGGGAGATGGCAACCCTGAGGGTTTCCTGAGCGGGTCCGGTTTTACCCCTTTTTTCCATTGCCTTTGGGACGGACCCTGTCCTCTTTCCGGGAATGGAGTGGTCTGTCCGCAATTTCAAGCAGACAATGTTACTCGCAGGGTACCAAAGGGTAAGTATACAAATTTTGGTTCTGAACGGTGAAACGGTGTAGATTTGTGCCAAAGGGCCTAAATGCAGGGAATGGGGTGATCTGTCCGCAATTTCAAGTGGACAGGGTTACCCGCAGGGTTCGAAAGGGTAAGTATACAAATTTTGGTCCGGATCGGTGAAACGATATAGATTTTTGCCAAAGGGCCTAAATGCAGGAAATGGGGTGGTCTGTCCGAAATTTTAGGTGGACAGTGATATTCATAGAGTTACAAAGGGTAAGTATACACATTTTGGTTCAGATCGGTGAAACGGTGTAGATTTTAGCCAAGGGGCCTAAATGCAGGGAATGGAGTGGTCTGTCCGCAATTTCAAGCAAACAGTGTTACTCGCAGGGTACCAAAGGGTAAGTATACAAATTTAGGTTCTGATCGGTGAAACGGTGTGGATTTGGGTCAAAGGGCCTAAATGCAGAGAATGGGGTGGTCTGTCCGAAATTTCAAGTGGACTGGGTTACCCGCAGGGTTGCAAAGGGTAAGTATACAAATTTTGGTTCGGAACGGTCAAACGGTGTAGATGTTTGCCAAAGGGCCTAAATGCAGGAAATAGGGTGGTCTGTCCGAAATTTTAAGTGGACAGTGTCATTCACAGGGTTACATAGGGTAAGTATACAAATTTTGGTTGAGATCGGTGCAACGGTGTAGATTTGGGCCAAAGGGCCTAAATGCAGGGAATGGGGTGGTCTGTTGGAAATTTTAAGTGGACAGGGTTACCCGCAGGGTTCCGAAGGGTAAGTATACAAATTTTGGTTCAGATCGGTGAAACAGTGTGGATTTGTATACATAACAGACAGACAGACAGACAGACAGACATTGAGCTTTATATATATAGATTAGGAACTTCAAAAATTTCATATTTTTATTATTATTTTATTATTCCTCTCAGGGGGGGGGGGGGATGTTGATCACCCCTCCCCCCATCCCTTCTAACTTACGCCACTGTGCCTACTTGATTAAAAGTGACTGGCTGGGTGGTGCAGTGGTGACGTTCTCAACTGCTGTCCCCAAGGTTGCAGGGTCGATTCCTGGCGCAGCCAGTTGGCATTTGTGGGTGCGCAAATGCGAGGGAGCCATGTTGATAGACTTACTGGTACGTTAATGACTCCCTTCGGGACAAAATTCTAGCACCCCGGCATCTCTAAAATCCTCAGTAGTTATAAGGAAGGCGGCTTCGGTGGCTTAGTTGGAAGCATGCTGAGTTTCTATGCCCAAGGTCGTGGGTTCAAACCCGGCCGAAGTCGTCGGATTTTTTTAAGAGCGGTAAAAATCCCTCAGTATGCCATCCTTCGGGGGGGGGGAGCAAAGCCGGCGGCCCCATGTCATAGATTTATAGCATGAAAAAGAACCTTCCACTAATTACACTTGTGTGAAGCCAAAATTTGTAGGTAATTGATAACGCTCTATTAGTTCGAACGTTCGCACGGTACCATTTGGTAGCAAAAGAAGGAACTACTTGGAATTATTGTTCTCAGTCCTTACTTGAGGACGGCCCCGTGGTGTTGGGGTAGCGCGCCTGCCTCTCACCCGGAGGCCCCGGGTTCGATTCCCGGCTCCGTCAGGGATTTTAAAAAACTGGCGTGCGGGTTGGAACGGGGTGCACTCAGCCTCGTGAGGACAATTGAGTAGCTGTCTGACAGTGAGACAGCGTCTCGATCACGAAAGCCAAGATTAACATCACGCGTCATCCCATTATCTGCAGGCCAAATGGCTGGGCAGCGGTCGCTTGTTCGGCCTAGGCCCTTCATGGGCTGTATAGTGCCAGGGGTTGACTTGTCCTTACTTGAATTAAAACAGATAACACACACTAATACAACCATCACAATTAATACCGGTTATCAGACAGATTCTACACACACCCAAAGTACACGGGGCTACATGACCACGGTGTCGCAGCCCCTAAACTAAGGAACCAAGGACGTAAAACTAACAACATTATTATTGATTAAAGATGTTGAAGTTAACTTAGTTCTCTCTCTACTTTATCAATGTCACACGAAACGCTATAAAATCGATACCGTACTGTTGAGCTGTGTTAATAATATTTATTTAGGTGCCGCTATTTATGTTATGGATTTCATGGATAACATGATATCATAACTGCATTGCAAATGTGTGACTATATGAATGCTTTGGGCCAGCAAGTACCAAATGCCGTTCAAAGAACGGGTACTTCAGCTAGTATCTTATCAATGCGAATTTAAATCAACCTGGAATCATTCTTAGCGGCGTAAAATCCATCTCAGTAACGGCAGCGCCGCTTTAAGAGAACTTCTGAGCCTTGCCGTCCTGCAGCGACACTTGTGTGACCACGTTATCACCTTCAAACTGTTTCAACATCAGGCGGCTATGCTCCTGTCTCTACAATATGGTGGACGTGCTGATAACTTCCGAATGAGATGCTATTTATACAAGTATTACGAATGCTCGTAGTAGTAGTTATAGTTGTTTTAAGGGGCGAAACTACGAGGTCATCTGCCCCTCTTAACACAGATTAAAGAATACAAATTTTGAATTGAATTTAAAATTTTGAGGTGGACACCTAAATTCAAAACGACCAAAAATTAATAAAACAAAAACAAAAAAGTTAATAAAAATTAAAATTATAAATATAAACGAAAATTACGGAAAAACAAAACATTATCATTCAAAAACGAACAAGTCGTTGAGTCAACGTTCACTGGAAATTTAGATTGCTGGCCCTAACCCACTCTCACTTATAAAGCGGATAACGCGATCAGCAGCCACCGCGTCATCGGCTAATATAAGTTTGAGTGTCATCTGCAAATCAAGATCCACACACTCGGTGAAAATGTGGGCCACGGTGAAAATGGCTCCACAGGTACAAAGTGGAGGGGGGTCTTCCCTTCTCATTAAGTACGAGTGGGTGGATCTTGTATGACCTATCCTTAGCCTACACAAAATGACGGACTCTCTCCGTAACCAGAAAGAGCTCCGCCACACGCGAGTAGTTCCCTTGATCACTCTCAGTTTACTGGGCAGTGGGTCAGCTAGCCACTGACTCTCCCAAAAAGCTAGAACTTGTAGGCGTAACTGAGAGTGATATCTCTAGCGGGTACCCCCATTGGTCGAGGTGTAGTGATACCGCCTCTTTTGCAGCTTGATCCGCTAACTCATTACGAATGCTACCACCACTACTAACTACTTACAAACTTAAAACTAACATACTAAAACGGACCAGAATGAGACACTTGTGATTTTCCACTTTGACGGGGAGAACGCCAAAGTGGTCACACTTCAGAAGTTGGTCGACCTGCAAAACAGTCCTTGTCTTGAGCAACAAGCTACCGTTTCTCATCTTTTGAATATTCTCCAGCTTACCATAGACACCTTGTTTTGTGGTTGCTTCCTTAGTTTAGGGGCTGCGACAGCGCGGTCATGTAACCCCGTGTACTTTGGGTGTGTGTAGAATCTGTCTGATAACCGGTGTTAATTGTGATGACTATATTAGTGTGTGTTATCTGCTTTTAATTCTAGTAAGGACTGCAGACAATAATTTCAAGGGGTTCCTACTTTTGCTACCAAATGCTACTGTAGCGTTACTTAGTGCCCCATGTTGGTAGCGACAAATGTAACAGTTTCGCTAGCCCACACGTTGAACGACAAGTGTAACGGTTTGACTGCCCCTAACTGTTGGGTGATAAATGTAACTGTTTACCTTTGCCTAAGCTATGTTGTTTTAATGGGCGCCAAGACCTCAACGCAATGCTGAAATCTAAATTTGTATTTAACAACGTCTAGCTCTGGTAGAACACCTTCAAGAATCTATTCACTCAGATCGTGGTATGATTTGATCATTAACCCAACAAACAATTGTATCAGGAGAAGGAATTGGTCTATATCTAATGCTACCTACTGAAAGCAAAGATTGCATTGTAAAAGAATTGAATTTATTATATAAAACAAGTATAGCAAAATTAATAATAATAATAAGTTTAAAATTTAAATTGGAGCGTTGCGATTTTAATATTACCGATAGAAAATTACGTGAAAACGGAGTCTGATAAATTATTGATTTTACTCTTATTCCCAAGCTATGAAGTTACTGAAATATGAAATATAAAACAAAGAGAAATGAGAGATTGCGTATTTCTGCTTCATTCGCGCTTACCACTGGAAATTGCCAAAGCATTTCCCTCGTACTGGATGATGCTGTGTGCTTCCCACAGTCTCCTGGACGTCGTCATCTCCGTCGATATTTGATGATATACTTGTAGATTTGGTGACTTTATGGTCCTAACCTCGGAGCCATACCCTCGTACAACCAAACTGGTTAAGTTTTAAACAGATAGTTCTCCACTCCACGGAACATTGGAGCGACACACCCTTGCAACCGAACTAGTCAAGTCTTTCACAGATTCTCCCCCACTCCACGGAACATCGGAGCGACTCCCGCGTGCAACCATACTCGGCAAGTTCTACATAGATTGTCCTCGTTCCACGGCGCGCTGAACGATATATCCACACGTCGGCTCCCCACCTCGGTACCGACTTCCAGCTTGCGTGGTCTCCACTGATTGGCTGCTCCCCACGCTACTTCCCCTTCTCTGGCTCATTACACACGGCGCGCGGATGATGAAGTCGATTTCCGTTCCAACTATCCGCCTGTTCTTGACGCTGCGACCCAAGCTTGCGTAATACTTCTTGACAAGAATCAGCCCGTATCTGAATTTCCGGTGAGTCATGTCTCTCATAATATCCTAACTGACGAAACTCCGTAAAATTCCGTAATCACATAATTTTCTATGATATTGTCGTTCGTAATAATTTGCTTGATAGCGTTTTCTGACATAGAAAACCTATCTGTATGCTTATAATTTTTATAAAATGCTCCGAAAATATCTTAATAATAATTATAATAAATTAATAATAATAATAAATTAACATGGAAACTTCTCTTGGCTGAACAATTTGCCGCGTAAATAAATATAGAATGGCTTCCTACTGACTTATGCCAGTGGCATAAAAACCCCTCGAAAAACACGTTACACTACCTCGATTGTAGACTTGGCTACTAAATGGCATCGCAGTCAGCACCTGGCGGTGAACGTTGGAACTAATAGACCGTTATCAATTCTAACCTAGTAATTTTGGCTTCACACAAGTGTAGTTAGGGCAATGGTAGGTTCTTTTTCATGCCATAAATCTATGACATGGGACCACCGGCTTTCCTTCCCCTCCGAAGGAAGGCATACAGAGGGATTTCTAAAGCTCCTACAAAATACGACCTTCTATGTGGCGAGAAAACAAATCGATTTGCCCAACTTGAAATAACCCCCGTCAGTTCTGGTCACAACCAGAAACTTGAGGGTGTTGGTACCCATATTTTCACGAACTGATTGTTCCCAAGGGGTAGAATCACTCAGGGAATCAAATGTTAAAGGCTTGGGTGGGGGACTAAACTGTTTTTGGTCTTTGCGTTTACCCATGGCCAAGTCTTCCTCCCCAAATACCACTGATATCCGATCACGGGCATTCACAGTAGGCGCTACACAGCCAAGGCAAGGCTTGGAAGTTATTACCCGCAGTCCGATGTTTGACAATGTCTTATCGCCATGTAAGCCTACCCCTCGGCGTATAGTGGAGATTTTTTTTTGCCACGGTGGGTGAGTGGTTATCGTGCCGGATTACTAACCCCAAGCTTTCAGGTTCGGTCCTGGCCGTGATAAGTGACTTTGAAAGACGGAAAAAATCACGACACGCATGTCATACGATGTTGGCATGTTAAAGAACCCATTTGAATTCAGTAGGCCGTGTTCATAATGGCAAAATTAAGCTCGGGATTTTCAGCCAACGCATAGTTCCTCATTTCTCTATTAGAAAGCGCTATAGTGTCAAGGAGCTTAGATGCCTAACCTCCTTGACTTTCATAGTGCTTCAAGGAACAACTAAATTCAACATGAAAGCTGCCCTCTGGGTGTCAATAACAAAGCTTGCACCCGTCACTCGAGGCCATACAATAAATAAAAAATACGAGCCTTGCAGTAGTCGCATATGATGTGTAACATCTAACTTAGAAGAAATCTCACGTGAAATTGTTGATACACCGGTATTTTATACTATTATTGGCACAAATATTAATCTATTGTAAAAGGGAGTATTTTACAGATATTGTAGTTTATAATACGGAACTCATTTTATTAGATTATTTGTAGCATCCACCAGCCCTAGCCTAAATAAAGAATACGATATGGATCAAACGTCGCCTCCGTAACGTAGCGGTCAGCATGGTTAGCTGCCCCCCGGAGGTCCTGGGTTCGATTCCCGGCTCTGCCACGAAATTTGAAAAGTGGTATGAGGACTGGAACGGGGTCTACTCAGCCTCGGGTGTTCCAAATGAGTAGAGGGGGTTCGATTCCCACCTCAGCCATCCTCGAAGTGGTTTCCCGTGGTTTCCCACTTCATCTTCGGGCAAATGCCGGGATGGTACTGTCCCCGTAAATCCGGATAGTAGGCTGTCAGATATCCGCCCCCCTCAATCGGATTGCCAATAATCAAACGCACCGGCACAGCTACATCAATGAAAATGGCACTGACAGATACTACCGAGATTAGAGCACAGCAGTTAACAAGAAAATTATTGTGGAACACACCAAAATATACGGGGGTTCATACTTACCTTTACTTACCTCTTCAAATTAATCTCGGGAATGGGTTGCCAACTGGATCACTTAAAGTATGCCCACACAATAACCTCCACCATGATATTTAAAATTGAACCAAGACGAAGACAAGAAACTTTAAACTGTACAATAATTTATTTCACATAAAGGGAATGACTTTAACAAAAACTCAACAAAATACACGTGGCAATCAGAAGCCATTGTCAATATAATCATGTCCTCCTGTAGGACTGGTAGACGTTACATACAAAATTTTATCTTTCACTTGCTTATAAAGAACGTAATAATAGTAATACACTTGGAATGGATGAGGGAATTGGGACAAGACAGGTAGCAATTGTTTTCCTCTTTCATAAACATCACACTTTATTTATAACTGCCGGCCTGTTATGTAATTGACCTTGGCCTCTAACATACAGTTGTCAGGCCAGCTGCGATCCACCCTTCAACAAGTCGGATGCCCACGTCGTCAAACGGGCCCACCTGTTCGGCTAGTGCTAGCATATGCTCGTAACTTCAGAGCTTAGCTCCTTTTCAAACGCTTTAAATGTCCTCAACTCAACTCAAATGTTATCACGCAAATCTTTTAAATGCTTCATTCACATGTTACTGGATTACTCTAATAATCCCAAAACTTGTTTAATTACATAATCCATATGTATACTTAGCGTTCTTTAGAGTATATTAACAAAACTCTTAATGTTTATAACAAATGCTCATTAATTGTTTATAACAATTACAAATTGTTTATAATATTGTCAAATGACAATTGAAAAATCTATACACGCCTCTCTTAATTCCTTTCATTTCCAATTATTGTTAAAGATAATTACATAATTTATTTACAATATTTATATTTATTTATTTATTTTAGAAATACATTAAACCACACGTTTATCCGGTTGATAATTACTCAAATCAGGTTAACATAATCGACCAATGAAGGTTAGTTATATTTAAGTGTTATAAATCCAGGTTTAATAAGTTTTAATAATTATTATTATTAGTGACGGTAACCTCCATTCAAAATCGTTATCTCAAATTATTTAACACTCTTGTTAATTTTAACAGTAATTTCACATGATTAATTTTCAAAGGACCTGGACAATAAACTCAGCGGAAAAATACTTCGCTTCAAATGCACAAATTGCATAAAATAGGCCCAGAATTCATCATATATTTCCATATATATGGAATAAAAATCTTCCATAATCCATACACAAAACCTCCACTTGTAATCTCATCAACATCATTAATATTACTGTGGGAACCTCCTTCAATTATTCAAGGGCATTATTCATCAGCGACTTTTACATGTCCACTGAACTAACGATTATACATCCATAGTTCCACTTTAAAAATTCTTATATTCATTAATTGTTTCAAAACTGTTATTTTATTTAACCTTCGTGGGTTTCATTCATGAATCGATATGAAGTAAAAATTTGCCAATCACAAATAAATTTAATTGCAAATACCATTATACACGCCTCTCTGGTCTATCAAAATTGAGATTAATATCTCCTAAGTATCGTAGTATAAAAATACTATCTTCAATCTAAGTTCATCTAAATTGCATAAATAATTGAATAGAATACAATTAGACTGTGGAATGCAAACATTATTGTTCCAATCTAGTATTGAGAAAAATTCCTATCAAATGTTAATTACTATAGTGTATTCAATAAATCGTAATCAAAGTTCATGTTTCATAAAATTGTCTATAATGCAATGGTAATTTCAGAACTGACGATAAATGTCTATGTTGCAATCATGTTCCTAAAACGACTAGTATTTCCAAGATCGTCGATACAGAAATAGATTTTAACGCTCTAAAATCTTTTAATTATTCTTCTTTCTTGAGGATGACAGAAAATTGGTCAAAGTAATTTACTGAATAGAATTACTTTAATAAAGTGACACGCTGTCTGAATTCAAATCTGCCATAGAAAATCATTAACTTTACAGTCAAATCGTGACTTCAAAATATACAAATTACTGAAAGAATATTAATTGTCAGTCTCAACTGATCCAAAATTATTTAAATCTGCCAATGACATAACAATGTCTTAATAAATCGTAGAAAAAGGCATAACTCATCTAAGTGTACTGAGTACAGAAATATCAGGCAAGAAAATGGGGCATAAAATATATATAGGACAAAAATATGGGAAAAATGGTTGCTCAGACATCGCTAAATGACTCAAATAAAACAAGAAACGTTCACGACTACCTTATCTGTTGATTGAAGTTCCAGAGGAAAATCTTCCAAAGAAGACTGGTGATGGTTCCATTTCACCAAAAAGATGTGCTCCGTCCTCGAACCTGGAATCAGCGCCCTCGGAGAATCGAACTGCTTCCTCCTCCGGAAATTGCACTGCTCCTTGTATACGATAGACATCCTTCTGGCAAAACTCTTCTGTGTGAGCCGGGTCCACCCTGGCCTCTCTTGATAGTTCCTGAAGTTCTGGTAGTAATTCGCCATGAAGTTTATTGCAGCTATTTCCGTAGAAATATTCATATTTGTGGAGTATGAATACGTTTCCACTGCCATTTGAAATAATTCAGCGTTGGACTACGATGCATGAGTGTAGTTGGATGTTCACTACATGCTCGCTTTTGTAGAAAGACGATTAGCGAAGTTCCATGCTGTTAATTCACTCCATCGATATATGTCCCAATTGCATTAAAGTCTTTAGTCTTCCATCTCCACTTCCGTTATAATAGTTGAAAGAACTGCCATATTATATTGTTCCATGTTAGAATGCAGCGTTATATTATCAAAAGCAATATGTAGTAGCACGGTTGCAGTGCCAGTGTCAGCCGTAGCGTACAATGTGATATATTTTAAAAGTGCTTCTCAGGTGGCGAGAAAATCACTTTGTCTGCCGTCTTAAAATGCCTATATCTTTCGAATTATAATGTTGAAAATGTTCAACCTTTCTACACACTTTAATCTAGTACTGCACAATCGAATTAGCTTAAAGACATTAGTCAACTCTTGATATGTTAACTTGTAGACTTGAAAATAAGTGCGTTTCAACTTCGCCTAGTTTTCAAATACCGTAAAATGGAACTGCGGCGCGCTCGAAGCTCGTTCGATGCGGTTGGCTTTACCACACGCTAAAGACGACTTGTTTCACTTTATCACTCGAAAACGACTATAACCTCAGCAATATATATGCGGTATCAGACACATGAGATATGAGAGCTCCTCTCTGCTGTGCAAGACCTTTTATCAACTTCTTAAGGGGGCGTATCCATCCCTTCCATAGCTTGTTTCTCCGTCATCGCTAGAAGTTCTAACTTTGGCAATACTTGACGGATTTTCAAATTTCAAAAACTCAAAAATAATTTCTTCAAAATTCCAAATCAATGCCATAACTGAAAATAGTTTTCCACAATTCTGCATTCCAAAAGTAACTAAATATGATAGTTTCAGTAATCTCCGTCTCCCTCCTAACTATCGTTCATTGGTTTGAGTCTCTCCTCCAATCGCGTAACTTCTTCCTCAGCACAATTCCATGTTTCCTGCGACTGCGTCGTAAATCTCAGATCTTTCTCGAACAAAATTATGACGTCACCAAGAATCTCAGCTCAATCAGCCTACTTGCATGAAGTCTGCGTCATCCGTGCTTACGTCATGAATATCCACGTCACAACTATGACAGCCATAACTTTCTTCACAGTTTCCAATACAGCCACCGTGGTCTCAATATAATTCAATTTACGGGGGAAGTACCTTCTTCAAGGCCACGGCCGCCTCCTTTCCTCTTTCTTGCCTATCCATCCTGACCACCCATTACCTTCCCTCATAAGGCCCCTGTTCGCTGTGCAGGTGAGGCCGCCTGGGCGAGGTGCCAATCACACTTCACCAGTTGTATCCATTCCGATTAGATGTTCCCCGCTCTAGGACACTGCCCGTAGAGGCGGTAGTGGTGAGTTCCCTCGCTGAGTCCGTGGGTTCCACCAACCTGGAGGGTAAACGACTAAGAGAGAGAGAGAAGAGAGATATGGATCAACTAGATTAATAGACGTGACACCGCTCTTAACCTTAAATTCCTTATAAACAGGTCCTGCTGATTCACAGACCAACACGTAATTTCAAATGGATTCTGTTAAAATGAGTCATATTGATATGATAAATATCGTAGCAAAAATATCTACCCAGCCCGGGATTCGAACCCGAGATCTATGGATGCACAGTCATAGGCGCTAACCCCACGGCTATTTCGACTACGCAAATAATGTGCACAAGATGGTGACTTATTTCCACGTTCCAATAATACTGCATTACGGAATTAAGTTTCATTTATATTTTGCTTGTTTCGATAATGTTCCTGCGTGAAATTGAGTTTAAAATGCCTTATGAATAGGCCCTCCTGTGAGTAAAGAGAATGTATTCAGCAATAGTTCATGAAGGCTTGCTCAATATTTGTATAACCACAACGATTATATTATATTGATGACTGCATTACCGTTATGTGGGTTAATATTTAAATAGCCATTGTGCAGAAACATAATACCGGCTATGCCGACTACTTACAATGTTTGATATTAAGGCATTTTACCATTTAAATATTGATACGAAGACTTCGAACATGTACCATGTCATTTGTTTCAATCACTTGACACCAGAGTTAGCATGAGCGTTTACCGTTCAGTATGTCATATACATTCCACATGGCCGAGAGTACGTCATGGTATCAATTTCCGACACCGCGCGCTCATTGTTTCTCTTACCACTGCCAGATGGATCTTACCACTGCCAGCTGGATCGATCGATCGAGTTGGCAGTGCGTCTTACACTTCCGTTCGATCCACCACTGCCAGCTGGTGCCACCTCGATCGTTCCGATCCACTTCCGTCCCATTTTTCATAATCACTCCCACAAAAATATCCAGCAAACGAGTGGAAAGATGTTACACATCAAAAATATAAAAAATACTGGAGATAATCAGCTACGACATTCGGCTGTGCGGGGACCTGCGTTGTTTTGGTGGATACTACTGTACGGGTACATGGCGCACTCACCTGTCGGCTTGGCCAAGACCAAACAGGCCTTGGGCGTAGTCACATAGGCGAACCTTCCCCGTATTAATTTTTTAGTGCCAGACCTCAAAAACTGTACGGTGAGAAGTGCGATATAACCTAATGAGAGTTATATCGCACGAAATTATGCCGTTTAGAGCTGGCGATCAAACTCTCAAAAGGGGACCTTGGCCGAGAAATCCTTTAGGTCGCCCCTTATGACTGGCTGGGGATACCGTGAGTGTATTCTATCCCCCACCCAAAGGGAAGGGGAGGTTATTAATATAAATTTCCGGTACAATACTTGATGTCTGAATGCCCGCAATGCGTCGTAGTATAGACCACACTTGAGAGGTGGGGATATGTGCCGTAATAAACGACACATACCGTTTCCAGGATTGTTTCTCACTCTGGCAAATATGAATCCGTGCCTTGGCACGGAATTTCTTAAACTCCACCAAATTGACCATTTTTCAGTGCCACCGGTCAGTAGCTTAACTGGAATGTTATAGTTCCCTTCATGGCAAATCATCCGGAACAAAGTCGTTTGTAAAGGCACAGTAGTTAAAAGGTGATGTAAAACCAATAACATTAATATTATTATTAGTATATTGGCTTTGGTTGGTTGGTTCTTAAGTTTAGGGGCTGCGACAACGCGGTCATGTAGCCCCGTGTACTTTGGGTGTGTGTAGAATCTGTCTGATAACCGGTGTTAATTGTATTGACTGTATTGGTGTGTGTATCTGTTTTAATTTAAGTAAGGACTGCAGATGATCAATTTTCAAGTAGTTTCTACTTTTGCTGCCAAACGCCACCGTCAACGACTACTAGTTCAGAACTTAGCAACCAGACGTCACTGCAGTCTATATTGGCTTTCACGGCCCGTGAATTAAAACTCAGCAATTTTTCTAGGTTTATGCCGTGTCTTGTGTGGGGTTTCGCCTAGGAACACCAAGCTGGCTCACCAGCGGGTTCTTGATGTTCCGCGTCCGGATCTCCACAGGAGAAGCGAGTTTCAATTCACGGGCCGTGAAAGCCTATATACCATCTTTTTGAAAGCCTTTATAGGGAGGTGAAAGGCTTCTTGAGCTTTCTGCTCTCGCAGTTCGAGTCGCACGCGCGCTTCATAAGAAGGGAGGTAGTGCACAGTTCACTACTCCTGTGGGGATCCGGGCCGGGAGCACCAAGAATCCGCTGATGAGCCAGCTTGCTGTTCCTGGGCGAAACCCCACACAAGACACGGCACAAACCTAGAAAAATTGCTGAGTTTTAATTATCAATATTATTATTGCTATTATAATAAAATAATAATATCGTATGGCCTCGGGTGCCGGGCGCAAGCTTTGTTATTTGACACCTAAAGGGTAGCTGGCATATCGAATTTCGTTGTTCTTTGAAGCACTATGAAAGTCAAGAAGGTTAGATATCTAAGCTCCTTGAACACTATAGCGCTTTCTAGTAGAGAAATGAGGAACTTTGTGTTGGCGGAAACTCGCGAGATTAATTTTGCCATTATGAACACGACCTACTGAATTCAAATGGGTTTTTTGACATGCCAACATCGTATGACATGGTGTCGTAATTTTTGTCGCCTTTCGAAAATCACTTACCGCGGCCAGGAGCGAACCTGCAAGCTTGGGGTTAGTAGACCGACACGTTGACCACTCACCCACCGTGGCAAGCACTATTATTATAATATGTCATACACTCTTAGAGAAGATATACCCCAGGGCAATAGCTCTGATTCTATATTTAGTGTGCAGCACTGTGTATATCTAATTTGCTAGCAATTTCCATCCGGGTTTATTAGATGAACCTATATTCTCTCCAGTATGATCTTGGACGAGGTCCCTAAGGTAATTTGCCCCATCATGATTGGTCCTTGTTCTACACACTGACCGTGGTTGAGGTGCCCTGCATTATCCGGAGATAGGCATCGATTCACTCTGGTGCAACAGGTCTGATCGATCCTGTCAAATGCGAGGACCTATCCTTCAAACCTCATCATCTTTCCTTTCCAGAAAAAAGTCGGTCGGCTTTCAAATTTAACTATAAAACACTCTACAGTATATCCCCCTCCCCTTGGATATATCAACTAATGGGCCGTGGGATGGTGACCACGGGTTCACAGCCGAGTCCGACATTGCTTCTAACAGTACCTACTTGTGCCGGGCTCGAACTTAACATCTCTTCTATTCAATGGGATTGTACCTCTATGCCCGAAATTACACCAACAGGGCCATAACCAACTTAAATGAAAGGACTCGAATCCACCTTGAAGCTCACCGCTCACAACAACAAAGCTAATCAGCCATGGTTACAAATTACGAACACGGAATTTACATGATGGTCAATGGCACATACAAGGCCCATTATCATGGCTTGTTTCCGAACTGCCAACACAGGCAGAATAGTTAGTATTCACCCCCCCCCCCCCTTTTTTTGTTCTATGTTAATTACTCAAAGAACAATTAATCAATCCTACAAATAATAGCAATTTTCCACTATAAATATAAATAAATATTTATAATCTATCTCAAAAAAATTATCAATTAAGATTACTACCAACTCCCCTTTCATATTGATAATACTCAAATCATGCAAGGAATAGAGTAAAAGGATCCTCTTTGAGGCAACAGTCTCTTCTCCCGTTGCTATTCGCAAACCGACTGCACGAGAATACTACTCCTCTCTGTCATATTTCCTGTCGACCTCCCTCGGTCAACTCTTGTTCTCTTCCTACCAGGAGTCCTAAGATGTGTTTTACTTTCCCGCCTTAATTGCCTCCTGTCTCATCTTTCCTGATACCCGCATTCTTCGAGGCGTCAGATCTCTTTGTATCTTTTCATGGTACTTTGTGCCTTCTGCTGAAAGCCATATAGGGGGCCAGGTTTTTGTAACTCCTCCATGTATGGTGAACTCTGGATATTGCTACACCCCAAGTGATCACGGCTGGTGACGTTGGGAGTTGGCGAGCCCGAGGGAATCCTGAACTGGGTCGGTTTCCTCGTTTCTTAGCATACATTCATCATATGAATAAACTTTTGTTGGTGTGTGTATGTGTGTCCTCCCTAATAAAATGTAAACGGCTGGGGAGATTTCAATGAAACTCGGTAAGGACATATAGGCCAGTCATCTAAGACATTCTAGGTCGCAAAGAATTGCAAGGTTCTGATCTTTTGGTATGTTGTTAGGATAGATACCATTAGTCTAAAACCAAGTTTGCAACCTCGAAAGACCTGTGCTAACTTCGTGGTGCTCGAAAAACCTCGAAATTTTCAGACGTTTTTCGTATTTTGGCTTACAACTTCCAAAATATGCATTCTATGGCAAAGTCACCCATTACACTTTTAAAGTAGACAAAATTAGCGACCATTTGAGTGCAACTCCAGCTCTGTATGTCTTATAGATCTCGAGATACAACACTTCGAAAATGGGCAATTTTTTCCAAAATGTTCGAAATTTGAAGTAAGCTAGTCTTTCGAACAAATTACGGTCTAAAATACTCATTCTACGAGGAAAGGCATCAAATGTAAAGTTGTAGAGCAGTTATTTAGCTTTAATTTTAGCATAAGCAAAACGCTGTAAGACTAATAGTTCTCTTGTTATCAGGTCAAACACAAAAATAGGAAATTGAATTTTTCAAAAAATGTAGCCTGACGAATTGTAGGATTTCTTTTAAGGATAAAAGAGACATCAATCAGTGGAAAATTATTTTTCATGCAAAATGAAATTAGTGTAAAACCAAGTTTGCAACCTCAAATGAAATTAGTGTAAAACCAAGTTTGCAACCTCGAAAGATCTGTACTAACTTCATGGTGCTCGAAAAAACTCGAAATTTTCCGACGTTTTTCGGATTTGGACTTACAACTCCCAAAATATGCATTCTATGGCAAAGTCATCCATTACACTTTTAAAGAAGACAAAATTACCGTCAATTTGAGCGCCAGTCCTGTATGTCTTATAGATCTCGAGATACAACACTTCGAAAATGGGCAATTTTTTCCAAAATGTTCGAAATTTGTAGTAAGCTAGTCTTTCGAACAAAGTACCGTCTAAAATACTCATTCTACGAGGAAAGTCATCAAAAGTAAAGTCGTAGAACAGTTATTTAGATTTAATTTAAGCAATAGCAAAACGCTATAAGACCAATAGTTCTCTTGTTATCAGGTAAAACACAAAAATAGAAAATTGGATTTTTCAAAAAATGTAGCCTGACGAATTGTAGGACTTTTTTAAAGGATAAGAAAGACATCAATCAGTGGAAAATTGTTTTTCATGCAAAATGAAATTGAATACAATTAATGATAATGAGTAATTTATTATCAATATTGATGTCACAGTGGCGAAGTGATGGAGGGGCCTCAGCTAACACCTGCGACAGAAACACGCAACACGTCAATTGCCTAATATTTATTAATAAATTACAACAAAAGGGTAGGTATGTGATGTTAGGCTTACCTGCACTCAGCGAGACAGTAGTATTCGTTTGGAAGGCCCAGGATCTTCATACGGCTCTTCTTGGGGCTCCGGAGACTCCTGTGTATTTGGATCTGGATGTAAAAGGGGGTCGTCGAAGTCGTCTTCTTCGTCTGACTCAGTCATTTCTAGGGTAGGAGAATTAAGGCAGGTCTTCCCCCGACAAATTTTACAGAGAGCAGAGCATTTCAGCCCTGCTCTCCGACAGGAGCATCGCCCTGCTCCGCACTCTTTCAGGCACCTGTATGACAAGAATTTCAGCAATTATAACAACTCCAGATTACAACAGATTCAAATGTTTTAATTCTAATCAGAAAAAATACCTATGTCCAGCATTGGACATTGACTAGAACCGACCTAATACGAATGAATTACCTTACCTGCATGACAGGAGTTTGAGCAGAGTTTGCGGCACTGGTTCCTTATCCCCACTTGGTGGGCTCTTTCTCAACCCCCAACCACTGCTGCACCTGGTGGTAGGTTCTGTAGGGATATTGGGCTGCAGCCTCTTCGGTTGGGGGCAGACGAGCGAGGTTGACTTTAGCGCTGGCAGCAGATCGGACAAATATCCCGTAACGCAAGGCGTGGAGAGAATCGTCTTTTCTACCGCCATACAACGCCACGAGGCATTAATTTGTTGCCAGCAGAGGCTATCTCCTCATGGGTGGCGTTATTGTTTAAGAAGGTAGTAGCTGCGCCAAGAAAGTCTGGCTGTTTTGAAAGGTCGCTCAACATCTTCGTTTTCCCTTGCCCGAAAAGGGCAGAGGTGGTGTCGCAACCACTGAAGGCGTGGAGGAACAACTCTAATCCAGAGGGGAGTGAGAGATCTCCTCGAATGAATGATGTTGACAAGAACTGCTTGCAACCTGTTCCACCCCTGGCACTTTTCTGGAAGGAAACATTTTGTTTGTTGGCACCCAATCCATTTAGGAGCACCAAGAGGTCGATATCTTCTCCAGCGATTATGACGGGCTCGTACTCCTTGCTCTTTTCCAATGCTGTCCTCACAATTAAGCAATCGGCGTCCTCTGGAGCTTGCTTTGTTTCGATCCCTAGTATATCCAGTCCAGTACACATTAAGTTGATCAGGCGCTGCTTGTTTTTTGGGTTGGACAAAAACTTTTCTTGGGACACTTCGATCAGTGTCGATTCTTCAAAAATGATATCGCTGCACGCTGAGGCTGCATAACGTCGTAGCCGTTCTGCTGTTTTTGTGCTCTTAGCTGTCCCCTCTTCTGGGTAGCCATCGAATACTACTGAGACATTTTTTCCAAAATGGTTGGTCGTATAGGTGGTAAAAGTAGCTACAATTTCCCTCACTGAGCTGTTCCGTTGCCATATAATCTTATGGAGCAATTATCCTCCATCCACTACAACAAAAGTTCTTAGTCCAATGGCGACGTCTTCTGGGAGGGGCGTAAAGGCAGAGTAGAACGATGATTTTGTTCCTTTTCGCATTCCCTCTTCGGAGAAAGAGCCATGGGATATGGGGCCAACTCGTATTAATTATCACAAAAATAGATTAGATTAGAAACACTTTATTGCAATCAACATAACATAAGTAAAAGTACAGCGAGTTTTACTCAAAGAGTAGGTATATCATTGACTGCAATGGGCGGCCTTATCGCTAATAGCGTATTTTTCCAGGCACCCAACCCACAAAAAAATATGACATTAATAGATAAAAAATTTCTTCAGCTTTTCCCAATTAATTGGGGTCGCCGGAGCCAACCAGGCTCATTTTGGTCTTGGCCGGGGATTTAAGGCCGGCTACCCTTCCTGACACAAAGTGATTTTTCAGTTGAAAATTCCATCCCGCTGTCATCGGGATTCGAACCACGGCCATCCGGTGAAAGGCGAGCATCTAGGCCACTCCACCATCACGCTCCCCATAACATTAATAGATAACTGTGCAATATTCATAACAATGTACATTCGAAGCCCTATTTTTTGAAATATCCGATTTCCTTATTTTGTTTTTACCTGATAACAAGAGAACTATTAGTCTTACAGCATTTTGCGTATGCTTAAAGTAAAGGTAAATAACTGCTCTACAACTTTTTTTCCCTTGCCTTTCCTCGTAGAACGAGTATTTTAGATGGTATTTTGTTCGAAAGACTAACTTACTACAAATTTCGAACTTTATGGCAAAAATGGCCCATGTTTGAAGTGTTATATCTCGAGATCTATAAGACATACAGAGCTGGAGTTGTGCTCAAATTATCGGTAATTTTGTCTTCTTTAAAAGTGTAACGGGTGATTTTGCCATAGAATGCATATTTTGGAAGTTGTAAGCCAGAAACCTAAAAACGTCTGACAATTTCGAGGTTTTTCGAGCACCACGAAGTTAGCACAGGTCTTTCGAGGTTGCGAACTTGGTTTTACACTATTGGTATCTATCCTAACAACATACCAAAATATCAGAACCTTGCAATTTTTTGCGACCTAACGCGATTTTTAGCCTATTTTCAATTTTGAAAAAATAGGCTTATGAGATCACCTTTTGTCCGTGTGTGTGTGCGTGTGTGTGTGTGTGTGTGTGTGTGTGTGTGTGATTCGTGTGTGTGTCCCCCCCTAATAAAATCTAAACGGCTGGAGCGATTTCAATGAAACTCGGTATGTTCATAGCACTATTCCCGGCGACCTCGACCGTGCCCTTCAAATTTTGCTACGTCTCACCAATGCAAAATGGCGGCTGTGCGAAATATTTCACTAGCATTCAATATCTCCGAAACTATTACCGATATCGCCCTGAAATTGTGTACGGTGATAAAGGGTACTACTAAAAGTTCACCTATGAGACTTTCAAAAACCTGGTTAGTACAAAACCAACATGGCGGTCAAGCGAAGTTGAGACTTTTAAATAGACTTTTCTCGCGATTTAACTATCCACACATAATGAAACTTGGTACAGCAAATGTTTATACACATTGTAATGCACTGGAGTCTAATTTAGTTCAATTGTTTACATAACTTCAAAATGGCGGCTGTGCGAAATATTTCACTGACATTCTATATCTCCGGAACTATTACAGATATCACCATGCAATTTAGTACGGTGATAAAGGGTACTGATACAAGTTTACCTATGTATATTTCATAAACTTGTAAAGTAGAAAACGAACATGGCGACCAAGCGAAGTTGAGACTTTTAAATAGACCTTTCTCACGATCTAACTATCCAAACGTAATGAAACTAGGTACAGCAAGTTTTTATACACATAGTAATGCACTGGAGTCTAATTTAGTTCAATTGTTTACATAACCTCAAAATGGCGGCTGTGCGAAATATTTCACTGACATTCTATATCTCCGAAACTATTACAGATATCATCATGCAATTTTGCACGGTGATAAAGGGTACCGGTACAAGTTTATCTATGTATATTTCATAAACTTGTAAAGTAAAAAACGAACATGGCGACCAAGCGAATTTGAAATATTTTAATAGTTTTTTCTCGTGATTTAACTCTCTGAGCGCAGTGAAATGTGGTACAGTAAATGATTTTGCAGATTGTAATGCACTGCCATCTAATTTAAATCAATTGTTTACATAATCTCAATATGGCGGCTGTGCGAAATTTTAAAATTAAGTTTTTATTTCTTGTGTCGTAATCATGCGATCAAAGTGAAAGTTTGAATAATGAACCTAGGCAATAATTGTCCTTGAATGGTACATAATTCTATGGCCTATACATATAACAATCCTAAATGGCGAGCTTCCGAAATATTTAGACGGTTCTCAATATCTATGAATCTTTTACAGCAACCAAACTGAATTTTTTAATGTTCATAGAGACTATGAACATATGTTCACCTATAGGACTTTCATTAACCTGGTGAGCACTAATCCAACATGGCGGCGACGCGAAGTATAAATATTTAAATGGACGATTCTCGCGAATTAACTATCCGAGTGCTGTGAAACGTTGCACGTTAAATGCTTATACAAATGTTGATCCACTGGCAACTAATTTATTTCAATTGTTTGCATAATCACAAGATGGCTGCTGTGCGTAATTTTAAAATCTCGTTTTTACTTCTTGTGTTCTAATCATGCGATTGAAGTTTGAATACCACACGTACACAATAATCTTAATGTAATAGTACAAAAATAAAAATCCAACCTGGCGACAATCTGAAATATTTTGACGGTTCTCAATATCTACGAATCTGTTACAGCAATTAAACTGAAATTTTGTATGTTGTTAGAAGAAATTAACATGAGCAGGATATATGAAAATAGGCTGTATAGTTCTTCACGGAACTACTTGTTGTGTCTACGGTGACTGGCCTAATAGTAATTTTTTCTACCCCGACGCGACGGTGCCATTCAAATTTAAATTCGTTTCACTAATCCAACATGGCGGCCACACGAAATAATTCACGGGCATTCTATATCTCCGAAATTATTACATATATCACCCTGAAATTTTGTATGACGATAGAAAATACTAAGGTACGTTCAGCTATGTAACGCTTAGAAACCTGTGAAGTACAAAATCAACATGGCGGCCAAGTGAAATTGAAATTTCTAAATGGCATTTTCACGAGATTTAATCGACCGAGGGCAGTGAAACATAACACCCTACATGTCTAAATAATATTTAATCTACTGTCATTTAATTCACTTTTTCTCATAATTAAAGATGGCGGTGTGCGACATTTCAAAATTAAGTTTTCATTTTTGTGCCCTTATCATACGATGGATGTGAACGTTTGAATGATGAACCTAGGCAATAATCTTCATTTAATGGTATATAACTCTATGGCATATTATATGGAACAACCCAACAAGGCGACCATCCTAAATATTTAGACGGTTCCCAATATCTGTGATTCTATTACAGCAATCAAACTGAAATTTTGTTTCTTGATAGAGGGATATAAACATAAGTTCATCAATGGGACTTTCAATAACCTGATGAACACAAGTCCAACTTGGCGACGACGCGATTTTTTATATTTATATGGATTTTTCTCGCGACTTAATTATTCAAGTGCAGTAAAACTTAGCACGGTATATCTTCATACAAGGCTCAATATATTGGCGTCTAATTTAATGCAATTTCTATGAGAACTTAAAAATGGCGGCTGTGCTAAATTTTTAAAATCACGTATATATTTCTTGTGTCCTAAACAGGCGATTGAAATGTAGGTTGGTGTTATAGTTAGTTAGTTAGTTAGTTAGTTAGTTAGTTATTGTTGTTTTAAGGGGTGGAACTACGAGGTCATCTGTCCCCAAAAATTAATAAAATAAAAAATTAAATAAAAATAAAAATTATAAAAATAAACAAAAATTACGGAAAAACAAAACATTATCATTCAAAAACGAACAAGTCGTTGAGTCAATGTTCACTGGAAAATTAAGATTGCTGGCCCTAACCCACTCTCACTTATAAAGCGGATAACGCGATCAGCAGCCACCGCGTCATCGGCTAATATAAGTTTGAGTGTCGTCTGCAAACCAAGGTTTCTTCGTAAGTCAGCAAGATCCACACACTCGGTTAAAATGTGGGCCACGGTGAAAACGGCTGCACAGGTACAAAGTGGAGGGTCTTCCCTTCTCATCAGGAACGAGTGGGTGGATCTTGTATGACCTATCCTTAGGCTACACAAAATGACGGACTCTCTCCGGGCCCGGAAGGAGCTCCGCCACACGCGAGTAGTTCCCTTGATCGCCCTCAGTTTACTGGGCAGTGGGTCAGCTAGCCACTGACTCTCCCAAAATGCCAGAACTTGTAGGCGTAACTGAGAATGAATATTTCTAGCGGGTACCTCCATTGGTCGAGGTGGTAGTGATACCGCCTCTTTTGCAGCTTGATCTGCTAACTCATTTCCCGCAATTCCCATGTGGCTTGGAAGCCACAGAAAGGTGATTCGAGTGTCAGCGTGGCACAGCCCGGCTAGTAGGTCG
This sequence comes from Meconema thalassinum, assembly GCA_946902985.2. Taxonomy (NCBI): domain Eukaryota; kingdom Metazoa; phylum Arthropoda; class Insecta; order Orthoptera; family Tettigoniidae; genus Meconema; species Meconema thalassinum. The sequence continues at coordinate 301,020,367 of OX336392.1, read as the reverse complement.
TGGATTCGCTGCACTAGGGGGTGTTGCGGGAAACATGTAGCAATTGACTGCAACGAACTCAAAGAGTCGGTACACACGAGAAAGTGGATTCGTGCATCCTGTAGTGCAAACTGCAGAGCTTCATAGATGGCAACGAGCTCCGCAGTAACACACTACAGGCCTCAGGCAAAGAGATCTTGGTACAATCCAACATGGCGTCCGTACAATATATTTCACTATTCAAACTATTATATCGTCAATAAGGAATCGGGCCATTTTTAGGTCATTCTATTCAAGCAATCAAATTGAAATTTTGTATGGACAAATATGTGACCTTCCCTAATACTAAAAAACACAACATGTCATGGTGGCGAAGTGATTTTCAAATATTGGAAATAACTTTCCTGGCGATCTAATTACTCGAGTGCATTTAAACTAGGCACAGTGAGCTTAATAAGGTGCTTGAGCAAAATAAGGCCCGGTTCCAAATAAGACCCATCTGTGATTTTATTAGCAGAATATTCGAGATTCAACAAGATTCTTAGAGTTTGCGATAGCTACTAGCCTCTAGCGGCTGGACAGTTGAAGCGAACGATTACTTCAGTCGAGTAGTAAACGGCGTCCGAAGCTCTTTTTGTTACTATTTTTAAGTATTTTAATAAACCTTCTTCATGTTTTTGAAATTTAACATACATAACCCTGGTGTATACAATTTCTAAGAATGTGATTTGTAGATTAATTTACTGTATTGATATTTTCCGCTCAATGTGTATTTATTTATCTCTTTTCATTTAAATATTGATCTTATTTGGAAAAAGTAGTGGGTCTTATTTATTTCCTAATAAGGCCCGTTACTCACATTTCTCCTACTGTATTATTACTGAAATATTTTCTAGTGATTCTAATTATCAACCCATGTTTTCATTACTGCTTTCCTTCGAGTTAAATCCAGGACAATGTTCAGATTTTTTCACCTTCTAGTAAAAATACAAACAATCTTTACACGTTAAGTGGGCCTTATTTGGCACATGTAGGCTACCTTATAGAGACATCTAATGATGTTCAATTGTTTTCAAAAATTCAAGATGTATCAGTTTGAAATTTTAAAACCTTGTATTTTTATATTTCAGGCGTTTGAAAAAAATGATTCGTAAGCTGCGCTGTGATAAGATTCTTTATCTAATGGCAGTAAAATCTGTAGATTACTTTTCGTAAAGCATTGAAGCCGTGCATTTGACTTTCCTAAAAACTAATTCCCGTGGTTCGTTACAGAAGGATGCCATCTCGCGGGAGAAATCTTAATAGCCGATATTGAAAGCTATGTATTCTAGCACATAACTTCTCATTTTGATGGTGTTGGTGAAGACATAGGACGTGGACCAAAAGCTATTAAGTATATTACAAGGAAAATCCCTTATACAGGATAGATTTAATGGAAAATACCAGTGGGACATATGATAATAGGTTATTTAGTTCTTCACGGAACTACTTGTTAATTATTTTAATAATGAAGTTTAGTAGTAATGAATTGTTTTGAAATTAAGTGTTTTTCAGGACAGTATATTTATATACATAAAAGTAGGGGGCAAACAGCGAAGAATCGTTTGTGTCCAAAACAGAACATAAAAGGTAAGGACTGAAATTTCTCTTGTTCCCACTGGAACATAGGACATCCGTGAAACGTCTCCATTGCGGTCGTCGACTTGCCAATGCTTTAACTTCCTTTCAGGTCTTCCCAATTTCAAGTGACTCCTCCTCTACAGTCCTCCTCCAGGTCTTCCTAGGACGACCTCTCCTCCGTGCACCTTGCGGATTCCATTCCAATGCTGTCCTTTCTACAGATCCCACTGGCTTCCTCAAAGTATGACCTATCCATTTCCATTTTCTCCTCTTGGTTTCCACTTCAACTGGAACTTGATTTGTCATTCTCCATAGTTCTTCGTTAGATATTTCCGGCCATCTGATGTTTATGATGCGTCGTAAACAACGGTTTATAAATGTTTGCAGAAGATAAGTGATAGTTCGTGTAACCTTCCAAGTTCCACAAGCATATAGAAGGACAGACTTAACATTTGTATTGAAAATGTTAATTTTCGTCTTCCTAGCAATGTTTGTATTCTTCCACACCGCATACAGCTGCATAAATGCTCCATTTGCTTTTCTTATTCTCGCTTTCACATCTTCTTTTGCTCCTCCTCCTGTTGTCACTACACTTCCCACATAAGGAAATGTTTTAACCTCCTCAATCTCTTCTCCTGCCACAATCAACCTTTCTTCAATTTTGGCATTTACTCTCATTTCCTTGGTCTTATCAACATTTATGTTGAGTCCTGCAGCCTCTGCTTCCTTTCGTAATCCTTCTAGCTTGTGTATCATGTCACTAAATCTTGAAAACAAAAGACAAATATCATCTGCAAACTCTATATCTTCCAGTCTTTCCCCCATTCCCCCATTGTATTCCTCTTTTCCTCCTACCCAACATTTTCCTCATAACATTATCGAGCACCACTAAAAAGAGTGTTGGTGACAGAACGTATCCCTGGCGAACTCCACTTGTGACATTCACATAGTCTGTGAGCTTCCCCTCATGTACTGCTTTACACCTGTATCCTTCATACATTTCCTTCATAAGATTCAAGATCTTATGTGGTATTCCATATCTGCTCAAGGTGTTCCACATTACAGTCCTGTTTAATGCATCAAATGCTCTTTCGAAATCTATAAACGTCAAGTACAATGTTACCTGCCATTCATTACTTTGCTCTAGAATTATTCTTAGCGTGTTTATTAGATCAACACAGCTGCGCTGTCTACGGAAACCAGCTTGTTCTTTCCGAAGGCGATGTTCGATAGAGTCCTTCACTCGGTTTAGGATTATTCTAGAGAGAATTTTACTTGGTATGCTCAGAAGTGTTATTCCTCTCCAATTCTTGCACATTGTGGTGTCGCCTTTTTTGGGAAGTTTCACAATAAGTCCCTCTTTCCAGAGATGGAATTTTCTCTTCTTTCCATATTTTCTTCAATAATGGTAGTAGCAAATTAATGGTGACCTCTTCATCTGCTTTTAATATTTCTGGATCTATATTAACTATGCCTGCTGCTTTCCCATTCTTCATTTGTTTCAATGCGAGTCCAACTTCTAGCCTTGTTGGGGGATCTAGCCTTATTCTTGGATCTTCACTATCTAAACCATCATTTACTTCTTGTATTTCCTGTTCATTTCCATCATCTTTGTTTAATATTTCTGAAAAATATTCTTGCCATCTTCTCAACTGTTCTTCTTGGGATAACAACATATTTCAGTGTTTGTCTCTCACTGATTTACTCTTCCTATAACCTCCTCTTGACAATTTCCTTGTAATATTGTAGTTTCATATCACCCTTCTTTTCGGCTTTTTCGGCAATTTCTGTCTGTTCATCAATCAATCTTCTTTTATCGCTCCTCACACTCCTTTTGACCATTTTGTCAGTTTCCGAATATTTCCTTTGATCTTCTGCCTTCTGCTACCGTGTTCTGCTTTGGTTTACTATAGATTTTGCTTCTTTTCGTTTTTCAATTAAATCACTTGTTTCCACAGACATCCAATCTTTCTGTTGATAACTCCTATAACCAATTACTTTTTCACTTGCTTGTATATAAATATTCTTAACATTCTCCCAAGTTCTTTCCACACTTGACTCTTCCTCTTTTTCAAGATTTGCAAGGGCTACAAACCGGTTTTTCAACTCCAAACTAAATTCTTTCCTCCTCTCTTCAGTTTTCAACTTTTGTAGGTTGAACCTCTTTTTCCGAGTGTCAAACTTCTTAGATGCAGCCTTTATTTTCAATTTAAACTCTGCCACCACTAGGTGGTGATCACTACCTATATCAGCTCCTCTTCTGCTCCTCACATCTGTCAGAGATCTTCTGAATTTCTTACTAATAGCTACATGATCGATCTGATTTTCTGTTTTGTGATCTGGTGATACCCAAGTAACTTTATGACACTTCTTGTGAGGAAAAGGTGTTCCACCAATCACCATTTCCTGACTGACACACAGATTTACAAATCTCTCTCCATTATCATTCGTTTTCTCTAATCCATGTTTGCCAATCACATGCTCTAATCGCTCATTATTTGGTCCAATCTTCGCGTTCATATCACCCATAATAATAACAATATTTCTTTTATTTATATTCTTCACAGTTTCGTTCAGCTGGTGGTAAAATTGGTCCTTCTGTTGGTGCATAACAAACTATTACTGTTACATTGCGAAATTTACCTTGAAATCTAGCTGTCATCATTCTATCTGAGATGGGACTCCATCCAATTAAACTGTTCTTGGATGTCCTACTTAGCAGCATACCCACTCCATTTCTCCGTTCAACATCATCTCCAGTCTGTCCAGAATAAATAAATGTGTTCCCATTCTGCGTCGTAATCTCCCCAAAATCGCACCACCTCACTTCACTTAGTCCAAGAATTTTCAAACCATAATTCTTCATCTCTTTCTCAACTTGCTTTAGTTTACCTTCCTCTGTTAAAGTTCTAACATTCGAACAACCAATTCTCATTTTCTGTTTCGGGCCAAAGGTCGTCATCGAGGTATCCATCCGGTTTTGTTTCACTTCAGTTTCTTTAATAATTGAATTTAAGATGTGCTGGTTATTAGCCCACAGCATCCGAGCTTGGTGGTGGGGCTGCCACCTAAGCCTCCAAGCTTGATGATTTATCTGTCGGGGTTGTCTCCCTTAGCCTTTAGAGGACCAACTCCACACTACAAGGCAGTAGTTTCACCAGAGCTCCGTTAGCCGCTATTTTCAGGGCTCCTGCAAGGCCTTCACAGCTACCGTAGCGGTCTCGGGGCACACGAGTTCCCCACTGTACTTCACCCTTACAGGCACTCCCCTACTTCTAACGTTGCCCATCTCGCACGACGTGAACGAGGAGTTGGACTTGTGGGAGACAAGGACTGAAAGTAATTAACGCTTATTGATGGTGAATAAACTAAGTCCTCAGCTAGTGGTAAATTCTCTGCGTTCCCTCGATATTCCGAGTCATAATAATAGCCGCAACCACCAGGAATATTCCTCCACCCTTCTTCAGTACCAAGGTAATGTCTTAAATAAACTCATATGGTTAGTAGGAACAAAGTGTCAACCATAATCAATACTAAATATACCAGTACATGTTTCGGGTGGTCATTGCAGCTATAAACAAGATGTTCAGTAAAGAACATATAGCCTACTTTCTCCTAAATGTATGAGTATAGTTATAACTCGTTATTATCAAAGAGTATAATAGAACTAATCTTTGTTGAAGACCTTAGAAACGATTTACCTCTACCAAACGCCACAACCTAGATAAAAACTGCTACCATCATTGAAGAAAGAAAGAAAGAAAGAAAGAAAGAAAGAAAGAAAGAAAGAAAGATAAGAAGTATATCAAGAATGTTATGGATCTGGAGACATAATCGACCGGACTGGCTGCGTGGCTCAGCGGTAACGTTCTCGCTTGCTGGGCCCTAGGTTGCAGGT